>CM072801.1:81925815-84425815 GCA_037013495.1 Hippophae tibetana
TTTTCAAAACTTCAAAAATACAAAATCATTTGATGAATCAGACTTCCAACATCAAATGACGATAACTTTTGACTAGGGTATCGTAACGACTATTATAATATATCAAATCGGAGCTCGTCTCGATCCATACAATAATTGTTGGCCTCGGAATGGAACTTGATTTCTGTACCCAAATTCCATCGTTTACATAACTTATCGAGGGTTTTAAAATTTTGTCGTAAATTTGCGGTTTACTTACCTTCGATATGATTCAATAGAGCGGTCAATGAGATATTGGTTCCGACAAAGGTTTCTTTATTTATTTGGTCATTAAATCTGTATTCTTCCTAAAAAACTATGGGAGCAGAAAAAGAAAGGGGCTAGTTTTCATAATTTTAAAAATAACAAAACATTTGATGAATCAGACTTACAACATCAAATGACCATAACTTTTGACTGGGGTAACGTAACGACTATTATAATATATCAAATCGGAGCTCGTCTCGATCCATACAATAATTGTTTGCCTCGGAATGGAACCTGATTTCTGTACCCAAATTCCATCGTTTACATAACTTATCGAGGGTTTGAAGATTTTGTCGTAAATTTGCGGTTTACTTACCTTCGATATGATTCAATAGATCTGTCAATGAGATATAGGTTCCGACAAAGGTTTCTATATTTATTTGGTCATTAAATCTATATTCTTCCTAAAAAACTATCGGAGCAGAAAAAAGAAAGGGGCTAGTTTTCATAATTTCAAAAATAACAAAACATTTGATGAATCAGACTTCCAACATCAAATGACCATAACTTTTGACTAGGGTATCGTAACGACTATTATAATATATCAAATCGGAGCTCGTCTCGATCCATACAATAATTGTTGGAATCAAAATGGAACCTAATTTCTGTACCCAAATTCCATCATTTACATAACTTATCGAGTGTTTGAAGATTTTTTCGTAAATTTCCAGTTTACTTACTTTCGATTTGAATCAAGAGAGCTGTAAATGAGATATTGGATCCGACAAAGGTTTCTTTATTTAGTTGGTCATTAAATCTGTATTCTTCCTAAAAACGTATGGGAGTAGAAAAAGAAAGGGGCTAGTTTTCATAATTTCAAAAATAACAAAACATTTGATGAATGAGACTTCCAACATCAAATGACCATAACTTTTTGACTAGGGTATCGTAACGACTATTATAATATATCAAATCGGAGCTCGTCTCAATCCATACAATAATTGTTGGCCTCGTAATGGAACCTGGTTTCTATACCCAAATTCCATCGTTTACATAACTTATCGAGTGTTTGAAGATTTTGTCGTAAATTTGCGGTTTACTTACCTTCGATATGATTCAATAGATCTGTCAATGAGATATTGGTTCCGACAAAGGTTTCTATATTTATTTGGTCATTAAATCTGTATTCTTCCTAAAAAACTATGGGAGTAGAAAAAGAAAGGGGCTAGTTTTCATAATTTCAAAAATAACAAAACATTTGATGAATGAGACTTCCAACATCAAATGACCATAACTTTTGACTAGGGTATCGTAATGACTATTATAATATATCAAATCGGAGCTCGTCTCGATCCATACAATAATTGTTGGCCTCAAAATGGAACCTGTGTTCTGTACCCAAATTCCATCGTTTACATAACTTATCGAGTGTTTTAAGATTTTGTCGTAAATTTCCAGTTTACTTACTTTCGATTTGAATCAAGAGAGCTGTAAATGAGATATTGGATCCGACAAAGGTTTCTTTATTTAGTTGGTCATTAAATCTGTATTCTTCCTAAAAACGTATGGGAGCAGAAAAAGAAAGGGGCTAGTTTTCATAATTTCAAAAATAACAAAACATTTGATGAATGAGACTTCCAACATCAAATGACCATAACTTTTGACTAGGGTATCGTAACGACTATTATAATATATCAAATCGGAGCTCGTCTCAATCCATACAATAATTGTTGGCCTCGTAATGGAACCTGGTTTCTATACCCAAATTCCATCGTTTACATAACTTATCGAGTGTTTGAAGATTTTGTCGTAAATTTGCGGTTTACTTACCTTCGATATGATTCAATAGATCTGTCAATCAGATATTGGTTCCGACAAAGGTTTCTATATTTATTTGGTCATTAAATCTGTATTCTTCCTAAAAAACTATGGGAGTAGAAAAAGAAAGGGGCTAGTTTTCATAATTTCAAAAATAACAAAACATTTGATGAATGAGACTTCCAACATCAAATGACCATAACTTTTGACTAGGGTATCGTAACGACTATTATAATATATCAAATCGGAGCTCGTCTCGATCCATACAATAATTGTTGGCCTCAAAATGGAACCTGATTTCTGTACCCAAATTCCATCGTTTACATAACTTATCGAGTGTTTTAAGATTTTGTCGTAAATTTCCAGTTTACTTACTTTCGATTTGAATCAAGAGAGCTGTAAATGAGATATTGGATCCGACAAAGGTTTCTTTATTTAGTTGGTCATTAAATCTGTATTCTTCCTTAAAACGTATGGGAGCAGAAAAAGAAAGGGGCTAGTTTTCATAATTTCAAAAATAACAAAACATTTGATGAATGAGACTTCCAACATCAAATGAGCATAACTTTTGACTAGGGTATCGTAACGACTATTATAATATATCAAATCGGAGCTCGTCTCGATCCATAGAATAATTGTTGGCCTCAAAATGGAACCTGATTTCTGTACCCAAATTCCATCGTTTACATAACTTATCGAGGGTTTTAAAATTTTGTCGTAAATTTGCGGTTTACTTACCTTCGATATGATTCAATAGAGCTGTCAATGAGATATTGGTTCTGACAAAGGTTTCTTTATTTATTTGGTCATTAAATCTGTATTCTTCCTAAAAAACTATGGGAGCAGGAAAAGAAAGGGGCTAGTTTTCATAATTTCAAAAATAACAAAACATTTGATGAATGAGACTTCCAACATCAAATGACCATAACTTTTGACTAGGGTATCGTAACGACTATTATAATATATCAAATCGGAGCTCGTCTCGATCCATACAATAATTGTTGGCCTCGGAATGGAACTTGATTTCTGTACCCAAATTTTATCGTTTACATAACTTATCGAGGGTTTTAAAATTTTGTCGTAAATTTGCGGTTTACTTACCTTCGATATGATTCAATAGAGCTGTCAATGAGATATTGTTTCCGACAAAGGTTTCTTTATTTATTTGGTCATTAAATCTGTATTCTTCCTAAAAACGTATGGGAGCAGAAAAAGAAAGGGGCTAGTTTTCAAAACTTCAAAAATACGAAATCATTTGATGAATCAGACTTCCAACATAAAATGACCATAACTTTTAACTAGGGTATCGTAACGACTATTATAATATATCAAAATCGGAGCTCGTCTCGATCTATACAATAAATGTTGGTCTAGCACTGGAACCTGATTTCCGTAGCCAAATTCCATATTTTACATAACTTATCGAGGGTTTGAAGATTTTGTCGTAAATTTCCGGTTTACTTACTTTCGATTTGAATCAATAGAGCTATAAATTAGATATTGGATCCGACAAAGGATTCTTTATTTATTTGGTCATTAAATCTGTGTTCTTCCTAAAAACGTATGGGAGCAGAAAAAGAAAGGGGCTAGTTTTCAAAACTTCAAAAATACAAAATCATTTGATGAATCAGACTTCCAACATCAAATGACCATAACTTTTAACTAGGGTATCGTAACGACTATTATAATATATCAAAATCGGAGCTCGTCTCGATCTATACAATAATTGTTGGTCTAGCATTGGAACCTGATTTCCGTAGCCAAATTCCATATTTTACATAACTTATCGAGGGTTTGAAGATTTTGTCGTAAATTTACGGTTTACTTACTTTCGATTTGAATCAATAGAGCTGTAAATTAGATATTGGATCCGACAAAGGTTTCTTTATTTATTTGGTCATTAAATCTGTATTCTTCCTAAAAAAACTATGGGAGCAGAAAAAGAAAGGGGCTAGTTTTCATAATTTCAAAAATAACAAACCATTTGATGAATCAGACTTCCAACATGAAATGACCATAACTTTTGACTGGGGTAACGTAACGACTATTATAATATATCAAATCGGAGCTCGTCTCAATCCATACAATAATTGTTGGCCTCGGAATGGAACCTGGTTTCTGTACCCAAATTCCATCGTTTACATAACTTATCGAGTGTTTGAAGATTTTGTCGTAAATTTGCGGTTTACTTACCTTCGATATGATTCAATAGATCTGTCAATGAGATATTGGTTAAGACAAAGGTTTCTATATTTATTTTGTCATTAAATCTGTATTCTTCCTAAAAAAAGTATGGGAGTAGAAAAAGAAAGGGGCTAGTTTTCATAATTTCAAAAATAACAAAACATTTGATGAATGAGACTTCCAACATCAAATGACCATAACTTTTGACTGGGGTATCGTAACGACTATTGTAATATATCAAAATCGGAGCTCGTCTCGATCCATACAATAATTGTTGGCCTAGCATTGGAACCTGATTTCCGTACCCAAATTCCATCGTTTACATAACTTATCGAGGGTTTGAATATTTTGTCATAAATTTCCGGTTTACTTACTTTCGATTTGAATCAATAGAGCTGTAAATGAGATATTGGATCTGAAAAAGGTTTCTTTATTTATTTGGTCATTAAATCTGTATTCTTCCTAAAAACGTATGGGAGCAGAAAAAGAAAGGGGCTAGTTTTCATAATTTCAAAAATAACAAACCATTTGATGAATCAGACTTCCAACATCCAATGACCATAACTTTTGACTGGGGTAACGTAACGACTATTATAATATATCAAATCGGAGCTCGTCTCAATCCATACAATAATTGTTGGCCTCGGAATGGAACCTGGTTTCTGTACCCAAATTCCATCGTTTACATAACTTATCGAGTGTTTGAAGATTTTGTCGTAAATTTGCGGTTTACTTACCTTCGATATGATTCAATAGATCTGTCAATGAGATATTGGTTCCGACAAAGGTTTCTTTATTTATTTGGTCATTAAATCTGTATTCTTCCTAAAAAACTATGGGAGCAGAAAAAGAAAGGGGCTAGTTTTCATAATTTCAAAAATAACAAAACATTTGATGAATGAGACTTCCAACATCCAATGACCATAACTTTTGACTAGGGTATCGTAACGACTATTATAATATATCAAATCGGAGCTCGTCTCGATCCATACAATAATTGTTGGCCTCGAAATGGAACTTGATTTCTGTACCCAAATTCCATCGTTTACATAACTTATCGAGGGTTTTAAAATTTTGCCATAAATTTGCGGTTTACTTACCTTCGATATGATTCAATAGAGCTGTCAATGAGATATTGGTTCCGACAAATGTTTCTTTATTTATTTGGTCATTAAATCTGTATTCTTCCTAAAAACATATGGGAGCAGAAAAAGAAAGGGGCTAGTTTTCAAAATTTCAAAAATACGAAATCATTTGATGAATCAGACTTCCAACATCAAATGACCATAACTTTTAACTAGGGTATCGTAACGACTATTATAATATATCAAAATCGGAGCTCGTCTCGATCCATACAATAATTGTTGTCCTAGCATTGGAACCTGATTTCCGTACCCAAATTCCATCGTTTACATAACTTATCGAGTGTTTGAAGATTTTGTCGTAAATTTGCGGTTTACTTACCTTCGATATGATTCAATAGATCTGTCAATGAGATATTGGTTCCGACAAAGGTTTCTATATTTATTTGGTCATTAAATCTGTATTCTTCCTAAAAATCTACGGGAGTAGAAAAAGAAAGGGGCTAGTTTTCATAATTTTAAAAATAACAAAACATTTGATGAATGAGACTTCCAACATCAAATGACCATAACTTTTGACTAGGGTATCGTAACGACTATTATAATATATCAAATCGGAGCTCGTCTCGATCCATACAATAATTGTTGGCCTCAGAATGGAACCTGATTTCTGTACCCAAATTCCATCGCTTACATAACTTATCGAGGGTTTGAAGATTTTGTCGTAAATTTCCGGTTTACTTACTTTCGATTTGAATCAAGAGAGCTGTAAATGAGATATTGGATCCGACAAAGGTTTCTTTATTTATTTGGTCATTAAATCTGTATTCTTCCTAAAAACGTATGGGAGCAGAAAAAGAAAGGGGCTAGTTTTCATAATTTCAAAAATAACAAAACATTTGGTGAATGAGACTTCCAACATCAAATGACCATAACTTTTGACTGAGGTATCGTAACGACTATTATAATATATCAAATCGGAGCTCGTCTCGATCCATACAATAATTGTTGGCCTCAGAATGGAACCTGATTTCTGTACCCAAATTCCATCGCTTACATAACTTATCGAGGGTTTGAAGATTTTGTCGTAAATTTCCAGTTTACTTACTTTCGATTTGAATCAAGAGAGCTGTAAATGAGATATTGGATCCGACAAAGGTTTCTTTATTTATTTGGTCATTAAATCTGTATTCTTCCTAAAAACGTATGGGAGCAGAAAAAGAAAGGGGCTAGTTTTCATAATTTCAAAAATAACAAAACATTTGGTGAATGAGACTTCCAACATCAAATGACCATAACTTTTGACTAGGGTATTGTAACGACTATTATAATATATCAAATCGAAGCTCGTCTCGATCCATACAATAATAGTTGGCCTCGGAATGGGACTTGATTTCTGTACCCAAATTCTATCGTTTACATAACTTATCGAGGGTTTTAAGATTTTGTCATAAATTTGCGGTTTACTTACCTTCGATATGATTGAATAGAGCTGTCAATGAGATATTGGTTCCGACAAAGGTTTCTTTATTTATTTGGTCATTAACTCTGTATTCTTCCTAAAAAACTATGGGAGTAGAAAAAGAAAGGGGCAAGTTTTCAAAACTTCAAAAATACGAAAACATTTGATGAATCAGACTTCCAACATCAAATGACCATAACTTTTAACTAGGGTATCGTAACGACTATTATAATATATCAAAATTGGAGCTCGTCTCGATCCATACAATAATTGTTGGCCTAGCATTGGAACCTGACTTCCGTACCCAAATTCCATCGTTTACATAACTTATCGAGGGTTTGAAGATTTTGTCGTAAATTTCCGGTTTACTTACTTTCGATTTGAATCAATAGAGCTGTAAATGAGATATTGGATCCGAAAAATGTTTCTTTATTTATTTGGTCAATAAATCTGTATTCTTCCTAAAAAACTATGGGAGGAGAAAAAGAAAGGGGCTAGTTTTCATAATTTTAAAAATAACAAAACATTTGATGAATAAGACTTCCAACATCCAATGACCATAACTTTTGACTGGGGTAACGTAACGACTATTATAATATATCAAATCGGAGCTCGTCTCGATCCATACAATAATTCTTGGCCTCAGAATGGAACCTGATTTCTGTACCCAAATTCCATCATTTACATAACTTATCGAGGGTTTGAAAATTGTGTCGTAAATTTGCGGTTTACTTACCTTCGATATGATTCAATAGATCTGTCAATGAGATATAGGTTCCAACAAAGGTTTCTATATTTATTTGGTCATTAAATCTGTATTCTTCCTAAAAAACTATGGGAGCAGAAAAAAGAAAGGGGCTAGTTTTCATAATTTCAAAAATAACAAAACATTTGATGAATCAGACTTCCAACATCAAATGACCATAACTTTTGACTGTGGTATCGTAACGACTATTGTAATATATCAAAATCGGAGCTCATCTCGATCCATACAATAATTGTTGGCCTAGCATTGGAACCTGATTTCCGTACCCAAATTCCATCGTTTACATAACTTATCGAGGGTTTGAAGATTTTGTCGTAAATTTCCAGTTTACTTACTTTCGATTTGAATCAATAGAGCTGTAAATGAGATATTGGATCCAACAAAGCTTTCTTTATTTATTTGGTCATTAAATCTGTATTCTTCCTAAAAACGTATGGGAGCAGAAAAAGAAAGGGGCTAGTTTTCATAATTTCAAAAATAACAAAACATTTGATGAATGAGACTTCCAACATCAAATGACCATAACTTTTGACTACGGTATCGTAACGACTATTATAATATATCAAATCGGAGCTCGTCTCGATACATACAATAATTGTTGGCCTCGGAATGGAACCTGATTTCTGTACCCAAATTCCATCGTTTACATAACTTATCGAGGGTTTTAAGATTTTGTCGTAAATTTGTGGTTTACTTACCTTCGATATGATTCAATAGGACTGTCAATGAGATATTGGTTCCGAGAAAAGGTTTCTTTATTTTTTGGTCATTAAATCTGTATTCTTCCTAAAAACGTATGGGAGCAGAAAAAGAAAGGGGCTTGTTTTCAAAGCTTCAAAAATACGAAAACATTTGATGAATCAGACTTCCAACATCAAATGACCATAACTTTTAACTAGGGTATCGTAACGACTATTATAATATATCAAAATCGGAGCTCATCTCGATCCATACAATAATTGTTGGCCTAGCATTGGAACCTGATTTCCGTACCCAAATTCCATCTTTTACATAACTTATCGAGGGTTTGAAGATTTTGTCGCAAATTTGCGGTTTACTCACCTTCGATATGATTCAATAGAGCTGTCAATGAGATATTGGTTCCGACAAAGGTTTCTTTATTTATTTGGTCAATAAATCTGTATTCTTCCTAAAAACGTATGGGAGCAGAAAAAGAAAGGGGCTAGTTTTCAAAACTTCAAAAATACGAAAACATTTGATGAATCAGACTTCCAACATCAAATGACCATAACTTTTGACTGAGGTATCGTAACGACTATTATAATATATCAAAATCGGGGCTCGTCTCGATCCATACAATATTGTTGGCCTAGCATTGGAACTTGATTTCCGTACCCAAATTCCATCGTTTACATAACTTATCGAGGGTTTTAAGATTTTATCGTAAATTTGCGGTTTACTTACTTTCGATTTTAATCAATAGAGCTGTCAATGAGATATTGGATCCGAAAAAGGTTTCTTTATTTATTTGGTTATTAAATCTGTATTCTTCCTAAAAAACTACGGGAGTAGAAAAAGAAAGGGGCTAGTTTTCATAATTTCAAAAATAACAAAATATTTGATGAATGACACTTCCAACATTAAATGACCATAACTTTTGACTAGGGTATCGTAACGACTATTATAATATATCAAATCGGAGCTCGTCTCGATCCATACAATAATTGTTGGCCTCAGAATGGAACCTGATTTCTGTACCCAAATTCCATCGCTTACATAACTTATCGAGGGTTTGAAGATTTTGTCGTAAATTTCCAGTTTACTTACTTTCGATTTGAATCAAGAGAGCTGTAAATGAGATATTGGATCCGAAAATGGTCATTAAATCTGTATTCTTCCTAAAAACGTATGGGAGCAGAAAAAGAAAGGGGCTAGTTTTCATAATTTCAAAAATAACAAAACATTTGATGAATGAGACTTCCAACATCAAATGACCATAACTTTTGACAAGGGTATCGTAACGACTATTATAATATATCAAATCGAAGCTCGTCTCGATCCATACAATAATAGTTGGCCTCGGAATGGGACTTGATTTCTGAACCCAAATTCCATCGTTTACATAACTTATCGAGGGTTTTAAGATTTTGTCATAAATTTGCGGTTTACTTACCTTCGATATGATTGAATAGAGCTGTCAATGAGATATTGGTTCCGACAAAGGTTTCTTTATTTATTTGGTCATTAACTCTGTATTCTTCCTAAAAAACTATGGGAGTAGAAAAAGAAAGGGGCAAGTTTTCAAAACTTCAAAAATACGAAAACATTTGATGAATCAGACTTCAAACATCAAATGACCATAACTTTTAACTAGGGTATCGTAACGACTATTATAATATATCAAAATTGGAGCTCGTCTCGATCCATACAATAATTGTTGGCCTAGCATTGGAACCTGACTTCCGTACCCAAATTCCATCGTTTACATAACTTATCGAGGGTTTGAAGATTTTGTCGTAAATTTCCGGTTTACTTACTTTCGATTTGAATCAATAGAGCTGTAAATGAGATATTGGATCCGAAAAATGTTTCTTTATTTATTTGGTCAATAAATCTGTATTCTTCCTAAAAAACTATGGGAGGAGAAAAAGAAAGGGGCTAGTTTTCATAATTTTAAAAATAACAAAACATTTGATGAATAAGACTTCCAACATCCAATGACCATAACTTTTGACTGGGGTAACGTAACGACTATTATAATATATCAAATCGGAGCTCGTCTCGATCCATACAATAATTCTTGGCCTCAGAATGGAACCTGATTTCTGTACCCAAATTCCATCGTTTACATAACTTATCGAGGGTTTGAAAATTGTGTCGTAAATTTGCGGTTTACTTACCTTCGATATGATTCAATAGATCTGTCAATGAGATATAGGTTCCGACAAAGGTTTCTATATTTATTTGGTCATTAAATCTGTATTCTTCCTAAAAAACTATGGGAGCAGAAAAAAGAAAGGGGCTAGTTTTCATAATTTCAAAAATAACAAAACATTTGATGAATCAGACTTCCAACATCAAATGACCATAACTTTTGACTGTGGTATCGTAACGACTATTGTAATATATCAAAATCGGAGCTCATCTCGATCCATACAATAATTGTTGGCCTAGCATTGGAACCTGATTTCCGTACCCAAATTCCATCGTTTACATAACTTATCGAGGGTTTGAAGATTTTGTCGTAAATTTCCAGTTTACTTACTTTCGATTTGAATCAATAGAGCTGTAAATGAGATATTGGATCCAACAAAGCTTTCTTTATTTATTTGGTCATTAAATCTGTATTCTTCCTAAAAACGTATGGGAGCAGAAAAAGAAAGGGGCTAGTTTTCATAATTACAAAAATAACAAAACATTTGATGAATGAGACTTCCAACATCAAATGACCATAACTTTTGACTACGGTATCGTAACGACTATTATAATATATCAAATCGGAGCTCGTCTCGATACATACAATAATTGTTGGCCTCGGAATGGAACCTGATTTCTGTACCCAAATTCCATCGTTTACATAACTTATCGAGGGTTTTAAGATTTTGTCGTAAATTTGTGGTTTACTTACCTTCGATATGATTCAATAGGACTGTCAATGAGATATTGGTTCCGAGAAAAGGTTTCTTTATTTTTTGGTCATTAAATCTGTATTCTTCCTAAAAACGTATGGGAGCAGAAAAAGAAAGGGGCTTGTTTTCAAAGCTTCAAAAATACGAAAACATTTGATGAATCAGACTTCCAACATCAAATGACCATAACTTTTAACTAGGGTATCGTAACGACTATTATAATATATCAAAATCGGAGCTCATCTCGATCCATACAATAATTGTTGGCCTAGCATTGGAACCTGATTTCCGTACCCAAATTCCATCTTTTACATAACTTATCGAGGGTTTGAAGATTTTGTCGCAAATTTGCGGTTTACTCACCTTCGATATGATTCAATAGAGCTGTCAATGAGATATTGGTTCCGACAAAGGTTTCTTTATTTATTTGGTCAATAAATCTGTATTCTTCCTAAAAACGTATGGGAGCAGAAAAAGAAAGGGGCTAGTTTTCAAAACTTCAAAAATACGAAAACATTTGATGAATCAGACTTCCAACATCAAATGACCATAACTTTTGACTGAGGTATCGTAACGACTATTATAATATATCAAAATCGGGGCTCGTCTCGATCCATACAATATTGTTGGCCTAGCATTGGAACTTGATTTCCGTACCCAAATTCCATCGTTTACATAACTTATCGAGGGTTTTAAGATTTTATCGTAAATTTGCGGTTTACTTACTTTCGATTTTAATCAATAGAGCTGTCAATGAGATATTGGATCCGAAAAAGGTTTCTTTATTTATTTGGTTATTAAATCTGTATTCTTCCTAAAAAACTACGGGAGTAGAAAAAGAAAGGGGCTAGTTTTCATAATTTCAAAAATAACAAAATATTTGATGAATGACACTTCCAACATTAAATGACCATAACTTTTGACTAGGGTATCGTAACGACTATTATAATATATCAAATCGGAGCTCGTCTCGATCCATACAATAATTGTTGGCCTCAGAATGGAACCTGATTTCTGTACCCAAATTCCATCGCTTACATAACTTATCGAGGGTTTGAAGATTTTGTCGTAAATTTCCAGTTTACTTACTTTCGATTTGAATCAAGAGAGCTGTAAATGAGATATTGGATCCGAAAATGGTCATTAAATCTGTATTCTTCCTAAAAACGTATGGGAGCAGAAAAAGAAAGGGGCTAGTTTTCATAATTTCAAAAATAACAAAACATTTGATGAATGAGACTTCCAACATCAAATGACCATAACTTTTGACTAGGGTATCGTAACGACTATTATAATATATCAAATCGAAGCTCGTCTCGATCCATACAATAATAGTTGGCCTCGGAATGGGACTTGATTTCTGTACCCAAATTCCATCGTTTACATAACTTATCGAGGGTTTTAAGATTTTGTCATAAATTTGCGGTTTACTTACCTTCGATATGATTGAATAGAGCTGTCAATGAGATATTGGTTCCGACAAAGGTTTCTTTATTTATTTGGTCATTAACTCTGTATTCTTCCTAAAAAACTATGGGAGTAGAAAAAGAAAGGGGCAAGTTTTCAAAACTTCAAAAATACGAAAACATTTGATGAATCAGACTTCCAACATCAAATGACAATAACTTTTAACTAGGGTATCGTAACGACTATTATAATATATCAAAATTGGAGCTCGTCTCGATCCATACTATAATTGTTGGCCTAGCATTGGAACCTGACTTCCGTACCCAAATTCCATCGTTTACATAACTTATCGAGGGTTTGAAGATTTTGTCGTAAATTTCCGGTTTACTTACTTTCGATAAGAATCAATAGAGCTGTAAATGAGATATTGGATCCGAAAAAGGTTTCTTTATTTATTTGGTCAATAAATCTGTATTCTTCCTAAAAAACTATGGGAGGAGAAAAAGAAAGGGGCAAGTTTTCATAATTTCAAAAATAACAAACCATTTGATGAATCAGACTTCCAACATCAAATGACCATAACTTTTGACTGGGGTAACGTAACGACTATTATAATATATCAAATCGGAGCTCGTCTCGATCCATACAATAATTCTTGGCCTCGGAATGGAACCTGATTTCTGTACCCAAATTCTATCGTTTACATAACTTATCGAGGGTTTGAAGATTGTGTCGTAAATTTGCGGTTTACTTACCTTCGATATGATTCAATAGATCTGTCAATGAGATATAGGTTACGACAAAGGTTTCTATATTTATTTGGTCATTAAATCTGTATTCTTCCTAAAAAACTATGGGAGCAGAAAAAAGAAAGGGGCTAGTTTTCATAATTTCAAAAATAACAAAACATTTGATGAATCAGACTTCCAACATCAAATGACCATAACTTTTGACTGTGGTATCGTAACGACTATTGTAATATATCAAAATCGGAGCTCATCTCGATCCATACAATAATTGTTGGCCTAGCATTGGAACCTGATTTCCGTAATCAAATTCCATCGTTTACATAACTTATCGAGGGTTTGAAGATTTTGTCGTAAATTTCCAGTTTACTTACTTTCGATTTGAATCAATAGAGCTGTAAATGAGATATTGGATCCAACAAAGCTTTCTTTATTTATTTGGTCATTAAATCTGTATTTTTCCTAAAAACGTATGGGAGCAGAAAAAGAAAGGGGCTAGTTTTCATAATTTCAAAAATAACAAAACATTTGATGAATGAGACTTCCAACATCAAATGACCATAACTTTTGACTAGGGTATCGTAACGACTATTATAATATATCAAATCGGAGCTCGTCTCGATCCATATAATAATTGTTGGCCTCGGAATGGAACCTGATTTCTGTACCCAAATTCCATCGTTTACATAACTTATCGAGGGTTTTAAGATTTTGTCGTAAATTTGTGGTTTACTTACCTTCGATATGATTCAATAGGACTGTCAATGAGATATTGGTTCCAAGAAAAGGTTTCTTTATTTTTTGGTCATTAAATCTGTATTCTTCCAAAAAACGTATGGGAGCAGAAAAAGAAAGGGGCTTGTTTTCAAAGCTTCAAAAATACGAAAACATTTGATGAATCAGACTTCCAACATCAAATGACCATAACTTTTAACTAGGGTATCGTAACGACTATTATAATATATCACAATCGGAGCTCATCTCGATCCATACAATAATTGTTGGCCTAGCATTGGAACCTGATTTCCGTACCCAAATTCCATCTTTTACATAACTTATCGAGGGTTTGAAGATTTTGTCGTAAATTTGCGGTTTACTTACCTTCGATATGATTCAATAGAGCTGTCAATGAGATATTGGTTCCGACAAAGGTTTCTTTATTTATTTGGTCAATAAATCTGTATTCTTCCTAAAAACGTATGGGAGCAGAAAAAGAAAGGGGCTAGTTTTCAAAACTTCAAAAATACGAAAACATTTGATGAATCAGACTTCCAACATCAAATGACCATAACTTTTGACTGGGGTATCGTAACGACTATTATAATATATCAAAATCGGGGCTCGTCTCGATCCATACAATATTGTTGGCCTAGCATTGGAACTTGATTTACGTACCCAAATTCCATCGTTTACATAACTTATCGAGGGTTTTAAGATTTTATCGTAAATTTGCGGTTTACTTACTTTCGATTTGAATCAATAGAGCTGTCAATGAGATATTGGATCCGAAAAAGGTTTCTTTATTTATTTGGTCATTAAATCTGTATTCTTCCTAAAAAACTACGGGAGTAGAAAAAGAAAGGGGCTATTTTTCATAATTTCAAAAATAACATAACATTTGATGAATGAGACTTCCAACATCAAATGACCATAACTTTTAACTAGGGTATCGTAACGACTATTATAATATATCAAATCGGAGCTCGTCTCGATCCATACAATAATTGTTCGCCTCAGAATGGAACCTGATTTCGGTACCCAAATTCCATCGCTTACATAACTTATCGAGGGTTTGAAGATTTTGTCGTAAATTTCCAGTTACTTACTTTCGATTTGAATCAAGAGAGCTGTAAATGAGATATTGGATCCGACAAAGGTTTCTTTATTTATTTGGTCATTAAATCTGTATTCTTCCTAAAAACGTATGGGAGCAGAAAAAGAAAGGGGCTAGTTTTCATAATTTCAAAAATAACAAAACATTTGATGAATGAGACTTCCAACATCAAATGACCATAACTTTTGACTAGGGTATCGTAACGACTATTATAATATATCAAATCGAAGCTCGTCTCGATCCATACAATAATAGTTGGCCTCGGAATGGGACTTGATTTCTGTACCCAAATTCCATCGTTTACATAACTTATCGAGGGTTTTAAGATTTTGTCATAAATTTGCGGTTTACTTACCTTCGATATGATTGAATAGAGTTGTCAATGAGATATTGGTTCCGACAAAGGTTTCTTTATTTATTTGGTCATTAACTCTGTATTCTTCCTAAAAAACTATGGGAGTAGAAAAAGAAAGTGGCAAGTTTTCAAAACTTCAAAAATACGAAAACATTTGATGAATCAGACTTCCAACATCAAATGACAATAACTTTTAACTAGGGTATCGTAACGACTATTATAATATATCAAAATTGGAGCTCGTCTCGATCCATACAATAATTGTTGGCCTAGCATTGGAACCTGACTTCCGTACCCAAATTCCATCGTTTACATAACTTATCGAGGGTTTGAAGATTTTGTCGTAAATTTCCGGTTTACTTACTTTCGATAAGAATCAATAGAGCTGTAAATGAGATATTGGATCCGAAAAAGGTTTCTTTATTTATTTGGTCAATAAATCTGTATTCTTCCTAAAAAACTATGGGAGGAGAAAAAGAAAGGGGCAAGTTTTCATAATTTTAAAAATAACAAAACATTTGATGAATCAGACTTCCAACATCAAATGACCATAACTTTTGACTGGGGTAACGTAACGACTATTATAATATATCAAATCGGAGCTCGTCTCGATCCATACAATAATTCTTGGCCTCGGAATGGAACCTGATTTCTGTACCCAAATTCCATCGTTTACATAACTTATCGAGGGTTTGAAGATTGTGTCGTAAATTTGCGGTTTACTTACCTTCGATATGATTCAATAGATCTGTCAATGAGATATAGGTTACGACAAAGGTTTCTATATTTATTTGGTCATTAAATCTGAATTCTTCCTAAAAAACTATGGGAGCAGAAAAAAGAAAGGGGCTAGTTTTCATAATTTCAAAAATAACAAAACTTTTGATGAATCAGACTTCCAACATCAAATGACCATAACTTTTGACTGTGGTATCGTAACGACTATTGTAATATATCAAAATCGGAGCTCATCTCTATCCATACAATAATTGTTGGCCTAGCATTGGAACCTGATTTCCGTAATCAAATTCCATCGTTTACATAACTTATCGAGGGTTTGAAGATTTTGTCGTAAATTTCCAGTTTACTTACTTTCGATTTGAATCAATAGAGCTGTAAATGAGATATTGGATCCAACAAAGCTTTCTTTATTTATTTGGTCATTAAATCTGTATTCTTCCTAAAAACGTATGGGAGCAGAAAAAGAAAGGGGCTAGTTTTCATAATTTCAAAAATAACAAAACATTTGATGAATGAGACTTCCAACATCAAATGACGATAACTTTTGACTAGGGTATCGTAACGACTATTATAATATATCAAATCGGAGCTCGTCTCGATCCATACAATAATTGTTGGCCTCGGAATGGAACCTGATTTCTGTACCCAAATTCCATCGTTTACATAACTTATCGAGGGTTTTAAGATTTTGTCGTAAATTTGTGGTTTACTTACCTTCGATATGATTCAATAGGACTGTCAATGAGATATTGGTTCCAAGAAAAGGTTTCTTTATTTTTTGGTCATTAAATCTGTATTCTTCCAAAAAACGTATGGGAGCAGAAAAAGAAAGGGGCTTGTTTTCAAAGCTTCAAAAATACGAAAACATTTGATGAATCAGACTTCCAACATCAAATGACCATAACTTTTAACTAGGGTATCGTAACGACTATTATAATATATCAAAATCGGAGCTCATCTCGATCCATACAATAATTGTTGGCCTAGCATTGGAACCTGATTTCCGTACCCAAATTCCATCTTTTACATAACTTATCGAGGGTTTGAAGATTTTGTCGTAAATTTGCGGTTTACTTACCTTCGATATGATTCAATAGAGCTGTCAATGAGATATTGGTTCCGACAAAGGTTTCTTTATTTATTTGGTCAATAAATCTGTATTCTTCCTAAAAACGTATGGGAGCAGAAAAAGAAAGGGGCTAGTTTTCAAAACTTCAAAAATACGAAAACATTTGATGAATCAGACTTCCAACATCAAATGACCATAACTTTTGACTGGGGTATCGTAACGACTATTATAATATATCAAAATCGGGGCTCGTCTCGATCCATACAATATTGTTGGCCTAGCATGGGAACTTGATTTACGTACCCAAATTCCATCGTTTACATAACTTATCGAGGGTTTTAAGATTTTATCGTAAATTTGCGGTTTACTTACTTTCGATTTGAATCAATAGAGCTGTCAATGAGATATTGGATCCGAAAAAGGTTTCTTTATTTATTTGGTCATTAAATCTGTATTCTTCCTAAAAAACTACGGGAGTAGAAAAAGAAAGGGGCTAGTTTTCATAATTTCAAAAATAACATAACATTTGATGAATGAGACTTCCAACATCAAATGACCATAACTTTTGACTAGGGTATCGTAACAACTATTATAATATATCAAATCGGAGCTCGTCTCGATCCATACAATAATTGTTGGCCTCAAAATGGAACCTGATTTCTGTACCCAAATTCCATCGCTTACATAACTTATCGAGGGTTTGAAGATTTTGTCGTAAATTTCCAGTTTACTTACTTTCGATTTGAATCAAGAGAGCTGTAAATGAGATATTGGATCCGACAAAGGTTTCTTTATTTATTTGGTCATTAAATCTGTATTCTTCCTAAAAACGTATGGGAGCAGAAAAAGAAAGGGGCTAGTTTTCATAATTTCAAAAATAACAAAACATTTGATGAATGAGACTTCCAACATCAAATGACCATAACTTTTGACTAGGGTATCGTAACGACTATTATAATATATCAAATCGAAGCTCGTCTCGATCCATACAATAATAGTTGGCCTCGGAATGGGACTTGATTTCTGTACCCAAATTCCATCGTTTACATAACTTATCGAGGGTTTAAAGATTTTGTCATAAATTTGCGGTTTACTTACCTTCGATATGATTGAATAGAGCTGTCAATGAGATATTGGTTCCGACAAAGGTTTCTTTATTTATTTGGTCATTAACTCTGTATTCTTCCTAAAAAAACTATGGGAGTAGAAAAAGAAAGGGGCAAGTTTTCAAAACTTCAAAAATACGAAAACATTTGATGAATCAGACTTCCAACATCAAATGACCATAACTTTTAACTAGGGTATCGTAACGACTATTATAATATATCAAAATTGGAGCTTGTCTCGATCCATACAATAATTGTTGACCTAGCATTGGAACCTGACTTCCGTACCCAAATTCCATCGTTTACATAACTTATCGAGGGTTTGAAGATTTTGTCGTAAATTTCCGGTTTACTTACTTTCGATAAGAATCAATAGAGCTGTAAATGAGATATTGGATCCGAAAAAGGTTTCTTTATTTATTTGGTCAATAAATCTGTATTCTTCCTAAAAACCTATGGGAGGAGAAAAAGAAAGGGGCTAGTTTTCATAATTTTAAAAATAACAAAACATTTGATGAATCAGACTTCCAACATCAAATGACCATAACTTTTGACTGGGGTAACGTAACGACTATTATAATATATCAAATCGGAGCTCGTCTCGATCCATACAATAATTCTTGGCCTCGGAATGGAACCTGATTTCTGTACCCAAATTCCATCGTTTACATAACTTATCGAGGGTTTGAAGATTGTGTGGTAAATTTGCGGTTTACTTACCTTCGATATGATTCAATAGATCTGTCAATGAGATATAGGTTCCGACAAAGGTTTCTATATTTATTTGGTCATTAAATCTGTATTCTTCCTAAAAAACTATGGGAGCAGAAAAAAGAAAGGGGCTAGTTTTCATAATTTCAAAAATAACAAAACATTTGACGAATCAGACTTCCAACATCAAATGACCATAACTTTTGACTGGGGTAACGTAACGACTATTATAATATATCAAATCGGAGCTCGTCTCGATCCATACAATAATTGTTGGCCTCGGAATGGAACCTGATTTCTGTACGCAAATTCCATCGTTTACATAACTTATCGAGGGTTTTAAGATTTTGTCGTAAATTTGTGGTTTACTTACCTTCGATATGATTCAATAGAACTGTCAATGAGATATTGGTTCCGAGTAAAGGTTTCTTTATTTTTTGGTCATTAAATCTGTATTCTTCCTAAAGACGTATGAGAGCAGAAAAAGAAAGGGGCTTGTTTTCAAAGCTTCAAAAATACGAAAACATTTGATGAATCAGACTTTCAACATCAAATGACCATAACTTTTGACTGGGGTATCGTAACGACTATTGTAATATATCAAAATCAGAGCTCGTCTCGATCCATACAATAATTGTTGGCCTAGCATTGGAACCTGATTTCCGTACCCAAATTCCATCGTTTACATAACTTATCGAGGGTTTGAAGATTTGGTCTAAATTTCCGGTTTACTTACTTTCGATTTGAATCAATAGAGCTGTAAATGAGATATTGGATCAGAAAAAGGTTTCTTTATTTATTTGGTCATTAAATCTGTCTTCTTCCTAAAAACGTATGGGAGCAGAAAAAGAAAGGGGCTAGTTTTCATAATTTCAAAAATAACAAAACATTTGATGAATCAGACTTTCAACATCAAATGACCATAACTTTTGACTGGGGTATCGTAACGACTATTGTAATATATCAAAATCGGAGCTCGTCTCGATCCATACAATAATTGTTGGCCTAGCATTGGAACCTGATTTCCGTACCCAAATTCCATCGTTTACATAACTTATCGAGGGTTTGAAGATTTTGTCATAAATTTCCGGTTTACTTACTTTCGATTTGAATCAATAGAGCTGTAAATGAGATATTGGATCCGAAAAAGGTTTCTTTATTTATTTGGTCATTAAATCTGTATTCTTCCTAAAAAACTATGGGAGCAGAAAAAGAAAGGGGCTAGTTTTGATAATTTCAAATATAACAAAACATTTGATGAATCAGACTTTCAACATCAAATGACCAAAACTTTTAACTTGGGAATCGTAACGACTATTATAATATATCAAAATTGGAGCTCATCTCGATCCATACAATAATTGTTGGCCAGGCATTGGAACCTGATTTCCGTACCCAAATTCCATCTTTTACATAATTATCGAGGGTTTGATGATTTTGTCGTAAATTTGCGGTTTACTTACCTTCGATATGATTCAATAGAGCTGTCAATGAGATATAGGTTCCGACAAAGGTTTCTTTATTTATTTGGTCATTAACTCTGTATTCTTCCTAAAAAACTATGGGAGTAGAAAAAGAAAGGGGCAAGTTTTCAAAACTTCAAAAATACGAAAACATTTGATGAATCAGACTTCCAACATCAAATGACCATAACTTTTGACTAGGGTATCGTAACGACTATTATAATATATCAAAATCGGGGCTCGTCTGGATCCATACAATAATTGTTGGCCTAGCATTGGAACTTGATTTCCGTACCCAAATTTTATCGTTTACATAACTTATCGAGGGTTTTAAGATTTTATCGTAAATTCACGGTTCACTTACTTTCTTTTTGAATCAATAGAGCTGTCAATGAGATATTGGATCCGAAAAAGGTTTCTTTATTTATTTGGTCATTAAATCTGTATTCTTCCTAAAAACCTATGGAAGCAGAAAAAGAAAGGGGCTAGTTTTCATAATTTCAAATATAACAAAACATTTGATGAATCAGACT
The DNA here is from genome assembly GCA_037013495.1 of Hippophae tibetana. Classification (NCBI taxonomy): domain Eukaryota; kingdom Viridiplantae; phylum Streptophyta; class Magnoliopsida; order Rosales; family Elaeagnaceae; genus Hippophae; species Hippophae tibetana. The sequence goes on from CM072801.1 coordinate 81,946,908, forward strand.
TCCAACATCAAATGACCATAACTTTTGACTGGGGTATCGTAACGACTATTATAATATATCAAATCGGAGCTCGTCTCGATCCATACAATAATTGTTGGCCTCGGAATGGAACCTAATTTTTGTACCCAAATTCCATCGTTTATATAACTTATCAAGGGTTTTAAGATTTTGTCGTAAATTTGCGGTTTACTTACCTTCGATATGATTCAATAGAGCGGTCAATGAGATCATGGTTCCGACAAAGGTTTCTTTATTTATTTGGTCATTAAATCTGTATTCTTCCTAAAAAACTATGGGAGCAGAAAAAGAAAGGGGCTAGTTTTCATAATTTCAAAAATAACAAAACATTTGATGAATCAGACTTCCAACATCAAATGACCATAACTTTTGACTGGGGTATCGTAACGACTACTGTAATATATCAAAATCGGAGCTCGTCTTGATCCATACAATAATTGTTGGCCTAGCATTGGAACCTAATTTCCGTACCCAAATTCCATCGTTTACATAACTTATCGAGGGTTTGAAGATTTTCTCGTAAATTTCCGGTTTACTTACTTTCGATTTGATCAATAGAGCTGTAAATGAGATATTGGATCCGAAAAAGTTTTCTTTATTTATTTGGTCATTAAATCTGTATTCTTCCTAAAAAACTATGGGAGGAGAAAAAGAAAGGGGCTAGTTTTCATAATTTCAAAAATAACAAAACATTTGATGAATGAGACTTCCAACATCAAATGACCATAACTTTTGACTAGGGTATCGTAACGACTATTATAATATATCAAATCGGAGCTCGTCTCGATCCATACAATAATTGTTGGCCTCGGAATGGGACCTGATTTCTGTAAACAAATTCCATCGTTTACATAACTTATCGAGGGTTTTAAGATTTTGTCGTAAATTTGCGGTTTACTTACCTTCGATATGATTCAATAGAGCTGTCAATGAGATATTGGTTCCGACAAAGGTTTCTTTATTTATTTGGTCATTAACTCTGTATTCTTCCTTAAAAACTATGGGAGTAGAAAAAGAAAGGGGCAAGTTTTCAAAACTTCAAAAATACGAAAACATTTGATGAATCAGACTTCCAACATCAAATGACCATAACTTTTGACTAGTGTATCGTAACGACTATTATAATATATCAAAATTGGAGCTCATCTCGATCCATACAATAATTGTTGGCCTAGCATTGGAACCTGATTTCCGTACCCAAATTCCATCTTTTACACAATTATCGAGGGTTTGAAGATTTTGTCGTAAATTTGCGGTTTACTTACCTTCGATATGATTCAATAGAGGTGTCAATGAGATATAGGTTCCGACAAAGGTTTCTTTATTTATTTGGGCATTAACTCTGTATTCTTCCTAAAAGACTATGGGAGTAGAAAAAGAAAGGGGCAAGTTTTCAAAACTTCAAAAATACGAAAACATTTGATGAATCAGACTTCCAACATCAAATGACCATAACTTTTGACTGGGGTATCGTAACGACTATTATAATATATCAAAATCGGGGCTCGTCTCGATCCATACAATAATTGTTGGCCTCGCATTGGAACTTGATTTCCGTACCCAAATTCCATCGTTTACATAACTTATCGAGGGTTTTAAGATTTTATCGTAAATTTGCGGTTTACTTACTTTCGATTTGAATCAATAGAGCTGTCAATGAGATATTGGATCCGAAAAAGGTTTCTTTATTTATTTGGTCATTAAATCTGTATTCTTCCTAAAAAACTATGGGAGCAGAAAAAGAAAGGGGCTAGTTTTCATAATTTCAAATATAACAAAACATTTGATGAATCAGACTTCCAACATCAAATGACCATAACTTTTGACTGGGGTATCGTAACGACTATTATAATATATCAAAATCGGGGCTCGTCTCGATCCATACAATAATTGTTGGCCTAGCATTGGAACCTCACTTCCGTACCCAAATTCCATCGTTTACATAACTTATCGAGGGTTTTAAGATTTTATCGTAAATTTGCGGTTTACTTACTTTCGATTTGAATCAATAGAGCTGTCAATGAGATATTGGATCCGAAAAAGGTTTCTTTATTTATTTGGTCATTAAATCCGTATTCTTCCTAAAAAACTATGGGAGGAGAAAAAGAAAGGGGCTAGTTTTCAAAACTTCAAAAATACGAAAACATTTGATAAATCAGACTTCCAACATCAAATGACCATAACTTTTGACTGGGGTATCGTAACGACTATTATAATATATCAAAATCGGGGCTCGTCTCGATCCATACAATATTGTTGGCCTAGCATTGGAACTTGATTTACGTACCCAAATTCCATCGTTTACATAACTTATCGAGGGTTTTAAGATTTTATCGTAAATTTGCGGTTTACTTACTTTCGATTTGAATCAATAGAGCTGTCAATGAGATATTGGATCCGAAAAAGGTTTCTTTATTTATTTGGTCATTAAATCTGTATTCTTCCTAAAAACGTATGGGAGCAGAAAAAGAAAGGGGCTAGTTTTCATAATTTCAAACATAACAAAACATTTGATGAATGAGACTTCCAACATCAAATGACCATAACTTTTGACTAGGGTATCGTAACGACTATTATAATATATCAAATCGGAGCTCGTCTCGATCCATACAATAATTGTTGGCCTCAGAATGGAACCTGATTTCTGTACCCAAATTCCATCGCTTACATAACTTATCGAGGGTTTGAAGATTTTGTCGTAAATTTCCAGTTTACTTACTTTCGATTTGAATCAAGAGAGCTGTAAATGAGATATTGGATCCGACAAAGGTTTCTTTATTTATTTGGTCATTAAATCTGTATTCTTCCTAAAAACGTATGGGAGCAGAAAAAGAAAGGGGCTTGTTTTCAAAGCTTCAAAAATACGAAAACATTTGATGAATCAGACTTCCAACATCAAATGACCATAACTTTTAACTAGGGTATCGTAACGACTATTATAATATATCAAAATCGGAGCTCATCTCGATCCATACAATAATTGTTGGCCTAGCATTGGAACCTGATATCCGTACCCAAATTCCATCTTTTACATAACTTATCGAAGGTTTGAAGATTTTTTCGTAAATTTGCGGTTTACTTACCTTCGATATGATTCAATAGAGCTGTCAATGAGATATTGGTTCCGACAAAGGTTTCTTTATTTATTTGGTCAATAAATCTGTATTCTTCCTAAAAACGTATGGGAGCAGAAAAAGAAAGGGGCTAGTTTTCAAAACTTCAAAAATACGAAAACATTTGATAAATCAGACTTCCAACATCAAATGACCATAACTTTTGACTGGGGTATCGTAACGACTATTATAATATATCAAAATCGGGGCTCGTCTCGATCCATACAATATTGTTGGCCTAGCATTGGAACTTGATTTACGTACCCAAATTCCATCGTTTACATAACTTATCGAGGGTTTTAAGATTTTATCGTAAATTTGCGGTTTACTTACTTTCGATTTGAATCAATAGAGCTGTCAATGAGATATTGGATCCGAAAAAGGTTTCTTTATTTATTTGGTCATTAAATCTGTATTCTTCTTAAAAAACTACGGGAGTAGAAAAAGAAAGGGGCTAGTTTTCATAATTTCAAAAATAACATAACATTTGATGAATGAGACTTCCAACATCAAATGACCATAACTTTTGACTAGGGTATCGTAACGACTATTATAATATATCAAATCGGAGCTCGTCTCGATCCATACAATAATTGTTGGCCTCAGAATGGAACCTGATTTCTGTACCCAAATTCCATCGCTTATATAACTTATCGAGGGTTTGAAGATTTTGTCGTAAATTTCCAGTTTACTTACTTTCGATTTGAATCAAGAGAGCTGTAAATGAGATATTGGATCCGACAAAGGTTTCTTTATTTATTTGGTCATTAAATCTGTATTCTTCCCAAAAATGTATGGGAGCAGAAAAAGAAAGGGGCTAGTTTTCATAATTTCAAACATAACAAAACATTTGATGAATGAGACTTCCAACATCAAATGACCATAACTTTTGACTAGGGTATCGTAACGACTATTATAATATATCAAATCGAAGCTCGTCTCGATCCATACAATAATAGTTGGCCTCGGAATGGGACTTGATTTCTGTACCCAAATTCCATCGTTTACATAACTTATCGAGGGTTTTAAGATTTTGTCATAAATTTGCGGTTTACTTACCTTCGATATGATTGAATAGAGCTGTCAATGAGATATTGGTTCCGACAAAGGTTTCTTTATTTATTTGGTCATTAACTCTGTATTCTTCCTAAAAAACTATGGGAGTAGAAAAAGAAAGGGGCAAGTTTTCAAAACTTCAAAAATACGAAAACATTTGATGAATCAGACTTCCAACATCAAATGACCATAACTTTTAACTAGGGTATCGTAACGACTATTATAATATATCAAAATTGGAGCTCGTCTCGATCCATACAATAATTGTTGGCCTAGCATTGGAACCTCACTTCCGTACCCAAATTCCATCGTTTACATAACTTATCGAGGGTCTGAAGATTTTGTCGTAAATTTCCGGTTTACTTACTTTCGATAAGAATCAATAGAGCTGTAAATGAGATATTGGATCCGAAAAAGGTTTCTTTATTTATTTAGTCAATAAATCTGTATTCTTCCTAAAAAACTATGGGAGGAGAAAAAGAAAGGGGCTAGTTTTCATAATTTTAAAAATAACAAAACATTTGATGAATGAGACTTCCAACATCAAATGACCATAACTTTTGACTAGGGTATCGTAACGACTATTATAATATATCAAATCGGAGCTCGTCTCGATCCATACAATAATTGTTGGCCTCGGAATGGGACCTGATTTCTGTAAACAAATTCCATCGTTTACATAACTTATCGAGGGTTTTAAGATTTTGTCGTAAATTTGTGGTTTACTTAACTTCGATATGATTCAATAGGACTGTCAATGAGATATTGGATCCGAGAAAAAGTTTCTTTATTTTTTGGTCATTAAATCTGTATTCTTCCTAAAAACGTATGGGAGCAGAAAAAGAAAGGGGCTTGTTTTCAAAGCTTCAAAAATACGAAAACATTTGATGAATCAGACTTCCAACATCAAATGACCATAACTTTTAACTAGGGTATCGTAACGACTATTATAATATATCAAAATCGGAGCTCATCTCGATCCATACAATAATTGTTGGCCTAGCATTGGAACCTGATATCCGTACCCAAATTCCATCTTTTACATAACTTATCGAGGGTTTGAAGATTTTTTCGTAAATTTGCGGTTTACTTACCTTCGATATGATTCAATAGAGCTGTCAATGAGATATTGGTTCCGACAAAGGTTTCTTTATTTATTTGGTCAATAAATCTGTATTCTTCCTAAAAACGTATGGGAGCAGAAAAAGAAAGGGGCTAGTTTTCAAAACTTCAAAAATACGAAAACATTTGATAAATCAGACTTCCAACATCAAATGACCATAACTTTTGACTGGGGTATCGTAACGACTATTATAATATATCAAAATCGGGGCTCGTCTCGATCCATACAATATTGTTGGCCTAGCATTGGAACTTGATTTACGTACCCAAATTCCATCGTTTACATAACTTATCGAGGGTTTTAAGATTTTATCGTAAATTTGCGGTTTACTTACTTTCGATTTGAATCAATAGAGCTGTCAATGAGATATTGGATCCGAAAAAGGTTTCTTTATTTATTTGGTCATTAAATCTGTATTCTTCCTAAAAAACTACGGGAGTAGAAAAAGAAAGGGGCTAGTTTTCATAATTTCAAAAATAACATAACATTTGATGAATGAGACTTCCAACATCAAATGACCATAACTTTTGACTAGGGTATCGTAACGACTATTATAATATATCAAATCGGAGCTCGTCTCGATCCATACAATAATTGTTGGCCTCAGAATGGAACCTGATTTCTGTACCCAAATTCCATCGCTTACATAACTTATCGAGGGTTTGAAGATTTTGTCGTAAATTTCCAGTTTACTTACTTTCGATTTGAATCAAGAGAGCTGTAAATGAGATATTGGATCCGACAAAGGTTTCTTTATTTATTTGGTCATTAAATCTGTATTCTTCCTAAAAACGTATGGGAGCAGAAAAAGAAAGGGGCTAGTTTTCATAATTTCAAACATAACAAAACATTTGATGAATGAGACTTCCAACATCAAATGACCATAACTTTTGACTAGGGTATCGTAACGACTATTATAATATATCAAATCGAAGCTCGTCTCGATCCATACAATAATAGTTGGCCTCGGAATGCGACTTGATTTCTGTACCCAAATTCCATCGTTTACATAACTTATCGAGGGTTTTAAGATTTTGTCATAAATTTGCGGTTTACTTACCTTCGATATGATTGAATAGAGCTGTCAATGAGATATTGGTTCCGACAAAGGTTTCTTTATTTATTTGGTCATTAACTCTGTATTCTTCCTAAAAAACTATGGGAGTAGAAAAAGAAAGGGGCAAGTTTTCAAAACTTCAAAAATACGAAAACATTTGATGAATCAGACTTCCAACATCAAATGACCATAACTTTTAACTAGGGTATCGTAACGACTATTATAATATATCAAAATTGGAGCTCGTCTCGATCCATACAATAATTGTTGGCCTAGCATTGGAACCTCACTTCCGTACCCAAATTCCATCGTTTACATAACTTATCGAAGGTTTGAAGATTTTGTCGTAAATTTCCGGTTTACTTACTTTCGATAAGAATCAATAGAGCTGTAAATGAGATATTGGATCCGAAAAAGGTTTCTTTATTTATTTAGTCAATAAATCTGTATTCTTCCTAAAAAACTATGGGAGGAGAAAAAGAAAGGGGCTAGTTTTCATAATTTTAAAAATAACAAAACATTTGATGAACCAGACTTCCAACATCAAATGACCATAACTTTTGACTGGGGTAACGTAACGACTATTATAATTTATCAAATCGGAGCTCATCTCGATCCATACAATAATTCTTGGCCTCGGAATGGAACCTGATTTCTGTACCCAAATTCCATCGTTTACATAACTTATCGAGGGTTTGAAGATTGTGTCGTAAATTTGCGGTTTACTTACCTTCGATATGATTCAATAGATCTGTCAATGAGATATAGGTTCCGACAAAGGTTTCTATATTTATTTGGTCATTAAATCTGTATTCTTCCTAAAAAACTATGGGAGCAGAAAAAAGAAAGAGGCTAGTTTTCATAATTTCAAAAATAACAAAACATTTGATGAATCAGACTTCCAACATCAAATGACCATAACTTTTGACTGTGGTATCGTAACGACTATTGTAATATATCAAAATCGGAGCTCATCTCAATCCATACAATAATTGTTGGCCTAGCATTGGAACCTGATTTCCGTACCCAAATTCCATCGTTTACATAACTTATCGAGGGTTTGAAGATTTTGTCGTAAATTTCCAATTTACTTACTTTCGATTTGAATCAATAGAGCTGTAAATGAGATATTGGATCCAACAAAGCTTTCTTTATTTATTTGGTCATTAAATCTGTATTCTTCCTAAAAACGTATGGGAGCGGAAAAAGAAAGGGGCTAGTTTTCATAATTTCAAAAATAACAAAACATTTGATGAATGAGACTTCCAACATCAAATGACCATAACTTTTGACTAGGGTATCGTAACGACTATTATAATATATCAAATCGGAGCTCGTCTCGATCCATACAATAATTGTGGGCCTCGGAATGGAACCTGATTTCTGTACCCAAATTCCATCGTTTACATAACTTATCGAGGGTTTTAAGATTTTGTCGTAAATTTGTGGTTTACTTACCTTCGATATGATTCAATAGAACTGTCAATGAGATATTGGTTCCGAGTAAAGGTTTCTTTATTTTTTGGTCATTAAATCTGTATTCTTCCTAAAGACGTATGGGAGCAGAAAAAGAAAGGGGCTTGTTTTCAAAGCTTCAAAAATACGAAAACATTTGATGAATCAGACTTTCAACATCAAATGACCATAACTTTTGACTGGGGTATCGTAACGACTATTGTAATATATCAAAATCGGAGCTCGTCTCGATCCATACAATAATTGTTGGCCTAGCATTGGAACCTGATTTCCATACCCAAATTCCATCTTTTACATAACTTATCGAGGGTTTGAAGATTTTGTCTAAATTTCCGGTTTACTTACTTTCGATTTGAATCAATAGAGCTGTAAATGAGATATTGGATCCGAAAAAGGTTTCTTTATTTATTTGGTCATTAAATCTGTCTTCTTCCTAAAAACGTATGGGAGCAGAAAAAGAAAGGGGCTAGTTTTCATAATTTCAAAAATAACAAAACATTTGATGAATCAGACTTTCAACATCAAATGACCATAACTTTTGACTGGGGTATCGTAACGACTATTGTAATATATCAAAATCGGAGCTCGTCTCGATCCATACAATAATTGTTGGCCTAGCATTGGAACCTGATTTCCGTACCCAAATTCCATCGTTTACATAACTTATCGAGGGTTTGAAGATTTTGTCGTAAATTTCCGGTTTACTTACTTTCGATTTGAATCAATAGAGCTGTAAATGAGATATTGGATCCGAAAAAGGTTTCTTTATTTATTTGGTCATTAAATCTGTATTCTTCCTAAAACACTATGGGAGCAGAAAAAGAAAGGGGCTAGTTTTCATAATTTCAAAAATAACAAAACATTTGATGAATCAGACTTTCAACATCAAATGACCATAACTTTTGACTGGGGTATCGTAACGACTATTGTAATATATCAAAATCGGAGCTCCTCTCGATCCATACAATAATTGTTGGCCTAGCATTGGAACCTGATTTCCGTACCCAAATTCCATCGTTTACATAACTTATCGAGGGTTTGAAGATTTTGTCATAAATTTCTGGTTTACTTACTTTCGATTTCAATCAATAGAGCTGTAAATGAGATATTGGATCCGAAAAAGGTTTCTTTATTTATTTGGTCATTAAATCTGTATTCTTCCTAAAAAACTATGGGAGCAGAAAAAGAAAGGGGCTAGTTTTCAAAATTTCAAATATAACAAAACATTTGATGAATCAGACTTCCAACATCAAATGACCATAACTTTTAACTAGGGTATCGTAACGACTATTATAATATATCAAAATTGGAGCTCATCTCGATCCATACAATAATTGTTGGCCTAGCATTGGAACCTGATTTCCGTACCCAAATTCCATCTTTTACATAATTATCGAGGGTTTGAAGATTTTGTCGTAAATTTGCGGTTTACTTACCTTCGATATGATTCAATAGAGCTTTCAATGAGATATAGGTTCCGACAAAGGTTTCTTTATTTATTTGGTCATTAACTCTGTATTCTTCCTAAAAAACTATGGGAGTAGAAAAAGAAAGGGGCAAGTTTTCAAAACTTCAAAAATACGAAAACATTTGATGAATCAGACTTCCAACATCAAATGACCATAACTTTTGACTAGGTTATCGTAACGACTATTATAATATATCGAAATCGGGGCTCGTCTCGATCCATACAATAATTGTTGGCCTAGCATTGGAACTTGATTTCCGTACCCAAATTCCATCGTTTACATAACTTATCGAGGGTTTTAAGATTTTATCGTAAATTTGCGGTTTACTTACTTTCGATTTGAATCAATAGAGCTGTCAATGAGATATTGGATCCGAAAAAGGTTTCTTTATTTATTTGGTCATTAAATCTGTATTCTTCCTAAAAAACTATGGGAGCAGAAAAAGAAAGGGGCTAGTTTTCATAATTTCAAATATAACAAAACATTTGATGAATCAGACTTCCAACATCAAATGACCATAACTTTTGACTAGGGTATCGTAACGACTATTATAATATATCAAATCGGAGCTCGTCTCGATCCATACAATAATTGTTGGCCTCGGAATGGAACCTGATTTTTGTACCCAAATTCCATCGTTTACATAACTTATCGAGGGTTTGAAGATTTTGTCGTAACTTTGCGGTTTACTTACCTTCGATATGATTCAATAGAGCTGTCAATGAGATATTGGTTCCGACAAAGGTTTCTTTATTTATTTGGTCATTAACTCTGTATTCTTCCTAAAAAACTATGGGAGTAGAAAAAGAAAGGGGCAAGTTTTCAAAACTTCAAAAATACGAAAACATTTGATGAATCAGACTTCCAACATCAAATGACCATAACTTTTAACTAGTGTATCGTAACGACTATTATAATATATCTAAATTGGAGCTCATCTCGATCCATACAATAATTGTTGGCCTAGCATTGGAACCTGATTTCCGTACCCAAATTCCATCTTTTACACAATTATCGAGGGTTTGAAGATTTTGTCGTAAATTTGCGGTTTACTTACCTTCGATATGATTCAATAGAGCTGTCAATGAGATATAGGTTCCGACAAAGGTTTCTTTATTTATTTGGTCATTAACTCTGTATTCTTCCTAAAAGACTATGGGAGTAGAAAAAGAAAGGGGCAAGTTTTCAAAACTTCAAAAATTAGAAAACATTTGATGAATCAGACTTCCAACATCAAATGACCATAACTTTTGACTGGGGTATCGTAACGACTATTATAATATATCAAAATCGGGGCTCGTCTCGATCCATACAATAATTGTTGGCCTAGCATTGGAACTTGATTTCCGTACCCAAATTCCATCGTTTACATAACTTATCGAGGGTTTTAAGATTTTATCGTAAATTTGCGGTTTACTTACTTTCGATTTGAATCAATAGAGCTGTCAATGAGATATTGGATCCGAAAAAGGTTTCTTTATTTATTTGGTCATTAAATCTGTATTCTTCCTAAAAAACTATGGGAGGAGAAAAAGAAAGGGGCTAGTTTTCATAATTTCAAAAATAACAAAACATTTGATGAATGAGACTTCCAACATCAAATGACCATAACTTTTGACTAGGGTATCGTAACGACTATTATAATATATCAAATCGGAGCTCGTCTCGATCCATACAATAATTGTTGGCCTCGGAATGGGACCTGATTTCTGTAAACAAATTCCATCGTTTACATAACTTATCGAGGGTTTTAAGATTTTGTCGTAAATTTGTGGTTTACTTAACTTCGATATGATTCAATAGGACTGTCAATGAGATATTGGTTCCGAGAAAAGGTTTCTTTATTTTTTGGTCATTAAATCTGTATTCTTCCTAAAATCGTATGGGAGCAGAAAAAGAAAGGGGCTTGTTTTCAAAGCTTCAAAAATACGAAAACATTTGATGAATCAGACTTCCAACATCAAATGACCATAACTTTTAACTAGGGTATCGTAACGACTATTATAATATATCAAAATCGGAGCTAATCTCGATCCATACAATAATTGTTGGCCTAGCATTGGAACCTGATTTCCGTACCCAAATTCCATCTTTTACATAACTTATCGAGGGTTTGAAGATTTTGTCGTAAATTTGCGGTTTACTTACCTTCGATATGATTCAATAGAGCTGTCAATGAGATATTGGTTCCGACAAAGGTTTCTTTATTTATTTGGTCAATAAATCTGTATTCTTCCTAAAAACGTATGGGAGCAGAAAAAGAAAGGGGCTAGTTTTCAAAACTTCAAAAATACGAAAACATTTGATGAATCAGACTTCCAACATCAAATGACCATAACTTTTGACTGGGGTATCGTAACGACTATTATAATATATCAAAATCGGGGCTCGTCTCGATCCATACAATATTGTTGGCCTAGCATTGGAACTTGATTTACGTACCCAAATTCCATCGTTTACATAACATATCGAGGGTTTTAAGATTTTATCGTAAATTTGCGGTTTACTTACTTTCGATTTGAATCAATAGAGCTGTCAATGAGATATTGGATCCGAAAAAGGTTTCTTTATTTATTTGGTCATTAAATCTGTATTCTTCCTAAAAAACTACGGAAGTAGAAAAAGAAAGGGGCTAGTTTTCATAATTTCAAAAATAACATAACATTTGATGAATGAGACTTCCAACATCAAATGACCATAACTTTTGACTAGGGTATCGTAACGACTATTATAATATATCAAATCGGAGCTCGTCTCGATCCATACAATAATTGTTGGCCTCAGAATGGAACCTGATTTCTGTACCCAAATTCCATCGCTTACATAACTTATCGAGGGTTTTAAGATTTTGTCATAAATTTGCGGTTTACTTACCTTCGATATGATTGAATAGAGCTGTCAATGAGATATTGGTTCCGACAAAGGTTTCTTTATTTATTTGGTCATTAACTCTGTATTCTTCCTAAAAAACTATGGGAGTAGAAAAAGAAAGGGGCAAGTTTTCAAAACATCAAAAATACGAAAACATTTGATGAATCAGACTTCCAACATCAAATGACCATAACTTTTAACTAGGGTATCGTAACGACTATTATAATATATCAAAATTGGAGCTCGTCTCGATCCATACAATAATTGTTGGCCTAGCATTGGAACCTCACTTCCGTACCCAAATTCCATCGTTTACATAACTTATCGAGGGTTTGAAGATTTTGTCGTAAATTTCCGGTTTACTTACTTTCGATAAGAATCAATAGAGCTGTAAATGAGATATTGGATCCGAAAAAGGTTTCTTTATTTATTTAGTCAATAAATCTGTATTCTTCCTAAAAAACTATGGGAGGAGAAAAAGAAAGGGGCTAGTTTTCATAATTTTAAAAATAACAAAACATTTGATGAACCAGACTTCCAACATCAAATGACCATAACTTTTGACTGGGGTAACGTAACGACTATTATAATATATCAAATCGGAGCTCATCTCGATCCATACAATAATTCTTGGCCTCGGAATGGAACCTGATTTCTGTACCCAAATTCCATCGTTGACATAACTTATCGAGGGTTTGAAGATTGTGTCGTAAATTTGCGGTTTACTTACCTTCGATATGATTCAATAGATCTGTCAATGAGATATAGGTTTCGACAAAGGTTTCTATATTTATTTGGTCATTAAATTTGTATTCTTCCTAAAAAACTATGGGAGCAGAAAAAAGAAAGAGGCTAGTTTTCAAAATTTCAAATATAACAAAACATTTGATGAATCAGACTTCCAACATCAAATGACCATAACTTTTAACTAGGGTATCGTAACGACTATTATAATATATCAAAATTGGAGCTCATCTCGATCCATACAATAATTGTTGGCCTAGCATTGGAACCTGATTTCCGTACCCAAATTCCATCTTTTACATAATTATCGAGGGTTTGAAGATTTTGTCGTAAATTTGCGGTTTACTTACCTTCGATATGATTCAATAGAGCTTTCAATGAGATATAGGTTCCGACAAAGGTTTCTTTATTTATTTGGTCATTAACTCTGTATTCTTCCTAAAAAACTATGGGAGTAGAAAAAGAAAGGGGCAAGTTTTCAAAACTTCAAAAATACGAAAACATTTGATGAATCAGACTTCCAACATCAAATGACCATAACTTTTGACTAGGTTATCGTAACGACTATTATAATATATCGAAATCGGGGCTCGTCTCGATCCATACAATAATTGTTGGCCTAGCATTGGAACTTGATTTCCGTACCCAAATTCCATCGTTTACATAACTTATCGAGGGTTTTAAGATTTTATCGTAAATTTGCGGTTTACTTACTTTCGATTTGAATCAATAGAGCTGTCAATGAGATATTGGATCCGAAAAAGGTTTCTTTATTTATTTGGTCATTAAATCTGCATTCTTCCTAAAAAACTATGGGAGCAGAAAAAGAAAGGGGCTAGTTTTCATAATTTCAAATATAACAAAACATTTGATGAATCAGACTTCCAACATCAAATGACCATAACTTTTGACTGGGGTATCGTAACGACTATTATAATATATCAAATCGGAGCTCGTCTCGATCCATACAATAATTGTTGGCCTCGGAATGGAACCTGATTTTTGTACCCAAATTCCATCGTTTACATAACTTATCGAGGGTTTGAAGATTTTGTCTTAAATTTGCGGTTTATTTTCCTTCGATATGATTCAATAGAGCGGTCAATGAGATCATGGTTCCGACAAAGGTTTCTTTATTTATTTGGTCATTAAATCTGTATTCTTCCTAAAAAACTATGGGAGCAGAAAAAGAAAGGGGCTAGTTTTCATAATTTAAAAAATAACAAAACATTTGATGAATGAGACTTCCAACATCAAATGACCATAACTTTTGACTAGGGTATCGTAACTACTATTATAATATATCAAAATCGGAGCTCGTCTCGATCCATACAAAAATGTTGGCCTCGGAATGGGACCTGATTTCTGTACCCAAATTCCATCATTTACATAACTTATCGAGGGTTTTAAGATTTTGTCGTAACTTTGCGGTTTACTTACCTTCGATATGATTCAATAGAGCTGTCAATGAGATATTGGTTCCGACAAAGGTTTCTTTATTTATTTGGTCATTAACTCTGTATTCTTCCTAAAAAACTATGGGAGTAGAAAAAGAAAGGGGCAAGTTTTCAAAACTTCAAAAATACGAAAACATTTGATGAATCAGACTTCCAACATCAAATGACCATAACTTTTGACTGGGGTATCGTAACGACTATTATAATATATCAAAATCGGGGCTCGTCTCGATCCATACAATAATTGTTGGCCTAGCATTGGAACTTGATTTCCGTACCCAAATTCCATCGTTTACATAACTTATCGAGGGTTTTAAGATTTTATCGTAAATTTGCGGTTTACTTACTTTCGATTTGAATCAATAGAGCTGTCAATGAGATATTGGATCCGAAAAAGGTTTCTTTATTTATTTGGTCATTAAATCTGTATTCTTCCTAAAAAACTATGGGAGGAGAAAAAGAAACAGGCTAGTTTTCATAATTTCAAAAATAACAAAACATTTGATGAATGAGACTTCCAACATCAAATGACCATAACTTTTGACTAGGGTATCGTAACGACTATTATAATATATCAAATCGGAGCTCGTCTCGATCCATACAATAATTGTTGGCCTCGGAATGGGACCTGATTTCTGTAAACAAATTCCATCGTTTACATAACTTATCGAGGGTTTTAAGATTTTGTCGTAAATTTGTGGTTTACTTAACTTCGATATGATTCAATAGGACTGTCAATGAGATATTGGTTCCGAGAAAAGGTTTCTTTATTTTTTGGTCATTAAATCTGTATTCTTCCTAAAATCGTATGGGAGCAGAAAAAGAAAGGGGCTTGTTTTCAAAGCTTCAAAAATACGAAAACATTTGATGAATCAGACTTCCAACATCAAATGACCATAACTTTTAACTAGGGTATCGTAACGACTATTATAATATATCAAAATCGGAGCTCATCTCGATCCATACAATAATTGTTGGCCTAGCATTGGAACCTGATTTCCGTACCCAAATTCCATCTTTTACATAACTTATCGAGGGTTTGAAGATTTTGTCGTAAATTTGCGGTTTACTTACCTTCGATATGATTCAATAGAGCTGTCAATGAGATATTGGTTCCGACAAAGGTTTCTTTATTTATTTGGTCAATAAATCTGTATTCTTCCTAAAAACGTATGGGAGCAGAAAAAGAAAGGGGCTAGTTTTCAAAACTTCAAAAATACGAAAACATTTGATGAATCAGACTTCCAACATCAAATGACCATAACTTTTGACTGGGGTATCGTAACGACTATTATAATATATCAAAATCGGGGCTCGTCTCGATCCATACAATATTGTTGGCCTAGCATTGGAACTTGATTTACGTACCCAAATTCCATCGTTTACATAACATATCGAGGGTTTTAAGATTTTATCGTAAATTTGCGGTTTACTTACTTTCGATTTGAATCGATAGAGCTGTCAATGAGATATTGGATCCGAAAAAGGTTTCTTTATTTATTTGGTCATTAAATCTGTATTCTTCCTAAAAAACTACGGGAGTAGAAAAAGAAAGGGGCTAGTTTTCATAATTTCAAAAATAACATAACATTTGATGAATGAGACTTCCAACATCAAATGACCATAACTTTTGACTAGGGTATCGTAACGACTATTATAATATATCAAATCGGAGCTCGTCTCGATCCATACAATAATTGTTGGCCTCAGAATGGAACCTGATTTCTGTACCCAAATTCCATCGCTTACATAACTTATCGAGGGTTTGAAGATTTTGTCGTAAATTTCCAGTTTACTTACTTTCGATTTGAATCAAGAGAGCTGTAAATGAGATATTGGATCCGACAAAGGTTTCTTTATTTATTTGGTCATTAAATCTGTATTCTTCCTAAAAACGTATGGGAGCAGAAAAAGAAAGGGGCTAGTTTTCATAATTTCAAACATAACAAAACATTTGATGAATGAGACTTCCAACATCAAATGACCATAACTTTTGACTAGGGTATCGTAACGACTATTATAATATATCAAATCGAAGCTCGTCTCGATCCATACAATAATAGTTGGCCTCGGAATGGGACTTGATTTCTGTACCCAAATTCCATCGTTTACATAACTTATCGAGGGTTTTAAGATTTTGTCATAAATTTGCGGTTTACTTACCTTCGATATGATTGAATAGAGCTGTCAATGAGATATTGGTTCCGACAAAGGTTTCTTTATTTATTTGGTCATTAACTCTGTATTCTTCCTAAAAAACTATGGGAGTAGAAAAAGAAAGGGGCAAGTTTTCAAAACATCAAAAATACGAAAACATTTGATGAATCAGACTTCCAACATCAAATGACCATAACTTTTAACTAGGGTATCGTAACGACTATTATAATATATCAAAATTGGAGCTCGTCTCGATCCATACAATAATTGTTGGCCTAGCATTGGAACCTCACTTCCGTACCCAAATTCCATCGTTTACATAACTTATCGAGGGTTTGAAGATTTTGTCGTAAATTTCCGGTTTACTTACTTTCGATAAGAATCAATAGAGCTGTAAATGAGATATTGGATCCGAAAAAGGTTTCTTTATTTATTTAGTCAATAAATCTGTATTCTTCCTAAAAAACTATGGGAGGAGAAAAAGAAAGGGGCTAGTTTTCATAATTTTAAAAATAACAAAACATTTGATGAACCAGACTTCCAACATCAAATGACCATAACTTTTGACTGGGGTAACGTAACGACTATTATAATATATCAAATCGGAGCTCATCTCGATCCATACAATAATTCTTGGCCTCGGAATGGAACCTGATTTCTGTACCCAAATTCCATCGTTTACATAACTTATCGAGGGTTTGAAGATTGTGTCGTAAATTTGCGGTTTACTTACCTTCGATATGATTCAATAGATCTGTCAATGAGATATAGGTTCCGACAAAGGTTTCTATATTTATTTGGTCATTAAATTTGTATTCTTCCTAAAAAACTATGGGAGCAGAAAAAAGAAAGAGGCTAGTTTTCATAATTTCAAAAATAACAAAACATTTGATGAATCAGACTTCCAACATCAAATGACCATAACTTTTGACTGTGGTATCGTAACGACTATTGTAATATATCAAAATCGGAGCTCATCTCAATCCATACAATAATTGTTGGCCTAGCATTGGAACCTGATTTCCGTACCCAAATTCCATCGTTTACATAACTTATCGAGGGTTTGAAGATTTTGTCGTAAATTTCCAGTTTACTTACTTTCGATTTGAATCAATAGAGCTGTAAATGAGATATTGGATCCAACAAAGCTTTCTTTATTTATTTGGTCATTAAATCTGTATTCTTCCTAAAAACGTATAGGAGCAGAAAAAGAAAGGGGCTAGTTTTCATAATTTCAAAAATAACAAAACATTTGATGAATGAGACTTCCAACATCAAATGACCATAACTTTTGACTGGGGTATCGTAACGACTATTGTAATATATCAAAATCGGAGCTCGTCTCGATCCATACAATAATTGTTGGCCTAGCATTGGAACCTGATTTCCGTACCCAAATTCCATCGTTTACATAACTTATCGAGGGTTTGAAGATTTTGTCGTAAATTTCCGGTTTACTTACTTTCGATTTGAATCAATAGAGCTGTGAATGAGATATTGGATCCGAAAAAGGTTTCTTTATTTATTTGGTCATTAAATCTGTATTCTTCCTAAAACACTATGGGAGCAGAAAAAGAAAGGCGCTTGTTTTCATAATTTCAAAAATAACAAAACATTTGATGAATCAGACTTTCAACATCAAATGACCATAACTTTTGACTGGGGTATCGTAACGACTATTGTAATATATCAAAATAGGAGCTCGTCTCGATCCATACAATAATTGTTGGCCTAGCATTGGAACCTGATTTCCGTACCCAAATTCCATCGTTTACATAACTTATCGAGGGTTTGAAGATTTTGTCATAAATTTCTGGTTTAGTTACTTTCGATTTGAATCAATAGAGCTGTAAATGAGATATTGGATCCGAAAAAGGTTTCTTTATTTATTTGGTCATTAAATCTGTATTCTTCCTAAAAAACTATGGGAGCAGAAAAAGAAAGGGGCTAGTTTTCAAAATTTCAAATATAACAAAACATTTGATGAATCAGACTTCCAACATCAAATGACCATAACTTTTAACTAGGGTATCGTAACGACTATTATAATATATCAAAATTGGAGCTCATCTCGATCCATACAATAATTGTTGGCCTAGCATTGGAACCTGATTTCCGTACCCAAATTCCATCTTTTACATAATTATCGAGGGTTTGAAGATTTTGTCGTAAATTTGCGGTTTACTTACCTTCGATATGATTCAATAGAACTGTCAATGAGATATTGGTTCCGAGTAAAGGTTTCTTTATTTTTTGGTCATTAAATCTGTATTCTTCCTAAAGACGTATGGGAGCAGAAAAAGAAAGGGGCTTGTTTTCAAAGCTTCAAAAATACGAAAACATTTGATGAATCAGACTTTCAACATCAAATGACCATAACTTTTGACTGGGGTATCGTAACGACTATTGTAATATATCAAATCGGAGCTCATCTCGATCCATACAATAATTCTTGGCCTCGGAATGGAACCTGATTTCTGTACCCAAATTCCATCGTTTACATAACTTATCGAGGGTTTGAAGATTGTGTCGTAAATTTGCGGTTTACTTACCTTCGATATGATTCAATAGATCTGTCAATGAGATATAGGTTCCGACAAAGGTTTCTATATTTATTTGGTCATTAAATCTGTATTCTTCCTAAAAAACTATGGGAGCAGAAAAAAGAAAGAGGCTAGTTTTCATAATTTCAAAAATAACAAAACATTTGATGAATCAGACTTCCAACCTCAAATGACCATAACTTTTGACTGTGGTATCGTAACGACTATTGTAATATATCAAAATCGGAGCTCATCTCAATCCATACAATAATTGTTGGCCTAGCATTGGCACCTGATTTCCGTACCCAAATTCCATCGTTTACATAACTTATCGAGGGTTTGAAGATTTTGTCTAAAATTTCCAGTTTACTTACTTTCGATTTGAATCAATAGAGCTGTCAATGAGATATTGGATCCGGAAAAGGTTTCTTTATTTATTTGGTCATTAAATCTGTATTCTTCCTAAAAAACTATGGGAGCAGAAAAAGAAAGGGGCTAGTTTTCATAATTTCAAATATAACAAAACATTTGATGAATCAGACTTCCAACATCAAATGACCATAACTTTTGACTGGGGTATCGTAACGACTATTATAATATATCAAAATCGGGGCTCGTCTCGATCCATACAATAATTGTTGGCCTAGCATTGGAACTTGATTTCCGTACCCAAATTCCATCTTTTACATAACTTATCGAGGGTTTTAAGATTTTGTCGTAAATTTGTGGTTTACTTACCTTCGATATGATTCAATAGAACTGTCAATGAGATATTGGTTCCGAGTAAAGGTTTCTTTATTTTTTGGTCATTAAATCTGTATTCTTCCTAAAGACGTATGGGAGCAGAAAAAGAAAGGGGCTTGTTTTCAAAGCTTCAAAAATACGAAAACATTTGATGAATCAGACTTTCAACATCAAATGACCATAACTTTTGACTGGGGTATCGTAACGACTATTGTAATATATCAAAATCGGAGCTCGTCTCGATCCATACAATAATTGTTGGCCTAGCATTGGAACCTGATTTCCATACCCAAATTCCATCGTTTACATAACTTATCGAGGGTTTGAAGATTTTGTCTAAATTTCCGGTTTACTTACTTTCGATTTGAATCAATAGAGCTGTAAATGAGATATTGGATCCGAAAAAGGTTTCTTTATTTATTTGGTCATTAAATCTGTCTTCTTCCTAAAAACGTATGGGAGCAGAAAAAGAAAGGGGCTAGTTTTCATAATTTCAAAAATAACAAAACATTTGATGAATCAGACTTTCAACATCAAATGACCATAACTTTTGACTGGGGTATCGTAACGACTATTGTAATATATCAAAATCGGAGCTCGTCTCGATCCATACAATAATTGTTGGCCTAGCATTGGAACCTGATTTCCGTACCCAAATTCCATCGTTTACATAACTTATCGAGGGTTTGAAGATTTTGTCGTAAATTTCCGGTTTACTTACTTTCGATTTGAATCAATAGAGCTGTAAATGAGATATTGGATCCGAAAAAGGTTTCTTTATTTATTTGGTCATTAAATCTGTATTCTTCCTAAAACACTATGGGAGCAGAAAAAGAAAGGGGCTAGTTTTCATAATTTCAAAAATAACAAAACATTTGATGAATCAGACTTTCAACATCAAATGACCATAACTTTTGACTGGGGTATCGTAACGACTATTGTAATATATCAAAATCGGAGCTCGTCTCGATCCATACAATAATTGTTGGCCTAGCATTGGAACCTGATTTCCGTACCCAAATTCCATCGTTTACATAACTTATCGAGGGTTTGAAGAATTTGTCATAAATTTCTGGTTTACTTACTTTCGATTTGAATCAATAGAGCTGTAAATGAGATATTGGATCCGAAAAAGGTTTCTTTATTTATTTGGTCATTAAATCTGTATTCTTCCTAAAAAACTATGGGAGCAGAAAAAGAAAGGGGCTAGTTTTCATAATTTCAAATATAACAAAACATTTGATGAATCAGACTTCCAACATCAAATGACCATAACTTTTAACTAGGGTATCGTAACGACTATTATAATATATCAAAATTGGAGCTCATCTCGATCCATACAATAATTGTTGGCCTAGCATTGGAACCTGATTTCCGTACCCAAATTCCATCTTTTACATAATTATCGAGGGTTTGAAGATTTTGTCGTAAATTTGCGGTTTACTTACCTTCGATATGATTCAATAGAGCTTTCAATGAGATATAGGTTCCGACAAAGGTTTCTTTATTTATTTGGTCATTAACTCTGTATTCTTCCTAAAAAACTATGGGAGTAGAAAAAGAAAGGGGCAAGTTTTCAAAACTTCAAAAATACGAAAACATTTGATGAATCAGACTTCCAACATCAAATGACCATAACTTTTGACTAGGTTATCGTAACGAATATTATAATATATCGAAATCGGGGCTCATCTCGATCCATACAATAATTGTTGGCCTAGCATTGGAACTTGATTTCCGTACCCAAATTCCATCGTTTACATAACTTATCGAGGGTTTTAAGATTTTATTGTAAATTTGCGGTTTACTTACTTTCGATTTGAATCAATAGAGCTGTCAATGAGATATTGGATCCGAAAAAGGTTTCTTTATTTATTTGGTCATTAAATCTGTATTCTTCCTAAAAAACTATGGGAGCAGAAAAAGAAAGGGGCTAGTTTTCATAATTTCAAATATAACAAAACATTTGATGAATCAGACTTCCAACATCAAATGACCATAACTTTTGACTGGGGTATCGTAACGACTATTATAATATATCAAATCGGAGCTCGTCTCGATCCATACAATAATTGTTGGCCTCGGAATGGAACCTGATTTTTGTACCCAAATTCCATCGTTTACATAACTTGTCGAGGGTTTTAAGATTTTGTCTTAAATTTGCGGTTTATTTACCTTCGATATGATTCAATAGAGCGGTCAATGAGATCATGGTTCCGACAAAGGTTTCTTTATTTATTTGGTCATTAAATCTGTATTCTTCCTAAAAAACTATGGGAGCAGAAAAAGAAAGGGGCTAGTTTTCATAATATGGGAGTAGAAAAAGAAAGGGGCAAGTTTTCAAAACTTCAAAAATACGAAAACATTTGATGAATCAGACTTCCAACATCAAATGACCATAACTTTTAACTAGTGTATCGTAACGAATATTATAATATATCAAAATTGGAGCTCATCTCGATCCATACAATAATTGTTGGCCTAGCATTGGAACCTGATTTCCGTACCCAAATTCCATCTTTTACACAATTATCGAGGGTTTGAAGATTTTGTCGTAAATTTGCGGTTTACTTACCTTCGATATGATTCAATAGAGCTGTCAATGAGATATAGGTTCCGACAAAGGTTTCTTTATTTATTTGGTCATTAACTCTGTATTCTTCCTAAAAGACTATGGGAGTAGAAAAAGAAAGGGGCAAGTTTTCAAAACTTCAAAAATACGAAAACATTTGATGAATCAGACTTCCAACATCAAATGACCATAACTTTTGACTGGGGTATCGTAACGACTATTATAATATATCAAAATCGGGGCTCGTCTCGATCCATACAATAATTGTTGGCCTAGCATTGGAACTTGATTTCCGTACCCAAATTCCATCGTTTACATAACTTATCGAGGGTTTTAAGATTTTATCGTAAATTTGCGGTTTACTTACTTTCGATTTGAATCAATAGAGCTGTCAATGAGATATTGGATCCGGAAAAGGTTTCTTTATTTATTTGGTCATTAAATCTGTATTCTTCCTAAAAAACTATGGGAGCAGAAAAAGAAAGGGGCTAGTTTTCATAATTTCAAATATAACAAAACATTTGATGAATCAGACTTCCAACATCAAATGACCATAACTTTTGACTGGGGTATCGTAACGACTATTATAATATATCAAAATCGGGGCTCGTCTCGATCCATACAATAATTGTTGGCCTAGCATTGGAACTTGATTTCCGTACCCAAATTCCATCTTTTACATAACTTATCGAGGGTTTGAAGATTTTGTCGTAAATTTGCGGTTTACTTACCTTCGATATGATTCAATAGAGCTGTCAATGAGATATTGGTTCCGACAAAGGTTTCTTTATTTATTTGGTCAATAAATCTGTATTCTTCCTAAAAACGTATGGGAGCAGAAAAAGAAAGGGGCTAGTTTTCAAAACTTCAAAAATACGAAAACATTTGATGAATCAGACTTCCAACATCAAATGACCATAACTTTTGACTGGGGTATCCTAACGACTATTATAATATATCAAAATCGGGGCTCGTCTCGATCCATACAATAATTGTTGGCCTAGCATTGGTACTTGATTTCCGTACCCAAATTTCATCGTTTACATAACTTATCGAGGGTTTTAAGATTTTATCGTAAATTTGCGGTTTACTTACTTTCGATTTGAATCAATAGAGCTGTCAATGAGATATTGGATCCGGAAAAGGTTTCTTTATTTATTTGGTCATTAAATCTGTATTCTTCCTAAAAAACTATGGGAGCAGAAAAAGAAAGGGGCTAGTTTTCATAATTTCAAATATAACAAAACATTTGATGAATCAGACTTCCAACATCAAATGACCATAACTTTTGACTGGGGTATCGTAACGACTATTATAATATATCAAAATCGGGGCTCGTCTCGATCTATACAATAATTGTTGGCCTAGCATTGGAACTTGATTTCCGTACCCAAATTCCATCTTTTACATAACTTATCGAGGGTTTGAAGATTTTGTCGTAAATTTGCGGTTTACTTACCTTCGATATGATTCAATAGAGCTGTCAATGAGATATTGGTTCCGACAAAGGTTTCTTTATTTATTTGGTCAATAAATCTGTATTCTTCCTAAAAACGTATGGGAGCAGAAAAAGAAAGGGGCTAGTTTTCAAAACTTCAAAAATACGAAAACATTTGATGAATCAGACTTCCAACATCAAATGACCATAACTTTTGACTGGGGTATCCTAACGACTATTATAATATATCAAAATCGGGGCTCGTCTCGATCCATACAATAATTGTTGGCCTAGCATTGGTACTTGATTTCCGTACCCAAATTTCATCGTTTACATAACTTATCGAGGGTTTTAAGATTTTATCGTAAATTTGCGGTTTACTTACTTTCGATTTGAATCAATAGAGCTGTCAATGAGATATTGGATCCGGAAAAGGTTTCTTTATTTATTTGGTCATTAAATCTGTATTCTTCCTAAAAAACTATGGGAGCAGAAAAAGAAAGGGGCTAGTTTTCATAATTTCAAATATAACAAAACATTTGATGAATCAGACTTCCAACATCAAATGACCATAACTTTTGACTGGGGTATGGTAACGACTATTATAATATATCAAAATCGGGGCTCGTCTCGATCCATACAATATTGTTGGCCTAGCATTGGAACTTGATTTACGTACCCAAATTCCATCGTTTACATAACATATCGAGGGTTTTAAGATTTTATCGTAAATTTGCGGTTTACTTACTTTCGATTTGAATCAATAGACCTGTCAATGAGATATTGGATCCGAAAAAGGTTTCTTTATTTATTTGGTCATTAAATCTGTATTCTTCCTAAAAAACTACGGGAGTAGAAAAAGAAAGGGGCTAGTTTTCATAATTTCAAAAATAACATAACATTTGATGAATGAGACTTCCAACATCAAATGACCATAACTTTTGACTAGGGTATCGTAACGACTATTATAATATATCAAATCGGAGCTCGTCTCGATCCATACAATAATTGTTGGCCTCAGAATGGAACCTGATTTCTGTACCCAAATTCCATCGCTTACATAACTTATCGAGGGTTTGAAGATTTTGTCGTAAATTTCCAGTTTACTTACTTTCGATTTGAATCAAGAGAGCTGTAAATGAGATATTGGATCCGACAAAGGTTTCTTTATTTATTTGGTCATTAAATCTGTATTCTTCCTAAAAACGTATGGGAGCAGAAAAAGAAAGGGGCTAGTTTTCATAATTTCAAAAATAACAAAACATTTGATGAATGAGACTTCCAACATCAAATGACCATACCTTTTGACTAGGGTATCGTAACGACTATTATAATATATCAAATCGAAGCTCGTCTCGATCCATACAATAATAGTTGGCCTCGGAATGGGACTTGATTTCTGTACCCAAATTCCATCGTTTACATAACTTATCGAGGGTTTTAAGATTTTGTCATAAATTTGCGGTTTACTTACCTTCGATATGATTGAATAGAGCTGTCAATGAGATATTGGTTCCGACAAAGGTTTCTTTATTTAATTGGTCATTAACTCTGTATTCTTCCTAAAAAACTATGGGAGTATAAAAAGAAAGGGGCAAGTTTTCAAAACTTCCAAAATACGAAAACATTTGATGAATCAGACTTCCAACATCAAATGACCATAACTTTTAACTAGGGTATCGTAACGACTATTATAATATATCAAAATTGGAGCTCGTCTCGATCCATACAATAATTGTTGGCCTAGCATTGGAACCTGACTTCCGTACCCAAATTCCATCGTTTACATAACTTATCGAGGGTTTGAAGATTTGGTCGTAAATTTCCGATTTACTTACTTTCGATAAGAATCAATAGAGCTGTAAATGAGATATTGGATCCGAAAAAGGTTTCTTTATTTATTTGGTTAATAAATCTGTATTCTTCCTAAAAAACTATGGGAGGAGAAAAAGAAAGGGGCTAGTTTTCATAATTTTAAAAATAACAAAACATTTGACGAATCAGACTTCCAACATCAAATGACCATAACTTTTGACTAGGGTATCGTAACGACTATTATAATATATCAAATCGGAGCTCGTCTCGATCCATACAATAATTGTTGGCCTCGGAATGGGACCTGATTTCTGTAAACAAATTCCATCGTTTACATAACTTATCGAGGGTTTTAAGATTTTGTCGAAAATTTCCAGTTTACTTACTTTCGATTTGAATCAATAGAGCTGTAAATGAGATATTGGATCCAACAAAGCTTTCTTTATTTATTTGGTCATTAAATCTGTATTCTTCCTAAAAACGTATGGGAGCAGAAAAAGAAAGGGGCTAGTTTTCATAATTTCAAAAATAACAAAACATTTGATGAATGAGACTTCCAACATCAAATGACCATAACTTTTGACTAGGGTATCGTAACGACTATTATAATATATGAAATCGGAGCTCGTCTCGATCCATACAATAATTGTGGGCCTCGGAATGGAACCTGATTTCTGTACCCAAATTCCATCGTTTACATAACTTATCGAGGGTTTTAAGATTTTGTCGTAAATTTGTGGTTTACTTACCTTCGATATGATTCAATAGAACTGTCAATGAGATATTGGTTCCGAGTAAAGGTTTCTTTATTTTTTGGTCATTAAATCTGTATTCTTCCTAAAGACGTATGGGAGCAGAAAAAGAAAGGGGCTTGTTTTCAAAGCTTCAAAAATACGAAAACATTTGATGAATCAGACTTTCAACATCAAATGACCATAACTTTTGACTGGGGTATCGTAACGACTATTGTAATATATCTAAATCGGAGCTCGTCTCGATCCATACAATAATTGTTGGCCTAGCATTGGAACCTGATTTCCATACCCAAATTCCATCGTTTACATAACTTATCGAGGGTTTGAAGATTTTGTCATAAATTTCCGGTTTACTTACTTTCGATTTGAATCAATAGAGCTGTAAATGAGATATTGGATCCGAAAAAGGTTTCTTTATTTATTTGGTCATTAAATCTGTATTCTTCCTAAAAAACTATGGGAGCAGAAAAAGAAAGGGGCTAGTTTTCATAATTTCAAATATAACAAAACATTTGATGAATCAGACTTCCAACATCAAATGACCATAACTTTTAACTAGGGTATCGTAACGACTATTATAATATATCAAAATTGGAGCTCATCTCGATCCATACAATAATTGTTGGCCTAGCATTGGAACCTGATTTCCGTACCCAAATTCCATCTTTTACATAATTATCGAGGGTTTGAAGATTTTGTCGTAAATTTGCGGTTTACTTACCTTCGATATGATTCAATAGAGCTTTCAATGAGATATAGGTTCCGACAAAGGTTTCTTTATTTATTTGGTCATTAACTCTGTATTCTTCCTAAAAAACTATGGGAGTAGAAAAAGAAAGGGGCAAGTTTTCAAAACTTCAAAAATACGAAAACATTTGATGAATCAGACTTCCAACATCAAATGACCATAACTTTTGACTAGGTTATCGTAACGAGTATTGTAATATATCAAAATCGGAGCTCGTCTCGATCCATACAATAATTGTTGGCCTAGCATTGGAACCTGATTTCTGTACCCAAATTCCATCGTTTACATAACTTATCGAGGGTTTGAAGATTTTGTCATAAATTTCCGGTTTACTTACTTTCGATTTGAATCAATAGAGCTGTAAATGAGATATTGGATCCGAAAAAGGTTTCTTTATTTATTTGGTCATTAAATCTGTATTCTTCCTAAAAAACTATGGGAGGAGAAAAAGAAAGGGGCTAGTTTTCATAATTTCAAATATAACAAAACATTTGATGAATCAGACTTCCAACATCAAATGACCATAACTTTTAACTAGGGTATCGTAACGACTATTATAATATATCAAAATTGGAGCTCATCTCGATCCATACAATAATTGTTGGCCTAGCATTGGAACCTGATTTCCGTACCCAAATTCCATCTTTTACATAATTATCGAGGGTTTGAAGATTTTGTCGTAAATTTGCGGTTTACTTACCTTCGATATGATTCAATAGAGCTGTCAATGAGATATAGGTTCCGACAAAGGTTTCTTTATTTATTTGGTCATTAACTCTGTATTCTTCCTAAAAAACTATGGGAGTAGAAAAAGAAAGGGGCAAGTTTTCAAAACGTCAAAAATACGAAAACATTTGATGAATCAGACTTCCAACATCAAATGACCATAACTTTTGACTGGGGTATCGTAACGACTATTATAATATATCAAAATCGGGGCTCGTCTTGATCCATACAATAATTGTTGGCCTAGCATTGGAACTTGATTTCCGTACCCAAATTCCATCGTTTACATAACTTATCGAGGGTTTTAAGATTTTATCGTAAATTTGCGGTTTACTTACTTTCGATTTGAATGAATAGAGCTGTCAATGAGATATTGGATCCGAAAAAGGTTTCTTTATTTATTTGGTCATTAAATCTGTATTCTTCCTAAAAAACTATGGGAGGAGAAAAAGAAAGGGGCTAGTTTTCATAATTTCAAATATAACAAAACATTTGATGAATCAGACTTCCAACATCAAATGACCATAACTTTTGACTAGGGTATCGTAACGACTATTATAATATATCAAATCGTAGCTCGTCTCGATCCATACAATAATTGTTGGCCTCTGAATGGGACCTGATTTCTGTAAACAAATTCCATCGTTTACATAACTTATCGAGGGTTTTAAGATTTTGTCGTAAATTTGCGGTTTACTTACCTTCGATATGATTCAATAGAGCTGTCAATGAGATATTGGTTCCGACAAAGGTTTCTTTATTTATTTGGTCATTAACTCTGTATTCTTCCTAAAAACCTATGGGAGTAGAAAAAGAAAGGGGCAAGTTTTCAAAACTTCAAAAATACGAAAACATTTGACGAATCAGACTTCCAACATCAAATGACCATAACTTTTAACTAGGGTATCGTAACGACTATTATAATATATCAAAATTGGAGCTCATCTCGATCCATACAATAATTGTTGGCCTAGCATTGGAACCTGATTTCCGTACCCAAATTCCATCTTTTACATAATTATCGAGGGTTTGAAGATTTTGTCGTAAATTTGCGGTTTACTTACCTTCGATATGATTCAATAGAGCTGTCAATGAGATATAGGTTCCGACAAAGGTTTCTTTATTTATTTGGTCATTAACTCTGTATTCTTCCTAAAAAACTATGGGAGTAGAAAAAGAAAGGGGCAAGTTTTCAAAACGTCAAAAATACGAAAACATTTGATGAATCAGACTTCCAACATCAAATGACCATAACTTTTGACTGGGGTATCGTAACGACTATTATAATATATCAAAATCGGGGCTCGTCTTGATCCATACAATAATTGTTGGCCTAGCATTGGAACTTGATTTCCGTACCCAAATTCCATCGTTTACATAACTTATCGAGGGTTTTAAGATTTTATCGTAAATTTGCGGTTTACTTACTTTCGATTTGAATGAATAGAGCTGTCAATGAGATATTGGATCCGAAAAAGGTTTCTTTATTTATTTGGTCATTAAATCTGAATTCTTCCTAAAAAACTATGGGAGCAGAAAAAGAAAGGGGCTAGTTTTCATAATTTCAAATATAACAAAACATTTGATGAATCAGACTTCCAACATCAAATGACCATAACTTTTGACTGGGGTATCGTAACGACTATTATAATATATCAAATCGGAGCTCGTCTCGATCCATACAATAATTGTTGGCCTCGGAATGGAACCTGATTTTTGTACCCAAATTCCATCGTTTACATAACTTATCGAGGGTTTTAAGATTTTGTCGTAAATTTGCGGTTTACTTACCTTCGATATGATTCAATAGAGCGGTCAATGAGATCATGGTTCCGACAAAGGTTTCTTTATTTATTTGGTCATTAAATCTGTATTCTTCCTAAAAAACTATGGGAGCAGAAAAAGAAAGGGGCTAGTTTTCATAATTTAAAAAATAACAAAACATTTGATGAATGAGACTTCCAACATCAAATGACCATAACTTTTGACTAGGGTATCGTAACGACTATTATAATATATCAAAATCGGAGCTCGTCTCGATCCATACAAAAATGTTGGCCTCGGAATGGGACCTGATTTCTGTACCCAAATTCCATCATTTACATAACTTATCGAGGGTTTTAAGATTTTGTCGTAACTTTGCGGTTTACTTACCTTCGATATGATTCAATAGATCTGTCAATGAGATATAGGTTCCGACAAAGGTTTCTATTTTTATTTGGTCATTAAATCTGTATTCTTCCTAAAAAACTATGGGAGCAGAAAAAAGAAAGGGGCTAGTTTTCATAATTTCAAAAATAACAAAACATTTGATGAATCAGACTTCCAACATCAAATGACCATAACTTTTGACTGGGGTATCGTAACGACTACTGTAATATATCAAAATCGGAGCTCGTCTCGATCCATACAATAATTGTTGGCCTAGCATTGGAACCTAATTTCCGTACCCAAATTCCATCGTTTACATAACTTATCGAGGGTTTGAAGATTTTGTCGTAAATTTCCGGTTTACTTACTTTCGATTTGATCAATAGAGCTGTAAATGAGATATTGGATCCAAAAAAGTTTTCTTTATTTATTTGGTCATTAAATATGTATTCTTCCTAAAAAACTATGGGAGGAGAAAAAGAAAGGGGCTAGTTTTCATAATTTCAAAAATAACAAAACATTTGATGAATGAGACTTCCAACATCAAATGACCATAACTTTTGACTAGGGTATCGTAACGACTATTATAATATATCAAATCGGAGCTCGTCTCGATCCATACAATAATTGTTGGCCTCGGAATGGGACCTGATTTCTGTAAACAAATTCCATCGTTTACATAACTTATCGAGGGTTTTAAGATTTTGTCGTAAATTTGCGGTTTACTTACCTTCGATATGATTCAATAGAGCTGTCAATGAGATATTGGTTCCGACAAAGGTTTCTTTATTTATTTGGTCATTAACTCTGTATTCTTCCTAAAAAACTATGGGAGTAGAAAAAGAAAGGGGCAAGTTTTCAAAACTTCAAAAATACGAAAACATTTGACGAATCAGACTTCCAACATCAAATGACCATAACTTTTAACTAGGGTATCGTAACGACTATTATAATATATCAAAATTGGAGCTCATCTCGATCCATACAATAATTGTTGGCCTAGCATTGGAACCTGATTTCCGTACCCAAATTCCATCTTTTACATAATTATCGAGGGTTTTAAGATTTTGTCGTAAATTTGCGGTTTACTTACCTTCGATATGATTCAATAGAGCTGTCAATGAGATATTGGTTCCGACAAAGGTTTCTTTATTTATTTGGTCATTAACTCTGTATTCTTCCTAAAAAACTATGGGAGTAGAAAAAGAAAGGGGCAAGTTTTCAAAACTTCAAAAATACGAAAACATTTGATGAATCAGACTTCCAACATCAAATGACCATAACTTTTGACTAGGTTATCGTAACGACTATTATAATATATCGAAATCGGGGCTCGTCTCGATCCATACAATAATTGTTGGCCTAGCATTGGAACTTGATTTCCGTACCCAAATTCCATCGTTTACATAACTTATCGAGGGTTTTAAGATTTTATCGTAAATTTGCGGTTTACTTACTTTCGATTTGAATGAATAGAGCTGTCAATGAGATATTGGATCCGAAAAAGGTTTCTTTATTTATTTGGTCATTAAATCTGTATTCTTCCTAAAAAACTATGGGAGCAGAAAAAGAAAGGGGCTAGTTTTCATAATTTCAAATATAACAAAACATTTGATGAATCAGACTTCCAACATCAAATGACCATAACTTTTGACTGGGGTATCGTAACGACTATTATAATATATCAAATCGGAGCTCGTCTCGATCCATACAATAATTGTTGGCCTCGGAATGGAACCTGATTTTTGTACCCAAATTCCATCGTTTACATAACTTATCGAGGGTTTTAAGATTTTGTCGTAAATTTGCGGTTTACTTACCTTCGATATGATTCAATAGAGCGGTCAATGAGATCATGGTTCCGACAAAGGTTTCTTTATTTATTTGGTCATTAAATCTGTATTCTTCCTAAAAAACTATGGGAGCAAAAAAAGAAAGGGGCTAGTTTTCATAATTTAAAAAATAACAAAACATTTGATGAATGAGACTTCCAACATCAAATGACCATAACTTTTGACTAGGGTATCGTAACGACTATTATAATATATCAAAATCGGAGCTCGTCTCGATCCATACAAAAATGTTGGCCTCGGAATGGGACCTGATTTCTGTACCCAAATTCCATCATTTACATAACTTATCGAGGGTTTTAAGATTTTGTCGTAACTTTGCGGTTTACTTACCTTCGATATGATTCAATAGATCTGTCAATGAGATATAGGTTCCGACAAAGGTTTCTATTTTTATTTGGTCATTAAATCTGTATTCTTCCTAAAAAACTATGGGAGCAGAAAAAAGAAAGGGGCTAGTTTTCATAATTTCAAAAATAACAAAACATTTGATGAATCAGACTTCCAACATCAAATGACCATAACTTTTGACTGGGGTATCGTAACGACTACTGTAATATATCAAAATCGGAGCTCGTCTCGATCCATACAATAATTGTTGGCCTAGCATTGGAACCTAATTTCCGTACCCAAATTCCATCGTTTACATAACTTATCGAGGGTTTGAAGATTTTGTCGTAAATTTCCGGTTTACTTACTTTCGATTTGATCAATAGAGCTGTAAATGAGATATTGGATCCAAAAAAGTTTTCTTTATTTATTTGGTCATTAAATCTGTATTCTTCCTAAAAAACTATGGGAGGAGAAAAAGAAAGGGGCTAGTTTTCATAATTTCAAAAATAACAAAACATTTGATGAATGAGACTTCCAACATCAAATGAACATAACTTTTGACTAGGGTATCGTAACGACTATTATAATATATCAAATCGGAGCTCGTCTCGATCCATACAATAATTGTAGGCCTCGGAATGGGACCTGATTTCTGTAAACAAATTCCATCGTTTACATAACTTATCGAGGGTTTTAAGATTTTGTCGTAAATTTGCGGTTTACTTACCTTCGATATGATTCAATAGAGCTGTCAATGAGATATTGGTTCCGACAAAGGTTTCTTTATTTATTTGGTCATTAACTCTGTATTCTTCCTAAAAAACTATGGGAGTAGAAAAAGAAAGGGGCAAGTTTTCAAAACTTCAAAAATACGAAAACATTTGACGAATCAGACTTCCAACATCAAATGACCATAACTTTTAACTAGGGTATCGTAACGACTATTATAATATATCAAAATTGGAGCTCATCTCGATCCATACAATAATTGTTGGCCTAGCATTGGAACCTGATTTCCGTACCCAAATTCCATCTTTTACATAATTATCGAGGGTTTGAAGATTTTGTCGTAAATTTGCGGTTTACTTACCTTCGATATGATTCAATAGAGCTTTCAATGAGATATAGGTTCCGACAAAGGTTTCTTTATTTATTTGGTCATTAACTCTGTATTCTTCCTAAAAAACTATGGGAGTAGAAAAAGAAAGGGGCAAGTTTTCAAAACTTCAAAAATACGAAAACATTTGATGAATCAGACTTCCAACATCAAATGACCATAACTTTTGACTAGGTTATCGTAACGAGTATTGTAATATATCAAAATCGGAGCTCGTCTCGATCCATACAATAATTGTTGGCCTAGCATTGGAACCTGATTTCTGTACCCAAATTCCATCGTTTACATAACTTATCGAGGGTTTGAAGATTTTGTCATAAATTTCCGGTTTACTTACTTTCGATTTGAATCAATAGAGCTGTAAATGAGATATTGGATCCGAAAAAGGTTTCTTTATTTATTTGGTCATTAAATCTGTATTCTTCCTAAAAAACTATGGGAGGAGAAAAAGAAAGGGGCTAGTTTTCATAATTTCAAATATAACAAAACATTTGATGAATCAGACTTCCAACATCAAATGACCATAACTTTTAACTAGGGTATCGTAACGACTATTATAATATATCAAAATTGGAGCTCATCTCGATCCATACAATAATTGTTGGCCTAGCATTGGAACCTGATTTCCGTACCCAAATTCCATCTTTTACATAATTATCGAGGGTTTGAAGATTTTGTCGTAAATTTGCGGTTTACTTACCTTCGATATGATTCAATAGAGCTGTCAATGAGATATAGGTTCCGACAAAGGTTTCTTTATTTATTTGGTCATTAACTCTGTATTCTTCCTAAAAAACTATGGGAGTAGAAAAAGAAAGGGGCAAGTTTTCAAAACGTCAAAAATACGAAAACATTTGATGAATCAGACTTCCAACATCAAATGACCATAACTTTTGACTGGGGTATCGTAACGACTATTATAATATATCAAAATCGGGGCTCGTCTTGATCCATACAATAATTGTTGGCCTAGCATTGGAACTTGATTTCCGTACCCAAATTCCATCGTTTACATAACTTATCGAGGGTTTTAAGATTTTATCGTAAATTTGCGGTTTACTTACTTTCGATTTGAATGAATAGAGCTGTCAATGAGATATTGGATCCGAAAAAGGTTTCTTTATTTATTTGGTCATTAAATCTGTATTCTTCCTAAAAAACTATGGGAGGAGAAAAAGAAAGGGGCTAGTTTTCATAATTTCAAATATAACAAAACATTTGATGAATCAGACTTCCAACATCAAATGACCATAACTTTTGACTAGGGTATCGTAACGACTATTATAATATATCAAATCGTAGCTCGTCTCGATCCATACAATAATTGTTGGCCTCTGAATGGGACCTGATTTCTGTAAACAAATTCCATCGTTTACATAACTTATCGAGGGTTTTAAGATTTTGTCGTAAATTTGCGGTTTACTTACCTTCGATATGATTCAATAGAGCTGTCAATGAGATATTGGTTCCGACAAAGGTTTCTTTATTTATTTGGTCATTAACTCTGTATTCTTCCTAAAAACCTATGGGAGTAGAAAAAGAAAGGGGCAAGTTTTCAAAACTTCAAAAATACGAAAACATTTGACGAATCAGACTTCCAACATCAAATGACCATAACTTTTAACTAGGGTATCGTAACGACTATTATAATATATCAAAATTGGAGCTCATCTCGATCCATACAATAATTGTTGGCCTAGCATTGGAACCTGATTTCCGTACCCAAATTCCATCTTTTACATAATTATCGAGGGTTTGAAGATTTTGTCGTAAATTTGCGGTTTACTTACCTTCGATATGATTCAATAGAGCTGTCAATGAGATATAGGTTCCGACAAAGGTTTCTTTATTTATTTGGTCATTAACTCTGTATTCTTCCTAAAAAACTATGGGAGTAGAAAAAGAAAGGGGCAAGTTTTCAAAACGTCAAAAATACGAAAACATTTGATGAATCAGACTTCCAACATCAAATGACCATAACTTTTGACTGGGGTATCGTAACGACTATTATAATATATCAAAATCGGGGCTCGTCTTGATCCATACAATAATTGTTGGCCTAGCATTGGAACTTGATTTCCGTACCCAAATTCCATCGTTTACATAACTTATCGAGGGTTTTAAGATTTTATCGTAAATTTGCGGTTTACTTACTTTCGATTTGAATGAATAGAGCTGTCAATGAGATATTGGATCCGAAAAAGGTTTCTTTATTTATTTGGTCATTAAATCTGAATTCTTCCTAAAAAACTATGGGAGCAGAAAAAGAAAGGGGCTAGTTTTCATAATTTCAAATATAACAAAACATTTGATGAATCAGACTTCCAACATCAAATGACCATAACTTTTGACTGGGGTATCGTAACGACTATTATAATATATCAAATCGGAGCTCGTCTCGATCCATACAATAATTGTTGGCCTCGGAATGGAACCTGATTTTTGTACCCAAATTCCATCGTTTACATAACTTATCGAGGGTTTTAAGATTTTGTCGTAAATTTGCGGTTTACTTACCTTCGATATGATTCAATAGAGCGGTCAATGAGATCATGGTTCCGACAAAGGTTTCTTTATTTATTTGGTCATTAAATCTGTATTCTTCCTAAAAAACTATGGGAGCAGAAAAAGAAAGGGGCTAGTTTTCATAATTTAAAAAATAACAAAACATTTGATGAATGAGACTTCCAACATCAAATGACCATAACTTTTGACTAGGGTATCGTAACGACTATTATAATATATCAAAATCGGAGCTCGTCTCGATCCATACAAAAATGTTGGCCTCGGAATGGGACCTGATTTCTGTACCCAAATTCCATCATTTACATAACTTATCGAGGGTTTTAAGATTTTGTCGTAACTTTGCGGTTTACTTACCTTCGATATGATTCAATAGATCTGTCAATGAGATATAGGTTCCGACAAAGGTTTCTATTTTTATTTGGTCATTAAATCTGTATTCTTCCTAAAAAACTATGGGAGCAGAAAAAAGAAAGGGGCTAGTTTTCATAATTTCAAAAATAACAAAACATTTGATGAATCAGACTTCCAACATCAAATGACCATAACTTTTGACTGGGGTATCGTAACGACTACTGTAATATATCAAAATCGGAGCTCGTCTCGATCCATACAATAATTGTTGGCCTAGCATTGGAACCTAATTTCCGTACCCAAATTCCATCGTTTACATAACTTATCGAGGGTTTGAAGATTTTGTCGTAAATTTCCGGTTTACTTACTTTCGATTTGATCAATAGAGCTGTAAATGAGATATTGGATCCAAAAAAGTTTTCTTTATTTATTTGGTCATTAAATATGTATTCTTCCTAAAAAACTATGGGAGGAGAAAAAGAAAGGGGCTAGTTTTCATAATTTCAAAAATAACAAAACATTTGATGAATGAGACTTCCAACATCAAATGACCATAACTTTTGACTAGGGTATCGTAACGACTATTATAATATATCAAATCGGAGCTCGTCTCGATCCATACAATAATTGTTGGCCTCGGAATGGGACCTGATTTCTGTAAACAAATTCCATCGTTTACATAACTTATCGAGGGTTTTAAGATTTTGTCGTAAATTTGCGGTTTACTTACCTTCGATATGATTCAATAGAGCTGTCAATGAGATATTGGTTCCGACAAAGGTTTCTTTATTTATTTGGTCATTAACTCTGTATTCTTCCTAAAAAACTATGGGAGTAGAAAAAGAAAGGGGCAAGTTTTCAAAACTTCAAAAATACGAAAACATTTGACGAATCAGACTTCCAACATCAAATGACCATAACTTTTAACTAGGGTATCGTAACGACTATTATAATATATCAAAATTGGAGCTCATCTCGATCCATACAATAATTGTTGGCCTAGCATTGGAACCTGATTTCCGTACCCAAATTCCATCTTTTACATAATTATCGAGGGTTTTAAGATTTTGTCGTAAATTTGCGGTTTACTTACCTTCGATATGATTCAATAGAGCTGTCAATGAGATATTGGTTCCGACAAAGGTTTCTTTATTTATTTGGTCATTAACTCTGTATTCTTCCTAAAAAACTATGGGAGTAGAAAAAGAAAGGGGCAAGTTTTCAAAACTTCAAAAATACGAAAACATTTGATGAATCAGACTTCCAACATCAAATGACCATAACTTTTGACTAGGTTATCGTAACGACTATTATAATATATCGAAATCGGGGCTCGTCTCGATCCATACAATAATTGTTGGCCTAGCATTGGAACTTGATTTCCGTACCCAAATTCCATCGTTTACATAACTTATCGAGGGTTTTAAGATTTTATCGTAAATTTGCGGTTTACTTACTTTCGATTTGAATGAATAGAGCTGTCAATGAGATATTGGATCCGAAAAAGGTTTCTTTATTTATTTGGTCATTAAATCTGTATTCTTCCTAAAAAACTATGGGAGCAGAAAAAGAAAGGGGCTAGTTTTCATAATTTCAAATATAACAAAACATTTGATGAATCAGACTTCCAACATCAAATGACCATAACTTTTGACTGGGGTATCGTAACGACTATTATAATATATCAAATCGGAGCTCGTCTCGATCCATACAATAATTGTTGGCCTCGGAATGGAACCTGATTTTTGTACCCAAATTCCATCGTTTACATAACTTATCGAGGGTTTTAAGATTTTGTCGTAAATTTGCGGTTTACTTACCTTCGATATGATTCAATAGAGCGGTCAATGAGATCATGGTTCCGACAAAGGTTTCTTTATTTATTTGGTCATTAAATCTGTATTCTTCCTAAAAAACTATGGGAGCAAAAAAAGAAAGGGGCTAGTTTTCATAATTTAAAAAATAACAAAACATTTGATGAATGAGACTTCCAACATCAAATGACCATAACTTTTGACTAGGGTATCGTAACGACTATTATAATATATCAAAATCGGAGCTCGTCTCGATCCATACAAAAATGTTGGCCTCGGAATGGGACCTGATTTCTGTACCCAAATTCCATCATTTACATAACTTATCGAGGGTTTTAAGATTTTGTCGTAACTTTGCGGTTTACTTACCTTCGATATGATTCAATAGATCTGTCAATGAGATATAGGTTCCGACAAAGGTTTCTATTTTTATTTGGTCATTAA
Organism: Hippophae tibetana; assembly: GCA_037013495.1. NCBI lineage: Eukaryota > Viridiplantae > Streptophyta > Magnoliopsida > Rosales > Elaeagnaceae > Hippophae > Hippophae tibetana. The sequence continues at coordinate 81,985,376 of CM072801.1, forward strand.
ATCTGTATTCTTCCTAAAAAACTATGGGAGCAGAAAAAAGAAAGGGGCTAGTTTTCATAATTTCAAAAATAACAAAACATTTGATGAATCAGACTTCCAACATCAAATGACCATAACTTTTGACTGGGGTATCGTAACGACTACTGTAATATATCAAAATCGGAGCTCGTCTCGATCCATACAATAATTGTTGGCCTAGCATTGGAACCTAATTTCCGTACCCAAATTCCATCGTTTACATAACTTATCGAGGGTTTGAAGATTTTGTCGTAAATTTCCGGTTTACTTACTTTCGATTTGATCAATAGAGCTGTAAATGAGATATTGGATCCAAAAAAGTTTTCTTTATTTATTTGGTCATTAAATCTGTATTCTTCCTAAAAAACTATGGGAGGAGAAAAAGAAAGGGGCTAGTTTTCATAATTTCAAAAATAACAAAACATTTGATGAATGAGACTTCCAACATCAAATGAACATAACTTTTGACTAGGGTATCGTAACGACTATTATAATATATCAAATCGGAGCTCGTCTCGATCCATACAATAATTGTAGGCCTCGGAATGGGACCTGATTTCTGTAAACAAATTCCATCGTTTACATAACTTATCGAGGGTTTTAAGATTTTGTCGTAAATTTGCGGTTTACTTACCTTCGATATGATTCAATAGAGCTGTCAATGAGATATTGGTTCCGACAAAGGTTTCTTTATTTATTTGGTCATTAACTCTGTATTCTTCCTAAAAAACTATGGGAGTAGAAAAAGAAAGGGGCAAGTTTTCAAAACTTCAAAAATACGAAAACATTTGACGAATCAGACTTCCAACATCAAATGACCATAACTTTTAACTAGGGTATCGTAACGACTATTATAATATATCAAAATTGGAGCTCATCTCGATCCATACAATAATTGTTGGCCTAGCATTGGAACCTGATTTCCGTACCCAAATTCCATCTTTTACATAATTATCGAGGGTTTGAAGATTTTGTCGTAAATTTGCGGTTTACTTACCTTCGATATGATTCAATAGAGCTGTCAATGAGATATTGGTTCCGACAAAGGTTTCTTTATTTATTTGGTCATTAACTCTGTATTCTTCCTAAAAAACTATGGGAGTAGAAAAAGAAAGGGGCAAGTTTTCAAAACTTCAAAAATACGAAAACATTTGATGAATCAGACTTCCAACATCAAATGACCATAACTTTTGACTAGGTTATCGTAACGACTATTATAATATATCGAAATCGGGGCTCGTCTCGATCCATACAATAATTGTTGGCCTAGCATTGGAACTTGATTTCCGTACCCAAATTCCATCGTTTACATAACTTATCGAGGGTTTTAAGATTTTATCGTAAATTTGCGGTTTACTTACTTTCGATTTGAATGAATAGAGCTGTCAATGAGATATTGGATCCGAAAAAGGTTTCTTTATTTATTTGGTCATTAAATCTGTATTCTTCCTAAAAAACTATGGGAGCAGAAAAAGAAAGGGGCTAGTTTTCATAATTTCAAATATAACAAAACATTTGATGAATCAGACTTCCAACATCAAATGACCATAACTTTTGACTGGGGTATCGTAACGACTATTATAATATATCAAATCGGAGCTCGTCTCGATCCATACAATAATTGTTGGCCTCGGAATGGAACCTGATTTTTGTACCCAAATTCCATCGTTTACATAACTTATCGAGGGTTTTAAGATTTTGTCGTAAATTTGCGGTTTACTTACCTTCGATATGATTCAATAGAGCGGTCAATGAGATCATGGTTCCGACAAAGGTTTCTTTATTTATTTGGTCATTAAATCTGTATTCTTCCTAAAAAACTATGGGAGCAAAAAAAGAAAGGGGCTAGTTTTCATAATTTAAAAAATAACAAAACATTTGATGAATGAGACTTCCAACATCAAATGACCATAACTTTTGACTAGGGTATCGTAACGACTATTATAATATATCAAAATCGGAGCTCGTCTCGATCCATACAAAAATGTTGGCCTCGGAATGGGACCTGATTTCTGTACCCAAATTCCATCATTTACATAACTTATCGAGGGTTTTAAGATTTTGTCGTAACTTTGCGGTTTACTTACCTTCGATATGATTCAATAGATCTGTCAATGAGATATAGGTTCCGACAAAGGTTTCTATTTTTATTTGGTCATTAAATCTGTATTCTTCCTAAAAAACTATGGGAGCAGAAAAAAGAAAGGGGCTAGTTTTCATAATTTCAAAAATAACAAAACATTTGATGAATCAGACTTCCAACATCAAATGACCATAACTTTTGACTGGGGTATCGTAACGACTACTGTAATATATCAAAATCGGAGCTCGTCTCGATCCATACAATAATTGTTGGCCTAGCATTGGAACCTAATTTCCGTACCCAAATTCCATCGTTTACATAACTTATCGAGGGTTTGAAGATTTTGTCGTAAATTTCCGGTTTACTTACTTTCGATTTGATCAATAGAGCTGTAAATGAGATATTGGATCCAAAAAAGTTTTCTTTATTTATTTGGTCATTAAATCTGTATTCTTCCTAAAAAACTATGGGAGGAGAAAAAGAAAGGGGCTAGTTTTCATAATTTCAAAAATAACAAAACATTTGATGAATGAGACTTCCAACATCAAATGACCATAACTTTTGACTAGGGTATCGTAACGACTATTATAATATATCAAATCGGAGCTCGTCTCGATCCATACAATAATTGTAGGCCTCGGAATGGGACCTGATTTCTGTAAACAAATTCCATCGTTTACATAACTTATCGAGGGTTTTAAGATTTTGTCGTAAATTTGCGGTTTACTTACCTTCGATATGATTCAATAGAGCTGTCAATGAGATATTGGTTCCGACAAAGGTTTCTTTATTTATTTGGTCATTAACTCTGTATTCTTCCTAAAAAACTATGGGAGTAGAAAAAGAAAGGGGCAAGTTTTCAAAACTTCAAAAATACGAAAACATTTGACGAATCAGACTTCCAACATCAAATGACCATAACTTTTAACTAGGGTATCGTAACGACTATTATAATATATCAAAATTGGAGCTCATCTCGATCCATACAATAATTGTTGGCCTAGCATTGGAACCTGATTTCCGTACCCAAATTCCATCTTTTACATAATTATCGAGGGTTTGAAGATTTTGTCGTAAATTTGCGGTTTACTTACCTTCGATATGATTCAATAGAGCTGTCAATGAGATATTGGATCCAACAAAGCTTTCTTTATTTATTTGGTCATTAACTCTGTATTCTTCCTAAAAAACTATGGGAGTAGAAAAAGAAAGGGGCAAGTTTTCAAAACTTCAAAAATACGAAAACATTTGACGAATCAGACTTCCAACATCAAATGACCATAACTTTTAACTAGGGTATCGTAACGACTATTATAATATATCAAAATTGGAGCTCATCTCGATCCATACAATAATTGTTGGCCTAGCATTGGAACCTGATTTCCGTACCCAAATTCCATCTTTTACATAATTATCGAGGGTTTGAAGATTTTGTCGTAAATTTGCGGTTTACTTACCTTCGATATGATTCAATAGAGCTGTCAATGAGATATTGGTTCCGACAAAGGTTTCTTTATTTATTTGGTCATTAACTCTGTATTCTTCCTAAAAAACTATGGGAGTAGAAAAAGAAAGGGGCAAGTTTTCAAAACTTCAAAAATACGAAAACATTTGACGAATCAGACTTCCAACATCAAATGACCATAACTTTTAACTAGGGTATCGTAACGACTATTATAATATATCAAAATTGGAGCTCATCTCGATCCATACAATAATTGTTGGCCTAGCATTGGAACCTGATTTCCGTACCCAAATTCCATCTTTTACATAATTATCGAGGGTTTGAAGATTTTGTCGTAAATTTGCGGTTTACTTACCTTCGATATGATTCAATAGAGCTGTCAATGAGATATTGGATCCAACAAAGCTTTCTTTATTTATTTGGTCATTAACTCTGTATTCTTCCTAAAAAACTATGGGAGTAGAAAAAGAAAGGGGCAAGTTTTCAAAACTTCAAAAATACGAAAACATTTGACGAATCAGACTTCCAACATCAAATGACCATAACTTTTAACTAGGGTATCGTAACGACTATTATAATATATCAAAATTGGAGCTCATCTCGATCCATACAATAATTGTTGGCCTAGCATTGGAACCTGATTTCCGTACCCAAATTCCATCTTTTACATAATTATCGAGGGTTTGAAGATTTTGTCGTAAATTTGCGGTTTACTTACCTTCGATATGATTCAATAGAGCTGTCAATGAGATATAGGTTCCGACAAAGGTTTCTTTATTTATTTGGTCATTAACTCTGTATTCTTCCTAAAAAACTATGGGAGTAGAAAAAGAAAGGGGCAAGTTTTCAAAACGTCAAAAATACGAAAACATTTGATGAATCAGACTACCAACATCAAATGACCATAACTTTTGACTGGGGTATCGTAACGACTATTATAATATATCAAAATCGGGGCTCGTCTCGATCCATACAATAATTGTTGGCCTAGCATTGGAACTTGATTTCCGTACCCAAATTCCATCGTTTACATAACTTATCGAGGGTTTTAAGATTTTATCGTAAATTTGCGGTTTACTTACTTTCGATTTGAATGAATAGAGCTGTCAATGAGATATTGGATCCGAAAAAGGTTTCTTTATTTATTTGGTCATTAAATCTGTATTCTTCCTAAAAAACTATGGGAGCAGAAAAAGAAAGGGGCTAGTTTTCATAATTTCAAATATAACAAAACATTTGATGAATCAGACTTCCAACATCAAATGACCATAACTTTTGACTGGGGTATCGTAACGAATATTATAATATATCAAATCGGAGCTCGTCTCGATCCATACAATAATTGTTGGCCTCGGAATGGAACCTGATTTTTGTACCCAAATTCCATCGTTTACATAACTTATCGAGGGTTTTAAGATTTTGTCGTAAATTTGCGGTTTACTTACCTTCGATATGATTCAATAGAGCGGTCAATGAGATCATGGTTCCGACAAAGGTTTCTTTATTTATTTGGTCATTAAATCTGTATTCTTCCTAAAAAACTATGGGAGCAGAAAAAGAAAGGGGCTAGTTTTCATAATTTCAAAAATAACAAAACATTTGATGAATGAGACTTCCAACATCAAATGACCAAAACTTTTGACTAGGGTATCGTAACGACTATTATAATATATCAAAATCGGTGCTCGTCTCGATCCATACAAAAATTGTTGGCCTCAAAATGGGACCTGATTTCTGTACCCAAATTCCATCATTTACATAACTTATCGAGGGTTTTAAGATTTTGTCGTAAATTTGCGGTTTACTTACCTTCGATATGATTCAATAGATCTGTCAATGAGATATAGGTTCCGACAAAGGTTTCTATATTTATTTGGTCATTAAATCTGTATTCTTCCTAAAAAACTATGGGAGCAGAACAAAGAAAGGGGCTAGTTTTCATAATTTCAAAAATAACAAAACATTTGATGAATCAGACTTCCAACATCAAATGACCATAACTTTTGAATGGGGTATCGTAACGACTACTCTAATATATCAAAATCGGAGCTCGTCTCGATCCATACAATAATTGTTGGCCTAGCATTGGAACCTAATTTCCGTACCCAAATTCCATCGTTTACATAACTTATCGAGGGTTTGAAGATTTTTTCGTAAATTTCCGGTTTACTTACTTTCGATTTGATCAATAGAGCTGTAAATGAGATATTGGATTCAAAAAAGTTTCCTTTATTTATTTGGTCATTAAATCTGTATTCTTCCTAAAAAACTATGGGAGGAGAAAAAGAAAGGGGCTAGTTTTCATAATTTCAAAAATAACAAAACATTTGATGAATGAGACTTCCAACATCAAATGACCATAACTTTTGACTAGGGTATCGTAACGACTATTATAATATATCAAATCGGAGCTCGTCTCGATCTATACAATAATTGTTGGCCTCGGAATGGGACCTGATTTCTGTAAACAAATTCCATCGTTTACATAACTTATCGAGGGTTTTAAGATTTTGTCGTAAATTTGCGGTTTACTTACCTTCGATATGATTCAATAGAGCTGTCAATGAGATATAGGTTCCGACAAAGGTTTCTATATTTATTTGGTCATTAAATCTGTATTCTTCCTAAAAAACTATGGGAGCAGAACAAAGAAAGGGGCTAGTTTTCATAATTTCAAAAATAACAAAACATTTGATGAATCAGACTTCCAACATCAAATGACCATAACTTTTGAATGGGGTATCGTAACGACTACTGTAATATATCAAAATCGGAGCTCGTCTCGATCCATTCAATAATTGTTGGCCTAGCCTTGGAACCTAATTTCCGTACCCAAATTCCATCGTTTACATAACTTATCGAGGGTTTGAAGATTTTGTCGTAAATTTCCGGTTTACTTACTTTCGATTTGATCAATAGAGCTGTAAATGAGATATTGGATTCAAAAAAGTTTCCTTTATTTATTTGGTCATTAAATCTGTATTCTTCCTAAAAAACTATGGGAGGAGAAAAAGAAAGGGGCTAGTTTTCATAATTTCAAAAATAACAAAACATTTGATGAATGAGACTTCCAACATCAAATGACCATAACTTTTGACTAGGGTATCGTAACGACTATTATAATATATCAAATCGGAGCTCGTCTCGATCTATACAATAATTGTTGGCCTCGGAATGGGACCTGATTTCTGTAAACAAATTCCATCGTTTACATAACTTATCGAGGGTTTTAAGATTTTGTCGTAAATTTGCGGTTTACTTACCTTCGATATGATTCAATAGAGCTGTCAATGAGATATTGGTTCCGACAAAGGTTTCTTTATTTATTTGGTCATTAAATCTGTATTCTTCATAAAAACGTATGGGAGCAGAAAAAGAAAGGGGCTAGTTTTCATAATTTCAAAAATAACAAAACATTTGATGAATGAGACTTCCAACATCAAATGACCATAACTTTTGACTAGGGTATCGTAACGACTATTATAATATATCAAATCGGAGCTCGTCTCGATCCATACAATAATTGTGGGCCTCGGAATGGAACCTGATTTCTGTACCCAAATTCCATCGTTTACATAACTTATCGAGGGTTTTAAGATTTTGTCCTAAATTTGTGGTTTACTTACCTTCGATATGATTCAATAGAACTGTCAATGAGATATTGGTTCCGAGTAAAGGTTTCTTTATTTTTTGGTCATTAAATCTGTATTCTTCCTAAAGACGTATGGGAGCAGAAAAAGAAAGGGGCTTGTTTTCAAAGCTTCAAAAATACGAAAACATTTGATGAATCAGACTTTCAACATCAAATGACCATAACTTTTGACTGGGGTATCGTAACGACTGTTGTAATATATCTAAATCGGAGCTCGTCTCGATCCATACAATAATTGTTGGCCTAGCATTGGAACCTGATTTCCATACCCAAATTCCATCGTTTACATAACTTATCAAGGGTTTGAAGATTTTGTCTAAATTTCCGGTTTACTTACTTTCGATTTGAATCAATAGAGCTGTAAATGAGATATTGGATCCGAAAAAGGTTTCTATATTTATTTGGTCATTAAATCTGTATTCTTCCTAAAAACTTATGGGAGCAGAAAAAGAAAGGGGCTAGTTTTCATAATTTCAAAAATAACAAAACATTTGATGAATCAGACTTTCAACATCAAATGACCATAACTTTTGACTGGGGTATCGTAACGACTATTGTAATATATCAAAATCGGAGCTCGTCTCGATCCATACAATAATTGTTGGCCTAGCATTGGAACCTGATTTCCGTACCCAAATTCCATCGTTTACATAACTTATCGAGGGTTTGAAGATTTTTTCGTAAATTTCCGGTTTACTTACTTTCGATTTGATCAATAGAGCTGTAAATGAGATATTGGATTCAAAAAAGTTTCCTTTATTTATTTGGTCATTAAATCTGTATTCTTCCTAAAAAACTATGGGAGGAGAAAAAGAAAGGGGCTAGTTTTCATAATTTCAAAAATAACAAAACATTTGATGAATGAGACTTCCAACATCAAATGACCATAACTTTTGACTAGGGTATCGTAACGACTATTATAATATATCAAATCGGAGCTCGTCTCGATCTATACAATAATTGTTGGCCTCGGAATGGGACCTGATTTCTGTAAACAAATTCCATCGTTTACATAACTTATCGAGGGTTTTAAGATTTTGTCGTAAATTTGCGGTTTACTTACCTTCGATATGATTCAATAGAGCTGTCAATGAGATATAGGTTCCGACAAAGGTTTCTATATTTATTTGGTCATTAAATCTGTATTCTTCCTAAAAAACTATGGGAGCAGAACAAAGAAAGGGGCTAGTTTTCATAATTTCAAAAATAACAAAACATTTGATGAATCAGACTTCCAACATCAAATGACCATAACTTTTGAATGGGGTATCGTAACGACTACTGTAATATATCAAAATCGGAGCTCGTCTCGATCCATTCAATAATTGTTGGCCTAGCCTTGGAACCTAATTTCCGTACCCAAATTCCATCGTTTACATAACTTATCGAGGGTTTGAAGATTTTGTCGTAAATTTCCGGTTTACTTACTTTCGATTTGATCAATAGAGCTGTAAATGAGATATTGGATTCAAAAAAGTTTCCTTTATTTATTTGGTCATTAAATCTGTATTCTTCCTAAAAAACTATGGGAGGAGAAAAAGAAAGGGGCTAGTTTTCATAATTTCAAAAATAACAAAACATTTGATGAATGAGACTTCCAACATCAAATGACCATAACTTTTGACTAGGGTATCGTAACGACTATTATAATATATCAAATCGGAGCTCGTCTCGATCTATACAATAATTGTTGGCCTCGGAATGGGACCTGATTTCTGTAAACAAATTCCATCGTTTACATAACTTATCGAGGGTTTTAAGATTTTGTCGTAAATTTGCGGTTTACTTACCTTCGATATGATTCAATAGAGCTGTCAATGAGATATTGGTTCCGACAAAGGTTTCTTTATTTATTTGGTCATTAAATCTGTATTCTTCATAAAAACGTATGGGAGCAGAAAAAGAAAGGGGCTAGTTTTCATAATTTCAAAAATAACAAAACATTTGATGAATGAGACTTCCAACATCAAATGACCATAACTTTTGACTAGGGTATCGTAACGACTATTATAATATATCAAATCGGAGCTCGTCTCGATCCATACAATAATTGTGGGCCTCGGAATGGAACCTGATTTCTGTACCCAAATTCCATCGTTTACATAACTTATCGAGGGTTTTAAGATTTTGTCCTAAATTTGTGGTTTACTTACCTTCGATATGATTCAATAGAACTGTCAATGAGATATTGGTTCCGAGTAAAGGTTTCTTTATTTTTTGGTCATTAAATCTGTATTCTTCCTAAAGACGTATGGGAGCAGAAAAAGAAAGGGGCTTGTTTTCAAAGCTTCAAAAATACGAAAACATTTGATGAATCAGACTTTCAACATCAAATGACCATAACTTTTGACTGGGGTATCGTAACGACTGTTGTAATATATCTAAATCGGAGCTCGTCTCGATCCATACAATAATTGTTGGCCTAGCATTGGAACCTGATTTCCATACCCAAATTCCATCGTTTACATAACTTATCAAGGGTTTGAAGATTTTGTCTAAATTTCCGGTTTACTTACTTTCGATTTGAATCAATAGAGCTGTAAATGAGATATTGGATCCGAAAAAGGTTTCTTTATTTATTTGGTCATTAAATCTGTCTTCTTCCTAAAAACTTATGGGAGCAGAAAAAGAAAGGGGCTAGTTTTCATAATTTCAAAAATAACAAAACATTTGATGAATCAGACTTTCAACATCAAATGACCATAACTTTTGACTGGGGTATCGTAACGACTATTGTAATATATCAAAATCGGAGCTCGTCTCGATCCATACAATAATTGTTGGGCTAGCATTGGAACCTGATTTCCGTACCCAAATTCCATCGTTTACATAACTTATCGAGGGTTTGAAGATTTTGTCGTAAATTTCCGGTTTTCTTACTTTCGATTTGAATCAATAGAGCTGTAAATGAGATATTGGATCCGAAAAAGGTTTCTTTATTTATTTGGTCATTAAATCTGTATTCTTCCTAAAAAACTATGGGAGCAGAAAAAGAAAGGGGCTAATTTTCATAATTTCAAAAATAACAAAACATTTGATGAATCAGACTTTCAACATCAAATGACCATAACTTTTGACTGGGGTATCGTAACGAGTATTGTAATATATCAAAATCGGAGCTCGTCTCGATCCATACAATAATTGTTGGCCTAGCATTGGAACCTGATTTCCGTACCCAAATTCCATCGTTTACATAACTTATCGAGGGTTTGAAGATTTTGTCATAAATTTCCGGTTTACTTACTTTCGATTTGAATCAATAGAGCTGTAAATGAGATATTGGATCCGAAAAAGGTTTCTTTATTTATTTGGTCATTAAATCTGTATTCTTCCTAAAAAACTATGGGAGCAGAAAAAGAAAGGGGCTAGTTTTCATAATTTCAAATATAACAAAACATTTGATGAATCAGACTTCCAACATCAAATGACCATAACTTTTAACTAGGGTATCGTAACGACTATTATAATATATCAAAATTGGAGCTCATCTCGATCCATACAATAATTGTTGGCCTAGCATTGGAACCTGATTTCCGTACCCAAATTCCATCTTTTACATAATTATCGAGGGTTTGAAGATTTTGTCGTAAATTTGCGGTTTACTTACCTTCGATATGATTCAATAGAGCTTTCAATGAGATATAGGTTCCGACAAAGGTTTCTTTATTTATTTGGTCATTAACTCTGTATTCTTCCTAAAAAACTATGGGAGTAGAAAAAGAAAGGGGAAAGTTTTCAAAACTTCAAAAATACGAAAACATTTGATGAATCAGACTTCCAACATCAAATGACCATAACTTTTGACTAGGTTATCGTAACGACTATTATAATATATCAAAATCGGGGCTCGTCTCGATCCATACAATAATTGTTGGCCTAGCATTGGAACTTGATTTCCGTACCCAAATTCCATCGTTTACATAACTTATCGAGGGTTTTAAGATTTTATCGTAAATTTGCGGTTTACTTACTTTCGATTTGAATGAATAGAGCTGTCAATGAGATATTGGATCCGAAAAAGGTTTCTTTATTTATTTGGTCATTAAATCTGTATTCTTCCTAAAAAACTATGGGAGCAGAAAAAGAAAGGAGCTAGTTTTCATAATTTCAAATATAACAAAACATTTGATGAATCAGACTTCCAACATCAAATGACCATAACTTTTGACTGGGGTATCGTAACGACTATTATAATATATCAAATCGGAGCTCGTCTCGATCCATACAATAATTGTTGGCCTCGGAATGGAACCTGATTTTCGTACCCAAATTCCATCGTTTACATAACTTATCGAGGGTTTTAAGATTTTGTCGTAAATTTGCGGTTTATTTACCTTCGATATGATTCAATAGAGCGGTCAATGAGATCATGGTTCCGACAAAGGTTTCTTTATTTATTTGGTCATTAAATCTGTATTCTTCCTAAAAAACTATGGGAGCAGAAAAAGAAAGGGGCTAGTTTTCATAATTTAAAAAATAACAAAACATTTGATGAATGAGACTTCCAACATCAAATGACCATAACTTTTGACTAGGGTATCGTAACGACTATTATAATATATCAAAATCGGAGCTCGTCTCGATCCATACAAAAATGTTGGCCTCGGAATGGGACCTGATTTCTGTACCCAAATTCCATCATTTACATAACTTATCGAGGGTTTTAAGATTTTGTCGTAAATTTGCGGTTTACTTACCTTCGATATGATTCAATAGATCTGTCAATGAGATATAGGTTCCGACAAAGGTTTCTATATTTATTTGGTCATTAAATCTGTATTCTTCCTAAAAAACTATGGGAGCAGAACAAAGAAAGGGGCTAGTTTTCATAATTTCAAAAATAACAAAACATTTGATGAATCAGACTTCCAACATCAAATGACCATAACTTTTGAATGGGGTATCGTAACGACTACTGTAATATATCAAAATCGGAGCTCGTCTCGATCCATACAATAATTGTTGGCCTAGCATTGGAACCTAATTTCCGTACCCAAATTCCATCGTTTACATAACTTATCGAGGGTTTGAAGATTTTGTCGTAAATTTCCGGTTTACTTACTTTCGATTTGATCAATAGAGCTGTAAATGAGATATTGGATCCAAAAAAGTTTCCTTTATTTATTTGGTCATTAAATCTGTATTCTTCCTAAAAAACTATGGGAGGAGAAAAAGAAAGGGGCTAGTTTTCATAATTTCAAAAATAACAAAACATTTGATGAATGAGACTTCCAACATCAAATGACCATAACTTTTGACTAGGGTATCGTAACGACTATTATAATATATCAAATCGGAGCTCGTCTCGATCTATACAATAATTGTTGGCCTCGGAATGGGACCTGATTTCTGTAAACAAATTCCATCGTTTACATAACTTATCGAGGGTTTTAAGATTTTGTCGTAAATTTGCGGTTTACTTACCTTCGATATGATTCAATAGAGCTGTCAATGAGATATTGGTTCCGACAAAGGTTTCTTTATTTATTTGGTCATTAATTCTGTATTCTTCCTAAAAAACTATGGGAGTAGAAAAAGAAAGGGGCAAGTTTTCAAAACTTCAAAAATACGAAAACATTTGACGAATCAGACTTCCAACATCAAATGACCATAACTTTTAACTAGGGTATCGTAACGACTATTATAATATATCAAAATTGGAGCTCATCTCGATCCATACAATAATTGTTGGCCTAGCATTGGAACCTGATTTCCGTACCCAAATTCCATCTTTTACATAATTATCGAGGGTTTGAAGATTTTGTCGTAAATTTGCGGTTTACTTACCTTCGATATGATTCAATAGAGCTGTCAATGAGATATAGGTTCCGACAAAGGTTTCTTTATTTATTTGGTCATTAACTCTGTATTCTTCCTAAAAAACTATGGGAGTAGAAAAAGAAAGGGGCAAGTTTTCAAAACGTCAAAAATACGAAAACATTTGATGAATCAGACTTCCAACATCAAATGACCATAACTTTTGACTGGGGTATCGTAACGACTATTATAATATATCAAAATCGGGGCTCGTCTCGATCCATACAATAATTGTTGGCCTAGCATTGGAACTTGATTTCCGTACCCAAATTCCATCGTTTACATAACTTATCGAGGGTTTTAAGATTTTATCGTAAATTTGCGGTTTACTTACTTTCGATTTGAATGAATAGAGCTGTCAATGAGATATTGGATCCGAAAAAGGTTTCTTTATTTATTTGGTCATTAAATCTGTATTCTTCCTAAAAAACTATGGGAGCAGAAAAAGAAAGGGGCTAGTTTTCATAATTTCAAATATAACAAAACATTTGATGAATCAGACTTCCAACATCAAATGACCATAACTTTTGACTGGGGTATCGTAACGACTATTATAATATATCAAATCGGAGCTCGTCTCGATCCATACAATAATTGTTGGCCTCGGAATGGAACCTGATTTTTGTACCCAAATTCCATCGTTTACATAACTTATCGAGGGTTTTAAGATTTTGTCGTAAATTTGCGATTTACTTACCTTCGATATGATTCAATAGAGCGGTCAATGAGATCATGGTTCCGACAAAGGTTTCTTTATTTATTTGGTCATTAAATCTGTATTCTTCCTAAAAAACTATGGGAGCAGAAAAAGAAAGGGGCTAGTTTTCATAATTTCAAAAATAACAAAACATTTGATGAATGAGACTTCCAACATCAAATGACCATAACTTTTGACTAGGGTATCGTAACGACTATTATAATATATCAAAATCGGAGCTCGTCTCGATCCATACAAAAATTGTTGGCCTCGGAATGGGACCTGATTTCTGTACCCAAATTCCATCATTTACATAACTTATCGAGGGTTTTAAGATTTTGTCGTAAATTTGCGGTTTACTTACCTTCGATATGATTCAATAGATCTGTCAATGAGATATAGGTTCCGACAAAGGTTTCTATATTTATTTGGTCATTAAATCTGTATTCTTCCTAAAAAACTATGGGAGCAGAAAAAAGAAAGGGGCTAGTTTTCATAATATCAAAAATAACAAAACATTTAATGAATCAGACTTCCAACATCAAATGACCATAACTTTTGACTGGGGTATCGTAACGACTACTGTAATATATCAAAATCGGAGCTCGTCTCGATCCATACAATAATTGTTGGCCTAGCATTGGAACCTAATTTCCGTACCCAAATTCCATCGTTTACATAACTTATCGAGGGTTTGAAGATTTTGTCGTAAATTTCCGGTTTACTTACTTTCGATTTGATCAATAGAGCTGTAAATGAGATATTGGATCCAAAAAAGTTTTATTTATTTATTTGGTCATTAAATCTGTATTCTTCCTAAAAAACTATGGGAGGAGAAAAAGAAAGGGGCTAGTTTTCATAATTTCAAAAATAACAAAACATTTGATGAATGAGACTTCCAACATCAAATGACCATAACTTTTGACTAGGGTATCGTAACGACTATTATAATATATCAAATCGGAGCTCGTCTCGATCTATACAATAATTGTTGGCCTCGGAATGGGACCTGATTTCTGTAAACAAATTCCATCGTTTACATAACTTATCGAGGGTTTTAAGATTTTGTCGTAAATTTGCGGTTTACTTACCTTCGATATGATTCAATAGAGCTGTCAATGAGATATTGGTTCCGACAAAGGTTTCTTTATTTATTTGGTCATTAACTCTGTATTCTTCCTAAAAAACTATGGGAGTAGAAAAAGAAAGGGGCAAGTTTTCAAAACTTCAAAAATACGAAAACATTTGACGAATCAGACTTCCAACATCAAATGACCATAACTTTTAACTAGGGTATCGTAACGACTATTATAATATATCAAAATTGGAGCTCATCTCGATCCATACAATAATTGTTGGCCTAGCATTGGAACCTGATTTCCGTACCCAAATTCCATCTTTTACATAATTATCGAGGGTTTGAAGATTTTGTCGTAAATTTGCGGTTTACTTACCTTCGATATGATTCAATAGAGCTGTCAATGAGATATAGGTTCCGACAAAGGTTTCTTTATTTATTTGGTCATTAACTCTGTATTCTTCCTAAAAAACTATGGGAGTAGAAAAAGAAAGGGGCAAGTTTTCAAAACGTCAAAAATACGAAAACATTTGATGAATCAGACTACCAACATCAAATGACCATAACTTTTGACTGGGGTATCGTAACGACTATTATAATATATCAAAATCGGGGCTCGTCTCGATCCATACAATAATTGTTGGCCTAGCATTGGAACTTGATTTCCGTACCCAAATTCCATCGTTTACATAACTTATCGAGGGTTTTAAGATTTTATCGTAAATTTGCGGTTTACTTACTTTCGATTTGAATGAATAGAGCTGTCAATGAGATATTGGATCCGAAAAAGGTTTCTTTATTTATTTGGTCATTAAATCTGTATTCTTCCTAAAAAACTATGGGAGCAGAAAAAGAAAGGGACTAGTTTTCATAATTTCAAATATAACAAAACATTTGATGAATCAGACTTCCAACATCAAATGACCATAACTTTTGACTGGGGTATCGTAACGACTATTATAATATATCAAATCGGAGCTCGTCTCGATCCATACAATAATTGTTGGCCTCGGAATGGAACCTGATTTTTGTACCCAAATTCCATCGTTTACATAACTTATCGAGGGTTTTAAGATTTTGTCGTAAATTTGCGGTTTACTTACCTTCGATATGATTCAATAGAGCGGTCAATGAGATCATGGTTCCGACAAAGGTTTCTTTATTTATTTGGTCATTAAATCTGTATTCTTCCTAAAAAACTATGGGAGCAGAAAAAGAAAGGGGCTAGTTTTCATAATTTCAAAAATAACAAAACATTTGATGAATGAGACTTCCAACATCAAATGACCATAACTTTTGACTAGGGTATCGTAACGACTATTATAATATATCAAAATCGGAGCTCGTCTCGATCCATACAAAAATTGTTGGCCTCGGAATGGGACCTGATTTCTGTACCCAAATTCCATCATTTACATAACTTATCGAGGGTTTTAAGATTTTGTCGTAAATTTGCGGTTTACTTACCTTCGATATGATTCAATAGATCTGTCAATGAGATATAGGTTCCGACAAAGGTTTCTATATTTATTTGGTCATTAAATCTGTATTCTTCCTAAAAAACTATGGGAGCAGAAAAAAGAAAGGGGCTAGTTTTCATAATATCAAAAATAACAAAACATTTAATGAATCAGACTTCCAACATCAAATGACCATAACTTTTGACTGGGGTATCGTAACGACTACTGTAATATATCAAAATCGGAGCTCGTCTCGATCCATACAATAATTGTTGGCCTAGCATTGGAACCTAATTTCCGTACCCAAATTCCATCGTTTACATAACTTATCGAGGGTTTGAAGATTTTGTCGTAAATTTCCGGTTTACTTACTTTCGATTTGATCAATAGAGCTGTAAATGAGATATTGGATCCAAAAAAGTTTTATTTATTTATTTGGTCATTAAATCTGTATTCTTCCTAAAAAACTATGGGAGGAGAAAAAGAAAGGGGCTAGTTTTCATAATTTCAAAAATAACAAAACATTTGATGAATGAGACTTCCAACATCAAATGACCATAACTTTTGACTAGGGTATCGTAACGACTATTATAATATATCAAATCGGAGCTCGTCTCGATCTATACAATAATTGTTGGCCTCGGAATGGGACCTGATTTCTGTAAACAAATTCCATCGTTTACATAACTTATCGAGGGTTTTAAGATTTTGTCGTAAATTTGCGGTTTACTTACCTTCGATATGATTCAATAGAGCTGTCAATGAGATATTGGTTCCGACAAAGGTTTCTTTATTTATTTGGTCATTAACTCTGTATTCTTCCTAAAAAACTATGGGAGTAGAAAAAGAAAGGGGCAAGTTTTCAAAACTTCAAAAATACGAAAACATTTGACGAATCAGACTTCCAACATCAAATGACCATAACTTTTAACTAGGGTATCGTAACGACTATTATAATATATCAAAATTGGAGCTCATCTCGATCCATACAATAATTGTTGGCCTAGCATTGGAACCTGATTTCCGTACCCAAATTCCATCTTTTACATAATTATCGAGGGTTTGAAGATTTTGTCGTAAATTTGCGGTTTACTTACCTTCGATATGATTCAATAGAGCTGTCAATGAGATATAGGTTCCGACAAAGGTTTCTTTATTTATTTGGTCATTAACTCTGTATTCTTCCTAAAAAACTATGGGAGTAGAAAAAGAAAGGGGCAAGTTTTCAAAACGTCAAAAATACGAAAACATTTGATGAATCAGACTACCAACATCAAATGACCATAACTTTTGACTGGGGTATCGTAACGACTATTATAATATATCAAAATCGGGGCTCGTCTCGATCCATACAATAATTGTTGGCCTAGCATTGGAACTTGATTTCCGTACCCAAATTCCATCGTTTACATAACTTATCGAGGGTTTTAAGATTTTATCGTAAATTTGCGGTTTACTTACTTTCGATTTGAATGAATAGAGCTGTCAATGAGATATTGGATCCGAAAAAGGTTTCTTTATTTATTTGGTCATTAAATCTGTATTCTTCCTAAAAAACTATGGGAGCAGAAAAAGAAAGGGACTAGTTTTCATAATTTCAAATATAACAAAACATTTGATGAATCAGACTTCCAACATCAAATGACCATAACTTTTGACTGGGGTATCGTAACGACTATTATAATATATCAAATCGGAGCTCGTCTCGATCCATACAATAATTGTTGGCCTCGGAATGGAACCTGATTTTTGTACCCAAATTCCATCGTTTACATAACTTATCGAGGGTTTTAAGATTTTGTCGTAAATTTGCGGTTTACTTACCTTCGATATGATTCAATAGAGCGGTCAATGAGATCATGGTTCCGACAAAGGTTTCTTTATTTATTTGGTCATTAAATCTGTATTCTTCCTAAAAAACTATGGGAGCAGAAAAAGAAAGGGGCTAGTTTTCATAATTTCAAAAATAACAAAACATTTGATGAATGAGACTTCCAACATCAAATGACCATAACTTTTGACTAGGGTATCGTAACGACTATTATAATATATCAAAATCGGTGCTCGTCTCGATCCATACAAAAATTGTTGGCCTCAAAATGGGACCTGATTTCTGTACCCAAATTCCATCATTTACATAACTTATCGAGGGTTTTAAGATTTTGTCGTAAATTTGCGGTTTACTTACCTTCGATATGATTCAATAGATCTGTCAATGAGATATAGGTTCCGACAAAGGTTTCTATATTTATTTGGTCATTAAATCTGTATTCTTCCTAAAAAACTATGGGAGCAGAAAAAAGAAAGGGGCTAGTTTTCATAATTTCCAAAATAACAAAATATTTGATGAATCAGACTTCCAACATCAAATGACCATAACTTTTGACTGGGGTATCGTAACGACTACTCTAATATATCAAAATCGGAGCTCGTCTCGATCCATACAATAATTGTTGGCCTAGCATTGGAACCTAATTTCCGTACCCAAATTCCATCGTTTACATAACTTATCGAGGGTTTGAAGATTTTGTCGTAAATTTCCGTTTACTTACTTTCGATTTGATCAATAGAGCTGTAAATGAGATATTGGATCCGAAAAAGTTTTCTTTATTTATTTGGTCATTAAATCTGTATTCTTCCTAAAAAACTATGGGAGGAGAAAAAGAAAGGGGCTAGTTTTCATAATTTCAAAAATAACAAAACATTTGATGAATGAGACTTCCAACATCAAATGACCATAACTTTTGACTAGGGTATCGTAACGACTATTATAATATATCAAATCGGAGCTCGTCTCGATCCATACAATAATTGTTGGCCTCGGAATGGGACCTGATTTCTGTAAACAAATTACATCGTTTACATAACTTATCGAGGGTTTTAAGATTTTGTCGTAAATTTGCGGTTTACTTACCTTCGATATGATTCAATAGAGCTGTCAATGAGATATTGGTTCCGACAAAGGTTTCTTTATTTATTTGGTCATTAACTCTGTATTCTTCCTAAAAAACTATGGGAGTAGAAAAAGAAAGGGGCAAGTTTTCAAAACTTCAAAAATACGAAAACATTTGATGAATCAGACTTCCAACATCAAATGACCATAACTTTTAACTAGGGTATCGTAACGACTATTATAATATATCAAAATCGGAGCTCGTCTCGATCCATACAATAATTGTTGGCCTAGCATTGGAACCTGATTTCCGTACCCAAATTCCATCGTTTACATAAATTATCGAGGGTTTGAAGATTTTGTCGTAAATTTCCGGTTTACTTACTTTCGATCTGAATCAATAGAGCTGAAAATGAGATATTGGATCCGACAAAGGTTTCTTTATTTATTTGGTCAATAAATCTGTATTCTTCCTAAAAAACTATGGGAGGAGAAAAAGAGAAGGGCAAGTTTTCATAATTTTAAAAATAACAAAACATTTGATGAATCAGACTTACAACATCAAATGACCATAACTTTTGACTGGGGTAACGTAACGACTATTATAATATATCAAATCGGAGCTCGTCTCGATCCATACAAAAATTGTTGGCCTCAAAATGGGACCTGATTTCTGTACCCAAATTCCATCATTTACATAACTTATCGAGGGTTTAAAGATTTTGTCGTAAATTTCCGGTTTACTTACCTTCGATATGATTCAATAGATCTGTAAATGAGATATTGGATCCGACAAAGGTTTCAATAATTATTTGATCATTAAATCTGTATTCTTCCTAAAAAACTATGGGAGTAGAAAAAGAAAGGGGCTAGTTTTCATAATTTCAAAAATAACAAAACATTTGATGAATGAGACTTCCAACATCAAATGACCATAACTTTTCACTACGGTATCGTAACGACTATTATAATATATCAAATCGGAGCTCGTCTCAATCCATACAATAATTGTTGGCCTCAGAATAGAACCTGATTTCTGTACCCAAATTCCATCGTTTACATAACTTATCGAGGGTTTGAAGATTTTGTCGTAAATTTCCAGTTTACTTACTTTCGATTTGAAACAAGAGAGCTGTAAATGAGATATTGGATCCGACAAAGGTTTCTCTATTTATTTGGTCATTAAATCTGTATTCTTCCTAAAAACGTATGGGAGCAAAAAAAGAAAGGGGCTAGTTTTCATAATTTCAAAAATAACAAAACATTTGATGAATGAGACTTCCAACATCAAATGACCATAACTTTTGACTAGGGTATCGTAACGACTATTATAATATATCAAATCGGAGCTCGTCTCGATCCATACAATAATTGTTGGCCTCGGAATGGGACCTGATTTCTGTAAACAAATTCCATCGTTTACATAACTTATCGAGGGTTTTATGATTTTGTCGTAAATTTGCGGTTTACTTACCTTCGATATGATTCAATAGAGCTGTCAATGAGATATTGGTTCCGACAAAGGTTTCTTTATTTATTTGGTCATTAACTCTGTATTCTTCCTAAAAAACTATGGGAGTAGAAAAAGAAAGGGGCAAGTTTTCAAAACTTCAAAAATACGACAACATTTGATGAATCAGACTTCCAACATCAAATGACCATAACTTTTAACTAGGGTATCGTAACGACTATTATAATATATCAAAATCGGAGCTCGTCTCGATCCATACAATAATTGTTGGCCTAGCACTGGAACCTGATTTCCGTACCCAAATTCCATCGTTTACATAACTTATAGAGGGTTTGAAGATTTGGTCGTAAATTTCCGGTTTACTTACTTTCGATCTGAATCAATAGAGCTGTAAATGAGATATTGGATCCGACAAAGGTTTCTTTATTTATTTGGTCAATAAATCTGTATTCTTCCTAAAAAACTATGGGAGGAGAAAAAGAAAGGGGCTAGTTTTCATAATTTTAAAAATAACAAAACATTTGATGAATCAGACTTACAACATCAAATGACCATAACTTTTGACTGGGGTAACGTAACGACTATTATAATATATCAAATCGGAGCTCGTCTCGATCCATACAATAATTCTTGGCCTCGGAATGGAACCTGATTTCTGTACCCAAATTCCATCGTTTACATAACTTATCGAGGGTTTGAAGATTTTGTCGTAAATTTCCGGTTTACTTACCTTCGATATGATTCAATAGATCTGTAAATGAGATATTGGATCCGACAAAGGTTTCAATATTTATTTGATCATTAAATCTGTATTCTTCCTAAAAAACTATGGGAGTAGAAAAAGAAAGGGGCTAGTTTTCATAATTTCAAAAATAACAAAACTTTTGATGAATGAGACTTCCAACATCAAATGACCATAACTTTTGACTAGGGTATCGTAACGACTATTATAATATATCAAATCGGAGCTCGTCTCGATCCATACAATAATTGTTGGCCTCGGAATGGGACCTGATTTCTGTAAACAAATTCCATCGTTTACATAACTTATCGAGGGTTTTAAGATTTTGTCGTAAATTTGCGGTTTACTTACCTTCGATATGATTCAAGAGAGATGTAAATGAGATATTGGATCTGACAAAGGTTTCTTTATTTATTTGGTCATTAACTCTGTATTCTTCCTAAAAAACTATGGGAGTAGAAAAAGAAAGGGGCAAGTTTTCAAAACTTCAAAAATACGAAAACATTTGATGAATCAGACTTCCAACATAAAATGACCATAACTTTTAACTAGGGTATCGTAACGACTATTATAATATATCAAAATCGGAGCTCGTCTCGATCCATACAATAATTGTTGGCCTAGCATTGGAACCTGATTTCCGTACCCAAATTCCATCGTTTACATAACTTATCGAGGGTTTGAATATTTTGTCGTAAATTTCCGGTTTACTTACTTTCGATTTGAATCAATAGAGCTGTAAATGAGATATTGGATCCGAAAAAGGTTTCTTTATTTATTTGGTCATTAAATCTGTATTCTTCCTAAAAACGTATGGGAGCAGAAAAAGAAAGGGGCTAGTTTTCATAATTTCAAAAATAACAAAACATTTGATGAATGAGTCTTCCAACATCAAATGACCATAACTTTTGACTGGGGTATCGTAACGACTACTGTAATATATCAAAATCGGAGCTCCTCTCGATCCATACAATAATTGTTGGCCTAGCATTGGAACCTGATTTCCATACCCAAATTCCATCGTTTACATAACTTATCGAGGGTTTGAAGATTTTGTCGTAAATTTCCGGTTTACTTACTTTCGATTTGAATCAATAGAGCTGTAAATGAGATATTGGATCCGAAAAAAGTTTCTTTATTTATTTGGTCATTAAATCTGTATTCTTCCTAAAAAACTATGGGAGGAGAAAAAGAAAGGGGCTAGTTTTCATAATTTCAAAAATAACAAAACATTTGATGAATCAGACTTTCAACATCAAATGACCATAACTTTTGACTAGGGTATCGTAACGACTATTGTAATATATCAAAATCGTAGCTCGTCTCGATCCATACAATAATTGTTGTCCTAGCATTGGAACCTGATTTCCGTACCCAAATTCCATCGTTTACATAACTTATCGAGGGTTTGAAGATTTTGTCATAAATTTCCGGTTTACTTACTTTCGATTTGAATCAATAGAGCTGTAAATGAGATATTGGATCCGAAAAAGGTTTCTTTATTTATTTGGTCATTAAATCTGTATTCTTCCTAAAAACGTATGGGAGCAGAAAAAGAAAGGGGCTAGTTTTCATAATTTCAAAAATAACAAAACATTTGATGAATCAGACTTCCAACATCAAATGACCATAACTTTTGACTGGGGTATCGTAACGACTACTGTAATATATCAAAATCGGAGCTCGTCTCGATCCATACAATAATTGTTGGCCTAGCATTGGAACCTGATTTCCGTACCCAAATTCCATCGTTTACATAACTTATCGAGGGTTTGAAGATTTTGTCGTAAATTTCCGGTTTACTTACTTTCGATTTGAATCAATAGAGCTGTAAATGAGATATTGGATCCGAAAAAGGTTTCTTTATTTATTTGGTCATTAAATCTGTATTCTTCCTAAAAACGTATGGGAGCAGAAAAAGAAAGGGGCTAGTTTTCATAATTTCAAAAATAACAAAACATTTGATGAATCAGACTTTCAACATCAAATGACCATAACTTTTGACTGGGGTATCGTAACGACTATTGTAATATATCAAAATCGTAGCTCGTCTCGATCCATACAATAATTGTTGTCCTAGCATTGGAACCTGATTTCCGTACCCAAATTCCATCGTTTACATAACTTATCGAGGGTTTGAAGATTTTGTCATAAATTTCCGGTTTACTTACTTTCGATTTGAATCAATAGAGCTGTAAATGAGATATTGGATCCGAAAAAGGTTTCTTTATTTATTTGGTCATTAAATCTGTATTCTTCCTAAAAACGTATGGGAGCAGAAAAAGAAAGGGGCTAGTTTTCATAATTTCAAAAATAACAAAACATTTGATGAATCAGACTTCCAACATCAAATGACCATAACTTTTGACTGGGGTATCGTAACGACTACTGTAATATATCAAAATCGGAGCTCGTCTCGATCCATACAATAATTGTTGGCCTAGCATTGGAACCTGATTTCCGTACCCAAATTCCATCGTTTACATAACTTATCGAGGGTTTGAAGATTTTGTCGTAAATTTCCGGTTTACTTACTTTCGATTTGAATCAATAGAGCTGTAAATGAGATATTGGATCCGAAAAAGGTTTCTTTATTTATTTGGTCATTAAATCTGTATTCTTCCTAAAAACGTATGGGAGCAGAAAAAGAAAGGGGCTAGTTTTCATAATTTCAAAAATAACAAAACATTTGATGAATCAGACTTCCAACATCAAATGACCATAACTTTTGACTGGGGTATCGTAACGACTACTGTAATATATCAAAATCGGAGCTCGTCTCGATCCATACAATAATTGTTGGCCTAGCATTGGAACCTGATTTCCGTACCCAAATTCCATCGTTTACATAACTTATCGAGGGTTTGAAGATTTTGTCGTAAATTTCCGGTTTACTTACTTTCGATTTGAATCAATAGAGCTGTAAATGAGATATTGGATCCGAAAAAAGTTTCTTTATTTATTTGGTCATTAAATCTGTATTCTTCCTAAAAAACTATGGGAGGAGAAAAAGAAAGGGGCTAGTTTTCATAATTTCAAAAATAACAAAACATTTGATGAATCAGACTTACAACATCAAATGACCATAACTTTTGACTGGGGTAACGTAACGACTATTATAATATATCAAATCGGAGCTCGTCTCGATAAATACAATAATTGTTTGCCTCGGAATGGAACCTGATTTCCGTACCCAAATTCCATCGTTTACATAACTTATCGAGGGTTTGAAGATTTTGTCGTAAATTTCCGGTTTACTTACTTTCGATTTAAATCAATAGAGTTGTAAATGAGATATTGGATCCGAAAAAGGTTTCTTTATTTATTTGGTCATTAACTCTGTATTCTTCCTAAAAAACTATGGGAGTAGAAAAAGAAAGGGTCAAGTTTTCAAAACTTCAAAAATACGAAAACATTTGATGAATCAAACTTCCAACATCAAATGACCATAACTTTTGACTGGGGTAACGTAACGACTATTATAATATATCAAATCGGAGCTCGTCTCGATCCATACAATAATTGTTAGCCTAGCATTGGAACCTGATTTCCGTACCCAAATTCCATCGTTTACATAACTTATCGAGTGTTTGAAGATTTTGTCGTAAATTTCCGGTTTACTTACTTTCGATCTGAATCAATAGAGCTGTAAATGAGATATTGGATCCGACAAAGGTTTCTTTATTTATTTGGTCAATAAATCTGTATTCTTCCTAAAAAACTATGGGAGGAGAAAAAGAAAGGGGCTAGTTTTCATAATATTAAAAATAACAAAACATTTGATGAATCAGACTTACAACATCAAATGACCATAACTTTTGACTGGGGTAACGTAACGACTATTATAATATATCAAATCGGAGCTCGTCTCGATCCATACAATAATTGTTAGCCACGGAATGGAACCTGATTTCTGTACCCAAATTCCATCGTTTACAAAACTTATCGAGGGTTTGAAGATTTTGTCGTAAATTTCCGGTTTACTTACCTTCGATATGATTCAATAGATCTGTAAATGAGATATTGGATCCGACAAAGGTTTCTATATTTATTTGATCATTAAATCTGTATTCTTCCTAAAAAAAACTATGGGAGTAGAAAAAGAAAGGGGCAAGTTTTCAAAACTTCAAAAATACGAAAACATTTGATGAATCAGACTTCCAACATCAAATGACCATAACTTTTAACTAGGGTATCGTAACGACTATTATAATATATCAAAATCGGAGCTCGTCTCGATCCATACAATAATTGTTGGCCTAGCATTGGAACCTGATTTCCGTACCCAAATTCCATCGTTTACATAACTTATCGAGGGTTTGAAGATTTTGTCGTAAATTTCCGGTTTACTTACTTTCCATTTGAATCAATAGAGCTGTAAATGAGATATTGGATCCGAAAAAGGTTTCTTTATTTATTTGGTCATTAAATCTGTATTCTTCCTAAAAACGTATGGGAGCAGAAAAAGAAAGGGGCTAGTTTTCATAATTTCAAAAATAACAAAACTTTTGATGAATCAGACTTCCAACATCAAATGACCATAACTTTTGACTAGGGTATCGTAACGACTATTATAATATATCAAATCGGAGCTCGTCTCGATCCATACAATAATTGTTGGCCTCGGAATGGGACCTGATTTCTGTAAACAAATTCCATCGTTTACATAACTTATCGAGGGTTTTAAGATTTTGTCGTAAATTTGCGGTTTACTTACCTTCGATATGATTCAAGAGAGATGTAAATGAGATATTGGATCTGACAAAGGTTTCTTTATTTATTTGGTCATTAACTCTGTATTCTTCCTAAAAAACTATGGGAGTAGAAAAAGAAAGGGGCAAGTTTTCAAAACTTCAAAAATACGAAAACATTTGATGAATCAGACTTCCAACATAAAATGACCATAACTTTTAACTAGGGTATCGTAACGACTATTATAATATATCAAAATCGGAGCTCGTCTCGATCCATACAATAATTGTTGGCCTAGCATTGGAACCTGATTTCCGTACCCAAATTCCATCGTTTACATAACTTATCGAGGGTTTGAATATTTTGTCGTAAATTTCCGGTTTACTTACTTTCGATTTGAATCAATAGAGCTGTAAATGAGATATTGGATCCGAAAAAGGTTTCTTTATTTATTTGGTCATTAAATCTGTATTCTTCCTAAAAACGTATGGGAGCAGAAAAAGAAAGGGGCTAGTTTTCATAATTTCAAAAATAACAAAACATTTGATGAATGAGTCTTCCAACATCAAATGACCATAACTTTTGACTGGGGTATCGTAACGACTACTGTAATATATCAAAATCGGAGCTCCTCTCGATCCATACAATAATTGTTGGCCTAGCATTGGAACCTGATTTCCATACCCAAATTCCATCGTTTACATAACTTATCGAGGGTTTGAAGATTTTGTCGTAAATTTCCGGTTTACTTACTTTCGATTTGAATCAATAGAGCTGTAAATGAGATATTGGATCCGAAAAAAGTTTCTTTATTTATTTGGTCATTAAATCTGTATTCTTCCTAAAAAACTATGGGAGGAGAAAAAGAAAGGGGCTAGTTTTCATAATTTCAAAAATAACAAAACATTTGATGAATCAGACTTTCAACATCAAATGACCATAACTTTTGACTAGGGTATCGTAACGACTATTGTAATATATCAAAATCGTAGCTCATCTCGATCCATACAATAATTGTTGTCCTAGCATTGGAACCTGATTTCCGTACCCAAATTCCATCGTTTACATAACTTATCGAGGGTTTGAAGATTTTGTCATAAATTTCCGGTTTACTTACTTTCGATTTGAATCAATAGAGCTGTAAATGAGATATTGGATCCGAAAAAGGTTTCTTTATTTATTTGGTCATTAAATCTGTATTCTTCCTAAAAACGTATGGGAGCAGAAAAAGAAAGGGGCTAGTTTTCATAATTTCAAAAATAACAAAACATTTGATGAATCAGACTTCCAACATCAAATGACCATAACTTTTGACTGGGGTATCGTAACGACTACTGTAATATATCAAAATCGGAGCTCGTCTCGATCCATACAATAATTGTTGGCCTAGCATTGGAACCTGATTTCCGTACCCAAATTCCATCGTTTACATAACTAATCGAGGGTTTGAAGATTTTGTCGTAAATTTCCGGTTTACTAACTTTCGATTTGAATCAATAGAGCTGTAAATGAGATATTGGATCCGAAAAAGGTTTCTTTATTTATTTGGTCATTAAATCTGTATTCTTCCTAAAAACGTATGGGAGCAGAAAAAGAAAGGGGCTAGTTTTCATAATTTCAAAAATAACAAAACATTTGATGAATCAGACTTTCAACATCAAATGACCATAACTTTTGACTGGGGTATCGTAACGACTATTGTAATATATCAAAATCGTAGCTCGTCTCGATCCATACAATAATTGTTGTCCTAGCATTGGAACCTGATTTCCGTACCCAAATTCCATCGTTTACATAACTTATCGAGGGTTTGAAGATTTTGTCATAAATTTCCGGTTTACTTACTTTCGATTTGAATCAATAGAGCTGTAAATGAGATATTGGATCCGAAAAAGGTTTCTTTATTTATTTGGTCATTAAATCTGTATTCTTCCTAAAAACGTATGGGAGCAGAAAAAGAAAGGGGCTAGTTTTCATAATTTCAAAAATAACAAAACATTTGATGAATCAGACTTCCAACATCAAATGACCATAACTTTTGACTGGGGTATCGTAACGACTACTGTAATATATCAAAATCGGAGCTCGTCTCGATCCATACAATAATTGTTGGCCTAGCATTGGAACCTGATTTCCGTACCCAAATTCCATCGTTTACATAACTAATCGAGGGTTTGAAGATTTTGTCGTAAATTTCCGGTTTACTAACTTTCGATTTGAATCAATAGAGCTGTAAATGAGATATTGGATCCGAAAAAGGTTTCTTTATTTATTTGGTCATTAAATCTGTATTCTTCCTAAAAACGTATGGGAGCAGAAAAAGAAAGGGGCTAGTTTTCATAATTTCAAAAATAACAAAACATTTGATGAATCAGACTTTCAACATCAAATGACCATAACTTTTGACTGGGGTATCGTAACGACTATTGTAATATATCAAAATCGGAGCTCGTCTCGATCCATACAATAATTGTTGGCCTAGCATTGGAACCTGATTTCCGTACCCAAATTCCATCGTTTACATAACTTATCGAGGGTTTGAAGA
The DNA here is from genome assembly GCA_037013495.1 of Hippophae tibetana. Classification (NCBI taxonomy): domain Eukaryota; kingdom Viridiplantae; phylum Streptophyta; class Magnoliopsida; order Rosales; family Elaeagnaceae; genus Hippophae; species Hippophae tibetana. Next base: position 82,013,989 of record CM072801.1, read on the forward strand.
TTTTGTCGTAAATTTCCGGTTTACTTACTTTCCATTTGAATCAATAGAGCTGTAAATGAGATATTGGATCCGAAAAAGGTTTCTTTATTTATTTGGTCATTAAATCTGTATTCTTCCTAAAAACGTATGGGAGCAGAAAAAGAAAGGGGCTAGTTTTCATAATTTCAAAAATAACAAAACATTTGATGAATCAGACTTCCAACATCAAATGACCATAACTTTTGACTGGGGTATCGTAACGACTACTGTAATATATCAAAATCGGAGCTCGTCTCGATCCATACAATAATTGTTGGCCTAGCATTGGAACCTGATTTCCGTACCCAAATTCCATCGTTTACATAACTTATCGAGGGTTTGAAGATTTTGTCGTAAATTTCCGGTTTACTTACTTTCGATTTGAATCAATAGAGCTGTAAATGAGATATTGGATCCGAAAAAAGTTTCTTTATTTATTTGGTCATTAAATCTGTATTCTTCCTAAAAAACTATGGGAGGAGAAAAAGAAAGGGGCTAGTTTTCATAATTTCAAAAATAACAAAACATTTGATGAATCAGACTTACAACATCAAATGACCATAACTTTTGACTGGGGTAACGTAACGACTATTATAATATATCAAATCGGAGCTCGTCTCGATAAATACAATAATTGTTTGCCTCGGAATGGAACCTGATTTCCGTACCCAAATTCCATCGTTTACATAACTTATCGAGGGTTTGAAGATTTTGTCGTAAATTTCCGGTTTACTTACTTTCGATTTAAATCAATAGAGTTGTAAATGAGATATTGGATCCGAAAAAGGTTTCTTTATTTATTTGGTCATTAACTCTGTATTCTTCCTAAAAAACTATGGGAGTAGAAAAAGAAAGGGTCAAGTTTTCAAAACTTCAAAAATACGAAAACATTTGATGAATCAAACTTCCAACATCAAATGACCATAACTTTTGACTGGGGTAACGTAACGACTATTATAATATATCAAATCGGAGCTCGTCTCGATCCATACAATAATTGTTAGCCTAGCATTGGAACCTGATTTCCGTACCCAAATTCCATCGTTTACATAACTTATCGAGTGTTTGAAGATTTTGTCGTAAATTTCCGGTTTACTTACTTTCGATCTGAATCAATAGAGCTGTAAATGAGATATTGGATCCGACAAAGGTTTCTTTATTTATTTGGTCAATAAATCTGTATTCTTCCTAAAAAACTATGGGAGGAGAAAAAGAAAGGGGCTAGTTTTCATAATATTAAAAATAACAAAACATTTGATGAATCAGACTTACAACATCAAATGACCATAACTTTTGACTGGGGTAACGTAACGACTATTATAATATATCAAATCGGAGCTCGTCTCGATCCATACAATAATTGTTAGCCACGGAATGGAACCTGATTTCTGTACCCAAATTCCATCGTTTACAAAACTTATCGAGGGTTTGAAGATTTTGTCGTAAATTTCCGGTTTACTTACCTTCGATATGATTCAATAGATCTGTAAATGAGATATTGGATCCGACAAAGGTTTCTATATTTATTTGATCATTAAATCTGTATTCTTCCTAAAAAAACTATGGGAGTAGAAAAAGAAAGGGGCAAGTTTTCAAAACTTCAAAAATACGAAAACATTTGATGAATCAGACTTCCAACATCAAATGACCATAACTTTTAACTAGGGTATCGTAACGACTATTATAATATATCAAAATCGGAGCTCGTCTCGATCCATACAATAATTGTTGGCCTAGCATTGGAACCTGATTTCCGTACCCAAATTCCATCGTTTACATAACTTATCGAGGGTTTGAAGATTTTGTCGTAAATTTCCGGTTTACTTACTTTCCATTTGAATCAATAGAGCTGTAAATGAGATATTGGATCCGAAAAAGGTTTCTTTATTTATTTGGTCATTAAATCTGTATTCTTCCTAAAAACGTATGGGAGCAGAAAAAGAAAGGGGCTAGTTTTCATAATTTCAAAAATAACAAAACATTTGATGAATCAGACTTACAACATCAAATGACCATAACTTTTGACTGGGGTAACGTAACGACTATTATAATATATCAAATCGGAGGTCGTCTCGATCCATACAATAATTGTTTGCCTCGGAATGGAACCTGATTTCCGTACCCAAATTCCATCATTTACATAACTTATCGAGGGTTTGAAGATTTTGTCGTAAATTTCCGGTTTACTTACTTTCGATTTAAATCAATAGAGCTGTAAATGAGATATTGGATCCGAAAAAGGTTTCTTTATTTATTTGGTCATTAACTCTGTATTCTTCCTAAAAAACTATGGGAGTAGAAAAAGAAAGGGTCAAGTTTTCAAAACTTCAAAAATACGAAAACATTTGATGAATCAAACTTCCAACATCAAATGACCATAACTTTTGACTGGGGTAACGTAACGACTATCATAATATATCAAATCGGAGCTCGTCTCGATCCATACAATAATTGTTAGCCTAGCATTGGAACCTGATTTCCGTACCCAAATTCCATCGTTTACAAAACTTATCGAGTGTTTGAAGATTTTGTCGTAAATTTCCGGTTTACTTACTTTCGATCTGAATCAATAGAGCTGTAAATGAGATATTGGATCCGACAAAGGTTTCTTTATTTATTTGGTCAATAAATCTGTATTCTTCCTAAAAAACTATGGGAGGAGAAAAAGAAAGGGGCTAGTTTTCATAATATTAAAAATAACAAAACATTTGATGAATCAGACTTACAACATCAAATGGCCATAACTTTTGACTGGGGTAACGTAACGACTATTATAATATATCAAATCGGAGCTCGTCTCGATCCATACAATAATTGTTTGCCTCGGAATGGAACCTGATTTCTGTACCCAAATTCCATCGTTTACAAAACTTATCGAGGGTTTGAAGATTTTGTCGTAAATTTCCGGTTTACTTACCTTCGATATGATTCAATAGATCTGTAAATGAGATATTGGATCCGAAAAAGGTTTCTTTATTTATTTGGTCATTAAATCTGTATTCTTCCTAAAAACGTATGGGAGCAGAAAAAGAAAGGGGCTAGTTTTCATAATTTCAAAAATAACAAAACATTTGATGAATGAGTCTTCCAACATCAAATGACCATAACTTTTGACTGGGGTATCGTAACGACTACTGTAATATATCAAAATCGGAGCTCCTCTCGATCCATACAATAATTGTTGGCCTAGCATTGGAACCTGATTTCCATACCCAAATTCCATCGTTTACATAACTTATCGAGGGTTTGAAGATTTTGTCGTAAATTTCCGGTTTACTTACTTTCGATTTGAATCAATAGAGCTGTAAATGAGATATTGGATCCGAAAAAAGTTTCTTTATTTATTTGGTCATTAAATCTGTATTCTTCCTAAAAAACTATGGGAGGAGAAAAAGAAAGGGGCTAGTTTTCATAATTTCAAAAATAACAAAACATTTGATGAATCAGACTTTCAACATCAAATGACCATAACTTTTGACTAGGGTATCGTAACGACTATTGTAATATATCAAAATCGTAGCTCGTCTCGATCCATACAATAATTGTTGTCCTAGCATTGGAACCTGATTTCCGTACCCAAATTCCATCGTTTACATAACTTATCGAGGGTTTGAAGATTTTGTCATAAATTTCCGGTTTACTTACTTTCGATTTGAATCAATAGAGCTGTAAATGAGATATTGGATCCGAAAAAGGTTTCTTTATTTATTTGGTCATTAAATCTGTATTCTTCCTAAAAACGTATGGGAGCAGAAAAAGAAAGGGGCTAGTTTTCATAATTTCAAAAATAACAAAACATTTGATGAATCAGACTTCCAACATCAAATGACCATAACTTTTGACTGGGGTATCGTAACGACTACTGTAATATATCAAAATCGGAGCTCGTCTCGATCCATACAATAATTGTTGGCCTAGCATTGGAACCTGATTTCCGTACCCAAATTCCATCGTTTACATAACTTATCGAGGGTTTGAAGATTTTGTCGTAAATTTCCGGTTTACTTACTTTCGATTTGAATCAATAGAGCTGTAAATGAGATATTGGATCCGAAAAAGGTTTCTTTATTTATTTGGTCATTAAATCAGTATTCTTCCTAAAAACGTATGGGAGCAGAAAAAGAAAGGGGCTAGTTTTCATAATTTCAAAAATAACAAAACATTTGATGAATCAGACTTTCAACATCAAATGACCATAACTTTTGACTGGGGTATCGTAACGACTATTGTAATATATCAAAATCGTAGCTCGTCTCGATCCATACAATAATTGTTGTCCTAGCATTGGAACCTGATTTCCGTACCCAAATTCCATCGTTTACATAACTTATCGAGGGTTTGAAGATTTTGTCATAAAATTCCGGTTTACTTACTTTCGATTTGAATCAATAGAGCTGTAAATGAGATATTGGATCCGAAAAAGGTTTCTTTATTTATTTGATCATTAAATCTGTATTCTTCCTAAAAACGTATGGGAGCAGAAAAAGAAAGGGGCTAGTTTTCATAATTTCAAAAATAACAAAACATTTGATGAATCAGACTTCCAACATCAAATGACCATAACTTTTGACTGGGGTATCGTAACGACTACTGTAATATATCAAAATCGGAGCTCGTCTCGATCCATACAATAATTGTTGGCCTAGCATTGGAACCTGATTTCCGTACCCAAATTCCATCGTTTACATAACTTATCGAGGGTTTGAAGATTTTGTCGTAAATTTCCGGTTTACTTACTTTCGATTTGAATCAATAGAGCTGTAAATGAGATATTGGATCCGAAAAAGGTTTCTTTATTTATTTGGTCATTAAATCTATATTCTTCCTAAAAACGTATGGGAGCAGAAAAAGAAAGGGGCTAGTTTTCATAATTTCAAAAATAACAAAACATTTGATGAATCAGACTTCCAACATCAAATGACCATAACTTTTGACTGGGGTATCGTAACGACTACTGTAATATATCAAAATCGGAGCTCGTCTCGATCCATACAATAATTGTTGGCCTAGCATTGGAACCTGATTTCCGTACCCAAATTCCATCGTTTACATAACTTATCGAGGGTTTGAAGATTTTGTCGTAAATTTCCGGTTTACTTACTTTCGATTTGAATCAATAGAGCTGTAAATGAGATATTGGATCCGAAAAAAGTTTCTTTATTTATTTGGTCATTAAATCTGTATTCTTCCTAAAAAACTATGGGAGGAGAAAAAGAAAGGGGCTAGTTTTCATAATATTAAAAATAACAAAACATTTGATGAATCAGACTTACAACATCAAATGACCATAACTTTTGACTGGGGTAACGTAACGACTATTATAATATATCAAATCGGAGCTCGTCTCGATAAATACAATAATTGTTTGCCTCGGAATGGAACCTGATTTCCGTACCCAAATTCCATCGTTTACATAACTTATCGAGGGTTTGAAGATTTTGTCGTAAATTTCCGGTTTACTTACTTTCGATTTAAATCAATAGAGTTGTAAATGAGATATTGGATCCGAAAAAGGTTTCTTTATTTATTTGGTCATTAACTCTGTATTCTTCCTAAAAAACTATGGGAGAAGAAAAAGAAAGGGTCAAGTTTTCAAAACTTCAAAAATACGAAAACATTTGATGAATCAAACTTCCAACATCAAATGACCATAACTTTTGACTGGGGTAACGTAACGACTATTATAATATATCAAATCGGAGCTCGTCTCGATCCATACAATAATTGTTAGCCTAGCATTGGAACCTGATTTCCGTACCCAAATTCCATCGTTTACATAACTTATCGAGTGTTTGAAGATTTTGTCGTAAATTTCCGGTTTACTTACTTTCGATCTAAATCAATAGAGCTGTAAATGAGATATTGGATCCGACAAAGGTTTCTTTATTTATTTGGTCAATAAATCTGTATTCTTCCTAAAAAACTATGGGAGGAGAAAAAGAAAGGGGCTAGTTTTCATAATATTAAAAATAACAAAACATTTGATGAATCAGACTTACAACATCAAATGACCATAACTTTTGACTGGGGTAACGTAACGACTATTAAAATATATCACATCGGAGCTCGTCTCGATCCATACAATAATTGTTAGCCTCGGAATGGAACCTGATTTCTGTACCCAAATTCCATCGTTTACAAAACTTATCGAGGGTTTGAAGATTTTGTCGTAAATTTCCGGTTTACTTACCTTCGATATGATTCAATAGATCTGTAAATGAGATATTGGATCCGACAAAGGTTTCTATATTTATTTGATCATTAAATCTGTATTCTTCCTAAAAAAAACTATGGGAGTAGAAAAAGAAAGGGGCAAGTTTTCAAAACTTCAAAAATACGAAAACATTTGATGAATCAGACTTCCAACATCAAATGACCATAACTTTTAACTAGGGTATCGTAACGACTATTATAATATATCAAAATCGGAGCTCGTCTCGATCCATACAATAATTGTTGGCCTAGCATTGGAACCTGATTTCCGTACCCAAATTCCATCGTTTACATAACTTATCGAGGGTTTGAAGATTTTGTCGTAAATTTCCGGTTTACTTACTTTCGATTTGAATCAATAGAGCTGTAAATGAGATATTGGATCCGAAAAAGGTTTCTTTATTAATTTGGTCATTAAATCTGTATTCTTCCTAAAAACGTATGGGAGCAGAAAAAGAAAGGGGCTAGTTTTCATAATTTCAAAAATAACAAAACATTTGATTAATCAGACTTCCAACATCAAATGACCATAACTTTTGACTGGGGTATCGTAACGACTACTGTAATATATCAAAATCGGAGCACGTCTCGATCCATACAATAATTGTTGGCCTAGCATTGGAACCTGATTTCCGTACCCAAATTCAATCGTTTACATAACTTATCGAGGGTTTGAAGATTTTGTCGTAAATTTCCGGTTTACTTACTTTCGATTTGAATCAATAGAGCTGTAAATGAGATATTGGATCCGAAAAAGGTTTCTTTATTTATTTGGTCATTAAATCTGTATTCTTCCTAAAAACGTATGGGAGCAGAAAAAGAAAGGGGCTAGTTTTCATAATTTCAAAAATAATAAAACATTTGATGAATCAGATATCAACATCAAATGACCATAACTTTTGACTGGGGTAACGTAACGACTATTATAATATATCAAATCGGAGGTCGTCTCGATCCATACAATAATTGTTTGCCTCGGAATGGAACCTGATTTCCGTACCCAAATTCCATCATTTACATAACTTATCGAGGGTTTGAAGATTTTGTCGTAAATTTCCGGTTTACTTACTTTCGATTTAAATCAATAGAGCTGTAAATGAGATATTGGATCCGAAAAAGGTTTCTTTATTTATTTGGTCATTAACTCTGTATTCTTCCTAAAAAACTATGGGAGTAGAAAAAGAAAGGGTCAAGTTTTCAAAACTTCAAAAATACGAAAACATTTGATGAATCAAACTTCCAACATCAAATGACCATAACTTTTGACTGGGGTAACGTAACGACTATCATAATATATCAAAATCGGAGCACGTCTCGATCCATACAATAATTGTTGGCCTAGCATTGGAACCTGATTTCCGTACCCAAATTCAATCGTTTACATAACTTATCGAGGGTTTGAAGATTTTGTCGTAAATTTCCGGTTTACTTACTTTCGATTTGAATCAATAGAGCTGTAAATGAGATATTGGATCCGAAAAAGGTTTCTTTATTTATTTGGTCATTAAATCTGTATTCTTCCTAAAAACGTATGGGAGCAGAAAAAGAAAGGGGCTAGTTTTCATAATTTCAAAAATAACAAAACATTTGATGAATCAGATATCAACATCAAATGACCATAACTTTTGACTGGGGTAACGTAACGACTATTATAATATATCAAATCGGAGGTCGTCTCGATCCATACAATAATTGTTTGCCTCGGAATGGAACCTGATTTCCGTACCCAAATTCCATCATTTACATAACTTATCGAGGGTTTGAAGATTTTGTCGTAAATTTCCGGTTTACTTACTTTCGATTTAAATCAATAGAGCTGTAAATGAGATATTGGATCCGAAAAAGGTTTCTTTATTTATTTGGTCATTAACTCTGTATTCTTCCTAAAAAACTATGGGAGTAGAAAAAGAAAGGGTCAAGTTTTCAAAACTTCAAAAATACGAAAACATTTGATGAATCAAACTTCCAACATCAAATGACCATAACTTTTGACTGGGGTAACGTAACGACTATCATAATATATCAAATCGGAGCTCGTCTCGATCCATACAATAATTGTTAGCCTAGCATTGGAACCTGATTTCCGTACCCAAATTCCATCGTTTACAAAACTTATCGAGTGTTTGAAGATTTTGTCGTAAATTTCCGGTTTACTTACTTTCGATCTGAATCAATAGAGCTGTAAATGAGATATTGGATCCGACAAAGGTTTCTTTATTTATTTGGTCAATAAATCTGTATTCTTCCTAAAAAACTATGGGAGGAGAAAAAGAAAGGGGCTAGTTTTCATAATATTAAAAATAACAAAACATTTGATGAATCAGACTTACAACATCAAATGACCATAACTTTTGACTGGGGTAACGTAACGACTATTATAATATATCAAATCGGAGCTCGTCTCGATAAATACAATAATTGTTTGCCTCGGAATGGAACCTGATTTCCGTACCCAAATTCCATCGTTTACATAACTTATCGAGGGTTTGAAGATTTTGTCGTAAATTTCCGGTTTACTTACTTTCGATTTAAATCAATAGAGTTGTAAATGAGATATTGGATCCGAAAAAGGTTTCTTTATTTATTTGGTCATTAACTCTGTATTCTTCCTAAAAAACTATGGGAGAAGAAAAAGAAAGGGTCAAGTTTTCAAAACTTCAAAAATACGAAAACATTTGATGAATCAAACTTCCAACATCAAATGACCATAACTTTTGACTGGGGTAACGTAACGACTATTATAATATATCAAATCGGAGCTCGTCTCGATCCATACAATAATTGTTAGCCTAGCATTGGAACCTGATTTCCGTACCCAAATTCCATCGTTTACATAACTTATCGAGTGTTTGAAGATTTTGTCGTAAATTTCCGGTTTACTTACTTTCGATCTAAATCAATAGAGCTGTAAATGAGATATTGGATCCGACAAAGGTTTCTTTATTTATTTGGTCAATAAATCTGTATTCTTCCTAAAAAACTATGGGAGGAGAAAAAGAAAGGGGCTAGTTTTCATAATATTAAAAATAACAAAACATTTGATGAATCAGACTTACAACATCAAATGACCATAACTTTTGACTAGGGTAACGTAACGACTATTAAAATATATCACATCGGAGCTCGTCTCGATCCATACAATAATTGTTAGCCTCGGAATGGAACCTGATTTCTGTACCCAAATTCCATCGTTTACAAAACTTATCGAGGGTTTGAAGATTTTGTCGTAAATTTCCGGTTTACTTACCTTCGATATGATTCAATAGATCTGTAAATGAGATATTGGATCCGACAAAGGTTTCTATATTTATTTGATCATTAAATCTGTATTCTTCCTAAAAAAAACTATGGGAGTAGAAAAAGAAAGGGGCAAGTTTTCAAAACTTCAAAAATACGAAAACATTTGATGAATCAGACTTCCAACATCAAATGACCATAACTTTTAACTAGGGTATCGTAACGACTATTATAATATATCAAAATCGGAGCTCGTCTCGATCCATACAATAATTGTTGGCCTAGCATTGGAACCTGATTTCCGTACCCAAATTCCATCGTTTACATAACTTATCGAGGGTTTGAAGATTTTGTCGTAAATTTCCGGTTTACTTACTTTCGATTTGAATCAATAGAGCTGTAAATGAGATATTGGATCCGAAAAAGGTTTCTTTATTAATTTGGTCATTAAATCTGTATTCTTCCTAAAAACGTATGGGAGCAGAAAAAGAAAGGGGCTAGTTTTCATAATTTCAAAAATAACAAAACATTTGATTAATCAGACTTCCAACATCAAATGACCATAACTTTTGACTGGGGTATCGTAACGACTACTGTAATATATCAAAATCGGAGCACGTCTCGATCCATACAATAATTGTTGGCCTAGCATTGGAACCTGATTTCCGTACCCAAATTCAATCGTTTACATAACTTATCGAGGGTTTGAAGATTTTGTCGTAAATTTCCGGTTTACTTACTTTCGATTTGAATCAATAGAGCTGTAAATGAGATATTGGATCCGAAAAAGGTTTCTTTATTTATTTGGTCATTAAATCTGTATTCTTCCTAAAAACGTATGGGAGCAGAAAAAGAAAGGGGCTAGTTTTCATAATTTCAAAAATAACAAAACATTTGATGAATCAGATATCAACATCAAATGACCATAACTTTTGACTGGGGTAACGTAACGACTATTATAATATATCAAATCGGAGGTCGTCTCGATCCATACAATAATTGTTTGCCTCGGAATGGAACCTGATTTCCGTACCCAAATTCCATCATTTACATAACTTATCGAGGGTTTGAAGATTTTGTCGTAAATTTCCGGTTTACTTACTTTCGATTTAAATCAATAGAGCTGTAAATGAGATATTGGATCCGAAAAAGGTTTCTTTATTTATTTGGTCATTAACTCTGTATTCTTCCTAAAAAACTATGGGAGTAGAAAAAGAAAGGGTCAAGTTTTCAAAACTTCAAAAATACGAAAACATTTGATGAATCAAACTTCCAACATCAAATGACCATAACTTTTGACTGGGGTAACGTAACGACTATCATAATATATCAAAATCGGAGCACGTCTCGATCCATACAATAATTGTTGGCCTAGCATTGGAACCTGATTTCCGTACCCAAATTCAATCGTTTACATAACTTATCGAGGGTTTGAAGATTTTGTCGTAAATTTCCGGTTTACTTACTTTCGATTTGAATCAATAGAGCTGTAAATGAGATATTGGATCCGAAAAAGGTTTCTTTATTTATTTGGTCATTAAATCTGTATTCTTCCTAAAAACGTATGGGAGCAGAAAAAGAAAGGGGCTAGTTTTCATAATTTCAAAAATAACAAAACATTTGATGAATCAGATATCAACATCAAATGACCATAACTTTTGACTGGGGTAACGTAACGACTATTATAATATATCAAATCGGAGGTCGTCTCGATCCATACAATAATTGTTTGCCTCGGAATGGAACCTGATTTCCGTACCCAAATTCCATCATTTACATAACTTATCGAGGGTTTGAAGATTTTGTCGTAAATTTCCGGTTTACTTACTTTCGATTTAAATCAATAGAGCTGTAAATGAGATATTGGATCCGAAAAAGGTTTCTTTATTTATTTGGTCATTAACTCTGTATTCTTCCTAAAAAACTATGGGAGTAGAAAAAGAAAGGGTCAAGTTTTCAAAACTTCAAAAATACGAAAACATTTGATGAATCAAACTTCCAACATCAAATGACCATAACTTTTGACTGGGGTAACGTAACGACTATCATAATATATCAAATCGGAGCTCGTCTCGATCCATACAATAATTGTTAGCCTAGCATTGGAACCTGATTTCCGTACCCAAATTCCATCGTTTACAAAACTTATCGAGTGTTTGAAGATTTTGTCGTAAATTTCCGGTTTACTTACTTTCGATCTGAATCAATAGAGCTGTAAATGAGATATTGGAGCCGACAAAGGTTTCTTTATTTATTTGGTCAATAAATCTGTATTCTTCCTAAAAAACTATGGGAGGAGAAAAAGAAAGGGGCTAGTTTTCATAATATTAAAAATAACAAAACATTTGATGAATCAGACTTACAACATCAAATGACCATAACTTTTGACTGGGGTAACGTAACGACTATTATAATATATCAAATCGGAGCTCGTCTCGATCCATACAATAATTGTTTGCCTCGGAATGGAACCTGATTTCTGTACCCAAATTCCATCGTTTACAAAACTTATCGAGGGTTTGAAGATTTTGTCGTAAATTTCCGGTTTACTTACTTTCGATCTGAATCAATAGAGCTGTAAATAAGATATTGGATCCGACAAAGGTTTCTTTATTTATTTGGTCAATAAATCTGTATTCTTCATAAAAACTATGGGAGGAGAAAAAGAAAGGGGTTAGTTTTCATAATTTTAAAAATAACAAAACATTTGATGAATGAGACTTACAACATCAAATGACCATAACTTTTGACTGGGGTAACGTAACGACTATTATAATATATCAAATCGGAGCTCATCTCGATCCATACAATAATTGTTTGCCTCGGAATGGAACCTGATTTCTGTACCCAAATTCCATCGTTTACAAAACTTATCGAGGGTTTGAAGATTTTGTCGTAAATTTCCGGTTTACTTACCTTCGATATGATTCAATAGATCTGTAAATGAGATATTGGATCCGACAAAGGTTTCTATATTTATTTGATCATTAAATCTGTATTCTTCCTAAAAAAACTATGGGAGTAGAAAAAGAAAGGGGCAAGTTTTCAAAACTTCAAAAATACGAAAACATTTGATGAATCAGACTTCCAACATCAAATGACCATAACTTTTAACTAGGGTATCGTAACGACTATTATAATATATCAAAATCGGAGCTCGTCTCGATCCATACAATAATTGTTGGCCTAGCATTGGAACCTGATTTCCGTACCCAAATTCCATCGTTTACATAACTTATCGAGGGTTTAAAGATTTTGTCGTAAATTTCCGGTTTACTTACTTTCGATTTGAATCAATAGAGCTGTAAATGAGATATTGGATCCGAAAAAAGTTTCTTTATTTATTTGGTCATTAAATCTGTATTCTTCCTAAAAAACTATGGGAGCAGAAAAAGAAAGGGGCTAGTTTTCATAATTTCAAAAATAACAAAACATTTGATGAATCAGACTTTCAACATCAAATGACCATAACTTTTGACTGGGGTATCGTAACGACTATTGTAATATATCAAATTCGGAGCTCGTCTCGATCCATACAATAATTGTTGGCCTAGCATTGGAACCTGATTTCCGTACCCAAATTCCATCGTTTACATAACTTATCGAGGGTTTGAAGATTTTGTCTAAATTTCCGGTTTACTTACTTTCGATTTGAATCAATAGAGCTGTAAATGAGATATTGGATCCGAAAAAGGTTTTTTATTTATTTGGTCATTAAATCTGTCTTCTTCCTAAAAACGTATGGGAGCAGAAAAAGAAAGGGGCTAGTTTTCATAATTTCAAAAATAACAAAACATTTGATGAATCAGACTTTCAACATCAAATGACCATAACTTTTGACTGGGGTATCGTAACGACTATTGTAATATATCAAAATCGGAGCTCGTCTCGATCCATACAATAATTGTTGGCCTAGCATTGGAACCTGATTTCCGTACCCAAATTCCATCGTTTACATAACTTATCGAGGGTTTGAAGAGTTTGTCATAAATTTCCGGTTTACTTACTTTCGATTTGAATCAATAGAGCTGTAAATGAGATATTGGATCCGAAAAAGGTTTCTTTATTTATTTGGTCATTAACTCTGTATTCTTCCTAAAAAACTATAGGAGTAGAAAAAGAAAGGGGCAAGTTTTCAAAACATCAAAAATACGAAAACATTTGATGAATCAGACTTCCAACATCAAATGACCATAACCTTTACCTAGGGTATCGTAACGACTATTATAATATATCAAAATCGGAGCTCGTCTCCATCCATACAATAATTGTTAGCCTAGCATTGGAACCTGATTTCCGTACCCAAATTCCATCGTTTACATAACTTATCGAGGGTTTGAAGATTTTGTCGTAAATTTCTGGTTTACTTACTTTCGATCTGAATCAATAGAGCTGTAAATGAGATATTGGATCCGACAAAGGTTTCTTTATTTATTTGGTCAATAAATCTGTATTCTTCCTAAAAAACTATGGGAGGAGAAAAAGAAAGGGGCTAGTTTTCATAATTTTAAAAATAACAAAACATTTGATGAATCAGACTTACAACATCAAATGACCATAACTTTTGACTGGGGTAACGTAACGACTATTATAATATATCAAATCGGAGCTCGTCTCGATCCATACAATAATTGTTTGCCTCGGAATGGAACCTGATTTCTGTACCCAAATTCCATCGTTTACATAACTTATCGAGGGTTTGAAGATTTTGTCGTAAATTTGCGGTTTACTTACCTTCGATATGATTCAATAGATCTGTAAATGAGATATTGGATCCGACAAAGGTTTCTATATTTATTTGATCCTTAAATCTGTATTCTTCCTAAAAAACTATGGGAGTAGAAAAAGAAAGGGGCTAGTTTTCATAATTTCAAAAATAACAAAACATTTGATGAATGAGACTTCCAACATCAAATGACCATAACTTTTGACTAGGGTATCGTAACGACTATTATAATATATCAAATCGGAGCTCGTCTCGATCCATAAAATAATTGTTGGCCTCAGAATGGAACCTGATTTCTGTACCCAAATTCCATCGTTTACATAACTTATCGAGGGTTTGAAGATTTTGTCGTAAATTTCCGGTTTACTTACTTTCGATCTGAATCAATAGAGCTGTAAATGAGATATTGGATCCGACAAAGGTTTCTTTATTTAATTGGTCAATAAATCTGTATTCTTCATAAAAAACTATGGGAGGAGAAAAAGAAAGGGGTTAGTTTTCATAATTTTAAAAATAACAAAACATTTGATGAATCAGACTTACAACATCAAATGACCATAACTTTTGACTAGGGTAACGTAACGACTATTATAATATATCAAAATCGGAACTCGTCTCGATCCATACAATAATTGTTTGCCTCGGAATGGAACCTGATTTCTGTACCCAAATTCCATCGTTTACAAAACTTATCGAGGGTTTGAAGATATTGTCGTAAATTTCCGGTTTACTTACCTTCGATATGATTCAATAGATCTGTAAATGAGATATTGGATCCGACAAAGGTTTCTATATTTATTTGATCATTAAATCTGTATTCTTCCTAAAAAACCATGGGAGTAGAAAAAGAAAGGGGCAAGTTTTCAAAACTTCAAAAATACGAAAACATTTGATGAATCAGACTTCCAACATCAAATGACCATAACTTTTAACTAGGGTATCGTAACGACTATTATAATATATCAAAATCGGAGCTCGTCTCGATCCATACAATAATTGTTGGCCTAGCATTGGAACCAGATTTCCAAACCCAAATTCCATCGTTTACATAACTTATCGAGGGTTTGAAGATTTTGTCGTAAATTTCCGGTTTACTTACTTTCGATTTGAATCAATAGAGCTGTAAATGAGATATTGGATCCGAAAAAGGTTTCTTTATTTATTTGGTCATTAAATCTGTATTCTTCGTAAAAAACTATGGGAGCAGAAAAAGAAAGGGGCTAGTTTTCATAATTTCAAAAATAACAAAACATTTGATGAATCAGACTTTCAACATCAAATGACCATAACTTTTGACTGGGGTATCGTAACGACTATTGTAATATATCAAATTCGGAGCTCGTCTCGATCCATACAATAATTGTTGGCCTAGCATTGGAACCTGATTTCCGTACCCAAATTCCATCGTTTACATAACTTATCGAGGATTTGAAGATTTTGTCTAAATTTCCGGTTTACTTACTTTCGATTTGAATCAATAGAGCTGTAAATGAGATATTGGATCCGAAAAAGCTTTCTTTATTTATTTGGTCATTAAATCTGTCTTCTTCCTAAAAACGTATGGGAGCAGAAAAAGAAAGGGGTTAGTTTTCATAATTTCAAAAATAACAAAACATTTGATGAATCAGACTTTCAACATCAAATGACCATAACTTTTGACTGGGGTATCGTAAGGACTATTGTAATATATCAAAATCGGAGCTCGTCTCGATCCATACAATAATTGTTGGCCTAGCATTGGAACCTGATTTCCGTACCCAAATTCCATCGTTTACATAACTTATCGAGGGTTTGAAGAGTTTGTCATAAATTTCCGGTTTACTTACTTTCGATTTGAATCAATAGAGCTGTAAATGAGATATTGGATCCGAAAAAGGTTTCTTTATTTATTTGGTCATTAACTCTGTATTCTTCCTAAAAAACTATAGGAGTAGAAAAAGAAAGGGGCAAGTTTTCCAAACTTCAAAAATACGAAAACATTTGATGAATCAGACTTCCAACATCAAATGACCATAACTTTTGACTGGGGTAACGTAACGACTATTATAATATATCAAATCAGAGCTCGTCTCGATCCATACAATAATTGTTTGCCTCGGAATGGAACCTGATTTCTGTACCCAAATTCCATTGTTTACATAACTTATCGAGGGTTTGAAGATTTTGTCGTAAATTTGCGGTTTACTTACCTTCGATATGATTCAATAGATCTGTAAATGAGATATTGGATCCGACAAAGGTTTCTATATTTATTTGATCCTTAAATCTGTATTCTTCCTAAAAAACTATGGGAGTAGAAAAAGAAAGGGGCTAGTTTTCATAATTTCAAAAATAACAAAACATTTGATGAATGAGACTTCCAACATCAAATGACCATAAATTTTGACTAGGGTATCGTACCGACTATTATAATATATCAAATCGGAGCTCGTCTCGATCCATAAAATAATTGTTGGCCTCAGAATAGAACCTGATTTCCGTACCCAAATTCCATCGTTTACATAACTTATCGAGGGTTTGAAGAGTTTGTCATAAATTTCCGGTTTACTTACTTTCGATTTGAATCAATAGAGCTGTAAATGAGATATTGGATCCGAAAAAGGTTTCTTTATTTATTTGGTCATTAACTCTGTATTCTTCCTAAAAAACTATAGGAGTAGAAAAAGAAAGGGGCAAGTTTTCCAAACTTCAAAAATACGAAAACATTTGATGAATCAGACTTCCAACATCAAATGACCATAACTTTTAACTAGGGTATCGTAAGGACTATTATAATATATCAAAATCGGAGCTCGTCTCGATCCATACAATAATTGTTGGCCTAGCATTGGAACCTGATTTCCGTACCCAAATTCCATCGTTTACATAACTTATCGAGGGTTTGAAGATTTTGTCGTAAATTTCCGGTTTACTTACTTTCGATTTGAATCAATAGAGCTGTAAATGAGATATTGGATCCGAAAAAGGTTTCTTTATTTATTTGGTCATTAAATCTGTATTCTTCCTAAAAACGTATGGGAGCAGAAAAAGAAAGGGGCTAGTTTTCATAACTTCAAAAATACGAAAACATTTGATGAATCAGACTTCCAACATCAAATGACCATAACTTTTGAGTGGGGTAACGTAACGACTATTATAATATATCAAATCGGAGCTCGTCTCGATCCATACAATAATTGTTAGCCTAGCATTGGAACCTGATTTCCGTACCCAAATTCCATCGTTTACATAACTTATCAAGGGTTTGAAGATTTTGTCGTAAATTTCCGGTTTACTTACTTTCGATCTGAATCAATAGAGCTGTAAATGAGATATTGCATCCGACAAAGGTTTCTTTATTTATTTGGTCAATAAATCTGTATTCTTCATAAAAAACTATGGGAGGAGAAAAAGAAAGGGGTTAGTTTTCATAATTTTAAAAATAACAAAACATTTGATGAATCAGACTTACAACATCAAATGACCATAACTTTTGACTGGGGTAACGTAACGACTATTATAATATATCAAATCGGAGCTCATCTCGATCCATACAATAATTGTTTGCCTCGGAATGGAACCTGATTTCTGTACCCAAATTCCATCGTTTACAAAACTTATCAAGGGTTTGAAGATTTTGTCGTAAATTTCCGGTTTACTTACCTTCGATATGATTCCATAGATCTGTAAATGAGATATTGGATCCGACAAAGGTTTCTATATTTATTTGATCATTAAATCTGTATTCTTCCTAAAAAACTATGGGAGTAGAAAAAGAAAGGGGCAAGTTTTCAAAACTTCAAAAATACGAAAACATTTGATGAATCAGACTTCCAACATCAAATGACCATAACTTTTAACTAGGGTATCGTAACGACTATTATAATATATCAAAATCGGAGCTCGTCTCGATCCATACAATAATTGTTGGCCTAGCATTGGAACCTGATTTCCGTACCCAAATTCCATCGTTTACATAACTTATCGAGGGTTTAAAGATTTTGTCGTAAATTTCCGGTTTACTTACTTTCGATTTGAATCAATAGAGCTGTAAATGAGATATTGGATCCGAAAAAAGTTTCTTTATTTATTTGGTCATTAAATCTGTATTCTTCCTAAAAAACTATGGGAGCAGAAAGAGAAAGGGGCTAGTTTTCATAATTTCAAAAATAACAAAACATTTGATGAATCAGACTTTCAACATCAAATGACCATAACTTTTGACTGGGGTATCGTAACGACTATTGTAATATATCAAATTCGGAGCTCGTCTCGATCCATACAATAATTGTTGGCCTAGCATTGGAACCTGATTTCCGTACCCAAATTCCATCGTTTACATAACTTATCGAGGGTTTGAAGATTTTGTCTAAATTTCCGGTTTACTTACTTTCGATTTGAATCAATAGAGCTGTAAATGAGATATTGGATCCGAAAAAGGTTTCTTTATTTATTTGGTCATTAAATCTGTCTTCTTCCTAAAAACGTATGGGAGCAGAAAAAGAAAGGGGCTAGTTTCATAATTTCAAAAATAACAAAACATTTGATGAATCAGACTTTCAACATCAAATGACCATAACTTTTGACTCGGGAATCGTAACGACTATTGTAATATATCAAAATCGGAGCTCATCTCGATCCATACAATAATTGTTGGCCTAGCATTGGAACCTGATTTCCGTACCCAAATTCCATCGTTTACATAACTTATCGAGGGTTTGAAGATTTTGTCGTAAATTTCCGGTTTACTTACTTTCGATCTGAATCAATAGAGCTGTAAATGAGATATTGGATCCGACAAAGGTTTCTTTATTTATTTGGTCAATAAATCTGTATTCTTCCTAAAAAACTATGGGAGGAGAAAAAGAAAGGGGCTAGTTTTCATAATTTTAAAAATAACAAAACATTTGATGAATCAAACTTCCAACATCAAATGACCATAACTTTTGACTGGGGTAACGTAACGACTATTATAATATATCAAATCGGAGCTCGTCTCGATCCATACAATAATTGTTAGCCTAGCATTGGAACCTGATTTCCGTACCCAAATTCCATCGTTTACAAAACTTATCGAGGGTTTGAAGATTTTGTCGTAAATTTCCGGTTTACTTACTTTCGATCTGAATCAATAGAGCTGTAAATGAGATATTGGATCCGACAAAGGTTTCTTTATTTATTTGGTCAATAAATCTGTATTCTTCCTAAAAAACTATGGGAGGAGAAAAAGAAAGGGGCTAGTTTTCATAATTTAAAAAATAACAAAACATGTGATGAATCAGACTTCCAACATCAAATGACCATAACTTTTGACTGGGGTAACGTAACGACTATTATAATATATCAAATCGGAGCTCATCTCGATCCATACAATAATTTTTTGCCTTGGATTGGAACCTGATTTCTGTACCCAAATTCCATCGTTTACAAAACTTATCGAGGGTTTGAAGATTTTGTCGTAAATTTCCGGTTTACTTACCTTCGATATGATTCAATAGATCTGTAAATGAGATCTTGGATCCGACAAAGGTTTCTATATTTATTTGATCATTAAATCCGTATTCTTCCTAAAAAAACTATGGGAGTAGAAAAAGAAAGGGGCAAGTTTTCAAAACTTCAAAAATACGAAAACATTTGATGAATCAGACTTCCAACATCAAATGACCATAACTTTTAACTAGGGTATCGTAAGGACTATTATAATATATCAAAATCGGAGCTCGTCTCGATCCATACAATAATTGTTGGCCTAGCATTGGAACCTGATTTCCGTACCCAAATTCCATCGTTTACATAACTTATCGAGGGTTTGAAGATTTTGTCGTAAATTTCCGGTTTACTTACTTTCGATTTGAATCAATAGAGCTGTAAATGAGATATTGGATCCGAAAAAGGTTTCTTTATTTTTTTGGTCATTAAATCTGTATTCTTCCTAAAAACGTATGGGAGCAGAAAAAGAAAGGGGCTAGTTTTCAAAACATCGAAAATACGAAAACATTTGATGAATCAGACTTCCAACATCAAATGACCATAACTTTTAACTGGGGTATCGTAACGACTATTATAATATATCAAAATCGGAGCTCATCTCGATCCATACAATAATTGTTGGCCTAGCATTGGAACCTGATTTCTCTACCCAAATTCCATCGTTTACATAACTTATCGAGGGTTTGAAGATTTTGTCGTAAATTTGCGGTTTACTTACCTTCGATATGATTCAATAGATCTGTAAATGAGATATTGGATCCGACAAAGGTTTCTATATTTATTTGATCCTTAAATCTGTATTCTTCCTAAAAAACTATGGGAGTAGAAAAAGAAAGGTGCTAGTTTTCATAATTTCAAAAATAACAAAACATTTGATGAATGAGACTTCCAACATCAAATGACCATAAATTTTGACTAGGGTATCGTACCGACTATTATAATATATCAAATCGGAGCTCGTCTCGATCCATAAAATAATTGTTGGCCTCAGAATAGAACCTGATTTCCGTACCCAAATTCCATCGTTTACAGAACTTATCGAGGGTTTGAAGAGTTTGTCATAAATTTCCGGTTTACTTACTTTCGATTTGAATCAATAGAGCTGTAAATGAGATATTGGATCCGAAAAAGGTTTCTTTATTTATTTGGTCATTAACTCTGTATTCTTCCTAAAAAACTATAGGAGTAGAAAAAGAAAGGGGCAAGTTTTCCAAACTTCAAAAATACGAAAACATTTGATGAATCAGACTTCCAACATCAAATGACCATAACTTTTAACTAGGGTATCGTAAGGACTATTATAATATATCAAAATCGGAGCTCGTCTCGATCCATACAATAATTGTTGGCCTAGCATTGGAACCTGATTTCCGTACCCAAATTCCATCGTTTACATAACTTATCGAGGGTTTGAAGATTTTGTCGTAAATTTCCGGTTTACTTACTTTCGATTTGAATCAATAGAGCTGTAAATGAGATATTGGATCCGAAAAAGGTTTCTTTATTTATTTGGTCATTAAATCTGTATTCTTCCTAAAAACGTATGGGAGCAGAAAAAGAAAGGGGCTAGTTTTCATAACTTCAAAAATACGAAAACATTTGATGAATCAGACTTCCAACATCAAATGACCATAACTTTTGAGTGGGGTAACGTAACGACTATTATAATATATCAAATCGGAGCTCGTCTCGATCCATACAATAATTGTTAGCCTAGCATTGGAACCTGATTTCCGTACCCAAATTCCATCGTTTACATAACTTATCAAGGGTTTGAAGATTTTGTCGTAAATTTCCGGTTTACTTACTTTCGATCTGAATCAATATAGCTGTAAATGAGATATTGCATCCGACAAAGGTTTCTTTATTTATTTGGTCAATAAATCTGTATTCTTCATAAAAAACTATGGGAGGAGAAAAAGAAAGGGGTTAGTTTTCATAATTTTAAAAATAACAAAACATTTGATGAATCAGACTTACAACATCAAATGACCATAACTTTTGACTGGGGTAACGTAACGACTATTATAATATATCAAATCGGAGCTCATCTCGATCCATACAATAATTGTTTGCCTCGGAATGGAACCTGATTTCTGTACCCAAATTCCATCGTTTACAAAACTTATCAAGGGTTTGAAGATTTTGTCGTAAATTTCCGGTTTACTTACCTTCGATATGATTCCATAGATCTGTAAATGAGATATTGGATCCGACAAAGGTTTCTATATTTATTTGATCATTAAATCTGTATTCTTCCTAAAAAACTATGGGAGTAGAAAAAGAAAGGGGCAAGTTTTCAAAACTTCAAAAATACGAAAACATTTGATGAATCAGACTTCCAACATCAAATGACCATAACTTTTAACTAGGGTATCGTAACGACTATTATAATATATCAAAATCGGAGCTCGTCTCGATCCATACAATAATTGTTGGCCTAGCATTGGAACCTGATTTCCGTACCCAAATTCCATCGTTTACATAACTTATCGAGGGTTTAAAGATTTTGTCGTAAATTTCCGGTTTACTTACTTTCGATTTGAATCAATAGAGCTGTAAATGAGATATTGGATCCGAAAAAAGTTTCTTTATTTATTTGGTCATTAAATCTGTATTCTTCCTAAAAAACTATGGGAGCAGAAAGAGAAAGGGGCTAGTTTTCATAATTTCAAAAATAACAAAACATTTGATGAATCAGACTTTCAACATCAAATGACCATAACTTTTGACTGGGGTATCGTAACGACTATTGTAATATATCAAATTCGGAGCTCGTCTCGATCCATACAATAATTGTTGGCCTAGCATTGGAACCTGATTTCCGTACCCAAATTCCATCGTTTACATAACTTATCGAGGGTTTGAAGATTTTGTCTAAATTTCCGGTTTACTTACTTTCGATTTGAATCAATAGAGCTGTAAATGAGATATTGGATCCGAAAAAGGTTTCTTTATTTATTTGGTCATTAAATCTGTCTTCTTCCTAAAAACGTATGGGAGCAGAAAAAGAAAGGGGCTAGTTTCATAATTTCAAAAATAACAAAACATTTGATGAATCAGACTTTCAACATCAAATGACCATAACTTTTGACTGGGGAATCGTAACGACTATTGTAATATATCAAAATCGGAGCTCATCTCGATCCATACAATAATTGTTGGCCTAGCATTGGAACCTGATTTCCGTACCCAAATTCCATCGTTTACATAACTTATCGAGGGTTTGAAGATTTTGTCGTAAATTTCCGGTTTACTTACTTTCGATCTGAATCAATAGAGCTGTAAATGAGATATTGGATCCGACAAAGGTTTCTTTATTTATTTGGTCAATAAATCTGTATTCTTCCTAAAAAACTATGGGAGGAGAAAAAGAAAGGGGCTAGTTTTCATAATTTTAAAAATAACAAAACATTTGATGAATCAAACTTCCAACATCAAATGACCATAACTTTTGACTGGGGTAACGTAACGACTATTATAATATATCAAATCGGAGCTCGTCTCGATCCATACAATAATTGTTAGCCTAGCATTGGAACCTGATTTCCGTACCCAAATTCCATCGTTTACAAAACTTATCGAGGGTTTGAAGATTTTGTCGTAAATTTCCGGTTTACTTACTTTCGATCTGAATCAATAGAGCTGTAAATGAGATATTGGTTCCGACAAAGGTTTCTTTATTTATTTGGTCAATAAATCTGTATTCTTCCTAAAAAACTATGGGAGGAGAAAAAGAAAGGGGCTAGTTTTCATAATTTAAAAAATAACAAAACATGTGATGAATCAGACTTCCAACATCAAATGACCATAACTTTTGACTGGGGTAACGTAACGACTATTATAATATATCAAATCGGAGCTCATCTCGATCCATACAATAATTTTTTGCCTTGGATTGGAACCTGATTTCTGTACCCAAATTCCATCGTTTACAAAACTTATCGAGGGTTTGAAGATTTTGTCGTAAATTTCCGGTTTACTTACCTTCGATATGATTCAATAGATCTGTAAATGAGATCTTGGATCCGACAAAGGTTTCTATATTTATTTGATCATTAAATCCGTATTCTTCCTAAAAAAACTATGGGAGTAGAAAAAGAAAGGGGCAAGTTTTCAAAACTTCAAAAATACGAAAACATTTGATGAATCAGACTTCCAACATCAAATGACCATAACTTTTAACTAGGGTATCGTAAGGACTATTATAATATATCAAAATCGGAGCTCGTCTCGATCCATACAATAATTGTTGGCCTAGCATTGGAACCTGATTTCCGTACCCAAATTCCATCGTTTACATAACTTATCGAGGGTTTGAAGATTTTGTCGTAAATTTCCGGTTTACTTACTTTCGATTTGAATCAATAGAGCTGTAAATGAGATATTGGATCCGAAAAAGGTTTCTTTATTTATTTGGTCATTAAATCTGTATTCTTCCTAAAAACGTATGGGAGCAGAAAAAGAAAGGGGCTAGTTTTCATAACTTCAAAAATACGAAAACATTTGATGAATCAGACTTCCAACATCAAATGACCATAACTTTTGAGTGGGGTAACGTAACGACTATTATAATATATGAAATCGGAGCTCGTCTCGATCCATACAATAATTGTTAGCCTAGCATTGGAACCTGATTTCCGTACCCAAATTCCATCGTTTACATAACTTATCAAGGGTTTGAAGATTTTGTCGTAAATTTCCGGTTTACTTACTTTCGATCTGAATCAATAGAGCTGTAAATGAGATATTGCATCCGACAAAGGTTTCTTTATTTATTTGGTCAATAAATCTGTATTCTTCATAAAAAACTATGGGAGGAGAAAAAGAAAGGGGTTAGTTTTCATAATTTTAAAAATAACAAAACATTTGATGAATCAGACTTACAACATCAAATGACCATAACTTTTGACTGGGGTAACGTAACGACTATTATAATATATCAAATCGGAGCTCATCTCGATCCATACAATAATTGTTTGCCTCGGAATGGAACCTGATTTCTGTACCCAAATTCCATCGTTTACAAAACTTATCAAGGGTTTGAAGATTTTGTCGTAAATTTCCGGTTTACTTACCTTCGATATGATTCCATAGATCTGTAAATGAGATATTGGATCCGACAAAGGTTTCTATATTTATTTGATCATTAAATCTGTATTCTTCCTAAAAAACTATGGGAGTAGAAAAAGAAAGGGGCAAGTTTTCAAAACTTCAAAAATACGAAAACATTTGATGAATCAGACTTCCAACATCAAATGACCATAACTTTTAACTAGGGTATCGTAACGACTATTATAATATATCAAAATCGGAGCTCGTCTCGATCCATACAATAATTGTTGGCCTAGCATTGGAACCTGATTTCCGTACCCAAATTCCATCGTTTACATAACTTATCGAGGGTTTAAAGATTTTGTCGTAAATTTCCGGTTTACTTACTTTCGATTTGAATCAATAGAGCTGTAAATGAGATATTGGATCCGAAAAAAGTTTCTTTATTTATTTGGTCATTAAATCTGTATTCTTCCTAAAAAACTATGGGAGCAGAAAGAGAAAGGGGCTAGTTTTCATAATTTCAAAAATAACAAAACATTTGATGAATCAGACTTTCAACATCAAATGACCATAACTTTTGACTGGGGTATCGTAACGACTATTGTAATATATCAAATTCGGAGCTCGTCTCGATCCATACAATAATTGTTGGCCTAGCATTGGAACCTGATTTCCGTACCCAAATTCCATCGTTTACATAACTTATCGAGGGTTTGAAGATTTTGTCTAAATTTCCGGTTTACTTACTTTCGATTTGAATCAATAGAGCTGTAAATGAGATATTGGATCCGAAAAAGGTTTCTTTATTTATTTGGTCATTAAATCTGTCTTCTTCCTAAAAACGTATGGGAGCAGAAAAAGAAAGGGGCTAGTTTCATAATTTCAAAAATAACAAAACATTTGATGAATCAGACTTTCAACATCAAATGACCATAACTTTTGACTCGGGAATCGTAACGACTATTGTAATATATCAAAATCGGAGCTCATCTCGATCCATACAATAATTGTTGGCCTAGCATTGGAACCTGATTTCCGTACCCAAATTCCATCGTTTACATAACTTATCGAGGGTTTGAAGATTTTGTCGTAAATTTCCGGTTTACTTACTTTCGATCTGAATCAATAGAGCTGTAAATGAGATATTGGATCCGACAAAGGTTTCTTTATTTATTTGGTCAATAAATCTGTATTCTTCCTAAAAAACTATGGGAGGAGAAAAAGAAAGGGGCTAGTTTTCATAATTTTAAAAATAACAAAACATTTGATGAATCAAACTTCCAACATCAAATGACCATAACTTTTGACTGGGGTAACGTAACGACTATTATAATATATCAAATCGGAGCTCGTCTCGATCCATACAATAATTGTTAGCCTAGCATTGGAACCTGATTTCCGTACCCAAATTCCATCGTTTACAAAACTTATCGAGGGTTTGAAGATTTTGTCGTAAATTTCCGGTTTACTTACTTTCGATCTGAATCAATAGAGCTGTAAATGAGATATTGGATCCGACAAAGGTTTCTTTATTTATTTGGTCAATAAATCTGTATTCTTCCTAAAAAACTATGGGAGGAGAAAAAGAAAGGGGCTAGTTTTCATAATTTAAAAAATAACAAAACATGTGATGAATCAGACTTCCAACATCAAATGACCATAACTTTTGACTGGGGTAACGTAACGACTATTATAATATATCAAATCGGAGCTCATCTCGATCCATACAATAATTTTTTGCCTTGGATTGGAACCTGATTTCTGTACCCAAATTCCATCGTTTACAAAACTTATCGAGGGTTTGAAGATTTTGTCGTAAATTTCCGGTTTACTTACCTTCGATATGATTCAATAGATCTGTAAATGAGATCTTGGATCCGACAAAGGTTTCTATATTTATTTGATCATTAAATCCGTATTCTTCCTAAAAAAACTATGGGAGTAGAAAAAGAAAGGGGCAAGTTTTCAAAACTTCAAAAATACGAAAACATTTGATGAATCAGACTTCCAACATCAAATGACCATAACTTTTAACTAGGGTATCGTAAGGACTATTATAATATATCAAAATCGGAGCTCGTCTCGATCCATACAATAATTGTTGGCCTAGCATTGGAACCTGATTTCCGTACCCAAATTCCATCGTTTACATAACTTATCGAGGGTTTGAAGATTTTGTCGTAAATTTCCGGTTTACTTACTTTCGATTTGAATCAATAGAGCTGTAAATGAGATATTGGATCCGAAAAAGGTTTCTTTATTTTTTTGGTCATTAAATCTGTATTCTTCCTAAAAACGTATGGGAGCAGAAAAAGAAAGGGGCTAGTTTTCAAAACATCGAAAATACGAAAACATTTGATGAATCAGACTTCCAACATCAAATGACCATAACTTTTAACTGGGGTATCGTAACGACTATTATAATATATCAAAATCGGAGCTCATCTCGATCCATACAATAATTGTTGGCCTAGCATTGGAACCTGATTTCTCTACCCAAATTCCATCGTTTACATAACTTATCGAGGGTTTGAAGATTTTGTCGTAAATTTGCGGTTTACTTACCTTCGATATGATTCAATAGATCTGTAAATGAGATATTGGATCCGACAAAGGTTTCTATATTTATTTGATCCTTAAATCTGTATTCTTCCTAAAAAACTATGGGAGTAGAAAAAGAAAGGTGCTAGTTTTCATAATTTCAAAAATAACAAAACATTTGATGAATGAGACTTCCAACATCAAATGACCATAAATTTTGACTAGGGTATCGTACCGACTATTATAATATATCAAATCGGAGCTCGTCTCGATCCATAAAATAATTGTTGGCCTCAGAATAGAACCTGATTTCCGTACCCAAATTCCATCGTTTACAGAACTTATCGAGGGTTTGAAGAGTTTGTCATAAATTTCCGGTTTACTTACTTTCGATTTGAATCAATAGAGCTGTAAATGAGATATTGGATCCGAAAAAGGTTTCTTTATTTATTTGGTCATTAACTCTGTATTCTTCCTAAAAAACTATAGGAGTAGAAAAAGAAAGGGGCAAGTTTTCCAAACTTCAAAAATACGAAAACATTTGATGAATCAGACTTCCAACATCAAATGACCATAACTTTTAACTAGGGTATCGTAAGGACTATTATAATATATCAAAATCGGAGCTCGTCTCGATCCATACAATAATTGTTGGCCTAGCATTGGAACCTGATTTCCGTACCCAAATTCCATCGTTTACATAACTTATCGAGGGTTTGAAGATTTTGTCGTAAATTTCCGGTTTACTTACTTTCGATTTGAATCAATAGAGCTGTAAATGAGATATTGGATCCGAAAAAGGTTTCTTTATTTATTTGGTCATTAAATCTGTATTCTTCCTAAAAACGTATGGGAGCAGAAAAAGAAAGGGGCTAGTTTTCATAACTTCAAAAATACGAAAACATTTGATGAATCAGACTTCCAACATCAAATGACCATAACTTTTGAGTGGGGTAACGTAACGACTATTATAATATATCAAATCGGAGCTCGTCTCGATCCATACAATAATTGTTAGCCTAGCATTGGAACCTGATTTCCGTACCCAAATTCCATCGTTTACATAACTTATCAAGGGTTTGAAGATTTTGTCGTAAATTTCCGGTTTACTTACTTTCGATCTGAATCAATATAGCTGTAAATGAGATATTGCATCCGACAAAGGTTTCTTTATTTATTTGGTCAATAAATCTGTATTCTTCATAAAAAACTATGGGAGGAGAAAAAGAAAGGGGTTAGTTTTCATAATTTTAAAAATAACAAAACATTTGATGAATCAGACTTACAACATCAAATGACCATAACTTTTGACTGGGGTAACGTAACGACTATTATAATATATCAAATCGGAGCTCATCTCGATCCATACAATAATTGTTTGCCTCGGAATGGAACCTGATTTCTGTACCCAAATTCCATCGTTTACAAAACTTATCAAGGGTTTGAAGATTTTGTCGTAAATTTCCGGTTTACTTACCTTCGATATGATTCCATAGATCTGTAAATGAGATATTGGATCCGACAAAGGTTTCTATATTTATTTGATCATTAAATCTGTATTCTTCCTAAAAAACTATGGGAGTAGAAAAAGAAAGGGGCAAGTTTTCAAAACTTCAAAAATACGAAAACATTTGATGAATCAGACTTCCAACATCAAATGACCATAACTTTTAACTAGGGTATCGTAACGACTATTATAATATATCAAAATCGGAGCTCGTCTCGATCCATACAATAATTGTTGGCCTAGCATTGGAACCTGATTTCCGTACCCAAATTCCATCGTTTACATAACTTATCGAGGGTTTAAAGATTTTGTCGTAAATTTCCGGTTTACTTACTTTCGATTTGAATCAATAGAGCTGTAAATGAGATATTGGATCCGAAAAAAGTTTCTTTATTTATTTGGTCATTAAATCTGTATTCTTCCTAAAAAACTATGGGAGCAGAAAGAGAAAGGGGCTAGTTTTCATAATTTCAAAAATAACAAAACATTTGATGAATCAGACTTTCAACATCAAATGACCATAACTTTTGACTGGGGTATCGTAACGACTATTGTAATATATCAAATTCGGAGCTCGTCTCGATCCATACAATAATTGTTGGCCTAGCATTGGAACCTGATTTCCGTACCCAAATTCCATCGTTTACATAACTTATCGAGGGTTTGAAGATTTTGTCTAAATTTCCGGTTTACTTACTTTCGATTTGAATCAATAGAGCTGTAAATGAGATATTGGATCCGAAAAAGGTTTCTTTATTTATTTGGTCATTAAATCTGTCTTCTTCCTAAAAACGTATGGGAGCAGAAAAAGAAAGGGGCTAGTTTCATAATTTCAAAAATAACAAAACATTTGATGAATCAGACTTTCAACATCAAATGACCATAACTTTTGACTGGGGAATCGTAACGACTATTGTAATATATCAAAATCGGAGCTCATCTCGATCCATACAATAATTGTTGGCCTAGCATTGGAACCTGATTTCCGTACCCAAATTCCATCGTTTACATAACTTATCGAGGGTTTGAAGATTTTGTCGTAAATTTCCGGTTTACTTACTTTCGATCTGAATCAATAGAGCTGTAAATGAGATATTGGATCCGACAAAGGTTTCTTTATTTATTTGGTCAATAAATCTGTATTCTTCCTAAAAAACTATGGGAGGAGAAAAAGAAAGGGGCTAGTTTTCATAATTTTAAAAATAACAAAACATTTGATGAATCAAACTTCCAACATCAAATGACCATAACTTTTGACTGGGGTAACGTAACGACTATTATAATATATCAAATCGGAGCTCGTCTCGATCCATACAATAATTGTTAGCCTAGCATTGGAACCTGATTTCCGTACCCAAATTCCATCGTTTACAAAACTTATCGAGGGTTTGAAGATTTTGTCGTAAATTTCCGGTTTACTTACTTTCGATCTGAATCAATAGAGCTGTAAATGAGATATTGGTTCCGACAAAGGTTTCTTTATTTATTTGGTCAATAAATCTGTATTCTTCCTAAAAAACTATGGGAGGAGAAAAAGAAAGGGGCTAGTTTTCATAATTTAAAAAATAACAAAACATGTGATGAATCAGACTTCCAACATCAAATGACCATAACTTTTGACTGGGGTAACGTAACGACTATTATAATATATCAAATCGGAGCTCATCTCGATCCATACAATAATTTTTTGCCTTGGATTGGAACCTGATTTCTGTACCCAAATTCCATCGTTTACAAAACTTATCGAGGGTTTGAAGATTTTGTCGTAAATTTCCGGTTTACTTACCTTCGATATGATTCAATAGATCTGTAAATGAGATCTTGGATCCGACAAAGGTTTCTATATTTATTTGATCATTAAATCCGTATTCTTCCTAAAAAAACTATGGGAGTAGAAAAAGAAAGGGGCAAGTTTTCAAAACTTCAAAAATACGAAAACATTTGATGAATCAGACTTCCAACATCAAATGACCATAACTTTTAACTAGGGTATCGTAAGGACTATTATAATATATCAAAATCGGAGCTCGTCTCGATCCATACAATAATTGTTGGCCTAGCATTGGAACCTGATTTCCGTACCCAAATTCCATCGTTTACATAACTTATCGAGGGTTTGAAGATTTTGTCGTAAATTTCCGGTTTACTTACTTTCGATTTGAATCAATAGAGCTGTAAATGAGATATTGGATCCGAAAAAGGTTTCTTTATTTATTTGGTCATTAAATCTGTATTCTTCCTAAAAACGTATGGGAGCAGAAAAAGAAAGGGGCTAGTTTTCATAACTTCAAAAATACGAAAACATTTGATGAATCAGACTTCCAACATCAAATGACCATAACTTTTGAGTGGGGTAACGTAACGACTATTATAATATATGAAATCGGAGCTCGTCTCGATCCATACAATAATTGTTAGCCTAGCATTGGAACCTGATTTCCGTACCCAAATTCCATCGTTTACATAACTTATCAAGGGTTTGAAGATTTTGTCGTAAATTTCCGGTTTACTTACTTTCGATCTGAATCAATAGAGCTGTAAATGAGATATTGCATCCGACAAAGGTTTCTTTATTTATTTGGTCAATAAATCTGTATTCTTCATAAAAAACTATGGGAGGAGAAAAAGAAAGGGGTTAGTTTTCATAATTTTAAAAATAACAAAACATTTGATGAATCAGACTTACAACATCAAATGACCATAACTTTTGACTGGGGTAACGTAACGACTATTATAATATATCAAATCGGAGCTCATCTCGATCCATACAATAATTGTTTGCCTCGGAATGGAACCTGATTTCTGTACCCAAATTCCATCGTTTACAAAACTTATCAAGGGTTTGAAGATTTTGTCGTAAATTTCCGGTTTACTTACCTTCGATATGATTCCATAGATCTGTAAATGAGATATTGGATCCGACAAAGGTTTCTATATTTATTTGATCATTAAATCTGTATTCTTCCTAAAAAACTATGGGAGTAGAAAAAGAAAGGGGCAAGTTTTCAAAACTTCAAAAATACGAAAACATTTGATGAATCAGACTTCCAACATCAAATGACCATAACTTTTAACTAGGGTATCGTAACGACTATTATAATATATCAAAATCGGAGCTCGTCTCGATCCATACAATAATTGTTGGCCTAGCATTGGAACCTGATTTCCGTACCCAAATTCCATCGTTTACATAACTTATCGAGGGTTTAAAGATTTTGTCGTAAATTTCCGGTTTACTTACTTTCGATTTGAATCAATAGAGCTGTAAATGAGATATTGGATCCGAAAAAAGTTTCTTTATTTATTTGGTCATTAAATCTGTATTCTTCCTAAAAAACTATGGGAGCAGAAAGAGAAAGGGGCTAGTTTTCATAATTTCAAAAATAACAAAACATTTGATGAATCAGACTTTCAACATCAAATGACCATAACTTTTGACTGGG
This sequence comes from Hippophae tibetana, assembly GCA_037013495.1. Taxonomy (NCBI): domain Eukaryota; kingdom Viridiplantae; phylum Streptophyta; class Magnoliopsida; order Rosales; family Elaeagnaceae; genus Hippophae; species Hippophae tibetana. Next base: position 82,046,201 of record CM072801.1, read on the forward strand.
GTATCGTAACGACTATTGTAATATATCAAATTCGGAGCTCGTCTCGATCCATACAATAATTGTTGGCCTAGCATTGGAACCTGATTTCCGTACCCAAATTTCATCGTTTACATAACTTATCGAGGGTTTGAAGATTTTGTCTAAATTTCCGGTTTACTTACTTTCGATTTGAATCAATAGAGCTGTAAATGAGATATTGGATCCGAAAAAGGTTTCTTTATTTATTTGGTCATTAAATCTGTCTTCTTCCTAAAAACGTATGGGAGCAGAAAAAGAAAGGGGCTAGTTTCATAATTTCAAAAATAACAAAACATTTGATGAATCAGACTTTCAACATCAAATGACCATAACTTTTGACTGGGGAATCGTAACGACTATTGTAATATATCAAAATCGGAGCTCATCTCGATCCATACAATAATTGTTGGCCTAGCATTGGAACCTGATTTCCGTACCCAAATTCCATCGTTTACATAACTTATCGAGGGTTTGAAGATTTTGTCATAAATTTCCGGTTTACTTACTTTCGATTTGAATCAATAGAGTTGTAAATGAGATATTGGATCCGAAAAAGGTTTCTTTATTTATTTGGTCATTAACTCTGTATTCTTCCTAAAAAACTATAGGAGTAGAAAAAGAAAGGGGCATGTTTTCAAAACTTCAAAAATACGAAAACATTTGATGAATCAGACTTCCAACATCAAATGACCATAACTTTTAACTAGGGTATCGTAACGACTATTATAATATATCAAAATCGGAGCTCGTCTCCATCCATACAATAATTGTTAGCCTAGCATTGGAACCTGATTTCCGTACCCAAATTCCATCGTTTACATAACTTATCGAGGGTTTGAAGATTTTGTCGTAAATTTCTGGTTTACTTACTTTCGATCTGAATCAATAGAGCTGTAAATGAGATATTGGATCCGACAAAGGTTTCTTTATTTATTTGGTCAATAAATCTGTATTCTTCCTAAAAAACTATGGGAGGAGAAAAAGAAAGGGGCTAGTTTTCATAATTTTAAAAATAAGACAACATTTGATGAATCAGACGTACAACATCAAATGACCATAACTTTTGACTGGGGTAACGTAACGACTATTATAATATATAAAATCGGAGCTCGTCTCGATCCATACAATAATTGTTTGCCTCGGAATGGAACCTGATTTCTGTACCCAAATTCCATCGTTTACATAACTTATCGAGGGTTTGAAGATTTTGTCGTAAATTTGCGGTTTACTTACCTTCGATATGATTCAATAGATCTGTAAATGAGATATTGGATCCCACAAAGGTTTCTATATTTATTTGATCCTTAAATCTGTATTATTCCTAAAAAACTATGGGAGTAGAAAAAGAAAGGGGCTAGTTTTCATAATTTCAAAAATAACAAAACATTTGATGATTGAGACTTCCAACATCAAATGACCATAACTTTTGACTAGGGTATCGTAACGACTATTATAATATATCAAATCGGAGCTCGTCTCGATCCATAAAATAATTGTTGGCCTCAGAATGGAACCTGATTTCTGTACCCAAATTCCATCGTTTACATAACTTATCGAGGGTTTGAAGATTTTGTCGTAAATTTCCAGTTTACTTACTTTCGATTTGAATCAAAAGAGCTGTAAATGAGATATTGGATCCGACAAAGGTTTCTTTATTTATTTGGTCATTAAATCTGTATTCTTCCTAAAAAACTATGGGAGTAGAAAAAGAAAGGGGCAAGTTTTCAAAACTTCAAAAATACGAAAACATTTGATGAATCAGACTTCCAACATCAAATGACCATAACTTTTAACTAGGGTATCGTAACGACTATTATAATATATCAAAATCGGAGCTCATCTCGATCCATACAATAATTGTTGGCCTAGCATTGGAACCTGATTTCCGTACCCAAATTCCATCGTTTACATAACTTATCGAGGGTTTGAAGATTTTGTCGTAAATTTCCGGTTTACTTACTTTCGATTTGAATCAATAGAGCTGTATATGAGATATTGGATCCAAAAAAAGTTTCTTTATTTATTTGGTCATTAAATCGGTATTCTTCCTAAAAAACTATGGGAGCAGAAAAAGAAAGGGGCTAGTTTTCATAATTTGAAAAATAACAAAACATTTGATGAATCAGACTTCCAACATCAAATGACCATAACTTTTGACTGGGGTATCGTAACGACTATTGTAATATATCAAAATCGGAACTCGTCTCGATCCATACAATAATTGTTGGCCTAGCATTGGAACCTGATTTCCGTACCAAATTCCATCGTTTACAAAACTTATCGAGGGTTTGAAGATTTTGTCGTAAATTTCCGGTTTACTTACTTTCGATTTGAATCAATAGAGCTGTAAATGAGATATTGGATCCGAAAAAGGTTTTTTTATTTATTTGGTCATTAAATCTGTATTCTTCCTAAAAAACTATGGGAGCAGAAAAAGAAAGGGGCTAGTTTTCATAATTTCAAAAATAACAAAACATTTGATGAATAAGACTTTCAACATCAAATGACCATAACTTTTGACTGGGGTATCGTAACGACTATTGTAATATATCAAAATCGGAGCTCGTCTCGATCCATACAATAATTGTTGGCCTAGCATTGGAACCTGATTTCCGTACCAAATTCCATCGTTTACATAACTTATCGAGGGTTTGAAGATTTTGTCTAAATTTCCGGTTTACTTACTTTCGATTTGAATCAATAGAGTTGTAAATGAGATATTGGATCCGAAAAAGGTTTCTTTATTTATTTGGTCATTAACTCTGTATTCTTCCTAAAAACGTATGGGAGCAGAAAAAGAAAGGGGCTAGTTTTCATAACTTCAAAAATACGAAAACATTTGATGAATCAGACTTCCAACATCAAATGACCATAACTTTTGAGTGGGGTAACGTAACGACTATTATAATATATCAAATCGGAGCTCGTCTCGATCCATACAATAATTGTTAGCCTAGCATTGGAACCTGATTTCCGTACCCAAATTCCATCGTTTACATAACTTATCGAGGGTTTGAAGATTTTGTCGTAAATTTCCGGTTTACTTACTTTCGATCTGAATCAATAGAGCTGTAAATGAGATATTGGATCCGACAAAGGTTTCTTTATTTATTTGGTCAATAAATCTGTATTCTTCATAAAAAACTATGGGAGGAGAAAAAGAAAGGGGTTAGTTTTCATAATTTTAAAAATAACAAAACATTGGATGAATCAGACTTACAACATCAAATGACCATAACTTTTGACTGGGGTAACGTAACGACTATTATAATATATCAAATCGGAGCTCATCTCGATCCATACAATAATTGTTTGCCTCGGAATGGAACCTGATTTCTGTACCCAAATTCCATCGTTTACAAAACTTATCGAGGGTTTGAAGATTTTGTCGTAAATTTCCGGTTTACTTACCTTCGATATGATTCAATAGATCTGTAAATGAGATATTGGATCCGACAAAGGTTTCTATATTTATTTGATCATTAAATCTGTATTCTTCCTAAAAAAACTATGGGAGTAGAAAAAGAAGGGGCAAGTTTTCAAAACTTCAAAAATACGAAAACATTTGATGAATGAGACTTCCAACATCAAATGACCATAACTTTTAACTAGGGTATCGTAACGAATATTATAATATATCAAAATCGGAGCTCGTCTCGATCCATACAATAATTGTTGGCCTAGCATTGGAACCTGATTTCCGTACCCAAATTCCATCGTTTACAAAACTTATCGAGGGTTTGAAGATTTTGTCGTAAATTTCCGGTTTACTTACCTTCGATATGATTCAATAGATCTGTAAATGAGATATTGGATCCGACAAAGGTTTCTATATTTATTTGATCATTAAATCTGTATTCTTCCTAAAAAAACTATGGGAGTAGAAAAAGAAGGGGCAAGTTTTCAAAACTTCAAAAATACGAAAACATTTGATGAATGAGACTTCCAACATCAAATGACCATAACTTTTAACTAGGGTATCGTAACGAATATTATAATATATCAAAATCGGAGCTCGTCTCGATCCATACAATAATTGTTGGCCTAGCATTGGAACCTGATTTCCGTACCCAAATTCCATCGTTTACATAACTTATCGAGGGTTTGAAGATTTTGTCGTAAATTTCCGGTTTACTTACTTTCGATCTGAATCAATAGAGCTGTAAATGAGATATTGGATCCGACAAAGGTTTCTTTATTTAATTGGTCAATAAATCTGTATTCTTCATAAAAAACTATGGGAGGAGAAAAAGAAAGGGGTTAGTTTTCATAATTTTAAAAATAACAAAACATTTGATGAATCAGACTTACAACATCAAATGACCATAACTTTTGACTAGGGTAACGTAACGACTATTATAATATATCAAAATCGGAGCTCGTCTCGATCCATACAATAATTGTTTGCCTCGGAATGGAACCTGATTTCTGTACCCAAATTCCATCGTTTACAAAACTTATCGAGGGTTTGAAGATTTTGTCGTAAATTTCCGGTTTACTTACCTTCGATATGATTCAATAGATCTGTAAATGAGATATTGGATCCGACAAAGGTTTCTATATTTATTTGATCATTAAATCTGTATTCTTCCTAAAAACGTATGGGAGCAGAAAAAGAAAGGGGCTAGTTTTCATAATTTCAAAAATAACAAAACATTTGATGAATCAGACTTTCAACATCAAATGACCATAACTTTTGACTGGGGTAACGTAACGACTATTATAATATATCAAATCGGAGCTCGTCTCGATCCATACAATAATTGTTAGCCTAGCATTGGAACCTGATTTCCGTACCCAAATTCCATCGTTTACATAACTTATCGAGGGTTTGAAGATTTTGTCGTAAATTTCCGGTTTACTTACTTTCGATCTGAATCAATAGAGCTGTAAATGAGATATTGGATCCGACAAAGGTTTCTTTATTTAATTGGTCAATAAATCTGTATTCTTCATAAAAAACTATGGGAGGAGAAAAAGAAAGGGGTTAGTTTTCATAATTTTAAAAATAACAAAACATTTGATGAATCAGACTTACAACATCAAATGACCATAACTTTTGACTAGGGTAACGTAACGACTATTATAATATATCAAAATCGGAACTCGTCTCGATCCATACAATAATTGTTTGCCTCGGAATGGAACCTGATTTCTGTACCCAAATTCCATCGTTTACAAAACTTATCGAGGGTTTGAAGATATTGTCGTAAATTTCCGGTTTACTTACCTTCGATATGATTCAATAGATCTGTAAATGAGATATTGGATCCGACAAAGGTTTCTATATTTATTTGATCATTAAATCTGTATTCTTCCTAAAAAACCATGGGAGTAGAAAAAGAAAGGGGCAAGTTTTCAAAACTTCAAAAATACGAAAACATTTGATGAATCAGACTTCCAACATCAAATGACCATAACTTTTAACTAGGGTATCGTAACGACTATTATAATATATCAAAATCGGAGCTCGTCTCGATCCATACAATAATTGTTGGCCTAGCATTGGAACCAGATTTCCAAACCCAAATTCCATCGTTTACATAACTTATCGAGGGTTTGAAGATTTTGTCGTAAATTTCCGGTTTACTTACTTTCGATTTGAATCAATAGAGCTGTAAATGAGATATTGGATCCGAAAAAGGTTTCTTTATTTATTTGGTCATTAAATCTGTATTCTTCGTAAAAAACTATGGGAGCAGAAAAAGAAAGGGGCTAGTTTTCATAATTTCAAAAATAACAAAACATTTGATGAATCAGACTTTCAACATCAAATGACCATAACTTTTGACTGGGGTATCGTAACGACTATTGTAATATATCAAATTCGGAGCTCGTCTCGATCCATACAATAATTGTTGGCCTAGCATTGGAACCTGATTTCCGTACCCAAATTCCATCGTTTACATAACTTATCGAGGGTTTGAAGATTTTGTCTAAATTTCCGGTTTACTTACTTTCGATTTGAATCAATAGAGCTGTAAATGAGATATTGGATCCGAAAAAGGTTTCTTTATTTATTTGGTCATTAAATCTGTCTTCTTCCTAAAAACGTATGGGAGCAGAAAAAGAAAGGGGCTAGTTTTCATAATTTCAAAAATAACAAAACATTTGATGAATCAGACTTTCAACATCAAATGACCATAACTTTTGACTGGGGTATCGTAACGACTATTGTAATATATCAAAATCGGAGCTCGTCTCGATCCATACAATAATTGTTGGCCTAGCATTGGAACCTGATTTCCGTACCCAAATTCCATCGTTTACATAACTTATCGAGGGTTTGAAGATTTTGTCATAAATTTCCGGTTTACTTACTTTCGATTTGAATCAATAGAGCTGTAAATGAGATATTGGATCCGAAAAAGGTTTCTTTATTTATTTGGTCATTAACTCTGTATTCTTCCTAAAAAACTATAGGAGTAGAAAAAGAAAGGGGCAAGTTTTCAAAACTTCAAAAATACGAAAACATTTGATGAATCAGACTTCCAACATCAAATGACCATAACTTTTAACTAGGGTATCGTAACGACTATTATAATATATCAAAATCGGAGCTCGTCTCCATCCATACAATAATTGTTAGCCTAGCATTGGAACCTGATTTCCGTACCCAAATTCCATCGTTTACATAACTTATCGAGGGTTTGAAGATTTTGTCGTAAATTTCTGGTTTACTTACTTTCGATCTGAATCAATAGAGCTGTAAATGAGATATTGGATCCGACAAAGGTTTCTTTATTTATTTGGTCAATAAATAGGTATTCTTCCTAAAAATCTATGGGAGCAAAAAAAGAAAGGGGCTAGTTTTCATAATTTCAAAAATAACAAAACATTTGATGAATCAGACTTACAACATCAAATGACCATAACTTTTGACTAGGGTATCGTAACGACTATTATAATATATCAAATCGGAGCTCGTCTCGATCCATAAAATAATTGTTGGCCTCAGAATGGAACCTGATTTCTGTACCCAAATTCCATCGTTTACATAACTTATCGAGGGTTTGAAGATTTTGTCGTAAATTTCCAATTTACTTACTTTCGATTTGAATCAAAAGAGCTGTAAATGAGATATTGGATCCGACAAAGGTTTCTTTATTTATTTGGTCATTAAATCTGTATTCTTCCTAAAAAACTATGGGAGTAGAAAAAGAAAGGGTCAAGTTTTCAAAACTTCAAAAATACGAAAACATTTGATGATTCAAACTTCCAACATCAAATGACCATAACTTTTGACTGGGGTAACGTAACGACTATTATAATATATCAAATCGGAGCTCGTCTCGATCCATACAATAATTGTTAGCCTAGCATTGGAACCTGATTTCCGTACCCAAATTCCATCGTTTACATAACTTATCGAGGGTTTGAAGATTTTGTCGTAAATTTTCGGTTTACTTACTTTCGATCTGAATCAATAGAGCTGTAAATGAGATATTGGATCCGACAAAGGTTTCTTTATTTATTTGGTCAATAAATCTGTATTCTTCCTAAAAAACTATGGGAGGAGAAAAAGAAAGGGGCTAGTTTTCATAATTTTAAAAATAACAAAACATTTGATGAATCAAACTTCCAACATCAAATGACCATAACTTTTGACTGGGGTAACGTAACGACTATTATAATATATCAAATCGGAGCTCCTCTCGATCCATACAATAATTGTTAGCCTAGCATTGGAACCTGATTTCCGTACCCAAATTCCATCGTTTACATAACTTATCGAGGGTTTGAAGATTTTGTCGTAAATTTTCGGTTTACTTACTTTCGATCTGAATCAATAGAGCTGTAAATGAGATATTGGATCCGACAAAGGTTTCTTTATTTATTTGGTCAATAAATCTGTATTCTTCCTAAAAAACTATGGGAGGAGAAAAAGAAAGGGGCTAGTTTTCATAATTTTAAAAATAACAAAACATTTGATGAATCAGACTTACAACATCAAATGACCATAACTTTTGACTAGGGTAACGTAACGACTATTATAATATATCAAATCGTAGCTCGTCTCGATCCATACAATAATTGTTTGCCTCGGAATGGAACCTGATTTCTGTACCCAAATTCCATCGTTTACAAAACTTATCGAGGGTTTGAAGATTTTGTCGTAAATTTCCGGTTTACTTACCTTCGATATGATTCAATAGATCTGTAAATGAGATATTAGATCCGAAAAAGGTTTCTTTATTTATTTGGTCATTAACTCTGTATTCTTCCTAAAAACGTATGGGAGCAGAAAAAGAAAGGGGCTAGTTTTCATAACTTCAAAAATACGAAAACATTTGATGAATCAGACTTCCAACATCAAATGACCATAACTTTTGAGTGGGGTAACGTAACGACTATTATAATATATCAAATCGGAGCTCGTCTCGATCCATACAATAATTGTTAGCCTAGCATTGGAACCTGATTTCCGTACCCAAATTCCATCGTTTACATAACTTATCGAGGGTTTGAAGATTTTGTCGTAAATTTCCGGTTTACTTACTTTCGATCTGAATCAATAGAGCTGTAAATGAGATATTGGATCCGACAAAGGTTTCTTTATTTAATTGGTCAATAAATCTGTATTCTTCATAAAAAACTATGGGAGGAGAAAAAGAAAGGGGTTAGTTTTCATAATTTTAAAAATAACAAAACATTTGATGAATCAGACTTACAACATCAAATGACCATAACTTTTGACTAGGGTAACGTAACGACTATTATAATATATCAAAATCGGAGCTCGTCTCGATCCATACAATAATTGTTTGCCTCGGAATGGAACCTGATTTCTGTACCCAAATTCCATCGTTTACAAAACTTATCGAGGGTTTGAAGATTTTGTCGTAAATTTCCGGTTTACTTACCTTCGATATGATTCAATAGATCTGTAAATGAGATATTGGATCCGACAAAGGTTTCTATATTTATTTGATCATTAAATCTGTATTCTTCCTAAAAACGTATGGGAGCAGAAAAAGAAAGGGGCTAGTTTTCATAATTTCAAAAATAACAAAACATTTGATGAATCAGACTTTCAACATCAAATGACCATAACTTTTGACTGGGGTAACGTAACGACTATTATAATATATCAAATCGGAGCTCGTCTCGATCCATACAATAATTGTGAGCCTAGCATTGGAACCTGGTTTCCGTACCCAAATTCCATCGTTTACATAACTTATCGAGGGTTTGAAGATTTTGTCGTAAATTTCCGGTTTACTTACCTTCGATATGATTCAATAGATCTGTAAATGAGATATTGGATCCGACAAAGGTTTCTATATTTATTTGATCATTAAATCTGTATTCTTCCTAAAAAAACTATGGGAGTAGAAAAAGAAGGGGCAAGTTTTCAAAACTTCAAAAATACGAAAACATTTGATGAATGAGACTTCCAACATCAAATGACCATAACTTTTAACCAGGGTATCGTAACGAATATTATAATATATCAAAATCGGAGCTCGTCTCGATCCATACAATAATTGTTGGCCTAGCATTGGAACCTGATTTCCGTACCCAAATTCCATCGTTTACAAAACTTATCGAGGGTTTGAAGATTTTGTCGTAAATTTCCGGTTTACTTACCTTCGATATGATTCAATAGATCTGTAAATGAGATATTGGATCCGACAAAGGTTTCTATATTTATTTGATCATTAAATCTGTATTCTTCCTAAAAAAACTATGGGAGTAGAAAAAGAAGGGGCAAGTTTTCAAAACTTCAAAAATACGAAAACATTTGATGAATGAGACTTCCAACATCAAATGACCATAACTTTTAACTATGGTATCGTAATGAATATTATAATATATCAAAATCGGAGCTCGTCTCGATCCATACAATAATTGTTGGCCTAGCATTGGAACCTGATTTCCGTACCCAAATTCCATCGTTTACATAACTTATCGAGGGTTTGAAGATTTTGTCGTAAATTTCCGGTTTACTTACTTTCGATCTGAATCAATAGAGCTGTAAATGAGATATTGGATCCGACAAAGGTTTCTTTATTTAATTGGTCAATAAATCTGTATTCTTCATAAAAAACTATGGGAGGAGAAAAAGAAAGGGGTTAGTTTTCATAATTTTAAAAATAACAAAACATTTGATGAATCAGACTTACAACATCAAATGACCATAACTTTTGACTAGGGTAACGTAACGACTATTATAATATATCAAAATCGGAGCTCGTCTCGATCCATACAATAATTGTTTGCCTCGGAATGGAACCTGATTTCTGTACCCAAATTCCATCGTTTACAAAACTTATCGAGGGTTTGAAGATTTTGTCGTAAATTTCCGGTTTACTTACCTTCGATATGATTCAATAGATCTGTAAATGAGATATTGGATCCGACAAAGGTTTCTATATTTATTTGATCATTGAATCTGTATTCTTCCTAAAAACGTATGGGAGCAGAAAAAGAAAGGGGCTAGTTTTCATAATTTCAAAAATAACAAAACATTTGATGAATCAGACTTTCAACATCAAATGACCATAACTTTTGACTGGGGTAACGTAACGACTATTATAATATATCAAATCGGAGCTCGTCTCGATCCATACAATAATTGTTAGCCTAGCATTGGAACCTGATTTCCGTACCCAAATTCCATCGTTTACATAACTTATCGAGGGTTTGAAGATTTTGTCGTAAATTTCCGGTTTACTTACTTTCGATCTAAATCAATAGAGCTGTAAATGAGATATTGGATCCGACAAAGGTTTCTTTATTTAATTGGTCAATAAATCTGTATTCTTCATAAAAAACTATGGGAGGAGAAAAAGAAAGGGGTTAGTTTTCATAATTTTAAAAATAACAAAACATTTGATGAATCAGACTTACAACATCAAATGACCATAACTTTTGACTAGGGTAACGTAACGACTATTATAATATATCAAAATCGGAACTCGTCTCGATCCATACAATAATTGTTTGCCTCGGAATGGAACCTGATTTCTCTACCCAAATTCCATCGTTTACAAAACTTATCGAGGGTTTGAAGATATTGTCGTAAATTTCCGGTTTACTTACCTTCGATATGATTCAATAGATCTGTAAATGAGATATTGGATCCGACAAAGGTTTCTATATTTATTTGATCATTAAATCTGTATTCTTCCTAAAAAACTATGGGAGTAGAAAAAGAAAGGGGCATGTTTTCAAAACTTCAAAAATACGAAAACATTTGATGAATCAGACTTCCAACATCAAATGACCATAACTTTTAACTAGGGTATCGTAACGACTATTATAATATATCAAAATCGGAGCTCGTCTCGATCCATACAATAATTGTTGGCCTAGCATTGGAACCAGATTTCCAAACCCAAATTCCATCGTTTACATAACTTATCGAGGGTTTGAAGATTTTGTCGTAAATTTCCGTTTTACTTACTTTCGATTTGAATCAATAGAGCTGTAAATGAGATATTGGATCCGAAAAAGGTTTCTTTATTTATTTGGTCATTAAATCTGTATTCTTCGTAAAAAACTATGGGAGCAGAAAAAGAAAGGGGCTAGTTTTCATAATTTCAAAAATAACAAAACATTTGATGAATCAGACTTTCAACATCAAATGACCATAACTTTTGACTGGGGTATCGTAACGACTATTGTAATATATCAAATTCGGAGCTCGTCTCGATCCATACAATAATTGTTGGCCTAGCATTGGAACCTGATTTCCGTACCCAAATTCCATCGTTTACATAACTTATCGAGGGTTTGAAGATTTTGTCTAAATTTCCGGTTTACTTACTTTCGATTTGAATCAATAGAGCTGTAAATGAGATATTGGATCCGAAAAAGGTTTCTTTATTTATTTGGTCATTAAATCTGTCTTCTTCCTAAAAACGTATGGGAGCAGAAAAAGAAAGGGGCTAGTTTTCATAATTTCAAAAATAACAAAACATTTGATGAATCAGACTTTCAACATCAAATGACCATAACTTTTGACTGGGGTATCGTAACGACTATTGTAATATATCAAAATCGGAGCTCGTCTCGATCCATACAATAATTGTTGGCCTAGCATTGGAACCTGATTTCCGTACCCAAATTCCATCGTTTACATAACTTATCGAGGGTTTGAAGATTTTGTCATAAATTTCCGGTTTACTTACTTTCGATTTGAATCAATAGAGCTGTAAATGAGATATTGGATCCGAAAAAGGTTTCTTTATTTATTTGGTCATTAACTCTGTATTCTTCCTAAAAAACTATAGGAGTAGAAAAAGAAAGGGGCAAGTTTTCAAAACTTCAAAAATACGAAAACATTTGATGAATCAGACTTCCAACATCAAATGACCATAACTTTTAACTAGGGTATCGTAACGACTATTATAATATATCAAAATCGGAGCTCGTCTCCATCCATACAATAATTGTTAGCCTAGCATTGGAACCTGATTTCCGTACCCAAATTCCATCGTTTACATAACTTATCGAGGGTTTGAAGATTATGTCGTAAATTTCTGGTTTACTTACTTTCGATCTGAATCAATAGAGCTGTAAATGAGATATTGGATCCGACAAAGGTTTCTTTATTTATTTGGTCAATAAATCTGTATTCTTCCTAAAAAACTATGGGAGGAGAAAAAGAAAGGGGCTAGTTTTCATAATTTTAAAAATAACAAAACATTTGATGAATCAGACTTACAACATCAAATGACCATAACTTTTGACTGGGGTAACGTAACGACTATTATAATATATCAAATCGGAGCTCGTCTCGATCCATACAATAATTGTTTGCCTCGGAATGGAACCTGATTTCTGTACCCAAATTCCATCGTTTACATAACTTATCGGGGGTTTGAAGATTTTGTCGTTAATTTGCGGTTTACTTACCTTCGATATGATTCAATAGATCTGTAAATGAGATATTGGATCCGACAAAGGTTTCTATATTTATTTGATCCTTAAATCTGTATTCTTCCTAAAAAACTATGGGAGTAGAAAAAGAAAGGGGCTAGTTTTCATAATTTAAAAAATAACAAAACATTTAATGAATGAGACTTCCAACATCAAATGACCATAACTTTTGACTAGGGTATCGTAACGACTATTATAATATATCAAATCGGAGCTCGTCTCGATCCATAAAATAATTGTTGGTCTCAGAATGGAACCTGATTTCTGTACCCAAATTCCATCGTTTACATAACTTATCAAGGGTTTGAAGATTTTGTCGTAAATTTCCAGTTTACTTACTTTCGATTTGAATCAAAAGAGCTGTAAATGAGATATTGGATCCGACAAAGGTTTCTTTATTTATTTGGTCATTAAATCTGTATTCTTCCTAAAAAACTATGGGAGTAGAAAAAGAAAGGGTCAAGTTTTCAAAACTTCAAAAATACGAAAACATTTGATGAATCAAACTTCCAACATCAAATGACCATAACTTTTGACTGGGGTAACGTAACGACTATTATAATATATCAAATCGGAGCTCGTCTCGATCCATACAATAATTGTTAGCCTAGCATTGGAACCTGATTTCCGTACCCAAATTCCATCGTTTACATAACTTATCGAGGGTTTGAAGATTTTGTCGTAAATTTCCGGTTTACTTACTTTCGATCTGAATCAATAGAGCTGTAAATGAGATATTGGATAAGACAAAGGTTTCTTTATTTATTTGGTCAATAAATCTGTATTCTTCATAAAAAACTATGGGAGGAGAATAAGAAAGGGGTTAGTTTTCATAATTTTAAAAATAACAAAACATTTGATGAATCAGACTTCCAACATCAAATGACCATAACTTTTAACTAGGGTATCGTAACGACTATTATAATATATCAAAATCGGAGCTCGTCTCGATCCATACAATAATTGTTGGCCTAGCATTGGAACCTGATTTCCGTACCCAAATTCCATCGTTTACATAACTTATCGAGGGTTTGAAGATTTTGTCGTAAATTTCGGGTTTACTTACTTTCGATTTGAATCAAAAGAGCTGTAAATGAGATATTGGATCCGACAAAGGTTTCTTTATTTATTTGGTCATTAAATCTGTATTCTTCCTAAAAAACTATGGGAGTAGAAAAAGAAAGGGGCAAGTTTTCAAAACTTCAAAAATACGAAAACATTTGATTAATCAGACTTCCAACATCAAATGACCATAACTTTTAACTAGGGTATCGTAACGACTATTATAATATATCAAAATCGGAGCTCGTCTCGATCCATACAATAATTGTTGGCCTAGCATTGGAACCTGATTTCCGTACCCAAATTCCATCTTTTACATAACTTATCGAGGGTTTAAAGATTTTGTCGTAAATTTCCGGTTTACTTACTTTCGATTTGAATCAATAGAGCTGTAAATGAGATATTGGATCCGAAAAAAGTTTCTTTATTTATTTGGTCATTAAATCTGTATTCTTCCTAAAAAACTATGGGAGCAGAAAAAGAAGGGGGCTAATTTTCATAATTTCAAAAATAACAAAACATTTGATTAATCAGACTTTCAACATCAAATGACCATAACTTTTGACTGGGGTATCCTAACGACTATTGTAATATATCAAAATCGGAGCTCGTCTCGATCCATACAATAATTGTTGGCCTAGCATTGGAACCTGATTTCCGTACCCAAATTCCATCGTTTACATAACTTATCGAGGGTTTGAAGATTTTGTCATAAATTTCCGGTTTACTTACTTTCGATTTGAATCAATAGAGCTGTAAATGAGATATTGGATCCGAAAAAGGTTTCTTTATTTATTTGGTCATTAAATCTGTATTCTTCCTAAAAATGTATGGGAGCAGAAAAAGAAAGGGGCTAGTTTTCATAATTTCAAAAATAACAAAACATTTGATGAATCAGACTTTCAACATCAAATGACCATAACTTTTGACTGGGGTATCGTAACGACTATTGTAATATATCAAAATCGGAGCTCGTCTCGATACATACAATAATTGTTGGCCTAGCATTAGAACCTGATTTCCGTACCCAAATTCCATCGTTTACATAACTTATCGAGGGTTTGAAGATTTTGTCATAAATTTCCGGTTTACTTACTTTCGATTTGAATCAATAGAGCTGTAAATGAGATATCGGATCCGAAAAAGGTTTCTTTATTTATTTGTTCATTAAATCTGTATTCTTCCTAAAAACGTATGGGAGCAGAAAAAGAAAGGGGCTAGTTTTCATAATTTCAAAAATAACAAAACATTTGATGAATCAGACTTTCAACATCAAATGACCATAACTTTTGACTCGGGTATCGTAACGACTATTGTAATATATCAAAATCGGAGCTCGTCTCGATCCATACAATAATTGTTGGCCTAGCATTGGAACCTGATTTCCGTACCCAAATTCCATCGTTTACATAACTTATCGAGGGTTTGAAGATTTTGTCGTAAATTTCGGGTTTACTTACTTTCGATTTGAATCAAAAGAGCTGTAAATGAGATATTGGATCCGACAAAGGTTTCTTTATTTATTTGGTCATTAAATCTGTATTCTTCCTAAAAAACTATGGGAGTAGAAAAAGAAAGGGGCAAGTTTTCAAAACTTCAAAAATACGAAAACATTTGATGAATCAGACTTCCAACATCAAATGACCATAACTTTTAACTAGGGTATCGTAACGACTATTATAATATATCAAAATCGGAGCTCGTCTCCATCCATACAATAATTGTTAGCCTAGCATTGGAACCTGATTTCCGTACCCAAATTCCATCGTTTACATAACTTATCGAGGGTTTGAAGATTTTGTCGTAAATTTCTGGTTTACTTACTTTCGATCTGAATCAATAGAGCTGTAAATGAGATATTGGATCCGACAAAGGTTTCTTTATTTATTTGGTCAATAAATCTGTATTCTTCCTAAAAAACTATGGGAGGAGAAAAAGAAAGGGGCTAGTTTTCATAATTTTAAAAATAACAAAACATTTGATGAATCAGACTTACAACATCAAATGACCATAACTTTTGACTGGGGTAACGTAACGACTATTATAATATATCAAATCGGAGCTCGTCTCGATCCATACAATAATTGTTTGCCTCGGAATGGAACCTGATTTCTGTACCCAAATTCCATCGTTTACATAACTTATCGAGGGTTTGAAGATTTTGTCGTTAATTTGCGGTTTACTTACCTTCGATATGATTCAATAGATCTGTAAATGAGATATTGGATCCGACAAAGGTTTCTATATTTATTTGATCCTTAAATCTGTATTCTTCCTAAAAAACTATGGGAGTAGAAAAAGAAAGGGGCTAGTTTTCATAATTTAAAAAATAACAAAACATTTAATGAATGGGACTTCCAACATCAAATGACCATAACTTTTGACTAGGGTATCGTAACGACTATTATAATATATCAAATCGGAGCTCGTCTCGATCCATAAAATAATTGTTGGTCTCAGAATGGAACCTGATTTCTGTACCCAAATTCCATCGTTTACATAACTTATCAAGGGTTTGAAGATTTTGTCGTAAATTTCCAGTTTACTTACTTTCGATTTGAATCAAAAGAGCTGTAAATGAGATATTGGATCCGACACAGGTTTCTTTATTTATTTGGTCATTAAATCTGTATTCTTCCTAAAAAACTATGGGAGTAGAAAAAGAAAGGGTCAAGTTTTCAAAACTTCAAAAATACGAAAACATTTGATGAATCAAACTTCCAACATCAAATGACCATAACTTTTGACTGGGGTAACGTAACGACTATTATAATATATCAAATCGGAGCTCGTCTCGATCCATACAATAATTGTTAGCCTAGCATTGGAACCTGATTTCCGTACCCAAATTCCATCGTTTACATAACTTATCGAGGGTTTGAAGATTTTGTCGTAAATTTCCGGTTTACTTACTTTCGATCTGAATCAATAGAGCTGTAAATGAGATATTGGATCCGACAAAGGTTTCTTTATTTATTTGGTCAATAAATCTGTATTCTTCATAAAAAACTATGGGAGGAGAATAAGAAAGGGGTTAGTTTTCATAATTTTAAAAATAACAAAACATTTGATGAATCAGACTTACAACATCAAATGACCATAACTTTTGACTGGGGTAACGTAACGACTATTATAATATATCAAATCGGAGCTCATCTCGATCCATACAATAATTGTTTGCCTCGGAATGGAACCTGATTTCTGTACCCAAATTCCATCGTTTACAAAACTTATCGAGGGTTTGAAGATTTTGTCGTAAATTTCCGGTTTACTTACCTTCGATATGATTCAATAGATCTGTAAATGAGATATTGGATCCGACAAAGGTTTCTATATTTATTTGATCATTAAATCTGTATTCTTCCTAAAAAACTATGGGAGTAGAAAAAGAAAGGGGCAAGTTTTCAAAACTTCAAAAATACGAAAACATTTGATGAATCAGACTTCCAACATCAAATGACCATAACTTTTAACTAGGGTATCGTAACGACTATTATAATATATCAAATCGGAGCTCGTCTCGATCCATACAATAATTGTTGGCCTAGCATTGGAACCTGATTTCCGTACCCAAATTCCATCGTTTACATAACTTATCGAGGGTTTGAAGATTTTGTCGTAAATTTCCGCTTTACTTACTTTCGATTTGAATCAATAGAGCTGTAAATGAGATATTGGATCCGAAAAAAGTTTCTTTATTTATTTGGTCATTAAATCTGTATTCTTCCTAAAACACTATGGGAGCAGAAAAAGAAAGGGGCTAGTTTTCATAATTTCAAAAATAACAAAACATTTGATGAATCAGACTTTCAACATCAAATGACCATAACTTTTGACTGGGGTATCGTAACGACTATTTTAATATATCAAATTCGGAGCTCGTCTCGATCCATACAATAATTGTTGGCCTAGCATTGGAACCTGATTTCCGTACCCAAATTCCATCGTTTACATAACTTATCGAGGGTTTGAAGATTTTGTCTAAATTTCTGGTTTACTTACTTTCGATTTGAATCAATAGAGCTGTAAATGAGATATTGGATCCGAAAAAGGTTTCTTTATTTATTTGGTCATTAAATCTGTCTTCTTCCTAAAAACGTATGGGAGCAGAAAAAGAAAGGGGCTAGTTTTCATAATTTCAAAAATAACAAAACATTTGATGAATCAGACTTTCAACATCAAATGACCATAACTTTTGACTGGGGTATCGTAACGACTATTGTAATATATCAAAATCGGAGCTCGTCTCGATCCATACAATAATTGTTGGCCTAGCATTGGAACCTGATTTCCGTACCCAAATTCCATCGTTTACATAACTTATCGAGGGTTTGAAGATTTTGTCATAAATTTCCGGTTTACTTACTTTCGATTTGAATCAATAGAGCTGTAAATGAGATATTGGATCCGAAAAAGGTTTCTTTATTTATTTGGTCATTAACTCTGTATTCTTCCTAAAAAACTATAGGAGTAGAAAAAGAAAGGGGCAAGTTTTCAAAACTTCAAAAATACGAAAACATTTGATGAATCAGACTTCCAACATCAAATGACCATAACTTTTAACTAGGGTATCGTAACGACTATTATAATATATCAAAATCGGAGCTCGTCTCCATCCATACAATAATTGTTAGCCTAGCATTGGAACCTGATTTCCGTACCCAAATTCCATCGTTTACATAACTTATCGAGGGTTTGAAGATTTTGTCGTAAATTTCTGGTTTACTTACTTTCGATCTGAATCAATAGAGCTGTAAATGAGATATTGGATCCGACAAATGTTTCTTTATTTATTTGGTCAATAAATCTGTATTCTTCCTAAAAAACTATTGGAGGAGAAAAAGAAAGGGGATAGTTTTCATAATTTTAAAAATAAAAAAACATTTGATGAATCAGACTTACAACATCAAATGACCATAACTTTTGACTGGGGTAACGTAACGACTATTATAATATATCAAATCGGAGCTCGTCTCGATCCATACAATAATTGTTAGCCTAGCATTGGAACCTGATTTCCGTACCCAAATTCCATCGTTTACATAACTTATCGAGGGTTTGAAGATTTTGTCGTAAATTTCCGGTTTACTTACTTTCGATTTGAATCAATAGAGCTGTAAATGAGATATTGGATCCGACAAAGGTTTCTTTATTTATTTGGTCAATAAATCTGTATTCTTCATAAAAAACTATGGGAGGAGAATAAGAAAGGGGTTAGTTTTCATAATTTTAAAAATAACAAAACATTTGATGAATCAGACTTACAACATCAAATGACCATAACTTTTGACTGGGGTAACGTAACGACTATTATAATATATCAAATCGGAGCTCATCTCGATCCATACAATAATTGTTTGCCTCGGAATGGAACCTGATTTCTGTTCCCAAATTCCATCGTTTACATAACTTATCGAGGGTTTGAAGATTTTGTCGTAAATTTCCAGTTTACTTACTTTCGATTTGAATCAAAAGAGCTGTAAATGAGATATTGGATCCGACAAAGGTTTCTTTATTTATTTGGTCATTAAATCTGTATTCTTCCTAAAAAACTATGGGAGTAGAAAAAGAAAGGGTCAAGTTTTCAAAACTTCAAAAATACGAAAACATTTGATGAATCAAACTTCCAACATCAAATGACCATAACTTTTGAGTGGGGTAACGTAACGACTATTATAATATATCAAATCGGAGCTCGTCTCGATCCATACAATAATTGTTAGCCTAGCATTGGAACCTGATTTCCGTACCCAAATTCCATCGTTTACATAACTTATCGAGGGTTTGAAGATTTTGTCGTAAATTTCCGGTTTACTTACTTTCGATCTGAATCAATAGAGCTGTAAATGAGATATTGGATCCGACAAAGGTTTCTTTATTTATTTGGTCAATAAATCTGTATTCTTCCTAAAAAACTATGGGAGGAGAAAAAGAAAGGGGCTAGTTTTCATAATTTTAAAAATAACAAAACATTTGATGAATCAAACTTCCAACATCAAATGACCATAACTTTTGACTGGTGTAACGTAACGACTATTATAATATATCAAATCGGAGCTCGTCTCGATCCATACAATAATTGTTAGCCTAGCATTGGAACCTGATTTCCGTACCCAAATTCCATCGTTTACATAACTTATCGAGGGTTTGAAGATTTTGTCGTAAATTTCCGGTTTACTTACTTTCGATCTGAATCAATAGAGTTGTAAATGAGATATTGGATCCGAAAAAGGTTTCTTTATTTATTTGGTCATTAACTCTGTATTCTTCCTAAAAACGTATGGGAGCAGAAAAAGAAAGGGGCTAGTTTTCATAACTTCAAAAATACGAAAACATTTGATGAATCAGACTTCCAACATCAAATGACCATAACTTTTGAGTGGGGTAACGTAACGACTATTATAATATATCAAATCGGAGCTCGTCTCGATCCATACAATAATTGTTAGCCTAGCATTGGAACCTGATTTCCGTACCCAAATTCCATCGTTTACATAACTTATCGAGGGTTTGAAGATTTTGTCGTAAATTTCCGGTTTACTTACTTTCGATCTGAATCAATAGAGCTGTAAATGAGATATTGGATCCGACAAAGGTTTCTTTATTTATTTGGTCAATAAATCTGTATTCTTCCTAAAAAACTATGGGAGGAGAAAAAGAAAGGGGCTAGTTTTCATAATTTTAAAAATAACAAAACATTTGATGAATCAAACTTCCAACATCAAATGACCATAACTTTTGACTGGTGTAACGTAACGACTATTATAATATATCAAATCGGAGCTCGTCTCGATCCATACAATAATTGTTGGTCTCAGAATGGAACCTGATTTCTGTACCCAAATTCCATCGTTTACAAAACTTATCGAGGGTTTGAAGATTTTGTCGTAAATTTCCGGTTTACTTACCTTCGATATGATTCAATAGATCTGTAAATGAGATATTGGATCCGACAAAGGTTTCTATATTTATTTGATCATTAAATCTGTATTCTTCCTAAAAAAACTATGGGAGTAGAAAAAGAAAGGGGCAAGTTTTCAAAACTTCAAAAATACGAAAACATTTGATGAATCAGACTTCCAACATCAAATGACCATAACTTTTAACTAGGGTATCGTAACGACTATTATAATATATCAAAATCGGAGCTCGTCTCGATCCATACAATAATTGTTGGCCTAGCATTGGAACCTGATTTCCGTACCCAAATTCCATCGTTTACATAACTTATCGAGGGTTTGAAGATTTTGTCGTAAATTTCCGGTTTACTTACTTTCGATTTGAATCAATAGAGCTGTAAATGAGATATTGGATCCGAAAAAGGTTTCTTTATTTATTTGGTCATTAAATCTGTATTCTTCCTAAAAAACTATGGGAGCAGAAAAAGAAAGGGGCTAGTTTTCATAATTTCAAAAATAACAAAACATTTGATGAATCAGACTTTCAACATCAAATGACCATACCTTTTGACTGGGGTATCGTAACGACTATTGTAATATATCAAAATCGGAGCTCGTCTCGATCCATACAATAATTGTTGGCCTAGCATTGGAACTTGATTTCCGTACCCAAATTCCATCGTTTACATAACTTTTCGAGGGTTTGAAGATTTTGTCTAAATTTCCGGTTTACTTACTTTCGATTTGAATCAATAGAGTTGTAAATGGGATATTGGATCCGAAAAAGGTTTCTTTATTTATTTGGTCATTAACTCTGTATTCTTCCTAAAAACGTATGGGAGCAGAAAAAGAAAGGGGCTAGTTTTCATAACTTCAAAAATACGAAAAAATTTGATGAATCAGACTTCCAACATCGAATGACCATAACTTTTGAGTGGGGTAACGTAACGACTATTATAATATATCAAATCGGAGCTCGTCTCGATCCATACAATAATTGTTAGCCTAGCATTGGAACCTGATTTCCGTACCCAAATTCCATCGTTTACATAACTTATCGAGGGTTTGAAGAGTTTGTCATAAATTTCCGGTTTACTTACTTTCGATCTGAATCAATAGAGCTGTAAATGAGATATTGGATCCGACAAAGGTTTCTTTATTTATTTGGTCAATAAATCTGTATTCTTCATAAAAAACTATGGGAGGAGAAAAAGAAAGGGGTTAGTTTTCATAATTTTAAAAATAACAAAACATTTGATGAATCAGACTTACAACATCAAATGACCATAACTTTTGACTGGGGTAACGTAACGACTATTATAATATATCAAATCGGAGCTCATCTCGATCCATACAATAATTGTTTGCCTCGGAATGGAACCTGATTTCTGTACCCAAATTCCATCGTTTACAAAACTTATCGAGGGTTTGAAGATTTTGTCGTAAATTTCCGGTTTACTTACCTTCGATATGATTCAATAGATCTGTAAATGAGATATTGGATCCGACAAAGGTTTCTATATTTATTTGACCATTAAATCTGTATTCTTCCTAAAAAACTATGGGAGTAGAAAAAGAAAGGGGCAAGTTTTCAAAATTTCAAAAATACGAAAACATTTGATGAATCAGACTTCCAACATCAAATGACCATAACTTTTAACTAGGGTATCGTAACGACTATTATAATATATCAAAATCGGAGCTCGTCTCGATCCATACAATAATTGTTGGCCTAGCATTGGAACCTGATTTCCGTACCCAAATTCCATCGTTTACATAACTTATCGAGGGTTTGAAGATTTTGTCGTAAATTTCCGGTTTACTTACTTTCGATTTGAATCAATAGAGCTGTAAATGAGATATTGGATCCGAAAAAGGTTTCTTTATTTATTTGGTCATTAAATCTGTCTTCTTCCTAAAAACGTATGGGAGCAGAAAAAGAAAGGGGCTAGTTTTCATAATTTCAAAAATAACAAAACATTTGATGAATCAGACTTTCAACATCAAATGACCATAACTTTTGACTGGGGTACCGTAACGACTATTGTAATATATCAAAATCGGAGCTCGTCTCGATCCATACAATAATTGTTGGCCTAGCATTGGAACCTGATTTCCGTACCCAAATTCCATCGTTTACATAACTTATCTAGGGTTTGAAGATTTTGTCGTAAATTTCGGGTTTACTTACTTTCGATTTGAATCAAAAGAGCTGTAAATGAGATATTGGATCCGACAAAGGTTTCTTTATTTATTTGGTCATTAAATCTGTATTCTCCCTAAAAAACTATGGGAGTAGAAAAAGAAAGGGGCAAGTTTTCAAAACTTCAAAAATACGAAAACATTTGATGAATCAGACTTCCAACATCAAATGACCATAACTTTTAACTAGGGTATCGTAACGACTATTATAATATATCAAAATCGGAGCTCGTCTCGATCCATACAATAATTGTTGGCCTAGCATTGGAACCTGATTTCCGTACCCAAATTCCATCTTTTACATAACTTATCGAGGGTTTAAAGATTTTGTCGTAAATTTCCGGTTTACTTACTTTCGATTTGAATCAATAGAGCTGTAAATGAGATATTGGATCCGAAAAAAGTTTCTTTATTTATTTGGTCATTAAATCTGTATTCTTCCTAAAAAACTATGGGAGCAGAAAAAGAAGGGGGCTAATTTTCATAATTTCAAAAATAACAAAACATTTGATGAATCAGACTTTCAACATCAAATGACCATAACTTTTGACTGGGGTATCCTAACGACAATTGTAATATATCAAAATCGGAGCTCGTCTCGATCCATACAATAATTGTTGGCCTAGCATTGGAACCTGATTTCCGTACCCAAATTCCATCGTTTACATAACTTATCGAGGGTTTGAAGATTTTGTCATAAATTTCCGGTTTACTTACTTTCGATTTGAATCAATAGAGCTGTAAATGAGATATTGGATCCGAAAAAGGTTTCTTTATTTATTTGGTCATTAAATCTGTATTCTTCCTAAAAATGTATGGGAGCAGAAAAAGAAAGGGGCTAGTTTTCATAATTTCAAAAATAACAAAACATTTGATGAATCAGACTTTCAACATCAAATGACCATAACTTTTGACTCGGGTATCGTAACGACTATTGTAATATATCAAAATCGGAGCTCGTCTCGATCCATACAATAATTGTTGGCCTAGCATTAGAACCTGATTTCCGTACCCAAATTCCATCGTTTACATAACTTATCGAGGGTTTGAAGATTTTGTCATAAATTTCCGGTTTACTTACTTTCGATTTGAATCAATAGAGCTGTAAATGAGATATCGGATCCGAAAAAGGTTTCTTTATTTATTTGTTCATTAAATCTGTATTCTTCCTAAAAACGTATGGGAGCAGAAAAAAGAAAGGGGCTAATTTTCATAATTTCAAAAATAACAAAACATTTGATGAATTAGACTTCCAACATCAAATGACCATAACTTTTGACTAGGGTATCGTAACGACTATTATAATATATCAAATCGGAGCTCGTCTCGATCCATACAATAATTGTTGGCCTCGGAATGGAACTTGATTTCTGTACCCAAATTCCATCGTTTACATAACTTATCGAGGGTTTTAAAATTTTGTCGTAAATTTGCGGTTTACTTACCTTCGATATGATTCAATAGAGCTGTCAATGAGATATTGGTTCCGACAAAGGTTTCTTTATTTATTTGGTCATTAAATCTGTATTCTTCCTAAAAAACTATGGGAGTAGAAAAAGAAAGGGGCAAGTTTTCAAAACTTCAAAAATACGAAAACATTTGATGAATCAGACTTCCAACATCAAATGACCATAACTTTTAACTAGGGTATCGTAACGACTATTATAATATATCAAAATCGGAGCTCGTCTCGATCCATACAATAATTGTTGGCCTAGCATTGGAACCTGATTTCCGTACCCAAATTCCATCTTTTACATAACTTATCGAGGGTTTAAAGATTTTGTCGTAAATTTCCGGTTTACTTACTTTCGATTTGAATCCATAGAGCTGTAAATGAGATATTGGATCCGAAAAAAGTTTCTTTATTTATTTGGTCATTAACTCTGTATTCTTCCTAAAAAACTATAGGAGTAGAAAAAGAAAGGGGCAAGTTTTCAAAACTTCAAAAATACGAAAACATTTGATGAATCAGACTTCCAACATCAAATGACCATAACTTTTAACTAGGGTATCGTAACGACTATTATAATATATCAAAATCGGAGCTCGTCTCCATCCATACAATAATTGTTAGCCTAGCATTGGAACCTGATTTCCGTACCCAAATTCCATCGTTTACATAACTTATCGAGGGTTTGAAGATTTTGTCGTAAATTTCTGGTTTACTTACTTTCGATCTGAATCAATAGAGCTGTAAATGAGATATTGGATCCGACAAATGTTTCTTTATTTATTTGGTCAATAAATCTGTATTCTTCCTAAAAAACTATTGGAGGAGAAAAAGAAAGCGGATAGTTTTCATAATTTTAAAAATAAAAAAACATTTGATGAATCAGACTTACAACATCAAATGACCATAACTTTTGACTGGGGTAACGTAACGACTATTATAATATATCAAATCGGAGCTCGTCTCGATCCATACAATAATTGTTAGCCTAGCATTGGAACCTGATTTCCGTACCCAAATTCCATCGTTTACATAACTTATCGAGGGTTTGAAGATTTTGTCGTAAATTTCCGGTTTACTTACTTTCGATCTGAATCAATAGAGCTGTAAATGAGATATTGGATCCGAAAAAGGTTTCTTTATTTATTTGGTCATTAACTCTGTATTCTTCCTAAAAACGTATGGGAGCAGAAAAAGAAAGGGGCCAGTTTTCATAACTTCAAAAATACGAAAACATTTGATGAATCAGACTTCCAACATCAAATGACCATAACTTTTGAGTGGGGTAACGTAACGACTATTATAATATATCAAATCGGAGCTCGTCTCGATCCATACAATAATTGTTAGCCTAGCATTGGAACCTGATTTCCGTACCCAAATTCCATCGTTTACATAACTTATCGAGGGTTTGAAGATTTTGTCGTAAATTTCCGGTTTACTTACTTTCGATCTGAATCAATAGAGCTGTAAATGAGATATTGGATCCGACAAAGGTTTCTTTATTTATTTGGTCAATAAATCTGTATTCTTCCTAAAAAACTATGGGAGGAGAAAAAGAAAGGGGCTAGTTTTCATAATTTTAAAAATAACAAAACATTTGATGAATCAAACTTCCAACATCAAATGACCATAACTTTTGACTGGTGTAACGTAACGACTATTATAATATATCAACTCGGAGCTCGTCTCGATCCATACAATAATTGTTAGCCTAGCATTGGAACCTGATTTCCGTACCCAAATTCCATCGTTTACATAACTTATCGAGGGTTTGAAGATTTTGTCGTAAATTTCCGGTTTACTTACTTTCGATCTGAATCAATAGAGCTGTAAATGAGATATTGGATCCGAAAAAGGTTTCTTTATTTATTTGGTCATTAACTCTGTATTCTTCCTAAAAACGTATGGGAGCAGAAAAAGAAAGGGGCTAGTTTTCATAACTTCAAAAATACGAAAACATTTGATGAATCAGACTTCCAACATCAAATGACCATAACTTTTGAGTGGGGTAACGTAACGACTATTATAATATATCAAATCGGAGCTCGTCTCGATCCATACAATAATTGTTAGCCTAGCATTGGAACCTGATTTCCGTACCCAAATTCCATCGTTTACATAACTTATCGAGGGTTTGAAGATTTTGTCGTAAATTTCCGGTTTACTTACTTTCGATCTGAATCAATAGAGCTGTAAATGAGATATTGGATCCGACAAAGGTTTCTTTATTTATTTGGTCAATAAATCTGTATTCTTCATAAAAAACTATGGGAGGAGAAAAAGAAAGGGGTTAGTTTTCATAATTTTAAAAATAACAAAACATTTGATGAATCAGACTTACAACATCAAATGACCATAACTTTTGACTGGGGTAACGTAACGACTATTATAATATATCAAATCGGAGCTCATCTCGATCCATACAATAATTGTTTGCCTTGGAATGGAACCTGATTTCTGTACCCAAATTCCATCGTTTACAAAACTTATCGAGGGTTTGAAGATTTTGTCGTAAATTTCCGGTTTACTTACCTTCGATATGATTCAATAGATCTGTAAATGAGATATTGGATCCGACAAAGGTTTCTATATTTATTTGATCATTAAATCTGTATTCTTCCTAAAAAAAACTATGGGAGTAGAAAAAGAAAGGGGCAAGTTTTCAAAACTTCAAAAATACGAAAACATTTGATGAATCAGACTTCCAACATCAAATGACCATAACTTTTAACTAGGGTATCGTAACGACTATTATAATATATCAAAATCGGAGCTCGTCTCGATCCATACAATAATTGTTGGCCTAGCATTGGAACCTGATTTCCGTACCCAAATTCCATCGTTTACATAACTTATCGAGGGTTTGAAGATTTTGTCGTAAATTTCCGGTTTACTTACTTTCGATTTGAATCAATAGAGCTGTAAATGAGATATTGGATCCGAAAAAGGTTTCTTTATTTATTTGGTCATTAAATCTGTATTCTTCCTAAAAAACTATGGGAGCAGAAAAAGAAAGGGGCTAGTTTTCATAATTTCAAAAATAACAAAACATTTGATGAATCAGACTTTCAACATCAAATGACCATACCTTTTGACTGGGGTATCGTAACGACTATTGTAATATATCAAAATCGGAGCTCGTCTCGATCCATACAATAATTGTTGGCCTAGCATTGGAACTTGATTTCCGTACCCAAATTGCATCGTTTACATAACTTTTCGAGGGTTTGAAGATTTTGTCTAAATTTCCGGTTTACTTACTTTCGATTTGAATCAATAGAGTTGTAAATGAGATATTGGATCCGAAAAAGGTTTCTTTATTTATTTGGTCATTAACTCTGTATTCTTCCTAAAAACGTATGGGAGCAGAAAAAGAAAGGGGCTAGTTTTCATAACTTCAAAAATACGAAAAAATTTGATGAATCAGACTTCCAACATCGAATGACCATAACTTTTGAGTGGGGTAACGTAACGACTATTATAATATATCAAATCGGAGCTCGTCTCGATCCATACAATAATTGTTAGCCTAGCATTGGAACCTGATTTCCGTACCCAAATTCCATCGTTTACATAACTTATCGAGGGTTTGAAGAGTTTGTCATAAATTTCCGGTTTACTTACTTTCGATCTGAATCAATAGAGCTCTAAATGAGATATTGGATCCGACAAAGGTTTCTTTATTTATTTGGTCAATAAATCTGTATTCTTCATAAAAAACTATGGGAGGAGAAAAAGAAAGGGGTTAGTTTTCATAATTTTAAAAATAACAAAACATTTGATGAATCAGACTTACAACATCAAATGACCATAACTTTTGACTGGGGTAACGTAACGACTATTATAATATATCAAATCGGAGCTCATCTCGATCCATACAATAATTGTTTGCCTCGGAATGGAACCTGATTTCTGTACCCAAATTCCATCGTTTACAAAACTTATCGAGGGTTTGAAGATTTTGTCGTAAATTTCCGGTTTACTTACCTTCGATATGATTCAATAGATCTGTAAATGAGATATTGGATCCGACAAAGGTTTCTATATTTATTTGACCATTAAATCTGTATTCTTCCTAAAAAACTATGGGAGTAGAAAAAGAAAGGGGCAAGTTTTCAAAACTTCAAAAATACGAAAACATTTGATGAATCAGACTTCCAACATCAAATGACCATAACTTTTAACTAGGGTATCGTAACGACTATTATAATATATCAAAATCGGAGCTCGTCTCGATCCATACAATAATTGTTGGCCTAGCATTGGAACCTGATTTCCGTACCCAAATTCCATCGTTTACATAACTTATCGAGGGTTTGAAGATTTTGTCGTAAATTTCCGGTTTACTTACTTTCGATTTGAATCAATAGAGCTGTAAATGAGATATTGGATCCGAAAAAGGTTTCTTTATTTATTTGGTCATTAAATCTGTATTCTTCCTAAAAAACTATGGGAGCAGAAAAAGAAAGGGGCTAGTTTTCATAATTTCAAAAATAACAAAACATTTGATGAATCAGACTTTCAACATCAAATGACCATACCTTTTGACTGGGGTATCGTAACGACTATTGTAATATATCAAAATCGGAGCTCGTCTCGATCCATACAATAATTGTTGGCCTAGCATTGGAACTTGATTTCCGTACCCAAATTGCATCGTTTACATAACTTTTCGAGGGTTTGAAGATTTTGTCTAAATTTCCGGTTTACTTACTTTCGATTTGAATCAATAGAGTTGTAAATGAGATATTGGATCCGAAAAAGGTTTCTTTATTTATTTGGTCATTAACTCTGTATTCTTCCTAAAAACGTATGGGAGCAGAAAAAGAAAGGGGCTAGTTTTCATAACTTCAAAAATACGAAAAAATTTGATGAATCAGACTTCCAACATCGAATGACCATAACTTTTGAGTGGGGTAACGTAACGACTATTATAATATATCAAATCGGAGCTCGTCTCGATCCATACAATAATTGTTAGCCTAGCATTGGAACCTGATTTCCGTACCCAAATTCCATCGTTTACATAACTTATCGAGGGTTTGAAGAGTTTGTCATAAATTTCCGGTTTACTTACTTTCGATCTGAATCAATAGAGCTCTAAATGAGATATTGGATCCGACAAAGGTTTCTTTATTTATTTGGTCAATAAATCTGTATTCTTCATAAAAAACTATGGGAGGAGAAAAAGAAAGGGGTTAGTTTTCATAATTTTAAAAATAACAAAACATTTGATGAATCAGACTTACAACATCAAATGACCATAACTTTTGACTGGGGTAACGTAACGACTATTATAATATATCAAATCGGAGCTCATCTCGATCCATACAATAATTGTTTGCCTCGGAATGGAACCTGATTTCTGTACCCAAATTCCATCGTTTACAAAACTTATCGAGGGTTTGAAGATTTTGTCGTAAATTTCCGGTTTACTTACCTTCGATATGATTCAATAGATCTGTAAATGAGATATTGGATCCGACAAAGGTTTCTATATTTATTTGACCATTAAATCTGTATTCTTCCTAAAAAACTATGGGAGTAGAAAAAGAAAGGGGCAAGTTTTCAAAATTTCAAAAATACGAAAACATTTGATGAATCAGACTTCCAACATCAAATGACCATAACTTTTAACTAGGGTATCGTAACGACTATTATAATATATCAAAATCGGAGCTCGTCTCGATCCATACAATAATTGTTGGCCTAGCATTGGAACCTGATTTCCGTACCCAAATTCCATCGTTTACATAACTTATCGAGGGTTTGAAGATTTTGTCGTAAATTTCCGGTTTACTTACTTTCGATTTGAATCAATAGAGCTGTAAATGAGATATTGGATCCGAAAAAGGTTTCTTTATTTATTTGGTCATTAAATCTGTATTCTTCCTAAAAAACTATGGGAGCAGAAAAAGAAAGGGGCTAGTTTTCATAATTTCAAAAATAACAAAACATTTGATGAATCAGACTTTCAACATCAAATGACCATACCTTTTGACTGGGGTATCGTAACGACTATTGTAATATATCAAAATCGGAGCTCGTCTCGATCCATACAATAATTGTTGGCCTAGCATTGGAACTTGATTTCCGTACCCAAATTCCATCGTTTACATAACTTTTCGAGGGTTTGAAGATTTTGTCTAAATTTCCGGTTTACTTACTTTCGATTTGAATCAATAGAGTTGTAAATGAGATATTGGATCCGAAAAAGGTTTCTTTATTTATTTGGTCATTAACTCTGTATTCTTCCTAAAAACGTATGGGAGCAGAAAAAGAAAGGGGCTAGTTTTCATAACTTCAAAAATACGAAAAAATTTGATGAATCAGACTTCCAACATCGAATGACCATAACTTTTGAGTGGGGTAACGTAACGACTATTATAATATATCAAATCGGAGCTCGTCTCGATCCATACAATAATTGTTAGCCTAGCATTGGAACCTGATTTCCGTACCCAAATTCCATCGTTTACATAACTTATCGAGGGTTTGAAGAGTTTGTCATAAATTTCCGGTTTACTTACTTTCGATCTGAATCAATAGAGCTGTAAATGAGATATTGGATCCGACAAAGGTTTCTTTATTTATTTGGTCAATAAATCTGTATTCTTCATAAAAAACTATGGGAGGAGAAAAAGAAAGGGGTTAGTTTTCATAATTTGAAAAATAACAAAACATTTGATGAATCAGACTTACAACATCAAATGACCATAACTTTTGACTGGGGTAACGTAACGACTATTATAATATATCAAATCGGAGCTCATCTCGATCCATACAATAATTGTTTGCCTCAGAATGGAACCTGATTTCTGTACCCAAATTCCATCGTTTACAAAACTTATCGAGGGTTTGAAGATTTTGTCGTAAATTTCCGGTTTACTTACCTTCGATATGATTCAATAGATCTGTAAATGAGATATTGGATCCGACAAAGGTTTCTATATTTATTTGACCATTAAATCTGTATTCTTCCTAAAAAACTATGGGAGTAGAAAAAGAAAGGGGCAAGTTTTCAAAATTTCAAAAATACGAAAACATTTGATGAATCAGACTTCCAACATCAAATGACCATAACTTTTAACTAGGGTATCGTAACGACTATTATAATATATCAAAATCGGAGCTCGTCTCGATCCATACAATAATTGTTGGCCTAGCATTGGAACCTGATTTCCGTACCCAAATTCCATCGTTTACATAACTTATCGAGGGTTTGAAGATTTTGTCGTAAATTTCCGGTTTACTTACTTTCGATTTGAATCAATAGAGCTGTAAATGAGATATTGGATCCGAAAAAGGTTTCTTTATTTATTTGGTCATTAAATCTGTCTTCTTCCTAAAAACGTATGGGAGCAGAAAAAGAAAGGGGCTAGTTTTCATAATTTCAAAAATAACAAAACATTTGATGAATCAGACTTTCAACATC
Organism: Hippophae tibetana; assembly: GCA_037013495.1. Lineage (NCBI taxonomy): Eukaryota > Viridiplantae > Streptophyta > Magnoliopsida > Rosales > Elaeagnaceae > Hippophae > Hippophae tibetana. The sequence continues at coordinate 82,078,161 of CM072801.1, forward strand.
AAATGACCATAACTTTTGACTGGGGTATCGTAACGACTATTGTAATATATCAAAATCGGAGCTCGTCTCGATCCATACAATAATTGTTGGCCTAGCATTGGAACCTGATTTCCGTACCCAAATTCCATCGTTTACATAACTTATCTAGGGTTTGAAGATTTTGTCGTAAATTTCGGGTTTACTTACTTTCGATTTGAATCAAAAGAGCTGTAAATGAGATATCGGATCCGAAAAAGGTTTCTTTATTTATTTGTTCATTAAATCTGTATTCTTCCTAAAAACGTATGGGAGCAGAAAAAAGAAAGGGGCTAATTTTCATAATTTCAAAAATAACAAAACATTTGATGAATTAGACTTCCAACATCAAATGACCATAACTTTTGACTAGGGTATCGTAACGACTATTATAATATATCAAATCGGAGCTCGTCTCGATCCATACAATAATTGTGGGCCTCGGAATGGAACTTGATTTCTGTACCCAAATTCCATCGTTTACATAACTTATCGAGGGTTTTAAAATTTTGTCGTAAATTTGCGGTTTACTTACCTTCGATATGATTCAATAGAGCTGTCAATGAGATATTGGTTCCGACAAAGGTTTCTTTATTTATTTGGTCATTAAATCTGTATTCTTCCTAAAAAACTATGGGAGCAGAAAAAGAAAAGGGCTAGTTTTCATAATTTCAAAAATAACAAAACATTTGATGAATGAGACTTCCAACATCAAATGACCATAACTTTTGACTAAGGTATCGTAACGACTATTATAATATATCAAATCGGAGCTCGTTTTGATCCATACAATAATTGTTGGCCTCGGAATGGAACTTGATTTCTGTACCCAAATTCCATCGTTTACATAACTTATCGAGGGTTTGAAGATTTTGTCGTAAATTTCCGGTTTACTTACTTTCGATTTGAATCAATAGAGCTGTAAATGAGATATTGGATCCGAAAAAGGTTTCTTTATTTATTTGGTCATTAAATCTGTCTTCTTCCTAAAAACGTATGGGAGCAGAAAAAGAAAGGGGCTAGTTTTCATAATTTCAAAAATAACAAAACATTTGATGAATCAGACTTTCAACATCAAATGACCATAACTTTTGACTGGGGTATCGTAACGACTATTGTAATATATCAAAATCGGAGCTCGTCTCGATCCATACAATAATTGTTGGCCTAGCATTGGAACCTGATTTCCGTACCCAAATTCCATCGTTTACATAACTTATCGAGGGTTTGAAGAGTTTGTCATAAATTTCCGGTTTACTTACTTTCGATCTGAATCAATAGAGCTCTAAATGAGATATTGGATCCGACAAAGGTTTCTTTATTTATTTGGTCAATAAATCTGTATTCTTCATAAAAAACTATGGGAGGAGAAAAAGAAAGGGGTTAGTTTTCATAATTTTAAAAATAACAAAACATTTGATGAATCAGACTTACAACATCAAATGACCATAACTTTTGACTGGGGTAACGTAACGACTATTATAATATATCAAATCGGAGCTCATCTCGATCCATACAATAATTGTTTGCCTCGGAATGGAACCTGATTTCTGTACCCAAATTCCATCGTTTACAAAACTTATCGAGGGTTTGAAGATTTTGTCGTAAATTTCCGGTTTACTTACCTTCGATATGATTCAATAGATCTGTAAATGAGATATTGGATCCGACAAAGGTTTCTATATTTATTTGACCATTAAATCTGTATTCTTCCTAAAAAACTATGGGAGTAGAAAAAGAAAGGGGCAAGTTTTCAAAATTTCAAAAATACGAAAACATTTGATGAATCAGACTTCCAACATCAAATGACCATAACTTTTAACTAGGGTATCGTAACGACTATTATAATATATCAAAATCGGAGCTCGTCTCGATCCATACAATAATTGTTGGCCTAGCATTGGAACCTGATTTCCGTACCCAAATTCCATCGTTTACATAACTTATCGAGGGTTTGAAGATTTTGTCGTAAATTTCCGGTTTACTTACTTTCGATTTGAATCAATAGAGCTGTAAATGAGATATTGGATCCGAAAAAGGTTTCTTTATTTATTTGGTCATTAAATCTGTATTCTTCCTAAAAAACTATGGGAGCAGAAAAAGAAAGGGGCTAGTTTTCATAATTTCAAAAATAACAAAACATTTGATGAATCAGACTTTCAACATCAAATGACCATACCTTTTGACTGGGGTATCGTAACGACTATTGTAATATATCAAAATCGGAGCTCGTCTCGATCCATACAATAATTGTTGGCCTAGCATTGGAACTTGATTTCCGTACCCAAATTCCATCGTTTACATAACTTTTCGAGGGTTTGAAGATTTTGTCTAAATTTCCGGTTTACTTACTTTCGATTTGAATCAATAGAGTTGTAAATGAGATATTGGATCCGAAAAAGGTTTCTTTATTTATTTGGTCATTAAATCTGTCTTCTTCCTAAAAACGTATGGGAGCAGAAAAAGAAAGGGGCTAGTTTTCATAATTTCAAAAATAACAAAACATTTGATGAATCAGACTTTCAACATCAAATGACCATAACTTTTGACTGGGGTATCGTAACGACTATTGTAATATATCAAAATCGGAGCTCGTCTCGATCCATACAATAATTGTTGGCCTAGCATTGGAACCTGATTTCCGTACCCAAATTCCATCGTTTACATAACTTATCTAGGGTTTGAAGATTTTGTCGTAAATTTCGGGTTTACTTACTTTCGATTTGAATCAAAAGAGCTGTAAATGAGATATCGGATCCGAAAAAGGTTTCTTTATTTATTTGTTCATTAAATCTGTATTCTTCCTAAAAACGTATGGGAGCAGAAAAAAGAAAGGGGCTAATTTTCATAATTTCAAAAATAACAAAACATTTGATGAATTAGACTTCCAACATCAAATGACCATAACTTTTGACTAGGGTATCGTAACGACTATTATAATATATCAAATCGGAGCTCGTCTCGATCCATACAATAATTGTGGGCCTCGGAATGGAACTTGATTTCTGTACCCAAATTCCATCGTTTACATAACTTATCGAGGGTTTTAAAATTTTGTCGTAAATTTGCGGTTTACTTACCTTCGATATGATTCAATAGAGCTGTCAATGAGATATTGGTTCCGACAAAGGTTTCTTTATTTATTTGGTCATTAAATCTGTATTCTTCCTAAAAAACTATGGGAGCAGAAAAAGAAAAGGGCTAGTTTTCATAATTTCAAAAATAACAAAACATTTGATGAATGAGACTTCCAACATCAAATGACCATAACTTTTGACTAAGGTATCGTAACGACTATTATAATATATCAAATCGGAGCTCGTTTTGATCCATACAATAATTGTTGGCCTCGGAATGGAACTTGATTTCTGTACCCAAATTCCATCGTTTACATAACTTATCGAGGGTTTTAAATTATTGTCGTAAATTTGCGGTTTACTTACCTTCGATATGATTCAATAGAGCTGTCAATGAGATATTGGTTCCGACAAAGGTTTCTTTATTTATTTGGTCATTAAATCTGTATTCTTCCTAAAAACGTATGGGAGTAGAAAAAGAAAGGGGCTAGTTTTCAAAACTTCAAAAATATGAAATCATTTGATGAATCAGACTTCCAACATCAAATGACCATAACTTTTAACTAGGGTATCGTAACGACTATTATAATATATCAAAATTGGAGCTCGTCTCGATCCATACAATAATTGTTGGCCTAGCATTGGAACCTGATTTCCGTACCCAAATTCCATATTTTACATAACTTATCGAGGGTTTGAAGATTTTGTCGTAAATTTCCGGTTTACTTACTTTCAATTTGAATCAATAGAGCTGTAAATGAGATATTGGATCCGACAAAGGTTTCTTTATTTATTTGGTCATTAAATCTGTATTCTTCCTAAAAAACAATGGGAGCAGAAAAAGAAATGGGCTAGTTTTCATAATTTCAAAAATAACAAACCATTTGATGAATCAGACTTCCAACATCAAATGACCATAACTTTTGACTGGGGTAACGTAACGACTATTATAATATATCAAATCGGAGCTCATCTCAATCCATACAATAATTGTTGGCCTCGGAATGGAACCTGGTTTCTGTACCCAAATTCCATCGTTTGCATAACTTATCGAGTGTTTGAAGATTTTGTCGTAAATTTGCGGTTTACTTACCTTCGATATGATTAAATAGATCCGTCAATGAGATATTGGTTCCGACAAAGGTTTCTATATTTATTTGGTCATTAAATCTGTATTCTTCCTAAAAAACTATGGGAGTAGAAAAAGAAAATGGCTAGTTTTCATAATTTCAAAAATAACAAAACATTTAATGAATGAGACTTCCAACATCAAATGACCATAACTTTTGACTAGGGTATCGTAACGACTATTATAATATATCAAATCGGAGCTCGTCTCGATCCATACAATAATTGTTGGCCTCAGAATGGAACCTGATTTTTGTACCCAAATTCCATCGTTTACATAACTTATCGAGGGTTTGAAGATTTTGTCGTAAATTTCCAGTTTACTTACTTTCGATTTGAATCAAGAGAGCTGTAAATGAGATATTGGATCCGACAAAGGTTTCTTTATTTATTTGGTCATTAAATCTGTATTCTTCCTAAAAACGTATGGGAGCAGAAAAAGAAAGGGGCTAGTTTTCATAATTTCAAAAATAACAAAACATTTGATGAATCAGACTTCCAACATCAAATGACCATAACTTTTGACTAGGGTATCGTAACGACTATTATAATATATCAAATGGAAGCTCGTCTCGATCCATACAATAATTGTTGGCCTCGGAATGGGACCTGATTTCTGTACCCAAATTCCATCATTTACATAACTTATCGAGGGTTTGAAGATTTTGTCGTAAATTTCCGGTTTACTTACCTTCGTTATGATTCAATAGATCTGTCAATGAGATATAGGTTCCGACAAAGGTTTCTTAATTTATTTGGTCATTAAATCTGTATTCTTCCTAAAAACGTATGGGAGCATAAAAAGAAAGGGGCTAGTTTTCATAATTTCAAAAATAACAAAACATTTGATGAATGAGACTTCCAACTTCAAATGACCATAACTTTTGACTAGGGTATCGTAACGACTATTATAATATATCAAATCGGAGCTCGTCTCGATCCATACAATAATTGTTGGTCTCGAAATGGAACCTGATTTTTGTACCCAAATTCCATCGTTTACATAACTTATCGAGGGTTTTAAGATTTTGTCGTAAATTTGCGGTTTTGCTTACCTTCGATATGATTCAATAGAACTGTCAATGAGATATTGGTTCCGAGAAAAGGTTTCTTTATTTTTTTGTCATTAAATCTGTATTCTTCCTAAAAACGTATGGAAGCAGAAAAAGAAAGGGGCTTGTTTTCAAAGCTTCAAAAATACGAAAACATTTGATGAATCAGACTTCCAACATCAAATGACCATAACTTTTAACTAGGGTATCGTAACGACTATTATAATATATCAAAATCGGAGCTCGTCTCAATCCATACAATAATTGTTGGCCTAGCATTGGAACCTAATTTCCGTACCCAAATTCCATCTTTTACATAACTTATCGAGGGTTTGAAGATTTTGTCGTAAATTTGCGATTTACTTACCTTCGATATGATTCAATAGAGCTGTCAATGAGATATTGTTTCCGACAAAGGTTTCTTTATTTATTTGGTCATTAAATCTGTATTCTTATTAAAAACGTATGGGAGCAGAAAAAGAAAGGGGCTAGTTTTCAAAACTTCAAAAATACGAAAACATTTGATGAATCAGACTTCCAACATCAAATGACCATAACTTTTGACTATGGTATCGTAACGACTATTATAATATATCAAAATCGGGGCTCGTCTCGATCCATACAATAATTGTTGGCCTAGCATTGGAACCTGATTTCCGTACCCAAATTCCATCGTTTACATAACTTATGGAGGGTTTTAAGATTTTATCGTAAATTTGCGGTTTACTTACTTTCGATTTAAATCAATAGAGCTGTCAATGAGATATTGGATCCGAAAAAGGTTTCTTTATTTATTTGGTCATTAAATCTGTATTCTTCCTAAAAAACTATGGGAGCAGAAAAAGGAAGGAGCTAGTTTTCATAATTTCAAATATAACAAAACATTTGATGAATCACACTTCCAACATCAAATGACCATAACATTTGACTGGGGTATCGTAACGACTATTATAATATATCAAATCGGAGCTCGTCTCGATCCATACAATAATTGTTGGCCTCGGAATGGAACCTGATTTTTGTACCCAAATTCCATCGTTTACATAACTTATCGAGGGTTTTAAGATTTTGTCGTAAATTTGCGGTTTACTTACCTTCGATATGATTCAATAGAGCGGTCAATGAGATATTGGTTCCGAAAAAGGTTTCTTTATTTATTTGGTCATTAAATCTGTATTCTTCCTAAAAAACTATGGGAGCAGAAAAAGAAAGGGGCTAGTTTTCATAATTTCAAAAATAACAAAACATTTGATGAATGAGACTTCCAACATCAAATGACCATAACTTTTGACTAGGGTATCGTAACGACTATTATAATATATCAAATTGGAGCTCGTCTCGATCCATACAATAATTGTTGGCCTCGGAATGGGAACTGATTTCTGTACCCAAATTCCATCGTTTACATAACTTAACAAGGGTTTTAAGATTTTGTCGTAAATATGCGGTTTACTTACCTTCGATATGATTCAATAGATCTGTCAATGAGATATAGGTTCCGAAAAAGGTTTCTATATTTATTTGGTCATTAAATCTATATTCTTCCTAAAAAACTATGGGAGCAGAAAAAAGAAAGGGGCTAGTTTTCATAATTTCAAAAATAACAAAACATTTGTTGAATCAGACTTCCAACATCAAATGACCATAACTTTTGACTGGGTAACGTAACGACTATTATAATATATCAAATTGGAGCTCGTCTCGATCCATAAAATAATTCTTGGCCTCGGAATGGGACCTGATTTCTGTACCCAAATTCCATCGTTTACATAACTTATCGAGGGTTTTAAGATTTTGTCGTAAATTTGCGGTTTACTTACCTTCGATATGATTCAATAGATCTGTCAATGAGATATAGGTTCCGACAAAGGTTTCCATATTTATTTGGTCATTAAATCTATATTCTTCCTAAAAAACTATGGGAGCAGAAAAAAGAAAGGGGCTAGTTTTCATAATTTCAAAAATAACAAAACATTTGATGAATCAGACTTCCAACATCAAATGACCATAACTTTTGACTGGGGTATCGTAACGACTATTGTAATATATCAAAATCGGAGCTCGTCTCGATCCATACAATAATTGTTGGCCTAGCATTGGAACCTAATTTCCGTACCCAAATTCCATCGTTTACATAACTTATCGAGGGTTTGAAGATTTTGTCGTAAATTTCCGGTTTACTTACTTTCGATCTGAATCAATAGAGCTGTAAATGAGATATTGGATCCGACAAAGTTTTCTTTATTTATTTTGTCAATAAATCTGTATTCTTCCTAAAAAACTATGGGAGGAGAAAAAGAAAGGGGCTAGTTTTCATAATTTTAAAAATAACAAAACATTTGATGAATCAGACTTACAACATCAAATGACCATAACTTTTGACTGGGGTAACGTAACGACTATTATAATATATCAAATCGGAGCTCGTCTCGATCCATACAATAATTGTTTGCCTCGGATTGGAACCTGATTTCTGTACCCAAATTCCATCGTTTACATAACTTATCGAGGGTTTGAAGATTTTGTCGTAAATTTGCGGTTTACTTACCTTCGATATGATTCAATAGAGCGGTCAATGAGATATTGGTTCCGACAAAGGTTTCTTTATTTATTTGGTCATTAAATCTGTATTCTTCCTAAAAAACTATGGGAGCAGAAAAAGAAAGGGGCTAGTTTTCATAATTTCAAAAATAACAAAACATTTGATGAATGAGACTTCCAACATCAAATGACCATAACTTTTGACTAGGGTATCGTAACGACTATTATAATATATCAAATTGGAGCTCGTCTCGATCCATACAATAATTGTTGGCCTCGGAATGGGAACTGATTTCTGTACCCAAATTCCATCGTTTACATAACTTAACAAGGGTTTTAAGATTTTGTCGTAAATATGCGGTTTACTTACCTTCGATATGATTCAATAGATCTGTCAATGAGATATAGGTTCCGAAAAAGGTTTCTATATTTATTTGGTCATTAAATCTATATTCTTCCTAAAAAACTATGGGAGCAGAAAAAAGAAAGGGGCTAGTTTTCATAATTTCAAAAATAACAAAACATTTGTTGAATCAGACTTCCAACATCAAATGACCATAACTTTTGACTGGGTAACGTAACGACTATTATAATATATCAAATTGGAGCTCGTCTCGATCCATAAAATAATTCTTGGCCTCGGAATGGGACCTGATTTCTGTACCCAAATTCCATCGTTTACATAACTTATCGAGGGTTTTAAGATTTTGTCGTAAATTTGCGGTTTACTTACCTTCGATATGATTCAATAGATCTGTCAATGAGATATAGGTTCCGACAAAGGTTTCCATATTTATTTGGTCATTAAATCTATATTCTTCCTAAAAAACTATGGGAGCAGAAAAAAGAAAGGGGCTAGTTTTCATAATTTCAAAAATAACAAAACATTTGATGAATCAGACTTCCAACATCAAATGACCATAACTTTTGACTGGGGTATCGTAACGACTATTGTAATATATCAAAATCGGAGCTCGTCTCGATCCATACAATAATTGTTGGCCTAGCATTGGAACCTAATTTCCGTACCCAAATTCCATCGTTTACATAACTTATCGAGGGTTTGAAGATTTTGTCGTAAATTTCCGGTTTACTTACTTTCGATCTGAATCAATAGAGCTGTAAATGAGATATTGGATCCGACAAAGTTTTCTTTATTTATTTTGTCAATAAATCTGTATTCTTCCTAAAAAACTATGGGAGGAGAAAAAGAAAGGGGCTAGTTTTCATAATTTTAAAAATAACAAAACATTTGATGAATCAGACTTACAACATCAAATGACCATAACTTTTGACTGGGGTAACGTAACGACTATTATAATATATCAAATCGGAGCTCGTCTCGATCCATACAATAATTGTTTGCCTCGGATTGGAACCTGATTTCTGTACCCAAATTCCATCGTTTACATAACTTATCGAGGGTTTGAAGATTTTGTCGTAAATTTGCGGTTTACTTACCTTCGATATGATTCAATAGATCTGTAAATGAGATATTGGATCCGACAAAGGTTTCTATATTTATTTCATCATTAAATCTGTATTCTTCCTAAAAAACTATGGGAGCAGAAAAAAGAAAGGGGCTAGTTTTCATAATTTCAAAAATAACAAAACATTTGATGAATCAGACTTCCAACATCAAATGACTGTAACTTTTGACTGGGGTATCGTAACGACTATTGAAATATATCAAAATTGAAGCTCGTCTCGATCCATACAATAATTGTTCGCCTAGCATTGGAACCTAATTTCCGTACCCAAATTCCATCGTTTACATAACTTATCGAGGTTTTGAAGATTTTGTCGTAAATTTCCTGTTTACTTACTTTCGATTTGAATCAATAGAGCTGTAAATGAGATATTGGATCCGACAAAGGTTTCTATATTTATTTGCTCATTAAATCTGTATTCTTCCTAAAAAACTATGGGAGCAGAAAAAAGAAAGGGGCTAGTTTTCATAATTTCAAAAATAACAAAACATTTGATGAATCAGACTTCCAACATCAAATGACCATAACTTTTGACTGGGGTATCGTAACGACTATTATAATATATCAAATCGGAGCTCGTCTCGATCCATACAATAATTGTTGGCCTCGGAATGTAACCTGATTTCTGTACCCAAATTCCATCGTTTACATAACTTATCGAGGGTTTTAAGATTTTGTCGTAAATTTGCGGTATACTTACCTTCGATATTATTCAATAGAGCGGTCAATGAGATATTGGTTCCGACAAAGGTTTCTTTATTTATTTGGTCATTAAATCTGTATTCTTCCTAAAAAACTATGGGAGCAGAAAAAGAAAGGGGCTAGTTTTCATAATTTCAAAAATAACAAAACATTTGATGAATGAGACATCCAACATCAAATGACCATAACTTTTGACTAGGGTATCGTAACGACTATTATAAAATATCAAATTGGAGCTCGTCTCGATCCATACAATAATTGTTGGCCTTGGAATGGGACCTGATTTCTGTACCCAAATTCCCTCGTTTACATAACTTATCGAGGGTTTTAAGATTTTGTCGTAAATTTGCGGTTTACTTACCTTCGATATGATTCAATAGATCTGTCAATGAGATATAGGTTCCGACAAAGGTTTCTATATTTTTTTGGTCATTAAATCTATATTCTTCCTAAAAAACTATGGGAGCAGAAAAAAGAAAGGGGCTAGTTTTCATAATTTCAAAAATAACAAAACATTAGATGAATCAGACTTTCAACATCAAATGACCATAACTTTTGACTGGGGTATCGTAACGACTATTGTAATATATCAAAATCGGAGCTCGTCTCGATCCATACAATAATTGTTGGCCTAGCATTAGAACCTGATTTCCGTACCCAAATTCCATCGTTTACATAACTTATCGAGGGTTTGAAGATTTTGTCATAAATTTCCGGTTTACTTACTTTCGATTTGAATCAATAGAGCTGTAAATGAGATATCGGATCCGAAAAAGGTTTCTTTATTTGTTTGTTCATTAAATCTGTATTCTTCCTAAAAACGTATGGGAGCAGAAAAAAGAAAGGGGCTAATTTTCATAATTTCAAAAATAACAAAACATTTGATGAATTAGACTTCCAACATCAAATGACCATAACTTTTGACTAGGGTATCGTAACGACTATTATAATATATCAAATCGGAGCTCGTCTCGATCCATACAATAATTGTTGGCCTCGGAATGTAACCTGATTTCTGTACCCAAATTCCATCGTTTACATAACTTATCGAGGGTTTTAAGATTTTGTCGTAAATTTGCGGTATACTTACCTTCGATATTATTCAATAGAGCGGTCAATGAGATATTGGTTCCGACAAAGGTTTCTTTATTTATTTGGTCATTAAATCTGTATTCTTCCTAAAAAACTATGGGAGCAGAAAAAGAAAGGGGCTAGTTTTCATAATTTCAAAAATAACAAAACATTTGATGAATGAGACATCCAACATCAAATGACCATAACTTTTGACTAGGGTATCGTAACGACTATTATAAAATATCAAATTGGAGCTCGTCTCGATCCATACAATAATTGTTGGCCTTGGAATGGGACCTGATTTCTGTACCCAAATTCCCTCGTTTACATAACTTATCGAGGGTTTTAAGATTTTGTCGTAAATTTGCGGTTTACTTACCTTCGATATGATTCAATAGATCTGTCAATGAGATATAGGTTCCGACAAAGGTTTCTATATTTTTTTGGTCATTAAATCTATATTCTTCCTAAAAAACTATGGGAGCAGAAAAAAGAAAGGGGCTAGTTTTCATAATTTCAAAAATAACAAAACATTAGATGAATCAGACTTTCAACATCAAATGACCATAACTTTTGACTGGGGTATCGTAACGACTATTGTAATATATCAAAATCGGAGCTCGTCTCGATCCATACAATAATTGTTGGCCTAGCATTAGAACCTGATTTCCGTACCCAAATTCCATCGTTTACATAACTTATCGAGGGTTTGAAGATTTTGTCATAAATTTCCGGTTTACTTACTTTCGATTTGAATCAATAGAGCTGTAAATGAGATATCGGATCCGAAAAAGGTTTCTTTATTTGTTTGTTCATTAAATCTGTATTCTTCCTAAAAACGTATGGGAGCAGAAAAAAGAAAGGGGCTAATTTTCATAATTTCAAAAATAACAAAACATTTGATGAATTAGACTTCCAACATCAAATGACCATAACTTTTGACTAGGGTATCGTAACGACTATTATAATATATCAAATCGGAGCTCGTCTCGATCCATACAATAATTGTTGGCCTCGGAATGGAACTTGATTTCTGTACCCAAATTCCATCGTTTACATAACTTATCGAGGGTTTTAAAATTTTGTCGTAAATTTGCGGTTTACTTACCTTCGATATGATTCAATAGAGCTGTCAATGAGATATTGGTTCCGACAAAGGTTTCTTTATTTATTTGGTCATTAAATCTGTATTCTTCCTAAAAAACTATGGGAGCAGAAAAAGAAAAGGGCTAGTTTTCATAATTTCAAAAATAACAAAACATTTGATGAATGAGACTTCCAACATCAAATGACCATAACTTTTGACTAAGGTATCGTAACGACTATTATAATATATCAAATCGGAGCTCGTTTTGATCCATACAATAATTGTTGGCCTCGGAATGGAACTTGATTTCTGTACCCAAATTCCATCGTTTACATAACTTATCGAGGGTTTTAAATTATTGTCGTAAATTTGCGGTTTACTTACCTTCGATATGATTCAATAGAGCTGTCAATGAGATATTGGTTCCGACAAAGGTTTCTTTATTTATTTGGTCATTAAATCTGTATTCTTCCTAAAAACGTATGGGAGTAGAAAAAGAAAGGGGCTAGTTTTCAAAACTTCAAAAATATGAAATCATTTGATGAATCAGACTTCCAACATCAAATGACCATAACTTTTAACTAGGGTATCGTAACGACTATTATAATATATCAAAATTGGAGCTCGTCTCGATCCATACAATAATTGTTGGCCTAGCATTGGAACCTGATTTCCGTACCCAAATTCCATATTTTACATAACTTATCGAGGGTTTGAAGATTTTGTCGTAAATTTCCGGTTTACTTACTTTCGATTTGAATCAATAGAGCTGTAAATGAGATATTGGATCCGACAAAGGTTTATTTATTTATTTGGTCATTAAATCTGTATTCTTCCTAAAAAACAATGGGAGCAGAAAAAGAAATGGGCTAGTTTTCATAATTTCAAAAATAACAAACCATTTGATGAATCAGACTTCCAACATCAAATGACCATAACTTTTGACTGGGGTAACGTAACGACTATTATAATATATCAAATCGGAGCTCATCTCAATCCATACAATAATTGTTGGCCTCGGAATGGAACCTGGTTTCTGTACCCAAATTCCATCGTTTACATAACTTATCGAGTGTTTGAAGATTTTGTCGTAAATTTGTGGTTTACTTACCTTCGATATGATTAAATAGATCTGTCAATGAGATATTGGTTCCGACAAAGGTTTCTATATTTATTTGGTCATTAAATCTGTATTCTTCCTAAAAAACTATGGGAGTAGAAAAAGAAAATGGCTAGTTTTCATAATTTCAAAAATAACAAAACATTTAATGAATGAGACTTCCAACATCAAATGACCATAACTTTTGACTAGGGTATCGTAACGACTATTATAATATATCAAATCGGAGCTCGTCTCGATCCATACAATAATTGTTGGCCTCAGAATGGAACCTGATTTTTGTACCCAAATTCCATCGTTTACATAACTTATCGAGGGTTTGAAGATTTTGTCGTAAATTTCCAGTTTACTTACTTTCGATTTGAATCAAGAGAGCTGTAAATGAGATATTGGATCCGACAAAGGTTTCTTTATTTATTTGGTCATTAAATCTGTATTCTTCCTAAAAACGTATGGGAGCAGAAAAAGAAAGGGGCTAGTTTTCATAATTTCAAAAATAACAAAACATTTGATGAATCAGACTTCCAACATCAAATGACCATAACTTTTGACTAGGGTATCGTAACGACTATTATAATATATCAAATGGAAGCTCGTCTCGATCCATACAATAATTGTTGGCCTCGGAATGGGACCTGATTTCTGTACCCAAATTCCATCATTTACATAACTTATCGAGGGTTTGAAGATTTTGTCGTAAATTTCCGGTTTACTTACCTTCGTTATGATTCAATAGATCTGTCAATGAGATATAGGTTCCGACAAAGGTTTCTTAATTTATTTGGTCTTTAAATCTGTATTCTTCCTAAAAACGTATGGGAGCATAAAAAGAAAGGGGCTAGTTTTCATAATTTCAAAAATAACAAAACATTTGATGAATGAGACTTCCAACTTCAAATGACCATAACTTTTGACTAGGGTATCGTAACGACTATTATAATATATCAAATCGGAGCTCGTCTCGATCCATACAATAATTGTTGGTCTCGAAATGGAACCTGATTTTTGTACCCAAATTCCATCGTTTACATAACTTATCGAGGGTTTTAAGATTTTGTCGTAAATTTGCGGTTTTGCTTACCTTCGATATGATTCAATAGAACTGTCAATGAGATATTGGTTCCGAGAAAAGGTTTCTTTATTTTTTGGTCATTAAATCTGTATTCTTCCTAAAAACGTATGGGAGCAGAAAAAGAAAGGGGCTTGTTTTCAAAGCTTCAAAAATACGAAAACATTTGATGAATCAGACTTCCAACATCAAATGACCATAACTTTTAACTAGGGTATCGTAACGACTATTATAATATATCAAAATCGGAGCTCGTCTCAATCCATACAATAATTGTTGGCCTAGCATTGGAACCTAATTTCCGTACCCAAATTCCATCTTTTACATAACTTATCGAGGGTTTGAAGATTTTGTCGTAAATTTGCGATTTACTTACCTTCGATATGATTCAATAGAGCTGTCAATGAGATATTGTTTCCGACAAAGGTTTCTTTATTTATTTGGTCATTAAATCTGTATTCTTATTAAAAACGTATGGGAGCAGAAAAAGAAAGGGGCTAGTTTTCAAAACTTCAAAAATACGAAAACATTTGATGAATCAGACTTCCAACATCAAATGACCATAACTTTTGACTATGGTATCGTAACGACTATTATAATATATCAAAATCGGGGCTCGTCTCGATCCATACAATAATTGTTGGCCTAGCATTGGAACCTGATTTCCGTACCCAAATTCCATCGTTTACATAACTTATGGAGGGTTTTAAGATTTTATCGTAAATTTGCGGTTTACTTACTTTCGATTTAAATCAATAGAGCTGTCAATGAGATATTGGATCCGAAAAAGGTTTCTTTATTTATTTGGTCATTAAATCTGTATTCTTCCTAAAAAACTATGGGAGCAGAAAAAGGAAGGAGCTAGTTTTCATAATTTCAAATATAACAAAACATTTGATGAATCACACTTCCAACATCAAATGACCATAACATTTGACTGGGGTATCGTAACGACTATTATAATATATCAAATCGGAGCTCGTCTCGATCCATACAATAATTGTTGGCCTCGGAATGGAACCTGATTTTTGTACCCAAATTCCATCGTTTACATAACTTATCGAGGGTTTTAAGATTTTGTCGTAAATTTGCGGTTTACTTACCTTCGATATGATTCAATAGAGCGGTCAATGAGATATTGGTTCCGACAAAGGTTTCTTTATTTATTTGGTCATTAAATCTGTATTCTTCCTAAAAAACTATGGGAGCAGAAAAAGAAAGGGGCTAGTTTTCATAATTTCAAAAATAACAAAACATTTGATGAATGAGACTTCCAACATCAAATGACCATAACTTTTGACTAGGGTATCGTAACGACTATTATAATATATCAAATTGGAGCTCGTCTCGATCCATACAATAATTGTTGGCCTCGGAATGGGACCTGATTTCTGTACCCAAATTCCATCGTTTACATAACTTAACAAGGGTTTTAAGATTTTGTCGTAAATATGCGGTTTACTTACCTTCGATATGATTCAATAGATCTGTCAATGAGATATAGGTTCCGAAAAAGGTTTCTATATTTATTTGGTCATTAAATCTATATTCTTCCTAAAAAACTATGGGAGCAGAAAAAAGAAAGGGGCTAGTTTTCATAATTTCAAAAATAACAAAACATTTGTTGAATCAGACTTCCAACATCAAATGACCATAACTTTTGACTGGGTAACGTAACGACTATTATAATATATCAAATTGGAGCTCGTCTCGATCCATAAAATAATTCTTGGCCTCGGAATGGGACCTGATTTCTGTACCCAAATTCCATCGTTTACATAACTTATCGAGGGTTTTAAGATTTTGTCGTAAATTTGCGGTTTACTTACCTTCGATATGATTCAATAGATCTGTCAATGAGATATAGGTTCCGACAAAGGTTTCCATATTTATTTGGTCATTAAATCTATATTCTTCCTAAAAAACTATGGGAGCAGAAAAAAGAAAGGGGCTAGTTTTCATAATTTCAAAAATAACAAAACATTTGATGAATCAGACTTCCAACATCAAATGACCATAACTTTTGACTGGGGTATCGTAACGACTATTGTAATATATCAAAATCGGAGCTCGTCTCGATCCATACAATAATTGTTGGCCTAGCATTGGAACCTAATTTCCGTACCCAAATTCCATCATTTACATAACTTATCGAGGGTTTGAAGATTTTGTCGTAAATTTCCGGTTTACTTACTTTCGATCTGAATCAATAGAGCTGTAAATGAGATATTGGATCCGACAAAGTTTTCTTTATTTATTTTGTCAATAAATCTGTATTCTTCCTAAAAAACTATGGGAGGAGAAAAAGAAAGGGGCTAGTTTTCATAATTTTAAAAATAACAAAACATTTGATGAATCAGACTTACAACATCAAATGACCATAACTTTTGACTGGGGTAACGTAACGACTATTATAATATATCAAATCGGAGCTCGTCTCGATCCATACAATAATTGTTTGCCTCGGATTGGAACCTGATTTCTGTACCCAAATTCCATCGTTTACATAACTTATCGAGGGTTTGAAGATTTTGTCGTAAATTTGCGGTTTACTTACCTTCGATATGATTCAATATATCTGTAAATGAGATATTGGATCCGACAAAGGTTTCTATATTTATTTCATCATTAAATCTGTATTCTTCCTAAAAAACTATGGGAGCAGAAAAAAGAAAGGGGCTAGTTTTCATAATTTCAAAAATAACAAAACATTTAATGAATCAGACTTCCAACATCAAATGACTGTAACTTTTGACTGGGGTATCGTAACGACTATTGAAATATATCAAAATTGAAGCTCGTCTCGATCCATACAATAATTGTTCGCCTAGCATTTTAACCTAATTTCCGTACCCAAATTCCATCGTTTACATAACTTATCGAGGTTTTGAAGATTTTGTCGTAAATTTCCAGTTTACTTACTTTCGATTTGAATCAATAGAGCTGTAAATGAGATATTGGATCCGACAAAGGTTTCTATATTTATTTGCTCATTAAATCTGTATTCTTCCTAAAAAACTATGGGAGCAGAAAAAAGAAAGGGGCTAGTTTTCATAATTTCAAAAATAACAAAACATTTGATGAATCAGACTTCCAACATCAAATGACCATAACTTTTGACTGGGGTATCGTAACGACTATTATAATATATCAAATCGGAGCTCGTCTCGATCCATACAATAATTGTTGGCCTCGGAATGTAACCTGATTTCTGTACCCAAATTCCATCGTTTACATAACTTATCGAGGGTTTTAAGATTTTGTCGTAAATTTGCGGTATACTTACCTTCGATATTATTCAATAGAGCGGTCAATGAGATATTGGTTCCGACAAAGGTTTCTTTATTTATTTGGTCATTAAATCTGTATTCTTCCTAAAAAACTATGGGAGCAGAAAAAGAAAGGGGCTAGTTTTCATAATTTCAAAAATAACAAAACATTTGATGAATGAGACTTCCAACATCAAATGACCATAACTTTTGACTAGGGTATCGTAACGACTATTATAAAATATCAAATTGGAGCTCGTCTCGATCCATACAATAATTGTTGGCCTTGGAATGGGACCTGATTTCTGTACCCAAATTCCCTCGTTTACATAACTTATCCAGGGTTTTAAGATTTTGTCGTAAATTTGCGGTTTACTTACCTTCGATATGATTCAATAGATCTGTCAATGAGATATAGGTTCCGACAAAGGTTTCTATATTTATTTGGTCATTAAATCTATATTCTTCCTAAAAAACTATGGGAGCAGAAAAAAGAAAGGGGCTAGTTTTCATAATTTCAAAAATAACAAAACATTAGATGAATCAGACTTCCAACATCAAATGACCATAACTTTTGACTGGGTATCGTAACGACTATTATAATATATCAAATCGGAGCTCGTCTCGATCCATACAATAATTGTTGGCCTCGGAATGGAACCTGATTTTTGTACCCAAATTCCATCGTTTACATAACTTATCGAGGGTTTGAAGATTTTGTCGTAAATTTGCGGTTTACTTACCTTCGATATGATTCAATAGATCTGTAAATGAGATATTGGATCCGACAAAGGTTTCTATATTTATTTGATCATTAAATCTGTATTCTTCCTAAAAAACTATGGGAGCAGAAAAAAGAAAGGGGTTAGTTTTCATAATTTCAAAAATAACAAAACATTTGATGAATAAGACTTCCAACATCAAATGACTGTAACTTTTGACTGGGGTATCGTAACGACTATTGAAATATATCAAAATCGGAGCTCGTCTCGATCCATACAATAATTGTTGGCCTAGCATTGGAACCTAATTTCCGTACCCAAATTCCATCGTTTACATAACTTATCGAGGGTATGAAGATTTTGTCGTAAATTTCCAGTTTATTTACTTTCGATTTGAATCAATAGAGCTGTAAATGAGATATTGGATCCGACAAAGGTTTCTATATTTATTTGGTCATTAAATCTGTATTCTTCCTAAAAAACTATGGGAGCAGAAAAAAGAAAGGGGCTAGTTTTCATAATTTCAAAAATAACAAAACATTTGATGAATCAGACTTCCAACATCAAATGACCGTAACTTTTGACTGGGGTATCGTAACTACTATTGAAATATATCAAAATCGGAGCTCGTCTCGATCCATACAATAATTGTTGGCCTAGCATTGGAACCTAATTTCCGTACCCAAATTCCATCGTTTACATAACTTATCGAGGGTTTGAAGATTTTGTCGTAAATTTCCAGTTTACTTACTTTCGATTTGAATCAATAGAGCTGTAAATGAGATATTGGATCCGACAAAGGTTTCTTTATTTATTTGGTCATTAAATCTGTATTCTTCCTAAAAACGTATGGGAGCAGAAAAAGAAAGAGGCTAGTTTTCATAATTTCAAAAATAACAAAACATTTGATGAATCAGACTTCCAACATCAAATGACCATAACTTTTGACTAGGTTATCGTAACGACTATTATAATATATCAAATCGGAGCTCGTCTCGATCCATACAATAATTGTTGGCCTAGCATTGGAACCTAATTTCCGTACCCAAATTCCATCGTTTACATAACTTATCGAGGGTTTGAAGATTTTGTCGTAAATTTCCAGTTTACTTACTTTCGATTTGAATCAATAGAGCTGTAAATGAGATATTGGATCCGACAAAGGTTTCTTTATTTATTTGGTCATTAAATCTGTATTCTTCCTAAAAACGTATGGGAGCAGAAAAAGAAAGAGGCTAGTTTTCATAATTTCAAAAATAACAAAACATTTGATGAATCAGACTTCCTACATCAAATGACCATAACTTTTGACTAGGGTATCGTAACGACTATTATAATATATCAAATCGGAGCTCGTCTCGATCCATACAATAATTGTTGGCCTAGCATTGGAACCTAATTTCCGTACCCAAATTCCATCGTTTACATAACTTATCGAGGGTTTGAAGATTTTGTCGTAAATTTCCAGTTTACTTACTTTCGATTTGAATCAATAGAGCTGTAAATGAGATATTGGATCCGACAAAGGTTTCTTTATTTATTTGGTCATTAAATCTGTATTCTTCCTAAAAACGTATGGGAGCAGAAAAAGAAAGAGGCTAGTTTTCATAATTTCAAAAATAACAAAACATTTGATGAATCAGACTTCCAACATCAAATGACCATAACTTTTGACTAGGGTATCGTAACGACTATTATAATATATCAAATCGGAGCTCGTCTCGATCCATACAATAATTGTTGGCCTCAGAATGGAACCTGATTTCTGTACCCAAATTCCATCGTTTACATAACTTATCGAGGGTTTTAAGATTTTGTCGTAAATTTGCAGTTTACTTACCTTCGATATGATTCAATAGAGCTGTCAAAGAGATATTGGTTCCGACAAAGGTTTCTTTATTTATTTGGTCATTAAATCTGTATTCTTCCTAAAAAACTATGGGAGCAGAAAAAGAAAGGGGCTAGTTTTCATAATTTCAAAAATAACAAAACATTTAATGAATGAGACTTCCAACATCAAATGACCATAACATTTGACTAGGGTATCGTAACGACTATTATAATATATCAAATCGGAGCTCGTCTCGATCCATACAATAATTTTGGCCTCAGAATAGAACCTGATTTCTGTACCCAAATTCCATCGTTTACATAACTTATCGAGGGTTTTAAGATTTTGTCGTAAATTTGCGGTTTACTTACCTTCGATATGATTCAATATAGCTGTCAATGAGATATTGGTTCCGAAAAAGGTTTCTTTATTTATTTGGTCATTAACTCTGTATTTTTCCAAAAAAACTATGGGAGTAGAAAAAGAAAGGGGCAAGTTTTCAAAACTTCAAAAATACGAAAACATTTGATGAATCACACTTCCAACATCAAATGACCATAACTCTTAACTAGGGTATCGTAACGATTATTATAATATATCAAAATCGGAGCTTGTCTCGATCCATACAATAATTGTTGGCCTAGCATTGGAACCTGATATCCGTACCCAAATTCCATCGTTTACATAACTTATCGAGGGTTTGAAGATTTTGTCGTAAATTTCCGGTTTACTTACTTTCGATTTGAATCAATAGAGCTGTAAATGAGATATTGGATCCGACAAAGGTTTCTTTATTTATTTGGTCAATAAATCTGTATTCTTCCTAAAAAACTATGGGAGGAGAAAAAGAAAGGGGCTAGTTTTCATAATTTTAAAAATAACAAAACATTTGTTGAATCAGATTTCCAACATCAAATGACCGTAACTTTTGACTCGGTAACGTAACGACTATTATAATATATCAAATCGGAGCTCGTCTCGATCCATACAATAATTGTTGGCCTTGGAATGGAACCTGATTTCTGTACCCAAATTCCATCGTTTACATAACTTATCGAGGGTTTGAAGATTTTGTCGTAAATTTGCGGTTTACTTACCTTCGATATGATTCAATAGATCTGTAAATGAGATATTGGATCCGACAAAGGTTTCTATATTTATTTGGTCATTAAATCTGTATTCTTCCTAAAAAACTATGGGAGCAGAAAAAGAAAGGGGCTAGTTTTCATAATTTCAAAAATAACAAAACATTTAATGAATGAGACTTCCAACATCAAATGACCATAACATTTGACTAGGGTATCGTAACGACTATTATAATATATCAAATCAGAGCTCGTCTCGATCCATACAATAATTTTGGCCTCAGAATGGAACCTGATTTCTGTACCCAAATTCCATCGTTTACATAACTTATCGAGGGTTTTAAGATTTTGTCATAAATTTGCGGTTTACTTACCTTCGATATGATTCAATAGATCTGTAAATGAGATATTGGATCCGACAAAGGTTTCTTTATTTATTTGGTCATTAAATCTGTATTCTTCCTAAAAAACTATGGGAGCAGAAAAAGAAAGGGGCTAGTTTTCATAATTTCAAAAATAAAAAAACATTTAATGAATGAGACTTCCAACATCAAATGACCATAACATTTGACTAGGGTATCGTAACGACTATTATAATATATCAAATCGGAGCTCGTCTCGATCCATACAATAATTTTGGCCTCAGAATAGAACCTGATTTCTGTACCCAAATTCCATCGTTTACATAACTTATCGAGGGTTTTAAGATTTTGTCGTAAATTTGCGGTTTACTTACCTTCGATATGATTCAATAGAGCTGTCAATGAGATATTGGTTCCGAAAAAGGTTTCTTTATTTATTTGGTCATTAACTCTGTATTTTTCCAAAAAAACTATGGGAGTAGAAAAAGAAAGGGGCAAGTTTTCAAAACTTCAAAAATACGAAAACATTTGATGAATCACACTTCCAACATCAAATGACCATAACTCTTAACTAGGGTATCGTAACGATTATTATAATATATCAAAATCGGAGCTTGTCTCGATCCATACAATAATTGTTGGCCTAGCATTGGAACCTGATATCCGTACCCAAATTCCATCGTTTAAATAACTTATCGAGGGTTTGAAGATTTTGTCGTAAATTTCCGGTTTACTTACTTTCGATTTGAATCAATAGAGCTGTAAATGAGATATTGGATCCGACAAAGGTTTCTTTATTTATTTGGTCAATAAATCTGTATTCTTCCTAAAAAACTATGGGAGGAGAAAAAGAAAGGGGCTAGTTTTCATAATTTTAAAAATAACAAAACATTTGTTGAATCAGATTTCCAACATCAAATGACCATAACTTTTGACTCGGTAACGTAACGACTATTATAATATATCAAATCGGAGCTCGTCTCGATCCATACAATAATTGTTGGCCTTGGAATGGAACCTGATTTCTGTACCCAAATTCCATCGTTTACATAACTTATCGAGGGTTTGAAGATTTTGTCGTAAATTTGCGGTTTACTTACCTTCGATATGATTCAATAGATCTGTAAATGAGATATTGGATCCGACAAAGGTTTCTATATTTATTTGGTCATTAAATCTATATTCTTCCTAAAAAACTATGGGAGCAGAAAAAAGAAAGGGGCTAGTTTTCATAATTTCAAAAATAACAAAACATTAGATGAATCAGACTTCCAACATCAAATGACCATAACTTTTGACTGGGTATCGTAACGACTATTATAATATATCAAATCGGAGCTCGTCTCGATCCATACAATAATTGTTGGCCTCGGAATGGAACCTGATTTTTGTACCCAAATTCCATCGTTTACATAACTTATCGAGGGTTTGAAGATTTTGTCGTAAATTTGCGGTTTACTTACCTTCGATATGATTCAATAGATCTGTAAATGAGATATTGGATCCGACAAAGGTTTCTATATTTATTTGATCATTAAATCTGTATTCTTCCTAAAAAACTATGGGAGCAGAAAAAAGAAAGGGGTTAGTTTTCATAATTTCAAAAATAACAAAACATTTGATGAATAAGACTTCCAACATCAAATGACTGTAACTTTTGACTGGGGTATCGTAACGACTATTGAAATATATCAAAATCGGAGCTCGTCTCGATCCATACAATAATTGTTGGCCTAGCATTGGAACCTAATTTCCGTACCCAAATTCCATCGTTTACATAACTTATCGAGGGTATGAAGATTTTGTCGTAAATTTCCAGTTTATTTACTTTCGATTTGAATCAATAGAGCTGTAAATGAGATATTGGATCCGACAAAGGTTTCTATATTTATTTGGTCATTAAATCTGTATTCTTCCTAAAAAACTATGGGAGCAGAAAAAAGAAAGGGGCTAGTTTTCATAATTTCAAAAATAACAAAACATTTGATGAATCAGACTTCCAACATCAAATGACCGTAACTTTTGACTGGGGTATCGTAACTACTATTGAAATATATCAAAATCGGAGCTCGTCTCGATCCATACAATAATTGTTGGCCTAGCATTGGAACCTAATTTCCGTACCCAAATTCCATCGTTTACATAACTTATCGAGGGTTTGAAGATTTTGTCGTAAATTTCCAGTTTACTTACTTTCGATTTGAATCAATAGAGCTGTAAATGAGATATTGGATCCGACAAAGGTTTCTTTATTTATTTGGTCATTAAATCTGTATTCTTCCTAAAAACGTATGGGAGCAGAAAAAGAAAGAGGCTAGTTTTCATAATTTCAAAAATAACAAAACATTTGATGAATCAGACTTCCAACATCAAATGACCATAACTTTTGACTAGGTTATCGTAACGACTATTATAATATATCAAATCGGAGCTCGTCTCGATCCATACAATAATTGTTGGCCTAGCATTGGAACCTAATTTCCGTACCCAAATTCCATCGTTTACATAACTTATCGAGGGTTTGAAGATTTTGTCGTAAATTTCCAGTTTACTTACTTTCGATTTGAATCAATAGAGCTGTAAATGAGATATTGGATCCGACAAAGGTTTCTTTATTTATTTGGTCATTAAATCTGTATTCTTCCTAAAAACGTATGGGAGCAGAAAAAGAAAGAGGCTAGTTTTCATAATTTCAAAAATAACAAAACATTTGATGAATCAGACTTCCTACATCAAATGACCATAACTTTTGACTAGGGTATCGTAACGACTATTATAATATATCAAATCGGAGCTCGTCTCGATCCATACAATAATTGTTGGCCTAGC
Source organism: Hippophae tibetana (assembly GCA_037013495.1). Lineage (NCBI taxonomy): Eukaryota > Viridiplantae > Streptophyta > Magnoliopsida > Rosales > Elaeagnaceae > Hippophae > Hippophae tibetana. Next base: position 82,102,614 of record CM072801.1, read on the forward strand.
ATTGGAACCTAATTTCCGTACCCAAATTCCATCGTTTACATAACTTATCGAGGGTTTGAAGATTTTGTCGTAAATTTCCAGTTTACTTACTTTCGATTTGAATCAATAGAGCTGTAAATGAGATATTGGATCCGACAAAGGTTTCTTTATTTATTTGGTCATTAAATCTGTATTCTTCCTAAAAACGTATGGGAGCAGAAAAAGAAAGAGGCTAGTTTTCATAATTTCAAAAATAACAAAACATTTGATGAATCAGACTTCCAACATCAAATGACCATAACTTTTGACTAGGGTATCGTAACGACTATTATAATATATCAAATCGGAGCTCGTCTCGATCCATACAATAATTGTTGGCCTCAGAATGGAACCTGATTTCTGTACCCAAATTCCATCGTTTACATAACTTATCGAGGGTTTTAAGATTTTGTCGTAAATTTGCAGTTTACTTACCTTCGATATGATTCAATAGAGCTGTCAAAGAGATATTGGTTCCGACAAAGGTTTCTTTATTTATTTGGTCATTAAATCTGTATTCTTCCTAAAAAACTATGGGAGCAGAAAAAGAAAGGGGCTAGTTTTCATAATTTCAAAAATAACAAAACATTTAATGAATGAGACTTCCAACATCAAATGACCATAACATTTGACTAGGGTATCGTAACGACTATTATAATATATCAAATCGGAGCTCGTCTCGATCCATACAATAATTTTGGCCTCAGAATAGAACCTGATTTCTGTACCCAAATTCCATCGTTTACATAACTTATCGAGGGTTTTAAGATTTTGTCGTAAATTTGCGGTTTACTTACCTTCGATATGATTCAATATAGCTGTCAATGAGATATTGGTTCCGAAAAAGGTTTCTTTATTTATTTGGTCATTAACTCTGTATTTTTCCAAAAAAACTATGGGAGTAGAAAAAGAAAGGGGCAAGTTTTCAAAACTTCAAAAATACGAAAACATTTGATGAATCACACTTCCAACATCAAATGACCATAACTCTTAACTAGGGTATCGTAACGATTATTATAATATATCAAAATCGGAGCTTGTCTCGATCCATACAATAATTGTTGGCCTAGCATTGGAACCTGATATCCGTACCCAAATTCCATCGTTTACATAACTTATCGAGGGTTTGAAGATTTTGTCGTAAATTTCCGGTTTACTTACTTTCGATTTGAATCAATAGAGCTGTAAATGAGATATTGGATCCGACAAAGGTTTCTTTATTTATTTGGTCAATAAATCTGTATTCTTCCTAAAAAACTATGGGAGGAGAAAAAGAAAGGGGCTAGTTTTCATAATTTTAAAAATAACAAAACATTTGTTGAATCAGATTTCCAACATCAAATGACCGTAACTTTTGACTCGGTAACGTAACGACTATTATAATATATCAAATCGGAGCTCGTCTCGATCCATACAATAATTGTTGGCCTTGGAATGGAACCTGATTTCTGTACCCAAATTCCATCGTTTACATAACTTATCGAGGGTTTGAAGATTTTGTCGTAAATTTGCGGTTTACTTACCTTCGATATGATTCAATAGATCTGTAAATGAGATATTGGATCCGACAAAGGTTTCTATATTTATTTGGTCATTAAATCTGTATTCTTCCTAAAAAACTATGGGAGCAGAAAAAGAAAGGGGCTAGTTTTCATAATTTCAAAAATAACAAAACATTTAATGAATGAGACTTCCAACATCAAATGACCATAACATTTGACTAGGGTATCGTAACGACTATTATAATATATCAAATCAGAGCTCGTCTCGATCCATACAATAATTTTGGCCTCAGAATGGAACCTGATTTCTGTACCCAAATTCCATCGTTTACATAACTTATCGAGGGTTTTAAGATTTTGTCATAAATTTGCGGTTTACTTACCTTCGATATGATTCAATAGATCTGTAAATGAGATATTGGATCCGACAAAGGTTTCTTTATTTATTTGGTCATTAAATCTGTATTCTTCCTAAAAAACTATGGGAGCAGAAAAAGAAAGGGGCTAGTTTTCATAATTTCAAAAATAAAAAAACATTTAATGAATGAGACTTCCAACATCAAATGACCATAACATTTGACTAGGGTATCGTAACGACTATTATAATATATCAAATCGGAGCTCGTCTCGATCCATACAATAATTTTGGCCTCAGAATAGAACCTGATTTCTGTACCCAAATTCCATCGTTTACATAACTTATCGAGGGTTTTAAGATTTTGTCGTAAATTTGCGGTTTACTTACCTTCGATATGATTCAATAGAGCTGTCAATGAGATATTGGTTCCGAAAAAGGTTTCTTTATTTATTTGGTCATTAACTCTGTATTTTTCCAAAAAAACTATGGGAGTAGAAAAAGAAAGGGGCAAGTTTTCAAAACTTCAAAAATACGAAAACATTTGATGAATCACACTTCCAACATCAAATGACCATAACTCTTAACTAGGGTATCGTAACGATTATTATAATATATCAAAATCGGAGCTTGTCTCGATCCATACAATAATTGTTGGCCTAGCATTGGAACCTGATATCCGTACCCAAATTCCATCGTTTAAATAACTTATCGAGGGTTTGAAGATTTTGTCGTAAATTTCCGGTTTACTTACTTTCGATTTGAATCAATAGAGCTGTAAATGAGATATTGGATCCGACAAAGGTTTCTTTATTTATTTGGTCAATAAATCTGTATTCTTCCTAAAAAACTATGGGAGGAGAAAAAGAAAGGGGCTAGTTTTCATAATTTTAAAAATAACAAAACATTTGTTGAATCAGATTTCCAACATCAAATGACCATAACTTTTGACTCGGTAACGTAACGACTATTATAATATATCAAATCGGAGCTCGTCTCGATCCATACAATAATTGTTGGCCTTGGAATGGAACCTGATTTCTGTACCCAAATTCCATCGTTTACATAACTTATCGAGGGTTTTAAGATTTTGTCGTAAATTTGCGGTTTACTTACCTTAGATATGATTCAATAGAGCTGTCAATAAGATATTGGTTCCGATAAAGGTTTCTTTATTTATTTGGTCAATAAATCTGTATTCTTCCTAAAAACGTATGGGAGCAGAAAAAGAAAGGGGCTAGTTTTCAAAACTTCAAAAATACGAAATCATTTGATGAATCAGACTTCCAACATCAAATGACCATAACTTTTAACTAGGGTATCGTAACGACTATTATAATATATCAAATCGGAGCTCGTCTCGATCCATACAATAATTGTTGGCCTTGGAATGGAACCTGATTTCTGTACCCAAATTCCATCGTTTACATAACTTATCGAGGGTTTGAAGATTTTGTCGTAAATTTGCGGTTTACTTACCTTCGATATGATTCAATAGATCTGTAAATGAGATATTGGATCCGACAAAGGTTTCTTTATTTATTTGGTCATTAAATCTGTATTCTTCCTAAAAACGTATGGGAGCAGAAAAAGAAAGGGGCTAGTTTTCATAATTTCAAAAATAACAAAACATTTGATGAATCAGACTTCCAACATCAAATGACCATAACATTTGACTAGGGTATCGTAACGACTATTATAATATATCAAATCGGAGCTCGTCTCGATCCATACAATAATTTTGGCCTCAGAATAGAACCTGATTTCTGTACCCAAATTCCATCGTTTACATAACTTATCGAGGGTTTTAAGATTTTGTCGTAAATTTGCGGTTTACTTACCTTCGATATGATTCAATAGAGCTGTCAATGAGATATTGGTTCCGAAAAAGGTTTCTTTATTTATTTGGTCATTAACTCTGTATTTTTCCAAAAAAACTATGGGAGTAGAAAAAGAAAGGGGCAAGTTTTCAAAACTTCAAAAATACGAAAACATTTGATGAATCACACTTCCAACATCAAATGACCATAACTCTTAACTAGGGTATCGTAACGATTATTATAATATATCAAAATCGGAGCTTGTCTCGATCCATACAATAATTGTTGGCCTAGCATTGGAACCTGATATCCGTACCCAAATTCCATCGTTTACATAACTTATCGAGGGTTTGAAGATTTTGTCGTAAATTTCCGGTTTACTTACTTTCGATTTGAATCAATAGAGCTGTAAATGAGATATTGGATCCGACAAAGGTTTCTTTATTTATTTGGTCAATAAATCTGTATTCTTCCTAAAAAACTATGGGAGGAGAAAAAGAAAGGGGCTAGTTTTCATAATTTTAAAAATAACAAAACATTTGTTGAATCAGATTTCCAACATCAAATGACCATAACTTTTGACTCGGTAACGTAACGACTATTATAATATATCAAATCGGAGCTCGTCTCGATCCATACAATAATTGTTGGCCTTGGAATGGAACCTGATTTCTGTACCCAAATTCCATCGTTTACATAACTTATCGAGGGTTTTAAGATTTTGTCGTAAATTTGCGGTTTACTTACCTTAGATATGATTCAATAGAGCTGTCAATAAGATATTGGTTCCGATAAAGGTTTCTTTATTTATTTGGTCAATAAATCTGTATTCTTCCTAAAAACGTATGGGAGCAGAAAAAGAAAGGGGCTAGTTTTCAAAACTTCAAAAATACGAAATCATTTGATGAATCAGACTTCCAACATCAAATGACCATAACTTTTAACTAGGGTATCGTAACGACTATTATAATATATCAAATCGGAGCTCGTCTCGATCCATACAATAATTGTTGGCCTTGGAATGGAACCTGATTTCTGTACCCAAATTCCATCGTTTACATAACTTATCGAGGGTTTGAAGATTTTGTCGTAAATTTGCGGTTTACTTACCTTCGATATGATTCAATAGATCTGTAAATGAGATATTGGATCCGACAAAGGTTTCTATATTTATTTGGTCATTAAATCTGTATTCTTCCTAAAAAACTATGGGAGCAGAAAAAGAAAGGGGCTAGTTTTCATAATTTCAAAAATAACAAAACATTTAATGAATGAGACTTCCAACATCAAATGACCATAACATTTGACTAGGGTATCGTAACGACTATTATAATATATCAAATCGGAGCTAGTCTCGATCCATACAATAATTGTTGGCCTCGGAATGTAACCTGATTTCTGTACCCAAATTCCATCGTTTACATAACTTATCGAGGGTTTTAAGATTTTGTCGTAAATTTGCGGTATACTTACCTTCGATATTATTCAATAGAGCGGTCAATGAGATATTGGTTCCGACAAAGGTTTCTTTATTTATTTGGTCATTAAATCTGTATTCTTCCTAAAAAACTATGGGAGCAGAAAAAGAAAGGGGCTAGTTTTCATAATTTCAAAAATAACAAAACATTTGATGAATGAGACTTCCAACATCAAATGACCATAACTTTTGACTAGGGTATCGTAACGACTATTATAAAATATCAAATTGGAGCTCGTCTCGATCCATACAATAATTGTTGGCCTTGGAATGGGACCTGATTTCTGTACCCAAATTCCCTCGTTTACATAACTTATCCAGGGTTTTAAGATTTTGTCGTAAATTTGCGGTTTACTTACCTTCGATATGATTCAATAGATCTGTCAATGAGATATAGGTTCCGACAAAGGTTTCTATATTTATTTGGTCATTAAATCTATATTCTTCCTAAAAAACTATGGGAGCAGAAAAAAGAAAGGGGCTAGTTTTCATAATTTCAAAAATAACAAAACATTAGATGAATCAGACTTCCAACATCAAATGACCATAACTTTTGACTGGGTATCGTAACGACTATTATAATATATCAAATCGGAGCTCGTCTCGATCCATACAATAATTGTTGGCCTCGGAATGGAACCTGATTTTTGTACCCAAATTCCATCGTTTACATAACTTATCGAGGGTTTGAAGATTTTGTCGTAAATTTGCGGTTTACTTACCTTCGATATGATTCAATAGATCTGTAAATGAGATATTGGATCCGACAAAGGTTTCTATATTTATTTGATCATTAAATCTGTATTCTTCCTAAAAAACTATGGGAGCAGAAAAAAGAAAGGGGTTAGTTTTCATAATTTCAAAAATAACAAAACATTTGATGAATAAGACTTCCAACATCAAATGACTGTAACTTTTGACTGGGGTATCGTAACGACTATTGAAATATATCAAAATCGGAGCTCGTCTCGATCCATACAATAATTGTTGGCCTAGCATTGGAACCTAATTTCCGTACCCAAATTCCATCGTTTACATAACTTATCGAGGGTATGAAGATTTTGTCGTAAATTTCCAGTTTATTTACTTTCGATTTGAATCAATAGAGCTGTAAATGAGATATTGGATCCGACAAAGGTTTCTATATTTATTTGGTCATTAAATCTGTATTCTTCCTAAAAAACTATGGGAGCAGAAAAAAGAAAGGGGCTAGTTTTCATAATTTCAAAAATAACAAAACATTTGATGAATCAGACTTCCAACATCAAATGACCGTAACTTTTGACTGGGGTATCGTAACTACTATTGAAATATATCAAAATCGGAGCTCGTCTCGATCCATACAATAATTGTTGGCCTAGCATTGGAACCTAATTTCCGTACCCAAATTCCATCGTTTACATAACTTATCGAGGGTTTGAAGATTTTGTCGTAAATTTCCAGTTTACTTACTTTCGATTTGAATCAATAGAGCTGTAAATGAGATATTGGATCCGACAAAGGTTTCTTTATTTATTTGGTCATTAAATCTGTATTCTTCCTAAAAACGTATGGGAGCAGAAAAAGAAAGAGGCTAGTTTTCATAATTTCAAAAATAACAAAACATTTGATGAATCAGACTTCCAACATCAAATGACCATAACTTTTGACTAGGTTATCGTAACGACTATTATAATATATCAAATCGGAGCTCGTCTCGATCCATACAATAATTGTTGGCCTAGCATTGGAACCTAATTTCCGTACCCAAATTCCATCGTTTACATAACTTATCGAGGGTTTGAAGATTTTGTCGTAAATTTCCAGTTTACTTACTTTCGATTTGAATCAATAGAGCTGTAAATGAGATATTGGATCCGACAAAGGTTTCTTTATTTATTTGGTCATTAAATCTGTATTCTTCCTAAAAACGTATGGGAGCAGAAAAAGAAAGAGGCTAGTTTTCATAATTTCAAAAATAACAAAACATTTGATGAATCAGACTTCCTACATCAAATGACCATAACTTTTGACTAGGGTATCGTAACGACTATTATAATATATCAAATCGGAGCTCGTCTCGATCCATACAATAATTGTTGGCCTAGCATTGGAACCTAATTTCCGTACCCAAATTCCATCGTTTACATAACTTATCGAGGGTTTGAAGATTTTGTCGTAAATTTCCAGTTTACTTACTTTCGATTTGAATCAATAGAGCTGTAAATGAGATATTGGATCCGACAAAGGTTTCTTTATTTATTTGGTCATTAAATCTGTATTCTTCCTAAAAACGTATGGGAGCAGAAAAAGAAAGAGGCTAGTTTTCATAATTTCAAAAATAACAAAACATTTGATGAATCAGACTTCCAACATCAAATGACCATAACTTTTGACTAGGGTATCGTAACGACTATTATAATATATCAAAATCGGAGCTCGTCTCGATCCATACAATAATTGTTGGCCTCAGAATGGAACCTGATTTCTGTACCCAAATTCCATCGTTTACATAACTTATCGAGGGTTTTAAGATTTTGTCGTAAATTTGCAGTTTACTTACCTTCGATATGATTCAATAGAGCTGTCAAAGAGATATTGGTTCCGACAAAGGTTTCTTTATTTATTTGGTCATTAAATCTGTATTCTTCCTAAAAAACTATGGGAGCAGAAAAAGAAAGGGGCTAGTTTTCATAATTTCAAAAATAACAAAACATTTAATGAATGAGACTTCCAACATCAAATGACCATAACATTTGACTAGGGTATCGTAACGACTATTATAATATATCAAATCGGAGCTCGTCTCGATCCATACAATAATTTTGGCCTCAGAATAGAACCTGATTTCTGTACCCAAATTCCATCGTTTACATAACTTATCGAGGGTTTTAAGATTTTGTCGTAAATTTGCGGTTTACTTACCTTCGATATGATTCAATATAGCTGTCAATGAGATATTGGTTCCGAAAAAGGTTTCTTTATTTATTTGGTCATTAACTCTGTATTTTTCCAAAAAAACTATGGGAGTAGAAAAAGAAAGGGGCAAGTTTTCAAAACTTCAAAAATACGAAAACATTTGATGAATCACACTTCCAACATCAAATGACCATAACTCTTAACTAGGGTATCGTAACGATTATTATAATATATCAAAATCGGAGCTTGTCTCGATCCATACAATAATTGTTGGCCTAGCATTGGAACCTGATATCCGTACCCAAATTCCATCGTTTACATAACTTATCGAGGGTTTGAAGATTTTGTCGTAAATTTCCGGTTTACTTACTTTCGATTTGAATCAATAGAGCTGTAAATGAGATATTGGATCCGACAAAGGTTTCTTTATTTATTTGGTCAATAAATCTGTATTCTTCCTAAAAAACTATGGGAGGAGAAAAAGAAAGGGGCTAGTTTTCATAATTTTAAAAATAACAAAACATTTGTTGAATCAGATTTCCAACATCAAATGACCGTAACTTTTGACTCGGTAACGTAACGACTATTATAATATATCAAATCGGAGCTCGTCTCGATCCATACAATAATTGTTGGCCTTGGAATGGAACCTGATTTCTGTACCCAAATTCCATCGTTTACATAACTTATCGAGGGTTTGAAGATTTTGTCGTAAATTTGCGGTTTACTTACCTTCGATATGATTCAATAGATCTGTAAATGAGATATTGGATCCGACAAAGGTTTCTATATTTATTTGGTCATTAAATCTGTATTCTTCCTAAAAAACTATGGGAGCAGAAAAAGAAAGGGGCTAGTTTTCATAATTTCAAAAATAACAAAACATTTAATGAATGAGACTTCCAACATCAAATGACCATAACATTTGACTAGGGTATCGTAACGACTATTATAATATATCAAATCAGAGCTCGTCTCGATCCATACAATAATTTTGGCCTCAGAATGGAACCTGATTTCTGTACCCAAATTCCATCGTTTACATAACTTATCGAGGGTTTTAAGATTTTGTCATAAATTTGCGGTTTACTTACCTTCGATATGATTCAATAGATCTGTAAATGAGATATTGGATCCGACAAAGGTTTCTTTATTTATTTGGTCATTAAATCTGTATTCTTCCTAAAAAACTATGGGAGCAGAAAAAGAAAGGGGCTAGTTTTCATAATTTCAAAAATAAAAAAACATTTAATGAATGAGACTTCCAACATCAAATGACCATAACATTTGACTAGGGTATCGTAACGACTATTATAATATATCAAATCGGAGCTCGTCTCGATCCATACAATAATTTTGGCCTCAGAATAGAACCTGATTTCTGTACCCAAATTCCATCGTTTACATAACTTATCGAGGGTTTTAAGATTTTGTCGTAAATTTGCGGTTTACTTACCTTCGATATGATTCAATAGAGCTGTCAATGAGATATTGGTTCCGAAAAAGGTTTCTTTATTTATTTGGTCATTAACTCTGTATTTTTCCAAAAAAACTATGGGAGTAGAAAAAGAAAGGGGCAAGTTTTCAAAACTTCAAAAATACGAAAACATTTGATGAATCACACTTCCAACATCAAATGACCATAACTCTTAACTAGGGTATCGTAACGATTATTATAATATATCAAAATCGGAGCTTGTCTCGATCCATACAATAATTGTTGGCCTAGCATTGGAACCTGATATCCGTACCCAAATTCCATCGTTTAAATAACTTATCGAGGGTTTGAAGATTTTGTCGTAAATTTCCGGTTTACTTACTTTCGATTTGAATCAATAGAGCTGTAAATGAGATATTGGATCCGACAAAGGTTTCTTTATTTATTTGGTCAATAAATCTGTATTCTTCCTAAAAAACTATGGGAGGAGAAAAAGAAAGGGGCTAGTTTTCATAATTTTAAAAATAACAAAACATTTGTTGAATCAGATTTCCAACATCAAATGACCATAACTTTTGACTCGGTAACGTAACGACTATTATAATATATCAAATCGGAGCTCGTCTCGATCCATACAATAATTGTTGGCCTTGGAATGGAACCTGATTTCTGTACCCAAATTCCATCGTTTACATAACTTATCGAGGGTTTGAAGATTTTGTCGTAAATTTGCGGTTTACTTACCTTCGATATGATTCAATAGATCTGTAAATGAGATATTGGATCCGACAAAGGTTTCTATATTTATTTGGTCATTAAATCTATATTCTTCCTAAAAAACTATGGGAGCAGAAAAAAGAAAGGGGCTAGTTTTCATAATTTCAAAAATAACAAAACATTAGATGAATCAGACTTCCAACATCAAATGACCATAACTTTTGACTGGGTATCGTAACGACTATTATAATATATCAAATCGGAGCTCGTCTCGATCCATACAATAATTGTTGGCCTCGGAATGGAACCTGATTTTTGTACCCAAATTCCATCGTTTACATAACTTATCGAGGGTTTGAAGATTTTGTCGTAAATTTGCGGTTTACTTACCTTCGATATGATTCAATAGATCTGTAAATGAGATATTGGATCCGACAAAGGTTTCTATATTTATTTGATCATTAAATCTGTATTCTTCCTAAAAAACTATGGGAGCAGAAAAAAGAAAGGGGTTAGTTTTCATAATTTCAAAAATAACAAAACATTTGATGAATAAGACTTCCAACATCAAATGACTGTAACTTTTGACTGGGGTATCGTAACGACTATTGAAATATATCAAAATCGGAGCTCGTCTCGATCCATACAATAATTGTTGGCCTAGCATTGGAACCTAATTTCCGTACCCAAATTCCATCGTTTACATAACTTATCGAGGGTATGAAGATTTTGTCGTAAATTTCCAGTTTATTTACTTTCGATTTGAATCAATAGAGCTGTAAATGAGATATTGGATCCGACAAAGGTTTCTATATTTATTTGGTCATTAAATCTGTATTCTTCCTAAAAAACTATGGGAGCAGAAAAAAGAAAGGGGCTAGTTTTCATAATTTCAAAAATAACAAAACATTTGATGAATCAGACTTCCAACATCAAATGACCGTAACTTTTGACTGGGGTATCGTAACTACTATTGAAATATATCAAAATCGGAGCTCGTCTCGATCCATACAATAATTGTTGGCCTAGCATTGGAACCTAATTTCCGTACCCAAATTCCATCGTTTACATAACTTATCGAGGGTTTGAAGATTTTGTCGTAAATTTCCAGTTTACTTACTTTCGATTTGAATCAATAGAGCTGTAAATGAGATATTGGATCCGACAAAGGTTTCTTTATTTATTTGGTCATTAAATCTGTATTCTTCCTAAAAACGTATGGGAGCAGAAAAAGAAAGAGGCTAGTTTTCATAATTTCAAAAATAACAAAACATTTGATGAATCAGACTTCCAACATCAAATGACCATAACTTTTGACTAGGTTATCGTAACGACTATTATAATATATCAAATCGGAGCTCGTCTCGATCCATACAATAATTGTTGGCCTAGCATTGGAACCTAATTTCCGTACCCAAATTCCATCGTTTACATAACTTATCGAGGGTTTGAAGATTTTGTCGTAAATTTCCAGTTTACTTACTTTCGATTTGAATCAATAGAGCTGTAAATGAGATATTGGATCCGACAAAGGTTTCTTTATTTATTTGGTCATTAAATCTGTATTCTTCCTAAAAACGTATGGGAGCAGAAAAAGAAAGAGGCTAGTTTTCATAATTTCAAAAATAACAAAACATTTGATGAATCAGACTTCCTACATCAAATGACCATAACTTTTGACTAGGGTATCGTAACGACTATTATAATATATCAAATCGGAGCTCGTCTCGATCCATACAATAATTGTTGGCCTAGCATTGGAACCTAATTTCCGTACCCAAATTCCATCGTTTACATAACTTATCGAGGGTTTGAAGATTTTGTCGTAAATTTCCAGTTTACTTACTTTCGATTTGAATCAATAGAGCTGTAAATGAGATATTGGATCCGACAAAGGTTTCTTTATTTATTTGGTCATTAAATCTGTATTCTTCCTAAAAACGTATGGGAGCAGAAAAAGAAAGAGGCTAGTTTTCATAATTTCAAAAATAACAAAACATTTGATGAATCAGACTTCCAACATCAAATGACCATAACTTTTGACTAGGGTATCGTAACGACTATTATAATATATCAAATCGGAGCTCGTCTCGATCCATACAATAATTGTTGGCCTCAGAATGGAACCTGATTTCTGTACCCAAATTCCATCGTTTACATAACTTATCGAGGGTTTTAAGATTTTGTCGTAAATTTGCAGTTTACTTACCTTCGATATGATTCAATAGAGCTGTCAAAGAGATATTGGTTCCGACAAAGGTTTCTTTATTTATTTGGTCATTAAATCTGTATTCTTCCTAAAAAACTATGGGAGCAGAAAAAGAAAGGGGCTAGTTTTCATAATTTCAAAAATAACAAAACATTTAATGAATGAGACTTCCAACATCAAATGACCATAACATTTGACTAGGGTATCGTAACGACTATTATAATATATCAAATCGGAGCTCGTCTCGATCCATACAATAATTTTGGCCTCAGAATAGAACCTGATTTCTGTACCCAAATTCCATCGTTTACATAACTTATCGAGGGTTTTAAGATTTTGTCGTAAATTTGCGGTTTACTTACCTTCGATATGATTCAATATAGCTGTCAATGAGATATTGGTTCCGAAAAAGGTTTCTTTATTTATTTGGTCATTAACTCTGTATTTTTCCAAAAAAACTATGGGAGTAGAAAAAGAAAGGGGCAAGTTTTCAAAACTTCAAAAATACGAAAACATTTGATGAATCACACTTCCAACATCAAATGACCATAACTCTTAACTAGGGTATCGTAACGATTATTATAATATATCAAAATCGGAGCTTGTCTCGATCCATACAATAATTGTTGGCCTAGCATTGGAACCTGATATCCGTACCCAAATTCCATCGTTTACATAACTTATCGAGGGTTTGAAGATTTTGTCGTAAATTTCCGGTTTACTTACTTTCGATTTGAATCAATAGAGCTGTAAATGAGATATTGGATCCGACAAAGGTTTCTTTATTTATTTGGTCAATAAATCTGTATTCTTCCTAAAAAACTATGGGAGGAGAAAAAGAAAGGGGCTAGTTTTCATAATTTTAAAAATAACAAAACATTTGTTGAATCAGATTTCCAACATCAAATGACCGTAACTTTTGACTCGGTAACGTAACGACTATTATAATATATCAAATCGGAGCTCGTCTCGATCCATACAATAATTGTTGGCCTTGGAATGGAACCTGATTTCTGTACCCAAATTCCATCGTTTACATAACTTATCGAGGGTTTGAAGATTTTGTCGTAAATTTGCGGTTTACTTACCTTCGATATGATTCAATAGATCTGTAAATGAGATATTGGATCCGACAAAGGTTTCTATATTTATTTGGTCATTAAATCTGTATTCTTCCTAAAAAACTATGGGAGCAGAAAAAGAAAGGGGCTAGTTTTCATAATTTCAAAAATAACAAAACATTTAATGAATGAGACTTCCAACATCAAATGACCATAACATTTGACTAGGGTATCGTAACGACTATTATAATATATCAAATCAGAGCTCGTCTCGATCCATACAATAATTTTGGCCTCAGAATGGAACCTGATTTCTGTACCCAAATTCCATCGTTTACATAACTTATCGAGGGTTTTAAGATTTTGTCATAAATTTGCGGTTTACTTACCTTCGATATGATTCAATAGATCTGTAAATGAGATATTGGATCCGACAAAGGTTTCTTTATTTATTTGGTCATTAAATCTGTATTCTTCCTAAAAAACTATGGGAGCAGAAAAAGAAAGGGGCTAGTTTTCATAATTTCAAAAATAAAAAAACATTTAATGAATGAGACTTCCAACATCAAATGACCATAACATTTGACTAGGGTATCGTAACGACTATTATAATATATCAAATCGGAGCTCGTCTCGATCCATACAATAATTTTGGCCTCAGAATAGAACCTGATTTCTGTACCCAAATTCCATCGTTTACATAACTTATCGAGGGTTTTAAGATTTTGTCGTAAATTTGCGGTTTACTTACCTTCGATATGATTCAATAGAGCTGTCAATGAGATATTGGTTCCGAAAAAGGTTTCTTTATTTATTTGGTCATTAACTCTGTATTTTTCCAAAAAAACTATGGGAGTAGAAAAAGAAAGGGGCAAGTTTTCAAAACTTCAAAAATACGAAAACATTTGATGAATCACACTTCCAACATCAAATGACCATAACTCTTAACTAGGGTATCGTAACGATTATTATAATATATCAAAATCGGAGCTTGTCTCGATCCATACAATAATTGTTGGCCTAGCATTGGAACCTGATATCCGTACCCAAATTCCATCGTTTAAATAACTTATCGAGGGTTTGAAGATTTTGTCGTAAATTTCCGGTTTACTTACTTTCGATTTGAATCAATAGAGCTGTAAATGAGATATTGGATCCGACAAAGGTTTCTTTATTTATTTGGTCAATAAATCTGTATTCTTCCTAAAAAACTATGGGAGGAGAAAAAGAAAGGGGCTAGTTTTCATAATTTTAAAAATAACAAAACATTTGTTGAATCAGATTTCCAACATCAAATGACCATAACTTTTGACTCGGTAACGTAACGACTATTATAATATATCAAATCGGAGCTCGTCTCGATCCATACAATAATTGTTGGCCTTGGAATGGAACCTGATTTCTGTACCCAAATTCCATCGTTTACATAACTTATCGAGGGTTTTAAGATTTTGTCGTAAATTTGCGGTTTACTTACCTTAGATATGATTCAATAGAGCTGTCAATAAGATATTGGTTCCGATAAAGGTTTCTTTATTTATTTGGTCAATAAATCTGTATTCTTCCTAAAAACGTATGGGAGCAGAAAAAGAAAGGGGCTAGTTTTCAAAACTTCAAAAATACGAAATCATTTGATGAATCAGACTTCCAACATCAAATGACCATAACTTTTAACTAGGGTATCGTAACGACTATTATAATATATCAAATCGGAGCTCGTCTCGATCCATACAATAATTGTTGGCCTTGGAATGGAACCTGATTTCTGTACCCAAATTCCATCGTTTACATAACTTATCGAGGGTTTGAAGATTTTGTCGTAAATTTGCGGTTTACTTACCTTCGATATGATTCAATAGATCTGTAAATGAGATATTGGATCCGACAAAGGTTTCTTTATTTATTTGGTCATTAAATCTGTATTCTTCCTAAAAACGTATGGGAGCAGAAAAAGAAAGGGGCTAGTTTTCATAATTTCAAAAATAACAAAACATTTGATGAATCAGACTTCCAACATCAAATGACCATAACATTTGACTAGGGTATCGTAACGACTATTATAATATATCAAATCGGAGCTCGTCTCGATCCATACAATAATTTTGGCCTCAGAATAGAACCTGATTTCTGTACCCAAATTCCATCGTTTACATAACTTATCGAGGGTTTTAAGATTTTGTCGTAAATTTGCGGTTTACTTACCTTCGATATGATTCAATAGAGCTGTCAATGAGATATTGGTTCCGAAAAAGGTTTCTTTATTTATTTGGTCATTAACTCTGTATTTTTCCAAAAAAACTATGGGAGTAGAAAAAGAAAGGGGCAAGTTTTCAAAACTTCAAAAATACGAAAACATTTGATGAATCACACTTCCAACATCAAATGACCATAACTCTTAACTAGGGTATCGTAACGATTATTATAATATATCAAAATCGGAGCTTGTCTCGATCCATACAATAATTGTTGGCCTAGCATTGGAACCTGATATCCGTACCCAAATTCCATCGTTTACATAACTTATCGAGGGTTTGAAGATTTTGTCGTAAATTTCCGGTTTACTTACTTTCGATTTGAATCAATAGAGCTGTAAATGAGATATTGGATCCGACAAAGGTTTCTTTATTTATTTGGTCAATAAATCTGTATTCTTCCTAAAAAACTATGGGAGGAGAAAAAGAAAGGGGCTAGTTTTCATAATTTTAAAAATAACAAAACATTTGTTGAATCAGATTTCCAACATCAAATGACCATAACTTTTGACTCGGTAACGTAACGACTATTATAATATATCAAATCGGAGCTCGTCTCGATCCATACAATAATTGTTGGCCTTGGAATGGAACCTGATTTCTGTACCCAAATTCCATCGTTTACATAACTTATCGAGGGTTTTAAGATTTTGTCGTAAATTTGCGGTTTACTTACCTTAGATATGATTCAATAGAGCTGTCAATAAGATATTGGTTCCGATAAAGGTTTCTTTATTTATTTGGTCAATAAATCTGTATTCTTCCTAAAAACGTATGGGAGCAGAAAAAGAAAGGGGCTAGTTTTCAAAACTTCAAAAATACGAAATCATTTGATGAATCAGACTTCCAACATCAAATGACCATAACTTTTAACTAGGGTATCGTAACGACTATTATAATATATCAAATCGGAGCTCGTCTCGATCCATACAATAATTGTTGGCCTTGGAATGGAACCTGATTTCTGTACCCAAATTCCATCGTTTACATAACTTATCGAGGGTTTGAAGATTTTGTCGTAAATTTGCGGTTTACTTACCTTCGATATGATTCAATAGATCTGTAAATGAGATATTGGATCCGACAAAGGTTTCTATATTTATTTGGTCATTAAATCTGTATTCTTCCTAAAAAACTATGGGAGCAGAAAAAGAAAGGGGCTAGTTTTCATAATTTCAAAAATAACAAAACATTTAATGAATGAGACTTCCAACATCAAATGACCATAACATTTGACTAGGGTATCGTAACGACTATTATAATATATCAAATCGGAGCTAGTCTCGATCCATACAATAATTTTGGCCTCAGAATAGAACCTGATTTCTGTACCCAAATTCCATCGTTTACATAACTTATCGAGGGTTTTAAGATTTTGTCGTAAATTTGCGGTTTACTTACCTTCGATATGATTCAATAGAGCTGTCAATGAGATATTGGTTCCGAAAAAGGTTTCTTTATTTATTTGGTCATTAACTCTGTATTTTTCCAAAAAAACTATGGGAGTAGAAAAAGAAAGGGGCAAGTTTTCAAAACTTCAAAAATACGAAAACATTTGATGAATCACACTTCCAACATCAAATGACCATAACTCTTAACTAGGGTATCGTAACGATTATTATAATATATCAAAATCGGAGCTTGTCTCGATCCATACAATAATTGTTGGCCTAGCATTGGAACCTGATATCCGTACCCAAATTCCATCGTTTACATAACTTATCGAGGGTTTGAAGATTTTGTCGTAAATTTCCGGTTTACTTACTTTCGATTTGAATCAATAGAGCTGTAAATGAGATATTGGATCCGACAAAGGTTTCTTTATTTATTTGGTCAATAAATCTGTATTCTTCCTAAAAAACTATGGGAGGAGAAAAAGAAAGGGGCTAGTTTTCATAATTTTAAAAATAACAAAACATTTGTTGAATCAGATTTCCAACATCAAATGACCATAACTTTTGACTCGGTAACGTAACGACTATTATAATATATCAAATCGGAGCTCGTCTCGATCCATACAATAATTGTTGGCCTTGGAATGGAACCTGATTTCTGTACCCAAATTCCATCGTTTACATAACTTATCGAGGGTTTGAAGATTTTGTCGTAAATTTGCGGTTTACTTACCTTCGATATGATTCAATAGATCTGTAAATGAGATATTGGATCCGACAAAGGTTTCTATATTTATTTGATCATTAAATCTGTATTGTTCCTAAAAAACTATGGGAGCAGAAAAAAGAAAGGGGTTAGTTTTCATAATTTCAAAAATAACAAAACATTTGATGAATAAGACTTCCAACATCAAATGACTGTAACTTTTGACTGGGGTATCGTAACGAATATTGAAATATATCAAAATCGGAGCTCGTCTCGATCCATACAATAATTGTTGGCCTAGCATTGGAACCTAATTTCCATACCCAAATTCCATCGTTTACATAACTTATCGAGGGTATTAAGATTTTGTCCTAAATTTCCAGTTTATTTACTTTCGATTTGAATCAATAGAGCTATAAATGAGATATTGGATCCGACAAAGGTTTCTATATTTATTTGGTCATTAAATCTGTATTCTTCCTAAAAAACTATGGGAGCAGAAAAAAGAAAGGGGCTAGTTTTCATAATTTCAAAAATAACAAAACATTTGATGAATCAGACTTCCAACATCAAATGACCGTAACTTTTGACTGAGGTATCGTAACGACTATTGAAATATATCAAAATCGGAGCTCGTCTCGATCCATACAATAATTGTTGGCCTAGCATTGGAACCTAATTTCCGTACCCAAATTCCATCCTTTACATAACTTATCGAGGGTTTGAAGATTTTGTCGTAAATTTCCAGTTTACTTACTTTCGATTTGAATCAATAGAGCTGTAAATGAGATATTGGATCCGACAAACATTTCTATATTTATTTGGTCATTAAATCTATATTCTTCCTAAAAAACTATGGGAGCAGAAAAAAGAAAGGGGCTAGTTTTCATAATTTCAAAAATAACAAAACATTTGATGAATCAGACTTCCAACATCAAATGACCATAACTTTTGACTGGGGTATCGTAACGACTATTGTAATATATCAAAATCGGAGCTCGTCTCGATCCATACAATAATTGTTGGCCTAGCATTGGAACCTGATATCCGTACCCAAATTCCATCGTTTACATAACTTATCAAGGGTTTGAAGATTTTGTGGTAAATTTGCGGTTTACTTACCTTCGATATGATTCAATAGATCTGTCAATGAGATATACGTTCCGAAAAAGGTTTCTATATTTATTTGGTCATTAAATCTGTATTCTTCCTAAAAAACTATGGGAGCAGAAAAAAGAAAGGGGCTAGTTTTCATAATTTCAAAAATAACAAAACATTTGATGAATCAGACTTCCAACATCAAATGACCATAACTTTTGACTGGGGTATCGTAACGACTATTGAAATATATCAAAATCGGAGCTTGTCTCGATCCATACAATAATTGTTGGCCTAGCATTGGAACCTAATTTCCGTACCCAAATTCCATCGTTTACATAACTTATCGAGGGTTTGAAGATTTTGTCGTAAATTTCCAGTTTACTTACTTTCGATTTGAATCAATAGAGCTGTAAATGAGATATTGGATCCGACAAAGGTTTCTTTATTTATTTGGTCATTAAATCTGTATTCTTCCTAAAAAACTATGGGAGCAGAAAAAGAAAGGGGCTAGTTTTCATAATTTCAAAAATAACAAAACATTTGATGAATCAGACTTCCAACATCAAATGACCATAACTTTTGACTGGGGTATTGTAACGACTATTATAATATATCAAATCGGAGCTCATCTCGATCCATACAATAATTGTTGGCCTCGGAATGGAACCTGATTTCTGTACCCAAATTCCATCGTTTACATAACTTATCGAGGGTTTTAAGATTTTGTCGTAAATTTGCGGTTTACTTACCTTCGATATGATTCAATAGAGCTGTCAATGAGATATTGGTTCCGACAAAGGTTTCTTTATTTATTTGGTCATTAACTCTGTATTTTTTCTAAAAAACTATGGGAGTAGAAAAAGAAAGGGGCAAGTTTTCAAAACTTCAAAAATACGAAAACATTTGATGAATCAGACTTCCAACATCAAATGACCATAACTTTTAACTAGGGTATCGTAACGATTATTATAATATATCAAAATCGGAGCTCGTCTCGATCCATACAATAATTGTTGGCCTAGCATTGGAACCTGATATCCGTACCCAAATTCCATCGTTTACATAACTTATCGAGGGTTTGAAGATTTTGTAGTAAATTTCCGGTTTACTTACTTTCGATTTGAATCAATAGAGCTGTAAATGAGATATTGGATCCGACAAAGGTTTCTTTATTTTTTTGGTCAATAAATCTGTATTCTTCCTAAAAAACTATGGGAGGAGAAAAAGAAAGGGGCTAGTTTTCATAATTTTAAAAATAACAAAACATTTGTTGAATCAGATTTCCAACATCAAATGACCATAACTTTTGACTCGGTAACGTAACGACTATTATAATATATCAAATCGGAGCTCGTCTCGATCCATACAATAATTGTTGGCCTTGGAATGGAACCTGCTTTCTGTACCCAAATTCCATCGTTTACATAACTTATCGAGGGTTTTAAGATTTTGTCGTAAATTTGCGGTTTACTTACCTTCGATATGATTCAATAGAGCTGTCAATGAGATATTGGTTCCGACAAAGGTTTCTTTATTTATTTGGTCATTAACTCTGTATTTTTCCTAAAAAACTATGGGAGTAGAAAAAGAAAGGGGCAAGTTTTCAAAACTTCAAAAATACGAAAACATTTGATGAATCAAACTTTCAACATCAAATGACCATAACTTTTAACTAGGGTATCGTAACGATTATTATAATATATCAAAATCGGAGCTCGTCTCGATCCATACAATAATTGTTGGCCTAGCATTGGAACCTGATATCCGTACCCAAATTCCATCGTTTACATAACTTATCGAGGGTTTGAAGATTTTGTCGTAAATTTGCGGTTTACTTACCTTCGATATGATTCAATAGATCTGTCAATGAGATATTGGATCCGACAAAGGATTCTTTATTTATTTGGTCATTAAATCTGTATTCTTCCTAAAAACGTATGGGAGCAGAAAAAGAAAGGGGCTAGTTTTCATAAATTCAAAAATAACAAAACATTTGATGAATCAGACTTCCAACATCAAATGACTATAACTTTTGACTGGGGTATTGTAACGACTATTATAATATATCAAATCGGAGCTCGTCTCGATCCATACAATAATTGTTGGCCTCGGAATGGAACCTGATTTCTGTACCCAAATTCCATCGTTTACATAACTTATCGAGGGTTTTAAGATTTTGTCGTAAATTTGCGGTTTACTTACCTTCGATATGATTCAATAGAGCTGTCAATGAGATATTGGTTCCGACAAAGGTTTCTTTATTTATTTGGTCATTAACTCTGTATTTTTCCTAAAAAACTATGGGAGTAGAAAAAGAAAGGGGCAAGTTTTCAAAACTTCAAAAATACGAGAACATTTGATGAATCAGACTTCCAACATCAAATGACCATAACTTTTAACTAGGGTATCGTAACGATTATTATAATATATCAAAATCGGAGCTCGTCTCGATCCATACAATAATTGTTGGCCTATCATTGGAACCTGATATCCGTACCCAAATTCCATCGTTTACATAACTTATCGAGGGTTTGAAGATTTTGTCGTAAATTTCCGGTTTACTTACTTTCGATTTGAATCAATAGAGCTGTAAATTAGATATTGGATCCGACAAAGGTTTCTTTATTTATTTGGTCATTAAATCTGTATTCTTCCTAAAAACGTATGGGAGCAGAAAAAGAAAGGGGCTAGTTTTCATAATTTCAAAAATAACAAAACATTTGATGAATCAGACTTCCAACATCAAATGACCATAACTTTTGACTGGGTATTGTAACTACTATTATAATATATCAAATCGGAGCTCGTCTCGATCCATACAATAATTGTTGGCCTCCGAATGGAACCTGATATCCGTACCCAAATTCCATCGTTTACATAACTTATCGAGGGTTTGAAGATTTTGTCGTTAATTTCCGGTTTACTTACTTATGATTTGAATCAATAGAGCTGTAAATGCGATATTGGATCCGACAAAGGTTTCTTTATTTATTTGGTCAATAAATCTGTATTCTTCCTAAAAAAACTATGGGAGGAGAAAAAGAAAGGGGCTAGTTTTCATAATTTTAAAAATAACAAAACATTTGTTGAATCAGATTTCCAACATCAAATGACCATAACTTTTGACTCGGTAACGTAACGACTATTATAATATATCAAATCGGAGCTCGTCTCGATCCATACAATAATTGTTGGAGTTGGAATGGAACCTGATTTCTGTACCCAAATTCCATCGTTTACATAAATTATCGAGGGTTTTAAGATTTTGTCGTAAATTTGCGGTTTACTTACCTTCGATATGATTCAATAGAACTGTCAATGAGATATTGGTTCCGACAAAGGTTTCTTTATTTATTTGGTCATTAACTCTGTATTTTTCCTAAAAAACTATGGGAGTAGAAAAAGAAAGGGGCAAGTTTTCAAAACTTCAAAAATACGAAAACATTTGATGAATCAAACTTCCAACATCAAATGACCATAACTTTTGACTGGGGTATCGTAACGACTATTGTAATATATCAAAATCGGAGCTCGTCTCGATCCATACAATAATTGTTGGCCTAGCATTGGAACCTGATATCCGTACCCAAATTCTATCGTTTACATAACTTATCGAGGGTTTGAAGATTTTGTCGTAAATTTGCGGTTTACTTACCTTCGATATGATTCAATAGATCTGTCAATGAGATATAGGTTCCGACAAAGGTTTCTATATTTATTTGGTCATTAAATCTGTATTCTTCCTAAAAAACTATGGGAGCAGAAAAAAGAAAGGGGCTAGTTTTCATAATTTCAAAAATAACAAAACATTTGATGAATCAGACTTCCAACATCAAATGACCATAACTTTTGACTGGGGTATTGTAACGACTATTATAATATATCAAATCGGAGCTCGTCTCGATCCATACAATAATTGTTGGCCTCCGAATGGAACCTGATTTCTGTACCCAAATTCCATCGTTTACATAACTTATCGAGGGTTTTAAGATTTTGTCGTAAATTTGCGGTTTACTTACCTTCGATATGATTCAATAGATCTGTCAATGAGATATTGGATCCGACAAAGGATTCTTCATTTATTTGGTCATTAAATCTGTATTCTTCCTAAAACGTATGGGAGCAGAAAAAGAAAGGGGCTAGTTTTCATAAATTCAAAAATAACAAAACATTTGATGAATCAGACTTCCAACATCAAATGACTATAACTTTTGACTGGGGTATTGTAACGACTATTATAATATATCAAATCGGAGCTCGTCTCGATCCATACAATAATTGTTGGCCTCGGAATGGAACCTGATTTCTGTACCCAAATTCCATCGTTTACATTACTTATCGAGGGTTTTAAGATTTTTTCGTAAATTTGCGGTTTACTTACCTTCGATATGATTCAATAGAGCTGTCAATGAGATATTGGTTCCGACAAAGGTTTCTTTATTTATTTGGTCATTAACTCTGTATTTTTCCTAAAAAACTATGGGAGTAGAAAAAGAAAGGGGCAAGTTTTCAAAACTTCAAAAATACGAAAACATTTGATGAATCAGACTTCCAACATCAAATGACCATAACTTTTAACTAGGGTATCGTAACGATTATTATAATATATCAAAATCGGAGCTCGTCTCGATCCATACAATAATTGTTGGCCTATCATTGGAACCTAATTTCCGTACCCAAATTCCATCGTTTACATAACTTATCGAGGGTTTGAAGATTTTGTCGTAAATTTCCGGTTTACTTACTTTCGATTTGAATCAATAGAGCTGTAAATTAGATATTGGATCCGACAAAGGTTTCTTTATTTATTTGGTCATTAAATCTGTATTCTTCCTAAAAACGTATGGGAGCAGAAAAAGAAAGGGGCTAGTTTTCATAATTTCAAAAATAACAAAACATTTGATGAATCAGACTTCCAACATCAAATGACCATAACTTTTGACTTTGGTATTGTAACGACTATTATAATATATCAAATCGGAGCTCGTCTCGATCCATACAATAATTGTTGGCCTCCGAATGGAACCTGATTTCTGTACCCAAATTCCATCGTTTACATAACTTATCAAGGGTTTTAAGATTTTGTCGTAAATTTGCGGTTTACTTACCTTCGATATGATTCAATAGAGCTGTCAATGAGATATTGGTTCCGACAAAGGTTTCTTTATTTATTTGGTCATTAACTCTGTATTTTTCCTAAAAAACTATGGGAGTAGAAAAAGAAAGGGGCAAGTTTTCAAAACTTCAAAAATACGAAAACATTTGATGAATCAAACTTCCAACATCAAATGACCATAACTTTTAACTAGGGTATCGTAACGATTATTATAATATATCAAAATCGGTGCTCGTCTCGATCCATACAATAATTGTTGGCCTAGCATTGGAACCTGATATCCGTACCCAAATTCCATCGTTTACATAACTTATCGAGGGTTTGAAGATTTTGTCGTAAATTTGCGGTTTACTTACCTTCGATATGATTCAATAGATCTGTCAATGAGATATAGGTTCCGACAAAGGTTTCTATATTTATTTGGTCATTAAATCTGTATTCTTCCTAAAAAACTATGGGAGCAGAAAAAAGAAAGGGGCTAGTTTTCATAATTTCAAAAATAACAAAACATTTGATGAATCAGACTACCAACATCAAATGACCATAACTTTTGACTGGGGTATCGTAACGACTATTGAAATATATCAAAATCGGAGCTTGTCTCGATCCATACAATAATTGTTGGCCTAGCATTGGAACCTAATTTCCGTACCCAAATTCCATCGTTTACATAAGTTATCGAGGGTTTGAAGATTTTGTCGTAAATTTCCAGTTTACTTACTTTCGATTTGAATCAATAGAGCTGTAAATGAGATATTGGATCCGACAAAGGTTTCTTTATTTATTTGGTCATTAAATCTGTATTCTTCCTAAAAACGTATGGGAGCAGAAAAAGAAAGGGGCTAGTTTTCATAATTTCAAAAATAACAAAACATTTGATGAATCAGACTTCCAACATCAAATGACCATAACTTTTGACTGGGGTATTGTAACGACTATTATAATATATCAAATCGGAGCTCGTCTCGATCCATACAATAATTGTTGGCCTCCGAATGGAACCTGATTTCTGTACCCAAATTCCATCGTTTACATAACTTATCGAGGGTTTTAAGATTTTGTCGTAAATTTGCGGTTTACTTACCTTCGATATGATTCAATAGAGCTGTCAATGAGATATTGGTTCCGACAAAGGTTTCTTTATTTATTTGGTCATTAACTCTGTATTTTTCCTAAAAAACTAGGGGAGTAGAAAAAGAAAGGGGCAAGTTTTCAAAACTTCAAAAATACGAAAACATTTGATGAATCAGACTTCCAACATCAAATGACCATAACTTTTAACTAGGGTATCGTAACGATTATTATAATATATCAAAATCGGAGCTCGTCTCGATCCATACAATAATTGTTGGCCTAGCATTGGAACCTGATATCCGTACCCAAATTCCATCGTTTACATAACTTATCGAGGGTTTGAAGATTTTGTCGTTAATTTCCGGTTTACTTACTTTCGATTTGAATCAATAGAGCTGTAAATGCGATATTGGATCCGACAAAGGTTTCTTTATTTATTTGGTCAATAAATCTGTATTCTTCCTAAAAAACTATGGGAGGAGAAAAAGAAAGGGGCTAGTTTTCATAATTTTAAAAATAACAAAACATTTGTTGAATCAGATTTCCAACATCAAATGACCATAACTTTTGACTCGGTAACGTAACGACTATTATAATATATCAAATCGGAGCTCGTCTCGATCCATACAATAATTGTTGGAGTTGGAATGGAACCTGATTTCTATACCCAAATTCCATCGTTTACATAAATTATCGAGGGTTTTAAGATTTTGTCGTAAATTTGCGGTTTACTTACCTTCGATATGATTCAATAGAACTGTCAATGAGATATTGGTTCCGACAAAGGTTTCTTTATTTATTTGGTCATTAACTCTGTATTTTTCCTAAAAAACTATGGGAGTAGAAAAAGAAAGGGGCAAGTTTTCAAAACTTCAAAAATACGAAAACATTTGATGAATCAAACTTCCAACATCAAATGACCATAACTTTTAACTAGGGTATCGTAACGATTATTATAATATATCAAAATCGGAGCTCGTCTCGATCCATACAATAATTGTTGGCCTAGCATTGGAACCTGATATCCGTACCCAAATTCTATCGTTTACATAACTTATCGAGGGTTTGAAGATTTTGTCGTAAATTTGCGGTTTACTTACCTTCGATATGATTCAATAGATCTGTCAATGAGATATAGGTTCCGACAAAGGTTTCTATATTTATTTGGTCATTAAATCTGTATTCTTCCTAAAAAACTATGGGAGCAGAAAAAAGAAAGGGGCTAGTTTTCATAATTTCAAAAATAACAAAACATTTGATGAATCAGACTTCCAACATCAAATGACCATAACTTTTGACTGGGGTATCGTAACGACTATTGAAATATATCAAAATCGGAGCTCGTCTCGATCCATACAATAATTGTTGGCCTAGCATTGGAACCTAATTTCCGTACCCAAATTCCATCGTTTACATAACTTATCGAGGGTTTCAAGATTTTGTCGTAAATTTCCAGTTTACTTACTTTCGATTTGAATCAATAGAGCTGTAAATTAGATATTGGATCCGACAAAGGTTTCTTTAATTATTTGGTCATTAAATCTGTATTCTTCCTAAAAACGTATGGGAGCAGAAAAAGAAAGGGGCTAGTTTTCATAATTTCAAAAATAACAAAACATTTGATGAATCAGACTTCCAACATCAAATGACCATAACTTTTGACTGGGGTATTGTAACGACTATTATAATATATCAAATCGGAGCTCGTCTCGATCCATACAATAATTGTTGGCCTCCGAATGGAACCTGATTTCTGTACCCAAATTCCATCGTTTACATAACTTATCGAGGGTTTTAAGATTTTGTCGTAAATTTGCGGTTTACTTACCTTCGATATGATTCAATAGAGCTGTCAATGAGATATTGGTTCCGACAAAGGTTTCTTTATTTATTTGGTCATTAACTCTGTATTTTTCCTAAAAAACTATGGGAGTAGAAAAAGAAAGGGGCAAGTTTTCAAAACTTCAAAAATACGAAAACATTTGATGAATCAGACTTCCAACATCAAATGACCATAACTTTTAACTAGGGTATCGTAACGATTATTATAATATATCAAAATCGGAGCTCGTCTCGATCCATACAATAATTGTTGGCCTATCATTGGAACCTGATATCCGTACCCAAATTCCATCGTTTACATAACTTATCGAGAGTTTGAAGATTTTGTCGTAAATTTCCGGTTTACTTACTTTCGATTTGAATCAATAGAGCTGTAAATGAGATATTGGATCCGACAAAGGTTTCTTTATTTATTTGGTCAATAAATCTGTATTCTTCCTAAAAAACTATGGGAGGAGAAAAAGAAAGGGGCTAGTTTTCATAATTATAAAAATAACAAAACATTTGTTGAATCAGATTTCCAACATCAAATGACCATAACTTTTGACTCGGTAACGTAACGACTATTATAATATATCAAATCGGAGCTCATCTCGATCCATACAATAATTGTTGGCCTTGGAATGGAACCTGATTTCTGTAACCAAATTCCATCGTTTACATAACTTATCGAGGGTTTTAAGATTTTGTCGTAAATTTGCGGTTTACTTACCTTCGATATGATTCAATAGAGCTGTCAATGAGATATTGGTTCCGACAAAGGTTTCTTTATTTATTTGGTCATTAACTCTCTATTTTTCCTAAAAAACTATGGGAGTAGAAAAAGAAAGGGGCAAGGTTTCAAAACATCAAAAATACGAAAACATTTGATGAATCAAACTTCCAACATCAAATGACCATAACTTTTAACTAGGGTATCGTAACGATTATTATAATATATCAAAATCGGAGCTCGTCTCGATCCATACAATAATTGTTGGCCTAGCATTGGAACCTGATATCCGTACCCAAATTCCACCGTTTACATAACTTATCGAGGGTTTGAAGATTTTGTCGTAAATTTGCGGTTTACTTACCTTCGATATGATTCAATAGATCTGTCAATGAGATATAGGTTCCGACAAAGGTTTCTATATTTATTTGGTCATTAAATCTGTATTCTTCCTAAAAAACTATGGGAGCACAAAAAAGAAAGGGGCTAGTTTTCATAATTTCAAAAATAACAAAACATTTGATGAATCAGACTACCAACATCAAATGACCATAACTTTTGACTGGGGTATCGTAACGACTATTGAAATATATCAAAATCGGAGCTCGTCTCGATCCATACAATAATTGTTGGCCTAGCATTGGAACCTAATTTCCGTACCCAAATTCCATCGTTTACATAACTTATCGAGGGTTTGAAGATTTTGTCGTAAATTTCCAGTTTACTTACTTTCGATTTGAATCAATAGAGCTGTAAATGAGATATTGGATCCGACAAAGGTTTCTTTATTTATTTGGTCATTAAATCTGTATTCTTCCTAAAAACGTATGGGAGCAGAAAAAGAAAGGGGCTAGTTTTCATAATTTCAAAAATAACAAAACATTTGATGAATCACACTTCCAACATCAAATGACCATAACTTTTGACTGGGGTATTGTAACGACTATTATAATATATCAAATCGGAGCTCGTCTCGATCCATACAATAATTGTTGGCCTCGGAATGGAACCTGATTTCTGTACCCAAATTCCATCGTTTACATAACTTATCGAGGGTTTTAAGATTTTGTCGTAAATTTGCGGTTTACTTACCTTCGATATGATTCAATAGAGCTGTCAATGAGATATTGGTTCCGACAAAGGTTTCTTTATTTATTTGGTCATTAACTCTGTATTTTTCCTAAAAAACTATGGGAGTAGAAAAAGAAAGGGGCAAGTTTTCAAAACTTCAAAAATACGAAAACATTTGATGAATCAGACTTCCAACATCAAATGACCATAACTTTTAACTAGGGTATCGTAACGATTATTATAATATATCAAAATCGGAGCTCGTCTCGATCCATACAATAATTGTTGGCCTAGCATTGGAACCTGATATCCGTACCCAAATTCCATCGTTTACATAACTTATCGAGGGTTTGAAGATTTTGTCGTAAATTTCCGGTTTACTTACTTTCGATTTGAATCAATAGAGCTGTAAATGCGATATTGGATCCGACAAAGGTTTCTTTATTGATTTGGTCAATAAATCTGTATTCTTCCTAAAAAACTATGGGAGGAGAAAAAGAAAGGGGCTAGTTTTCATAATTTTAAAAATAACAAAACATTTGTTGAATCAGATTTCCAACATCAAATGACCATAACTTTTGACTCGGTAACGTAACGACTATTATAATATATCAAATCGGAGCTCGTCTCGATCCATACAATAATTGTTGGAGTTGGAATGGAACCTGATTTCTGTACCCAAATTCCATCGTTTACATAACTTATCGAGGGTTTTAAGATTTTGTCGTAAATTTGCGGTTTACTTACCTTCGATATTATTCAATAAAACTGTCAATGAGATATTGGTTCCGACAAAGGTTTCTTTATTTATTTGGTCATTAAATCTGTATTCTTCCTAAAAAACTATGGGAGCAGAAAAAAGAAAGGGGCTAGTTTTCATAATTTCAAAAATAACAAAACATTTGATGAATCAGACTTCCAACATCAAATGACCATAACTTTTGACTGGGGTATCGTAACGACTATTGAAATATATCAAAATCGGAGCTCGTCTCGATCCATACAATAATTGTTGGCCTAGCATTGGAACCTAATTTCCGTACCCAAATTCCATCGTTTACATAACTTATCGAGGGTTTCAAGATTTTGTCGTAAATTTCCAGTTTACTTACTTTCGATTTGAATCAATAGAGCTGTAAATTAGATATTGGATCCGACAAAGGTTTCTTTATTTATTTGGTCATTAAATCTGTATTCTTCCTAAAAACGTATGGGAGCAGAAAAAGAAAGGGGCTAGTTTTCATAATTTCAAAAATAACAAAACATTTGATGAATCAGACTTCCAACATCAAATGACCATAACTTTTGACTGGGGTATTGTAACGACTATTATAATATATCAAATCGGAGCTCGTCTCGATCCATACAATAATTGTTGGCCTCCGAATGGAACCTGATTTCTGTACCCAAATTCCATCGTTTACATAACTTAACGAGGGTTTTAAGATTTTGTCGTAAATTTGCGGTTTACTTACCTTCGATATGATTCAATAGAGCTGTCAATGAGATATTGGTTCCGACAAAGGTTTCTTTATTTATTTGGTCATTAACTCTGTATTTTTCCTAAAAAACTATGGGAGTAGAAAAAGAAAGGGGCAAGTTTTCAAAACTTCAAAAATACGAAAACATTTGATGAATCAAACTTCCAACATCAAATGACCATAACTTTTAACTAGGGTATCGTAACGATTATTATAATATATCAAAATCGGAGCTCGTCTCGATCCATACAATAATTGTTGGCCTAGCATTGGAACCTGATATCCGTACCCAAATTCCATCGTTTACATAACTTATCGAGGGTTTGAAGATTTTGTCGTAAATTTGCGGTTTACTTACCTTCGATATGATTCAATAGATCTGTCAATGAGATATAGGTTCCGACAAAGGTTTCTATATTTATTTGGTCATTAAATCTGTATTCTTCCTAAAAAAACTATGGGAGCAGAAAAAAGAAAGGGGCTAGTTTTCATAATTTCAAAAATAACAAAACATTTGATGAATCAGACTTCCAACATCAAATGACCATAACTTTTAACTGGGGTATCGTAACGACTATTGAAATATATCAAAATCGGAGCTCGTCTCGATCCATACAATAATTGTTGGCCTAGCAATGGAACCTAATTTCCGTACCCAAATTCCATCTTTTACATAACTTATCGAGGGTTTGAAGATTTTGTCGTAAATTTCCAGTTTACTTACTTTCGATTTGAATCAATAGAGCTGTAAATGAGATATTGGATCCGACAAAGGATTCTTTATTTATTTGGTCATTAAATCTGTATTCTTCCTAAAAACGTATGGGAGCAGAAAAAGAAAGGGGCTAGTTTTCATAAATTCAAAAATAACAAAACATTTGATGAATTAGACTTCCAACATCAAATGACTATAACTTTTGACTGGGGTATTGTAACGACTATTATAATATATCAAATCGGAGCTCGTCTCGATCCATACAATAAATGTTGACCTCGGAATGGAACCTGATTTCTGTACCCAAATTCCATCGTTTACATAACTTATCGAGGGTTTTAAGATTTTGTCGTAAATTTGCGGTTTACTTACCTTCGATATGATTCAATAGAGCTGTCAATGAGATATTGGTTCCGACAAAGGTTTCTTTATTTATTTGGTCATTAAGTCTGTATTTTTCCTAAAAAACTATGGGAGTAGAAAAAGAAAGGGGCAAGTTTTCAAAACTTCAAAAATACGAAAACATTTGATGAATCAGACTTCCAACATCAAATGACCATAACTTTTAACTAGGGTATCGTAACGATTATTATAATATATCAAAGTCGGAGCTCGTCTCGATCCATACAATAATTGTTGGCCTATCATTGGAACCTGATATCCGTACCCAAATTCCATCGTTTACATAACTTATCGAGGGTTTGAAGATTTTGTCGTAAATTTCCGGTTTACTTACTTTCGATTTGAATCAATAGAGCTGTAAATTAGATATTGGATCCGACAAAGGTTTCTTTATTTATTTGGTCATTAAATCTGTATTCTTCCTAAAAACGTATGGGAGGAGAAAAAGAAAGGGGCTAGTTTTCATAATTTCAAAAATAACAAAACATTTGATGAATCAGACTTCCAACATCAAATGACCATAACTTTTGACTGGGGTATTGTAACGACTATTATAATATATCAAATCGGAGCTCGTCTCGATCCATACAATAATTGTTGGCCTCGGAATGGAACCTGATTTCTGTACCCAAATTCCATCGTTTACATAACTTATCGAGGGTTTTAAGATTTTGTCGTAAATTTGCGGTTTACTTACCTTCGATATGATTCAATAGAGCTGTCAATGAGATATTGGTTCCGACAAAGGTTTCTTTATTTATTTGGTCATTAACTCTGTATTTTTCCTAAAAAACTAGGGGAGTAGAAAAAGAAAGGGGCAAGTTTTCAAAACTTCAAAAATACGAAAACATTTGATGAATCAGACTTCCAACATCAAATGACCATAACTTTTAACTAGGGTATCGTAACGATTATTATAATATATCAAAATCGGAGCTCGTCTCGATCCATACAATAATTGTTGGCCTAGCATTGGAACCTGATATCCGTACCCAAATTCCATCGTTTACATAACTTATCGAGGGTTTGAAGATTTTGTCGTTAATTTCCGGTTTACTTACTTTCGATTTGAATCAATAGAGCTGTAAATGCGATATTGGATCCGACAAAGGTTTCTTTATTTATTTGGTCAATAAATCTGTATTCTTCCTAAAAAACTATGGGAGGAGAAAAAGAAAGGGGCTAGTTTTCATAATTTTAAAAATAACAAAACATTTGTTGAATCAAATTTCCAACATCAAATGACCATAACTTTTGACTCGGTAACGTAACGACTATTATAATATATCAAATCGGAGCTCGTCTCGATCCATACAATAATTGTTGGCCTCCGAATGGAACCTGATTTCTGTACCCAAATTCCATCGTTTACATAACTTATCGAGGGTTTTAAGATTTTGTCGTAAATTTGCGGTTTACTTACCTTCGATATGATTCAATAGAGCTGTCAATGAGATATTGGTTCCGACAAAGGTTTCTTTATTTATTTGGTCATTAACTCTGTATTTTTCCTAAAAAACTATGGGAGTAGAAAAAGAAAGGGGCAAGTTTTCAAAACTTCAAAAATACGAAAACATTTGATGAATCAAACTTCCAACATCAAATGACCATAACTTTTAACTAGGGTATCGTAACGATTATTATAATATATCAAAATCGGAGCTCGTCTCGATCCATACAATAATTGTTGGCCTAGCATTGGAACCTGATATCCGTACCCAAATTCCATCGTTTACATAACTTATCGAGGGGTTGAAGATTTTGTCGTAAATTTGCGGTTTACTTACCTTCGATATGATTCAATAGATCTGTCAATGAGATATAGGTTCCGACAAAGGTTTCTATATTTATTTGGTCATTAAATCTGTATTCTTCCTAAAAAAACTATGGGAGCAGAAAAAAGAAAGGGGCTAGTTTTCATAATTTCAAAAATAACAAAACATTTGATGAATCAGACTTCCAACATCAAATGACCATAACTTTTAACTGGGGTATCGTAACGACTATTGAAATATATCAAAATCGGAGCTCGTCTCGATCCATACAATAATTGTTGGCCTAGCAATGGAACCTAATTTCCGTACCCAAATTCCATCTTTTACATAACTTATCGAGGGTTTGAAGATTTTGTCGTAAATTTCCAGTTTACTTACTTTCGATTTGAATCAATAGAGCTGTAAATGAGATATTGGATCCGACAAAGGATTCTTTATTTATTTGGTCATTAAATCTGTATTCTTCCTAAAAACGTATGGGAGCAGAAAAAGAAAGGGGCTAGTTTTCATAAATTCAAAAATAACAAAACATTTGATGAATCAGACTTCCAACATCAAATGACTATAACTTTTGACTGGGGTATTGTAACGACTATTATAATATATCAAATCGGAGCTCGTCTCGATCCATACAATAAATGTTGGCCTCGGAATGGAACCTGATTTCTGTACCCAAATTCCATCGTTTACATAACTTATCGAGGGTTTTAAGATTTTGTCGTAAATTTGCGGTTTACTTACCTTCGATATGATTCAATAGAGCTGTCAATGAGATATTGGTTCCGACAAAGGTTTCTTTATTTATTTGGTCATTAACTCTGTATTTTTCCTAAAAAACTATGGGAGTAGAAAAAGAAAGGGGCAAGTTTTCAAAACTTCAAAAATACGAAAACATTTGATGAATCAGACTTCCAACATCAAATGACCATAACTTTTAACTAGGGTATCGTAACGATTATTATAATATATCAAAATCGGAGCTCGTCTCGATCCATACAATAATTTTT
This sequence comes from Hippophae tibetana, assembly GCA_037013495.1. NCBI lineage: Eukaryota > Viridiplantae > Streptophyta > Magnoliopsida > Rosales > Elaeagnaceae > Hippophae > Hippophae tibetana. The sequence continues at coordinate 82,136,757 of CM072801.1, forward strand.
GGCCTATCATTGGAACCTGATATCCGTACCCAAATTCCATCGTTTACATAACTTATCGAGGGTTTGAAGATTTTGTCGTAAATTTCCGGTTTACTTACTTTCGATTTGAATCAATAGAGCTGTAAATGAGATATTGGATCCGACAAAGGTTTCTTTATTTATTTGGTCAATAAATCTGTATTCTTCCTAAAAAACTATGGGAGGAGAAAAAGAAAGGGGCTAGTTTTCATAATTTTAAAAATAACAAAACATTTGTTGAATCAGATTTCCAACATCAAATGACCATAACTTTTGACTCGGTAACGTAACGACTATTATAATATATCAAATCGGAGCTCGTCTTGATCCATACAATAATTGTTGGCCTTGGAATGGAACCTGATTTCTGTAACCAAATTCCATCGTTTACATAACTTATCGAGGGTTTTCAGATTTTGTCGTAAATTTGCGGTTTACTTACCTTCGATATGATTCAATAGAGCTGTCAATGAGATATTGGTTCCGACAAAGGTTTCTTTATTTATTTGGTCATTAACTCTATATTTTTCCTAAAAAACTATGGGAGTAGAAAAAGAAAGGGGCAAGTTTTCAAAACATCAAAAATACGAAAACATTTGATGAATCAAACTTCCAACATCAAATGACCATAACTTTTAACTAGGGTATCGTAACGATTATTATAATATATCAAAATCGGAGCTCGTCTCGATCCATACAATAATTGTTGGCCTAGCATTGGAACCTGATATCCGTACCCAAATTCCATCGTTTACATAACTTATCGAGGGTTTGAAGATTTTGTCGTAAATTTGCGGTTTACTTACCTTTGATATGATTCAATAGATCTATCAATGAGATATAGGTTCCGACAAAGGTTTCTATATTTATTTGGTCATTAAATCTGTATTCTTCCTAAAAAACTATGGGAGCAGAAAAAAGAAAGGGGCTAGTTTTCATAATTTCAAAAATAACAAAACATTTGATGAATCAGACTACCAACATCAAATGACCATAACTTTTGACTGGGGTATCGTAACGACTATTGAAATATATCAAAATCGGAGCTCGTCACGATCCATACAATAATTGTTGGCCTAGCATTGGAACCTAATTTCCGTACCCAAATTCCATCCTTTACATAACTTATCGAGGGTTTGAAGATTTTGTCGTAAATTTCCAGTTTACTTACTTTCGATTTGAATCAATAGAGCTGTAAATGAGATATTGGATCCGAAAAAGGTTTCTTTATTTATTTGGTCATTAAATCTGTATTCTTCCTAAAAACGTATGGGAGCAGAAAAAGAAAGGGGCTAGTTTTCATAATTTCAAAAATAACAAAACATTTGATGAATCAGACTTCCAACATCAAATGACCATAACTTTTGACTGGGATATTGTAACGACTATTATAATATATCAAATCGGAGGTCGTCTCGATCCATACAATAATTGTTGGCCTCAGAATGGAACCTGATTTCTGTACCCAAATTCCATCGTTTACATAACTTATCGAGGATTTGAAGATTTTGTCGTAAATTTGCGGTTTACTTACCTTCGATATGATTCAATAGAGCTGTCAATGAGATATTGGTTCCGACAAAGGTTCCTTTATTTATTTGGTCATTAACTCTGTATTTTTCCTAAAAAACTATGGGAGTAGAAAAAGAAAGGGGCAAGTTTTCAAAACTTCAAAAATACGAAAACATTTGATGAATCAGACTTCCAACATCAAATGACCATAACTTTTAACTAGGGTATCGTAACGATTATTATAATATATCAAAATCGGAGCTCGTCTCGATCCATACAATAATTGTTGGCCTAGCATTGGAACCTGATATCCGTACCCAAATTCCATCGTTTACATAACTTATCGAGGGTTTGAAGATTTTGTCGTAAATTTGCGGTTTACTTACCTTCGATATGATTCAATAGATCTGTCAATGAGATATAGGTTCCGACAAAGGTTTCTATATTTATTTGGTCATTAAATCTGTATTCTTCCTAAAAAAACTATGGGAGCAGAAAAAAGAAAGGGGCTAGTTTTCATAATTTCAAAAATAACAAAACATTTGATGAATCAGACTTCCAACATCAAATGACCATAACTTTTAACTGGGGTATCGTAACGACTATTGAAATATATCAAAATCGGAGCTCGTCTCGATCCATACAATAATTGTTGGCCTAGCAATGGAACCTAATTTCCGTACCCAAATTCCATCTTTTACATAACTTATCGAGGGTTTGAAGATTTTGTCGTAAATTTCCAGTTTACTTACTTTCGATTTGAATCAATAGAGCTGTAAATGAGATATTGGATCCGACAAAGGATTCTTTATTTATTTGGTCATTAAATCTGTATTCTTCCTAAAAACGTATGGGAGCAGAAAAAGAAAGGGGCTAGTTTTCATAAATTCAAAAATAACAAAACATTTGATGAATCAGACTTCCAACATCAAATGACTATAACTTTTGACTGGGGTATTGTAGCGACTATTATAATATATCAAATCGGAGCTCGTCTCGATCCATACAATAAATGTTGGCCTCGGAATGGAACCTGATTTCTGTACCCAAATTCCATCGTTTACATAACTTATCGAGGGTTTTAAGATTTTGTCGTAAATTTGCGGTTTACTTACCTTCGATATGATTCAATAGAGCTGTCAATGAGATATTGGTTCCGACAAAGGTTTCTTTATTTATTTGGTCATTAACTCTGTATTTTTCCTAAAAAACTATGTGAGTAGAAAAAGAAAGGGGCAAGTTTTCAAAACTTCAAAAATACGAAAACATTTGATGAATCAGACTTCCAACATCAAATGACCATAACTTTTAACTAGGGTATCGTAACGATTATTATAATATATCAAAATCGGAGCTCGTCTCGATCCATACAATAATTGTTGGCCTATCATTGGAACCTGATATCCGTACCCAAATTCCATCGTTTACATAACTTATCGAGGGTTTGAAGATTTTGTCGTAAATTTCCGGTTTACTTACTTTCGATTTGAATCAATAGAGCTGTAAATTAGATATTGGATCCGACAAAGGTTTCTTTATTTATTTGGTCATTAAATCTGTATTCTTCCTAAAAACGTATGGGAGCAGAAAAAGAAAGGGGCTAGTTTTCATAATTTCAAAAATAACAAAACATTTGATGAATCAGACTTCCAACATCAAATGACCATAACTTTTGACTGGGGTATTGTAACGACTATTATAATATATCAAATCGGAGCTCGTCTCGATCCATACAATAATTGTTGGCCTCAGAATGGAACCTGATTTCTGTACCCAAATTCCATCGTTTACATAACTTATCGAGGGTTTTAAGATTTTGTCGTAAATTTGCGGTTTACTTACCTTCGATATGATTCAATAGAGCTGTCAATGAGATATTGGTTCCGACAAAGGTTTCTTTATTTATTTGGTCATTAACTCTGTATTTTTCCTAAAAAACTATGGGAGTAGAAAAAGAAAGGGGCAAGTTTTCAAAACTTCAAAAATACGAAAACATTTGATGAATCAGACTTCCAACATCAAATGACCATAACTTTTAACTAGGGTATCGTAACGATTATTATAATATATCAAAATCGGAGCTCGTCTCGATCCATACAATAATTGTTGGCCTCAGAATGGAACCTGATTTCTGTACCCAAATTCCATCGTTTACATAACTTATCGAGGGTTTTAAGATTTTGTCGTAAATTTGCGGTTTACTTACCTTCGATATGATTCAATAGATCTGTCAATGAGATATAGGTTCCAAAAAGGTTTCTATATTTATTTGGTCATTAAATCTGTATTCTTCCTAAAAAACTATGGGAGCAGAAAAAAGAAAGGGGCTAGTTTTCATAATTTCAAAAATAACAAAACATTTGATGAATCAGACTACCAACATCAAATGACCATAACTTTTGACTGGGGTATCGTAACGACTATTGAAATATATCAAAATCGGAGCTCGTCACGATCCATACAATAATTGTTGGCCTAGCATTGGAACCTAATTTCCGTACCCAAATTCCATCCTTTACATAACTTATCGAGGGTTTGAAGATTTTGTCGTAAATTTCCAGTTTACTTACTTTCGATTTGAATCAATAGAGCTGTAAATGAGATATTGGATCCGAAAAAGGTTTCTTTATTTATTTGGTCATTAAATCTGTATTCTTCCTAAAAACGTATGGGAGCAGAAAAAGAAAGGGGCTAGTTTTCATAATTTCAAAAATAACAAAACATTTGATGAATCAGACTTCCAACATCAAATGACCATAACTTTTGACTGGGGTATTGTAACGACTATTATAATATATCAAATCGGAGCTCGTCTCGATCCATACAATAATTGTTGGCCTCAGAATGGAACCTGATTTCTGTACCCAAATTCCATCGTTTACATAACTTATCGAGGGTTTTAAGATTTTGTCGTAAATTTGCGGTTTACTTACCTTCGATATGATTCAATAGAGCTGTCAATGAGATATTGGTTCCGACAAAGGTTCCTTTATTTATTTGGTCATTAACTCTGTATTTTTCCTAAAAAACTATGGGAGTAGAAAAAGAAAGGGGCAAGTTTTCAAAACTTCAAAAATACGAAAACATTTGATGAATCAGACTTCCAACATCAAATGACCATAACTTTTAACTAGGGTATCGTAACGATTATTATAATATATCAAAATCGGAGCTCGTCTCGATCCATACAATAATTGTTGGCCTCAGAATGGAACCTGATTTCTGTACCCAAATTCCATCGTTTACATAACTTATCGAGGGTTTTAAGATTTTGTCGTAAATTTGCGGTTTACTTACCTTCGATATGATTCAATAGAGCTGTCAATGAGATATTGGTTCCGACAAAGGTTTCTTTATTTATTTGGTCATTAACTCTCTATTTTTCCTAAAAAACTATGGGAGTAGAAAAAGAAAGGGGCAAGTTTTCAAAACATCAAAAATACGAAAACATTTGATGAATCAAACTTCCAACATCAAATGACCATAACTTTTAACTAGGGTATCGTAACGATTATTATAATATATCAAAATCGGAGCTCGTCTCGATCCATACAATAATTGTTGGCCTAGCATTGGAACCTGATATCCGTACCCAAATTCCATCGTTTACATAACTTATCGAGGGTTTGAAGATTTTGTCGTAAATTTGCGGTTTACTTACCTTCGATATGATTCAATAGATCTGTCAATGAGATATAGGTTCCGACAAAGGTTTCTATATTTATTTGGTCATTAAATCTGTATTCTTCCTAAAAAACTATGGGAGCAGAAAAAAGAAAGGGGCTAGTTTTCATAATTTCAAAAATAACAAAACATTTGATGAATCAGACTACCAACATCAAATGACCATAACTTTTGACTGGGGTATCGTAACGACTATTGAAATATATCAAAATCGGAGCTCGTCTCGATCCATACAATAATTGTTGGCCTAGCATTGGAACCTCATTTCCGTACCCAAATTCCATCCTTTACATAACTTATCGAGGGTTTGAAGATTTTGTCGTAAATTTCCAGTTTACTTACTTTCGATTTGAATCAATAGAGCTGTAAATGAGATATTGGATCCGACAAAGGTTTCTTTATTTATTTGGTCATTAAATCTGTATTCTTCCGAAAAACGTATCGGAGCAGAAAAAGAAAGGGGCTAGTTTTCATAATTTCAAAAATAACAAAACATTTGATGAATCAGACTTCCAACATCAAATGACCATAACTTTTGACTGGGGTATCGTAACGACTATTATAATATATCAAATCGGAGCTCGTCTCGATCCATACAATAATTGTTGGCCTCGGAATGGAACCTGATTTCTGTACCCAAATTCCATCGTTTACATAACTTATCGAGGGTTTTAAGATTTTGTCGTAAATTTGCGGTTTACTTACCTTCGATATGATTCAATAGAGCTGTCAATGAGATATTGGTTCCGACAAAGGTTTCTTTATTTATTTGGTCATTAACTCTGTATTTTTCCTAAAAAACTATGGGAGTAGAAAAAGAAATGGGCAAGTTTTCAAAACTTCAAAAATACGAAAACATTTGATGAATCAGACTTCCAACATCAAATGACCATAACTTTTAACTAGGGTATCGTAACGATTATTATAATATATCAAAATCGGAGCTCGTCTCGATCCATACAATAATTGTTGGCCTAGCATTGGAACCTAATATCCGTACCCAAATTCCATCGTTTACATAACTTATCGAGGGTTTGAAGATTTTGTCGTAAATTTCTGGTTTACTTACTTTCGATTTGAATCAATAGAGCTGTAAATGCGATATTGGATCCGACAAAGGTTTCTTTATTTATTTGGTCAATAAATCTGTATTCTTCCTAAAAAACTATGGGAGGAGAAAAAGAAAGGGGCTAGTTTTCATAATTTTAAAAATAACAAAACATTTGTTGAATCAGATTTCCAACATCAAATGACCATAACTTTTGACTCGGTAACGTAACGACTATTATAATATATCAAATCGGAGCTCGTCTCGATCCATACAATAATTGTTGGAGTTGGAATTCAACCTGATTTCTGTACCCAAATTCCATCGTTTACATAACTTATCGAGGGTTTTAAGATTTTGTCGTAAATTTGCGGTTTACTTACCTTCGATATGATTCAATAGAACTGTCAATGAGATATTGGTTCCGACAAAGGTTTCTTTATTTATTTGGTCATTAACTCTGTATTTTTCCTAAAAAACTATGGGAGTAGAAAAAGAAAGGGGCAAGTTTTCAAAACTTCAAAAATACGAAAACATTTGATGAATCAAACTTCCAACATCAAATGACCATAACTTTTAACTAGGGTATCGTAACGATTATTATAATATATCAAAATCGGAGCTCGTCTCGATCCAGACAATAATTGTTGGCCTAGCATTGGAACCTGATATCCGTACCCAAATTCTATCGTTTACATAACTTATAGAGGGTTTGAAGATTTTGTCGTAAATTTGCGGTTTACTTACCTTCTATATGATTCAATAGATCTGTCAATGAGATATAGGTTCCGACAAAGGTTTCTATATTTATTTGGTCATTAAATCTGTATTTTTCCTAAAAAACTATGGGAGCAGAAAAAAGAAAGGGGCTAGTTATCATAATTTCAAAAATAACAAAACATTTGATGAATCAGACTTCCAACATCAAATGACCATAACTTTTGACTGGGGTATCGTAACGACTATTGAAATATATCAAAATCGGAGCTCGTCTCGATCCATACAATAATTGTTGGCCTAGCATTGGAACCTAATTTCCGTACCCAAATTCCATCGTTTACATAACTTATCGAGGGTTTGAAGATTTTGTCATAAATTTCCAGTTTACTTACTTTCGATTTAAATCAATAGAGCTGTAAATTAGATATTGGATCCGACAAAGGTTTCTTTATTTATTTGGTCATTAAATCTGTATTCTTCCTAAAAACGTATGGGAGCAGAAAAAGAAAGGGGCTAGTTTTCATAATTTCAAAAATACGAAAACATTTGATGAATCAGACTTCCAACATCAAATGACCATAACTTTTAACTAGGGTATCGTAACGATTATTATAATATATCAAAATCGGAGCTCATCTCGATCCATACAATAATTGTTGGCCTAGCAATGGAACCTGATATCCGTACCCAAATTCCATCGTTTACATAACTTATCGAGGGTTTGAAGATTTTGTCGTAAATTTCCGGTTTACTTACTTTCGATTTGAATCAATAGAGCTGTAAATGAGATATTGGATCCGACAAAGGTTTCTTTATTTATTTGGTCAATAAATCTGTATTCTTCCTAAAAAACTATGGGAGGAGAAAAAGAAAGGGGCTAGTTTTCATAATTTTAAAAATAACAAAACATTTGTTGAATCAGATTTCCAACGTCAAATGACCATAACTTTTGACTCGGTAACGTAACGACTATTATAATATATCAAATCGGAGCTCGTCTCGATCCATACAATAATTGTTGGAGTTGGAATGGAACCTGATTTCTGTACCCAAATTCCATCGTTTACATAACTTATCGAGGGTTTTAAGATTTTGTCGTAAATTTGCGGTTTACTTACCTTCGATATGATTCAATAGAACTGTCAATGAGATATTGGTTCCGACAAAGGTTTCTTTATTTATTTGGTCATTAACTCTGTATTTTTCCTAAAAAACTATGGGAGTAGAAAAAGAAAGGGGCAAGTTTTCAAAACTTCAAAAATACGAAAACATTTGATGAATCAAACTTCCAACATCAAATGACCATAACTTTTAACTAGGGTATCGTAACGATTATTATAATATATCAAAATCGGAGCTCGTCTCGATCCATACAATAATTGTTGGCCTAGCATTGGAACCTGATATCCGTACCCAAATTCCATCGTTTACATAACTTATCGAGGGTTTGAAGATTTTGTCGTAAATTTGCGGTTTACTTACCTTCGATATGATTCAATAGATCTGTCAATGAGATATAGGTTCCGACAAAGGTTTCTATATTTATTTGGTCATTAAATCTGTATTCTTCCTAAAAAACTATGGGAGCAGAAAAAAGAAAGGGGATAGTTTTCATAATTTCAAAAATAACAAAACATTTGATGAATCAGACTTCCAACATCAAATGACCATAACTTTTGACTGGGGTATCGTAACGACTATTGAAATATATCAAAATCGGAGCTCGTCTCGATCCATACAATAATTGTTGGCCTAGCATTGGAACCTAATTTCCGTACCCAAATTCCATCGTTTACATAACTTATCGAGGGTTTGAATATTTTGTCGTAAATTTCCAGTTTACTTACTTTCGATTTGAATCAATAGAGCTGTAAATTAGATATTGGATCCGACAAAGGTTTCTTTATTTATTTGGTCATTAAATCTGTATTCTTCCTTAAAACGTATGGGAGCAGAAAAAGAAAGGGGCTAGTTTTCATAATTTCAAAAATAACAAAACATTTGATGAATCAGACTTCCAACATCAAATGACCATAACTTTTGACTGGGGTATTGTAACGACTATTATAATATATCAAATCGGAGCTCGTCTCGATCCATACAATAATTGTTGGCCTCCGAATGGAACCTGATTTCTGTACCCAAATTCCATCGTTTACATAACTTATCGAGGGTTTTAAGATTTTGTCGTAAATTTGCGGTTTACTTACCTTCGATATGATTCAATAGAGCTGTCAATGAGATATTGGTTCCGACAAAGGTTTCTTTATTTATTTGGTCATTAACTCTGGATTTTTCCTAAAAAACTATGGGAGTAGAAAAAGAAAGGGGCAAGTTTTCAAAACTTCAAAAATACGAAAACATTTGATGAATCAGACTTCCAACATCAAATGACCATAACTTTTAACTAGGGTATCGTAACGATTATTATAATATATCAAAATCGGAGCTCATCTCGATCCATACAATAATTGTTGGCCTAGCATTGGAACCTGATATCCGTACCCAAATTCCATCGTTTACATAACTTATCGAGGGTTTGAAGATTTTGTCATAAATTTCCGGTTTACTTACTTTCGATTTGAATCAATAGAGCTGTAAATGAGATATTGGATCCGACAAAGGTTTCTTTATTTATTTGGTCAATAAATCTGTATTCTTCCTAAAAAACTATGGGAGGAGAAAAAGAAAGGGGCTAGTTTTCATAATTTTAAAAATAACAAAACATTTGTTGAATCAGATTTCCAACATCAAATGACCATAACTTTTGACTCGGTAACGTAACGACTATTATAATATATCAAATCGGAGCTCGTCTCGATCCATACAATAATGGTTGGCCTTGGAATGGAACCTGATTTCTGTACCCAAATTCCATCGTTTACATAACTTATCGAGGGTTTGAAGATTTTGTCGTAAATATGCGGTTTACTTACCTTCGATATTATTCAATAGATCTGTCAATGAGATATTGGTTCCGAAAAAGGTTTCTATATTTATTTGGTCATTAAATCTGTATTCTTCCTAAAAAACTATGGGAGCAGAAAAAAGAAAAGGGCTAGTTTTCATAATTTCAAAAATAACAAAACATTTGATGAATCAGACTTCCAACATCAAATGACCATAACTTTTGACTGGGGTATCGTAACGACTATTGAAATATATCAAAATCGGAGCTCGTCTCGATCCATACAATAATTGTTGGCCTAGCATTGGAACCTAATTTCCGTACCCAAATTCCATCGTTTACATAACTTATCGAGGGTTTGAAGATTTTGTCGTAAATTTCCAGTTTACTTACTTTCGATTTGAATCAATAGAGCTGTAAATGAGATATTGGATCCGACAAAGGTTTCTTTATTTATTTGGTCATTGAATCTGTATTCTTCCTAAAAACGTATGGGAGCAGAAAAAGAAAGGGGCTAGTTTTCATAATTTCAAAAATAACAAAACATTTGATGAATCAGACTTCCAACATCAAATGACCATAACTTTTGACTGGGGTATCGTAACGACTATTATAATATATCAAATCGGAGCTCGTCTTGATCCATACAATAATTGTTGCCCTCGGAATGGAACCTGATTTTTGTACCCAAATTCCATCGTTTACATAACTTATCGAGGGTTTTAAGATTTTGTCGTAAATTTGCGGTTTACTTACCTTCGATATGATTCAATAGAGCTGTCAATGAGATATTGGTTCCGAAAAAGGTTTCTTTATTTATTTGGTCATTAAATCTGTATTCTTCCTAAAAAACTATGGGAGCAGAAAAAGAAAGGGGCTAGTTTTCATAATTTCAAAAATAACAAAACATTTGATGAATGAGACTTCCAACATCAAATGACCATAACTTTTGACTAGGGTATCGTAACGACTATTATAATATATCAAATCGGAGCTCGTCTCGATCCATACAATAATTGTTGGCCTCGGAATGGAACCTGATTTCTGTACCCAAATTCCATCGTTTACATAACTTATCGAGGGTTTTAAGATTTTGTCGTAAATTTGCGGTTTACTTACCTTCGATATGATTGAATAGAGCTGTCAATGAGATATTGGTTCCGACAAAGGTTTCTTGATTTATTTGGTCATTAAATCCGTATTCTTCCTAAAAACGTATGGGAGGAGAAAAAGAAAGGGGCTTGTTTTCAAAGCTTCAAAAATACGAAAACATTTGATGAATCAGACTTCCAACATCAAATGACCATAACTTTTAACTAGGGTGTCGTAACGACTATTATAATATATCAAAATCGGAGCTCGTCTCGATCCATACAATAATTGTTGGCCTAGCATTGGAACCTGATTTCCGTACCCAAATTCCATCGTTTACATAACTTATCGAGGGTTTGAAGATTTTGTCGTAAATTTCCGGTTTACTTACTTTCGATTTGAATCAATAGAGCTGTAAATGAGATATTGGATCCGACAAAGGTTTCTTTATTTATTTGGTCAATAAATCTGTATTCTTCCTAAAAAACTATGGGAGGAGAAAAAGAAAGGGGCTAGTTTTTATAATTTTAAAAATAACAAAACATTTGTTGAATCAGACTTCCAACATCAAATGACCATAACTTTTGACTGGGTAACGTAACGACTATTATAATATATCAAATCGGAGCTCGTCTCGATCCATACAATAATTGTTGGCCTTGGAATGGAACCTGATTTCTGTACCCAAATTCCATCGTTTACATAACTTATAGAGGGTTTGAAGATTTTGTCGTAAATTTGCGGTTTACTTACCTTCTATATGATTCAATAGATCTGTCAATGAGATATAGGTTCCGACAAAGGTTTCTATATTTATTTGGTCATTAAATCTGTATTTTTCCTAAAAAACTATGGGAGCAGAAAAAAGAAAGGGGCTAGTTTTCATAATTTCAAAAATAACAAAATATTTGATGAATCAGACTTCCAACATCAAATGACCATAACTTTTGACTGGGGTATCGTAACGACTATTGTAATATATCAAAATCGGAGCTCGTCTCGATCCATACAATAATTGTTGGCCTAGCATTGGAACCTAATTTCCGTACCCAAATTCCATCGTTTACATAACTTATCGAGGGTTTGAAGATTTTGTCGTAAATTTCCAGTTTACTTACTTTCGATTTGAATCAATAGAGCTGTAAATGAGATATTGGATCCCACAAAGGTTTCTTTATTTATTTGGTCATTAAATCTGTATTCTTCCTAAAAACGTATGGGAGCAGAAAAAGAAAGGCGCTAGTTTTCATAATTTCAAAAATAACAAAACATTTGATGAATGAGACTTCCAACATCAAATGACCATAACTTTTGACTGGGTATCGTAACGACTATTATAATATATCAAAATCGGAGCTCGTCTCGATCCATACAATAATTGTTGGCCTACCATTGGAACCTGATTTCCGTACCCAAATTCCATCTTTTACATAACTTATCGAGGGTTTGAAGATTTTGTCGTAAATTTCCAGTTTACTTACTTTCGATATGATTGAATAGAGCTGTCAATGAGATATTGGTTCCGACAAAGGTTTCTTGATTTATTTGGTCATTAAATCCGTATTCTTCCTAAAAACGTTTGGGAGGAGAAAAAGAAAGGGGCTTCTTTTCAAAGCTTCAAAAATACGAAAACATTTGATGAATCAGACTTCCAACATCAAATGACCATAACTTTTAACTAGGGTGTCGTAACGACTATTATAATATATCAAAATCGGAGCTCGTCTCGATCCATACAATAATTCTTGGCCTAGCATTGGAACCAGATTTCCGTACCCAAATTCCATCGTTTACATAACTTATCGAGGGTTTGAAGATTTTGTCGTAAATTTCCGGTTTACTTACTTTCGATTTGAATCAATAGAGCTGTAAATGAGATATTGGATCCGACAAAGGTTTCTTTATTTATTTGGTCAATAAATCTGTATTCTTCCTAAAAAACTATGGGAGGAGAAAAAGAAAGGGGCTAGTTTTAATAATTTTAAAAATAACAAAACATTTGTTGAATCAGACTTCCAACATCAAATGGCCATAACTTTTGACTGGGTAACGTAACGACTATTATAATATATCAAATCGGAGCTCGTCTCGATCCATACAATAATTGTTGGCCTTGGAATGGAACCTGATTTCTGTACCCAAATTCCATCGTTTACATAACTTATCGAGGGTTTGAAGATTTTGTCGTAAATTTATGGTTTACTTACCTTCGATATGATTCAATAGAGTTGTCAATGAGATATTGGTTCCGACAAAGGTTTCTTTATTTATTTGGTCATTAAATCTGTATTCTTCCTAAAAAACTATGGGAGCAGAAAAAGAAAGGCGCTAGTTTTCATAATTTCAAAAATAACAAATCATTTGATGAATCAGACTTCCAACATCAAATGACCATAACTTTTGACTGGGTATCGTAACGACTATTATAATATATCAAAATCGGAGCTCGTCTCGATCCATACAATAATTGTTGGCCTACCATTGGAACCTGATTTCCGTACCCAAATTCCATCGTTTACATAACTTATCGAGGGTTTGAAGATTTTGTCGTAAATTTCCAGTTTACTTACTTTCGATATGATTGAATAGAGCTGTCAATGAGATATTGGTTCCGACAAAGGTTTCTTGATTTATTTGGTCATTAAATCCGTATTCTTCCTAAAAACGTTTGGGAGCAGAAAAAGAAAGGGGCTTCTTTTCAAAGCTTCAAAAATACGAAAACATTTGATGAATCAGACTTCCAACATCAAATGACCATAACTTTTAACTAGGGTGTCGTAACGACTATTATAATATATCAAAATCGGAGCTCGTCTCGATCCATACAATAATTCTTGGCCTAGCATTGGAACCAGATTTCCGTACCCAAATTCCATCGTTTACATAACTTATCGAGGGTTTGAAGATTTTGTCGTAAATTTCCGGTTTACTTACTTTCGATTTGAATCAATAGAGCTGTAAATGAGATATTGGATCCGACAAAGGTTTCTTTATTTATTTGGTCAATAAATCTGTATTCTTCCTAAAAAACTATGGGAGGAGAAAAAGAAAGGGGCTAGTTTTAATAATTTTAAAAATAACAAAACATTTGTTGAATCAGACTTCCAACATCAAATGACCATAACTTTTGACTGGGTAACGTAACGACTATTATAATATATCAAATCGGAGCTCGTCTCGATCCATACAATAATTGTTGGCCTTGGAATGGAACCTGATTTCTGTACCCAAATTCCATCGTTTACATAACTTATCGAGGGTTTGAAGATTTTGTCGTAAATTTATGGTTTACTTACCTTCGATATGATTCAATAGAGTTGTCAATGAGATATTGGTTCCGACAAAGGTTTCTTTATTTATTTGGTCAATAAATCTGTATTCTTCCTAAAAAACTATGGGAGGAGAAAAAGAAAGGGGCTAGTTTTCATAATTTCAAAAATAACAAAACATTTGATGAATCAGACTTCCAACATCAAATGACCATAACTTTTGACTGGGGTATTGTAACGACTATTATAATATATCAAATCGGAGCTCGTCTCGATCCATACAATAATTGTTGGCCTCCGAATGGAACCTGATTTCTGTACCCAAATTCCATCGTTTACATAACTTATCGAGGGTTTTAAGATTTTGTCGTAAATTTGCGGTTTACTTACCTTCGATATGATTCAATAGAGCTGTCAATGAGATATTGGTTCCGACAAAGGTTTCTTTATTTATTTGGTCATTAACTCTGGATTTTTCCTAAAAAACTATGGGAGTAGAAAAAGAAAGGGGCAAGTTTTCAAAACTTCAAAAATACGAAAACATTTGATGAATCAGACTTCCAACATCAAATGACCATAACTTTTAACTAGGGTATCGTAACGATTATTATAATATATCAAAATCGGAGCTCATCTCGATCCATACAATAATTGTTGGCCTAGCATTGGAACCTGATATCCGTACCCAAATTCCATCGTTTACATAACTTATCGAGGGTTTGAAGATTTTGTCATAAATTTCCGGTTTACTTACTTTCGATTTGAATCAATAGAGCTGTAAATGAGATATTGGATCCGACAAAGGTTTCTTTATTTATTTGGTCAATAAATCTGTATTCTTCCTAAAAAACTATGGGAGGAGAAAAAGAAAGGGGCTAGTTTTCATAATTTTAAAAATAACAAAACATTTGTTGAATCAGATTTCCAACATCAAATGACCATAACTTTTGACTCGGTAACGTAACGACTATTATAATATATCAAATCGGAGCTCGTCTCGATCCATACAATAATGGTTGGCCTTGGAATGGAACCTGATTTCTGTACCCAAATTCCATCGTTTACATAACTTATCGAGGGTTTGAAGATTTTGTCGTAAATATGCGGTTTACTTACCTTCGATATTATTCAATAGATCTGTCAATGAGATATTGGTTCCGAAAAAGGTTTCTATATTTATTTGGTCATTAAATCTGTATTCTTCCTAAAAAACTATGGGAGCAGAAAAAAGAAAAGGGCTAGTTTTCATAATTTCAAAAATAACAAAACATTTGATGAATCAGACTTCCAACATCAAATGACCATAACTTTTGACTGGGGTATCGTAACGACTATTGAAATATATCAAAATCGGAGCTCGTCTCGATCCATACAATAATTGTTGGCCTAGCATTGGAACCTAATTTCCGTACCCAAATTCCATCGTTTACATAACTTATCGAGGGTTTGAAGATTTTGTCGTAAATTTCCAGTTTACTTACTTTCGATTTGAATCAATAGAGCTGTAAATGAGATATTGGATCCGACAAAGGTTTCTTTATTTATTTGGTCATTGAATCTGTATTCTTCCTAAAAACGTATGGGAGCAGAAAAAGAAAGGGGCTAGTTTTCATAATTTCAAAAATAACAAAACATTTGATGAATCAGACTTCCAACATCAAATGACCATAACTTTTGACTGGGGTATCGTAACGACTATTATAATATATCAAATCGGAGCTCGTCTTGATCCATACAATAATTGTTGCCCTCGGAATGGAACCTGATTTTTGTACCCAAATTCCATCGTTTACATAACTTATCGAGGGTTTTAAGATTTTGTCGTAAATTTGCGGTTTACTTACCTTCGATATGATTCAATAGAGCTGTCAATGAGATATTGGTTCCGAAAAAGGTTTCTTTATTTATTTGGTCATTAAATCTGTATTCTTCCTAAAAAACTATGGGAGCAGAAAAATAAAGGGGCTAGTTTTCATAATTTCAAAAATAACAAAACATTTGATGAATGAGACTTCCAACATCAAATGACCATAACTTTTGACTAGGGTATCGTAACGACTATTATAATATATCAAATCGGAGCTCGTCTCGATCCATACAATAATTGTTGGCCTCGGAATGGAACCTGATTTCTGTACCCAAATTCCATCGTTTACATAACTTATCGAGGGTTTTAAGATTTTGTCGTAAATTTGCGGTTTACTTACCTTCGATATGATTGAATAGAGCTGTCAATGAGATATTGGTTCCGACAAAGGTTTCTTGATTTATTTGGTCATTAAATCCGTATTCTTCCTAAAAACGTATGGGAGGAGAAAAAGAAAGGGGCTTGTTTTCAAAGCTTCAAAAATACGAAAACATTTGATGAATCAGACTTCCAACATCAAATGACCATAACTTTTAACTAGGGTGTCGTAACGACTATTATAATATATCAAAATCGGAGCTCGTCTCGATCCATACAATAATTGTTGGCCTAGCATTGGAACCTGATTTCCGTACCCAAATTCCATCGTTTACATAACTTATCGAGGGTTTGAAGATTTTGTCGTAAATTTCCGGTTTACTTACTTTCGATTTGAATCAATAGAGCTGTAAATGAGATATTGGATCCGACAAAGGTTTCTTTATTTATTTGGTCAATAAATCTGTATTCTTCCTAAAAAACTATGGGAGGAGAAAAAGAAAGGGGCTAGTTTTTATAATTTTAAAAATAACAAAACATTTGTTGAATCAGACTTCCAACATCAAATGACCATAACTTTTGACTGGGTAACGTAACGACTATTATAATATATCAAATCGGAGCTCGTCTCGATCCATACAATAATTGTTGGCCTTGGAATGGAACCTGATTTCTGTACCCAAATTCCATCGTTTACATAACTTATAGAGGGTTTGAAGATTTTGTCGTAAATTTGCGGTTTACTTACCTTCTATATGATTCAATAGATCTGTCAATGAGATATAGGTTCCGACAAAGGTTTCTATATTTATTTGGTCATTAAATCTGTATTTTTCCTAAAAAACTATGGGAGCAGAAAAAAGAAAGGGGCTAGTTTTCATAATTTCAAAAATAACAAAATATTTGATGAATCAGACTTCCAACATCAAATGACCATAACTTTTGACTGGGGTATCGTAACGACTATTGTAATATATCAAAATCGGAGCTCGTCTCGATCCATACAATAATTGTTGGCCTAGCATTGGAACCTAATTTCCGTACCCAAATTCCATCGTTTACATAACTTATCGAGGGTTTGAAGATTTTGTCGTAAATTTCCAGTTTACTTACTTTCGATTTGAATCAATAGAGCTGTAAATGAGATATTGGATCCGACAAAGGTTTCTTTATTTATTTGGTCATTAAATCTGTATTCTTCCTAAAAACGTATGGGAGCAGAAAAAGAAAGGCGCTAGTTTTCATAATTTCAAAAATAACAAATCATTTGATGAATCAGACTTCCAACATCAAATGACCATAACTTTTGACTGGGTATCGTAACGACTATTATAATATATCAAAATCGGAGCTCGTCTCGATCCATACAATAATTGTTGGCCTACCATTGGAACCTGATTTCCGTACCCAAATTCCATCGTTTACATAACTTATCGAGGGTTTGAAGATTTTGTCGTAAATTTCCAGTTTACTTACTTTCGATATGATTGAATAGAGCTGTCAATGAGATATTGGTTCCGACAAAGGTTTCTTGAATTATTTGGTCATTAAATCCGTATTCTTCCTAAAAACGTTTGGGAGCAGAAAAAGAAAGGGGCTTGTTTTCAAAGCTTCAAAAATACGAAAACATTTGATGAATCAGACTTCCAACATCAAATGACCATAACTTTTAACTAGGGTGTCGTAACGACTATTATAATATATCAAAATCGGAGCTCGTCTCGATCCATACAATAATTCTTGGCCTAGCATTGGAACCAGATTTCCGTACCCAAATTCCATCGTTTACATAACTTATCGAGGGTTTGAAGATTTTGTCGTAAATTTCCGGTTTACTTACTTTCGATTTGAATCAATAGAGCTGTAAATGAGATATTGGATCCGACAAAGGTTTCTTTATTTATTTGGTCAATAAATCTGTATTCTTCCTAAAAAACTATGGGAGGAGAAAAAGAAAGGGGCTAGTTTTAATAATTTTAAAAATAACAAAACATTTGTTGAATCAGACTTCCAACATCAAATGACCATAACTTTTGACTGGGTAACGTAACGACTATTATAATATATCAAATCGGAGCTCGTCTCGATCCATACAATAATTGTTGGCCTTGGAATGGAACCTGATTTCTGTACCCAAATTCCATCGTTTACATAACTTATCGAGGGTTTGAAGATTTTGTCGTAAATTTATGGATTACTTACCTTCGATATGATTCAATAGAGTTGTCAATGAGATATTGGTTCCGACAAAGGTTTCTTTATTTATTTGGTCATTAAATCTGTATTCTTCCTAAAAAACTATGGGAGCAGAAAAAGAAAGGCGCTAGTTTTCATAATTTCAAAAATAACAAATCATTTGATGAATCAGACTTCCAACATCAAATGACCATAACTTTTGACTGGGTATCGTAACGACTATTATAATATATCAAAATCGGAGCTCGTCTCGATCCATACAATAATTGTTGGCCTACCATTGGAACCTGATTTCCGTACCCAAATTCCATCGTTTACATAACTTATCGAGGGTTTGAAGATTTTGTCGTAAATTTCCAGTTTACTTACTTTCGATATGATTGAATAGAGCTGTCAATGAGATATTGGTTCCGACAAAGGTTTCTTGAATTATTTGGTCATTAAATCCGTATTCTTCCTAAAAACGTTTGGGAGCAGAAAAAGAAAGGGGCTTGTTTTCAAAGCTTCAAAAATACGAAAACATTTGATGAATCAGACTTCCAACATCAAATGACCATAACTTTTAACTAGGGTGTCGTAACGACTATTATAATATATCAAAATCGGAGCTCGTCTCGATCCATACAATAATTCTTGGCCTAGCATTGGAACCAGATTTCCGTACCCAAATTCCATCGTTTACATAACTTATCGAGGGTTTGAAGATTTTGTCGTAAATTTCCGGTTTACTTACTTTCGATTTGAATCAATAGAGCTGTAAATGAGATATTGGATCCGACAAAGGTTTCTTTATTTATTTGGTCAATAAATCTGTATTCTTCCTAAAAAACTATGGGAGGAGAAAAAGAAAGGGGCTAGTTTTAATAATTTTAAAAATAACAAAACATTTGTTGAATCAGACTTCCAACATCAAATGACCATAACTTTTGACTGGGTAACGTAACGACTATTATAATATATCAAATCGGAGCTCGTCTCGATCCATACAATAATTGTTGGCCTTGGAATGGAACCTGATTTCTGTACCCAAATTCCATCGTTTACATAACTTATCGAGGGTTTGAAGATTTTGTCGTAAATTTATGGTTTACTTACCTTCGATATGATTCAATAGAGTTGTCAATGAGATATTGGTTCCGACAAAGGTTTCTTTATTTATTTGGTCATTAAATCTGTATTCTTCCTAAAAAACTATGGGAGCAGAAAAAGAAAGGGGCTAGTTTTCATAATTTCAAAAATAACAAAACATTTGATGAATGAGACTTCCAACATCAAATGACCATAACTTTTGACTAGGGTATCGTAACGACTATTATAATATATCAAATCGGAGCTCGTCTCGATCCATACAATAATTGTTGGCCTCGGAATGGAACCTGATTTCTGTACCCAAATTCCATCGTTTACATAACTTATCGAGGGTTTTAAGATTTTGTCGTAAATTTGCGGTTTACTTACCTTCGATATGATTGAATAGAGATGTCAATGAGATATTGGTTCCGACAAAGGTTTCTTGATTTATTTGGTCATTAAATCCGTATTCTTCCTAAAAACGTATGGGAGCAGAAAAAGAAAGGGGCTTGTTTTCAAAGCTTCAAAAATACGAAAACATTTGATGAATCAGACTTCCAACATCAAATGACCATAACTTTTAACTAGGGTGTCGTAACGACTATTATAATATATCAAAATCGGAGCTTGTCTCGATCCATACAATAATTGTTGGCCTAGCATTGGAACCTGATTTCTGTACCCAAATTCCATCGTTTACATAACTTATCGAGGGTTTGAAGATTTTGTCGTAAATTTCCGGTTTACTTACTTTCGATTTGAATCAATAGAGCTGTAAATGAGATATTGGATCCGACAAAGGTTTCTTTATTTATTTGGTCAATAAATCTGTATTCTTCCTAAAAAACTATGGGAGGAGAAAAAGAAAGGGGCTAGTTTTCATAATTTTAAAAATAACAAAACATTTGTTGAATCAGACTTCCAACATCAAATGACCATAACTTTTGACTAGGTAACGTAACGACTATTATAATATATCAAATCGGAGCTCGTCTCGATCCATACTATAATTGTTGGCCTTGGAATGGAACCTGATTTCTGTACCCAAATTCTATCGTTTACATAACTTATCGAGGCTTTGAAGATTTTGTCGTAAATTTGCGGTTTACTTACCTTCGATATGATTCAATAGATCTGTGAATGAGATATAGGTTCCGACAAAGGTTTCTATATTTATTTGGTCATTAAATCTGTATTCTTCCTAAAAAACTATGGGAGCAGAAAAAAGAAAGGGGCTAGTTTTCATAATTTCAAAAATAACAAAACATTTGATGAATCAGACTTCCAACATCAAATGACCATAACTTTTGACTGGGGTATCGTAACGAATATTGTAATATATCAAAATCGGAGCTCGTCTCGATCCATACAATAATTGTTGGCCTAGCATTGGAACCTAATTTCCGTACCCAAATTCCATCGTTTACATAACTTATCGAGGGTTTGAAGATTTTGTCGTAAATTTCCAGTTTACTTACTTTCGATTTGAATCAATAGAGCTGTAAATGAGATATTGGATCCGAAAAAGGTTTCTTTATTTATTTGGTCATTAAATCTGTATTCTTCCTAAAAACGTATGGGAGCAGAAAAAGAAAGGGGCTAGTTTTCATAATTTCAAAAATAACAAAACATTTGATGAATCAGACTTCCAACATCAAATGACCATAACTTTTGACTGGGTAACGTAACGACTATTATAATATATCAAATCGGAGCTCGTCTCGATCCATACAATAATTGTTGGCCTTGGAATGGAACCTGATTTCTGTACCCAAATTCCATCGTTTACATAACTTATAGAGGGTTTGAAGATTTTGTCGTAAATTTGCGGTTTACTTACCTTCTATATGATTCAATAGATCTGTCAATGAGATATAGGTTCCGACAAAGGTTTCTATATTTATTTGGTCATTAAATCTGTATTTTTCCTAAAAAACTATGGGAGCAGAAAAAAGAAAGGGGCTAGTTTTCATAATTTCAAAAATAACAAAATATTTGATGAATCAGACTTCCAACATCAAATGACCATAACTTTTGACTGGGGTATCGTAACGACTATTGTAATATATCAAAATCGGAGCTCGTCTCGATCCATACAATAATTGTTGGCCTAGCATTGGAACCTAATTTCCGTACCCAAATTCCATCGTTTACATAACTTATCGAGGGTTTGAAGATTTTGTCGTAAATTTCCAGTTTACTTACTTTCGATTTGAATCAATAGAGCTGTAAATGAGATATTGGATCCGACAAAGGTTTCTTTATTTATTTGGTCATTAAATCTGTATTCTTCCTAAAAACGTATGGGAGCAGAAAAAGAAAGGCGCTAGTTTTCATAATTTCAAAAATAACAAATCATTTGATGAATCAGACTTCCAACATCAAATGACCATAACTTTTGACTGGGTATCGTAACGACTATTATAATATATCAAAATCGGAGCTCGTCTCGATCCATACAATAATTGTTGGCCTACCATTGGAACCTGATTTCCGTACCCAAATTCCATCGTTTACATAACTTATCGAGGGTTTGAAGATTTTGTCGTAAATTTCCAGTTTACTTACTTTCGATATGATTGAATAGAGCTGTCAATGAGATATTGGTTCCGACAAAGGTTTCTTGAATTATTTGGTCATTAAATCCGTATTCTTCCTAAAAACGTTTGGGAGCAGAAAAAGAAAGGGGCTTGTTTTCAAAGCTTCAAAAATACGAAAACATTTGATGAATCAGACTTCCAACATCAAATGACCATAACTTTTAACTAGGGTGTCGTAACGACTATTATAATATATCAAAATCGGAGCTCGTCTCGATCCATACAATAATTCTTGGCCTAGCATTGGAACCAGATTTCCGTACCCAAATTCCATCGTTTACATAACTTATCGAGGGTTTGAAGATTTTGTCGTAAATTTCCGGTTTACTTACTTTCGATTTGAATCAATAGAGCTGTAAATGAGATATTGGATCCGACAAAGGTTTCTTTATTTATTTGGTCAATAAATCTGTATTCTTCCTAAAAAACTATGGGAGGAGAAAAAGAAAGGGGCTAGTTTTAATAATTTTAAAAATAACAAAACATTTGTTGAATCAGACTTCCAACATCAAATGACCATAACTTTTGACTGGGTAACGTAACGACTATTATAATATATCAAATCGGAGCTCGTCTCGATCCATACAATAATTGTTGGCCTTGGAATGGAACCTGATTTCTGTACCCAAATTCCATCGTTTACATAACTTATCGAGGGTTTGAAGATTTTGTCGTAAATTTATGGATTACTTACCTTCGATATGATTCAATAGAGTTGTCAATGAGATATTGGTTCCGACAAAGGTTTCTTTATTTATTTGGTCATTAAATCTGTATTCTTCCTAAAAAACTATGGGAGCAGAAAAAGAAAGGCGCTAGTTTTCATAATTTCAAAAATAACAAATCATTTGATGAATCAGACTTCCAACATCAAATGACCATAACTTTTGACTGGGTATCGTAACGACTATTATAATATATCAAAATCGGAGCTCGTCTCGATCCATACAATAATTGTTGGCCTACCATTGGAACCTGATTTCCGTACCCAAATTCCATCGTTTACATAACTTATCGAGGGTTTGAAGATTTTGTCGTAAATTTCCAGTTTACTTACTTTCGATATGATTGAATAGAGCTGTCAATGAGATATTGGTTCCGACAAAGGTTTCTTGAATTATTTGGTCATTAAATCCGTATTCTTCCTAAAAACGTTTGGGAGCAGAAAAAGAAAGGGGCTTGTTTTCAAAGCTTCAAAAATACGAAAACATTTGATGAATCAGACTTCCAACATCAAATGACCATAACTTTTAACTAGGGTGTCGTAACGACTATTATAATATATCAAAATCGGAGCTCGTCTCGATCCATACAATAATTCTTGGCCTAGCATTGGAACCAGATTTCCGTACCCAAATTCCATCGTTTACATAACTTATCGAGGGTTTGAAGATTTTGTCGTAAATTTCCGGTTTACTTACTTTCGATTTGAATCAATAGAGCTGTAAATGAGATATTGGATCCGACAAAGGTTTCTTTATTTATTTGGTCAATAAATCTGTATTCTTCCTAAAAAACTATGGGAGGAGAAAAAGAAAGGGGCTAGTTTTAATAATTTTAAAAATAACAAAACATTTGTTGAATCAGACTTCCAACATCAAATGACCATAACTTTTGACTGGGTAACGTAACGACTATTATAATATATCAAATCGGAGCTCGTCTCGATCCATACAATAATTGTTGGCCTTGGAATGGAACCTGATTTCTGTACCCAAATTCCATCGTTTACATAACTTATCGAGGGTTTGAAGATTTTGTCGTAAATTTATGGTTTACTTACCTTCGATATGATTCAATAGAGTTGTCAATGAGATATTGGTTCCGACAAAGGTTTCTTTATTTATTTGGTCATTAAATCTGTATTCTTCCTAAAAAACTATGGGAGCAGAAAAAGAAAGGGGCTAGTTTTCATAATTTCAAAAATAACAAAACATTTGATGAATGAGACTTCCAACATCAAATGACCATAACTTTTGACTAGGGTATCGTAACGACTATTATAATATATCAAATCGGAGCTCGTCTCGATCCATACAATAATTGTTGGCCTCGGAATGGAACCTGATTTCTGTACCCAAATTCCATCGTTTACATAACTTATCGAGGGTTTTAAGATTTTGTCGTAAATTTGCGGTTTACTTACCTTCGATATGATTGAATAGAGATGTCAATGAGATATTGGTTCCGACAAAGGTTTCTTGATTTATTTGGTCATTAAATCCGTATTCTTCCTAAAAACGTATGGGAGCAGAAAAAGAAAGGGGCTTGTTTTCAAAGCTTCAAAAATACGAAAACATTTGATGAATCAGACTTCCAACATCAAATGACCATAACTTTTAACTAGGGTGTCGTAACGACTATTATAATATATCAAAATCGGAGCTTGTCTCGATCCATACAATAATTGTTGGCCTAGCATTGGAACCTGATTTCTGTACCCAAATTCCATCGTTTACATAACTTATCGAGGGTTTGAAGATTTTGTCGTAAATTTCCGGTTTACTTACTTTCGATTTGAATCAATAGAGCTGTAAATGAGATATTGGATCCGACAAAGGTTTCTTTATTTATTTGGTCAATAAATCTGTATTCTTCCTAAAAAACTATGGGAGGAGAAAAAGAAAGGGGCTAGTTTTCATAATTTTAAAAATAACAAAACATTTGTTGAATCAGACTTCCAACATCAAATGACCATAACTTTTGACTAGGTAACGTAACGACTATTATAATATATCAAATCGGAGCTCGTCTCGATCCATACTATAATTGTTGGCCTTGGAATGGAACCTGATTTCTGTACCCAAATTCTATCGTTTACATAACTTATCGAGGCTTTGAAGATTTTGTCGTAAATTTGCGGTTTACTTACCTTCGATATGATTCAATAGATCTGTGAATGAGATATAGGTTCCGACAAAGGTTTCTATATTTATTTGGTCATTAAATCTGTATTCTTCCTAAAAAACTATGGGAGCAGAAAAAAGAAAGGGGCTAGTTTTCATAATTTCAAAAATAACAAAACATTTGATGAATCAGACTTCCAACATCAAATGACCATAACTTTTGACTGGGGTATCGTAACGAATATTGTAATATATCAAAATCGGAGCTCGTCTCGATCCATACAATAATTGTTGGCCTAGCATTGGAACCTAATTTCCGTACCCAAATTCCATCGTTTACATAACTTATCGAGGGTTTGAAGATTTTGTCGTAAATTTCCAGTTTACTTACTTTCGATTTGAATCAATAGAGCTGTAAATGAGATATTGGATCCGAAAAAGGTTTCTTTATTTATTTGGTCATTAAATCTGTATTCTTCCTAAAAACGTATGGGAGCAGAAAAAGAAAGGGGCTAGTTTTCATAATTTCAAAAATAACAAAACATTTGATGAATCAGACTTCCAACATCAAATGACCATAACTTCTGACTGGGTATCGTAACGACTATTATAATATATCAAATCGGAGCTCGTCTCGATCCATACAATAATTGTTGGCCTCGGAATGGAACCGGATTTCTGTACCCAAATTCCATCGTTTACATAACTTATCGAGGGTTTTAAGATTTTGTCGTAAATTTGCGGTTTACTTACCTTCGATATGATTGAATAGAGCTGTCAATGAGATATTGGTTCCGACAAAGGTTTCTTGATTTATTTGGTCATTAAATCCGTATTCTTCCTAAAAACGTATGGGAGAAGAAAAAGAAAGGGGCTTGTTTTCAAAGTTTCAAAAATACGAAAACATTTGATGAATCAGACTTCCAACATCAAATGACCATAACTTTTAACTAGGGTGTCGTAACGACTATTATAATATATCAAAATCGGAGCTCGTCTCGATCCATACAATAATTGTTGGCCTAGCATTGGAACCTGATTTCCGTACCCAAATTCCATCGTTTACATAACTTATCGAGGGTTTGAAGATTTTGTCGTAAATTTCCGGTTTACTTACTTTCGATTTGAATCAATAGAGCTGTAAATGAGATATTGGATCCGACAAAGGTTTCTTTATTTATTTGGTCAATAAATCTGTATTCTTCCTAAAAAACTATGGGAGGAGAAAAAGAAAGGGGCTAGTTTTCATAATTTTAAAAATAACAAAACATTTGTTGAATCAGACTTCCAACATCAAATGACCATAACTTTTGACTGGGTAACGTAACGACTATTATAATATATCAAATCGGAGCTCGTCTCGATCCATACTATAATTGTTGGCCTTGGAATGGAACATGATTTCTGTACCCAAATTCCATCGTTTACATAACTTATCGAGGGTTTGAAGATTTTGTTGTAAATTTGCGGTTTACTTACCTTCGATATGATTCAATAGATCTGTCAATGAGATATAGGTTCCGACAAAGGTTTCTATATTTATTTGGTCATTAAATCTGAATTCTTCCTAAAAAACTAAGGGAGCAGAAAAAAGAAAGGGGCTAGTTTTCATAATTTCAAAAATAACAAAACATTTGATGAATCAGATTTCCAACATCAAATGACCATAACCTTTGACTGGGGTATCGTAACGACTATTGTAATATATCAAAATCGGAGCTCGTCTCGATCCATACAATAATTGTTGGCCTAGCATTGGAACCTAATTTCCGTACCCAAATTCCATCGTTTACATAACTTATCGAGGGTTTGAAGATTTTGTCGTAAATTTCCAGTTTACTTACTTTCGATTTGAATCAATAGAGCTGTAAATGAGATATTGGATCCGACAAAGGTTTCTTTATTTATTTGGTCATTAAATCTGTATTCTTCCTAAAAACGTATGGGAGCAGAAAAAGAAAGGGGCTAGTTTTCATAATTTCAAAAATAACAAAACATTTGATGAATCAGACTTCCAACATCAAATGACCATAACTTTTGACTGGGGTATCGTTACGACTATTATAATATATCAAAATCGGAGCTCGTCTCGATCCATACAATAATTGTTGGCCTAGCATTGAAACCTGATTTCCGTACCCAAATTCCATCGTTTACATAACTTATCGAGGGTTTGAAGATTTTGTCGTAAATTTCCAGTTTACTTACTTTCGATATGATTGAATAGAGCTGTCAATGAGATATTGGTTCCGACAAAGGTTTCTTGATTTATTTGGTCATTAAATCCATATTCTTCCTAAAAACGTATGGGAGCAGAAAAAGAAAGGGGCTTGTTTTCAAAGCTTCAAAAATACGAAAACATTTGATGAATCAGACTTCCAACATCAAATGACCATAACTTTTAACTAGGGTGTCGTAACGACTATTATAATATATCAAAATCGGAGCTCGTCTCGATCCATACAATAATTGTTGGCCTAGCATTGGAACCTGATTTCTGTACCCAAATTCCATCGTTTACATAACTTATCGAGGGTTTGAAGATTTTGTCGTAAATTTGCGGTTTACTTACCTTCGATATGATTCAATAGATCTGTCAATGAGATATAGGTTCCGACAAAGGTTTCTATATTTATTTGGTCATTAAATCTGTATTCTTCCTAAAAAACTATGGGAGCAGAAAAAAGAAAGGGGCTAGTTTTCATAATTTCAAAAATAACAAAACATTTGTTGAATCAGACTTCCAACATCAAATGACCATAACTTTTGACTGGGTAACGTAACGACTATTATAATATATCAAATCGGAGCTCGTCTCGATCCATACTATAATTGCTGGCCTTGGAATGGAACATGATTTCTGTACCCAAATTCCATCGTTTACATAACTTATCGAGGGTTTGAAGATTTTGTTGTAAATTTGCGGTTTACTTACCTTCGATATGATTCAATAGATCTGTCAATGAGATATAGGTTCCGACAAAGGTTTCTATATTTATTTGGTCATTAAATCTGAATTCTTCCTAAAAAACTAAGGGAGCAGAAAAAAGAAAGGGGCTAGTTTTCATAATTTCAAAAATAACAAAACATTTGATGAATCAGATTTCCAACATCAAATGACCATAACCTTTGACTGGGGTATCGTAACGACTATTGTAATATATCAAAATCGGAGCTCGTCTCGATCCATACAATAATTGTTGGCCTAGCATTGGAACCTAATTTCCGTACCCAAATTCCATCGTTTACATAACTTATCGAGGGTTTGAAGATTTTGTCGTAAATTTCCAGTTTACTTACTTTCGATTTGAATCAATAGAGCTGTAAATGAGATATTGGATCCGACAAAGGTTTCTTTATTTA
Organism: Hippophae tibetana; assembly: GCA_037013495.1. Taxonomy (NCBI): domain Eukaryota; kingdom Viridiplantae; phylum Streptophyta; class Magnoliopsida; order Rosales; family Elaeagnaceae; genus Hippophae; species Hippophae tibetana. The sequence continues at coordinate 82,165,269 of CM072801.1, forward strand.
TTTGGTCATTAAATCTGTATTCTTCCTAAAAACGTATGGGAGCAGAAAAAGAAAGGGGCTAGTTTTCATAATTTCAAAAATAACAAAACATTTGATGAATCAGACTTCCAACATCAAATGACCATAACTTTTGACTGGGGTATCGTTACGACTATTATAATATATCAAAATCGGAGCTCGTCTCGATCCATACAATAATTGTTGGCCTAGCATTGAAACCTGATTTCCGTACCCAAATTCCATCGTTTACATAACTTATCGAGGGTTTGAAGATTTTGTCGTAAATTTCCAGTTTACTTACTTTCGATATGATTGAATAGAGCTGTCAATGAGATATTGGTTCCGACAAAGGTTTCTTGATTTATTTGGTCATTAAATCCATATTCTTCCTAAAAACGTATGGGAGCAGAAAAAGAAAGGGGCTTGTTTTCAAAGCTTCAAAAATACGAAAACATTTGATGAATCAGACTTCCAACATCAAATGACCATAACTTTTAACTAGGGTGTCGTAACGACTATTATAATATATCAAAATCGGAGCTCATCTCGATCCATACAATAATTGTTGGCCTAGCATTGGAACCTGATTTCTGTACCCAAATTCCATCGTTTACATAACTTATCGAGGGTTTGAAGATTTTGTCGTAAATTTGCGGTTTACTTACCTTCGATATGATTCAATAGATCTGTCAATGAGATATAGGTTCCGACAAAGGTTTCTATATTTATTTGGTCATTAAATCTGTATTCTTCCTAAAAAACTATGGAAGCAGAAAAAAGAAAGGGGCTAGTTTTCATAATTTCAAAAATAACAAAACATTTGATGAATCAGACTTCCAACATCAAATTACCATAACTTTTGACTGGGGTATCGTAACGACTATTGTAATATTTCAAAATCGGAGCTCATCTCGATCCATACAATAATTGTTGGCCTAGCATTGGAACCTAATTTCCGTACCCAAATTCCATCGTTTACATAACTTACCGAGGGTTTGAAGATTTTGTCGTAAATTTCCAGTTTACTTACTTTCGATTTGAATCAATAGAGCTGTAAATGAGATATTGGATCCGACAAAGGTTTCTTTATTTATTTGGTCATTAAATCTGTATTCTTCCTAAAAACGTATGGGAGCAGAAAAAGAAAGGGGCCAGTTTTCATAATTTCAAAAATAACAAAACATTTGATGAATCAGACTTCCAACATCAAATGACCATAACTTTTGACTGGGGTATCGTTACGACTATTATAATATATCAAATCGGAGCTCGTCTCGATCCATACAATAATTGTTGGCCTCGGAATGGAACCTGATTTCTGTACCCAAATCCCATCGTTTACATAACTTATCGAGGGTTTTAAGATTTTGTCGTAAATTTGCTGTTTACTTACATTCGATATGATTCAATAGAGCTGTCAATGAGATATTGGTTCCGACAAAGGTTTCTTTATTTATTTGGTCATTAAATCTGTATTCTTCCTAAAAGAATATGGGAGCAGAAAAAGAAAAGGGCCAGTTTTCAAAACTTCAAAAATACGAAAACATTTGATGAATAAGACTTCCAACATCAAATGACCATAACTTTTGACTTGGGTATCGTAACGACTATTATAATATATCAAAATCGGAGCTCGTCTCGATCCATACAATAATTGTTGGCCTAGCATTGGAACCTGATTTCCGTACCCAAATTCCATCGTTTACATAACTTATCGAGGGTTTGAAGATTTTGTCGTAAATTTCCAGTTTACTTACTTTCGATTTGAATCAATAGAGCTGTAAATGAGATATTGGATCCGAAAAAGGTTTCTTTATTTATTTGGTCATTAAATCTGTATTCTTCCTAAAAACGTATGGGAGCAGAAAAAGAAAGGGGCCAGTTTTCGTAATTTCAAAAATAACAAAACATTTGATGAATCACACTTCCAACATCAAATGACCATAACTTTTGACTGGGGTATCGTTACGACTATTATAATATATCAAATCGGAGCTCGTCTCCATCCATACAATAATTGTTGGCCTCGGAATGGAACCTGATTTCTGTACCCAAATTCCATCGTTTACATAACTTATCGAGGGTTTTAAGATTTTGTCGTAAATTTGCGGTTTACTTACCTTCGATATGATTCAATAAAGCTGTCAATGAGATATTGGTTCCGACAAAGGTTTCATTATTTATTTGGTCATTAAATCTCTATTCTTCCTAAAAAACTATGAGAGCAGAAAAGGAAAGGGGCTAGTTTTCATAATTTCAAAAATAACAAAACATTTGATGAATGAGACTTCCAACATCAAATGACCATAACTTTTGACTAGGGTATCGTAACGACTATTATAATATATCAAATCGGAGCTCGTCTCGATCCATACAATAATTGTTGGCCTCGGAATGGAACCTGATTTCTGTACCCAAATCCCATCGTTTACATAACTTATCGAGGGTTTTAAGATTTTGTCGTAAATTTGCGGTTTACTTACATTCGATATGATTCAATAGAGCTGTCAATGAGATATTGGTTCCGACAAAGGTTTCTTTATTTATTTGGTCATTAAATCTGTATTCTTCCTAAAAGAATATGGGAGCAGAAAAAGAAAAGGGCCAGTTTTCAAAACTTCAAAAATACGAAAACATTTGATGAATAAGACTTCCAACATCAAATGACCATAACTTTTGACTGGGGTATCGTTACGACTATTGAAATATATCAAAATCGGAGCTCGTCTCGATCCATACAATAATTGTTGGCCTAGCATTGGAACCTGATTTCCGTACCAAATTCCATCGTTTACATAACTTATCGAGGGTTTTAAGATTTTGTCGTAAATTTGCGGTTTACTTACATTCGATATGATTCAATAGAGCTGTCAATGAGATATTGGTTCCGACAAAGGTTTCTTTATTTATTTGGTCATTAAATCTGTATTCTTCCTAAAAGAATATGGGAGCAGAAAAAGAAAAGGGCCAGTTTTCAAAACTTCAAAAATACGAAAACATTTGATGAATAAGACTTCCAACATCAAATGACCATAACTTTTGACTGGGGTATCGTAACGACTATTGAAATATATCAAAATCGGAGCTCGTCTCGATCCATACAATAATTGTTGGCCTAGCATTGGAACCTAATTTCCGTACCCAAATTCCATCGTTTACATAACTTATCGAGGGTTTGAAGATTTTGTCGTAAATTTCCAGTTTACTTAGTTTCGATTTGAATCAATAGAGCTGTAAATGAGATATTGGATCCGACAAAGGTTTCTTTATTTATTTGGTCATTAAATCTGTATTCTTCCGAAAAACGTATGGGAGCAGAAAAAGAAAGGGGCTAGTTTTCATAATTTCAAAAATAACAAAACATTTGATGAATCAGACTTCCAACATCAAATGACCATAACTTTTGACTGGGGTATCGTAACGACTATTATAATATATCAAATCGGAGCTCGTCTCGATCCATACAATAATTGTTGGCCTCGAAATGGAACCTGATTTCTGTACCCAAATTCCATCGTTTACATAACTTATCGAGGGTTTTAAGATTTTGTCGTAAATTTGTGGTTTACTTACCTTCGATATGATTCAATAGAGCTGTCAATGAGATATTGGTTCCGACAAAGGTTTCTTTATTTATTTGGTCATTAAATCTGTATTCTTCCTAAAAAACTATGGGAGCAGAAAAAGAAAGGGGCTAGTTTTCATAATTTCAAAAATAACAAAACATTTGATGAATCAGATTTCCAACATCAAATGACCATAACCTTTGACTGGGGTATCGTAACGACTATTGTAATATATCAAAATCGGAGCTCGTCTCGATCCATACAATAATTGTTGGCCTAGCATTGGAACCTGATTTCCGTACCCAAATTCCATCGTTTACATAACTTATCGAGGGTTTGAAGATTTTGTCGTAAATTTCCAGTTTACTTACTTTCGATTTGAATCAATAGAGCTGTAAATGAGATATTGGATCCGACAAAGGTTTCTTTATTTATTTGGTCAATAAATCTGTATTCTTCCTAAAAAACTATGGGAGGAGAAAAAGAAAGGGGCTAGTTTTTATAATTTTAAAAATAACAAAACATTTGTTGAATCAGACTTCCAACATCAAATGACCATAACTTTTGACTGGGTAACGTAACGACTATTATGATATATCAAATCGGAGCTCGTCTCGATCCATACAATAATTGTTGGCCTTGGAATGGAACCTGATTTCTGTACCCAAATTCCATCGTTTACATAACTTATAGAGGGTTTGAAGATTTTGTCGTAAATTTGCGGTTTACTTACCTTCGATATGATTCAATAGATCTGTCAATGAGATATAGGTTCCGACAAAGGTTTCTATATTTATTTGGTCATTAAATCTGTATTCTTCCTAAAAAACTATGGGAGCAGAAAAAAGAAAGGGGCTAGTTTTCATAATATCAAAAATAACAAAACATTTGATGAATCAGACTTCCAACATCAAATGACCATAACTTTTGACTGGGGTATCGTAACGACTATTATAATATATCAAATCGGAGCTCGTCTCGATCCATACAATAATTGTTGGCCTCGAAATGGAACCTGATTTCTGTACCCAAATTCCATCGTTTACATAACTTATCGAGGGTTTTAAGATTTTGTCGTAAATTTGTGGTTTACTTACCTTCGATATGATTCAATAGAGCTGTCAATGAGATATTGGTTCCGACAAAGGTTTCTTTATTTATTTGGTCATTAAATCTGTATTCTTCCTAAAAAACTATGGGAGCAGAAAAAGAAAGGGGCTAGTTTTCATAATTTCAAAAATAACAAAACATTTGATGAATCAGATTTCCAACATCAAATGACCATAACCTTTGACTGGGGTATCGTAACGACTATTGTAATATATCAAAATCGGAGCTCGTCTCGATCCATACAATAATTGTTGGCCTAGCATTGGAACCTAATTTCCGTACCCAAATTCCATCGTTTACATAACTTATCGAGGGTTTGAAGATTTTGTCGTAAATTTCCAGTTTACTTAGTTTCGATTTGAATCAATAGAGCTGTAAATGAGATATTGGATCCGACAAAGGTTTCTTTATTTATTTGGTCATTAAATCTGTATTCTTCCTAAAAACGTATGGGAGCAGAAAAAGAAAGGGGCTAGTTTTCATAATTTCAAAAATAACAAAACATTTGATGAATCAGACTTCCAACATCAAATGACCATAACTTTTGACTGGGGTATCGTAACGACTATTATAATATATCAAATCGGAGCTTGTCTCGATCCATACAATAATTGTTGGCCTCTGAATGGAACACGATTTCTGTACCCAAATTCCATCGTTTACATAACTTATAGAGGGTTTTAAGATTTTGTCGTAAATTTGCGGTTTACTTACCTTCGATATGATTCAATAGAGCTATCAATGAGATATTGGTTCTGACAAAGGTGTCTTTATTTATTTGGTCATTAAATCTGTATTCTTCCTAAAAAACTATGGGAGCAGAAAAAGAAAGGGGCTAGTTTTCATAATTTCAAAAATAACAAAACATTTGATGAATGAGACTTCCAACATCAAATTTCCATAACTTTTGACTATGGTATCGTAACAACTATTATAATATATCAAATCTGAGCTCATCTCGATCCATACAATAATTGTTGGCCTGGGAATGGAACCTGATTTCTGTAGCCAAATTCCATAGTTTACATAACTTATCGAGGGTTTTAAGATTTTGACGTAAATTTGCGGTTTACTTACCTTCGATATGATTCAATAGAGCTGTAAATGAGATATTGGTTCCAACAAAGGTTTCTTTATTTATTTGGTCATTAAATCTGTATTCTTCCTAAAAAACTATGAGAGCAGAAAAAGAAAGGGGCTAGTTTTCATAATTTCAAAAATACGAAAACATTTGATGAATAAGACTTCCAACATCAAATGACCATAACTTTTAACTAGGGTGTCGTAACGACTATTATAATATATCAAAATCGGAGCTCGTCTCGATCCATACAATAATTGTTGACCTAGCATTGGAACCTGATTTCCGTACCCAAATTCCATCGTTTACATAACTTATCGAGGGTTTGATGATTTTTTCGTAAATTTCCAGTTTACTTACTTTCGATTTGAATCAATAGAGCTGTAAATGAGATATTGGATCCGACAAAGGTTTCTTTATTTATTTGGTCATTAAATCTGTATTCTTCCTAAAAAACTATTGGAGGAGAAAAAGAAAGGGGCTAGTTTTCATAATTTTAAAAATAACAAAACATTTGTTGAATCAGACTTCCAACATCAAATGACCATAACTTTTGACTGGGTAACGTAACGACTATTATGATATATCAAATCGGAGCTCGTCTCGATCCATACAATAATTGTTGGCCTTGGAATGGAACCTGATTTCTGTACCCAAATTCCATCGTTTACATAACTTATAGAGGGTTTGAAGATTTTGTCGTAAATTTGCGGTTTACTTACCTTCGATATGATTCAATAGATCTGTCAATGAGATATAGGTTCCGACAAAGGTTTCTATATTTATTTGGTCATTAAATCTGTATTCTTCCTAAAAAACTATGGGAGCAGAAAAAAGAAAGGGGCTAGTTTTCATAATATCAAAAATAACAAAACATTTGATGAATCAGACTTCCAACATCAAATGACCATAACTTTTGACTGGGGTATCGTAACGACTATTGAAATATATCAAAATCGGAGCTCGTCTCGATCCATACAATAATTGTTGGCCTAGCATTGGAACCTAATTTCCGTACCCAAATTCCATCGTTTACATAACTTATCGAGGGTTTGAAGATTTTGTCGTAAATTTCCAGTTTACTTACTTTCGATTTGAATCAATAGAGCTGTAAATGAGATATTGGATCCGACAAAGGTTTCTTTATTTATTTGGTCATTAAATCTGTATTCTTCCGAAAAACGTATGGGAGCAGAAAAAGAAAGGGGCTAGTTTTCATAATTTCAAAAATAACAAAACATTTGATGAATCAGACTTCCAACATCAAATGACCATAACTTTTGACTGGGGTATCGTAACGACTATTATAATATATCAAATCGGAGCTCGTCTCGATCCATACAATAATTGTTGGCCTCGGAATGGAACCTGATTTTTGTACCCAAATTCCATCGTTTACATAACTTATCGAGGGTTTTAAGATTTTGTCGTAAATTTGCGGTTTACTTACCTTCGATATGATTCAATAGAGCTATCAATGAGATATTGGTTCCGACAAAGGTTTCTTTATTTATTTGGTCATTAAATCTGTATTCTTCCTAAAAAACTATGAGAGCAGAAAAAGAAAGGGGCTAGTTTTCATAATTTCAAAAATAACAAAACATTTGATGAATGAGACTTCCAACATCAAATGACCATAACTTTTGACTAGGGTATCGTAACGACTATTATAATATATCAAATCGGAGTTCGTCTCGATCCATACAATAATTGTTGGCCTCGGAATGGAACCTGATTTCTGTACCCAAATCCCATCGTTTACATAACTTATCGATGGTTTTAAGATTTTGTCGTAAATTTGCGGTTTACTTACCTTCGATATGATTCAATAAAGCTGTCAATGAGATATTGGTTCCGACAAAGGTTTCTTTATTTATTTGGTCATTAAATCTGTATTCTTCCTAAAAACATATGGGAGCAGAAAAAGAAAGGGGCTAGTTTTCAAAACTTCAAAAATACGAAAACATTTGATGAATAAGACTTCCAACATCAAATGACCATAACTTTTGACTAGGGTATCGTAACGACTATTATAATATATCAAAATCGGAGCTCCTCTCGATCCATTCAATAATTGTTGGCCTAGCATTGGAACCTGATTTCCTTACCCAAATTCCATCGTTTACATAACTTATCGAGGGTTTGAAGATTTTGTCGTAAATTTCCAGTTTACTTACTTTCGATTTGAATCAATAGAGCTGTAAATGAGATATTGGATCCGACAAAGGTTTCTTTATTTATTTGGTCATTAAATCTGTATTCTTCCTAAAAAACTATGGGAGCAGAAAAAAGAAAGGGGCTAGTTTTCATAATTTCAAAAATAACAAAACATTTGATGAATCAGACTTCCAACATCAAATGACCATAACTTTTGACTGGGGTATCATAACGACTATTGTAATATATCAAAATCGAAGCTCGTCTCGATCCATACAATAGTTGTTGGCCTAGCATTGGAACCTAATTTCCGTACCCAAATTCCATCGTTTACATAACTTATCGAGGGTTTGAAGATTTTGTCGTAAATTTCCAGTTTACTTACTTTCGATTTAAATCAATAGAGCTGTAAATTAGATATTGGATCCGACAAAGGTTTCTTTATTTATTTGGTCATTAAATCTGTATTCTTCCTAAAAACGTATGGGAGCAGAAAAAGAAAGGGGCTAGTTTTCATAATTTCAAAAATAACAAAACATTTGATGAATCAGACTTCCAACATCAAATGACCATAACTTTTGACTGGGATATTGTAACGACTATTATAATATATCAAATCGGAGCTCGTCTCGATCCATGCAATAATTGTTGGCCTCGGAATGGAACCTGATTTCTGTACCCAAATCCCATCGTTTACATAACTTATCGAGGGTTTTAAGATTTTGTCGTAAATTTGCTGTTTACTTACATTCGATATGATTCAATAGAGCTGTCAATGAGATATTGGTTCCGACAAAGGTTTCTTTATTTATTTGGTCATTAAATCTGTATTCTTCCTAAAAGAATATGGGAGCAGAAAAAGAAAAGGGCCAGTTTTCAAAACTTCAAAAATACGAAAACATTTGATGAATAAGACTTCCAACATCAAATGACCATAACTTTTGACTGGGGTATCGTAACGACTATTATAATATATCAAAATCGGAGCTCGTCTCGATCCATACAATAATTGTTGGCCTAGCATTGGAACCTGATTTCCGTACCCAAATTCCATCGTTTACATAACTTATCGAGGGTTTGAAGATTTTGTCGTAAATTTCCAGTTTACTTACTTTCGATTTGAATCAATAGAGCTGTAAATGAGATATTGGATCCGACAAAGGTTTCTTTATTTATTTGGTCATTAAATCTGTATTCTTCCTAAAAACGTATGGGAGCAGAAAAAGAAAGGGGCCAGTTTTCATAATTTCAAAAATAACAAAACATTTGATGAATCACACTTCCAACATCAAATGACCATAACTTTTGACTGGGGTATCGTTACGACTATTATAATATATCAAATCGGAGCTCGTCTATATCCATACAATAATTGTTGGCCTCGGAATGGAACCAGATTTCTGTACCCAAATTCCATCGTTTACATAACTTATCGAGGGTTTTAAGATTTTGTCGTAAATTTGCGGTTTACTTACCTTCGATATGATTCAATAAAGCTGTCAATGAGATATTGGTTCCGACAAAGGTTTCATTATTTATTTGGTCATTAAATCTGTATTCTTCCTAAAAAACTATGAGAGCAGAAAAAGAAAGGGGCTAGTTTTCATAATTTCAAAAATAACAAAACATTTGATGAATGAGACTTCCAACATCAAATGACCATAACTTTTGACTAGGGTATCGTAACGACTATTATAATATATCAAATCGGAGCTCGTCTCGATCCATACAATAATTGTTGGCCTCGGAATGGAACCTGATTTCTGTACCCAAATCCCATCGTTTACATAACTTATCGAGGGTTTTAAGATTTTGTCGTAAATTTGCGGTTTACTTACATTCGATATGATTCAATAGAGCTGTCAATGAGATATTGGTTCCGACAAAGGTTTCTTTATTTATTTGGTCATTAAATCTGTATTCTTCCTAAAAGAATATGGGAGCAGAAAAAGAAAGGGGCTAGTTTTCATAATTTCAAAAATACGAAAACATTTGATGAATAAGACTTCCAACATCAAATGACCATAACTTTTGACTGGGTATCGTAACGACTATTATAATATATCAAAATCGGAGCGAATCAATAGAGCTGTAAATGAGATATTGGATCCGACAAAGGTTTCTTTATTTATTTGGTCATTAAATCTGTATTCTTCCTGAAAAACTATGGGAGCAGAGAAAGAAAGGGGCTAGTTTTCATAATTTCAAAAATAACAAAACATTTGATGAATCAGACTTCCAACATCAAATGACCATAACTTTTGACTGGGGTATCGTAACGACTATTATAATATATCAAATCGGAGCTCGTCTCGATCCATACAATAATTGTTGGCCTCGGAATGGAACCTGATTTCTGTACCCAAATTCCATCGTTTACATAACTTATCGAGGGTTTTAAGATTTTGTCATAAATTTGCGGTTTACTTACCTTCCATATGATTCAATAGAGCTGTCAATGAGATATTGGTTCCGACAAAGGTTTCTTTATTTATTTGGTCATTAAATCTGTATTCTTCCTAAAAAACTATGAGAGCAGAAAAAGAAAGGGGCTAGTTTTCATAATTTCAAAAATAACAAAACATTTGATGAATGAGACTTCCATCATCAAATGACCATAACTTTTGAGTGGGGTATCGTAACGACTATTATAATATATCAAATCGGAGCTCGTCTCGATCCATACAATAATTGTTGGCCTCGGAATGGAACCTGATTTCTGTACCCAAATTCCGTTGTTTACATAACTTATCGAGGGTTTTAAGATTTTGTCGTAAATTTGCGGTTTACTTACCTTCGATATGATTCAATAGAGCTGTCAATGAGATATTGGTTCCGACAAAGGTTTCTTTATTTATTTGGTCATTAAATCGGTATTCTTCCTAAAAAACTATGGGAGCAGAAAAAGAAAGGGGCTAGTTTTCATAATTTCAAAAATAACAAAACATTTGATGAATCAGACTTCCAACATCAAATGACCATAACTTTTGACTGGGGTTTCGTAACGACTATTGTAATATATCAAAATCGAAGCTCGTCTCGATCCATACAATAATTGTTGGTCTCGGAATGGAACCTGATTTCTGTACCCAAATTCCGTTGTTTACATAACTTATCGATGGTTTTAAGATTTTGTCGTAAATTTGCGGTTTACTTACCTTCGATATGATTCAATAGAGCTGTCAATGAGATATTGGTTCCGACAAAGGTTTCTTTATTTATTTGGTCATTAAATCGGTATTCTTCCTAAAAAACTATGGGAGTAGAAAAAGAAAGGGGCTAGTTTTCATAATTTCAAAAATAACAAAACATTTGATGAATGAGACTTCCAACATCAAATAACCATAACTTTTGACTAGGGTATCGTAACGACTATTATAATATATCAAATCGAAGCTCATCTCGATCCATACAATAATTGTTGGCCTCGGAATGGAACCTGATTTCTGTAGCCAAATTCCATAGTTTACATAACTTATCGAGGGTTTTAAGATTTTGTCGTAAATTTGCGGTTTACTTACCTTCGATATGATTCAATAGAGCTGTCAATGAGATATTGGTTCCGACAAAGGTTTCTTTATTTATTTGGTCATTAAATCTGTATTCTTCCTAAAAACGTATGGGAGCAGAAAAAGAAATGGGCAAGTTTTCAAAACTTCAAAAATACGAAAACATTTGATGAATAAGACTTCCAACATCAAATGACCATAACTTTTACCTGGGGTATCGTAACGACTATTATAATATATCAAAATCGGAGCTCGTCTCGATCCATACAATAATTGTTGGCCTAGCATTGGAACCTGATTTCTGTAGCCAAATTCCATAGTTTACATAACTTATCGAGGGTTTTAAGATTTTGTCGTAAATTTGTGGTTTACTTACCTTCGATATGATTCAATAGAGGTGTAAATGAGATATTGGATCCGAAAAAGGTTTCTTTATTTATTGGGTCATTAAATCTGTATTCTTCCTAAAAAACTATGGGAGCAGAAAAAGAAAGGGGCTAGTTTTCATAATTTCAAAAATAACAAAAGATTTGATGAATCAGACTTCCAACATCAAATGACCATAACTTTTGACTGGGGTATCGTAACGACTATTGTAATATACCAAAATTGGAGCTCGTCTCGATCCATACAATAATTGTTGGCCTAGCATTGGAACCTGATTTCCGTACCCAAATTCCATCGTTTACATAACTTATCGAGGGTTTGAAGATTTTGTCATAAATTTCCGGTTTACTTACTTTCGATTTGAATCAATAGAGCTGTAAATGAGATATTGGATCCGACAAAGGTTTCTTTATTTATTTGGTCATTAAATCTGTATTCTTCCTAAAAACGTATGGGAGCAGAAAAAGAAAGGGGCTAGTTTTCATAATTTCAAAAATAACAAAACATTTGATGAATGAGACTTCCAACATCAAATGACCATAACTTTTGACTAGGGTATCGTAACGACTTTTATAATATATCAAATCCGAGCTCGTCTCGATCCATGCAATAATAATTGGCCTCGGAATGGAACCTGATTTCTGTACCCAAATTCCATCGTTTACATAACTTATCGACGGTTTTAAGATTTTGTCGTAAATTTGCGGTTTAGTTACCTTCGATATGATTCAATAGAGCTGTCAATGAGATATTGGTTCCAACAAAGGTTTCTTTATTTATTTGGTCATTAAATCTGTATTCTTCCTAAAAACGTATGGGAGCAGAAAAAGAAAGGGGCTAGTTTTCAAAACTTCAAAAATACGAAAACATTTGATGAATAAGACTTCCAACATCAAATGACCATAACTTTTGAGTGGGGTATCGTAACGACTATTATAATATATCAAAATCGGAGCTCGTCTCGATCCATACAATAATTGTTGGCCTAGCATTGGATCCTGATTTCCGTACCCAAATTCCATCGTTTACATAACTTATCGACGGTTTTAAGATTTTGTCGTAAATTTGCGATTTAGTTACCTTCGATATGATTCAATAGAGCTGTCAATGAGATATTGGTTCCAACAAAGGTTTCTTTATTTATTTGGTCATTAAATCTGTATTCTTCCTAAAAACGTATGGGAGCAGAAAAAGAAAGGGGCTAGTTTTCAAAACTTCAAAAATACGAAAACATTTGGTGAATAAGACTTCCAACATCAAATGACCATAACTTTTGAGTGGGGTATCGTAACGACTATTATAATATATCAAAATCGGAGCTCGTCTCGATCCATACAATAATTGTTGGCCTAGCATTGGAACCTGATTTCTGTAACCAAATTACATCGTTTACATAACTTTTCGAGGGTTTTAAGATTTTGTTGTAAATTTGCGGTTTACTTACCTTCGATATGATTCAATAGAGCTGTCAATGAGATATTGGTTCCGACAAAGGTTTCTTTATTTATTTGGTCATTAAATCGGTATTCTTCCTAAAAAACTATGGGAGCAGAAAAAGAAAGGGGCTAGTTTTCATAATTTCAAAAATAACAAAACATTTGATGAATCAGACTTCCAACATCAAATGACCATAACTTTTGACTGGGGTTTCGTAACGACTATTGTAATATATCAAAATCGGAGCTCGTCTCGATCCATACAATAATTGTTGGCCTAGCATTGGAACCTGATTTCCGTACCAAATTCCATCGTTTACAAAACTTATCGAGGGTTTGAAGATTTTGTCGTAAATTTCCGGTTTACTTACTTTCGATTTGAATCAATAGAGCTGTAAATGAGATATTGGATCCGAAAAAGGTTTCTTTATTTATTTGGTCATTAAATCTGTATTCTTCCTAAAAAACTATGGGAGCAGAAAAAGAAAGGGGCTAGTTTTCATAATTTCAAAAATAACAAAAGATTTGATGAATCAGACTTCCAACATCAAATGACCATAACTTTTGACTGGGGTATCGTAACGACTATTGTAATATATCAAAATTGGAGCTCGTCTCGATCCATACAATAATTGTTGGCCTAGCATTGGAACCTGATTTCCGTACCCAAATTCCATCGTTTACATAACTTATCGAGGGTTTGAAGATTTTGTCATAAATTTCCGGTTTACTTACTTTCGATTTGAATCAATAGAGCTGTAAATGAGATATTGGATCCGACAAAGGTTTCTTTATTAATTTGGTCATTAAATCTGTATTCTTCCTAAAAACGTATGGGAGCAGAAAAAGAAAGGGGCTAGTTTTCATAATTTCAAAAATAACAAAACATTTGATGAATGAGACTTCCAACATCAAATGACCATAACTTTTGACTAGGGTATCGTAACGACTATTATAATATATCAAATCGGAGCTCGTCTCGATCCATGCAATAATTATTGGCCTCGGAATGGAACCTGATTTCTGTACCCAAATTCCATCGTTTACATAACTTATCGACGGTTTTAAGATTTTGTCGTAAATTTGCGGTTTAGTTACCTTCGATATGATTCAATAGAGCTGTCAATGAGATATTGGTTCCAACAAAGGTTTCTTTATTTATTTGGTCATTAAATCTGTATTCTTCCTAAAAACGTATGGGAGTAGAAAAAGAAAGGGGCTAGTTTTCAAAACTTCAAAAATACGAAAACATTTGATAAATAAGACTTCCAACATCAAATGACCATAACTTTTGAGTGGGGTATCGTAACGACTATTATAATATATCAAAATCGGAGCTCGTCTCGATCCATACAATAATTGTTGGCCTAGCATTGGATCCTGATTTCCGTACCCAAATTCTATCGTTTACATAACTTATCGAGGGTTTGAAGATTTTGTCGTAAATTTCCAGTTTACTTACTTTCGATTTGAATCAATAGAGCTGTAAATGAGATATTGGATCCGACAAAGGTTTCTTTATTTATTAGGTCATTAAATCTGTATTCTTCCTAAAAACGTATGGGAGCAGAAAAAGAAAGGGGCTAGTTTTCATAATTTCAAAAATAACAAAACATTTGATGAATTAGACTTCCAACATCAAATGACCATAACTTTTGACTAGGGTATCGTAACGACTATTATAATATATGAAATCGGAGCTCGTCTCGATAAATACAATATTTGTTGGCCTCGGAATGGAACCTGATTTCTGTACCCAATCTCCATCATTTACATAACTTATCGAGGGTTTTAAGATTTTGTCGTAAATTTGCGGTTTACTTACCTTCGATATGATTCAATAGAGCTGTCAATGAGATATTGGTTCCGAAAAAGGTTTCTTTATTTATTTGGTCATTAAATCTGTATTCTTCCTAAAAAACTATGGGAGCAGAAAAAGAAAGGGGCTAGTTTTCATAATTTCAAAAATAACAAAACATTTGATGAATGAGACTTCCAACATCAAATCACCATAACTTTTGACTAGGGTATCGTAACGACTATTATAATATATCAAATCGGAGCTCATCTCGATCCATACAATAATTGTTGGCCTCGGAATGGAACCTGATTTCTGTAGCCAAATTCCATAGTTTACATAACTTATCGAGGGTTTTAAGATTTTGTCGTAAATTTGCGGTTTACTTACCTTCGATATGATTCAATAGAGCTGTCAATGAGATATTGGTTCCGACAAAGGTTTCTTTATTTATTTGGTCATTAAATCTGTATTCTTCCTAAAAACGTATGGGAGCAGAAAAAGAAATGGGCTAGTTTTCAAAACTTCAAAAATACGAAAACATTTGATGAATAAGACTTCCAACATCAAATGACCATAACTTTTACCTGGGGTATCGTAACGACTATTATAATATATCAAAATCGGAGCTCGTCTCGATCCATACAATAATTGTTGGCCTAGCATTGGAACCTGATTTCTGCACCCAAATTACATCGTTTACATAACTTATCGAGGGTTTTAAGATTTTGTTGTAAATATCCGGATTACTTACTTTCGATTTGAATCAATAGAGCTGTAAATGAGATATTGGATCCGACAAAGGTTTCTTTATTTATTTGGTCATTAAATCTGTATTCTTCCTGAAAAACTATGGGAGCAGAAAAAGAAAGGGGCTAGTTTTCATAATTTCAAAAATAACAAAACATTTGATAAATCAGACTTCCAACATCAAATGACCATAACTTTTGATTGGGGTATCGTAACGACTATTATAATATATCAAATCGAAGCTCATCTCGATCCATACAATAATTGTTGGCCTCAGAATGGAACCTGATTTCTGTACCCAAATTCCGTTGTTTACATAACTTATCGAGGGTTTTAAGATTTTGTCGTAAATTTGCGGTTTACTTACCTTCGATATGATTCAATAGAGCTGTCAATGAGATATTGGTTCCGACAAAGGTTTCTTTATTTATTTGGTCATTAAATCGGTATTCTTCCTAAAAAACTATGGGAGCAGAAAAAGAAAGGGGCTAGTTTTCATAATTTCAAAAATAACAAAACATTTGATGAATCAGACTTCCAACATCAAATGACCATAACTTTTGACTGGGGTATCGTAACGACTATTGTAATATATCAAAATCGGAGCTCGTCTCGATCCATACAATAATTGTTGGCCTAGCATTGGAACCTGATTTCCGTACCAAATTCCATCGTTTACAAAACTTATCGAGGGTTTGAAGATTTTGTCGTAAATTTCCGGTTTACTTACTATCCATTTGAATCAATAGAGCTGTAAATGAGATATTGGATCCGAAAAAGGTTTCTTTATTTATTTGGTCATTAAATCTGTATTCTTCCTAAAAAAATATGGGTGCCGAAAAAGAAAGGGGCTAGATTTCATAATTTCAAAAATAACAAAACATTTGATGAATGAGACTTCCAACATCAAATGACCATAACGTTTGAGTGGGGTATCGTAACGACTATTATAATATATCAAAATCGGAGCTCGTCTCGATCCATACAATAATTGTTGGCCTAGCATTGGAGCCTAATTTCTGTACCCAAATTCCATCGTTTACATAACTTATCGAGGGTTTGAAGATTTTGTCGTAAATTTCCAGTTTACTTACTTTCGATTTGAATCAATAGAGCTGTAAATGAGATATTGGATCCGACAAAGGTTTCTTTATTTATTTGGTCATTAAATCTGTATTCTTCCTAAAAACGTATGGGAGCAGAAAAAGAAAGGGGCTAGTTTTCATAATTTCAAAAATAACAAAACATTTGATGAATCAGACTTCCAACATCAAATGACCATAACTTTTGACTGGGGTATCGTAACGACTATTATAATATATCAAATCGGAGCTTGTCTCGATCCATACAATAATAGTTGGCTTCGGAATGGAACTCGATTTCTGTACCCAAATTCCATCGTTTACATAACTTATAGAGGGTTTTAAGATTTTGTCGTAAATTTGCGGTTTACTTACCTTCGATATGATTCAATAGAGCTGTCAATGAGATATTGGTTCCGACAAAGGTTTCTTTATTTATTTGGTCATTAAATCTGTATTCTTCCTAAAAAACTATGGGAGCAGAAAAAGAAAGGGGCTAGTTTTCATAATTTCAAAAATAATAAAACATTTGATGAATGAGACTTCCAACATCAAATGACCATAACTTTTGACTAGGGTATCGTAACGACTATTATAATATATCAAATCAGAGCTCATCTCGATCCATATAATAATTGTTGGCCTCGGAATGGAACCTGATTTCTGTACCCAAATTCCATAGTTTACATAACTTATCGAGGGTTTGAAGATTTTGTCGTAAATTTCCAGTTTACTTACTTTCGATTTGAATCAATAGAGCTGTAAATGAGATATTGGATCCGAAAAAGGTTTCTTTATTTATTTGGTCATTAAATCTGTATTCTTCCTAAAAAACTATGGGAGCAGAAAAAGAAAGGGGCTAGTTTTCATAATTTCAAATATACCAAAACATTTGATGAATCAAACTTCCAACATCAAATGACCATAACTTTTAACTCGGGTATCGTAACGACTATTATAATATATCAAATCGGAGCTCGTCTCGATTCATACAATAATTGTTGGCCTCGGAATGGAACCTGATTTCTGTACCCAAATTCCATCGTTTACATAACTTATCGAGGGTTTTAAGATTTTGTCGTAAATTTGCGGTTTACTTACCTTCGATATGATTCAATAGAGCTGTCAATGAGATATTGGTTCCGACAAAGGTTTCTTTATTTATTTGGTCATTAAATCTGTATTCTTCCTAAAAACATATAGGAGCAGAAAAAGAAAGGGGCTAGTTTTCAAAACTTCAAAAATACGAAAACATTTGATGAATAAGACTTCCAACATCAAATGACCATAACTTTTGAGTGGGGTATCGTAACGACTATTATAATATATCAAAATCGGAGCTCGTCTCGATTCATACAAAAATTGTTGGCCTCAGAATGGAACCTGATTTCTGTACCCAAATTCCATCGTTTACATAACTTATCGAGGGTTTTAAGATTTTGTCGTAAATTTGAGGTTTACTTACCTTCGATATGATTCAATATAGCTATCAATGAGATATTGGTTCCGACAAAGGTTTCTTTATTTATTTTGTCATTAAATCTTTATTCTTCCTAAAAATGTATAGGAGCAGAAAAAGAAAAGGGCTAGTTTTCAAAACTTCAAAAATACGAAAACATTTGATGAATCAGACTTCCAACATTAAATGACCATAACTTTTGAGTGGGGTATCGTAACGACTATTATAATATATCAAAATCGGAGCTCGTCTCGATCCATACAATAATTGTTGGCCTAGCATTGGAACCTGATTTCTGTACCCAAATTACATCGTTTACATAACTTTTCGAGGGTTTTAAGATTTTGTTGTAAATATCCGGATTACTTACTTTTGATTTGAATCAATAGAGCTGTAAATGAGATATTGGATCCGACAAAGGTTTCTTTATTTATTTGGTCATTAAATCTGTATTCTTCCTGAAAAACTATGGGAGCAGAGAAAGAAAGGGGCTAGTTTTCATAATTTCAAAAATAACAAAACATTTGATGAATCAGACTTCCAACATCAAATGACCATAACTTTTGACTGGGGTATCGTAACGACTATTATAATATATCAAATCGGAGCTCGTCTCGATCCATACAATAATTGTTGGCCTCGGAATGGAACCTGATTTCTGTACCCAAATTCCATCGTTTACATAACTTATCGAGGGTTTTAAGATTTTGTCGTAAATTTGCGGTTTACTTACCTTCCATATGATTCAATAGAGCTGTCAATGAGATATTGGTTCCGACAAAGGTTTCTTTATTTATTTG
The DNA here is from genome assembly GCA_037013495.1 of Hippophae tibetana. NCBI lineage: Eukaryota > Viridiplantae > Streptophyta > Magnoliopsida > Rosales > Elaeagnaceae > Hippophae > Hippophae tibetana. The sequence goes on from CM072801.1 coordinate 82,184,404, forward strand.
GTCATTAAATCTGTATTCTTCCTAAAAAACTATGAGAGCAGAAAAAGAAAGGGGCTAGTTTTCATAATTTCAAAAATAACAAAACATTTGATGAATGAGACTTCCAACATCAAATGACCATAACTTTTGAGTGGGGTATCGTAACGACTATTATAATATATCAAATCGGAGCTCGTCTCGATCCATACAATAATTGTTGGCCTCGGAATGGAACCTGATTTCTGTACCCAAATTCCGTTGTTTACATAACTTATCGAGGGTTTTAAGATTTTGTCGTAAATTTGCGGTTTACTTACCTTCGATATGATTCAATAGAGCTGTCAATGAGATATTGGTTCCGACAAAGGTTTCTTTATTTATTTGGTCATTAAATCGGTATTCTTCCTAAAAAACTATGGGAGCAGAAAAAGAAAGGGGCTAGTTTTCATAATTTCAAAAATAACAAAACATTTGATGAATCAGACTTCCAACATCAAATGACCATAACTTTTGACTGGGGTATCGTAACGACTATTGTAATATATCAAAATCGGAGCTCGTCTCGATCCATACAATAATTGTTGGCCTAGCATTGGAACCTGATTTCCGTACCAAATTCCATCGTTTACAAAACTTATCGAGGGTTTGAAGATTTTGTCGTAAATTTCCGGTTTACTTACTTTCGATTTGAATCAATAGAGCTGTAAATGAGATATTGGATCCGAAAAAAATTTCTTTATTTATTTGGTCATTAAATCTGTATTCTTCCTAAAAAACTATGGGAGCAGAAAAAGAAAGGGGCTAGTTTTCATAATTTCAAAAATAACAAAAGATTTGATGAATCAGACTTCCAACATCAAATGACCATAACTTTTGACTGGGGTATCGTAACGACTATTGTAATATATCAATATTGGAGCTCGTCTCGATCCATACAATAATTGTTGGCCTAGCATTGGAACCTGATTTCCGTACCCAAATTCCATCGTTTACATAACTTATCGAGGGTTTGAAGATTTTGTCATAAATTTCCGGTTTACTTACTTTCGATTTGAATCAATAGAGCTGTAAATGAGATATTGGATCCGACAAAGGTTTCTTTATTAATTTGGTCATTAAATCTGTATTCTTCCTAAAAACGTATGGGAGCAGAAAAAGAAAGGGGCTAGTTTTCATAATTTCAAAAATAACAAAACATTTGATGAATGAGACTCCCAACATCAAATGACCATAACTTTTGACTAGGGTATCGTAACGACTATTATAATATATCAAATCGGAGCTCGTCTCGATCCATGCAATAATTATTGGCCTCGGAATGGAACCTGATTTCTGTACCCAAATTCCATCGTTTACATAACTTATCGACGGTTTTAAGATTTTGTCGTAAATTTGCGGTTTAGTTACCTTCGATATGATTCAATAGAGCTGTCAATGAGATATTGGTTCCAACAAAGGTTTCTTTATTTATTTGGTCATTAAATCTGTATTCTTCCTAAAAACGTATGGGAGCAGAAAAAGAAAGGGGCTAGTTTTCAAAACTTCAAAAATACGAAAACATTTGATAAATAAGACTTCCAACATCAAATGACCATAACTTTTGAGTGGGGTATCGTAACGACTATTATAATATATCAAAATCGGAGCTCGTCTCGATCCATACAATAATTGTTGGCCTAGCATTGGATCCTGATTTCCGTACCCAAATTCTATCGTTTACATAACTTATCGAGGGTTTGAAGATTTTGTCGTAAATTTCCAGTTTACTTACTTTCGATTTGAATCAATAGAGCTGTAAATGAGATATTGGATCCGACAAAGGTTTCTTTATTTATTAGGTCATTAAATCTGTATTCTTCCTAAAAACGTATGGGAGCAGAAAAAGAAAGGGGCTAGTTTTCATAATTTCAAAAATAACAAAACATTTGATGAATTAGACTTCCAACATCAAATGACCATAACTTTTGACTAGGGTATCGTAACGACTATTATAATATATGAAATCGGAGCTCGTCTCGATAAATACAATAATTGTTGGCCTCGGAATGGAACCTGATTTCTGTACCCAATCTCCATCATTTACATAACTTATCGAGGGTTTTAAGATTTTGTCGTAAATTTGCGGTTTACTTACCTTCGATATGATTCAATAGAGCTGTCAATGAGATATTGGTTCCGAAAAAGGTTTCTTTATTTATTTGGTCATTAAATCTGTATTCTTCCTAAAAAACTATGGGAGCAGAAAAAGAAAGGGGCTAGTTTTCATAATTTCAAAAATAACAAAACATTTGATGAATGAGACTTCCAACATCAAATCACCATAACTTTTGACTAGGGTATCGTAACGACTATTATAATATATCAAATCGGAGCTCATCTCGATCCATACAATAATTGTTGGCCTCGGAATGGAACCTGATTTCTGTAGCCAAATTCCATAGTTTACATAACTTATCGAGGTTTTTAAGATTTTGTCGTAAATTTGCGGTTTACTTACCTTCGATATGATTCAATAGAGCTATCAATGAGATATTGGTTCCGACAAAGGTTTCTTTATTTATTTTGTCATTAAATCTTTATTCTTCCTAAAAATGTATAGGAGCAGAAAAAGAAAAGGGCTTGTTTTCAAAACTTCAAAAATACGAAAACATTTGATGAATCAGACTTCCAACATTAAATGACCATAACTTTTGAGTGGGGTATCGTAACGACTATTATAATATATCAAAATCGGAGCTCGTCTCGATCCATACAATAATTGTTGGCCTAGCATTGGAACCTGATTTCTGTACCCAAATTACATGGTTTACATAACTTTTCGAGGGTTTTAAGATTTTGTTGTAAATATCCGGATTACTTACTTTTGATTTGAATCAATAGAGCTGTAAATGAGATATTGGATCCGACAAAGGTTTCTTTATTTATTTGGTCATTAAATCTGTATTCTTCCTGAAAAACTATGGGAGAAGAGAAAGAAAGGGGCTAGTTTTCATAATTTCAAAAATAACAAAACATTTGATGAATCAGACTTCCAACATCAAATGACCATAACTTTTGACTGGGGTATCGTAACGACTATTATAATATATCAAATCGGAGCTCGTCTCGATCCATACAATAATTGTTGGCCTCGGAATGGAACCTGATTTCTGTACCCAAATTCCATCGTTTACATAACTTATCGAGGGTTTTAAGATTTTGTCGTAAATTTGCGGTTTACTTACCTTCCATATGATTCAATAGAGCTGTCAATGAGATATTGGTTCCGACAAAGGTTTCTTTATTTATTTGGTCATTAAATCTGTATTCTTCCTAAAAACGTATGGGAGCAGAAAAAGAAAGGGGCTAGTTTTCAAAACTTCAAAAATACGAAAACATTTGGTGAATAAGACTTCCAACATCAAATGACCATAACTTTTGAGTGGGGTATCGTAACGACTATTATAATATATCAAAATCGGAGCTCGTCTCGATCCATACAATAATTGTTGGCCTAGCATTGGAACCTGATTTCTGCACCCAAATTACATCGTTTACATAACTTATCAAGGGTTTCAAGATTTTGTTGTAAATATCCCAATTACTTACTTTCGATTTGAATCAATAGAGCTGTAAATGAGATATTGGATCCGACAAAGGTTTCTTTATTTATTTGGTCATTAAATCTGTATTCTTCCTGAAAAACTATGGGAGCAGAAAAAGAAAGGGGCTAGTTTTCATAATTTCAAAAATAACAAAACATTTGATAAATCAGACTTCCAACATCAAATGACCATAACTTTTGATTGGGGTATCGTAACGACTATTATAATATATCAAATCGAAGCTCATCTCGATCCATACAATAATTGTTGGCCTCAGAATGGAACCTGATTTCTGTACCCAAATTCCGTTGTTTACATAACTTATCGAGGGTTTTAAGATTTTGTCGTAAATTTGCGGTTTACTTACCTTCGATATGATTCAATAGAGCTGTCAATGAGATATTGGTTCCGACAAAGGTTTCTTTATTTATTTGGTCATTAAATCGGTATTCTTCCTAAAAAACTATGGGAGCAGAAAAAGAAAGGGGCTAGTTTTCATAATTTCAAAAATAACAAAACATTTGATGAATCAGACTTCCAACATCAAATGACCATAACTTTTGACTGGGGTATCGTAACGACTATTGTAATATATCAAAATCGGAGCTCGTCTCGATCCATACAATAATTGTTGGCCTAGCATTGGAACCTGATTTCCGTACCAAATTCCATCGTTTACAAAACTTATCGAGGGTTTGAAGATTTTGTCGTAAATTTCCGGTTTACTTACTATCCATTTGAATCAATAGAGCTGTAAATGAGATATTGGATCCGAAAAAGGTTTCTTTATTTATTTGGTCATTAAATCTGTATTCTTCCTAAAAAAATATGGGTGCCGAAAAAGAAAGGGGCTAGATTTCATAATTTCAAAAATAACAAAACATTTGATGAATGAGACTTCCAACATCAAATGACCATAACTTTTGAGTGGGGTATCGTAACGACTATTATAATATATCAAAATCGGAGCTCGTCTCGATCCATACAATAATTGTTGGCCTAGCATTGGAGCCAAATTTCTGTACCCAAATTCCATCGTTTACATAACTTATCGAGGGTTTGAAGATTTTGTCGTAAATTTCCAGTTTACTTACTTTCGATTTGAATCAATAGAGCTGTAAATGAGATATTGGATCCGACAAAGGTTTCTTTATTTATTTGGTCATTAAATCTGTATTCTTCCTAAAAACGTATGGGAGCAGAAAAAGAAAGGGGCTAGTTTTCATAATTTCAAAAATAACAAAACATTTGATGAATCAGACTTCCAACATCAAATGACCATAACTTTTGACTGGGGTATCGTAACGACTATTATAATATATCAAATCGGAGCTTGTCTCGATCCATACAATAATAGTTGGCTTCGGAATGGAACTCGATTTCTGTACCCAAATTCCATCGTTTACATAACTTATAGAGGGTTTTAAGATTTTGTCGTAAATTTGCGGTTTACTTACCTTCGATATGATTCAATAGAGCTGTCAATGAGATATTGGTTCCGACAAAGGTTTCTTTATTTATTTGGTCATTAAATCTGTATTCTTCCTAAAAAACTATGGGAGCAGAAAAAGAAAGGGGCTAGTTTTCATAATTTCAAAAATAACAAAACATTTGATGAATGAGACTTCCAACATCAAATGACCATAACTTTTGACTAGGGTATCGTAACGACTATTATAATATATCAAATCAGAGCTCATCTCGATCCATATAATAATTGTTGGCCTCGGAATGGAACCTGATTTCTGTACCCAAATTCCATAGTTTACATAACTTATCGAGGGTTTGAAGATTTTGTCGTAAATTTCCAGTTTACTTACTTTCGATTTGAATCAATAGAGCTGTAAATGAGATATTGGATCCGAAAAAGGTTTCTTTATTTATTTGGTCATTAAATCTGTATTCTTCCTAAAAAACTATGGGAGCAGAAAAAGAAAGGGGCTAGTTTTCATAATTTCAAATATAACAAAACATTTGATGAATCAAACTTCCAACATCAAATGACCATAACTTTTAACTCGGGTATCGTAACGACTATTATAATATATCAAATCGGAGCTCGTCTCGATTCATACAATAATTGTTGGCCTCGGAATGGAACCTGATTTCTGTACCCAAATTCCATCGTTTACATAACTTATCGAGGGTTTTAAGATTTTGTCGTAAATTTGCGGTTTACTTACCTTCGATATGATTCAATAGAGCTGTCAATGAGATATTGGTTCCGACAAAGGTTTCTTTATTTATTTGGTCATTAAATCTGTATTCTTCCTAAAAACATATAGGAGCAGAAAAAGAAAGGGGCTAGTTTTCAAAACTTCAAAAATACGAAAACATTTGATGAATAAGACTTCCAACATCAAATGACCATAACTTTTGAGTGGGGTATCGTAACGACTATTATAATATATCAAAATCGGAGCTCGTCTCGATTCATACAAAAATTGTTGGCCTCAGAATGGAACCTGATTTCTGTACCCAAATTCCATCGTTTACATAACTTATCGAGGGTTTTAAGATTTTGTCGTAAATTTGTGGTTTACTTACCTTCGATATGATTCAATAGAGCTATCAATGAGATATTGGTTCCGACAAAGGTTTCTTTATTTATTTTGTCATTAAATCTTTATTCTTCCTAAAAATGTATAGGAGCAGAAAAAGAAAAGGGCTAGTTTTCAAAACTTCAAAAATACGAAAACATTTGATGAATCAGACTTCCAACATCAAATGACCATAACTTTTGAGTGGGGTATCGTAACGACTATTATAATATATCAAAATCGGAGCTCGTCTCGATCCATACAATAATTGTTGGCCTAGCATTGGATCCTCATTTCCGTACCCAAATTCCATCGTTTACATAACTTATCGAGGGTTTGAAGATTTTGTCGTAAATTTCCAGTTTACTTACTTTCGATTTGAATCAATAGAGCTGTAAATGAGATATTTGATCCGAAAAAGGTTTCTTTATTTATTTGGTCATTAAATCTGTATTCTTCCTAAAAAACTATGGGAGCAGAAAAAGAAAGGGGCTAGTTTTCATAATTTCAAAAATAACAAAACATTTGATGAATCATACTTCCAACATCAAATGACCATAACTTTTGACTGGGGTATCGTAACGACTATTATAATATATCAAATCGGAGCTCGTCTCGATCCATACAATAATTGTTGGCCTCGGAATGGAACCTGATTTCTGTACCCAAATTCCATCGTTTACATAACTTATCGAGGGTTTTAAGATTTTGTCGTAAATTTGCGGTTTACTTACCTTCGATATGATTCAATAGAGCTATCAATGAGATATTGGTTCCGACAAAGGTTTCTTTATTTATTTGGTCATTCAATCTGTATTCTTCCTAAAAACGTATAGGAGCAGAAAAAGAAAGGGGCTAGTTTTCAAAACTTCAAAAATACGAAAACATTTGATGAATCAGACTTCCAACATCAAATGACCATAATTTTTGAGTGGGGTATCGTAACGACTATTATAATATATCAAAATCGGAGCTCGTCTCGATCCATACAATAATTGTTGGCCTAGCATTGGATCCTGATTTCCGTACCCAAATTCCATCGTTTACATAACTTATCGAGGGTTTGAAGATTTTGTCGTAAATTTCCAGTTTACTTACTTTCGATTTGAATCAATAGAGCTGTAAATGAGATATTGGATCCGAAAAAGGTTTCTTTATTCATTTGGTCATTAAATCTGTATTCTTCCTAAAAAGCTATGGGAGCAAAAAAAGAAAGGGGCTAGTTTTCATAATTTCAAATATAACAAAACATTTGATGAATGAGACTTCCAACATCAAATGACCATAACTTTTAACTCGGGTATCGTAACGACTATTATAATATATCAAATCGGAGCTCGTCTCGATTCATACAATAATTGTTGGCCTCAGAATGGAACCTGATTTTATACCCAAATTCCATCGTTTACATAACTTATCGAGGGTTTTAAGATTTTGTCGTAAATTTGCGGTTTACTTACCTTCGATATGATTCAATAGAGCTATCAATGAGATATTGGTTCCGACAAAGGTTTCTTTATTTATTTGGTCATTCAATCTGTATTCTTCCTAAAAACGTATAGGAGCAGAAAAAGAAAGGGGCTAGTTTTCAAAACTTCAAAAATACGAAAACATTTGATGAATCAGACTTCCAACATCAAATGACCATAATTTTTGAGTGGGGTATCGTAACGACTATTATAATATATCAAAATCGGAGCTCGTCTCGATCCATACAATAATTGTTGGCCTAGCATTGGATCCTGATTTCCGTACCCAAATTCCATCGTTTACATAACTTATCGAGGGTTTGAAGATTTTGTCGTAAATTTCCAGTTTATTTACTTTCGATTTGAATCAATAGAGCTGTAAATGAGATATTGGATCCGAAAAAGGTTTCTTTATTTATTTGGTCATTAAATCTGTATTCTTCCTAAAAAACTATGGGAGCAGAAAAAGAAAGGGGCTAGTTTTCATAATTTCAAATATAACAAAACATTTGATGAATGAGACTTCCAACATCAAATGACCATAACTTTTAACTCGGGTATCGTAACGACTATTATAATATATCAAATCGGAGCTCGTCTCGATTCATACAATAATTGTTGGCCTCGGAACGGAACCTGATTTTATACCCAAATTCCATCGTTTACATAACTTATCGAGGGTTTTAAGATTTTGTCGTAAATTTGCGGTTTACTTACCTTCGATATGATTCAATAGAGCTATCAATGAGATATTGGTTCCGACAAAGGTTTCTTTATTTATTTGGTCATTCAATCTGTATTCTTCCTAAAAACGTATAGGAGCAGAAAAAGAAAGGGGCTAGTTTTCAAAACTTCAAAAATACGAAAACATTTGATGAATAAGACTTCCAACATCAAATGACCATAACTTTTACCTGGGGTATCGTAACGACTATTATAATATATCAAAATCGGTGCTCGTCTCGATCCATACAATAATTGTTGGCCTAGCATTGGAACCTCATTTCTGTACCCAAATTCCGTCGTTTACATAACTTATCGAGTGTTTTAAGATTTTGTCGTAAATTTGCGGTTTACTTACCTTCGATATGATTCAATAGAGCTGTCAATGAGATATTGGTTCCGACAAAGATTTCTTTATTTATTTGGTCATTAAATCGGTATTCTTTCTAAAAAACTATGGGAGCAGAAAAAGAAAGGGGCTAGTTTTCATAATTTCAAAAATAACAAAACATTTGATGAATGAGACTTCCAACATCAAATGACCATAACTTTTGACTGGGGTATCGTAACGACTATTGTAATATATCAAAATCGGAGCTCGTCTCGATCCATACAATAATTGTTGGCCTAGCATTGGAACCTGATTTCCGTACCAAATTCCATCGTTTACATAACTTATCGAGGGTTTGAAGATTTTGTCGTAAATTTCCGGTTTACTTACTATCCATTTGAATCAATAGAGCTGTAAATGAGATATTGGATCCAAAAAAGGTTTCTTTATTTATTTGGTCATTAAATCTGTATTCTTCCTAAAAACGTATGGGAGCAGAAAAAGAAAGGGGCTAGTTTTCATAATTTCAAATATAACAAAACATTTGATGAATCAGACTTCCAACATCAAATGACCATAACTTTTAACTCGGGTATCGTAACGACTATTATAATATATCAAATCGGAGCTCGTCTCGATTCATACAATAATTGTTGGCCTCGGAATGGAACCTGATTTCTGTACCCAAATTCCATCGTTTACATAACTTATCGAGGGTTTTAAGATTTTGTAGTAAATTTGCGGTTTACTTACATTCGAAATGATTCAATAGAGCTATCAATGAGATATTGGTTCCGACAAAGGTTTCTTTATTTATTTGGTCATTAAATCTGTATTCTTCCTAAAAACGTATAGGAGCAGAAAAAGAAAGGGGCTAGTTTTCAAAACTTCAAAAATACGAAAACATTTGATGAATCAGACTTCCAACATCAAATGACCATAACTTTTGAGTGGGGTATCGTAACGACTATTATAATATATCAAAATCGGAGCTCGTCTCGATCCATACAATAATTGTTGGCCTAGCATTGGGTCCTGATTTCCGTACCCAAATTCCATCGTTTACACAACTTATCGAGGGTTTGAAGATTTTGTCGTAAATTTTCAGTTTACTTACTTTCGATTTGAATCAATAGAGCTGTAAATGAGATATTGGATCCGAAAAAGGTTTCTTTATTCATTTGGTCATTAAATCTGTATTCTTCCTAAAAAGCTAAGGGAGCAGAAAAAGAAAGGGGCTAGTTTTCATAATTTCAAATATAACAAAACATTTGATGAATGAGACTTCCAACATCAAATGACCATAACTTTTAACTCGGGTATCGTAACGACTATTATAATATATCAAATCGGAGCTCGTCTCGATTCATACAATAATTGTTGGCCTCAGAATGGAACCTGATTTTATACCCAAATTCCATCGTTTACATAACTTATCGAGGGTTTTAAGATTTTGTCGTAAATTTGCGGTTTACTTACCTTCGATATGATTCAATAGAGCTATCAATGAGATATTGGTTCCGACAAAGGTTTCTTTATTTATTTGGTCATTCAATCTGTATTCTTCCTAAAAACGTATAGGAGCAGAAAAAGAAAGGGGCTAGTTTTCAAAACTTCAAAAATACGAAAACATTTGATGAATCAGACTTCCAACATCAAATGACCATAACTTTTGAGTGGGGTATCGTAACGACTATTATAATATATCAAAATCGGAACTCATCTCGATCAATACAATAATTGTTGGCCTAGCATTGGATCCTGATTTCCGTACCCAAATTCCATCGTTTACATAACTTATCGAGGGTTTGAAGATTTTATCGTAAATTTCTAGTTCACTTACTTTCGATTTGAATCAATAGAGCTGTAAATCAGATATTGGATCCGAAAAAGGTTTCTTTATTTGTTTGGTCAGTAAATCTGTATTCTTCCTAAAAACGTATGGGAGCAGAAAAAGAAAGGGGCTAGTTTTCATAATTTCAAAAATAACAAAACATTTGATGAATGAGACTTCCAACATCAAATGACCATAACTTTTGACTAGGGTATCGTAACGACTATTATAATATATCAAATCGGAGCTCATCTCGATCCATACAATAATTGTTGGCCTCGGAATGGAACCTGATTTCTGTAGCCAAATTCCATAGTTTACATAACTTATCGAGGGTTTTAAGATTTTGTCGTAAATTTGCGGTTTACTTACCTTCGATATGATTCAATAGAGCTATCAATGAGATATTGGTTCCGACAAAGGTTTCTTTATTTATTTGGTCATTAAATCTGTATTCTTCCTAAAAACGTATGGGAGCAGAAAAAGAAATGGGCTAGTTTTCAAAACTTCATAAATACGAAAACATTTGATGAATAAGACTTCCAACATCAAATGACCATAACTTTTACCTGGGGTATCGTAACGACTATTATAATATATCAAAATCGGTGCTCGTCTCGATCCATACAATAATTGTTGGCCTAGCATTGGAACCTCATTTCTGTACCCAAATTCCGTCGTTTACATAACTTATCGAGTGTTTTAAGATTTTGTCGTAAATTTGCGGTTTACTTACCTTCGATATGATTCAATAGAGCTGTCAATGAGATATTGGTTCCGACAAAGATTTCTTTATTTATTTGGTCATTAAATCGGTATTCTTTCTAAAAAACTATGGGAGCAGAAAAAGAAAGAGGCTAGTTTTCATAATTTCAAAAATAACAAAACATTTGATGAATGAGACTTCCAACATCAAATGACCATAACTTTTGACTGGGGTATCGTAACGACTATTGTAATATATCAAAATCGGAGCTCGTCTCGATCCATACAATAATTGTTGGCCTAGCATTGGAACCTGATTTCCGTACCAAATTCCATCGTTTACATAACTTATCGAGGGTTTGAAGATTTTGTCGTAAATTTCCGGTTTACTTATTATCCATTTGAATCAATAGAGCTGTAAATGAGATATTGGATCCAAAAAAGGTTTCTTTATTTATTTGGTCATTAAATCTGTATTCTTCCTAAAAACGTATGGGAGCAGAAAAAGAAAGGGGCTAGTTTTCATAATTTCAAATATAACAAAACATTTGATGAATCAGACTTCCAACATCAAATGACCATAACTTTTAACTCGGGTATCGTAACGACTATTATAATATATCAAATCGGAGCTCGTCTCGATTCATACAATAATTGTTGGCCTCGGAATGGAACCTGATTTCTGTACCCAAATTCCATCGTTTACATAACTTATCGAGGGTTTTAAGATTTTGTAGTAAATTTGCGGTTTACTTACATTCGAAATGATTCAATAGAGCTATCAATGAGATATTGGTTCCGACAAAGGTTTCTTTATTTATTTGGTCATTAAATCTGTATTCTTCCTAAAAACGTATAGGAGCAGAAAAAGAAAGGGGCTAGTTTTCAAAACTTCAAAAATACGAAAACATTTGATGAATCAGACTTCCAACATCAAATGACCATAACTTTTGAGTGGGGTATCGTAACGACTATTATAATATATCAAAATCGGAGCTCGTCTCGATCCATACAATAATTGTTGGCCTAGCATTGGGTCCTGATTTCCGTACCCAAATTCCATCGTTTACACAACTTATCGAGGGTTTGAAGATTTTGTCGTAAATTTTCAGTTTACTTACTTTCGATTTGAATCAATAGAGCTGTAAATGAGATATTGGATCCGAAAAAGGTTTCTTTATTCATTTGGTCATTAAATCTGTATTCTTCCTAAAAAGCTATGGGAGCAGAAAAAGAAAGGGGCTAGTTTTCATAATTTCAAATATAACAAAACATTTGATGAATGAGACTTCCAACATCAAATGACCATAACTTTTAACTCGGGTATCGTAACGACTATTATAATATATCAAATCGGAGCTCGTCTCGATTCATACAATAATTGTTGGCCTCAGAATGGAACCTGATTTTATACCCAAATTCCATCGTTTACATAACTTATCGAGGGTTTTAAGATTTTGTCGTAAATTTGCGGTTTACTTACCTTCGATATGATTCAATAGAGCTATCAATGAGATATTGGTTCCGACAAAGGTTTTTTTATTTATTTGGTCATTCAATCTGTATTCTTCCTAAAAACGTATAGGAGCAGAAAAAGAAAGGGGCTAGTTTTCAAAACTTCAAAAATACGAAAACATTTGATGAATCAGACTTCCAACATCAAATGACCATAACTTTTGAGTGGGGTATCGTAACGACTATTATAATATATCAAAATCGGAACTCATCTCGATCAATACAATAATTGTTGGCCTAGCATTGGATCCTGATTTCCGTACCCAAATTCCATCGTTTACATAACTTATCGAGGGTTTGAAGATTTTATCGTAAATTTCTAGTTCACTTACTTTCGATTTGAATCAATAGAGCTGTAAATCAGATATTGGATCCGAAAAAGGTTTCTTTATTTGTTTGGTCAGTAAATCTGTATTCTTCCTAAAAACGTATGGGAGCAGAAAAAGAAAGGGGCTAGTTTTCATAATTTCAAAAATAACAAAACATTTGATGAATGAGACTTCCAACATCAAATGACCATAACTTTTGACTAGGGTATCGTAACGACTATTATAATATATCAAATCGGAGCTCATCTCGATCCATACAATAATTGTTGGCCTCGGAATGGAACCTGATTTCTGTAGCCAAATTCCATAGTTTACATAACTTATCGAGGGTTTTAAGATTTTGTCGTAAATTTGCGGTTTACTTACCTTCGATATGATTCAATAGAGCTATCAATGAGATATTGGTTCCGACAAAGGTTTCTTTATTTATTTGGTCATTAAATCTGTATTCTTCCTAAAAACGTATGGGAGCAGAAAAAGAAATGGGCTAGTTTTCAAAACTTCATAAATACGAAAACATTTGATGAATAAGACTTCCAACATCAAATGACCATAACTTTTACCTGGGGTATCGTAACGACTATTATAATATATCAAAATCGGTGCTCGTCTCGATCCATACAATAATTGTTGGCCTAGCATTGGAACCTCATTTCTGTACCCAAATTCCGTCGTTTACATAACTTATCGAGTGTTTTAAGATTTTGTCGTAAATTTGCGGTTTACTTACCTTCGATATGATTCAATAGAGCTGTCAATGAGATATTGGTTCCGACAAAGATTTCTTTATTTATTTGGTCATTAAATCGGTATTCTTTCTAAAAAACTATGGGAGCAGAAAAAGAAAGGGGCTAGTTTTCATAATTTCAAAAATAACAAAACATTTGATGAATGAGACTTCCAACATCAAATGACCATAACTTTTGACTGGGGTATCGTAACGACTATTGTAATATATCAAAATCGGAGCTCGTCTCGATCCATACAATAATTGTTGGCCTAGCATTGGAACCTGATTTCCGTACCAAATTCCATCGTTTACATAACTTATCGAGGGTTTGAAGATTTTGTCGTAAATTTCCGGTTTACTTACTATCCATTTGAATCAATAGAGCTGTAAATGAGATATTGGATCCAAAAAAGGTTTCTTTATTTATTTGGTCATTAAATCTGTATTCTTCCTAAAAACGTATGGGAGCAGAAAAAGAAAGGGGCTAGTTTTCATAATTTCAAAAATAACAAAACATTTGATGAATGAGACTTCCAACATCAAATGACCATAACTTTTGACTGGGGTATCGTAACGACTATTATAATATATCAAATCGGAGCTCATCTCGATCCATACAATAATTGTTGGCCTCGGAATGGAACCTGATTTCTGTAGCCAAATTCCATAGTTTACATAACTTATCGAGGGTTTTAAGATTTTGTCGTAAATTTGCGGTTTACTTACCTTCGATATGATTCAATAGAGCTATCAATGAGATATTGGTTCCGACAAAGGTTTCTTTATTTATTTGGTCATTAAATCTGTATTCTTCCTAAAAACGTATGGGAGCAGAAAAAGAAATGGGCTAGTTTTCAAAACTTCATAAATACGAAAACATTTGATGAATAAGACTTCCAACATCAAATGACCATAACTTTTACCTGGGGTATCGTAACGACTATTATAATATATCAAAATCGGTGCTCGTCTCGATCCATACAATAATTGTTGGCCTAGCATTGGAACCTCATTTCTGTACCCAAATTCCGTCGTTTACATAACTTATCGAGTGTTTTAAGATTTTGTCGTAAATTTGCGGTTTACTTACCTTCGATATGATTCAATAGAGCTGTCAATGAGATATTGGTTCCGACAAAGATTTCTTTATTTATTTGGTCATTAAATCGGTATTCTTTCTAAAAAACTATGGGAGCAGAAAAAGAAAGGGGCTAGTTTTCATAATTTCAAAAATAACAAAACATTTGATGAATGAGACTTCCAACATCAAATGACCATAACTTTTGACTGGGGTATCGTAACGACTATTGTAATATATCAAAATCGGAGCTCGTCTCGATCCATACAATAATTGTTGGCCTAGCATTGGAACCTGATTTCCGTACCAAATTCCATCGTTTACATAACTTATCGAGGGTTTGAAGATTTTGTCGTAAATTTCCGGTTTACTTACTATCCATTTGAATCAATAGAGCTGTAAATGAGATATTGGATCCAAAAAAGGTTTCTTTATTTATTTGGTCATTAAATCTGTATTCTTCCTAAAAACGTATGGGAGCAGAAAAAGAAAGGGGCTAGTTTTCATAATTTCAAATATAACAAAACATTTGATGAATCAGACTTCCAACATCAAATGACCATAACTTTTAACTCGGGTATCGTAACGACTATTATAATATATCAAATCGGAGCTCGTCTCGATTCATACAATAATTGTTGGCCTCGGAATGGAACCTGATTTCTGTACCCAAATTCCATCGTTTACATAACTTATCGAGGGTTTTAAGATTTTGTAGTAAATTTGCGGTTTACTTACATTCGAAATGATTCAATAGAGCTATCAATGAGATATTGGTTCCGACAAAGGTTTCTTTATTTATTTGGTCATTAAATCTGTATTCTTCCTAAAAACGTATAGGAGCAGAAAAAGAAAGGGGCTAGTTTTCAAAACTTCAAAAATACGAAAACATTTGATGAATCAGACTTCCAACATCAAATGACCATAACTTTTGAGTGGGGTATCGTAACGACTATTATAATATATCAAAATCGGAGCTCGTCTCGATCCATACAATAATTGTTGGCCTAGCATTGGGTCCTGATTTCCGTACCCAAATTCCATCGTTTACACAACTTATCGAGGGTTTGAAGATTTTGTCGTAAATTTTCAGTTTACTTACTTTCGATTTGAATCAATAGAGCTGTAAATGAGATATTGGATCCGAAAAAGGTTTCTTTATTTATTTGGTCATTAAATCTGTATTCTTCCTAAAAAACTATGGGAGCAGAAAAAGAAAGGGGCTAGTTTTCATAATTTCAAAAATAACAAAACATTTGATGAATGAGACTTCCAACATCAAATGACCATAACTTTTGACTGGGGTATCGTAACGACTATTGTAATATATCAAAATCGGAGCTCGTCTCGATCCATACAATAATTGTTGGCCTAGCATTCGAACCTGATTTCCGTACCAAATTCCATCGTTTACATAACTTATCGAGGGTTTGAAGATTTTGTCGTAAATTTCCGGTTTACTTACTATCCATTTGAATCAATAGAGCTGTAAATGAGATATTGGATCCAAAAAAGGTTTCTTTATTTATTTGGTCATTAAATCTGTATTCTTCCTAAAAACGTATGGGAGCAGAAAAAGAAAGGGGCTAGTTTTCATAATTTCAAATATAACAAAACATTTGATGAATCAGACTTCCAACATCAAATGACCATAACTTTTAACTCGGGTATCGTAACGACTATTATAATATATCAAATCGGAGCTCGTCTCGATTCATACAATAATTGTTGGCCTCGGAATGGAACCTGATTTCTGTACCCAAATTCCATCGTTTACATAACTTATCGAGGGTTTTAAGATTTTGTCGTAAATTTGCGGTTTACTTACATTCGATATGTTTCAATAGAGCTATCAATGAGATATTGGTTCCGACAAAGGTTTCTTTATTTATTTGGTCATTAAATCTGTATTCTTCCTAAAAACGTATAGGAGCAGAAAAAGAAAGGGGCTAGTTTTCAAAACTTCAAAAATACGAAAACATTTGATGAATCAGACTTCCAACATCAAATGACCATAACTTTTGAGTGGGGTATCGTAACGACTATTATAATATATCAAAATCGGAGCTCGTCTCGATCCATACAATAATTGTTGGACTAGCATTGGATCCTGATTTCCGTACCCAAATTCCATCGTTTACATAACTTATCGAGGGTTTGAAGATTTTGTCGTAAATTTCCAGTTTACTTACTTTCGATTTGAATCAATAGAGCTGTAAATGAGATATTGGATCCGAAAAAGGTTTCTTTATTTATTTGGTCATTAAATCTGTATTCTTCCTAAAAAACTATGGGAGCAGAAAAAGAAAGGGGCTAGTTTTCATAATTTCAAATATAACAAAACATTTGATTAATCAGACTTCCAACATCAAATGACCATAACTTTTAACTCGGGTATCGTAACGACTATTATAATATATCAAATCGGAGCTCGTCTCGATTCATACAATAATTGTTGGCCTCGGAATGGAACCTGATTTCTGTACCCAAATTCCATCGTTTACATAACTTATCGAGGGTTTTAAGATTTTGTCGTAAATTTGCGGTTTACTTACCTTCGATATGTTTCAATAGAGCTATCAATGAGATATTGGTTCCGACAAAGGTTTCTTTATTTATTTGGTCATTAAATCTGTATTCTTCCTAAAAACGTATAGGAGCAGAAAAAGAAAGGGGCTAGTTTTCAAAACTTCAAAAATACGAAAACATTTGATGAATCAGACTTCCAACATCAAATGACCATAACTTTTGAGTGGGGTATCGTAACGACTATTATAATATATCAAAATCGGAGCTCGTCTCGATCCATACAATAATTGTTGGCCTAGCATTGGATCCTGATTTCCGTACCCAAATTCCATCGTTTACATAACTTATCGAGGGTTTGAAGATTTTGTCGTAAACTTTCAGTTTACTTACTTTCGATTTGAATCAATAGAGCTGTAAATGAGATATTGGATCCGAAAAAGGTTTCTTTATTTATTTGGTCATTAAATCTGTATTCTTCCTAAAAAACTATGGGAGCAGAAAAAGAAAGGGGCTAGTTTTCATAATTTCAAATATAACAAAACATTTGATGAATCAGACTTCCAACATCAAATGACCATAACTTTTAACTCGGGTATCGTAACGACTATTATAATATATCAAATCGGAGCTCGTCTCGATTCATACAATAATTGTTGGCCTCGGAATGGAACCTGATTTCTGTACCCAAATTCCATCGTTTACATAACTTATCGAGGGTTTTAAGATTTTGTCGTAAATTTGCGGTTTACTTACCTTCGATATGATTCAATAGAGCTATCAATGAGATATTGGTTCCGACAAAGGTTTCTTTATTTATTTGGTCATTAAATCTGTATTCTTCCTAAAAACGTATAGGAGCAGAAAAAGAAAGGGGCTAGTTTTCAAAACTTCAAAAATACGAAAACATTTGATGAATCAGACTTCCAACATCAAATGACCATAACTTTTGAGTGGGGTATCGTAACGACTATTATAATATATCAAATCGGAGCTCATCTCGATCCATACAATAATTGTTGGCCTAGCATTGGATCCTGATTTCCGTACCCAAATTCCATCGTTTACATAACTTATCGAGGGTTTCAAGATTTTGTCGTAAATTTCCAGTTTACTTACTTTCGATTTGAATCAATAGAGCTGTAAATGAGATATTGGATCTGAAAAAGGTTTCTTTATTTATTTGGTCATTAAATCTGTATTCTTCCTAAAAATGTATGATAGCAGAAAAAGAAAGGGGCTAGTTTTCATAATTTCAAAAATAACAAAACATTTGATGAATCAGACTTGCAACATCAAATGACCATAACTTTTGACTGGGGTATCGTAACGACTATTATAATATATCAAATCGGAGCTCATCTCGATCCATACAATAATTGTTGGCCTCGGAATGGAACCTGATTTCTGTACCCAAATTCCATAGTTTACATAACTTATCGAGGGTTTTAAGATTTTGTCGTAAATTTTCAGTTTACTTACCTTCGATATGATTCAATAGAGCTATCAATGAGATATGGGTTCCGACAAAGGTTTCTTTATTTATTTGGTCATAAAATCTGTATTCTTCCTAAAAACGTATGGGAGCAGAAAAAGAAAAGGGCTAGTTTTCAAAACTTCAAAAATACGAAAACATTTGATGAATCAGACTTCCAACATCAAATGAACATAACTTTTGACTGGGGTATCGTAACGACTATTATAATATATCAAAATCGGAGCTCGTCTCGATCCATACAATAATTGTTGGCCTAGCATTTGAGCCTGATTTCCGTACCCAAATTCCATCGTTTACATAACTTATCGAGGGTTTGAAGATTTTGTCATCAATTTCCGGTTTACTTACTTTCGATTTGAATCAATAGAGCTGTAAATGAGATATTGGATCCGAAAAAGGTTTCTTTATATATTTGGTCAATTAATCTGTATTCTTCCTAAAAAACTATGGGAGCAGAAAAAGAAAGGGGCTAGTTTTCATAATTTCAAAAATAACAAAACATTTGATGAATCAGACTTCCAACATCAAATGACCATAACTTTTGACTATGGTATCGTAACGACTATTATAATATATCAAATCGGAGCTCGTCTCGATTCATACAATAATTGTTGGCCTCAGAATGGAACCTGATTTTATACCCAAATTCCATCGTTTACATAACTTATCGAGGGTTTTAAGATTTTGTCGTAAATTTGCGGTTTACTTACCTTCGATATGATTCAATAGAGCTATCAATGAGATATTGGTTCCGACAAAGGTTTCTTTATTTATTTGGTCATTCAATCTGTATTCTTCCTAAAAACGTATAGGAGCAGAAAAAGAAAGGGGCTAGTTTTCAAAACTTCAAAAATACGAAAACATTTGATGAATCAGACTTCCAACATCAAATGACCATAACTTTTGAGTGGGGTATCGTAACGACTATTATAATATATCAAAATCGGAGCTCGTCTCGATCCATACAATAATTGTTGGCCTAGCATTGGATCCTGATTTCCGTACCCAAATTCCATCGTTTACATAACTTATCGAGGGTTTGAAGATTTTGTCGTAAATTTCCAGTTTACTTACTTTCGATTTGAATCAATAGAGCTGTAAATGAGATATTGGATCCGAAAAAGGTTTCTTTATTTATTTGGTCATTAAATCTGTATTCTTCCTAAAAAACTATGGGAGCAGAAAAAGAAAGGGGCTAGTTTTCATAATTTCAAATATAACAAAACATTTGATGAATCAGACTTCCAACATCAAATGACCATAACTTTTAACTCGGGTATCGTAACGACTATTATAATATATCAAATCGGAGCTCGTCTCGATTCATACAATAATTGTTGGCCTCGGAATGGAACCTGATTTCTGTACCCAAATTCCATCGTTTACATAACTTATCGAGGGTTTTAAGATTTTGTCGTAAATTTGTGGTTTACTTACCTTCGATATGTTTCAATAGAGCTATCAATGAGATATTGGTTCCGACAAAGGTTTCTTTATTTATTTGGTCATTAAATCTGTATTCTTCCTAAAAACGTATAGGAGCAGAAAAAGAAAGGGGCTAGTTTTCAAAACTTCAAAAATACGAAAACATTTGATGAATCAGACTTCCAACATCAAATGACCATAACTTTTGAGTGGGGTATCGTAACGACTATTATAATATATCAAAATCGGAGCTCGTCTCGATCCATACAATAATTGTTGGCCTAGCATTGGATCCTGATTTCCGTACCCAAATTCCATCGTTTACATAACTTATCGAGGGTTTGAAGATTTTGTCGTAAACTTTCAGTTTACTTACTTTCGATTTGAATCAATAGAGCTGTAAATGAGATATTGGATCCGAAAAAGGTTTCTTTATTTATTTGGTCATTAAATCTGTATTCTTCCTAAAAAACTATGGGAGCAGAAAAAGAAAGGGGCTAGTTTTCATAATTTCAAATATAACAAAACATTTGATGAATCAGACTTCCAACATCAAATGACCATAACTTTTAACTCGGGTATCGTAACGACTATTATAATATATCAAATCGGAGCTCGTCTCGATTCATACAATAATTGTTGGCCTCGGAATGGAACCTGATTTCTGTACCCAAATTCCATCGTTTACATAACTTATCGAGGGTTTTAAGATTTTGTCGTAAATTTGCGGTTTACTTACCTTCGATATGATTCAATAGAGCTATCAATGAGATATTGGTTCCGACAAAGGTTTCTTTATTTATTTGGTCATTAAATCTGTATTCTTCCTAAAAACGTATAGGAGCAGAAAAAGAAAGGGGCTAGTTTTCAAAACTTCAAAAATACGAAAACATTTGATGAATCAGACTTCCAACATCAAATGACCATAACTTTTGAGTGGGGTATCGTAACGACTATTATAATATATCAAATCGGAGCTCATCTCGATCCATACAATAATTGTTGGCCTAGCATTGGATCCTGATTTCCGTACCCAAATTCCATCGTTTACATAACTTATCGAGGGTTTCAAGATTTTGTCGTAAATTTCCAGTTTACTTACTTTCGATTTGAATCAATAGAGCTGTAAATGAGATATTGGATCCGAAAAAGGTTTCTTTATTTATTTGGTCAATTAATCTGTATTCTTCCTAAAAAACTATGGGAGCAGAAAAAGAAAGGGGCTAGTTTTCATAATTTCAAAAATAACAAAACATTTGATGAATCAGACTTCCAACATCAAATGACCATAACTTTTGACTATGGTATCGTAACGACTATTATAATATATCAAATCGGAGCTCGTCTCGATCCATACAATAATTGTTGGCCTCGGAATGGAACCTGATTTCTGTACCCAAATTCCATCGTTTACATAACTTATCGAGGGTTTTAAGATTTTGTTGTAAATATCCGGATTACTTACTTTCGATTTGAATCAATAGAGCTGTAAATGAGATATTGGATCCGACAAAGGTTTCTTTATTTATTTGGTCATTAAATCTGTATTCTTCCTGAAAAACTATGGGAGCAGAAAAAGAAAGGGGCTAGTTTTCATAACTTCAAAAATAACAAAACATTTGATGAATCAGACTTCCAACATCAAATGACCATAACTTTTGATTGGGGTATCGTAACGACTATTATAATATATCAAATCGGAGCTTGTCTCGATCCATACAATAATTGTTGGCCTCGGAATGGAACTAGATTTCTGTACCCAAATTCCATCGTTTACATAACTTATAGAGGGTTTTAAGATTTTGTCGTAAATTTGCGGTTTATTTACCTTCGATATGATTCAATAGAGCTATCAATGAGATATTGGTTCCGAAAAAGGTTTCTTTATTTATTTGGTCATTAAATCTGTATTCTTCCTAAAAAACTATGGGAGCAGAAAAAGAAAGGGGCTAGTTTTCATAATTTCAAAAATAACAAAACATTTGAGGAATGAGACTTCCAACATCAAATGACCATAACTTTTGACTGGGGTATCGTAACGACTATTATAATATATCAAATCAGAGCTCATCTCGATCCATATAATAATTGTTGGCCTCGGAATGGACCCTGATTTCTGTACCCAAATTCCATAGTTTACATAACTTATCGAGGGTTTGAAGATTTTGTCGTAAATTTCCAGTTTACTTACTTTCGATTTGAATCAATAGAGCTGTAAATGAGATATTGGATCCGAAAAAGGTTTCTTTATTTATTTGGTCATTAAATCTGTATTCTTCCTAAAAAACTATGGGAGCAGAAAAAGAAAAGGGCTAGTTTTCATAACTTCAAATATAACAAAACATTTGATGAATCAAACTTCCAACATCAAATGACCATAACTTTTAACTCGGGTATCGTAACGACTATTATAATATATCAAAATCGGAGCTCGTCTCGATCCATACAATAATTGTTGGCCTAGCATTGGATCCTGATTTCCGTACCCAAATTCCATCGTTTACATAACTTATCGAGGGTTTCAAGATTTTGTCGTAAATTTCCAGTTTACTTACTTTCGATTTGAATCAATAGAGCTGTAAATGAGATATTGGATCTGAAAAAGGTTTCTTTATTTATTTGGTCATTAAATCTGTATTCTTCCTAAAAATGTATGATAGCAGAAAAAGAAAGGGGCTAGTTTTCATAATTTCAAAAATAACAAAACATTTGATGAATCAGACTTCCAACATCAAATGACCATAACTTTTGACTGGGGTATCGTAACGACTATTATAATATATCAAATCGGAGCTCATCTCGATCCATACAATAATTGTTGGCCTCGGAATGGAACCTGATTTCTGTACCCAAATTCCATAGTTTACATAACTTATCGAGGGTTTTAAGATTTTGTCGTAAATTTTCAGTTTACTTACCTTCGATATGATTCAATAGAGCTATCAATGAGATATGGGTTCCGACAAAGGTTTCTTTATTTATTTGGTCATTAAATCTGTATTCTTCCTAAAAACGTATGGGAGCAGAAAAAGAAAAGGGCTAGTTTTCAAAACTTCAAAAATACGATAACATTTGATGAATCAGACTTCCAACATCAAATGACCATAACTTTTGACTGGGGTATCGTAACGACTATTATAATATATCAAAATCGGAGCTCGTCTCGATCCATACAATAATTGTTGGCCTAGCATTGGATCCTGATTTCCGTACCCAAATTCCATCGTTTACATAACTTATCGAGGGTTTGAAGATTTTGTCGTAAATTTCCAGTTTACTTACTTTCGATTTGAATCAATAGAGCTGTAAATGAGATATTGGATCCGAAAAAGGTTTCTTTATTTATTTGGTCATTAAATCTGTATTCTTCCTAAAAACGTATGGGAGCAGAAAAAGAAAGGGGCTAGTTTTCATAATTTCAAAAATAACAAAACATTTGATGAATCATACTTCCAACATCAAATGACCATAACTTTTGACTGGGGTATCGTAACGACTATTATAATATATCAAATCGGAGCTCGTCTCGATCCATACAATAATTGTTGGCCTCGGAATGGAACCTGATTTCTGTACCCAAATTCCATAGTTTACATAACTTATCGAGGGTTTTAAGATTTTGTCGTAAATTTGTGGTTTACTTACCTTCGATATGATTCAATAGAGCTATCAATGAGATATTGGTTCCGACAAAGGTTTCTTTATTTATTTGGTCATTAAATCTGTATTCTTCCTAAAAACGTATGGGAGCAGAAAAAGAAAAGGGCTAGTTTTCAAAACTTCAAAAATACGATAACATTTGATGAATCAGACTTCCAACATCAAATGACCATAACTTTTGACTGGGGTATCGTAACGACTATTATAATATATCAAAATCGGAGCTCGTCTCGATCCATACAATAATTGTTGGCCTAGCATTTGAGCCTGATTTCCGTACCCAAATTCCATCGTTTACATAACTTATCGAGGGTTTGAAGATTTTGTCATCAATTTCCAGTTTACTTACTTTTGATTTGAATCAATAGAGCTGTAAATGAGATATTGGATCCGAAAAAGGTTTCTTTATTTATTTGGTCATTAAATCTGTATTCTTCCTAAAAACGTATGGGAGCAGAAAAAGAAAGGGGCTAGTTTTCATAATTTCAAAAATAACAAAACATTTGATGAATCAGACTTCCAACATCAAATGACCATAACTTTTGACTATGGTATCGTAACGACTATTATAATATATCAAATCGGAGCTCGTCTCGATCCATACAATAATTGTTGGCCTCGGAATGGAACCTGATTTCTGTACCCAAATTCCATCGTTTACATAACTTATCGAGGGTTTTAAGATTTTGTTGTAAATATCCGGATTACTTACTTTCGATTTGAATCAATAGAGCTGTAAATGAGATATTGGATCCGACAAAGGTTTCTTTATTTATTTGGTCATTAAATCTGTATTCTTCCTGAAAAACTATGGGAGCAGAAAAAGAAAGGGGCTAGTTTTCATAACTTCAAAAATAACAAAACATTTGATGAATCAGACTTCCAACATCAAATGACCATAACTTTTGATTGGGGTATCGTAACGACTATTATAATATATCAAATCGGAGCTTGTCTCGATCCATACAATAATTGTTGGCCTCGGAATGGAACTAGATTTCTGTACCCAAATTCCATCGTTTACATAACTTATAGAGGGTTTTAAGATTTTGTCGTAAATTTGCGGTTTATTTACCTTCGATATGATTCAATAGAGCTATCAATGAGATATTGGTTCCGAAAAAGGTTTCTTTATTTATTTGGTCATTAAATCTGTATTCTTCCTAAAAAACTATGGGAGCAGAAAAAGAAAGGGGCTAGTTTTCATAATTTCAAAAATAACAAAACATTTGAGGAATGAGACTTCCAACATCAAATGACCATAACTTTTGACTGGGGTATCGTAACGACTATTATAATATATCAAATCAGAGCTCATCTCGATCCATATAATAATTGTTGGCCTCGGAATGGACCCTGATTTCTGTACCCAAATTCCATAGTTTACATAACTTATCGAGGGTTTGAAGATTTTGTCGTAAATTTCCAGTTTACTTACTTTCGATTTGAATCAATAGAGCTGTAAATGAGATATTGGATCCGAAAAAGGTTTCTTTATTTATTTGGTCATTAAATCTGTATTCTTCCTAAAAAACTATGGGAGCAGAAAAAGAAAAGGGCTAGTTTTCATAACTTCAAATATAACAAAACATTTGATGAATCAAACTTCCAACATCAAATGACCATAACTTTTAACTCGGGTATCGTAACGACTATTATAATATATCAAAATCGGAGCTCGTCTCGATCCATACAATAATTGTTGGCCTAGCATTGGATCCTGATTTCCGTACCCAAATTCCATCGTTTACATAACTTATCGAGGGTTTCAAGATTTTGTCGTAAATTTCCAGTTTACTTACTTTCGATTTGAATCAATAGAGCTGTAAATGAGATATTGGATCTGAAAAAGGTTTCTTTATTTATTTGGTCATTAAATCTGTATTCTTCCTAAAAATGTATGATAGCAGAAAAAGAAAGGGGCTAGTTTTCATAATTTCAAAAATAAAAAAACATTTGATGAATCAGACTTCCAACATCAAATGACCATAACTTTTGACTGGGGTATCGTAACGACTATTATAATATATCAAATCGGAGCTCATCTCGATCCATACAATAATTGTTGGCCTCGGAATGGAACCTGATTTCTGTACCCAAATTCCATAGTTTACATAACTTATCGAGGGTTTTAAGATTTTGTCGTAAATTTTCAGTTTACTTACCTTCGATATGATTCAATAGAGCTATCAATGAGATATGGGTTCCGACAAAGGTTTCTTTATTTATTTGGTCATTAAATCTGTATTCTTCCTAAAAACGTATGGGAGCAGAAAAAGAAAAGGGCTAGTTTTCAAAACTTCAAAAATACGATAACATTTGATGAATCAGACTTCCAACATCAAATGACCATAACTTTTGACTGGGGTATCGTAACGACTATTATAATATATCAAAATCGGAGCTCGTCTCGATCCATACAATAATTGTTGGCCTAGCATTGGATCCTGATTTCCGTACCCAAATTCCATCGTTTACATAACTTATCGAGGGTTTGAAGATTTTGTCGTAAATTTCCAGTTTACTTACTTTCGATTTGAATCAATAGAGCTGTAAATGAGATATTGGATCCGAAAAAGGTTTCTTTATTTATTTGGTCATTAAATCTGTATTCTTCCTAAAAACGTATGGGAGCAGAAAAAGAAAGGGGCTAGTTTTCATAATTTCAAAAATAACAAAACATTTGATGAATCATACTTCCAACATCAAATGACCATAACTTTTGACTGGGGTATCGTAACGACTATTATAATATATCAAATCGGAGCTCGTCTCGATCCATACAATAATTGTTGGCCTCGGAATGGAACCTGATTTCTGTACCCAAATTCCATAGTTTACATAACTTATCGAGGGTTTTAAGATTTTGTCGTAAATTTGTGGTTTACTTACCTTCGATATGATTCAATAGAGCTATCAATGAGATATTGGTTCCGACAAAGGTTTCTTTATTTATTTGGTCATTAAATCTGTATTCTTCCTAAAAACGTATGGGAGCAGAAAAAGAAAAGGGCTAGTTTTCAAAACTTCAAAAATACGATAACATTTGATGAATCAGACTTCCAACATCAAATGACCATAACTTTTGACTGGGGTATCGTAACGACTATTATAATATATCAAAATCGGAGCTCGTCTCGATCCATACAATAATTGTTGGCCTAGCATTTGAGCCTGATTTCCGTACCCAAATTCCATCGTTTACATAACTTATCGAGGGTTTGAAGATTTTGTCATCAATTTCCAGTTTACTTACTTTCGATTTGAATCAATAGAGCTGTAAATGAGATATTGGATCCGAAAAAGGTTTCTTTATTTATTTGGTCATTAAATCTGTATTCTTCCTAAAAACGTATGGGAGCAGAAAAAGAAAGGGGCTAGTTTTCATAATTTCAAAAATAACAAAACATTTGATGAATCATACTTCCAACATCAAATGACCATAACTTTTGACTGGGGTATCGTAACGACTATTATAATATATCAAATCGGAGCTCGTCTCGATCCATACAATAATTGTTGGCCTCGGAATGGAACCTGATTTCTGTACCCAAATTCCATAGTTTACATAACTTATCGAGGGTTTTAAGATTTTGTCGTAAATTTGTGGTTTACTTACCTTCGATATGATTCAATAGAGCTATCAATGAGATATTGGTTCCGACAAAGGTTTCTTTATTTATTTGGTCATTAAATCTGTATTCTTCCTAAAAACGTATGGGAGCAGAAAAAGAAAAGGGCTAGTTTTCAAAACTTCAAAAATACGATAACATTTGATGAATCAGACTTCCAACATCAAATGACCATAACTTTTGACTGGGGTATCGTAATGACTATTATAATATATCAAAATCGGAGCTCGTCTCGATCCATACAATAATTGTTGGCCTAGCATTTGAGCCTGATTTCCGTACCCAAATTCCATCGTTTACATAACTTATCGAGGGTTTGAAGATTTTGTCATCAATTTCCGATTTACTTACTTTCGATTTGAATCAATAGAGCTGTAAATGAGATATTGGATCCGAAAAAGGTTTCTTTATTTATTTGGTCATTAAATCTGTATTCTTCCTAAAAACGTATGGGAGCAGAAAAAGAAAGGGGCTAGTTTTCATAATTTCAAAAATAACAAAACATTTGATGAATCAGACTTCCAACATCAAATGACCATAACTTTTGACTGGGGTATCGTAACGACTATTATAATATATCAAATCGGAGCTCGTCTCGATCCATACAATAATTGTTGGCCTCGGAATGGAACCTGATTTCTGTACCCAAATTCCATCGTTTACATAACTTATCGAGGGTTTTAAGATTATGTTGTAAATATACGGATTACTTACTTTCGATTTGAATCAATAGAACTGTAAATGAGATATTGGATCCGACAAAGGTTTCTTTATTTATTTGGTCATTAAATCTGTATTCTTCCTGAAAAACTATGGGAGCAGAAAAAGAAAGGGGCTAGTCTTCATAATTTCAAAAATAACAAAACATTTGATGAATCAGACTTCCAACATCAAATGACCATAACTTTTGATTGGGGTATCGTAACGACTATTATAATATATCAAATCGAAGCTCATCTCGATCCATACAATAATTGTTGGCCTTGGAATGGAACCTGATTTCTGTACCCAAATTCCGTCGTTTACATAACTTATTGAGGGTTTTAAGATTTTGTCGTAAATTTGCGGTTTACTTACCTTCGATATGATTCAATAGAGCTGTCAATGAGATATTGGTTCCGACAAAGGTTTCTTTATTTATTTGGTCATTAAATCGGTATTCTTCCTAAAAAACTATGGGAGCAGAAAAAGAAAGGGGCCAGTTTTCATCATTTCAAAAATAACAAAACATTTGATGAATCAGACTTCCAACATCAAATGACCATAACTTTTGAGTGGGGTATCGTAACGACTATTATAATATATCAAAATCGGAGCTCGTCTCGATCCATACAATAATTGTTGGCCTAGCATTGGAACCTGATATCCGTACCCAAATTCCATCGTTTACATAACTTATCGAGGGTTTGAAGATTTTGTCATAAATTTCCGGTTTACTT
Organism: Hippophae tibetana; assembly: GCA_037013495.1. Lineage (NCBI taxonomy): Eukaryota > Viridiplantae > Streptophyta > Magnoliopsida > Rosales > Elaeagnaceae > Hippophae > Hippophae tibetana. The sequence goes on from CM072801.1 coordinate 82,213,401, forward strand.
ACTTTCGATTTGAATCAATAGAGCTGTAAATGAGATATTGGATCCGAAAAAGGTTTCTTTATTTATTTGGTCATTAAATCTGTATTCTTCCTAAAAAAATATGGGAGCCGAAAAAGAAAGGGGCTAGATTTCATAATTTCAAAAATAACAAAACATTTGATGAATGAGACTTCCAACATCAAATGACCATAACTTTTGAGTGGGGTATCGTAACGACTATTATAATATATCAAAATCGGAGCTCGTCCCGATCCATACACTAATTGTTGGCCTCGGAATGGAACCTGATTTCTGTACCCAAATTCCATAGTTTACATAACTTATCGAGGGTTTTAAGATTTTGTCGTAAATTTGCGGTTTACTTACCTTCGATATGATTCAATAGAGCTATCAATGAGATATTGGTTCCGACAAAGGTTTCTTTATTTATTTGGTCATTAAATCGGTATTCTTCCTAAAAAACTATGGGAGCAGAAAAAGAAAGGGGCCAGTTTTCATAATTTCAAAAATAACAAAACATTTGATGAATCAGACTTCCAACATCAAATGACCATAACTTTTGAGTGGGGTATAGTAACGACTATTATAATATATCAAAATCGGAGCTCGTCTCGATCCATACAATAATTGTTGGCCTAGCATTGGAACCTGATTTCCGTACCCAAATTCCATCGTTTACATAACTTATCGAGGGTTTGAAGATTTTGTCGTAAATTTCCAGTGTACTTACTTTCGATTTGAATCAATAGAGCTGTAAATGAGATATTGGATCCGAAAAAGGTTTCTTTATTTATTTGGTCATTAAATCTGTATTCTTCCTAAAAACGTATGGGAGCAGAAAAAGAAAGGGGCTAGTTTTCATAATTTCAAAAATAACAAAACATTTGATGAATGAGACTTCCAACATCAAATGACCATAACTTTTGACTGGGGTATCGTAACGACTATTATAATATATCAAATCGGAGCTCGTCCCGATCCATACACTAATTGTTGGCCTCGGAATGGAACCTGATTTCTGTACCCAAATTCCATAGTTTACATAACTTATCGAGGGTTTTAAGATTTTGTCGTAAATTTGCGGTTTACTTACCTTCGATATGATTCAATAGAGCTATCAATGAGATATTGGTTCCGACAAAGGTTTCTTTATTTATTTGGTCATTAAATCTGTATTCTTCCTAAAAAACTATGGGAGCAAAAAAAGAAAGGGGCTAGTTTTCATAATTTCAAAAATAACAAAACATTTGATGAATCAGACTTCCAACATCAAATGACCATAACTTTTGACTGGGGTATCGTAACGACTATTATAATATATCAAATCGGAGCTCGTCTCGATCCATACAATAATTTTTGGCCTCGGAATGGAACCTGATTTCTGTACCCAAATTCCATCGTTTACATAACTTATCGAGGGTTTTAAGATTATGTTGTAAATATACGGATTACTTACTTTCGATTTGAATCAATAGAACTGTAAATGAGATATTGGATCCGACAAAGGTTTCTTTATTTATTTGGTCATTAAATCTGTATTCTTCCTGAAAAACTATGGGAGCAGAAAAAGAAAGGGGCTAGTTTTCATAATTTCAAAAATAACAAAACATTTGATGAATCAGACTTCCAACATCAAATGACCATAACTTTTGATTGGGGTATCGTAACGACTATTATAATATATCAAATCGAAGCTCATCTCGATCCATACAATAATTGTTGGCCTTGGAATGGAACCTGATTTCTGTACCCAAATTCCGTCGTTTACATAACTTATTGAGGGTTTTAAGATTTTGTCGTAAATTTGCGGTTTACTTACCTTCGATATGATTCAATAGAGCTGTCAATGAGATATTGGTTCCGACAAAGGTTTCTTTATTTATTTGGTCATTAAATCGGTATTCTTCCTAAAAAACTATGGGAGCAGAAAAAGAAAGGGGCCAGTTTTCATCATTTCAAAAATAACAAAACATTTGATGAATCAGACTTCCAACATCAAATGACCATAACTTTTGAGTGGGGTATCGTAACGACTATTATAATATATCAAAATCGGAGCTCGTCTCGATCCATACAATAATTGTTGGCCTAGCATTGGAACCTGATATCCGTACCCAAATTCCATCGTTTACATAACTTATCGAGGGTTTGAAGATTTTGTCATAAATTTCCGGTTTACTTACTTTCGATTTGAATCAATAGAGCTGTAAATGAGATATTGGATCCGAAAAAGGTTTCTTTATTTATTTGGTCATTAAATCTGTATTCTTCCTAAAAAAATATGGGAGCCGAAAAAGAAAGGGGCTAGATTTCATAATTTCAAAAATAACAAAACATTTGATGAATGAGACTTCCAACATCAAATGACCATAACTTTTGAGTGGGGTATCGTAACGACTATTATAATATATCAAAATCGGAGCTCGTCCCGATCCATACACTAATTGTTGGCCTCGGAATGGAACCTGATTTCTGTACCCAAATTCCATAGTTTACATAACTTATCGAGGGTTTTAAGATTTTGTCGTAAATTTGCGGTTTACTTACCTTCGATATGATTCAATAGAGCTATCAATGAGATATTGGTTCCGACAAAGGTTTCTTTATTTATTTGGTCATTAAATCGGTATTCTTCCTAAAAAACTATGGGAGCAGAAAAAGAAAGGGGCCAGTTTTCATAATTTCAAAAATAACAAAACATTTGATGAATCAGACTTCCAACATCAAATGACCATAACTTTTGAGTGGGGTATAGTAACGACTATTATAATATATCAAAATCGGAGCTCGTCTCGATCCATACAATAATTGTTGGCCTAGCATTGGAACCTGATTTCCGTACCCAAATTCCATCGTTTACATAACTTATCGAGGGTTTGAAGATTTTGTCGTAAATTTCCAGTGTACTTACTTTCGATTTGAATCAATAGAGCTGTAAATGAGATATTGGATCCGAAAAAGGTTTCTTTATTTATTTGGTCATTAAATCTGTATTCTTCCTAAAAACGTATGGGAGCAGAAAAAGAAAGGGGCTAGTTTTCATAATTTCAAAAATAACAAAACATTTGATGAATGAGACTTCCAACATCAAATGACCATAACTTTTGACTGGGGTATCGTAACGACTATTATAATATATCAAATCGGAGCTCGTCCCGATCCATACACTAATTGTTGGCCTCGGAATGGAACCTGATTTCTGTACCCAAATTCCATAGTTTACATAACTTATCGAGGGTTTTAAGATTTTGTCGTAAATTTGCGGTTTACTTACCTTCGATATGATTCAATAGAGCTATCAATGAGATATTGGTTCCGACAAAGGTTTCTTTATTTATTTGGTCATTAAATCTGTATTCTTCCTAAAAAACTATGGGAGCAAAAAAAGAAAGGGGCTAGTTTTCATAATTTCAAAAATAACAAAACATTTGATGAATCAGACTTCCAACATCAAATGACCATAACTTTTGACTGGGGTATCGTAACGACTATTATAATATATCAAATCGGAGCTCGTCTCGATCCATACAATAATTTTTGGCCTCGGAATGGAACCTGATTTCTGTACCCAAATTCCATCGTTTACATAACTTATCGAGGGTTTTAAGATTATGTTGTAAATATACGGATTACTTACTTTCGATTTGAATCAATAGAACTGTAAATGAGATATTGGATCCGACAAAGGTTTCTTTATTTATTTGGTCATTAAATCTGTATTCTTCCTGAAAAACTATGGGAGCAGAAAAAGAAAGGGGCTAGTTTTCATAATTTCAAAAATAACAAAACATTTGATGAATCAGACTTCCAACATCAAATGACAATAACTTTTGATTGGGGTATCGTAACGACTATTATAATATATCAAATCGAAGCTCATCTCGATCCATACAATAATTGTTGGCCTCGGAATGGAACCTGATTTCTGTACCCAAATTCCGTCGTTTACATAACTTATTGAGGGTTTTAAGATTTTGTCGTAAATTTGCGGTTTACTTACCTTCGATATGATTCAATAGAGCTGTCAATGAGATATTGGTTCCGACAAAGGTTTCTTTATTTACTTGGTCATTAAATCGGTATTCTTCCTAAAAAACTATGGGAGCAGAAAAACAAAGGGGCCAGTTTTCATAATTTCAAAAATAACAAAACATTTGATGAATCAGACTTCCAACATCAAATGACCATAACTTTTGAGTGGGGTATCGTAACGACTATTATAATATATCAAAATCGGAGCTCGTCTCGATCCATACAATAATTGTTGGCCTAGCATTGGAACCTGGTATTCGTACCCAAATTCCATCGTTTACATAACTTATCGAGGGTTTGAAGATTTTGTCGTAAATTTCCAGTGTACTTACTTTCCATTTGAATCAATAGAGCTGTAAATGAGATATTGGATCCGAAAAAGGTTTCTTTATTTATTTGGTCATTAAATCTGTATTCTTCCTAAAAAAATATGGGAGCCGAAAAAGAAAGGGGCTAGATTTCATAATTTCAAAAATAACAAAACATTTGATGAATGAGACTTCCAACATCAAATGACCATAACTTTTGAGTGGGGTATCGTAACGACTATTATAATATATCAAAATCGGAGCTCGTCCCGATCCATACAATAATTGTTGGCCTCGGAATGGAACCTGATTTCTGTACCCAAATTCCATAGTTTACATAACTTATCGAGGGTTTTAAGATTTTGTCGTAAATTTGCGGTTTACTTACCTTCGATATGATTCAATAGAGCTATCAATGAGATATTGGTTCCGACAAAGGTTTCTTTATTTATTTGGTCATTAAATCGGTATTCTTCCTAAAAAACTATGGGAGCAGAAAAAGAAAGGGGCCAGTTTTCATAATTTCAAAAATAACAAAACATTTGATGAATCAGACTTCCAACATCAAATGACCATAACTTTTGAGTGGGGTATAGTAACGACTATTATAATATATCAAAATCGGAGCTCGTCTCAATCCATACAATAATTGTTGGCCTAGCATTGGAACCTGATTTCCGTACCCAAATTCCATCGTTTACATAACTTATCGAGGGTTTGAAGATTTTGTCGTAAATTTCCAGTGTACTTACTTTCGATTTGAATCAATAGAGCTGTAAATGAGATATTGGATCCGAAAAAGGTTTCTTTATTTATTTGGTCATTAAATCTGTATTCTTCCTAAAAACGTATGGGAGCAGAAAAAGAAAGGGGCTAGTTTTCATAATTTCAAAAATAACAAAACATTTGATGAATGAGACTTCCAACATCAAATGACCATAACTTTTGACTGGGGTATCGTAACGACTATTATAATATATCAAATCGGAGCTCGTCCCGATCCATACACTAATTGTTGGCCTCGGAATGGAACCTGATTTCTGTACCCAAATTCCATAGTTTACATAACTTATCGAGGGTTTTATGATTTTGTCGTAAATTTGCGGTTTACTTACCTTCGATATGATTCAATAGAGCTATCAATGAGATATTGGTTCCGACAAAGGTTTCTTTATTTATTTGGTCATTAAATCTGTATTCTTCCTAAAAAACTATGGGAGCAAAAAAAGAAAGGGGCTAGTTTTCATAATTTCAAAAATAACAAAACATTTGATGAATCAGACTTCCAACATCAAATGACCATAACTTTTGACTGGGGTATCGTAACGACTATTATAATATATCAAATCGGAGCTCGTCTCGATCCATACAATAATTTTTGGCCTCGGAATGGAACCTGATTTCTGTACCCAAATTCCATCGTTTACATAACTTATCGAGGGTTTTAAGATTATGTTGTAAATATACGGATTACTTACTTTCGATTTGAATCAATAGAACTGTAAATGAGATATTGGATCCGACAAAGGTTTCTTTATTTATTTGGTCATTAAATCTGTATTCTTCCTGAAAAACTATGGGAGCAGAAAAAGAAAGGGGCTAGTTTTCATAATTTCAAAAATAACAAAACATTTGATGAATCAGACTTCCAACATCAAATGACCATAACTTTTGATTGGGGTATCGTAACGACTATTGTAATATATCAAATCGAAGCTCATCTCGATCCCTACAATAATTGTTGGCCTCGGAATGGAACCTGATTTCTGTACCCAAATTCCGTCGTTTACATAACTTATTGAGGGTTTTAAGATTTTGTCGTAAATTTGCGGTTTACTTACCTTCGATATGATTCAATAGAGCTGTCAATGAGATATTGGTTCCGACAAAGGTTTCTTTATTTACTTGGTCATTAAATCGGTATTCTTCCTAAAAAACTATGGGAGCAGAAAAACAAAGGTGCCAGTTTTCATAATTTCAAAAATAACAAAACATTTGATGAATCAGACTTCCAACATCAAATGACCATAACTTTTGAGTGGGGTATCGTAACGACTATTATAATATATCAAAATCGGAGCTCGTCTCGATCCATACAATAATTGTTGGCCTAGCATTGGAACCTGGTATTCGTACCCAAATTCCATCGTTTACATAACTTATCGAGGGTTTGAAGATTTTGTCGTAAATTTCCAGTGTACTTACTTTCCATTTGAATCAATAGAGCTGTAAATGAGATATTGGATCCGAAAAAGGTTTCTTTATTTATTTGGTCATTAAATCTGTATTCTTCCTAAAAAAATATGGGAGCCGAAAAAGAAAGGGGCTAGATTTCATAATTTCAAAAATAACAAAACATTTGATGAATGAGACTTCCAACATCAAATGACCATAACTTTTGAGTGGGGTATCGTAACGACTATTATAATATATCAAAATCGGAGCTCGTCCCGATCCATACACTAATTGTTGGCCTCGGAATGGAACCTGATTTCTGTACCCAAATTCCATAGTTTACATAACTTATCGAGGGTTTTAAGATTTTATCGTAAATTTGCGGTTTACTTACCTTCGATATTATTCAATAGAGCTATCAATGAGATATTGGTTCCGAAAAAGGTTTCTTTATTTATTTGGTCATTAAATCTGTATTCTTCCTAAAAACGTATGGGAGCAGAAAAAGAAAAGGGCTAGTTTTCAAAACTTCAAAAATTCGAAAACATTTGATGAATCAGACTTCCAACATCAAATGACCATAACTTTTGACTGGGGTATCGTAACGACTATTATAATATATCAAAATCGGAGCTCGTCTCGATCCATACAATAATTGTTGGCCTAGCATTGGAACCTGATTTCCGTACCCAAATTCCATCGTTTACATAACTTATCGAGGGTTTGAAGATTTTGTCGTAAATTTCCAGTGTACTTACTTTCGATTTGAATCAATAGAGCTGTAAATGAGATATTGGATCCGAAAAAGGTTTCTTTATTTATTTGGTCATTAAATCTGTATTCTTCCTAAAAACGTATGGGAGCAGAAAAAGAAAGGGGCTAGTTTTCATAATTTCAAAAATAACAAAACATTTGATGAATGAGACTTCCAACATCAAATGACCATAACTTTTGACTGGGGTATCGTAACGACTATTATAATATATCAAATCGGAGCTCGTCCCGATCCATACACTAATTGTTGGCCTAGGAATGGAACCTGATTTCTGTACCCAAATTCCATAGTTTACATAACTTATCGAGGGTTTTAAGATTTTGTCGTAAATTTGCGGTTTACTTACCTTCGATATGATTCAATAGAGCTATCAATGAGATATTGGTTCCGACAAAGGTTTCTTTATTTATTTGGTCATTAAATCTGTATTCTTCCTAAAAACGTATGGGAGCAGAAAAAGAAAAGGGCTAGTTTTCAAAACTTCAAAAATTCGAAAACATTTGATGAATCAGACTTCCAACATCAAATGACCATAACTTTTGACTGGGGTATCGTAACGACTATTATAATATATCAAAATCGGAGCTCGTCTCGATCCATACAATAATTGTTGGCCTAACATTGGTACCTGATTTCCGTACCCAAATTCCATCGTTTACATAACTTATCGAGGGTTTGAAGATTTTGTCGTAAATTTCCGGTTTACTTATTTTCGATTTGAATCAATAGAGCTGTAAATGAGATATTGGATCCGAAAAGGTTTCTTTATTTATTTGGTCATTAAATCTGTATTCTTCCTAAAAAACTATGGGAGCAGAAAAAGAAAGGATCAAGTTTTCATAATTTCAAAAATAACAAAACATTTGATGAATCAGACTTCCAACATCAAATGACCATAACTTTTAACTCGGGTATCGTAACGACTATTATAATATATCAAATCGGAGCACGTCTCGATTCATACAATAATTTTTGGCCTCGGAATGGAACCTGATTTCTGTACCCAAATTCCATCGTTTACATAATTTATCGAGGGTTTTAAGATTTTGTCGTAAATTTGCAGTTTACTTACCTTCGATATGATTCAATAGAGCTGTCAATGAGATATTGGTTCCGACAAAGGTTTCTTTATTTATTTGGTCATTAAATCTGTATTCTTCCTAAAAAACTATGGGAGTAGAAAAAGAAAGGGGCTAGTTTTCATAATTTCAAAAATAACAAAACATTTGATGAATTAGACTTCCAACATCAAATGACCATAACTTTTGACTAGGGTATCGTAACGACTATTATAATATATGAAATCGGAGCTCGTCTCGATCCATTACAATAATTGTTGGCCTAGCATTGGAACCTCATTTCCGTAACCAAATTACATCGTTTACATAACTTATCGAGAGTTTGAAGATTTTGTCGTAAATTTGCGGTTTACTTACCTTCGATTTGAATCAATAGAGCTGTAAATGAGATATTGCATCCGATAAAGGTTTCTTTATTTATTTGGTCATTAAATCTGTATTCTTCCTAAAAAGCTATGGGAGCAGAAAAAGAAAGGGGCTAGATTTCATAATTTCAAAAATAACAAAACATTTGATGAATGAGACTTCCAACATCAAATGACCATAACTTTTGACTAGGGTATCGTAACGACTATTATAATATATCAAATCGAAGCTCGTCTCGATCCATACAATAATTGTTGGCCTCGGAATGGAACCAGATTTTTGTACCCAAATTCCATCGTGTACATAACTTATCGATGGTTTTAAGATTTTGTCGTAAATTTGCGGTTTACTTACCTTCGATATGATTCAATAGAGCTGTCAATGAGATATTGGTTCCGACAAAGGTTTCTTTATTTATTTGGTCATTAAATCGGTATTCTTCCTAAAAAACTATGGGAGTAGAAAAAGAAAGGGGCTAGTTTTCATAATTTCAAAAATAACAAAACATTTGATGAATCAGACTTCCAACATCAAATGACCATAACTTTTGACTAGGGTATAGTAACGACTATTGTAATATATCAAAATCGGAGCTCGTCTCGATCCATACAATAATTGTTGGCCTAGCATTGGAACCTGATTTCCGTACCAAATTCCATCGTTTACATAACTTATAGAGGGTTTGAAGATTTTGTCGTAAATTTCCGGTTTACTTACTTTCCATTTGAATCAATAGAGCTGTAAATGAGATATTGGATCCGAAAAAGGTTTCTTTATTTATTTGGTCATTAAATCTGTATTCTTCCTAAAAAAATATGGGAGCCGAAAAAGAAAGGGGCTAGATTTCATAATTTCAAAAATAACAAAACATTTGATGAATGAGACTTCCAACATCAAATGACCATAACTTTTGAGTGGGGTATCGTAACGACTATTATAATATATCAAAATCGGAGCTCGTCTCGATCCATACAATAATTGTTGGCCTAGCATTGGAACCTGATTTCCGTACCCAAATTCCATCGTTTACATAACTTATCGAGGGTTTGAAGATTTTGTCGTAAATTCCAGTTTACTTACTTTCGATTTGAATCAATAGAGCTGTAAATGAGATATTGGATCCGAAAAAGGTTTCTTTATTTATTTGGTCATTAAATCTGTATTCTTCGTAAAACACTTTGGGAGCAGAAAAAGAAAAGGGCTAGTTTTCATAACTTCAAATATAACAAAACATTTGATGAATCAAACTTCCAACATCAAATGACCATAACTTTTAACTCGGGTATCGTAACGACTATTATAATATATCAAAATCGGAGCTCGTCTCGATCCATACAATAATTGTTGGCCTAGCATTGGAACCTGATTTCCGTACCAAATTCCATCGTTTACATAACTTATAGAGGGTTTGAAGATTTTGTCGTAAATTTCCGGTTTACTTATTTTCGATTTGAATCAATAGAGCTGTAAATGAGATATTGGATCCGAAAAGGTTTCTTTATTTATTTGGTCATTAAATCTGTATTCTTCCTAAAAAACTATGGGAGCAGAAAAAGAAAGGGGCTAGTTTTCATAATTTCAAATATAACAAAACATTTGATGAATCAGACTTCCAACATCAAATGACCATAACTTTTAACTCGGGTATCGTAACGACTATTATAATATATCAAATCGGAGCACGTCTCGATTCATACAATAATTTTTGGCCTCGGAATGGAACCTGATTTCTGTACCCAAATTCCATCGTTTACATAATTTATCGAGGGTTTTAAGATTTTGTCGTAAATTTGCAGTTTACTTACCTTCGATATGATTCAATAGAGCTGTCAATGAGATATTGGTTCCGACAAAGGTTTCTTTATTTATTTGGTCATTAAATCTGTATTCTTCCTAAAAAACTATGGGAGTAGAAAAAGAAGGGGGCTAGTTTTCATAATTTCAAAAATAACAAAACATTTGATGAATTAGACTTCCAACATCAAATGACCATAACTTTTGACTAGGGTATCGTAACGACTATTATAATATATGAAATCGGAGCTCGTCTCGATCCATTACAATAATTGTTGGCCTAGCATTGGAACCTCATTTCCGTAACCAAATTACATCGTTTACATAACTTATCGAGAGTTTGAAGATTTTGTCGTAAATTTGCGGTTTACTTACCTTCGATTTGAATCAATAGAGCTGTAAATGAGATATTGCATCCGATAAAGGTTTCTTTATTTATTTGGTCATTAAATCTGTATTCTTCCTAAAAAGCTATGGGAGCAGAAAAAGAAAGGGGCTAGATTTCATAATTTCAAAAATAACAAAACATTTGATGAATGAGACTTCCAACATCAAATGACCATAACTTTTGACTAGGGTATCGTAACGACTATTATAATATATCAAATCGGAGCTCGTCTCGATCCATACAATAATTGTTGGCCTCGGAATGGAACCTGATTTCTGTACCCAAATTCCATAGTTTACATAACTTATCGAGGGTTTTAAGATTTTGTCGTAAATTTGCGGTTTACTTACCTTCGATATGATTCCATAGAGCTATCAATGAGATATTGGTTCCGACAAAGGTTTCTTTATTTATTTGGTCATTAAATCTGTATTCTTCCTAAAAACGTATGGTAGTAGAAAAAGAAAAGGGCTAGTTTTCAAAACTTCAAAAATACGAAAACATTTGATGAATCAGACTTCCAACATCAAATGACCATAACTTTTGACTGGGGTATCGTAACGACTATTATAATATATCAAAATCGGAGCTCGTCTCGATCCATACAATAATTGTTGGCCTAACATTGGAACCTGATTTCCGTACCCAAATTCCATCGTTTACATAATTTATCGAGTGTTTTAAGATTTTGTCGTAAATTTGCAGTTTACTTACCTTCGATATGATTCAATAGAGCTGTCAATGAGATATTGGTTCCGACAAAGGTTTCTTTATTTATTTGGTCATTAAATCTGTATTCTTCCTAAAAAACTATGGGAGTAGAAAAAGAAAGGGGCTAGTTTTCATAATTTCAAAAATAACAAAACATTTGATGAATTAGACTTCCAACATCAAATGACCATAACTTTTGACTAGGGTATCGTAACGACTATTATAATATATGAAATCGGAGCTCATCTCGATCCATTACAATAATTGTTGGCCTAGCATTGGAACCTCATTTCCGTAACCAAATTACATCGTTTACATAACTTATCGAGAGTTTGAAGATTTTGTCGTAAATTTGCGGTTTACTTACCTTCGATTTGAATCAATAGAGCTGTAAATGAGATATTGCATCCGATAAAGGTTTCTTTATTTATTTGGTCATTAAATCTGTATTCTTCCTAAAAAGCTATGGGAGCAGAAAAAGAAAGGGGCTAGATTTCATAATTTCAAAAATAACAAAACATTTGATGAATGAGACTTCCAACATCAAATGACCATAACTTTTGACTAGGGTATCGTAACGACTATTATAATATATCAAATCGAAGCTCGTCTCGATCCATACAATAATTGTTGGCCTCGGAATGGAACCAGATTTTTGTACCCAAATTCCATCGTGTACATAACTTATCGATGGTTTTAAGATTTTGTCGTAAATTTGCGGTTTACTTACCTTCGATATGATTCAATAGAGCTGTCAATGAGATATTGGTTCCGACAAAGGTTTCTTTATTTATTTGGTCATTAAATCGGTATTCTTCCTAAAAAACTATGGGAGTAGAAAAAGAAAGGGGCTAGTTTTCATAATTTCAAAAATAACAAAACATTTGATGAATCAGACTTCCAACATCAAATGACCATAACTTTTGACTAGGGTATAGTAACGACTATTGTAATATATCAAAATCGGAGCTCGTCTCGATCCATACAATAATTGTTGGCCTAGCATTGGAACCTGATTTCCGTACCAAATTCCATCGTTTACATAACTTATAGAGGGTTTGAAGATTTTGTCGTAAATTTCCGGTTTACTTACTTTCCATTTGAATCAATAGAGCTGTAAATGAGATATTGGATCCGAAAAAGGTTTCTTTATTTATTTGGTCATTAAATCTGTATTCTTCCTAAAAAAATATGGGAGCCGAAAAAGAAAGGGGCTAGATTTCATAATTTCAAAAATAACAAAACATTTGATGAATGAGACTTCCAACATCAAATGACCATAACTTTTGAGTGGGGTATCGTAACGACTATTATAATATATCAAAATCGGAGCTCGTCTCGATCCATACAATAATTGTTGGCCTAGCATTGGAACCTGATTTCCGTACCCAAATTCCATCGTTTACATAACTTATCGAGGGTTTGAAGATTTTGTCGTAAATTCCAGTTTACTTACTTTCGATTTGAATCAATAGAGCTGTAAATGAGATATTGGATCCGAAAAAGGTTTCTTTATTTATTTGGTCATTAAATCTGTATTCTTCGTAAAACACTTTGGGAGCAGAAAAAGAAAAGGGCTAGTTTTCATAACTTCAAATATAACAAAACATTTGATGAATCAAACTTCCAACATCAAATGACCATAACTTTTAACTCGGGTATCGTAACGACTATTATAATATATCAAAATCGGAGCTCGTCTCGATCCATACAATAATTGTTGGCCTAGCATTGGAACCTGATTTCCGTACCAAATTCCATCGTTTACATAACTTATAGAGGGTTTGAAGATTTTGTCGTAAATTTCCGGTTTACTTATTTTCGATTTGAATCAATAGAGCTGTAAATGAGATATTGGATCCGAAAAGGTTTCTTTATTTATTTGGTCATTAAATCTGTATTCTTCCTAAAAAACTATGGGAGCAGAAAAAGAAAGGGGCTAGTTTTCATAATTTCAAATATAACAAAACATTTGATGAATCAGACTTCCAACATCAAATGACCATAACTTTTAACTCGGGTATCGTAACGACTATTATAATATATCAAATCGGAGCACGTCTCGATTCATACAATAATTTTTGGCCTCGGAATGGAACCTGATTTCTGTACCCAAATTCCATCGTTTACATAATTTATCGAGGGTTTTAAGATTTTGTCGTAAATTTGCAGTTTACTTACCTTCGATATGATTCAATAGAGCTGTCAATGAGATATTGGTTCCGACAAAGGTTTCTTTATTTATTTGGTCATTAAATCTGTATTCTTCCTAAAAAACTATGGGAGTAGAAAAAGAAAGGGGCTAGTTTTCATAATTTCAAAAATAACAAAACATTTGATGAATTAGACTTCCAACATCAAATGACCATAACTTTTGACTAGGGTATCGTAACGACTATTATAATATATGAAATCGGAGCTCGTCTCGATCCATTACAATAATTGTTGGCCTAGCATTGGAACCTGATTTCCGTAACCAAATTACATCGTTTACATAACTTATCGAGGGTTTGAAGATTTTGTCGTAAATTTCCGGTTTACTTATTTTCGATTTGAATCAATAGAGCTGTAAATGAGATATTGGATCCGAAAAGGTTTCTTTATTTATTTGGTCATTAAATCTGTATTCTTCCTAAAAAGCTATGGGAGCAGAAAAAGAAAGGGGCTAGATTTCATAATTTCAAAAATAACAAAACATTTGATGAATCAGACTTCCAACATCAAATGACCATAACTTTTAACTCGGGTATCGTAACGACTATTATAATATATCAAATCGGAGCTCGTCTCGATCCATACAATAATTGTTGGCCTCGGAATGGAACCTGATTTCTGTACCCAAATTCCATCGTGTACATAATTTATCGAGGGTTTTAAGATTTTGTCGTAAATTTGCGGTTTACTTACCTTCGATATGATTCAATAGAGCTGTCAATGAGATATTGGTTCCGACAAAGGTTTCTTTATTTATTTGGTCATTAAATCGGTATTCTTCCTAAAAAACTATGGGAGTAGAAAAAGAAAGGGGCTAGTTTTCATAATTTCAAAAATAACAAAACATTTGATGAATTAGACTTCCAACATCAAATGACCATAACTTTTGACTAGGGTATCGTAACGACTATTATAATATATGAAATCGGAGCTCGTCTCGATCCATTACAATAATTGTTGGCCTAGCATTGGAACCTCATTTCCGTAACCAAATTACATCGTTTACATAACTTATCGAGGGTTTGAAGATTTTGTCGTAAATTTGCGGTTTACTTACCTTCGATTTGAATCAATAGAGCTGTAAATGAGATATTGGATCCGAAAAAGGTTTCTTTATTTATTTGGTCATTAAATCTGTATTCTTCCTAAAAAAATATGGGAGCCGAAAAAGAAAGGGGCTAGATTTCATAATTTCAAAAATAACAAAACATTTGATGAATGAGACTTCCAACATCAAATGAACATAACTTTTGAGTGGGGTATCGTAACGACTATTATAATATATCAAAATCGGAGCTCGTCCCGATCCATACACTAATTGTTGGCCTCGGAATGGAACCTGATTTCTGTACCCAAATTCCATAGTTTACATAACTTATCGAGGGTTTTAAGATTTTGTCGTAAATTTGCGGTTTACTTACCTTCGATATGATTCAATAGAGCTGTCAATGAGATATTGGTTCCGACAAAGGTTTCTTTATTTATTTGGTCATTAAATCGGTATTCTTCCTAAAAACGTATGGGAGTAGAAAAAGAAAATGGCTAGTTTTCATAATTTCAAAAATTCGAAAACATTTGATGAATCAGACTTCCAACATCAAATGACCATAACTTTTGACTGGGGTATCGTAACGACTATTATAATATATCAAAATCGGAGCTCGTCTCGATCCTTACAATAATTGTTGGCCTAGCATTGGAACCTAATTTCCGTACTCAAATTCCATCGTTTACATAACTTATCGAGGGTTTGAAGATTTTGTCGTAAATTTCCAGTGTACTTACTTTCGATTTGAATCAATAGAGCTGTAAATGAGATATTGGATCCGAAAAATGTTTCTTTATTTATTTGGTCATTAAATCTGAATTCTTCCTAAAAACGTATGGGAGCAGAAAAAGAAGGGGCTAGTTTTCATAATTTCAAAAATAACAAAACATTTGATGAATGAGACTTCCAACATCAAATGACCATAACTTTTGACTGGGGTATCGTAACGACTATTATAATATATCAAATCGGAGCTCGTCCCGATCCATACACTAATTGTTGGCCTCGGAATGGAACCTGATTTCTGTACCCAAATTCCATAGTTTACATAACTTATCGAGGGTTTTAAGATTTTGTCGTAAATTTGCGGTTTACTTACCTTCGATATGATTCAATAGAGCTATCAATGAGATATTGGTTCCGACAAAGGTTTCTTTATTTATTTGGTCATTAAATCTGTATTCTTCCTAAAAACGTATGGGAGCAAAAAAAGAAAAGGGCTAGTTTTCAAAACTTCAAAAATTCGAAAACATTTGATGAATCAGACTTCCAACATCAAATGACCATAACTTTTGACTGGGGTATCGTAACGACTATTATAATATATCAAAATCGGAGCTCGTCTCGATCCATACAATAATTGTTGGCCTAACATTGGAACCTGATTTCCGTACCCAAATTCCATCGTTTACATAACTTATCGAGGGTTTGAAGATTTTGTCGTAAATTTCCGGTTTACTTATTTTCGATTTGAATCAATAGAGCTGTAAATGAGATATTGGATCCGAAAAGGTTTCTTTATTTATTTGGTCATTAAATCTGTATTCTTCCTAAAAAACTATGGGAGCATAAAAAGAAAGGATCTAGTTTTCATAATTTCAAATATAACAAAACATTTGATGAATCAGACTTCCAACATCAAATGACCATAACTTTTAACTCGGGTATCGTAACGACTATTATAATATATCAAATCGGAGCACGTCTCGATTCATACAATAATTTTTGGCCTCGGAATGGAACCTGATTTCTGTACCCAAATTCCATCGTTTACATAATTTATCGAGGGTTTTAAGATTTTGTCGTAAATTTGCAGTTTACTTACCTTCGATATGATTCAATAGAGCTGTCAATGAGATATTGGTTCCGACAAAGGTTTCTTTATTTATTTGGTCATTAAATCTGTATTCTTCCTAAAAAACTATGGGAGTAGAAAAAGAAGGGGGCTAGTTTTCATAATTTCAAAAATAACAAAACATTTGATGAATTAGACTTCCAACATCAAATGACCATAACTTTTGACTAGGGTATCGTAACGACTATTATAATATATGAAATCGGAGCTCGTCTCGATCCATTACAATAATTGTTGGCCTAGCATTGGAACCTCATTTCCGTAACCAAATTACATCGTTTACATAACTTATCGAGAGTTTGAAGATTTTGTCGTAAATTTGCGGTTTACTTACCTTCGATTTGAATCAATAGAGCTGTAAATGAGATATTGCATCCGATAAAGGTTTCTTTATTTATTTGGTCATTAAATCTGTATTCTTCCTAAAAAGCTATGGGAGCAGAAAAAGAAAGGGGCTAGATTTCATAATTTCAAAAATAACAAAACATTTGATGAATGAGACTTCCAACATCAAATGACCATAACTTTTGACTAGGGTATCGTAACGACTATTATAATATATCAAATCGGAGCTCGTCTCGATCCATACAATAATTGTTGGCCTCGGAATGGAACCTGATTTCTGTACCCAAATTCCATAGTTTACATAACTTATCGAGGGTTTTAAGATTTTGTCGTAAATTTGCGGTTTACTTACCTTCGATATGATTCCATAGAGCTATCAATGAGATATTGGTTCCGACAAAGGTTTCTTTATTTATTTGGTCATTAAATCTGTATTCTTCCTAAAAACGTATGGTAGTAGAAAAAGAAAAGGGCTAGTTTTCAAAACTTCAAAAATACGAAAACATTTGATGAATCAGACTTCCAACATCAAATGACCATAACTTTTGACTGGGGTATCGTAACGACTATTATAATATATCAAAATCGGAGCTCGTCTCGATCCATACAATAATTGTTGGCCTAACATTGGAACCTGATTTCCGTACCCAAATTCCATCGTTTACATAACTTATCGAGGGTTTGAAGATTTTGTCGTAAATTTCCGGTTTACTTATTTTCGATTTGAATCAATAGAGCTGTAAATGAGATATTGGATCCGAAAAGGTTTCTTTATTTATTTGGTCATTAAATCTGTATTCTTCCTAAAAAACTATGGGAGCAGAAAAAGAAAGGATCTAGTTTTCATAATTTCAAATATAACAAAACATTTGATGAATCAGACTTCCAACATCAAATGACCATAACTTTTAACTCGGGTATCGTAACGACTATTATAATATATCAAATCGGAGCACGTCTCGATTCATACAATAATTTTTGGCCTCGGAATGGAACCTGATTTCTGTACCCAAATTCCATCGTTTACATAATTTATCGAGGGTTTTAAGATTTTGTCGTAAATTTGCAGTTTACTTACCTTCGATATGATTCAATAGAGCTGTCAATAAGATATTGGTTCCGACAAAGGTTTCTTTATTTATTTGGTCATTAAATCTGTATTCTTCCTAAAAAACTATGGGAGTAGAAAAAGAAAGGGGCTAGTTTTCATAATTTCAAAAATAACAAAACATTTGATGAATTAGACTTCCAACATCAAATGACCATAACTTTTGACTAGGGTATCGTAACGACTATTATAATATATGAAATCGGAGCTCGTCTCGATCCATTACAATAATTGTTGGCCTAGCATTGGAACCTCATTTCCGTAACCAAATTACATCGTTTACATAACTTATCGAGAGTTTGAAGATTTTGTCCTAAATTTGCGGTTTACTTACCTTCGATTTGAATCAATAGAGCTGTAAATGAGATATTGCATCCGATAAAGGTTTCTTTATTTATTTGGTCATTAAATCTGTATTCTTCCTAAAAAGCTATGGGAGCAGAAAAAGAAAGGGGCTAGATTTCATAATTTCAAAAATAACAAAACATTTGATGAATGAGACTTCCAACATCAAATGACCATAACTTTTGACTAGGGTATCGTAACGACTATTATAATATATCAAATCGAAGCTCGTCTCGATCCATACAATAATTGTTGGCCTCGGAATGGAACCAGATTTTTGTACCCAAATTCCATCGTGTACATAACTTATCGATGGTTTTAAGATTTTGTCGTAAATTTGCGGTTTACTTACCTTCGATATGATTCAATAGAGCTGTCAATGAGATATTGGTTCCGACAAAGGTTTCTTTATTTATTTGGTCACTAAATCGGTATTCTTCCTAAAAAACTATGGGAGTAGAAAAAGAAAGGGGCTAGTTTTCATAATTTCAAAAATAACAAAACATTTGATGAATCAGACTTCCAACATCAAATGACCATAACTTTTGACTAGGGTATAGTAACGACTATTGTAATATATCAAAATCGGAGCTCGTCTCGATCCATACAATAATTGTTGGCCTAGCATTGGAACCTGATTTCCGTACCAAATTCCATCGTTTACATAACTTATAGAGGGTTTGAAGATTTTGTCGTAAATTTCCGGTTTACTTACTTTCCATTTGAATCAATAGAGCTGTAAATGAGATATTGGATCCGAAAAAGGTTTCTTTATTTATTTGGTCATTAAATCTGTATTCTTCCTAAAAAAATATGGGAGCCGAAAAAGAAAGGGGCTAGATTTCATAATTTCAAAAATAACAAAACATTTGATGAATGAGACTTCCAACATCAAATGACCATAACTTTTGAGTGGGGTATCGTAACGACTATTATAATATATCAAAATCGGAGCTCGTCTCGATCCATACAATAATTGTTGGCCTAGCATTGGAACCTGATTTCCGTACCCAAATTCCATCGTTTACATAACTTATCGAGGGTTTGAAGATTTTGTCGTAAATTTCCAGTTTACTTACTTTCGATTTGAATCAATAGAGCTGTAAATGAGATATTGGATCCGAAAAAGGTTTCTTTATTTATTTGGTCATTAAATCTGTATTCTTCCTAAAAAACTATGGGAGCAGAAAAAGAAAAGGGCTAGTTTTCATAACTTCAAATATAACAAAACATTTGATGAATCAAACTTCCAACATCAAATGACCATAACTTTTAACTCGGGTATCGTAACGACTATTATAATATATCAAAATCGGAGCTCGTCTCGATCCATACAATAATTGTTGGCCTAGCATTGGAACCTGATTTCCGTACCAAATTCCATCGTTTACATAACTTATAGAGGGTTTGAAGATTTTGTCGTAAATTTCCGGTTTACTTATTTTCGATTTGAATCAATAGAGCTGTAAATGAGATATTGGATCCGAAAAGGTTTCTTTATTTATTTGGTCATTAAATCTGTATTCTTCCTAAAAAACTATGGGAGTAGAAAAAGAAAGGGGCTAGTTTTCATAATTTCAAATATAACAAAACATTTGATGAATCAGACTTCCAACATCAAATGACCATAACTTTTAACTCGGGTATCGTAACGACTATTATAATATATCAAATCGGAGCACGTCTCGATTCATACAATAATTTTTGGCCTCGGAATGGATCCTGATTTCTGTACCCAAATTCCATCGTTTACATAATTTATCGAGGGTTTTAAGATTTTGTCGTAAATTTGCAGTTTACTTACCTTCGATATGATTCAATAGAGCTGTCAATGAGATATTGGTTCCGACAAAGGTTTCTTTATTTATTTGGTCATTAAATCTGTATTCTTCCTAAAAAACTATGGGAGTAGAAAAAGAAAGAGGCTAGTTTTCATAATTTCAAAAATAACAAAACATTTGATGAATTAGACTTCCAACATCAAATGACCATAACTTTTGACTAGGGTATCGTAACGACTATTATAATATATGAAATCGGAGCTCGTCTCGATCCATTACAATAATTGTTGGCCTAGCATTGGAACCTGATTTCCGTAACCAAATTACATCGTTTACATAACTTATCGAGGGTTTGAAGATTTTGTCGTAAATTTCCGGTTTACTTATTTTCGATTTGAATCAATAGAGCTGTAAATGAGATATTGGATCCGAAAAGGTTTCTTTATTTATTTGGTCATTAAATCTGTATTCTTCCTAAAAAGCTATGGGAGCAGAAAAAGAAAGGGGCTAGTTTTCATAATTTCAAAAATAACAAAACATTTGATGAATCAGACTTCCAACATCAAATGACCATAACTTTTAACTCGGGTATCGTAACGACTATTATAATATATCAAATCGGAGCACGTCTCGATTCATACAATAATTTTTGGCCTCGGAATGGATCCTGATTTCTGTACCCAAATTCCATCGTTTACATAATTTATCGAGGGTTTTAAGATTTTGTCGTAAATTTGCAGTTTACTTACCTTCGATATGATTCAATAGAGCTGTCAATGAGATATTGGTTCCGACAAAGGTTTCTTTATTTATTTGGTCATTAAATCTGTATTCTTCCTAAAAAACTATGGGAGTAGAAAAAGAAAGAGGCTAGTTTTCATAATTTCAAAAATAACAAAACATTTGATGAATTAGACTTCCAACATCAAATGACCATAACTTTTGACTAGAGTATCGTAACGACTATTATAATATATGAAATCGGAGCTCGTCTCGATCCATTACAATAATTGTTGGCCTAGCATTGGAACCTGATTTCCGTAACCAAATTACATCGTTTACATAACTTATCGAGGGTTTGAAGATTTTGTCGTAAATTTCCGGTTTACTTATTTTCGATTTGAATCAATAGAGCTGTAAATGAGATATTGGATCCGAAAAGGTTTCTTTATTTATTTGGTCATTAAATCTGTATTCTTCCTAAAAAGCTATGGGAGCAGAAAAAGAAAGGGGCTAGTTTTCATAATTTCAAAAATAACAAAACATTTGATGAATCAGACTTCCAACATCAAATGACCATAACTTTTAACTCGGGTATCGTAACGACTATTATAATATATCAAATCGGAGCTCGTCTCCATCCATACAATAATTGTTGGCCTCGGAATGGAACCTGATTTCTGTACCCAAATTCCATCATGTACATAATTTATCGAGGGTTTTAAGATTTTGTCGTAAATTTGCGGTTTACTTACCTTCGATATGATTCAATAGAGCTGTCAATGAGATATTCGTTCCGACAAAGGTTTCTTTATTTATTTGGTCATTAAATCGGTATTCTTCCTAAAAAACTATGGGAGTAGAAAAAGAAAGGGGCTAGTTTTCATAATTTCAAAAATAACAAAACATTTGATGAATTAGACTTCCAACATCAAATGACCATAACTTTTGACTAGGGTATCGTAACGACTATTATAATATATGAAATCGGAGCTCGTCTCGATCCATTACAATAATTGTTGGCCTAGCATTGGAACCTCATTTCCGTAACCAAATTACATCGTTTACATAACTTATCGAGGGTTTGAAGATTTTGTCGTAAATTTGCGGTTTACTTACCTTCGATTTGAATCAATAGAGCTGTAAATGAGATATTGCATCCGATAAAGGTTTCTTTATTTATTTTGTCATTAAATCTGTATTCTTCCTAAAAAAATATGGGAGCAGAAAAAGAAAGGGGCTAGATTTCATAATTTCAAAAATAACAAAACATTTGATGAATGAGACTTCCAACATCAAATGACCATAACTTTTGAGTGGGGTATCGTAACGACTATTATAATATATCAAAATCGGAGCTCGTCCCGATCCATACACTAATTGTTGGCCTCGGAATGGAACCTGATTTCTGTACCCAAATTCCATAGTTTACATAACTTATCGAGGGTTTTAAGATTTTGTCGTAAATTTGCGGTTTACTTACCTTCGATATGATTCAATAGAGCTGTCAATGAGATATTGGTTCCGACAAAGGTTTCTTTATTTATTTGGTCATTAAATCGGTATTCTTCCTAAAAACGTATGGGAGTAGAAAAAGAAAAGGGCTAGTTTTCATAATTTCAAAAATTCGAAAACATTTGATGAATCAGACTTCCAACATCAAATGACCATAACTTTTGACTGGGGTATCGTAACGACTATTATAATATATCAAAATCGGAGCTCGTCTCGATCCATACAATAATTGTTGGCCTAACATTGGAACCTGATTTCCGTACCCAAATTCCATCGTTTACATAACTTATCGAGGGTTTGAAGATTTTGTCGTAAATTTCCGGTTTACTTATTTTCGATTTGAATCAATAGAGCTGTAAATGAGATATTGGATCCGAAAAGGTTTCTTTATTTATTTGGTCACTAAATCTGTATTCTTCCTAAAAAACTATGGGAGCAGAAAAAGAAAGGATCTAGTTGTCATAATTTCAAATATAACAAAACATTTGATGAATCAGACTTCCAACATCAAATGACCATAACTTTTAACTCGGGTATCGTAACGACTATTATAATATATCAAATCGGAGCACGTCTCGATTCATACAATAATTTTTGGCCTCGGAATGGAACCTGATTTCTGTACCCAAATTCCATCGTTTACATAATTTATCGAGGGTTTTAAGATTTTGTCGTAAATTTGCAGTTTACTTACCTTCGATATGATTCAATAGAGCTGTCAATGAGATATTGGTTCCGACAAAGGTTTCTTTATTTATTTGGTCATTAAATCTGTATTCTTCCTAAAAAACTATGGGAGTAGAAAAAGAAAGGGGCTAGTTTTCATAATTTCAAAAATAACAAAACATTTGATGAATTAGACTTCCAACATCAAATGACCATAACTTTTGACTAGGGTATCGTAACGACTATTATAATATATGAAATCGGAGCTCGTCTCGATCCATTACAATAATTGTTGGCCTAGCATTGGAACCTCATTTCCGTAACCAAATTACATCGTTTACATAACTTATCGAGAGTTTGAAGATTTTGTCGTAAATTTGCGGTTTACTTACCTTCGATTTGAATCAATAGAGCTGTAAATGAGATATTGCATCCGATAAAGGTTTCTTTATTTATTTGGTCATTAAATCTGTATTCTTCCTAAAAAGCTATGGGAGCAGAAAAAGAAAGGGGCTAGATTTCATAATTTCAAAAATAACAAAACATTTGATGAATGAGACTTCCAACATCAAATGACCATAACTTTTGACTAGGGTATCGTAACGACTATTATAATATATCAAATCGAAGCTCGTCTCGATCCATACAATAATTGTTGGCCTCGGAATGGAACCAGATTTTTGTACCCAAATTCCATCGTGTACATAACTTATCGATGGTTTTAAGATTTTGTCGTAAATTTGCGGTTTACTTACCTTCGATATGATTCAATAGAGCTGTCAATGAGATATTGGTTCCGACAAAGGTTTCTTTATTTATTTGGTCATTAAATCGGTATTCTTCCTAAAAAACTATGGGAGTAGAAAAAGAAAGGGGCTAGTTTTCATAATTTCAAAAATAACAAAACATTTGATGAATCAGACTTCCAACATCAAATGACCATAACTTTTGACTAGGGTATAGTAACGACTATTGTAATATATCAAAATCGGAGCTCGTCTCGATCCATACAATAATTGTTGGCCTAGCATTGGAACCTGATTTCCGTACCAAATTCCATCGTTTACATAACTTATAGAGGGTTTGAAGATTTTGTCGTAAATTTCCGGTTTACTTACTTTCCATTTGAATCAATAGAGCTGTAAATGAGATATTGGATCCGAAAAAGGTTTCTTTATTTATTTGGTCATTAAATCTGTATTCTTCCTAAAAAAATATGGGAGCCGAAAAAGAAAGGGGCTAGATTTCATAATTTCAAAAATAACAAAACATTTGATGAATGAGACTTCCAACATCAAATGACCATAACTTTTGAGTGGGGTATCGTAACGACTATTATAATATATCAAAATCGGAGCTCGTCTCGATCCATACAATAATTGTTGGCCTAGCATTGGAACCTGATTTCCGTACCCAAATTCCATCGTTTACATAACTTATCGAGGGTTTGAAGATTTTGTCGTAAATTTCCAGTTTACTTACTTTCGATTTGAATCAATAGAGCTGTAAATGAGATATTGGATCCGAAAAAGGTTTCTTTATTTATTTGGTCATTAAATCTGTATTCTTCCTAAAAAACTATGGGAGCAGAAAAAGAAAAGGGCTAGTTTTCATAACTTCAAATATAACAAAACATTTGATGAATCAAACTTCCAACATCAAATGACCATAACTTTTAACTCGGGTATCGTAACGACTATTATAATATATCAAAATCGGAGCTCGTCTCGATCCATACAATAATTGTTGGCCTAGCATTGGAACCTGATTTCCGTACCAAATTCCATCGTTTACATAACTTATAGAGGGTTTGAAGATTTTGTCGTAAATTTCCGGTTTACTTATTTTCGATTTGAATCAATAGAGCTGTAAATGAGATATTGGATCCGAAAAGGTTTCTTTATTTATTTGGTCATTAAATCTGTATTCTTCCTAAAAAACTATGGGAGTAGAAAAAGAAAGGGGCTAGTTTTCATAATTTCAAATATAACAAAACATTTGATGAATGAGACTTCCAACATCAAATGACCATAACTTTTAACTCGGGTATCGTAACGACTATTATAATATATCAAATCGGAGCACGTCTCGATTCATACAATAATTTTTGGCCTCGGAATGGATCCTGATTTCTGTACCCAAATTCCATCGTTTACATAATTTATCGAGGGTTTTAAGATTTTGTCGTAAATTTGCAGTTTACTTACCTTCGATATGATTCAATAGAGCTGTCAATGAGATATTGGTTCCGACAAAGGTTTCTTTATTTATTTGGTCATTAAATCTGTATTCTTCCTAAAAAACTATGGGAGTAGAAAAAGAAAGGGGCTAGTTTTCATAATTTCAAAAATAACAAAACATTTGATGAATTAGACTTCCAACATCAAATGACCATAACTTTTGACTAGGGTATCGTAACGACTATTATAATATATGAAATCGGAGCTCGTCTCGATCCATTACAATAATTGTTGGCCTAGCATTGGAACCTGATTTCCGTAACCAAATTACATCGTTTACATAACTTATCGAGGGTTTGAAGATTTTGTCGTAAATTTCCGGTTTACTTATTTTCGATTTGAATCAATAGAGCTGTAAATGAGATATTGGATCCGAAAAGGTTTCTTTATTTATTTGGTCATTAAATCTGTATTCTTCCTAAAAAGCTATGGGAGCAGAAAAAAAAAGGGGCTAGTTGTCATAATTTCAAAAATAACAAAACATTTGATGAATCAGACTTCCAACATCAAATGACCATAACTTTTAACTCGGGTATCGTAACGACTATTATAATATATCAAATCGGAGCTCGTCTCCATCCATACAATAATTGTTGGCCTCGGAATGGAACCTGATTTCTGTACCCAAATTCCATCGTGTACATAATTTATCGAGGGTTTTAAGATTTTGTCGTAAATTTGCGGTTTACTTACCTTCGATATGATTCAATAGAGCTGTCAATGAGATATTCGTTCCGACAAAGGTTTCTTTATTTATTTGGTCATTAAATCGGTATTCTTCCTAAAAAACTATGGGAGTAGAAAAAGAAAGGGGCTAGTTTTCATAATTTCAAAAATAACAAAACATTTGATGAATTAGACTTCCAACATCAAATGACCATAACTTTTGACTAGGGTATCGTAACGACTATTATAATATATGAAATCGGAGCTCGTCTCGATCCATTACAATAATTGTTGGCCTAGCATTGGAACCTCATTTCCGTAACCAAATTACATCGTTTACATAACTTATCGAGGGTTTGAAGATTTTGTCGTAAATTTGCGGTTTACTTACCTTCGATTTGAATCAATAGAGCTGTAAATGAGATATTGCATCCGATAAAGGTTTCTTTATTTATTTTGTCATTAAATCTGTATTCTTCCTAAAAAAATATGGGAGCAGAAAAAGAAAGGGGCTAGATTTCATAATTTCAAAAATAACAAAACATTTGATGAATGAGACTTCCAACATCAAATGACCATAACTTTTGAGTGGGGTATCGTAACGACTATTATAATATATCAAAATCGGAGCTCGTCCCGATCCATACACTAATTGTTGGCCTCGGAATGGAACCTGATTTCTGTACCCAAATTCCATAGTTTACATAACTTATCGAGGGTTTTAAGATTTTGTCGTAAATTTGCGGTTTACTTACCTTCGATATGATTCAATAGAGCTGTCAATGAGATATTGGTTCCGACAAAGGTTTCTTTATTTATTTGGTCATTAAATCGGTATTCTTCCTAAAAACGTATGGGAGTAGAAAAAGAAAAGGGCTAGTTTTCATAATTTCAAAAATTCGAAAACATTTGATGAATCAGACTTCCAACATCAAATGACCATAACTTTTGACTGGGGTATCGTAACGACTATTATAATATATCAAAATCGGAGCTCGTCTCGATCCATACAATAATTGTTGGCCTAGCATTGGAACCTAATTTCCGTACTCAAATTCCATTGTTTACATAACTTATCGAGGGTTTGAAGATTTTGTCGTAAATTTCCAGTGTACTTACTTTCGATTTGAATCAATAGAGCTGTAAATGAGATATTGGATCCGAAAAAGGTTTCTTTATTTATTTGGTCATTAAATCTGTATTCTTCCTAAAAACGTATGGGAGCAGAAAAAGAAGGGGCTAGTTTTCATAATTTCAAAAATAACAAAACATTTGATGAATGAGACTTCCAACATCAAATGACCATAACTTTTGACTGGGGTATCGTAACGACTATTATAATATATCAAATCGGAGCTCGTCCCGATCCATACACTAATTGTTGGCCTCGGAATGGAACCTGATTTCTGTACCCAAATTCCATAGTTTACATAACTTATCGAGGGTTTTAAGATTTTGTCGTAAATTTGCGGTTTACTTACTTTCGATATGATTCAATAGAGCTATCAATGAGATATTGGTTCCGACAAAGGTTTCTTTATTTATTTGGTCATTAAATCTGTATTCTTCCTAAAAACGTATGGGAGCAGAAAAAGAAAAGGGCTAGTTTTCAAAACTTCAAAAATTCGAAAACATTTGATGAATCAGACTTCCAACATCAAATGACCATAACTTTTGACTGGGGTATCGTAACGACTATTATAATATATCAAAATCGGAGCTCGTCTCGATCCATACAATAATTGTTGGCCTAACATTGGAACCTGATTTCCGTACCCAAATTCCATCGTTTACATAACTTATCGAGGGTTTGAAGATTTTGTCGTAAATTTCCGGTTTACTTATTTTCGATTTGAATCAATAGAGCTGTAAATGAGATATTGGATCCGTAAAGGTTTCTTTATTTATTTGGTCATTAAATCTGTATTCTTCCTAAAAATCTATGGGAGCAGAAAAAGAAAGGATCTAGTTTTCATAATTTCAAATATAACAAAACATTTGATGAATCAGACTTTCAACATCAAATGACCATAACTTTTAACTCGGGTATCGTAACGACTATTATAATATATCAAATCGGAGCACGTCTCGATTCATACAATAATTTTTGGCCTCGGAATGGAACCTGATTTCTGTACCCAAATTCCATCGTTTACATAATTTATCGAGGGTTTTAAGATTTTGTCGTAAATTTGCAGTTTACTTACCTTCGATATGATTCAATAGAGCTGTCAATGAGATATTGGTTCCGACAAAGGTTTCTTTATTTATTTGGTCATTAAATCTGTATTCTTCCTAAAAAACTATGGGAGTAGAAAAAGAAGGGGGCTAGTTTTCATAATTTAAAAAATAACAAAACATTTGATGAATTAGACTTCCAACATCAAATGACCATAACTTTTGACTAGGGTATCGTAACGACTATTATAATATATGAAATCGGAGCTCCTCTCGATCCATTACAATAATTGTTGGCCTAGCATTGGAACCTCATTTCCGTAACCAAATTACATCGTTTACATAACTTATCGAGAGTTTGAAGATTTTGTCGTAAATTTGCGGTTTACTTACCTTCGATTTGAATCAATAGAGCTGTAAATGAGATATTGCATCCGATAAAGGTTTCTTTATTTATTTGGTCATTAAATCTGTATTCTTCCTAAAAAGCTATGGGAGCAGAAAAAGAAAGGGGCTAGATTTCATAATTTCAAAAATAACAAAACATTTGATGAATCAGACTTCCAACATCAAATGACCATAACTTTTGACTAGGGTATCGTAACGACTATTATAATATATCAAATCGGAGCTCGTCTCGATCCATACAATAATTGTTGGCCTCGGAATGGAAGCTGATTTCTGTACCCAAATTCCATCGTGTACATAACCTATCGATGGTTTTAAGATTTTGTCGTAAATTTGCGGTTTACTTACCTTCGATATGATTCAATAGAGCTGTCAATGAGATATTGGTTCCGACAAAGGTTTCTTTATTTATTTGGTCATTAAATCGGTATTCTTCCTAAAAAACTATGGGAGTAGAAAAAGAAAGGGGCTAGTTTTCATAATTTGAAAAATAACAAAACATTTGATGAATCAGACTTCCAACATCAAATGACCATAACTTTTGACTAGGGTATAGTAACGACTATTGTAATATATCAAAATCGGAGCTCGTCTCGATCCATACAATAATTGTTGGCCTAGCATTGGAACCTGATTTCCGTACCAAATTCCATCGTTTACATAACTTATAGAGGGTTTGAAGATTTTGTCGTAAATTTCCGGTTTACTTACTTTCCATTTGAATCAATAGAGCTGTAAATGAGATATTGGATCCGAAAAAGGTTTCTTTATTTATTTGGTCATTAAATCTGTATTCTTCCTAAAAAAATATGGGAGCCGAAAAAGAAAGGGGCTAGATTTCATAATTTCAAAAATAACAAAACATTTGATGAATGAGACTTCCAACATCAAATGACCATAACTTTTGAGTGGGGTATCGTAACGACTATTATAATATATCAAAATCGGAGCTCGTCTCGATCCATACAATAATTGTTGGCCTAGCATTGGAACCTGATTTCCGTACCCAAATTCCATCGTTTACATAACTTATCGAGGGTTTGAAGATTTTGTCGTAAATTTCCAGTTTACTTACTTTCGATTTGAATCAATAGAGCTGTAAATGAGATATTGGATCCGAAAAAGGTTTCTTTATTTATTTGGTCATTAAATCTGTATTCTTCCTAAAAAACTATGGGAGCAGAAAAAGAAAAGGGCTAGTTTTCATAACTTCAAATATAACAAAACATTTGATGAATCAAACTTCCAACATCAAATGACCATAACTTTTAACTCGGGTATCGTAACGACTATTATAATATATCAAAATCGGAGCTCGTCTCGATCCATACAATAATTGTTGGACTAGCATTGGAACCTGATTTCCGTACCAAATTCCATCGTTTACATAACTTATAGAGGGTTTGAAGATTTTGTCGTAAATTTCCGGTTTACTTATTTTCGATTTGAATCAATAGAGCTGTAAATGAGATATTGGATCCGAAAAGGTTTCTTTATTTATTTGGTCATTAAATCTGTATTCTTCCTAAAAAACTATGGGAGCAGAAAAAGAAAGGGGCTAGTTTTCATAATTTCAAATATAACAAAACATTTGATGAATCAGACTTCCAACATCAAATGACCATAACTTTTGACTGGGATATCGTAACGACTATTATAATATATCAAATCGGAGCACGTCTCGATCCACACAATAATTGTTGGCCTCGGAATGGAACCTGATTTCTGTACCCAAATTCCATCGTTTACATAATTTATCGAGGGTTTTAAGATTTTGTCGTAAATTTGCAGTTTACTTACCTTCGATATGATTCAATAGAGCTGTCAATGAGATATTGGTTCCGACAAAGGTTTCTGTATTTATTTGGTCATTAAATCTGTAATCTTCCTAAAAAACTATGGGAGTAGAAAAAGAAAGGGGCTAGTTTTCATAATTTCAAAAATAACAAAACATTTGATGAATTAGACTTCCAACATCAAATGACCATAACTTTTGACTAGGGTATCGTAACGACTATTATAATATATGAAATCGGAGCTCGTCTCGATCCATTACAATAATTGTTGGCCTAGCATTGGAACCTGATTTCCGTAACCAAATTACATCGTTTACATAACTTATCGAGAGTTTGAAGATTTTGTCGTAAATTTGCGGTTTACTTACCTTCGATTTGAATCAATAGAGCTGTAAATGAGATATTGCATCCGATAAAGGTTTCTTTATTTATTTTGTCATTAAATCTGTATTCTTCCTAAAAAGCTATGGGAGCAGAAAAAGAAAGGGGCTAGATTTCATAATTTCAAAAATAACAAAACATTTGATGAATGAGACTTCCAACATCAAATGACCATAACTTTTGACTAGGGTATCGTAACGACTATTATAATATATCAAATCGGAGCTCGTCTCGATCCATACAATAATTGTTGGCCTCGGAATGGAACCTGATTTTTGTACCCAAATTCCATCGTGTACATAACTTATCGATGGTTTTAAGATTTTGTCGTAAATTTGCGGTTTACTTACCTTCGATATGATTCAATAGAGCTGTCAATGAGATATTGGTTCCGACAAAGGTTTCTTTATTTATTTGGTCATTAAATCGGTATTCTTCCTAAAAAACTATGGGAGTAGAAAAAGAAAGGGGCTAGTTTTCATAATTTCAAAAATAACAAAACATTTGATGAATCAGACTTCCAACATCAAATGACCATAACTTTTGACTAGGGTATCGTAACGACTATTATAATATATGAAATCGGAGCTCGTCTCGATCCATTACAATAATTGTTGGCCTAGCATTGGAACCTGATTTCCGTACCCAAATTCCATCGTTTACATAACTTATCGAGGGTTTGAAGATTTTGTCGTAAATTTCCAGTGTACTTACTTTCCATTTGAATCAATAGAGCTGTAAATGAGATATTGGATCCGAAAAAGGTTTCTTTATTTATTTGGTCATTAAATCTGTATTCTTCCTAAAAAAATATGGGAGCCGAAAAAGAAAGGGGCTAGATTTCATAATTTCAAAAATAACAAAACATTTGATGAATGAGACTTCCAACATCAAATGACCATAACTTTTGAGTGGGGTATCGTAACGACTATTATAATATATCAAAATCGGAGCTCGTCTCGATCCATACAATAATTGTTGGCCTAGCATGGGAACCTGATTTCCGTACCCAAATTCCATCGTTTACATAACTTATCGAGGGTTTGAAGATTTTGTCGTAAATTTCCAGTGTCCTTACTTTCGATTTGAATCAATAGAGCTGTAAATGAGATATTGGATCCGAAAAAGGTTTCTTTATTTATTTGGTCATTAAATCTGTATTCTTCCTAAAAACGTATGGGAGCAGAAAAAGAAAGGGGCTAGTTTTCATAATTTCAAAAATAACAAAACATTTGATGAATGAGACTTCCAACATCAAATGACCATAACTTTTGACTGGGGTATCGTAACGACTATTATAATATATCAAATCGGAGCTCGTCCCGATCCATACACTAATTGTTGGCCTCGGAATGGAACCTGATTTCTGTACCCAAATTCCATAGTTTACATAACTTATCGAGGGTTTTAAGATTTTGTCGTAAATTTGCGGTTTACTTACCTTCGATATGATTCAATAGAGCTATCAATGAGATATTGGTTCCGACAAAGGTTTCTTTATTTATTTGGTCATTAAATCTGTATTCTTCCTAAAAACGTATTGGAGCAGAAAAAGAAAAGGGCTAGTTTTCAAAACTTCAAAAATTCGAAAACATTTGATGAATCAGACTTCCAACATCAAATGACCATAACTTTTGACTGGGGTATCGTAACGACTATTATAATATATCAAAATCGGAGCTCGTCTCGATCCATACAATAATTGTTGGCCTAACATTGGAACCTGATTTTCGTACCCAAATTCCATCGTTTACATAACTTATCGAGGGTTTGAAGATTTTGTCGTAAATTTCCGGTTTACTTATTTTCGATTTGAATCAATAGAGCTGTAAATGAGATATTGGATCCGAAAAGGTTTCTTTATTTATTTGGTCATTAAATCTTTATTCTTCCTAAAAAACTATGGGAGCAGAAAAAGAAAGGGGCTAGTTTTCATAATTTCAAATATAAGAAAACATTTGATGAATCAGACTTCCAACATCAAATGACCATAACTTTTAACTCGGGTATCGTAACGACTATTATAATATATCAAATCGGAGCACGTCTCGATTCATACAATAATTTTTGGCCTCGAAATGGAACCTGATTTCTGTACCCAAATTCCATCGTTTACATAATTTATCGAGGGTTTTAAGATTTTGTCGTAAATTTGCAGTTTACTTACCTTCGATTGATTCAATAGAGCTGTCAATGAGATATTGGTTCCGACAAAGGTTTCTTTATTTATTTGGTCATTAAATCTGTATTCTTCCTAAAAAACTATGGGAGTAGAAAAAGAAAGGGGCTAGTTTTCATAATTTCAAAAATAACAAAACATTTGATGAATTAGACTTCCAACATCAAATGACCATAACTTTTGAGTAAGGTATCGTAACGACTATTATAATATATGAAATCGGAGCTCGTCTCGATCCATTACAATAATTGTTGGCCTAGCATTGGAACCTCATTTCCGTAACCAAATTACATCGTTTACATAACTTATCGAGAGTTTGAAGATTTTGTCGTAAATTTGCGGTTTACTTACCTTCGATTTGAATCAATAGAGCTGTAAATGAGATATTGCATCCGATAAAGGTTTCTTTATTTATTTGGTCATTAAATCTGTATTCTTCCTAAAAAGCTATGGGAGCAGAAAAAGAAAGGGGCTAGATTTCATAATTTCAAAAATAACAAAACATTTGATGAATGAGACTTCCAACATCAAATGACCATAACTTTTGACTAGGGTATCGTAACGACTATTATAATATATCAAATCGAAGCTCGTCTCGATCCATACAATAATTTTTGGCCTCGGAATGGAACCAGATTTTTGTACCCAAATTCCATCGTGTACATAACTTATCGATGGTTTTAAGATTTTGTCGTAAATTTGCGGTTTACTTACCTTCGATATGATTCAATAGAGCTGTCAATGAGATATTGGTTCCGACAAAGGTTTCTTTATTTATTTGGTCATTAAATCGGTATTCTTCCTAAAAAACTATGGGAGTAGAAAAAGAAAGGGGCTAGTTTTCATAATTTCAAAAATAACAAAACATTTGATGAATCAGACTTCCAACATCAAATGACCATAACTTTTGACTAGGGTATCGTAACGACTATTGTAATATATCAAAATCGGAGCTCGTCTCGATCCATACAATAATTGTTGGCCTAGCATTGGAACCTGATTTCCGTACCAAATTCCATCGTTTACATAACTTATAGAGGGTTTGAAGATTTTGTCGTAAATTTCCGGTTTACTTACTTTCCATTTGAATCAATAGAGCTGTAAATGAGATATTGGATCCGAAAAAGGTTTCTTTATTTATTTGGTCATTAAATCTGTATTCTTCCTAAAAAAATATGGGAGCCGAAAAAGAAAGGGGCTAGTTTTCATAACTTCAAATATAACAAAACATTTGATGAATCAAACTTCCAACATCAAATGACCATAACTTTTAACTCGGGTATCGTAACGACTATTATAATATATCAAAATCGGAGCTCGTCTCGATCCATACAATAATTGTTGGCCTAGCATTGGAACCTGATTTCCGTACCAAATTCCATCGTTTACATAACTTATAGAGGGTTTGAAGATTTTGTCGTAAATTTCCGGTTTACTTATTTTCGATTTGAATCAATAGAGCTGTAAATGAGATATTGGATCCGAAAAGGTTTCTTTATTTATTTGGTCATTAAATCTGTATTCTTCCTAAAAAACTATGGGAGCAGAAAAAGAAAGGGGCTAGTTTTCATAATTTCAAATATAACAAAACATTTGATGAATCAGACTTCCAACATCAAATGACCATAACTTTTAACTCGGGTATCGTAACGACTATTATAATATATCAAATCGGAGCACGTCTCGATTCATACAATAATTTTTGGCCTCGGAATGGAACCTGATTTCTGTACCCAAATTCCATCGTTTACATAATTTATCGAGGGTTTTAAGATTTTGTCGTAAATTTGCAGTTTACTTACCTTCGATATGATTCAATAGAGCTGTCAATGAGATATTGGTTCCGACAAAGGTTTCTTTATTTATTTGGTCATTAAATCTGTATTCTTCCTAAAAAACTATGGGAGTAGAAAAAGAAAGGGGCTAGTTTTCATAATTTCAAAAATAACAAAACATTTGATGAATTAGACTTCCAACATCAAATGACCATAACTTTTGACTAGGGTATCGTAACGACTATTATAATATATCAAAATCGGAGCTCGTCTCGATCCATACAATAATTGTTGGCCTAACATTGGAACCTGATTTTCGTACCCAAATTCCATCGTTTACATAACTTATCGAGGGTTTGAAGATTTTGTCGTAAATTTCCGGTTTACTTATTTTCGATTTGAATCAATAGAGCTGTAAATGAGATATTGGATCCGAAAAGGTTTCTTTATTTATTTGGTCATTAAATCTTTATTCTTCCTAAAAAACTATGGGAGCAGAAAAAGAAAGGGGCTAGTTTTCATAATTTCAAATATAAGAAAACATTTGATGAATCAGACTTCCAACATCAAATGACCATAACTTTTAACTCGGGTATCGTAACGACTATTATAATATATCAAATCGGAGCTCGTCTCGATCCATACAATAATTTTTGGCCTCGAAATGGAACCTGATTTCTGTACCCAAATTCCATCGTGTACATAATTTATCGAGGGTTTTAAGATTTTGTCGTAAATTTGCAGTTTACTTACCTTCGATATGATTCAATAGAGCTGTCAATGAGATATTGGTTCCGACAAAGGTTTCTTTATTTATTTGGTCATTAAATCTGTATTCTTCCTAAAAAACTATGGGAGTAGAAAAAGAAAGGGGCTAGTTTTCATAATTTCAAAAATAACAAAACATTTGATGAATTAGACTTCCAACATCAAATGACCATAACTTTTGACTAGGGTATCGTAACGACTATTATAATATATGAAATCGGAGCTCGTCTCGATCCATTACAATAATTGTTGGCCTAGCATTGGAACCTGATTTCCGTACCCAAATTCCATCGTTTACATAACTTATCGAGGGTTTGAAGATTTTGTCGTAAATTTCCAGTGTACTTACTTTCCATTTGAATCAATAGAGCTGTAAATGAGATATTGGATCCGAAAAAGGTTTCTTTATTTATTTGGTCATTAAATCTGTATTCTTCCTAAAAAAATATGGGAGCCGAAAAAGAAAGGGGCTAGTTTTCATAACTTCAAATATAACAAAACATTTGATGAATCAAACTTCGAACATCAAATGACCATAACTTTTAACTCGGGTATCGTAACGACTATTATAATATATCAAAATCGGAGCTCGTCTCGATCCATACAATAATTGTTGGCCTAGCATTGGAACCTGATTTCCGTACCAAATTCCATCGTTTACATAACTTATAGAGGGTTTGAAGATTTTGTCGTAAATTTCCGGTTTACTTATTTTCGATTTGAATCAATAGAGCTGTAAATGAGATATTGGATCCGAAAAGGTTTCTTTATTTATTTGGTCATTAAATCTGTATTCTTCCTAAAAAACTATGGGAGCAGAAAAAGAAAGGGGCTAGTTTTCATAATTTCAAATATAACAAAACATTTGATGAATCAGACTTCCAACATCAAATGACCATAACTTTTAACTCGGGTATCGTAACGACTATTATAATATATCAAATCGGAGCACGTCTCGATTCATACAATAATTTTTGGCCTCGGAATGGAACCTGATTTCTGTACCCAAATTCCATCGTTTACATAATTTATCGAGGGTTTTAAGATTTTGTCGTAAATTTGCAGTTTACTTACCTTCGATATGATTCAATAGAGCTGTCAATGAGATATTGGTTCCGACAAAGGTTTCTTTATTTATTTGGTCATTAAATCTGTATTCTTCCTAAAAAACTATGGGAGTAGAAAAAGAAAGGGGCTAGTTTTCATAATTTCAAAAATAACAAAACATTTGATGAATTAGACTTCCAACATCAAATGACCATAACTTTTGACTAGGGTATCGTAACGACTATTATAATATATCAAAATCGGAGCTCGTCTCGATCCATACAATAATTGTTGGCCTAACATTGGAACCTGATTTTCGTACCCAAATTCCATCGTTTACATAACTTATCGAGGGTTTGAAGATTTTGTCGTAAATTTCCGGTTTACTTATTTTCGATTTGAATCAATAGAGCTGTAAATGAGATATTGGATCCGAAAAGGTTTCTTTATTTATTTGGTCATTAAATCTTTATTCTTCCTAAAAAACTATGGGAGCAGAAAAAGAAAGGGGCTAGTTTTCATAATTTCAAATATAAGAAAACATTTGATGAATCAGACTTCCAACATCAAATGACCATAACTTTTAACTCGGGTATCGTAACGACTATTATAATATATCAAATCGGAGCTCGTCTCGATCCATACAATAATTTTTGGCCTCGAAATGGAACCTGATTTCTGTACCCAAATTCCATCGTGTACATAATTTATCGAGGGTTTTAAGATTTTGTCGTAAATTTGCAGTTTACTTACCTTCGATATGATTCAATAGAGCTGTCAATGAGATATTGGTTCCGACAAAGGTTTCTTTATTTATTTGGTCATTAAATCTGTATTCTTCCTAAAAAACTATGGGAGTAGAAAAAGAAAGGGGCTAGTTTTCATAATTTCAAAAATAACAAAACATTTGATGAATTAGACTTCCAACATCAAATGACCATAACTTTTGACTAGGGTATCGTAACGACTATTATAATATATGAAATCGGAGCTCGTCTCGATCCATTACAATAATTGTTGGCCTAGCATTGGAACCTGATTTCCGTACCCAAATTCCATCGTTTACATAACTTATCGAGGGTTTGAAGATTTTGTCGTAAATTTCCAGTGTACTTACTTTCCATTTGAATCAATAGAGCTGTAAATGAGATATTGGATCCGAAAAAGGTTTCTTTATTTATTTGGTCATTAAATCTGTATTCTTCCTAAAAAAATATGGGAGCCGAAAAAGAAAGGGGCTAGATTTCATAATTTCAAAAATAACAAAACATTTGATGAATGAGACTTCCAACATCAAATGACCATAACTTTTGAGTGGGGTATCGTAACGACTATTATAATATATCAAAATCGGAGCTCGTCTCGATCCATACAATAATTGTTGGCCTAGCATGGGAACCTGATTTCCGTACCCAAATTCCATCGTTTACATAACTTATCGAGGGTTTGAAGATTTTGTCGTAAATTTCCGGTTTACTTATTTTCGATTTGAATCAATAGAGCTGTAAATGAGATATTGGATCCGAAAAGGTTTCTTTATTTATTTGGTCATTAAATCTTTATTCTTCCTAAAAAACTATGGGAGCAGAAAAAGAAAGGGGCTAGTTTTCATAATTTCAAATATAAGAAAACATTTGATGAATCAGACTTCCAACATCAAATGACCATAACTTTTAACTCGGGTATCGTAACGACTATTATAATATATCAAATCGGAGCTCGTCTCGATCCATACAATAATTTTTGGCCTCGAAATGGAACCTGATTTCTGTACCCAAATTCCATCGTGTACATAATTTATCGAGGGTTTTAAGATTTTGTCGTAAATTTGCAGTTTACTTACCTTCGATATGATTCAATAGAGCTGTCAATGAGATATTGGTTCCGACAAAGGTTTCTTTATTTATTTGGTCATTAAATCTGTATTCTTCCTAAAAAACTATGGGAGTAGAAAAAGAAAGGGGCTAGTTTTCATAATTTCAAAAATAACAAAACATTTGATGAATTAGACTTCCAACATCAAATGACCATAACTTTTGACTAGGGTATCGTAACGACTATTATAATATATGAAATCGGAGCTCGTCTCGATCCATTACAATAATTGTTGGCCTAGCATTGGAACCTGATTTCCGTACCCAAATTCCATCGTTTACATAACTTATCGAGGGTTTGAAGATTTTGTCGTAAATTTCCAGTGTACTTACTTTCCATTTGAATCAATAGAGCTGTAAATGAGATATTGGATCCGAAAAAGGTTTCTTTATTTATTTGGTCATTAAATCTGTATTCTTCCTAAAAAAATATGGGAGCCGAAAAAGAAAGGGGCTAGATTTCATAATTTCAAAAATAACAAAACATTTGATGAATGAGACTTCCAACATCAAATGACCATAACTTTTGAGTGGGGTATCGTAACGACTATTATAATATATCAAAATCGGAGCTCGTCTCGATCCATACAATAATTGTTGGCCTAGCATGGGAACCTGATTTCCGTACCCAAATTCCATCGTTTACATAACTTATCGAGGGTTTGAAGATTTTGTCGTAAATTTCCAGTGTCCTTACTTTCGATTTGAATCAATAGAGCTGTAAATGAGATATTGGATCCGAAAAAGGTTTCTTTATTTATTTGGTCATTAAATCTGTATTCTTCCTAAAAACGTATGGGAGCAGAAAAAGAAAGGGGCTAGTTTTCATAATTTCAAAAATAACAAAACATTTGATGAATGAGACTTCCAACATCAAATGACCATAACTTTTGACTGGGGTATCGTAACGACTATTATAATATATCAAATCGGAGCTCGTCCCGATCCATACACTAATTGTTGGCCTCGGAATGGAACCTGATTTCTGTACCCAAATTCCATAGTTTACATAACTTATCGAGGGTTTTAAGATTTTGTCGTAAATTTGCGGTTTACTTACCTTCGATATGATTCAATAGAGCTATCAATGAGATATTGGTTCCGACAAAGGTTTATTTATTTATTTGGTCATTAAATCTGTATTCTTCCTAAAAACGTATGGGAGCAGAAAAAGAAAAGGGCTAGTTTTCAAAACTTCAAAAATTCGAAAACATTTGATGAATCAGACTTCCAACATCAAATGACCATAACTTTTGACTGGGGTATCGTAACGACTATTATAATATATCAAAATCGGAGCTCGTCTCGATCCATACAATAATTGTTGGCCTAACATTGGAACGTGATTTTCGTACCCAAATTCCATCGTTTACATAACTTATCGAGGGTTTGAAGATTTTGTCGTAAATTTCCGGTTTACTTATTTTCGATTTGAATCAATAGAGCTGTAAATGAGATATTGGATCCGAAAAGGTTTCTTTATTTATTTGGTCATTAAATCTGTATTCTTCCTAAAAAACTATGGGAGTAGAAAAAGAAAGGGGCTAGTTTTCAAAATTTCAAAAATAACAAAACATTTGATGAATCAGACTTCCAACATCAAATGACCATAACTTTTGACTAGGGTATCGTAACGACTATTATAATATATGAAATCGGAGCTCGTCTCGATCCATTACAATAATTGTTGGCCTAGCATTGGAACCTCATTTCCGTAACCAAATTACATCGTTTACATAACTTATCGAGAGTTTGAAGA
Source organism: Hippophae tibetana (assembly GCA_037013495.1). Taxonomy (NCBI): domain Eukaryota; kingdom Viridiplantae; phylum Streptophyta; class Magnoliopsida; order Rosales; family Elaeagnaceae; genus Hippophae; species Hippophae tibetana. The sequence continues at coordinate 82,253,697 of CM072801.1, forward strand.
TTTTGTCGTAAATTTGCGGTTTACTTACCTTCGATTTGAATCAATAGAGCTGTAAATGAGATATTGCATCCGATAAAGGTTTCTTTATTTATTTGGTCATTAAATCTGTATTCTTCCTAAAAAGCTATGGGAGCAGAAAAAGAAAGGGGCTAGATTTCATAATTTCAAAAATAACAAAACATTTGATGAATGAGACTTCCAACTTCAAATGACCATAACTTTTGACTAGGGTATCGTAACGACTATTATAATATATCAAATCGGAGCTCGTCTCGATCCATACAATAATTGTTGGCCTCGGAATGGAACCTGATTTCTGTACCCAAATTCCATCGTTTACATAACTTATCGAGGGTTTTAAGATTTTGTTGTAAATATACGGATTACTTACCTTCGATATGATTCAATAGAGCTGTCAATGAGATATTGGTTCCGACAAAGGTTTCTTTATTTATTTGGTCATTAAATCGGTATTCTTCCTAAAAAACTATGGGAGTAGAAAAAGAAAGGGGCTAGTTTTCATAATTTCAAAAATAACAAAACATTTGATGAATCAGACTTCCAACATCAAATGACCATAACTTTTGACTAGGGTATCGTAACGACTATTGTAATATATCAAAATCGGAGCTCGTCTCGATCCATACAATAATTGTTGGCCTAGCATTGGAACCTGATTTCCGTACCAAATTCCATCGTTTACATAACTTATAGAGGGTTTGAAGATTTTGTCGTAAATTTCCGGTTTACTTACTTTCCATTTGAATCAATAGAGCTGTAAATGAGATATTGGATCCGAAAAAGGTTTCTTTATTTATTTGGTCATTAAATCTGTATTCTTCCTAAAAAAATATGGGAGCCGAAAAAGAAAAGGGCTAGTTTTCATAACTTCAAATATAACAAAACATTTGATGAATCAAACTTCCAACATCAAATGACCATAACTTTTAACTCGGGTATCGTAACGACTATTATAATATATCAAAATCGGAGCTCGTCTCGATCCATACAATAATTGTTGGCCTAGCATTGGAACCTGATTTCCGTACCAAATTCCATCGTTTACATAACTTATAGAGGGTTTGAAGATTTTGTCGTAAATTTCCGGTTTACTTACTTTCCATTTGAATCAATAGAGCTGTAAATGAGATATTGGATCCGAAAAAGGTTTCTTTATTTATTTGGTCATTAAATCTGTATTCCTCCTAAAAAAATATGGGAGCCGAAAAAGAAAGGGGCTAGATTTCATAATTTCAAAAATAACAAAACATTTGATGAATGAGACTTCCAACATCAAATGACCATAACTTTTGACTGGGGTATCGTAACGACTATTATAATATATCAAATCAGAGCTCATCTCGATCCATATAATAATTGTTGGCCTCGGAATGGAACCTGATTTCTGTACCCAAATTCCATAGTTTACATAACTTATCGAGGGTTTGAAGATTTTGTCGTAAATTTCCAGTTTACTTACTTTCGATTTGAATCAATAGAGCTGTAAATAAGATATTGGATCCGAAAAAGGTTTCTTTATTTATTTGGTCATTAAATCTGTATTCTTCCTAAAAAACTATGGGAGCAGAAAAACAAAAGGGCTAGTTTTCATAACTTCAAATATAACAAAACATTTGATGAATCAAACTTCCAACATCAAATGACCATAACTTTTAACTCGGGTATCGTAACGACTATTATAATATATCAAAATCGGAGCTCGTCTCGATCCATACAATAATTGTTGGCCTAGCATTGGATCCTGATTTCCGTACCCAAATTCCATCGTTTACATAACTTATCGAGGGTTTGAAGATTTTGTCGTAAATTTCCAGTTTACTTACTTTCGATTTGAATCAATATAGCTGTAAATGAGATATTGGATCCGAAAAAGGTTTCTTTATTTATTTCGTCATTAAATCTGTATTCTTCCTAAAAACGTATGGGAGCAGAAAAAGAAAGGGGCTAGTTTTCATAATTTCAAAAATAACAAAACATTTGATGAATCAGACTTCCAACATCAAATGACCATAACTTTTGACTGGGGTATCGTAACGACTATTATAATATATCAAATCGGAGCTCGTCTCGATCCATACAATAATTGTTGGCCTCGGAATGGAACCTGATTTCTGTACCCAAATTCCATAGTTTACATAACTTATCGAGGGTTTTAAGATTTTGTCGTAAATTTGCGGTTTACTTACCTTCGATATTATTCAATAGAGCTATCAATGAGATATTGGTTCCGACAAAGGTTTCTTTATTTATTTGGTCATTAAATCTGTATTCTTCCTAAAAACGTATGGGAGCAGAAAAAGAAAAGGGCTAGTTTTCAAAACTTCAAAAATACGAAAACATTTGATGAATCAGACTTCCAACATCAAATGACCATAACTTTTGACTGGGGTATCGTAACGACTATTATAATATATCAAAATCGGAGCTCGTCTCGATCCATACAATAATTGTTGGCCTAGCATTTGAGCCTGATTTCCGTACCCAAATTCCATCGTTTACATAACTTATCGAGGGTTTGAAGATTTTGTCATCAATTTCCGATTTACTTACTTTCGATTTGAATCAATAGAGCTGTAAATGAGATATTGGATCCGAAAAAGGTTTCTTTATTTATTTGGTCATTAAATCTGTATTCTTCCTAAAAAACTATGGGAGCAGAAAAAGAAAGGGGCTAGTTTTCATAATTTCAAAAATAACAAAACATTTGATGAATCAGACTTCCAACATCAAATGACCATAACTTTTGACTGGGGTATCGTAACGACTATTATAATATATCAAATCGGAGCTCGTCTCGATCCATACAATAATTGTTGGCCTCGGAATGGAACCTGATTTCTGTACCCAAATTCCATCGTTTACATAACTTATCGAGGGTTTTAAGATTTTGTTGTAAATATACGGATTACTTACTTTCGATTTGAATCAATAGAACTGTAAATGAGATATTGGATCCGACAAAGGTTTCTTTATTTATTTGGTCATTAAATCTGTATTCTTCCTGAAAAACTATGGGAGCAGAAAAAGAAAGGGGCTAGTTTTCATAATTTCAAAAATAACAAAACATTTGATGAATCAGACTTCCAACATCAAATGACCATAACTTTTGACTGGGGTATCGTAACGACTATTATTATATATCAAATCGGAGCTCGTCTCGATCCATACAATAATTGTTGGCCTAGCATTGGAACCTGATTTCCGTACCCAAATTCCATCGTTTACATAACTTATCGAGGGTTTGAAGATTTTGTCGTAAATTTCCAGTGTACTTACTTTCCATTTGAATCAATAGAGCTGTAAATGAGATATTGGATCCGAAAAAGGTTTCTTTATTTATTTGGTCATTAAATCTGTATTCTTCCTAAAAAAATATGGGAGCCGAAAAAGAAAGGGGCCAGTTTTCATAATTTCAAAAATAACAAAACATTTGATGAATCAGACTTCCAACATCAAATGACCATAACTTTTGAGTGGGGTATCGTAACGACTATTATAATATATCAAAATCGGAGCTCGTCTCGATCCATACAATAATTGTTGGCCTAGCATTGGAACCTGATTTCCGTACCCAAATTCCATCGTTTACATAACTTATCGAGGGTTTGAAGATTTTGTCGTAAATTTCCAGTGTACTTACTTTCCATTTGAATCAATAGAGCTGTAAATGAGATATTGGATCCGAAAAAGGTTTCTTTATTTATTTGGTCATTAAATCTGTATTCTTCCTAAAAAAATATGGGAGCCGAAAAAGAAAGGGGCTAGATTTCATAATTTCAAAAATAACAAAACATTTGATGAATGAGACTTCCAACATCAAATGACCATAACTTTTGAGTGGGGTATCGTAACGACTATTATAATATATCAAAATCGGAGCTCGTCTCGATCCATACAATAATTGTTGGCCTAGCATTGGAACCTGATTTCCGTACCCAAATTCCATCGTTTACATAACTTATCGAGGGTTTGAAGATTTTGTCATCAATTTCCGATTTACTTACTTTCGATTTGAATCAATAGAGCTGTAAATGAGATATTGGATCCGAAAAAGGTTTCTTTATTTATTTGGTCATTAAATCTGTATTATTCCTAAAAAACTATGGGAGCAGAAAAAGAAAGGGGCTAGTTTTCATAATTTCAAAAATAACAAAACATTTGATGAATCAGACTTCCAACATCAAATGACCATAACTTTTGACTGGGGTATCGTAACGACTATTATAATATATCAAATCGGAGCTCGTCTCGATCCATACAATAATTGTTGGCCTCGGAATGGAACCTGATTTCTGTACCCAAATTCCATCGTTTACATAACTTATCGAGGGTTTTAAGATTTTGTTGTAAATATACGGATTACTTACTTTCGATTTGAATCAATAGAACTGTAAATGAGATATTGGATCCGACAAAGGTTTCTTTATTTATTTGGTCATTAAATCTGTATTCTTCCTAAAAACGTATGGGAGCAGAAAAAGAAAGGGGCTAGTTTTCATAATTTCAAAAATAACAAAACATTTGATGAATCAGACTTCCAACATCAAATGACCATAACTTTTGACTGGGGTATCGTAACGACTATTTTTATATATCAAATCGGAGCTCGTCTCGATCCATACAATAATTGTTGGCCTAGCATTGGAACCTGATTTCCGTACCCAAATTCCATCGTTTACATAACTTATCGAGGGTTTGAAGATTTTGTCGTAAATTTCCAGTGTACTTACTTTCCATTTGAATCAATAGAGCTGTAAATGAGATATTGGATCCGAAAAAGGTTTCTTTATTTATTTGGTCATTAAATCTGTATTCTTCCTAAAAAAATATGGGAGCCGAAAAAGAAAGGGGCCAGTTTTCATAATTTCAAAAATAACAAAACATTTGATGAATCAGACTTCCAACATCAAATGACCATAACTTTTGAGTGGGGTATCGTAACGACTATTATAATATATCAAAATCGGAGCTCGTCTCGATCCATACAATAATTGTTGGCCTAGCATTGGAACCTGATTTCCGTACCCAAATTCCATCGTTTACATAACTTATCGAGGGTTTGAAGATTTTGTCGTAAATTTCCAGTGTACTTACTTTCCATTTGAATCAATAGAGCTGTAAATGAGATATTGGATCCGAAAAAGGTTTCTTTATTTATTTGGTCATTAAATCTGTATTCTTCCTAAAAAAATATGGGAGCCGAAAAAGAAAGGGGCTAGATTTCATAATTTCAAAAATAACAAAACATTTGATGAATGAGACTTCCAACATCAAATGACCATAACTTTTGAGTGGGGTATCGTAACGACTATTATAATATATCAAAATCGGAGCTCGTCTCGATCCATACAATAATTGTTGGCCTAGCATTGGAACCTGATTTCCGTACCCAAATTCCATCGTTTACATAACTTATCGAGGGTTTGAAGATTTTGTCGTAAATTTCCAGTGTACTTACTTTCCATTTGAATCAATAGAGCTGTAAATGAGATATTGGATCCGTAAAAGGTTTCTTTATTTATTTGGTCATTAAATCTGTATTCTTCCTAAAAAACTATGGGAGCAGAAAAAAGAAAGGGGCTAGTTTTCATAATTTCAAAAATAACAAAACATTTGATGAATCAGACTTCCAACATCAAATGACCATAACTTTTGACTGGGGTATCGTAACGACTATTGTAATATATCAAAATCGGAGCTCGTCTCGATCCATACAATAATTGTTGGCCTAGCATTGGAACCTAATTTCCGTACCCAAATTCCATCGTTTACATAACTTATCGAGGGTTTGAAGATTTTGTCGTAAATTTCCAGTTTACTTACTTTCGATTTGAATCAATAGAGCTGTAAATGAGATATTGGATCCGAAAAAGGTTTCTTTATTTATTTGGTCATTAAATCTGTATTCTTCCTAAAAACGTATGGGAGCAGAAAAAGAAAGGGGCTAGTTTTCATAATTTCAAAAATAACAAAACATTTGATGAATCAGACTTCCAACATCAAATGACCATAACTTTTGACTGGGGTATCGTAACGACTATTATAATATATCAAATCGGAGCTCGTCTCGATCCATACAATAATTGTTGGCCTAGCATTGGAACCTGATTTCCGTACCCAAATTCCATCGTTTACATAACTTATCGAGGGTTTGAAGATTTTGTCGTAAATTTCCAGTGTACTTACTTTCCATTTGAATCAATAGAGCTGTAAATGAGATATTGGATCCGAAAAAGGTTTCTTTATTTATTTGGTCATTAAATCTGTATTCTTCCTAAAAAAATATGGGAGCCGAAAAAGAAAGGGGCCAGTTTTCATAATTTCAAAAATAACAAAACATTTGATGAATCAGACTTCCAACATCAAATGACCATAACTTTTGAGTGGGGTATCGTAACGACTATTATAATATATCAAAATCGGAGCTCGTCTCGATCCATACAATAATTGTTGGCCTAGCATTGGAACCTGATTTCCGTACCCAAATTCCATCGTTTACATAACTTATCGAGGGTTTGAAGATTTTGTCGTAAATTTCCAGTGTACTTACTTTCCATTTGAATCAATAGAGCTGTAAATGAGATATTGGATCCGAAAAAGGTTTCTTTATTTATTTGGTCATTAAATCTGTATTCTTCCTAAAAAAATATGGGAGCCGAAAAAGAAAGGGGCTAGATTTCATAATTTCAAAAATAACAAAACATTTGATGAATGAGACTTCCAACATCAAATGACCATAACTTTTGAGTGGGGTATCGTAACGACTATTATAATATATCAAAATCGGAGCTCGTCTCGATCCATACAATAATTGTTGGCCTAGCATTGGAACCTGATTTCCGTACCCAAATTCCATCGTTTACATAACTTATCGAGGGTTTGAAGATTTTGTCGTAAATTTCCAGTGTACTTACTTTCGATTTGAATCAATAGAGCTGTAAATGAGATATTGGATCCGAAAAAGGTTTCTTTATTTATTTGGTCATTAAATCTGTATTCTTCCTAAAAACGTATGGGAGCAGAAAAAGAAAGGGGCTAGTTTTCATAATTTCAAAAATAACAAAACATTTGATGAATCAGACTTCCAACATCAAATGACCATAACTTTTGACTGGGGTATCGTAACGACTATTATAATATATCAAATCGGAGCTCGTCTCGATCCATACAATAATTGTTGGCCTAGCATTGGAACCTGATTTCCGTACCCAAATTCCATCGTTTACATAACTTATCGAGGGTTTGAAGATTTTGTCGTAAATTTCCAGTGTACTTACTTTCCATTTGAATCAATAGAGCTGTAAATGAGATATTGGATCCGAAAAAGGTTTCTTTATTTATTTGGTCATTAAATCTGTATTCTTCCTAAAAAACTATGGGAGCAGAAAAAAGAAAGGGGCTAGTTTTCATAATTTCAAAAATAACAAAACATTTGATGAATCAGACTTCCAACATCAAATGACCATAACTTTTGACTGGGGTATCGTAACGACTATTGTAATATATCAAAATCGGAGCTCGTCTCGATCCATACAATAATTGTTGGCCTAGCATTGGAACCTAATTTCCGTACCCAAATTCCATCGTTTACATAACTTATCGAGGGTTTGAAGATTTTGTCGTAAATTTCCAGTTTACTTACTTTCGATTTGAATCAATAGAGCTGTAAATGAGATATTGGATCCGAAAGGGTTTCTTTAATTATTTGGTCATTAAATCTGTATTCTTCCTAAAAAACTATGGGAGCAGAAAAAGAAAAGGGCTAGTTTTCATAATTTCAAACATAACAAAACATTTGATGAATCAGACTTCCAACATCAAATGACCATAACTTTTGACTGGGGTATCGTAACGACTATTGTAATATATCAAAATCGGAGCTCGTCTCGATCCATACAATAATTGTTGGCCTAGCATTGGAACCTAATTTCCGTACCCAAATTCCATCGTTTACATAACTTATCGAGGGTTTGAAGATTTTGTCGTAAATTTCCAGTGTACTTACTTTCCATTTGAATCAATAGAGCTGTAAATGAGATATTGGATCCGAAAAAGGTTTCTTTATTTATTTGGTCATTAAATCTGTATTCTTCCTAAAAAATTATGGGAGCCGAAAAAGAAAGGGGCTAGATTTCATAATTTCAAAAATAACAAAATATTTGATGAATGAGACTTCCAACATCAAATGACCATAACTTTTGAGTGGGGTATCGTAACGACTATTATAATATATCAAAATCGGAGCTCGTCTCGATCCATACAATAATTGTTGGCCTAGCATTGGAACCTGATTTCCGTACCCAAATTCCATCGTTTACATAACTTATCGAGGGTTTGAAGATTTTGTCGTAAATTTCCAGTGTACTTACTTTCGATTTGAATCAATAGAGCTGTAAATGAGATATTGGATCCGAAAAAGGTTTCTTTATTTATTTGGTCATTAAATCTGTATTCTTCCTAAAAACGTATGGGAGCAGAAAAAGAAAGGGGCTAGTTTTCATAATTTCAAAAATAACAAAACATTTGATGAATCAGACTTCCAACATCAAATGACCATAACTTTTGACTGGGGTATCGTAACGACTATTATAATATATCAAATCGGAGCTCGTCTCGATCCATACAATAATTGTTGGCCTAGCATTGGAACCTGATTTCCGTACCCAAATTCCATCGTTTACATAACTTATCGAGGGTTTGAAGATTTTGTCGTAAATTTCCAGTGTACTTACTTTCCATTTGAATCAATAGAGCTGTAAATGAGATATTGGATCCGAAAAAGGTTTCTTTATTTATTTGGTCATTAAATCTGTATTCTTCCTAAAAAACTATGGGAGCAGAAAAAAGAAAGGGGCTAGTTTTCATAATTTCAAAAATAACAAAACATTTGATGAATCAGACTTCCAACATCAAATGACCATAACTTTTGACTGGGGTATCGTAACGACTATTGTAATATATCAAAATCGGAGCTCGTCTCGATCCATACAATAATTGTTGGCCTAGCATTGGAACCTAATTTCCGTACCCAAATTCCATCGTTTACATAACTTATCGAGGGTTTGAAGATTTTGTCGTAAATTTCCAGTTTACTTACTTTCGATTTGAATCAATAGAGCTGTAAATGAGATATTGGATCCGAAAAGGTTTCTTTAATTATTTGGTCATTAAATCTGTATTCTTCCTAAAAAACTATGGGAGCAGAAAAAGAAAAGGGCTAGGTTTCATAATTTCAAACATAACAAAACATTTGATGAATCAGACTTCCAACATCAAATGACCATAACTTTTGACTGGGGTATCGTAACGACTATTGTAATATATCAAAATCGGAGCTCGTCTCGATCCATACAATAATTGTTGGCCTAGCATTGGAACCTAATTTCCGTACCCAAATTCCATCGTTTACATAACTTATCGAGGGTTTGAAGATTTTGTCGTAAATTTCCAGTGTACTTACTTTCCATTTGAATCAATAGAGCTGTAAATGAGATATTGGATCCGAAAAAGGTTTCTTTATTTATTTCGTCATTAAATCTGTATTCTTCCTAAAAAAATATGGGAGCCGAAAAAGAAAGGGGCTAGATTTCATAATTTCAAAAATAACAAAACATTTGATGAATGAGACTTCCAACATCAAATGACCATAACTTTTGAGTGGGGTATCGTAACGACTATTATAATATATCAAAATCGGAGCTCGTCTCGATCCATACAATAATTGTTGGCCTAGCATTGGAACCTGATTTCCGTACCCAAATTCCATCGTTTACATAACTTATCGAGGGTTTGAAGATTTTGTCGTAAATTTCCAGTGTACTTACTTTCGATTTGAATCAATAGAGCTGTAAATAAGATATTGGATCCGAAAAAGGTTTCTTTATTTATTTGGTCATTAAATCTGTATTCTTCCTAAAAACGTATGGGAGCAGAAAAAGAAAGGGGCTAGTTTTCATAATTTCAAAAATAACAAAACATTTGATGAATCAGACTTCCAACATCAAATGACCATAACTTTTGACTGGGGTATCGTAACGACTATTATAATATATCAAATCGGAGCTCGTCTCGATCCATACAATAATTGTTGGCCTAGCATTGGAACCTGATTTCCGTACCCAAATTCCATCGTTTACATAACTTATCGAGGGTTTGAAGATTTTGTCGTAAATTTCCAGTGTACTTACTTTCCATTTGAATCAATAGAGCTGCAAATGAGATATTGGATCCGAAAAAGGTTTCTTTATTTATTTGGTCATTAAATCTGTATTCTTCCTAAAAAACTATGGGAGCAGAAAAAAGAAAGGGGCTAGTTTTCATAATTTCAAAAATAACAAAACATTTGATGAATCAGACTTCCAACATCAAATGACCATAACTTTTGACTGGGGTATCGTAACGACTATTGTAATATATCAAAATCGGAGCTCGTCTCGATCCATACAATAATTGTTGGCCTAGCATTGGAACCTAATTTCCGTACCCAAATTCCATCGTTTACATAACTTATCGAGGGTTTGAAGATTTTGTCGTAAATTTCCAGTTTACTTACTTTCGATTTGAATCAATAGAGCTGTAAATGAGATATTGGATCCGAAAAGGTTTCTTTAATTATTTGGTCATTAAATCTGTATTCTTCCTAAAAAACTATGGGAGCAGAAAAAGAAAAGGGCTAGTTTTCATAATTTCAAACATAACAAAACATTTGATGAATCAGACTTCCAACATCAAATGACCATAACTTTTAACTCGGGTATCGTAACGACTATTATAATATATCAAATCGGAGCACGTCTCGATTCATACAATAATTTTTGGCCTCGGAATGGAACCTGATTTCTGTACCCAAATTCCATCGTTTACATAATTTATCGAGGGTTTTAAGATTTTGTCGTAAATTTGCAGTTTACTTACCTTCGATATGATTCAATAGAGCTGTCAATGAGATATTGGTTCCGACAAAGGTTTCTTTATTTATTTGGTCATTAAATCTGTATTCTTCCTAAAAACGTATGGGAGCAGAAAAAGAAAAGGGCTAGTTTTCAAAACTTCAAAAATACGAAAACATTTGATGAATCAGACTTCCAACATCAAATGACCATAACTTTTGACTGGGGTATCGTAACGACTATTATAATATATCAAAATCGGAGCTCGTCTCGATCCATACAATAATTGTTGGCCTAGCATTTGAGCCTGATTTCCGTACCCAAATTCCATCGTTTACATAACTTATCGAGGGTTTGAAGATTTTGTCATCAATTTCCGATTTACTTACTTTCGATTTGAATCAATAGAGCTGTAAATGAGATATTGGATCCGAAAAAGGTTTCTTTATTTATTTGGTCATTAAATCTGTATTCTTCCTAAAAACGTATGGGAGCAGAAAAAGAAAGGGGCTAGTTTTCATAATTTCAAAAATAACAAAACATTTGATGAATCAGACTTCCAACATCAAATGACCATAACTTTTGACTGGGGTATCGTAACGACTATTATAATATATCAAATCGGAGCTCGTCTCGATCCATACAATAATTGTTGGCCTAGCATTGGAACCTGATTTCCGTACCCAAATTCCATCGTTTACATAACTTATCGAGGGTTTGAAGATTTTGTCATCAATTTCCGATTTACTTACTTTCGATTTGAATCAATAGAGCTGTAAATGAGATATTGGATCCGAAAAAGGTTTCTTTATTTATTTGGTCATTAAATCTGTATTCTTCCTAAAAAACTATGGGAGCAGAAAAAGAAAGGGGCTAGTTTTCATAATTTCAAAAATAACAAAACATTTGATGAATCAGACTTCCAACATCAAATGACCATAACTTTTGACTGGGGTATCGTAACGACTATTATAATATATCAAATCGGAGCTCGTCTCGATCCATACAATAATTGTTGGCCTCGGAATGGAACCTGATTTCTGTACCCAAATTCCATCGTTTACATAACTTATCGAGGGTTTTAAGATTTTGTTGTAAATATACGGATTACTTACTTTCGATTTGAATCAATAGAACTGTAAATGAGATATTGGATCCGACAAAGGTTTCTTTATTTATTTGGTCATTAAATCTGTATTCTTCCTGAAAAACTATGGGAGCAGAAAAAGAAAGGGGCTAGTTTTCATAATTTCAAAAATAACAAAACATTTGATGAATCAGACTTCCAACATCAAATGACCATAACTTTTGACTGGGGTATCGTAACGACTATTATTATATATCAAATCGGAGCTCGTCTCGATCCATACAATAATTGTTGGCCTAGCATTGGAACCTGATTTCCGTACCCAAATTCCATCGTTTACATAACTTATCGAGGGTTTGAAGATTTTGTCGTAAATTTCCAATTTACTTACTTTCGATTTGAATCAATAGAGCTGTAAATGAGATATTGGATCCGAAAAGGTTTCTTTAATTATTTGGTCATTAAATCTGTATTCTTCCTAAAAAACTATGGGAGCAGAAAAAGAAAAGGGCTAGGTTTCATAATTTCAAACATAACAAAACATTTGATGAATCAGACTTCCAACATCAAATGACCATAACTTTTGACTGGGGTATCGTAACGACTATTGTAATATATCAAAATCGGAGCTCGTCTCGATCCATACAATAATTGTTGGCCTAGCATTGGAACCTAATTTCCGTACCCAAATTCCATCGTTTACATAACTTATCGAGGGTTTGAAGATTTTGTCGTAAATTTCCAGTGTACTTACTTTCCATTTGAATCAATAGAGCTGTAAATGAGATATTGGATCCGAAAAAGGTTTCTTTATTTATTTCGTCATTAAATCTGTATTCTTCCTAAAAAAATATGGGAGCCGAAAAAGAAAGGGCCTAGATTTCATAATTTCAAAAATAACAAAACATTTGATGAATGAGACTTCCAACATCAAATGACCATAACTTTTGAGTGGGGTATCGTAACGACTATTATAATATATCAAAATCGGAGCTCGTCTCGATCCATACAATAATTGTTGGCCTAGCATTGGAACCTGATTTCCGTACCCAAATTCCATCGTTTACATAACTTATCGAGGGTTTGAAGATTTTGTCGTAAATTTCCAGTGTACTTACTTTCGATTTGAATCAATAGAGCTGTAAATGAGATATTGGATCCGAAAAAGGTTTCTTTATTTATTTGGTCATTAAATCTGTATTCTTCCTAAAAACGTATGGGAGCAGAAAAAGAAAGGGGCTAGTTTTCATAATTTCAAAAATAACAAAACATTTGATGAATCAGACTTCCAACATCAAATGACCATAACTTTTGACTGGGGTATCGTAACGACTATTATAATATATCAAATCGGAGCTCGTCTCGATCCATACAATAATTGTTGGCCTAGCATTGGAACCTGATTTCCGTACCCAAATTCCATCGTTTACATAACTTATCGAGGGTTTGAAGATTTTGTCGTAAATTTCCAGTGTACTTACTTTCCATTTGAATCAATAGAGCTGCAAATGAGATATTGGATCCGAAAAAGGTTTCTTTATTTATTTGGTCATTAAATCTGTATTCTTCCTAAAAAACTATGGGAGCAGAAAAAAGAAAGGGGCTAGTTTTCATAATTTCAAAAATAACAAAACATTTGATGAATCAGACTTCCAACATCAAATGACCATAACTTTTGACTGGGGTATCGTAACGACTATTGTAATATATCAAAATCGGAGCTCGTCTCGATCCATACAATAATTGTTGGCCTAGCATTGGAACCTAATTTCCGTACCCAAATTCCATCGTTTACATAACTTATCGAGGGTTTGAAGATTTTGTCGTAAATTTCCAGTTTACTTACTTTCGATTTGAATCAATAGAGCTGTAAATGAGATATTGGATCCGAAAAGGTTTCTTTAATTATTTGGTCATTAAATCTGTATTCTTCCTAAAAAACTATGGGAGCAGAAAAAGAAAAGGGCTAGTTTTCATAATTTCAAACATAACAAAACATTTGATGAATCAGACTTCCAACATCAAATGACCATAACTTTTGACTGGGGTATCGTAACGACTATTATAATATATCAAATCGGAGCTCGTCTCGATCCATACAATAATTGTTGGCCTAGCATTGGAACCTGATTTCCGTACCCAAATTCCATCGTTTACATAACTTATCGAGGGTTTGAAGATTTTGTCATCAATTTCCGATTTACTTACTTTCGATTTGAATCAATAGAGCTGTAAATGAGATATTGGATCCGAAAAAGGTTTCTTTATTTATTTGGTCATTAAATCTGTATTCTTCCTAAAAAACTATGGGAGCAGAAAAAGAAAGGGGCTAGTTTTCATAATTTCAAAAATAACAAAACATTTGATGAATCAGACTTCCAACATCAAATGACCATAACTTTTGACTGGGGTATCGTAACGACTATTATAATATATCAAATCGGAGCTCGTCTCGATCCATACAATAATTGTTGGCCTCGGAATGGAACCTGATTTCTGTACCCAAATTCCATCGTTTACATAACTTATCGAGGGTTTTAAGATTTTGTTGTAAATATACGGATTACTTACTTTCGATTTGAATCAATAGAACTGTAAATGAGATATTGGATCCGACAAAGGTTTCTTTATTTATTTGGTCATTAAATCTGTATTCTTCCTGAAAAACTATGGGAGCAGAAAAAGAAAGGGGCTAGTTTTCATAATTTCAAAAATAACAAAACATTTGATGAATCAGACTTCCAACATCAAATGACCATAACTTTTGACTGGGGTATCGTAACGACTATTATTATATATCAAATCGGAGCTCGTCTCGATCCATACAATAATTGTTGGCCTAGCATTGGAACCTGATTTCCGTACCCAAATTCCATCGTTTACATAACTTATCGAGGGTTTGAAGATTTTGTCGTAAATTTCCAATTTACTTACTTTCGATTTGAATCAATAGAGCTGTAAATGAGATATTGGATCCGAAAAGGTTTCTTTAATTATTTGGTCATTAAATCTGTATTCTTCCTAAAAAACTATGGGAGCAGAAAAAGAAAAGGGCTAGGTTTCATAATTTCAAACATAACAAAACATTTGATGAATCAGACTTCCAACATCAAATGACCATAACTTTTGACTGGGGTATCGTAACGACTATTGTAATATATCAAAATCGGAGCTCGTCTCGATCCATACAATAATTGTTGGCCTAGCATTGGAACCTAATTTCCGTACCCAAATTCCATCGTTTACATAACTTATCGAGGGTTTGAAGATTTTGTCGTAAATTTCCAGTGTACTTACTTTCCATTTGAATCAATAGAGCTGTAAATGAGATATTGGATCCGAAAAAGGTTTCTTTATTTATTTCGTCATTAAATCTGTATTCTTCCTAAAAAAATATGGGAGCCGAAAAAGAAAGGGGCTAGATTTCATAATTTCAAAAATAACAAAACATTTGATGAATGAGACTTCCAACATCAAATGACCATAACTTTTGAGTGGGGTATCGTAACGACTATTATAATATATCAAAATCGGAGCTCGTCTCGATCCATACAATAATTGTTGGCCTAGCATTGGAACCTGATTTCCGTACCCAAATTCCATCGTTTACATAACTTATCGAGGGTTTGAAGATTTTGTCGTAAATTTCCAGTGTACTTACTTTCGATTTGAATCAATAGAGCTGTAAATGAGATATTGGATCCGAAAAAGGTTTCTTTATTTATTTGGTCATTAAATCTGTATTCTTCCTAAAAACGTATGGGAGCAGAAAAAGAAAGGGGCTAGTTTTCATAATTTCAAAAATAACAAAACATTTGATGAATCAGACTTCCAACATCAAATGACCATAACTTTTGACTGGGGTATCGTAACGACTATTATAATATATCAAATCGGAGCTCGTCTCGATCCATACAATAATTGTTGGCCTAGCATTGGAACCTGATTTCCGTACCCAAATTCCATCGTTTACATAACTTATCGAGGGTTTGAAGATTTTGTCGTAAATTTCCAGTGTACTTACTTTCCATTTGAATCAATAGAGCTGCAAATGAGATATTGGATCCGAAAAAGGTTTCTTTATTTATTTGGTCATTAAATCTGTATTCTTCCTAAAAAACTATGGGAGCAGAAAAAAGAAAGGGGCTAGTTTTCATAATTTCAAAAATAACAAAACATTTGATGAATCAGACTTCCAACATCAAATGACCATAACTTTTGACTGGGGTATCGTAACGACTATTGTAATATATCAAAATCGGAGCTCGTCTCGATCCATACAATAATTGTTGGCCTAGCATTGGAACCTAATTTCCGTACCCAAATTCCATCGTTTACATAACTTATCGAGGGTTTGAAGATTTTGTCGTAAATTTCCAGTTTACTTACTTTCGATTTGAATCAATAGAGCTGTAAATGAGATATTGGATCCGAAAAGGTTTCTTTAATTATTTGGTCATTAAATCTGTATTCTTCCTAAAAAACTATGGGAGCAGAAAAAGAAAAGGGCTAGTTTTCATAATTTCAAACATAACAAAACATTTGATGAATCAGACTTCCAACATCAAATGACCATAACTTTTAACTCGGGTATCGTAACGACTATTATAATATATCAAATCGGAGCACGTCTCGATTCATACAATAATTTTTGGCCTCGGAATGGAACCTGATTTCTGTACCCAAATTCCATCGTTTACATAATTTATCGAGGGTTTTAAGATTTTGTCGTAAATTTGCAGTTTACTTACCTTCGATATGATTCAATAGAGCTGTCAATGAGATATTGGTTCCGACAAAGGTTTCTTTATTTATTTGGTCATTAAATCTGTATTCTTCCTAAAAACGTATGGGAGCAGAAAAAGAAAAGGGCTAGTTTTCAAAACTTCAAAAATACGAAAACATTTGATGAATCAGACTTCCAACATCAAATGACCATAACTTTTGACTGGGGTATCGTAACGACTATTATAATATATCAAAATCGGAGCTCGTCTCGATCCATACAATAATTGTTGGCCTAGCATTTGAGCCTGATTTCCGTACCCAAATTCCATCGTTTACATAACTTATCGAGGGTTTGAAGATTTTGTCATCAATTTCCGATTTACTTACTTTCGATTTGAATCAATAGAGCTGTAAATGAGATATTGGATCCGAAAAAGGTTTCTTTATTTATTTGGTCATTAAATCTGTATTCTTCCTAAAAACGTATGGGAGCAGAAAAAGAAAGGGGCTAGTTTTCATAATTTCAAAAATAACAAAACATTTGATGAATCAGACTTCCAACATCAAATGACCATAACTTTTGACTGGGGTATCGTAACGACTATTATAATATATCAAATCAGAGCTCGTCTCGATCCATACAATAATTGTTGGCCTAGCATTGGAACCTGATTTCCGTACCCAAATTCCATCGTTTACATAACTTATCGAGGGTTTGAAGATTTTGTCATCAATTTCCGATTTACTTACTTTCGATTTGAATCAATAGAGCTGTAAATGAGATATTGGATCCGAAAAAGGTTTCTTTATTTATTTGGTCATTAAATCTGTATTCTTCCTAAAAAACTATGGGAGCAGAAAAAGAAAGGGGCTAGTTTTCATAATTTCAAAAATAACAAAACATTTGATGAATCAGACTTCCAACATCAAATGACCATAACTTTTGACTGGGGTATCGTAACGACTATTATAATATATCAAATCGGAGCTCGTCTCGATCCATACAATAATTGTTGGCCTCGGAATGGAACCTGATTTCTGTACCCAAATTCCATCGTTTACATAACTTATCGAGGGTTTTAAGATTTTGTTGTAAATATACGGATTACTTACTTTCGATTTGAATCAATAGAACTGTAAATGAGATATTGGATCCGACAAAGGTTTCTTTATTTATTTGGTCATTAAATCTGTATTCTTCCTGAAAAACTATGGGAGCAGAAAAAGAAAGGGGCTAGTTTTCATAATTTCAAAAATAACAAAACATTTGATGAATCAGACTTCCAACATCAAATGACCATAACTTTTGACTGGGGTATCGTAACGACTATTATTATATATCAAATCGGAGCTCGTCTCGATCCATACAATAATTGTTGGCCTAGCATTGGAACCTGATTTCCGTACCCAAATTCCATCGTTTACATAACTTATCGAGGGTTTGAAGATTTTGTCGTAAATTTCCAGTGTACTTACTTTCCATTTGAATCAATAGAGCTGTAAATGAGATATTGGATCCGAAAAAGGTTTCTTTATTTATTTGGTCATTAAATCTGTATTCTTCCTAAAAAAATATGGGAGCCGAAAAAGAAAGGGGCCAGTTTTCATAATTTCAAAAATAACAAAACATTTGATGAATCAGACTTCCAACATCAAATGACCATAACTTTTGAGTGGGGTATCGTAACGACTATTATAATATATCAAAATCGGAGCTCGTCTCGATCCATACAATAATTGTTGGCCTAGCATTGGAACCTGATTTCCGTACCCAAATTCCATCGTTTACATAACTTATCGAGGGTTTGAAGATTTTGTCGTAAATTTCCAGTGTACTTACTTTCCATTTGAATCAATAGAGCTGTAAATGAGATATTGGATCCGAAAAAGGTTTCTTTATTTATTTGGTCATTAAATCTGTATTCTTCCTAAAAAAATATGGGAGCCGAAAAAGAAAGGGGCTAGATTTCATAATTTCAAAAATAACAAAACATTTGATGAATGAGACTTCCAACATCAAATGACCATAACTTTTGAGTGGGGTATCGTAACGACTATTATAATATATCAAAATCGGAGCTCGTCTCGATCCATACAATAATTGTTGGCCTAGCATTGGAACCTGATTTCCGTACCCAAATTCCATCGTTTACATAACTTATCGAGGGTTTGAATATTTTGTCGTAAATTTCCAGTGTACTTACTTTCGATTTGAATCAATAGAGCTGTAAATGAGATATTGGATCCGAAAAAGGTTTCTTTATTTATTTGGTCATTAAATCTGTATTCTTCCTAAAAACATATGGGAGCAGAAAAAGAAAGGGGCTAGTTTTCATAATTTCAAAAATAACAAAACATTTGATGAATCAGACTTCCAACATCAAATGACCATAACTTTTGACTGGGGTATCGTAACGACTATTATAATATATCAAATCGGAGCTCGTCTCGATCCATACAATAATTGTTGGCCTCGGAATGGAACCTGATTTCTGTACCCAAATTCCATCGTTTACATAACTTATCGAGGGTTTTAAGATTTTGTTGTAAATATACGGATTACTTACTTTCGATTTGAATCAATAGAACTGTAAATGAGATATTGGATCCGACAAAGGTTTCTTTATTTATTTGGTCATTAAATCTGTATTCTTCCTGAAAAACTATGGGAGCAGAAAAAGAAAGGGGCTAGTTTTCATAATTTCAAAAATAACAAAACATTTGATGAATCAGACTTCCAACATCAAATGACCATAACTTTTGACTGGGGTATCGTAACGACTATTATTATATATCAAATCGGAGCTCGTCTCGATCCATACAATAATTGTTGGCCTAGCATTGGAACCTGATTTCCGTACCCAAATTCCATCGTTTACATAACTTATCGAGGGTTTGAAGATTTTGTCGTAAATTTCCAGTGTACTTACTTTCCATTTGAATCAATAGAGCTGTAAATGAGATATTGGATCCGAAAAAGGTTTCTTTATTTATTTGGTCATTAAATCTGTATTCTTCCTAAAAAAATATGGGAGCCGAAAAAGAAAGGGGCCAGTTTTCATAATTTCAAAAATAACAAAACATTTGATGAATCAGACTTCCAACATCAAATGACCATAACTTTTGAGTGGGGTATCGTAACGACTATTATAATATATCAAAATCGGAGCTCGTCTCGATCCATACAATAATTGTTGGCCTAGCATTGGAACCTGATTTCCGTACCCAAATTCCATCGTTTACATAACTTATCGAGGGTTTGAAGATTTTGTCGTAAATTTCCAGTGTACTTACTTTCCATTTGAATCAATAGAGCTGTAAATGAGATATTGGATCCGAAAAAGGTTTCTTTATTTATTTGGTCATTAAATCTGTATTCTTCCTAAAAAAATATGGGAGCCGAAAAAGAAAGGGGCTAGATTTCATAATTTCAAAAATAACAAAACATTTGATGAATGAGACTTCCAACATCAAATGACCATAACTTTTGAGTGGGGTATCGTAACGACTATTATAATATATCAAAATCGGAGCTCGTCTCGATCCATACAATAATTGTTGGCCTAGCATTGGAACCTGATTTCCGTACCCAAATTCCATCGTTTACATAACTTATCGAGGGTTTGAATATTTTGTCGTAAATTTCCAGTGTACTTACTTTCGATTTGAATCAATAGAGCTGTAAATGAGATATTGGATCCGAAAAAGGTTTCTTTATTTATTTGGTCATTAAATCTGTATTCTTCCTAAAAACATATGGGAGCAGAAAAAGAAAGGGGCTAGTTTTCATAATTTCAAAAATAACAAAACATTTGATGAATCAGACTTCCAACATCAAATGACCATAACTTTTGACTGGGGTATCGTAACGACTATTATAATATATCAAATCGGAGCTCGTCTCGATCCATACAATAATTGTTGGCCTAGCATTGGAACCTGATTTCCGTACCCAAATTTCATCGTTTACATAACTTATCGAGGGTTTGAAGATTTTGTCGTAAATTTCCAGTGTACTTACTTTCCATTTGAATCAATAGAGCTGTAAATGAGATATTGGATCCGTAAAAGGTTTCTTTATTTATTTGGTCATTAAATCTGTATTCTTCCTAAAAAACTATGGGAGCAGAAAAAAGAAAGGGGCTAGTTTTCATAATTTCAAAAATAACAAAACATTTGATGAATCAGACTTCCAACATCAAATGACCATAACTTTTGACTGGGGTATCGTAACGACTATTGTAATATATCAAAATCGGAGCTCGTCTCGATCCATACAATAATTGTTGGCCTAGCATTGGAACCTAATTTCCGTACCCAAATTCCATCGTTTACATAACTTATCGAGGGTTTGAAGATTTTGTCGTAAATTTCCAGTTTACTTACTTTCGATTTGAATCAATAGAGCTGTAAATGAGATATTGGATCCGAAAAGGTTTCTTTAATTATTTGGTCATTAAATCTGTATTCTTCCTAAAAAACTATGGGAGCAGAAAAAGAAAAGGGCTAGTTTTCATAATTTCAAACATAACAAAACATTTGATGAATCAGACTTCCAACATCAAATGACCATAACTTTTAACTCGGGTATCATAACGACTATTATAATATATCAAATCGGAGCACGTCTCGATTCATACAATAATTTTTGGCCTCGGAATGGAACCTGATTTCTGTACCCAAATTCCATCGTTTACATAATTTATCGAGGGTTTTAAGATTTTGTCGTAAATTTGCAGTTTACTTACCTTCGATATGATTCAATAGAGCTGTCAATGAGATATTGGTTCCGACAAAGGTTTCTTTATTTATTTGGTCATTAAATCTGTATTCTTCCTAAAAACGTATGGGAGCAGAAAAAGAAAAGGGCTAGTTTTCAAAACTTCAAAAATACGAAAACATTTGATGAATCAGACTTCCAACATCAAATGACCATAACTTTTGACTGGGGTATCGTAACGACTATTATAATATATCAAAATCGGAGCTCGTCTCGATCCATACAATAATTGTTGGCCTAGCATTTGAGCCTGATTTCCGTACCCAAATTCCATCGTTTACATAACTTATCGAGGGTTTGAAGATTTTGTCATCAATTTCCGATTTACTTACTTTCGATTTGAATCAATAGAGCTGTAAATGAGATATTGGATCCGAAAAAGGTTTCTTTATTTATTTGGTCATTAAATCTGTATTCTTCCTAAAAAAATATAGGAGCCGAAAAAGAAAAGGGCTAGTTTTCATAACTTCAAATATAACAAAACATTTGATGAATCAAACTTCCAACATCAAATGACCATAACTTTTAACTCGGGTATCGTAACGACTATTATAATATATCAAAATCGGAGCTCGTCTCGATCCATACAATAATTGTTGGCCTAGCATTGGAACCTGATTTCCGTACCAAATTCCATCGTTTACATAACTTATAGAGGGTTTGAAGATTTTGTCGTAAATTTCCGGTTTACTTACTTTCCATTTGAATCAATAGAGCTGTAAATGAGATATTGGATCCGAAAAGGTTTCTTTATTTATTTGGTCATTAAATCTGTATTCTTCCTAAAAAACTATGGGAGCAGAAAAAGAAAGGGGCTAGTTTTCATAATTTCAAATATAACAAAACATTTGATGAATCAGACTTCCAACATCAAATGACCATAACTTTTAACTCGGGTATCGTAACGACTATTATAATATATCAAATCGGAGCACGTCTCGATTCATACAATAATTTTTGGCCTCGGAATGGAACCTGATTTCTGTACCCAAATTCCATCATTTACATAATTTATCGAGGGTTTTAAGATTTTGTCGTAAATTTGCAGTTTACTTACCTTCGATATGATTCAATAGAGCTGTCAATGAGATATTGGTTCCGACAAAGGTTTCTTTATTTATTTGGTCATTAAATCTGTATTCTTCCTAAAAAACTATGGGAGTAGAAAAAGAAAGGGGCTAGTTTTCATAATTTCAAAAATAACAAAACATTTGATGAATTAGACTTCCAACATCAAATGACCATAACTTTTGACTAGGGTATCGTAACGACTATTATAATATATGAAATCGGAGCTCGTCTCGATCCATTACAATAATTGTTGGCCTAGCATTGGAACCTCATTTCCGTAACCAAATTACATCGTTTACATAACTTATCGAGAGTTTGAAGATTTTGTCGTAAATTTGCGGTTTACTTACCTTCGATTTGAATCAATAGAGCTGTAAATGAGATATTGCATCCGATAAAGGTTTCTTTATTTATTTTGTCATTAAATCTGTATTCTTCCTAAAAAGCTATGGGAGCAGAAAAAGAAAGGGGCTAGATTTCATAATTTCAAAAATAACAAAACATTTGATGAATGAGACTTCCAACATCAAATGACCATAACTTTTGACTAGGGTATCGTAACGACTATTATAATATATCAAATCGGAGCTCGTCTCGATCCATACAATAATTGTTGGCCTCGGAATGGAACCTGATTTTTGTACCCAAATTCCATCGTGTACATAACTTATCGATGGTTTTAAGATTTTGTCGTAAATTTGCGGTTTACTTACCTTCGATATGATTCAATAGAGCTGTCAATGAGATATTGGTTCCGACAAAGGTTTCTTTATTTATTTGGTCATTAAATCGGTATTCTTCCTAAAAAACTATGGGAGTAGAAAAAGAAAGGGGCTAGTTTTCATAATTTCAAAAATAACAAAACATTTGATGAATCAGACTTCCAACATCAAATGACCATAACTTTTGACTAGGGTATCGTAACGACTATTATAATATATGAAATCGGAGCTCGTCTCGATCCATTACAATAATTGTTGGCCTAGCATTGGAACCTGATTTCCGTACCCAAATTCCATCGTTTACATAACTTATCGAGGGTTTGAAGATTTTGTCGTAAATTTCCAGTGTACTTACTTTCCATTTGAATCAATAGAGCTGTAAATGAGATATTGGATCCGAAAAAGGTTTCTTTATTTATTTGGTCATTAAATCAGTATTCTTCCTAAAAACATATGGGAGCCGAAAAAGAAAGGGGCTAGATTTCATAATTTCAAAAATAACAAAACATTTGATGAATGAGACTTCCAACATCAAATGACCATAACTTTTGAGTGGGGTATCGTAACGACTATTATAATATATCAAAATCGGAGCTCGTCTCGATCCATACAATAATTGTTGGCCTAGCATGGGAACCTGATTTCCGTACCCAAATTCCATCGTTTACATAACTTATCGAGGGTTTGAAGATTTTGTCGTAAATTTCCAGTGTCCTTACTTTCGATTTGAATCAATAGAGCTGTAAATGAGATATTGGATCCGAAAAAGGTTTCTTTATTTATTTGGTCATTAAATCTGTATTCTTCCTAAAAACGTATGGGAGCAGAAAAAGAAAGGGGCTAGTTTTCATAATTTCAAAAATAACAAAACATTTGATGAATGAGACTTCCAACATCAAATGACCATAACTTTTGACTGGGGTATCGTAACGACTATTATAATATATCAAATCGGAGCTCGTCCCGATCCATACACTAATTGTTGGCCTCGGAATGGAACCTGATTTCTGTACCCAAATTCCATAGTTTACATAACTTATCGAGGGTTTTAAGTTTTTGTCGTAAATTTGCGGTTTACTTACCTTCGATATGATTCAATAGAGCTATCAATGAGATATTGGTTCCGACAAAGGTTTCTTTATTTATTTGGTCATTAAATCTGTATTCTTCCTAAAAATGTATGGGAGTAGAAAAAGAAAAGGGCTAGTTTTCAAAACTTCAAAAATTCGAAAACATTTGATGAATCAGACTTCCAACATCAAATGACCATAACTTTTGACTGGGGTATCGTAACGACTATTATAATATATCAAAATCGGAGCTCGTCTCGATCCATACAATAATTGTTGGCCTAACATTGGAACCTGATTTTCGTACCCAAATTCCATCGTTTACATAACTTATCGAGGGTTTGAAGATTTTGTCGTAAATTTCCGGTTTACTTATTTTCGATTTGAATCAATAGAGCTGTAAATGAGATATTGGATCCGAAAAGGTTTCTTTATTTATTTGGTCATTAAATCTGTATTCTTCCTAAAAAACTATGGGAGCAAAAAAAGAAAGGGGCTAGTTTTCATAATTTCAAATATAACAAAACATTTGATGAATCAGACTTCCAACATCAAATGACCATAACTTTTAACTCGGGTATCGTAACGACTATTATAATATATCAAATCGGAGCACGTCTCGATTCATACAATAATTTTTGGCCTCGAAATGGAACCTGATTTTTGTACCCAAATTCCATCGTTTACATAATTTATCGAGGGTTTTAAGATTTTGTCGTAAATTTGCAGTTTACTTACCTTCGATATGATTCAATAGAGCTGTCAATGAGATATTGGTTCCGACAAAGGTTTCTTTATTTATTTGGTCATTAAATCTGTATTCTTCCTAAAAAACTATGGGAGTAGAAAAAGAAAGGGGCTAGTTTTCATAATTTCAAAAATAACAAAACATTTGATGAATTAGACTTCCAACATCAAATGACCATAACTTTTGACTAGGGTATCGTAACGACTATTATAATATATGAAATCGGAGCTCGTCTCGATCCATTACAATAATTGTTGGCCTAGCATTGGAACCTCATTTCCGTAACCAAATTACATCGTTTACATAACTTATCGAGAGTTTGAAGATTTTGTCGTAAATTTGCGGTTTACTTACCTTCGATTTGAATCAATAGAGCTGTAAATGAGATATTGCATCCGATAAAGGTTTCTTTATTTATTTTGTCATTAAATCTGTATTCTTCCTAAAAAGCTATGGGAGCAGAAAAAGAAAGGGGCTAGATTTCATAATTTCAAAAATAACAAAACATTTGATGAATGAGACTTCCAACATCAAATGACCATAACTTTTGACTAGGGTATCGTAACGACTATTATAATATATCAAATCGGAGCTCGTCTCGATCCATACAATAATTGTTGGCCTCGGAATGGAACCTGATTTTTGTACCCAAATTCCATCGTGTACATAACTTATCGATGGTTTTAAGATTTTGTCGTAAATTTGCGGTTTACTTACCTTCGATATGATTCAATAGAGCTGTCAATGAGATATTGGTTCCGACAAAGGTTTCTTTATTTATTTGGTCATTAAATCAGTATTCTTCCTAAAAAACTATGGGAGTAGAAAAAGAAAGGGGCTAGTTTTCATAATTTCAAAAATAACAAAACATTTGATGAATCAGACTTCCAACATCAAATGACCATAACTTTTGACTAGGGTATCGTAACGACTATTATAATATATGAAATCGGAGCTCATCTCGATCCATTACAATAATTGTTGGCCTAGCATTGGAACCTGATTTCCGTACCCAAATTCCATCGTTTACATAACTTATCGAGGGTTTGAAGATTTTGTCGTAAATTTCCAGTGTACTTACTTTCCATTTGAATCAATAGAGCTGTAAATGAGATATTGGATCCGAAAAAGGTTTCTTTATTTATTTGGTCATTAAATCTGTATTCTTCCTAAAAAAATATAGGAGCCGAAAAAGAAAAGGGCTAGTTTTCATAACTTCAAATATAACAAAACATTTGATGAATCAAACTTCCAACATCAAATGACCATAACTTTTAACTCGGGTATCGTAACGACTATTATAATATATCAAAATCGGAGCTCGTCTCGATCCATACAATAATTGTTGGCCTAGCATTGGAACCTGATTTCCGTACCAAATTCCATCGTTTACATAACTTATAGAGGGTTTGAAGATTTTGTCGTAAATTTCCGGTTTACTTACTTTCCATTTGAATCAATAGAGCTGTAAATGAGATATTGGATCCGAAAAGGTTTCTTTATTTATTTGGTCATTAAATCTGTATTCTTCCTAAAAAACTATGGGAGCAGAAAAAGAAAGGGGCTAGTTTTCATAATTTCAAATATAACAAAACATTTGATGAATCAGACTTCCAACATCAAATGACCATAACTTTTAACTCGGGTATCGTAACGACTATTATAATATATCAAATCGGAGCTCGTCTCGATCCATACAATAATTGTTGGCCTCGGAATGGAACCTGATTTTTGTACCCAAATTCCATCGTGTACATAACTTATCGATGGTTTTAAGATTTTGTCGTAAATTTGCGGTTTACTTACCTTCGATATGATTCAATAGAGCTGTCAATGAGATATTGGTTCCGACAAAGGTTTCTTTATTTATTTGGTCATTAAATCGGTATTCTTCCTAAAAAACTATGGGAGTAGAAAAAGAAAGGGGCTAGTTTTCATAATTTCAAAAATAACAAAACATTTGATGAATCAGACTTCCAACATCAAATGACCATAACTTTTGACTAGGGTATCGTAACGACTATTATAATATATGAAATCGGAGCTCGTCTCGATCCATTACAATAATTGTTGGCCTAGCATTGGAACCTGATTTCCGTACCCAAATTCCATCGTTTACATAACTTATCGAGGGTTTGAAGATTTTGTCGTAAATTTCCAGTGTACTTACTTTCCATTTGAATCAATAGAGCTGTAAATGAGATATTGGATCCGAAAAAGGTTTCTTTATTTATTTGGTCATTAAATCAGTATTCTTCCTAAAAAAATATGGGAGCCGAAAAAGAAAGGGGCTAGATTTCATAATTTCAAAAATAACAAAACATTTGATGAATGAGACTTCCAACATCAAATGACCATAACTTTTGAGTGGGGTATCGTAACGACTATTATAATATATCAAAATCGGAGCTCGTCTCGATCCATACAATAATTGTTGGCCTAGCATGGGAACCTGATTTCCGTACCCAAATTCCATCGTTTACATAACTTATCGAGGGTTTGAAGATTTTGTCGTAAATTTCCAGTGTCCTTACTTTCGATTTGAATCAATAGAGCTGTAAATGAGATATTGGATCCGAAAAAGGTTTCTTTATTTATTTGGTCATTAAATCTGTATTCTTCCTAAAAACGTATGGGAGCAGAAAAAGAAAGGGGCTAGTTTTCATAATTTCAAAAATAACAAAACATTTGATGAATGAGACTTCCAACATCAAATGACCATAACTTTTGACTGGGGTATCGTAACGACTATTATAATATATCAAATCGGAGCTCGTCCCGATCCATACACTAATTGTTGGCCTCGGAATGGAACCTGATTTCTGTACCCAAATTCCATAGTTTACATAACTTATCGAGGGTTTTAAGTTTTTGTCGTAAATTTGCGGTTTACTTACCTTCGATATGATTCAATAGAGCTATCAATGAGATATTGGTTCCGACAAAGGTTTCTTTATTTATTTGGTCATTAAATCTGTATTCTTCCTAAAAATGTATGGGAGCAGAAAAAGAAAAGGGCTAGTTTTCAAAACTTCAAAAATTCGAAAACATTTGATGAATCAGACTTCCAACATCAAATGACCATAACTTTTGACTGGGGTATCGTAACGACTATTATAATATATCAAAATCGGAGCTCGTCTCGATCCATACAATAATTGTTGGCCTAACATTGGAACCTGATTTTCGTACCCAAATTCCATCGTTTACATAACTTATCGAGGGTTTGAAGATTTTGTCGTAAATTTCCGGTTTACTTATTTTCGATTTGAATCAATAGAGCTGTAAATGAGATATTGGATCCGAAAAGGTTTCTTTATTTATTTGGTCATTAAATCTGTATTCTTCCTAAAAAACTATGGGAGCAGAAAAAGAAAGGGGCTAGTTTTCATAATTTCAAATATAACAAAACATTTGATGAATCAGACTTCCAACATCAAATGACCATAACTTTTAACTCGGGTATCGTAACGACTATTATAATATATCAAATCGGAGCACGTCTCGATTCATACAATAATTTTTGGCCTCGAAATGGAACCTGATTTTTGTACCCAAATTCCATCGTTTACATAATTTATCGAGGGTTTTAAGATTTTGTCGTAAATTTGCAGTTTACTTACCTTCGATATGATTCAATAGAGCTGTCAATGAGATATTGGTTCCGACAAAGGTTTCTTTATTTATTTGGTCATTAAATCTGTATTCTTCCTAAAAAACTATGGGAGTAGAAAAAGAAAGGGGCTAGTTTTCATAATTTCAAAAATAACAAAACATTTGATGAATTAGACTTCCAACATCAAATGACCATAACTTTTGACTAGGGTATCGTAACGACTATTATAATATATGAAATCGGAGCTCGTCTCGATCCATTACAATAATTGTTGGCCTAGCATTGGAACCTCATTTCCGTAACCAAATTACATCGTTTACATAACTTATCGAGAGTTTGAAGATTTTGTCGTAAATTTGCGGTTTACTTACCTTCGATTTGAATCAATAGAGCTGTAAATGAGATATTGCATCCGATAAAGGTTTCTTTATTTATTTTGTCATTAAATCTGTATTCTTCCTAAAAAGCTATGGGAGCAGAAAAAGAAAGGGGCTAGATTTCATAATTTCAAAAATAACAAAACATTTGATGAATGAGACTTCCAACATCAAATGACCATAACTTTTGACTAGGGTATCGTAACGACTATTATAATATATGAAATCGGAGCTCGTCTCGATCCATTACAATAATTGTTGGCCTAGCATTGGAACCTCATTTCCGTAACCAAATTCCATCGTGTACATAACTTATCGAGAGTTTGAAGATTTTGTCGTAAATTTGCGGTTTACTTACCTTCGATTTGAATCAATAGAGCTGTAAATGAGATATTGCATCCGACAAAGGTTTCTTTATTTATTTGGTCATTAAATCTGTATTCTTCCTAGAAAACTATGGGAGTAGAAAAAGAAAGGGGCTAGTTTTCATAATTTCAAAAATAACAAAACATTTGATGAATCAGACTTCCAACATCAAATGACCATAACTTTTGACTAGGGTATCGTAACGACTATTGTAATATATCAAAATCGGAGCTCGTCTCGATCCATACAATAATTGTTGGCCTAGCATTGGAACCTGATTTCCGTACCAAATTCCATCGTTTACATAACTTATAGAGGGTTTGAAGATTTTGTCGTAAATTTCCGGTTTACTTACTTTCCATTTGAATCAATAGAGCTGTAAATGAGATATTGGATCCGAAAAAGGTTTCTTTATTTATTTGGTCATTAAATCTGTATTCTTCCTAAAAAAATATGGGAGCCGAAAAAGAAAAGGGCTAGTTTTCATAACTTCAAATATAACAAAACATTTGATGAATCAAACTTCCAACATCAAATGACCATAACTTTTAACTCGGGTATCGTAACGACTATTATAATATATCAAAATCGGAGCTCGTCTCGATCCATACAATAATTGTTGGCCTAGCATTGGAACCTGATTTCCGTACCAAATTCCATCGTTTACATAACTTATACAGGGTTTGAAGATTTTGTCGTAAATTTCCGGTTTACTTACTTTCCATTTGAATCAATAGAGCTGTAAATGAGATATTGGATCCGAAAAAGGTTTTTTTATTTATTTGGTCATTAAATCTGTATTCCTCCTAAAAAAATATGGGAGCCGAAAAAGAAAGGGGCTAGTTTTCATAATTTCAAAAATAACAAAACATTTGATGAATGAGACTTCCAACATCAAATGACCATAACTTTTGACTGGGGTATCGTAACGACTATTATAATATATCAAATCAGAGCTCATCTCGATCCATATAATAATTGTTGGCCTCGGAATGGAACCTGATTTCTGTACCCAAATTCCATAGTTTACATAACTTATCGGGGGTTTGAAGATTTTGTCGTAAATTTCCAGTTTACTTACTTTCGATTTGAATCAATAGAGCTGTAAATGAGATATTGGATCCGAAAAGGGTTTCTTTATTTATTTGGTCATTAAATCTGTATTCTTCCTAAAAAACTATGGGAGCAGAAAAACAAAAGGGCTAGTTTTCATAACTTCAAATATAACAAAACATTTGATGAATCAGACTTCCAACATCAAATGACCATAACTTTTAACTCGGGTATCGTAACGACTATTATAATATATCAAAATCGGAGCTCGTCTCGATCCATACAATAATTGTTGGCCTAGCATTGGATCCTGATTTCCGTACATAAATTCCATCGTTTACATAACTTATCGAGGGTTTGAAGATTTTGTCGTAAATTTCCAGTTTACTTACTTTCGATTTGAATCAATATAGCTGTAAATGAGATATTGGATCCGAAAAAGGTTTCTTTATTTATTTCGTCATTAAATCTGTATTCTTCCTAAAAACGTATGGGAGCAGAAAAAGAAAGGGGCTAGTTTTCATAATTTCAAAAATAACAAAACATTTGATGAATCAGACTTCCAACATCAAATGACCATAACTTTTGACTGGGGTATCGTAACGACTATTATAATATATCAAATCGGAGCTCGTCTCGATCCATACAATAATTGTTGGCCTCGGAATGGAACCTGATTTCTGTACCCAAATTCCATAGTTTACATAACTTATCGAGGGTTTTAAGATTTTGTCGTAAATTTGCGGTTTACTTACCTTCGATATTATTCAATAGAGCTATCAATGAGATATTGGTTCCGACAAAGGTTTCTTTATTTATTTGGTCATTAAATCTGTATTCTTCCTAAAAACGTATGGGAGCAGAAAAAGAAAAGGGCTAGTTTTCAAAACTTCAAAAATACGAAAACATTTGATGAATCAGACTTCCAACATCAAATGACCATAACTTTTGACTGGGGTATCGTAACGACTATTATAATATATCAAAATCGGAGCTCGTCTCGATCCATACAATAATTGTTGGCCTAGCATTTGAGCCTGATTTCCGTACCCAAATTCCATCGTTTACATAACTTATCGAGGGTTTGAAGATTTTGTCATCAATTTCCGATTTACTTACTTTCGATTTGAATCAATAGAGCTGTAAATGAGATATTGGATCCGAAAAAGGTTTCTTTATTTATTTGGTCATTAAATCTGTATTCTTCCTAAAAAAATATGGGAGCCGAAAAAGAAAAGGGCTAGTTTTCATAACTTCAAATATAACAAAACATTTGATGAATCAAACTTCCAACATCAAATGACCATAACTTTTAACTCGGGTATCGTAACGACTATTATAATATATCAAAATCGGAGCTCGTCTCGATCCATACAATAATTGTTGGCCTAGCATTGGAACCTGATTTCCGTACCAAATTCCATCGTTTACATAACTTATAGAGGGTTTGAAGATTTTGTCGTAAATTTCCGGTTTACTTACTTTCCATTTGAATCAATAGAGCTGTAAATGAGATATTGGATCCGAAAAGGTTTCTTTATTTATTTGGTCATTAAATCTGTATTCTTCCTAAAAAACTATGGGAGCAGAAAAAGAAAGGGGCTAGTTTTCATAATTTCAAATATAACAAAACATTTGATGAATCAGACTTCCAACATCAAATGACCATAAATTTTAACTCGGGTATCGTAACGACTATTATAATATATCAAATCGGAGCACGTCTCGATTCATACAATAATTTTTGGCCTCGGAATGGAACCTGATTTCTGTACCCAAATTCCATCATTTACATAATTTATCGAGGGTTTTAAGATTTTGTCGTAAATTTGCAGTTTACTTACCTTCGATATGATTCAATAGAGCTGTCAATGAGATATTGGTTCCGACAAAGGTTTCTTTATTTATTTGGTCATTAAATCTGTATTCTTCCTAAAAAACTATGGGAGTAGAAAAAGAAAGGGGCTAGTTTTCATAATTTCAAAAATAACAAAACATTTGATGAATTAGACTTCCAACATCAAATGACCATAACTTTTGACTAGGGTATCGTAACGACTATTATAATATATGAAATCGGAGCTCGTCTCGATCCATTACAATAATTGTTGGCCTAGCATTGGAACCTCATTTCCGTAACCAAATTACATCGTCTACATAACTTATCGAGAGTTTGAAGATTTTGTCGTAAATTTGCGGTTTACTTACCTTCGATTTGAATCAATAGTGGTGTAAATGAGATATTGCATCCGATAAAGGTTTCTTTATTTATTTTGTCATTAAATCTGTATTCTTCCTAAAAAGCTATGGGAGCAGAAAAAGAAAGGGGCTAGATTTCATAATTTCAAAAATAACAAAACATTTGATGAATGAGACTTGCAACATCAAATGACCATAACTTTTGACTAGGGTATCGTAACGACTATTATAATATATCAAATCGGAGCTCGTCTCGATCCATACAATAATTGTTGGCCTCGGAATGGAACCTGATTTTTGTACCCAAATTCCATCGTGTACATAACTTATCGATGGTTTTAAGATTTTGTCGTAAATTTGCGGTTTACTTACCTTCGATATGATTCAATAGAGCTGTCAATGAGATATTGGTTCCGACAAAGGTTTCTTTATTTATTTGGTCATTAAATCGGTATTCTTCCTAAAAAACTATGGGAGTAGAAAAAGAAAGGGGCTAGTTTTCATAATTTCAAAAATAACAAAACATTTGATGAGTCAGACTTCCAACATCAAATGACCATAACTTTTGACTAGGGTATCGTAACGACTATTATAATATATGAAATCGGAGCTCGTCTCGATCCATTACAATAATTGTTGGCCTAGCATTGGAACCTGATTTCCGTACCCAAATTCCATCGTTTACATAACTTATCGAGGGTTTGAAGATTTTGTCGTAAATTTCCAGTGTACTTACTTTCCATTTGAATCAATAGAGCTGTAAATGAGATATTGGATCCGAAAAAGGTTTCTTTATTTATTTGGTCATTAAATCTGTATTCTTCCTAAAAAAATATGGGAGCCGAAAAAGAAAGGGGCTAGATTTCATAATTTCAAAAATAACAAAACATTTGATGAATGAGACTTCCAACATCAAATGACCATAACTTTTGACTGGGGTATCGTAACGACTATTATAATATATCAAAATCGGAGCTCGTCTCGATCCATACAATAATTGTTGGCCTAGCATGGGAACCTGATTTCCGTACCCAAATTCCATCGTTTACATAACTTATCGAGGGTTTGAAGATTTTGTCGTAAATTTCCAGTGTCCTTACTTTCGATTTGAATGAATAGAGCTGTAAATGAGATATTGGATCCGAAAAAGGTTTCTTTATTTATTTGGTCATTAAATCTGTATTCTTCCTAAAAACGTATGGGAGCAGAAAAAGAAAGGGGCTAGTTTTCATAATTTCAAAAATAACAAAACATTTGATGAATGAGACTTCCAACATCAAATGACCATAACTTTTGACTGGGGTATCATTACGACTATTATAATATATCAAATCGGAGCTCGTCCCGATCCATACACTAATTCTTGGCCTCGGAATGGAACCTGATTTCTGTACCCAAATTCCATAGTTTACATAACTTATCGAGGGTTTTAAGATTTTGTCGTAAATTTGCGGTTTACTTACCTTCGATATGATTCAATAGAGCTATCAATGAGATATTGGTTCCGACAAAGGTTTCTTTATTTATTTGGTCATTAAATCTGTATTCATCCTAAAAATGTATGGGAGCAGAAAAAGAAAAGGGCTAGTTTTCAAAACTTCAAAAATTCGAAAACATTTGATGAATCAGACTTCCAACATCAAATGACCATAACTTTTGACTGGGGTATCGTAACGACTATTATAATATATCAAAATCGGAGCTCGTCTCGATCCATACAATAATTGTTGGCCTAACATTGGAACCTGATTTTCGTACCCAAATTCCATCGTTTACATAACTTATTGAGGGTTTGAAGATTTTGTCGTAAATTTCCGGTTTACTTATTTTCGATTTGAATCAATAGAGCTGTAAATGAGATATTGGATCCGAAAAGGTTTCTTTATTTATTTGGTCATTAAATCTGTATTCTTCCTAAAAAACTATGGGAGCAGAAAAAGAAAGGGGCTAGTTTTCATAATTTCAAATATAACAAAACATTTGATGAATCAGACTTCCAACATCAAATGACCATAACTTTTAACTCGGGTATCGTAACGACTATTATAATATATCAAATCGGAGCACGTCTCGATTCATACAATAATTTTTGGCCTCGAAATGGAACCTGATTTTTGTACCCAAATTCCATCGTTTACATAATTTATCGAGGGTTTTAAGATTTTGTCGTAAATTTGCAGTTTACTTACCTTCGATATGATTCAATAGAGCTGTCAATGAGATATTGGTTCCGACAAAGGTTTCTTTATTTATTTGGTCATTAAATCTGTATTCTTCCTAAAAAACTATGGGAGTAGAAAAAGAAAGGGGCTAGTTTTCATAATTTCAAAAATAACAAAACATTTGATGAATTAGACTTCCAACATCAAATGACCATAACTTTTGACTAGGGTATCGTAACGACTATTATAATATATGAAATCGGAGCTCGTCTCGATCCATTACAATAATTGTTGGCCTAGCATTGGAACCTCATTTCCGTAACCAAATTACATCGTTTACATAACTTATCGAGAGTTTGAAGATTTTGTCGTAAATTTGCGGTTTACTTACCTTCGATTTGAATCAATAGAGCTGTAAATGAGATATTGCATCCGATAAAGGTTTCTTTATTTATTTGGTCATTAAATCTGTATTCTTCCTAAAAAGCTATGGGAGCAGAAAAAGAAAGGGGCTAGATTTCATAATTTCAAAAATAACAAAACATTTGATGAATGAGACTTCCAACATCAAATGACCATAACTTTTGACTAGGGTATCGTAACGACTATTATAATATATCAAATCGGAGCTCGTCTCGATCCATACAATAATTGTTGGCCTCGGAATGGAACCAGATTTTTGTACCCAAATTCCATCGTGTACATAACTTATCGATGGTTTTAAGATTTTGTCGTAAATTTGCGGTTTACATACCTTCGATATGATTCAATAGAGCTGTCAATGAGATATTGGTTCCGACAAAGGTTTCTTTATTTATTTGGTCATTAAATCTGTATTCTTCCTAAAAAACTATGGGAGTAGAAAAAGAAAGGGGCTAGTTTTCATAATTTCAAAAATAACAAAACATTTGATGAATCAGACTTCCAACATAAAATGACCATAACTTTTGACTAGGGTATCGTA
The DNA here is from genome assembly GCA_037013495.1 of Hippophae tibetana. Classification (NCBI taxonomy): domain Eukaryota; kingdom Viridiplantae; phylum Streptophyta; class Magnoliopsida; order Rosales; family Elaeagnaceae; genus Hippophae; species Hippophae tibetana. The sequence continues at coordinate 82,289,550 of CM072801.1, forward strand.
ACGACTATTGTAATATATCAAAATCGGAGCTCGTCTCGATCCATACAATAATTGTTGGCCTAGCATTGGAACCTGATTTCCGTACCAAATTCCATCGTTTACATAACTTATAGAGGGTTTGAAGATTTTGTCGTAAATTTCCGGTTTACTTACTTTCCATTTGAATCAATAGAGCTGTAAATGAGATATTGGATCCGAAAAAGGTTTCTTTATTTATTTGGTCATTAAATCTGTATTCTTCCTAAAAAAATATTGGAGCCGAAAAAGAAAAGGGCTAGTTTTCATAACTTCAAATATAACAAAACATTTGATGAATCAAACTTCCAACATCAAATGACCATAACTTTTAACTCGGGTATCGTAACGACTATTATAATATATCAAAATCGGAGCTCGTCTCGATCCATACAATAATTGTTGGCCTAGCATTGGAACCTGATTTCCGTACCAAATTCCATCGTTTACATAACTTATACAGGGTTTGAAGATTTTGTCGTAAATTTCCGGTTTACTTACTTTCCATTTGAATCAATAGAGCTGTAAATGAGATATTGGATCCGAAAAAGGTTTCTTTATTTATTTGGTCATTAAATCTGTATTCTTCCTAAAAAACTATGGGAGCAGAAAAAGAAAGGGGCTAGTTTTCATAATTTCAAACATAACAAAACATTTGATGAATCAGACTTCCAACATCAAATGACCATAACTTTTGACTAGGGTATCGTAACGACTATTATAATATATGAAATCGGAGCTCGTCTCGATCCATTACAATAATTGTTGGCCTAGCATTGGAACCTCATTTCCGTAACCAAATTACATCGTTTACATAACTTATCGAGAGTTTGAAGATTTTGTCGTAAATTTGCGGTTTACTTACCTTCGATTTGAATCAATAGAGCTGTAAATGAGATATTGCATCCGATAAAGGTTTCTTTATTTATTTTGTCATTAAATCTGTATTCTTCCTAAAAAGCTATGGGAGCAGAAAAAGAAAGGGGCTAGATTTCATAATTTCAAAAATAACAAAACATTTGATGAATGAGACTTCCAACATCAAATGACCATAACTTTTGACTAGGGTATCGTAACGACTATTATAATATATGAAATCGGAGCTCGTCTCGATCCATTACAATAATTGTTGGCCTAGCATTGGAACCTCATTTCCGTAACCAAATTCCATCGTGTACATAACTTATCGAGAGTTTGAAGATTTTGTCGTAAATTTGCGGTTTACTTACCTTCGATTTGAATCAATAGAGCTGTAAATGAGATATTGCATCCGACAAAGGTTTCTTTATTTATTTGGTCATTAAATCTGTATTCTTCCTAGAAAACTATGGGAGTAGAAAAAGAAAGGGGCTAGTTTTCATAATTTCAAAAATAACAAAACATTTGATGAATCAGACTTCCAACATCAAATGACCATAACTTTTGACTAGGGTATCGTAACGACTATTGTAATATATCAAAATCGGAGCTCGTCTCGATCCATACAATAATTGTTGGCCTAGCATTGGAACCTGATTTCCGTACCAAATTCCATCGTTTACATAACTTATAGAGGGTTTGAAGATTTTGTCGTAAATTTCCGGTTTACTTACTTTCCATTTGAATCAATAGAGCTGTAAATGAGATATTGGATCCGAAAAAGGTTTCTTTATTTATTTGGTCATTAAATCTGTATTCTTCCTAAAAAAATATGGGAGCCGAAAAAGAAAAGGGCTAGTTTTCATAACTTCAAATATAACAAAACATTTGATGAATCAAACTTCCAACATCAAATGACCATAACTTTTAACTCGGGTATCGTAACGACTATTATAATATATCAAAATCGGAGCTCGTCTCGATCCATACAATAATTGTTGGCCTAGCATTGGAACCTGATTTCCGTACCAAATTCCATCGTTTACATAACTTATACAGGGTTTGAAGATTTTGTCGTAAATTTCCGGTTTACTTACTTTCCATTTGAATCAATAGAGCTGTAAATGAGATATTGGATCCGAAAAAGGTTTTTTTATTTATTTGGTCATTAAATCTGTATTCCTCCTAAAAAAATATGGGAGCCGAAAAAGAAAGGGGCTAGTTTTCATAATTTCAAAAATAACAAAACATTTGATGAATGAGACTTCCAACATCAAATGACCATAACTTTTGACTGGGGTATCGTAACGACTATTATAATATATCAAATCAGAGCTCATCTCGATCCATATAATAATTGTTGGCCTCGGAATGGAACCTGATTTCTGTACCCAAATTCCATAGTTTACATAACTTATCGGGGGTTTGAAGATTTTGTCGTAAATTTCCAGTTTACTTACTTTCGATTTGAATCAATAGAGCTGTAAATGAGATATTGGATCCGAAAAGGGTTTCTTTATTTATTTGGTCATTAAATCTGTATTCTTCCTAAAAAACTATGGGAGCAGAAAAACAAAAGGGCTAGTTTTCATAACTTCAAATATAACAAAACATTTGATGAATCAGACTTCCAACATCAAATGACCATAACTTTTAACTCGGGTATCGTAACGACTATTATAATATATCAAAATCGGAGCTCGTCTCGATCCATACAATAATTGTTGGCCTAGCATTGGATCCTGATTTCCGTACATAAATTCCATCGTTTACATAACTTATCGAGGGTTTGAAGATTTTGTCGTAAATTTCCAGTTTACTTACTTTCGATTTGAATCAATATAGCTGTAAATGAGATATTGGATCCGAAAAAGGTTTCTTTATTTATTTCGTCATTAAATCTGTATTCTTCCTAAAAACGTATGGGAGCAGAAAAAGAAAGGGGCTAGTTTTCATAATTTCAAAAATAACAAAACATTTGATGAATCAGACTTCCAACATCAAATGACCATAACTTTTGACTGGGGTATCGTAACGACTATTATAATATATCAAATCGGAGCTCGTCTCGATCCATACAATAATTGTTGGCCTCGGAATGGAACCTGATTTCTGTACCCAAATTCCATAGTTTACATAACTTATCGAGGGTTTTAAGATTTTGTCGTAAATTTGCGGTTTACTTACCTTCGATATTATTCAATAGAGCTATCAATGAGATATTGGTTCCGACAAAGGTTTCTTTATTTATTTGGTCATTAAATCTGTATTCTTCCTAAAAACGTATGGGAGCAGAAAAAGAAAAGGGCTAGTTTTCAAAACTTCAAAAATACGAAAACATTTGATGAATCAGACTTCCAACATCAAATGACCATAACTTTTGACTGGGGTATCGTAACGACTATTATAATATATCAAAATCGGAGCTCGTCTCGATCCATACAATAATTGTTGGCCTAGCATTTGAGCCTGATTTCCGTACCCAAATTCCATCGTTTACATAACTTATCGAGGGTTTGAAGATTTTGTCATCAATTTCCGATTTACTTACTTTCGATTTGAATCAATAGAGCTGTAAATGAGATATTGGATCCGAAAAAGGTTTCTTTATTTATTTGGTCATTAAATCTGTATTCTTCCTAAAAAAATATGGGAGCCGAAAAAGAAAAGGGCTAGTTTTCATAACTTCAAATATAACAAAACATTTGATGAATCAAACTTCCAACATCAAATGACCATAACTTTTAACTCGGGTATCGTAACGACTATTATAATATATCAAAATCGGAGCTCGTCTCGATCCATACAATAATTGTTGGCCTAGCATTGGAACCTGATTTCCGTACCAAATTCCATCGTTTACATAACTTATAGAGGGTTTGAAGATTTTGTCGTAAATTTCCGGTTTACTTACTTTCCATTTGAATCAATAGAGCTGTAAATGAGATATTGGATCCGAAAAGGTTTCTTTATTTATTTGGTCATTAAATCTGTATTCTTCCTAAAAAACTATGGGAGCAGAAAAAGAAAGGGGCTAGTTTTCATAATTTCAAATATAACAAAACATTTGATGAATCAGACTTCCAACATCAAATGACCATAAATTTTAACTCGGGTATCGTAACGACTATTATAATATATCAAATCGGAGCACGTCTCGATTCATACAATAATTTTTGGCCTCGGAATGGAACCTGATTTCTGTACCCAAATTCCATCATTTACATAATTTATCGAGGGTTTTAAGATTTTGTCGTAAATTTGCAGTTTACTTACCTTCGATATGATTCAATAGAGCTGTCAATGAGATATTGGTTCCGACAAAGGTTTCTTTATTTATTTGGTCATTAAATCTGTATTCTTCCTAAAAAACTATGGGAGTAGAAAAAGAAAGGGGCTAGTTTTCATAATTTCAAAAATAACAAAACATTTGATGAATTAGACTTCCAACATCAAATGACCATAACTTTTGACTAGGGTATCGTAACGACTATTATAATATATGAAATCGGAGCTCGTCTCGATCCATTACAATAATTGTTGGCCTAGCATTGGAACCTCATTTCCGTAACCAAATTACATCGTCTACATAACTTATCGAGAGTTTGAAGATTTTGTCGTAAATTTGCGGTTTACTTACCTTCGATTTGAATCAATAGTGGTGTAAATGAGATATTGCATCCGATAAAGGTTTCTTTATTTATTTTGTCATTAAATCTGTATTCTTCCTAAAAAGCTATGGGAGCAGAAAAAGAAAGGGGCTAGATTTCATAATTTCAAAAATAACAAAACATTTGATGAATGAGACTTGCAACATCAAATGACCATAACTTTTGACTAGGGTATCGTAACGACTATTATAATATATCAAATCGGAGCTCGTCTCGATCCATACAATAATTGTTGGCCTCGGAATGGAACCTGATTTTTGTACCCAAATTCCATCGTGTACATAACTTATCGATGGTTTTAAGATTTTGTCGTAAATTTGCGGTTTACTTACCTTCGATATGATTCAATAGAGCTGTCAATGAGATATTGGTTCCGACAAAGGTTTCTTTATTTATTTGGTCATTAAATCGGTATTCTTCCTAAAAAACTATGGGAGTAGAAAAAGAAAGGGGCTAGTTTTCATAATTTCAAAAATAACAAAACATTTGATGAGTCAGACTTCCAACATCAAATGACCATAACTTTTGACTAGGGTATCGTAACGACTATTATAATATATGAAATCGGAGCTCGTCTCGATCCATTACAATAATTGTTGGCCTAGCATTGGAACCTGATTTCCGTACCCAAATTCCATCGTTTACATAACTTATCGAGGGTTTGAAGATTTTGTCGTAAATTTCCAGTGTACTTACTTTCCATTTGAATCAATAGAGCTGTAAATGAGATATTGGATCCGAAAAAGGTTTCTTTATTTATTTGGTCATTAAATCTGTATTCTTCCTAAAAAAATATGGGAGCCGAAAAAGAAAGGGGCTAGATTTCATAATTTCAAAAATAACAAAACATTTGATGAATGAGACTTCCAACATCAAATGACCATAACTTTTGACTGGGGTATCGTAACGACTATTATAATATATCAAAATCGGAGCTCGTCTCGATCCATACAATAATTGTTGGCCTAGCATGGGAACCTGATTTCCGTACCCAAATTCCATCGTTTACATAACTTATCGAGGGTTTGAAGATTTTGTCGTAAATTTCCAGTGTCCTTACTTTCGATTTGAATGAATAGAGCTGTAAATGAGATATTGGATCCGAAAAAGGTTTCTTTATTTATTTGGTCATTAAATCTGTATTCTTCCTAAAAACGTATGGGAGCAGAAAAAGAAAGGGGCTAGTTTTCATAATTTCAAAAATAACAAAACATTTGATGAATGAGACTTCCAACATCAAATGACCATAACTTTTGACTGGGGTATCATTACGACTATTATAATATATCAAATCGGAGCTCGTCCCGATCCATACACTAATTCTTGGCCTCGGAATGGAACCTGATTTCTGTACCCAAATTCCATAGTTTACATAACTTATCGAGGGTTTTAAGATTTTGTCGTAAATTTGCGGTTTACTTACCTTCGATATGATTCAATAGAGCTATCAATGAGATATTGGTTCCGACAAAGGTTTCTTTATTTATTTGGTCATTAAATCTGTATTCATCCTAAAAATGTATGGGAGCAGAAAAAGAAAAGGGCTAGTTTTCAAAACTTCAAAAATTCGAAAACATTTGATGAATCAGACTTCCAACATCAAATGACCATAACTTTTGACTGGGGTATCGTAACGACTATTATAATATATCAAAATCGGAGCTCGTCTCGATCCATACAATAATTGTTGGCCTAACATTGGAACCTGATTTTCGTACCCAAATTCCATCGTTTACATAACTTATTGAGGGTTTGAAGATTTTGTCGTAAATTTCCGGTTTACTTATTTTCGATTTGAATCAATAGAGCTGTAAATGAGATATTGGATCCGAAAAGGTTTCTTTATTTATTTGGTCATTAAATCTGTATTCTTCCTAAAAAACTATGGGAGCAGAAAAAGAAAGGGGCTAGTTTTCATAATTTCAAATATAACAAAACATTTGATGAATCAGACTTCCAACATCAAATGACCATAACTTTTAACTCGGGTATCGTAACGACTATTATAATATATCAAATCGGAGCACGTCTCGATTCATACAATAATTTTTGGCCTCGAAATGGAACCTGATTTTTGTACCCAAATTCCATCGTTTACATAATTTATCGAGGGTTTTAAGATTTTGTCGTAAATTTGCAGTTTACTTACCTTCGATATGATTCAATAGAGCTGTCAATGAGATATTGGTTCCGACAAAGGTTTCTTTATTTATTTGGTCATTAAATCTGTATTCTTCCTAAAAAACTATGGGAGTAGAAAAAGAAAGGGGCTAGTTTTCATAATTTCAAAAATAACAAAACATTTGATGAATTAGACTTCCAACATCAAATGACCATAACTTTTGACTAGGGTATCGTAACGACTATTATAATATATGAAATCGGAGCTCGTCTCGATCCATTACAATAATTGTTGGCCTAGCATTGGAACCTCATTTCCGTAACCAAATTACATCGTTTACATAACTTATCGAGAGTTTGAAGATTTTGTCGTAAATTTGCGGTTTACTTACCTTCGATTTGAATCAATAGAGCTGTAAATGAGATATTGCATCCGATAAAGGTTTCTTTATTTATTTGGTCATTAAATCTGTATTCTTCCTAAAAAGCTATGGGAGCAGAAAAAGAAAGGGGCTAGATTTCATAATTTCAAAAATAACAAAACATTTGATGAATGAGACTTCCAACATCAAATGACCATAACTTTTGACTAGGGTATCGTAACGACTATTATAATATATCAAATCGGAGCTCGTCTCGATCCATACAATAATTGTTGGCCTCGGAATGGAACCAGATTTTTGTACCCAAATTCCATCGTGTACATAACTTATCGATGGTTTTAAGATTTTGTCGTAAATTTGCGGTTTACATACCTTCGATATGATTCAATAGAGCTGTCAATGAGATATTGGTTCCGACAAAGGTTTCTTTATTTATTTGGTCATTAAATCTGTATTCTTCCTAAAAAACTATGGGAGTAGAAAAAGAAAGGGGCTAGTTTTCATAATTTCAAAAATAACAAAACATTTGATGAATCAGACTTCCAACATAAAATGACCATAACTTTTGACTAGGGTATCGTAACGACTATTGTAATATATCAAAATCGGAGCTCGTCTCGATCCATACAATAATTGTTGGCCTAGCATTGGAACCTGATTTCCGTACCAAATTCCATCGTTTACATAACTTATAGAGGGTTTGAAGATTTTGTCGTAAATTTCCGGTTTACTTACTTTCCATTTGAATCAATAGAGCTGTAAATGAGATATTGGATCCGAAAAAGGTTTCTTTATTTATTTGGTCATTAAATCTGTATTCTTCCTAAAAAAATATTGGAGCCGAAAAAGAAAAGGGCTAGTTTTCATAACTTCAAATATAACAAAACATTTGATGAATCAAACTTCCAACATCAAATGACCATAACTTTTAACTCGGGTATCGTAACGACTATTATAATATATCAAAATCGGAGCTCGTCTCGATCCATACAATAATTGTTGGCCTAGCATTGGAACCTGATTTCCGTACCAAATTCCATCGTTTACATAACTTATACAGGGTTTGAAGATTTTGTCGTAAATTTCCGGTTTACTTACTTTCCATTTGAATCAATAGAGCTGTAAATGAGATATTGGATCCGAAAAAGGTTTCTTTATTTATTTGGTCATTAAATCTGTATTCCTCCTAAAAAAATATGGGAGCCGAAAAAGAAAGGGGCTAGATTTCATAATTTCAAAAATAACAAAACATTTGATGAATGAGACTTCCAACATCAAATGACCATAACTTTTGACTGGGGTATCGTAACGACTATTATAATATATCAAATCAGAGCTCATCTCGATCCATATAATAATTGTTGGCCTCGGAATGGAACCTGATTTCTGTACCCAAATTCCATAGTTTACATAACTTATCGGGGGTTTGAAGATTTTGTCGTAAATTTCCAGTTTACTTACTTTCGATTTGAATCAATAGAGCTGTAAATGAGATATTGGATCCGAAAAAGGTTTCTTTATTTATTTGGTCATTAAATCTGTATTCTTCCTAAAAAACTATGGGAGCAGAAAAACAAAAGGGCTAGTTTTCATAACTTCAAATATAACAAAACATTTGATGAATCAAACTTCCAACATCAAATGACCATAACTTTTAACTCGGGTATCGTAACGACTATTATAATATATCAAAATCGGAGCTCGTCTCGATCCATACAATAATTGTTGGCCTAGCATTGGATCCTGATTTCCGTACCCAAATTCCATCGTTTACATAACTTATCGAGGGTTTGAAGATTTTGTCGTAAATTTCCAGTTTACTTACTTTCGATTTGAATCAATATAGCTGTAAATGAGATATTGGATCCGAAAAAGGTTTCTTTATTTATTTCGTCATTAAATCTGTATTCTTCCTAAAAACGTATGGGAGCAGAAAAAGAAAGGGGCTAGTTTTCATAATTTCAAAAATAACAAAACATCTGATGAATCAGACTTCCAACATCAAATGACCATAACTTTTAACTCGGGTATCGTAACGACTATTATAATATATCAAATCGGAGCACGTCTCGATTCATACAATAATTTTTGGCCTCGAAATGGAACCTGATTTTTGTACCCAAATTCCATCGTTTACATAATTTATCGAGGGTTTTAAGATTTTGTCGTAAATTTGCAGTTTACTTACCTTCGATATGATTCAATAGAGCTGTCAATGAGATATTGGTTCCGATAAAGGTTTCTTTATTTATTTGGTCATTAAATCTGTATTCTTCCTAAAAAACTATGGGAGTAGAAAAAGAAAGGGGCTAGTTTTCATAATTTCAAAAATAACAAAACATTTGATGAATTAGACTTCCAACATCAAATGACCATAACTTTTGACTAGGGTATCGTAACGACTATTATAATATATGAAATCGGAGCTCGTCTCGATCCATTACAATAATTGTTGGCCTAGCATTGGAACCTCATTTCCGTAACCAAATTACATCATTTACATAACTTATCGAGAGTTTGAAGATTTTGTCGTAAATTTGCGGTTTACTTACCTTCGATTTGAATCAATAGAGCTGTAAATGAGATATTGCATCCGATAAAGGTTTCTTTATTTATTTGGTCATTAAATCTGTATTCTTCCTAAAAAGCTATGGGAGCAGAAAAAGAAAGGGGCTAGATTTCATAATTTCAAAAATAACAAAACATTTGATGAATGAGACTTCCAACATCAAATGACCATAACTTTTGACTAGGGTATCGTAACGACTATTATAATATATCAAATCGGAGCTCGTCTCGATCCATACAATAATTGTTGGCCTCGGAATGGAACCAGATTTTTGTACCCAAATTCCATCGTGTACATAACTTATCGATGGTTTTAAGATTTTGTCGTAAATTTGCGGTTTACTTACCTTCGATATGATTCAATAGAGCTGTCAATGAGATATTGGTTCCGACAAAGGTTTCTTTATTTATTTGGTCATTAAATCGGTATTCTTCCTAAAAAACTATGGGAGTAGAAAAAGAAAGGGGCTAGTTTTCATAATTTCAAAAATAACAAAACATTTGATGAATCAGACTTCCAACATCAAATGACCATAACTTTTGACTAGGGTATCGTAACGACTATTGTAATATATCAAAATCGGAGCTCGTCTCGATCCATACAATAATTGTTGGCCTAGCATTGGAACCTGATTTCCGTACCAAATTCCATCGTTTACATAACTTATAGAGGGTTTGAAGATTTTGTCGTAAATTTCCGGTTTACTTACTTTCCATTTGAATCAATAGAGCTGTAAATGAGATATTGGATCCGAAAAAGGTTTCTTTATTTATTTGGTCATTAAATCTGTATTCTTCCTAAAAAAATATGGGAGCCGAAAAAGAAAAGGGCTAGTTTTCATAACTTCAAATAGAACAAAACATTTGATGAATCAAACTTCCAACATCAAATGACCATAACTTTTAACTCGGGTATCGTAACGACTATTATAATATATCAAAATCGGAGCTCGTCTCGATCCATACAATAATTGTTGGCCTAGCATTGGATCCTGATTTCCGTACCCAAATTCCATCGTTTACATAACTTATCGAGGGTTTGAAGATTTTGTCGTAAATTTCCAGTTTACTTACTTTCGATTTGAATCAATATAGCTGTAAATGAGATATTGGATCCGAAAAAGGTTTCTTTATTTATTTCGTCATTAAATCTGTATTCTTCCTAAAAACGTATGGGAGCAGAAAAAGAAAGGGGCTAGTTTTCATAATTTCAAAAATAACAAAACATTTGATGAATCAGACTTCCAACATCAAATGACCATAACTTTTAACTCGGGTATCGTAACGACTATTATAATATATCAAATCGGAGCACGTCTCGATTCATACAATAATTTTTGGCCTCGAAATGGAACCTGATTTTTGTACCCAAATTCCATCGTTTACATAATTTATCGAGGGTTTTAAGATTTTGTCGTAAATTTGCAGTTTACTTACCTTCGATATGATTCAATAGAGCTGTCAATGAGATAATGGTTCCGACAAAGGTTTCTTTATTTATTTGGTCATTAAATCTGTATTCTTCCTAAAAAACTATGGGAGTAGAAAAAGAAAGGGGCTAGTTTTCATAATTTCAAAAATAACAAAACATTTGATGAATTAGACTTCCAACATCAAATGACCATAACTTTTGACTAGGGTATCGTAACGACTATTATAATATATGAAATCGGAGCACGTCTCGATCCATTACAATAATTGTTGGCCTAGCATTGGAACCTCATTTCCGTAACCAACTTACATCGTTTACATAACTTATCGAGAGTTTGAAGATTTTGTCGTAAATTTGCGGTTTACTTACCTTCGATTTGAATCAATAGAGCTGTAAATGAGATATTGCATCCGATAAAGGTTTCTTTATTTATTTGGTCATTAAATCTGTATTCTTCCTAAAAAACTATGGGAGCAGAAAAACAAAAGGGCGAGTTTTCATAACTTCAAATATAACAAAACATTTGATGAATCAAACTTCCAACATCAAATGACCATAACTTTTAACTCGGGTATCGTAACGACTATTATAATATATCAAAATCGGAGCTCGTCTCGATCCATACAATAATTGTTGGCCTAGCATTGGATCCTGATTTCCGTACCCAAATTCCATCGTTTACATAACTTATCGAGGGTTTGAAGATTTTGTCGTAAATTTCCAGTTTACTTACTTTCGATTTGAATCAATATAGCTGTAAATGAGATATTGGATCCGAAAAAGGTTTCTTTATTTATTTCGTCATTAAATCTGTATTCTTCCTAAAAACGTATGGGAGCAGAAAAAGAAAGGGGCTAGTTTTCATAATTTCAAAAATAACAAAACATTTGATGAATCAGACTTCCAACATCAAATGACCATAACTTTTGACTGGGGTATCGTAACGACTATTATAATATATCAAATCGGAGCTCGTCTCGATCCATACAATAATTGTTGGCCTCGGAATGGAACCTGATTTCTGTACCCAAATTCCATAGTTTACATAACTTATCGAGGGTTTTAAGATTTTGTCGTAAATTTGCGGTTTACTTACCTTCGATATGATTCAATAGAGCTATCAATGAGATATTGGTTCCGACAAAGGTTTCTTTATTTATTTGGTCATTAAATCTGTATTCTTCCTAAAAACGTATGGGAGCAGAAAAAGAAAAGGGCTAGTTTTCAAAACTTCAAAAATACGAAAACATTTGATGAATCAGACTTCCAACATCAAATGACCATAACTTTTGACTGGGGTATCGTAACGACTATTATAATATATCAAAATCGGAGCTCGTCTCGATCCATACAATAATTGTTGGCCTAGCATTTGAGCCTGATTTCCGTACCCAAATTCCATCGTTTACATAACTTATCGAGGGTTTGAAGATTTTGTCATCAATTTCCGATTTACTTACTTTCGATTTGAATCAATAGAGCTGTAAATGAGATATTGGATCCGAAAAAGGTTTCTTTATTTATTTGGTCATTAAATCTGTATTCTTCCTAAAAAACTATGGGAGCAGAAAAAGAAAGGGGCTAGTTTTCATAATTTCAAAAATAACAAAACATTTGATGAATCAGACTTCCAACATCAAATGACCATAACTTTTGACTGGGGTATCGTAACGACTATTATAATATATCAAATCGGAGCTCGTCTCGATCCATACAATAATTGTTGGCCTCGGAATGGAACATGATTTCTGTACCCAAATTCCATCGTTTACATAACTTATCGAGGGTTTTAAGATTTTGTTGTAAATATACGGATTACTTACTTTCGATTTGAATCAATAGAACTGTAAATGAGATATTGGATCCGACAAAGGTTTCTTTATTTATTTGGTCATTAAATCTGTATTCTTCCTGAAAAACTATGGGAGCAGAAAAAGAAAGGGGCTAGTTTTCATAATTTCAAAAATAACAAAACATTTGATGAATCAGACTTCCAACATCAAATGACCATAACTTTTGACTGGGGTATCGTAACGACTATTATAATATATCAAATCGGAGCTCGTCTCGATCCATACAATAATTGTTGGCCTAGCATTGGAACCTGATTTCCGTACCCAAATTCCATCGTTTACATAACTTATCGAGGGTTTGAAGATTTTGTCGTAAATTTCCAGTGTACTTACTTTCCATTTGAATCAATAGAGCTGTAAATGAGATATTGGATCCGAAAAAGGTTTCTTTATTTATTTGGTCATTAAATCTGTATTCTTCCTAAAAAAATATGGGAGCCGAAAAAGAAAGGGGCCAGTTTTCATAATTTCAAAAATAACAAAACATTTGATGAATCAGACTTCCAACATCAAATGACCATAACTTTTGAGTGGGGTATCGTAACGACTATTATAATATATCAAAATCGGAGCTCGTCTCGATCCATACAATAATTGTTGGCCTAGCATTGGAACCTGATTTCCGTACCCAAATTCCATCGTTTACATAACTTATCGAGGGTTTGAAGATTTTGTCGTAAATTTCCAGTGTACTTACTTTCCATTTGAATCAATAGAGCTGTAAATGAGATATTGGATCCGAAAAAGGTTTCTTTATTTATTTGGTCATTAAATCTGTATTCTTCCTAAAAAAATATGGGAGCCGAAAAAGAAAGGGGCTAGATTTCATAATTTCAAAAATAACAAAACATTTGATGAATGAGACTTCCAACATCAAATGACCATAACTTTTGAGTGGGGTATCGTAACGACTATTATAATATATCAAAATCGGAGCTCGTCTCGATCCATACAATAATTGTTGGCCTAGCATTGGAACCTGATTTCCGTACCCAAATTCCATCGTTTACATAACTTATCGAGGGTTTGAAGATTTTGTCGTAAATTTCCAGTGTACTTACTTTCGATTTGAATCAATAGAGCTGTAAATGAGATATTGGATCCGAAAAAGGTTTCTTTATTTATTTGGTCATTAAATCTGTATTCTTCCTAAAAACGTATGGGAGCAGAAAAAGAAAGGGGCTAGTTTTCATAATTTCAAAAATAACAAAACATTTTATGAATCAGACTTCCAACATCAAATGACCATAACTTTTGACTGGGGTATCGTAACGACTATTATAATATATCAAATCGGAGCTCGTCTCGATCCATACAATAATTGTTGGCCTAGCATTGGAACCTGATTTCCGTACCCAAATTCCATCGTTTACATAACTTATCGAGGGTTTGAAGATTTTGTCGTAAATTTCCAGTGTACTTACTTTCGATTTGAATCAATAGAGCTGTAAATGAGATATTGGATCCGAAAAGGTTTCTTTAATTATTTGGTCATTAAATCTGTATTCTTCCTAAAAAACTATGGGAGCAGAAAAAGAAAAGGGCTAGTTTTCATAATTTCAAACATAACAAAACATTTGATGAATCAGACTTCCAACATCAAATGACCATAACTTTTAACTCGGGTATCGTAACGACTATTATAATATATCAAATCGGAGCACGTCTCGATTCATACAATAATTTTTGGCCTCGGAATGGAACCTGATTTCTGTACCCAAATTCCATCGTTTACATAATTTATCGAGGATTTTAAGATTTTGTCGTAAATTTGCAGTTTACTTACCTTCGATATGATTCAATAGAGCTGTCAATGAGATATTTGTTCCGACAAAGGTTTCTTTATTTATTTGGTCATTAAATCTGTATTTTTCCTAAAAAACTATGGGAGCAGAAAAAGAAAGGGGCTAGTTTTCATAATTTCAAAAATAACAAAACATTTGATGAATTAGACTTCCAACATCAAATGACCATAACTTTTGACTAGGGTATCGTAACGACTATTATAATATATGAAATCGGAGCTCATCTCGATCCATTACAATAATTGTTGGCCTAGCATTGGAACCTCATTTCCGTAACCAAATTACATCGTTTACATAACTTATCGAGAGTTTGAAGATTTTGTCGTAAATTTGCGGTTTACTTACCTTCGATTTGAATCAATAGAGCTGTAAATGAGATATTGCATCCGATAAAGGTTTCTTTATTTATTTGGTCATTAAATCTGTATTCTTCCTAAAAAGCTATGGGAGCAGAAAAAGAAAGGGGCTAGATTTCATAATTTCAAAAATAACAAAACATTTGATGAATGAGACTTCCAACATCAAATGACCATAACTTTTGACTAGGGTATCGTAACGACTATTATAATATATCAAATCGGAGCTCGTCTCGATCCATACAATAATTGTTGGCCTCGGAATGGAACCTGATTTTTGTACCCAAATTCCATCGTGTACATAACTTATCGATGGTTTTAAGATTTTGTCATAAATTTGCGGTTTACTTACCTTCGATATGATTCAATAGAGCTGTCAATGAGATATTTGTTCCGACAAAGGTTTCTTTATTTATTTGGTCATTAAATCGGTATTCTTCCTAAAAAACTATGGGAGTAGAAAAAGAAAGGGGCTAGTTTTCATAATTTCAAAAATAACAAAACATTTGATGAATCAGACTTCCAACATCAAATGACCATAACTTTTGACTAGGGTATCGTAACGACTATTGTAATATATCAAAATCGGAGCTCGTCTCGATCCATACAATAATTGTTGGCCTAGCATTGGAACCTAATTTCCGTACCCAAATTCCATCGTTTACATAACTTATCGAGGGTTTGAAGATTTTGTCGTAAATTTCCAGTTTACTTACTTTCGATTTGAATCAATAGAGCTGTAAATGAGATATTGGATCCGAAAAGGTTTCTTTAATTATTTGGTCATTAAATCTGTATTCTTCCTAAAAAACTATGGGAGCAGAAAAAGAAAAGGGCTAGTTTTCATAATTTCAAATATAACAAAACATTTGATGAATCAAACTTCCAACATCAAATGACCATAACTTTTAACTCGGGTATCGTAACGACTATTATAATATATCAAATCGGAGCACGTCTCGATTCATACAATAATTTTTGGCCTCGGAATGGAACCTGATTTCTGTACCCAAATTCCATCGTTTACATAATTTATCGAGGGTTTTAAGATTTTGTCGTAAATTTGCAGTTTGCTTACCTTCGATATGATTCAATAGAGCTGTCAATGAGATATTGGTTCCGACAAAGGTTTCTTTATTTATTTGGTCATTAAATCTGTATTCTTCCTAAAAAACTATGGGAGCAGAAAAAGAAAGGGGCTAGTTTTCATAATTTCAAAAATAACAAAACATTTGATGAATTAGACTTCCAACATCAAATGACCATAACTTTTGACTAGGGTATCGTAACGACTATTATAATATATGAAATCGGAGCTCATCTCGATCCATTACAATAATTGTTGGCCTAGCATTGGAACCTCATTTCCGTAACCAAATTACATCGTTTACATAACTTATCGAGAGTTTGAAGATTTTGTCGTAAATTTGCGGTTTACTTACCTTCGATTTGAATCAATAGAGCTGTAAATGAGATATTGCATCCGATAAAGGTTTCTTTATTTATTTGGTCATTAAATCTGTATTCTTCCTAAAAAGCTATGGGAGCAGAAAAAGAAAGGGGCTAGATTTCATAATTTCAAAAATAACAAAACATTTGATGAATGAGACTTCCAACATCAAATGACCATAACTTTTGACTAGGGTATCGTAATGACTATTATAATATATCAAATCGGAGCTCGTCTCGATCCATACAATAATTGATGGCCTCGGAATGGAACCTGATTTTTGTACCCAAATTCCATCGTGTACATAACTTATCGATGGTTTTAAGATTTTGTCATAAATATGCGGTTTACTTACCTTCGATATGATTCAATAGAGCTGTCAATGAGATATTTGTTCCGACAAAGGTTTCTTTATTTATTTGGTCATTAAATCGGTATTCTTCCTAAAAAACTATGGGAGTAGAAAAAGAAAGGGGCTAGTTTTCATAATTTCAAAAATAACAAAACATTTGATGAATCAGACTTCCAACATCAAATGACCATAACTTTTGACTAGGGTATCGTAACGACTATTGCAATATATCAAAATCGGAGCTCGTCTCGTTCCATACAATAATTGTTGGCCTAGCATTGGAACCTGATTTCCGTACCAAATTCCATCGTTTACATAACTTATAGAGGGTTTGAAGATTTTGTCGTAAATTTCCGGTTTACTTACTTTCCATTTGAATCAATAGAGCTGTAAATGAGATATTGGATCCGAAAAAGGTTTCTTTATTTATTTGGTCATTAAATCTGTATTCTACCTAAAAAAATATGGGAGCCGAAAAAGAAAGGGGCTAGATTTCATAATTTCAAAAATAACAAAACATTTGATGAATGAGACTTCCAACATCAAATGACCATAACTTTTGAGTGGGGTATCGTAACGACTATTATAATATATCAAAATCGGAGCTCATCTCGATCCATACAATAATTGTTGGCCTAGCATTGGAACCTGATTTCCGTACCCAAATTCCATCGTTTACATAACTTATCGAGGGTTTGAAGATTTTGTCGTAAATTTCCAGTTTACTTACTTTCCATTTGAATCAATAGAGCTATAAATGAGATATTGGATCCGACAAAGGTTTCTTTATTTATTTGGTCATTAAATCTGTATTCTTCCTAAAAACGTATGGGAGCAGAAAAAGAAAGGGGCTAGTTTTCATAATTTAAAAAATAACAAAACATTTGATGAATCAGACTTCCAACATCAAATGACCATAACTTTTGACTGAGGTATCGTAACGACTATTATAATATATCAAATCGGAGCTTGTCACGATCCATACAATAATTGTTGGCCTCGGAATGGAACTAGATTTCTGTACCCAAATTCCATCGTTTACATAACTTATAGAGGGTTTTAAGATTTTGTCGTAAATTTGCGGTTTATTTACCTTCGATATGATTCGATAGAGCTATTAATGAGATATTGGTTCCGACAAAGGTTTCTTTATTTATTTGGTCATTAAATCTGTATTCTTCCTAAAAAACTATGGGAGCAGAAAAAGAAAGGGGCTAGTTTTCATAATTTCAAAAATAACAAAACATTTGATGAATGAGACTTCCAACATCAAATGACCATAACTTTTGACTGGGGTATCGTAACGACTATTATAATATATCAAATCAGAGCTCATCTCGATCCATATAATAATTGTTGGCCTCGGAATGGAACCTGATTTCTGTACCCAAATTCCATAGTTTACATAACTTATCGAGGGTTTGAAGATTTTGTCGTAAATTTCCAGTTTACTTACTTTCGATTTGAATCAATAGAGCTGTAAATGAGATATTGGATCCGAAAAAGGTTTCTTTATTTATTTGGTCATTAAATCTGTATTCTTCCTAAAAAACTATGGGAGCAGAAAAAGAAAAGGGCTAGTTTTCATAACTTCAAATATAACAAAACATTTGATGAATCAAACTTCCAACATCAAATGACAATAACTTTTAACTCGGGTATCGTAACGACTATTATAATATATCAAAATCGGAGCTCGTCTCGATCCATACAATAATTGTTGGCCTAGCATTGGATCCTGATTTCCGTACCCAAATTCCATCGTTTACATAACTTATCGAGGGTTTGAAGATTTTGTCGTAAATTTCCAGTTTACTTACTTTCGATTTGAATCAATAGAGCTGTAAATGAGATATTGGATCCGAAAAAGGTTTCTTTATTTATTTGGTCATTAAATCTGTATTCTTCCTAAAAACGTATGGGAGCAGAAAAAGAAAGGGGCTAGTTTTTATAATTTCAAAAATAACAAAACATTTGATGAATCAGACTTCCAACATCAAATGACCATAACTTTTGACTGGGGTATCGTAACGACTATTATAATATATCAAATCGGAGCTCGTCTCGATCCATACAATAATTGTTGGCCTCGGAATGGTACCTGATTTCTGTACCCAAATTCCATAGTTTACATAACTTATCGAGGGTTTTAAGATTTTGTCGTAAATTTGCGGTTTACTTACCTTCGATATGATTCCATAGAGCTATCAATGAGATATTGGTTCCGACAAAGGTTTCTTTATTTATTTGGTCATTAAATCTGTATTCTTCCTAAAAACGTATGGTAGTAGAAAAAGAAAAGGGCTAGTTTTCAAAACTTCAAAAATACGAAAACATTTGATGAATCAGACTTCCAACATCAAATGACCATAACTTTTGACTGGGGTATCGTAACAACTATTATAATATATCAAAATCGGAGCTCGTCTCGATCCATACAATAATTGTAGGCCTAGCATTTGAGCCTGATTTCCGTACCCAAATTCCATCGTTTACATAACTTATCGAGGGTTTGAAGATTTTGTCATCAATTTCCGATTTACGTACTTTCGATTTGAATCAATAGAGCTGTAAATGAGATATTGGATCCGAAAAAGGTTTCTTTATTTATTTGGTCATTAAATCTGTATTCTTCCTAAAAAACTATGGGAGCAGAAAAAGAAAGGGGCTAGTTTTCGTAATTTCAAAAATAACAAAACATTTGATGAATGAGACTCCCAACATCAAATGACCATAACTTTTGACTGGGGTATCGTAACGACTATTATAATATATCAAATCGGAGCTCGTCTCGATCCATACAATAATTGTTGGCCTCGGAATGGAACCTGATTTCTGTACCCAAATTCCATCGTTTACATAACTTATCGAGGGTTTTAAGATTTTGTTGTAAATATACGGATTACTTACTTTCGATTTGAATCAATAGAACTGTAAATGAGATATTGGAACCGACAAAGGTTTCTTTATTTATTTGGTCATTAAATCTGTATTCTTCCCGAAAAACTATGGGAGCAGAAAAAGAAAGGGGCTAGTTTTCATAATTTCAAAAATAACAAAACATTTGATGAATCAGACTTCCAACATCAAATGACCATAACTTTTGATTGGGGTATCGTAACGACTATTATAATATATCAAATCGAAGCTCTTCTCGATCCATACAATAATTGTTGGCCTCGGAATGGAACCTGATTTCTGTACCCAAATTCCGTCGTTTACATAACTTATCGAGGGTTTTAAGATTTTGTCGTAAATTTGCGGTTTACTTACCTTCGATATGATTCAATAGAGCTGTCAATGAGATATTGGTTCCGACAAAGGTTTCTTTATTTATTTGGTCATTAAATCGGTATTCTTCCTAAAAAACTATGGGAGCAGAAAAAGAAAGGGGCCAGTTTTCATAATTTCAAAAATAACAAAACATTTGATGAATCAGACTTCCAACCTCAAATGACCATAACTTTTGAGTGGGGTATCGTAACGACTATTATAATATATCAAAATCGGAGCTCGTCTCGATCCATACAATAATTGTTGGCCTAGCATTGGAACCTGATTTCCGTACCCAAATTCCATCGTTTACATAACTTATCGAGGGTTTGAAGATTTTGTCGTAAATTTCCAGTGTACTTACTTTCCATTTGAATCAATAGAGCTGTAAATGAGATATTGGATCCGAAAAAGGTTTCTTTATTTATTTGGTCATTAAATCTGTATTCTTCCTAAAAAAATATGGGAGCCGAAAAAGAAAGGGGCTAGATTTCATAATTTCAAAAATAACAAAACATTTGATGAATGAGACTTCCAACATCAAATGACCATAACTTTTGAGTGGGGTATCGTAACGACTATTATAATATATCAAAATCGGAGCTCGTCTCGATCCATACAATAATTGTTGGCCTAGCATTGGAACCTGATTTCCGTACCCAAATTCCATCGTTTACATAACTTATCGAGGGTTTGAAGATTTTGTCGTAAATTTCCAGTTTACTTACTTTCGATTTGAATCAATAGAGCTGTAAATGAGATATTGGATCCGAAAAAGGTTTCTTTTTTTATTTGGTCATTAAATCTGTATTCTTCCTAAAAACGTATGGGAGCAGAAAAAGAAAGGGGCTAGTTTTCATAATTTCAAAAATAACAAAACATTTGATGAATCAGACTTCCAACATCAAATGACCATAACTTTTGACTGGGGTATCGTAACGACTATTATAATATATCAAATCGGAGCTCGTCCCGATCCATACACTAATTGTTGGCCTCGGAATGGAACCTGATTTCTGTACCCAAATTCCATAGTTTACATAACTTATCGAGGGTTTTAAGATTTTGTCGTAAATTTGCGGTTTACTTACCTTCGATATGATTCAATAGAGCTATCAATGAGATATTGGTTCCGACAAAGGTTTCTTTATTTATTTGGTCATTAAATCTGTATTCTTCCTAAAAACGTATGGGAGCAGAAAAAGAAAAGGGCTAGTTTTCAAAACTTCAAAAATTCGAAAACATTTGATGAATCAGACTTCCAACATCAAATGACCATAACTTTTGACTGGGGTATCATAACGACTATTATAATATATCAAAATCGGAGCTCGTCTCGATCCATACAATAATTGTTGGCCTAACATTGGAACCTGATTTCCGTACCCAAATTCCATCGTTTACATAACTTATCGAGGGTTTGAAGATTTTGTCGTAAATTTCCGGTTTACTTATTTTCGATTTGAATCAATAGAGCTGTAAATGAGATATTGGATCCGAAAAGGTTTCTTTATTTATTTGGTCATTAAATCTGTATTCTTCCTAAAAAACTATGGGAGCAGAAAAAGAAAGGGGCTAGTTTTCATAATTTCAAATATAACAAAACATTTGATGAATCAGACTTCCAACATCAAATGACCATAACTTTTAACTCGGGTATCGTAACGACTATTATAATATATCAAATCGGAGCACGTCTCGATTCATACAATAATTTTTGGCCTCGGAATGGAACCTGATTTCTGTACCCAAATTCCATCGTTTACATAATTTATCGAGGGTTTTAAGATTTTGTCGGAAATTTGCAGTTTACTTACCTTCGATATGATTCAATAGAGCTGTCAATGAGATATTGGTTCCGACAAAGGTTTCTTTATTTATTTGGTCATTAAATCTGTATTCTTCCTAAAAAACTATGGGAGCAGAAAAAGAAAGGGGCCAGTTTTCATAATTTCAAAAATAACAAAACATTTGATGAATTAGACTTCCAACATCAAATGACCATAACTTTTGACTAGGGTATCGTAACGACTATTATAATATATGAAATCGGAGCTCGTCTCGATCCATTACAATAATTGTTGGCCTAGCATTGGAACCTCATTTCCGTAACCAAATTACATCGTTTACATAACTTATCGAGAGTTTGAAGATTTTGTCGTAAATTTGCGGTTTACTTACCTTCGATTTGAATCAATAGAGCTGTAAATGAGATATTGCATCCGATAAAGGTTTCTTTATTTATTTGGTCATTAAATCTGTATTCTTCCTAAAAAGCTATGGGAGCAGAAAAAGAAAGGGGCTAGATTTCATAATTTCAAAAATAACAAAACATTTGATGAATGAGACTTCCAACATCAAATGACCATAACTTTTGACTAGGGTATCGTAACGACTATTATAATATATCAAATCGGAGCTCGTCTCGATCCATACAATAATTGTTGGCCTCGGAATGGAACCTGATTTTTGTACCCAAATTCCATCGTGTACATAACTTATCGATGGTTTTCAGATTTTGTCGTAAATTTGCGGTTTACTTACCTTCGATATGATTCAATAGAGCTGTCAATGAGATATTGGTTCCGACAAAGGTTTCTTTATTTATTTGGTCATTAAATCGGTATTCTTCCTAAAAAACTATGGGAGTAGAAAAAGAAAGGGGCTAGTTTTCATAATTTCAAAAATAACAAAACATTTGATGAATCAGACTTCCAACATCAAATGACCATAACTTTTGACTAGGGTATCGTAACGACTATTGTAATATATCAAAATCGGAGCTCATCTCGATCCATACAATAATTGTTGGCCTAGCATTGGAACCTGATTTCCGTACCAAATTCCATCGTTTACATAACTTATAGAGGGTTTGAAGATTTTGTCGTAAATTTCCGGTTTACTTACTTTCCATTTGAATCAATAGAGCTGTAAATGAGATATTGGATCCGAAAAAGGTTTCTTTATTTATTTGGTCATTAAATCTGTATTCTTCCTAAAAAAATATGGGAGCCGAAAAAGAAAGGGGCTAGATTTCATAATTTCAAAAATAACAAAACATTTGATGAATGAGACTTGCAACATCAAATGACCATAACTTTTGAGTGGGGTATCGTAACGACTATTATAATATATCAAAATCGGAGCTCATCTCGATCCATACAATAATTGTTCGCCTAGCATTGGAACCTGATTTCCGTACCCAAATTCCATCGTTTACATAACTTATCGAGGGTTTGAAGATTTTGTCGTAAATTTCCAGTTTACTTACTTTCGATTTGAATCAATAGAGCTGTAAATGAGATATTGGATCCGAAAAAGGTTTCTTTATTTATTTGGTCATTAAATCTGTATTCTTCCTAAAAAACTATGGGAGCAGAAATAGAAAAGGGCTAGTTTTCATAACTTCAAATATAACAAAACATTTGATGAATCAAACTTCCAACATCAAATGACCATAACTTTTAACTCGGGTATCGTAACAACTATTATAATATATCAAAATCGGAGCTCGTCTCGATCCATACAATAATTGTAGGCCTAGCATTTGAGCCTGATTTCCGTACCCAAATTCCATCGTTTACATAACTTATCGAGGGTTTGAAGATTTTGTCGTCAATTTCCGATTTACGTACTTTCGATTTGAATCAATAGAGCTGTAAATGAGATATTGGATCCGAAAAAGGTTTCTTTATTTATTTGGTCATTAAATCTGTATTCTTCCTAAAAAACTATGGGAGCAGAAAAAGAAAGGGGCTAGTTTTCGTAATTTCAAAAATAACAAAACATTTGATGAATGAGACTCCCAACATCAAATGACCATAACTTTTGACTGGGGTATCGTAACGACTATTATAATATATCAAATCGGAGCTCGTCTCGATCCATACAATAATTGTTGGCCTCGGAATGGAACCTGATTTCTGTACCCAAATTCCATCGTTTACATAACTTATCGAGGGTTTTAAGATTTTGTTGTAAATATACGGATTACTTACTTTCGATTTGAATCAATAGAACTGTAAATGAGATATTGGAACCGACAAAGGTTTCTTTATTTATTTGGTCATTAAATCTGTATTCTTCCCGAAAAACTATGGGAGCAGAAAAAGAAAGGGGCTAGTTTTCATAATTTCAAAAATAACAAAACATTTGATGAATCAGACTTCCAACATCAAATAACCATAACTTTTGATTGGGGTATCGTAACGACTATTATAATATATCAAATCGAAGCTCATCTCGATCCATACAATAATTGTTGGCCTCGGAATGGAACCTGATTTCTGTACCCAAATTCCGTCGTTTACATAACTTATCGAGGGTTTTAAGATTTTGTCGTAAATTTGCGGTTTACTTACCTTCGATATGATTCAATAGAGCTGTCAATGAGATATTGGTTCCGACAAAGGTTTCTTTATTTATTTGGTCATTAAATCGGTATTCTTCCTAAAAAACTATGGGAGCAGAAAAAGAAAGGGGCCAGTTTTCATAATTTCAAAAATAACAAAACATTTGATGAATCAGACTTCCAACCTCAAATGACCATAACTTTTGAGTGGGGTATCGTAACGACTATTATAATATATCAAAATCGGAGCTCGTCTCGATCCATACAATAATTGTTGGCCTAGCATTGGAACCTGATTTCCGTACCCAAATTCCATCGTTTACATAACTTATCGAGGGTTTGAAGATTTTGTCGTAAATTTCCAGTGTACTTACTTTCCATTTGAATCAATAGAGCTGTAAATGAGATATTGGATCCGAAAAAGGTTTCTTTATTTATTTGGTCATTAAATCTGTATTCTTCCTAAAAAAATATGGGAGCCGAAAAAGAAAGGGGCTAGATTTCATAATTTCAAAAATAACAAAACATTTGATGAATGAGACTTCCAACATCAAATGACCATAACTTTTGAGTGGGGTATCGTAACGACTATTATAATATATCAAAATCGGAGCTCGTCTCGATCCATACAATAATTGTTGGCCTAGCATTGGAACCTGATTTCCGTACCCAAATTCCATCGTTTACATAACTTATCGAGGGTTTGAAGATTTTGTCGTAAATTTCCAGTTTACTTACTTTCGATTTGAATCAATAGAGCTGTAAATGAGATATTGGATCCGAAAAAGGTTTCTTTTTTTATTTGGTCATTAAATCTGTATTCTTCCTAAAAACGTATGGGAGCAGAAAAAGAAAGGGGCTAGTTTTCATAATTTCAAAAATAACAAAACATTTGATGAATCAGACTTCCAACATCAAATGACCATAACTTTTGACTGGGGTATCGTAACGACTATTATAATATATCAAATCGGAGCTCGTCCCGATCCATACACTAATTGTTGGCCTCGGAATGGAACCTGATTTCTGTACCCAAATTCCATAGTTTACATAACTTATCGAGGGTTTTAAGATTTTGTCGTAAATTTGCGGTTTACTTACCTTCGATATGATTCAATAGAGCTATCAATGAGATATTGGTTCCGACAAAGGTTTCTTTATTTATTTGGTCATTAAATCTGTATTCTTCCTAAAAACGTATGGGAGCAGAAAAAGAAAAGGGCTAGTTTTCAAAACTTCAAAAATTCGAAAACATTTGATGAATCAGACTTCCAACATCAAATGACCATAACTTTTGACTGGGGTATCATAACGACTATTATAATATATCAAAATCGGAGCTCGTCTCGATCCATACAATAATTGTTGGCCTAACATTGGAACCTGATTTCCGTACCCAAATTCCATCGTTTACATAACTTATCGAGGGTTTGAAGATTTTGTCGTAAATTTCCGGTTTACTTATTTTCGATTTGAATCAATAGAGCTGTAAATGAGATATTGGATCCGAAAAGGTTTCTTTATTTATTTGGTCATTAAATCTGTATTCTTCCTAAAAAACTATGGGAGCAGAAAAAGAAAGGGGCTAGTTTTCATAATTTCAAATATAACAAAACATTTGATGAATCAGACTTCCAACATCAAATGACCATAACTTTTAACTCGGGTATCGTAACGACTATTATAATATATCAAATCGGAGCACGTCTCGATTCATACAATAATTTTTGGCCTCGGAATGGAACCTGATTTCTGTACCCAAATTCCATCGTTTACATAATTTATCGAGGGTTTTAAGATTTTGTCGGAAATTTGCAGTTTACTTACCTTCGATATGATTCAATAGAGCTGTCAATGAGATATTGGTTCCGACAAAGGTTTCTTTATTTATTTGGTCATTAAATCTGTATTCTTCCTAAAAAACTATGGGAGCAGAAAAAGAAAGGGGCCAGTTTTCATAATTTCAAAAATAACAAAACATTTGATGAATTAGACTTCCAACATCAAATGACCATAACTTTTGACTAGGGTATCGTAACGACTATTATAATATATGAAATCGGAGCTCGTCTCGATCCATTACAATAATTGTTGGCCTAGCATTGGAACCTCATTTCCGTAACCAAATTACATCGTTTACATAACTTATCGAGAGTTTGAAGATTTTGTCGTAAATTTGCGGTTTACTTACCTTCGATTTGAATCAATAGAGCTGTAAATGAGATATTGCATCCGATAAAGGTTTCTTTATTTATTTGGTCATTAAATCTGTATTCTTCCTAAAAAGCTATGGGAGCAGAAAAAGAAAGGGGCTAGATTTCATAATTTCAAAAATAACAAAACATTTGATGAATGAGACTTCCAACATCAAATGACCATAACTTTTGACTAGGGTATCGTAACGACTATTATAATATATCAAATCGGAGCTCGTCTCGATCCATACAATAATTGTTGGCCTCGGAATGGAACCTGATTTTTGTACCCAAATTCCATCGTGTACATAACTTATCGATGGTTTTCAGATTTTGTCGTAAATTTGCGGTTTACTTACCTTCGATATGATTCAATAGAGCTGTCAATGAGATATTGGTTCCGACAAAGGTTTCTTTATTTATTTGGTCATTAAATCGGTATTCTTCCTAAAAAACTATGGGAGTAGAAAAAGAAAGGGGCTAGTTTTCATAATTTCAAAAATAACAAAACATTTGATGAATCAGACTTCCAACATCAAATGACCATAACTTTTGACTAGGGTATCGTAACGACTATTGTAATATATCAAAATCGGAGCTCATCTCGATCCATACAATAATTGTTGGCCTAGCATTGGAACCTGATTTCCGTACCAAATTCCATCGTTTACATAACTTATAGAGGGTTTGAAGATTTTGTCGTAAATTTCCGGTTTACTTACTTTCCATTTGAATCAATAGAGCTGTAAATGAGATATTGGATCCGAAAAAGGTTTCTTTATTTATTTGGTCATTAAATCTGTATTCTTCCTAAAAAAATATGGGAGCCGAAAAAGAAAGGGGCTAGATTTCATAATTTCAAAAATAACAAAACATTTGATGAATGAGACTTCCAACATCAAATGACCATACCTTTTGAGTGGGGTATCGTAACGACTATTATAATATATCAAAATCGGAGCTCATCTCGATCCATACAATAATTGTTCGCCTAGCATTGGAACCTGATTTCCGTACCCAAATTCCATCGTTTACATAACTTATCGAGGGTTTGAAGATTTTGTCGTAAATTTCCAGTTTACTTACTTTCGATTTGAATCAATAGAGCTGTAAATGAGATATTGGATCCGAAAAAGGTTTCTTTATTTATTTGGTCATTAAATCTGTATTCTTCCTAAAAAACTATGGGAGCAGAAATAGAAAAGGGCTAGTTTTCATAACTTCAAATATAACAAAACATTTGATGAATCAAACTTCCAACATCAAATGACCATAACTTTTAACTCGGGTATCGTAACGACTATTATAATATATCAAAATCGGAGCTCGTCTCGATCCATACAATAATTGTTGGCCTAGCATTGGAACCTGATTTCCGTACCAAATTCCATCGTTTACATAACTTATAGAGGGTTTGAAGATTTTGTCGTAAATTTCCGGTTTACTTACTTTCCATTTGAATCAATAGAGCTGTAAATGAGATATTGGATCCGAAAAAGGTTTCTTTATTTATTTGGTCATTAAATCTGTATTCTTCCTAAAAAAATATGGGAGCCGAAAAAGAAAGGGGCTAGATTTCATAATTTCAAAAATAACAAAACATTTGATGAATGAGACTTCCAACATCAAATGACCATAACTTTTGAGTGGGGTATCGTAACGACTATTATAATATATCAAAATCGGAGCTCGTCTCGATCCATACAATAATTGTTGGCCTAGCATTGGAACCTGATTTCCGTACCCAAATTCCATCGTTTACATAACTTATCGAGGGTTTGAAGATTTTGTCGTAAATTTCCAGTTTACTTACTTTCGATTTGAATCAATAGAGCTGTAAATGAGATATTGGATCCGAAAAAGGTTTCTTTATTTATTTGGTCATTAAATCTGTATTCTTCCTAAAAACGTATGGGAGCAGAAAAAGAAAGGGGCTAGTTTTCATAATTTCAAAAATAACAAAACATTTGATGAATGAGACTTCCAACATCAAATGACCATAACTTTTGACTGGGGTATCGTAACGAATATTATAATATATCAACTCGGAGCTCGTCCCGATCCATACACTAATTGTTGGCCTCGGAATGGAACCTGATTTCTGTACCCAAATTCCATAGTTTACATAACTTATCGAGGGTTTTAAGATTTTGTCGTAAATTTGCGGTTTACTTACCTTCGATATGATTCAATAGAGCTATCAATGAGATATTGGTTCCGACAAAGGTTTCTTTATTTATTTGGTCATTAAATCTGTATTCTTCCTAAAAACGTATGGGAGCAGAAAAAGAAAAGGGCTAGTTTTCAAAACTTCAAAAATTCGAAAACATTTGATGAATCAGACTTCCAACATCAAATGACCATAACTTTTGACTGGGGTATCGTAACGACTATTATAATATATCAAAATCGGAGCTCGTCTCGATCCATACAATAATTGTTGGCCTAACATTGGAACCTGATTTTCGTACCAAATTCCATCGTTTACATAACTTATAGAGGGTTTGAAGATTTTGTCGTAAATTTCCGGTTTACTTACTTTCCATTTGAATCAATAGAGCTGTAAATGAGATATTGGATCCGAAAAAGGTTTCTTTATTTATTTGGTCATTAAATCTGTATTCTTCCTAAAAAAATATGGGAGCCGAAAAAGAAAGGGGCTAGATTTCATAATTTCAAAAATAACAAAACATTTGATGAATGAGACTTCCAACATCAAATGACCATAACTTTTGAGTGGGGTATCGTAACGACTATTATAATATATCAAAATCGGAGCTCGTCTCGATCCATACAATAATTGTTGGCCTAGCATTGGAACCTGATTTTCGTACCAAATTCCATCGTTTACATAACTTATCGAGGGTTTGAAGATTTTCTCGTAAATTTCCGGTTTACTTACTTTCGATTTGAATCAATAGAGCTGTAAATGAGATATTGGATCCGAAAAAAGGTTTCTTTATTTATTTGGTCATTAAATCTGTATTCTTCCTAAAAAACTATGGGAGCAGAAAAAGAAAGGGGCTAGTTTTCGTAATTTCAAATATAACAAAACATTTGATGAATGAGACTTCCAACATCAAATGACCATAACTTTTGAGTGGGGTATCGTAACGACTATTATAATATATCAAAATCGGAGCTCGTCTCGATCCATACAATAATTGTTGGCCTAGCATTGGAACCTGATTTCCGTACCCAAATTCCATCGTTTACATAACTTATCGAGGGATTGAAGATTTTGTCGTAAATTTCCAGTTTACTTACTTTCGATTTGAATCAATAGAGCTGTAAATGAGATATTGGATCCGAAAAAGGTTTCTTTATTTATTTGGTCATTAAATCTGTATTCTTCCTAAAAACGTATGGGAGCAGAAAAAGAAAGGGGCTAGTTTTCATAATTTCAAAAATAACAAAACATTTGATGAATCAGACTTCCAACATCAAATGACCATAACTTTTGACTGGGGTATCGTAACGACTATTATAATATATCAAATCGGAGCTCGTCCCGATCCATACACTAATTGTTGGCCTCGGAATGGAACCTGATTTCTGTACCCAAATTCCATAGTTTACATAACTTATCGAGGGTTTTAAGATTTTGTCGTAAATTTGCGGTTTACTTACCTTCGATATGATTCAATAGAGCTATCAATGAGATATTGGTTCCGACAAAGGTTTCTTTATTTATTTGGTCATTAAATCTGTATTCTTCCTAAAAACGTATGGGAGCAGAAAAAGAAAAGGGCTAGTTTTCAAAACTTCAAAAATTCGAAAACATTTGATGAATGAGACTTCCAACATCAAATGACCATAACTTTTGACTAGGGTATCGTAACGACTATTATAATATATCAAATCGGAGCTCGTCTCGATCCATACAATAATTGTTGGCCTCGGAATGGAACCTGATTTTTGTACCCAAATTCCATCGTGTACATAACTTATCGATGGTTTTCAGATTTTGTCGTAAATTTGCGGTTTACTTACCTTCGATATGATTCAATAGAGCTGTCAATGAGATATTGGTTCCGACAAAGGTTTCTTTATTTATTTGGTCATTAAATCGGTATTCTTCCTAAAAAACTATGGGAGTAGAAAAAGAAAGGGGCTAGTTTTCATAATTTCAAAAATAACAAAACATTTGATGAATCAGACTTCCAACATCAAATGACCATAACTTTTGACTAGGGTATCGTAACGACTATTGTAATATATCAAAATCGGAGCTCATCTCGATCCATACAATAATTGTTGGCCTAGCATTGGAACCTGATTTCCGTACCAAATTCCATCGTTTACATAACTTATAGAGGGTTTGAAGATTTTGTCGTAAATTTCCGGTTTACTTACTTTCCATTTGAATCAATAGAGCTGTAAATGAGATATTGGATCCGAAAAAGGTTTCTTTATTTATTTGGTCATTAAATCTGTATTCTTCCTAAAAAAATATGGGAGCCGAAAAAGAAAGGGGCTAGATTTCATAATTTCAAAAATAACAAAACATTTGATGAATGAGACTTCCAACATCAAATGACCATACCTTTTGAGTGGGGTATCGTAACGACTATTATAATATATCAAAATCGGAGCTCATCTCGATCCATACAATAATTGTTCGCCTAGCATTGGAACCTGATTTCCGTACCCAAATTCCATCGTTTACATAACTTATCGAGGGTTTGAAGATTTTGTCGTAAATTTCCAGTTTACTTACTTTCGATTTGAATCAATAGAGCTGTAAATGAGATATTGGATCCGAAAAAGGTTTCTTTATTTATTTGGTCATTAAATCTGTATTCTTCCTAAAAAACTATGGGAGCAGAAATAGAAAAGGGCTAGTTTTCATAACTTCAAATATAACAAAACATTTGATGAATCAAACTTCCAACATCAAATGACCATAACTTTTAACTCGGGTATCGTAACGACTATTATAATATATCAAAATCGGAGCTCGTCTCGATCCATACAATAATTGTTGGCCTAGCATTGGAACCTGATTTCCGTACCAAATTCCATCGTTTACATAACTTATAGAGGGTTTGAAGATTTTGTCGTAAATTTCCGGTTTACTTACTTTCCATTTGAATCAATAGAGCTGTAAATGAGATATTGGATCCGAAAAAGGTTTCTTTATTTATTTGGTCATTAAATCTGTATTCTTCCTAAAAAAATATGGGAGCCGAAAAAGAAAGGGGCTAGATTTCATAATTTCAAAAATAACAAAACATTTGATGAATGAGACTTCCAACATCAAATGACCATAACTTTTGAGTGGGGTATCGTAACGACTATTATAATATATCAAAATCGGAGCTCGTCTCGATCCATACAATAATTGTTGGCCTAGCATTGGAACCTGATTTCCGTACCCAAATTCCATCGTTTACATAACTTATCGAGGGTTTGAAGATTTTGTCGTAAATTTCCAGTTTACTTACTTTCGATTTGAATCAATAGAGCTGTAAATGAGATATTGGATCCGAAAAAGGTTTCTTTATTTATTTGGTCATTAAATCTGTATTCTTCCTAAAAACGTATGGGAGCAGAAAAAGAAAGGGGCTAGTTTTCATAATTTCAAAAATAACAAAACATTTGATGAATGAGACTTCCAACATCAAATGACCATAACTTTTGACTGGGGTATCGTAACGAATATTATAATATATCAACTCGGAGCTCGTCCCGATCCATACACTAATTGTTGGCCTCGGAATGGAACCTGATTTCTGTACCCAAATTCCATAGTTTACATAACTTATCGAGGGTTTTAAGATTTTGTCGTAAATTTGCGGTTTACTTACCTTCGATATGATTCAATAGAGCTATCAATGAGATATTGGTTCCGACAAAGGTTTCTTTATTTATTTGGTCATTAAATCTGTATTCTTCCTAAAAACGTATGGGAGCAGAAAAAGAAAAGGGCTAGTTTTCAAAACTTCAAAAATTCGAAAACATTTGATGAATCAGACTTCCAACATCAAATGACCATAACTTTTGACTGGGGTATCGTAACGACTATTATAATATATCAAAATCGGAGCTCGTCTCGATCCATACAATAATTGTTGGCCTAACATTGGAACCTGATTTTCGTACCAAATTCCATCGTTTACATAACTTATAGAGGGTTTGAAGATTTTGTCGTAAATTTCCGGTTTACTTACTTTCCATTTGAATCAATAGAGCTGTAAATGAGATATTGGATCCGAAAAAGGTTTCTTTATTTATTTGGTCATTAAATCTGTATTCTTCCTAAAAAAATATGGGAGCCGAAAAAGAAAGGGGCTAGATTTCATAATTTCAAAAATAACAAAACATTTGATGAATGAGACTTCCAACATCAAATGACCATAACTTTTGAGTGGGGTATCGTAACGACTATTATAATATATCAAAATCGGAGCTCGTCTCGATCCATACAATAATTGTTGGCCTAGCATTGGAACCTGATTTTCGTACCAAATTCCATCGTTTACATAACTTATCGAGGGTTTGAAGATTTTCTCGTAAATTTCCGGTTTACTTACTTTCGATTTGAATCAATAGAGCTGTAAATGAGATATTGGATCCGAAAAAAGGTTTCTTTATTTATTTGGTCATTAAATCTGTATTCTTCCTAAAAAACTATGGGAGCAGAAAAAGAAAGGGGCTAGTTTTCGTAATTTCAAATATAACAAAACATTTGATGAATGAGACTTCCAACATCAAATGACCATAACTTTTGAGTGGGGTATCGTAACGACTATTATAATATATCAAAATCGGAGCTCGTCTCGATCCATACAATAATTGTTGGCCTAGCATTGGAACCTGATTTCCGTACCCAAATTCCATCGTTTACATAACTTATCGAGGGATTGAAGATTTTGTCGTAAATTTCCAGTTTACTTACTTTCGATTTGAATCAATAGAGCTGTAAATGAGATATTGGATCCGAAAAAGGTTTCTTTATTTATTTGGTCATTAAATCTGTATTCTTCCTAAAAACGTATGGGAGCAGAAAAAGAAAGGGGCTAGTTTTCATAATTTCAAAAATAACAAAACATTTGATGAATCAGACTTCCAACATCAAATGACCATAACTTTTGACTGGGGTATCGTAACGACTATTATAATATATCAAATCGGAGCTCGTCCCGATCCATACACTAATTGTTGGCCTCGGAATGGAACCTGATTTCTGTACCCAAATTCCATAGTTTACATAACTTATCGAGGGTTTTAAGATTTTGTCGTAAATTTGCGGTTTACTTACCTTCGATATGATTCAATAGAGCTATCAATGAGATATTGGTTCCGACAAAGGTTTCTTTATTTATTTGGTCATTAAATCTGTATTCTTCCTAAAAACGTATGGGAGCAGAAAAAGAAAAGGGCTAGTTTTCAAAACTTCAAAAATTCGAAAACATTTGATGAATCAGACTTCCAACATCAAATGACCATAACTTTTGACTGGGGTATCATAACGACTATTATAATATATCAAAATCGGAGCTCGTCTCGATCCATACAATAATTGTTGGCCTAACATTGGAACCTGATTTCCGTACCCAAATTCCATCGTTTACATAACTTATCGAGGGTTTGAAGATTTTGTCGTAAATTTCCGGTTTACTTATTTTCGATTTGAATCAATAGAGCTGTAAATGAGATATTGGATCCGAAAAGGTTTCTTTATTTATTTGGTCATTAAATCTGTATTCTTCCTAAAAAACTATGGGAGCAGAAAAAGAAAGGGGCTAGTTTTCATAATTTCAAATATAACAAAACATTTGATGAATCAGACTTCCAACATCAAATGACCATAACTTTTAACTCGGGTATCGTAACGACTATTATAATATATCAAATCGGAGCACGTCTCGATTCATACAATAATTTTTGGCCTCGGAATGGAACCTGATTTCTGTACCCAAATTCCATCGTTTACATAATTTATCGAGGGTTTTAAGATTTTGTCGGAAATTTGCAGTTTACTTACCTTCGATATGATTCAATAGAGCTGTCAATGAGATATTGGTTCCGACAAAGGTTTCTTTATTTATTTGGTCATTAAATCTGTATTCTTCCTAAAAAACTATGGGAGCAGAAAAAGAAAGGGGCTAGTTTTCATAATTTCAAAAATAACAAAACATTTGATGAATTAGACTTCCAACATCAAATGACCATAACTTTTGACTAGGGTATCGTAACGACTATTATAATATATGAAATCGGAGCTCGTCTCGATCCATTACAATAATTGTTGGCCTAGCATTGGAACCTCATTTCCGTAACCAAATTACATCGTTTACATAACTTATCGAGAGTTTGAAGATTTTGTCGTAAATTTGCGGTTTACTTACCTTCGATTTGAATCAATAGAGCTGTAAATGAGATATTGCATCCGATAAAGGTTTCTTTATTTATTTGGTCATTAAATCTGTATTCTTCCTAAAAAGCTATGGGAGCAGAAAAAGAAAGGGGCTAGATTTCATAATTTCAAAAATAACCAAACATTTGATGAATGAGACTTCCAACATCAAATGACCATAATTTTTGACTAGGGTATCGTAACGACTATTATAATATATCAAATCAGAGCTCGTCTCGATCCATACAATAATTGTTGGCCTCGGAATGGAACCTGATTTTTGTACCCAAATTCCATCGTGTACATAACTTATCGATGGTTTTAAGATTTTGTCGTAAATTTGCGGTTTACTTACCTTCGATATGATTCAATAGAGCTGTCAATGAGATATTGGTTCCGACAAAGGTTTCTTTATTTATTTGGTCAATAAATCTGTATTCTTCCTAAAAACGTATGGGAGTAGAAAAAGAAAGGGGCTAGTTTTCAAAACTTCCAAAATAGGAAAACATTTGATGAATCAGACTTCCAACATCAAATGACCATAACTTTTAACTCGGGTATCGTAACGACTATTATAATATATCAAAATCGGAGCTTGTTTCGATCCATACAATAATTGTTGGCCTAGCATTGGAACCTGATTTCCGTACCCAAATTCCATCGTTTACATAACTTATCGAGGGTTTTAAGATTTTGTCGTAAATTTGCGGTTTACTTACCTTCGATTTGCTTCAATAGAGCTGTCAATGAGATATTGTTTCCGACAAAGGTTTCTTTATTTATTTGGTCATTAAATCTGTATTCGTCCTAAAAAACTATGATGGCAGAAAAAGAAAGGGGCTAGTTTTCAAAACTACAAAAATAACAAAACATTTGATGAATCAGACTTCCAACAACAAATGACCATAACTTTTGACTGGGGTATCGTAACGACTATTATAATATATCAAATCGGAGCTCGTCTCGATCCATACAATAATTGTTGGCCTCAGAATGGAACCTGATTTCTGTAGCCAAATTCCATCGTGTACATAACCTATAGATGGTTTTAAGATTTTGTCGTAAATTTGCGATTTACTTGTCTTTGATATGATTCAATAGAGCTGTCAATGAGATATTGGTTCCGACAAAGGTTTCTTTATTTATTTGGTCATTAAATCTGTATTCTTCCTAAAAACGTATGGGAGCAGAAAAAGAAAGGGGCTAGTTTTCAAAACTTCAAAAATACGAAAACATTTGATGCATCAGACTTCCAATATCAAATGACCATAACTTTTAACTCGGGTATAATAACGACTATTATAATATATCAAAATCGGTGCTCGTCTCGATCCATCCAATAATTTTTGGCCTAGCATTGGAACCTGATTTCCGTACCCAAATTCCATCGTTTACATAACTTATCGAGGGTTTTAAGATTTTGTCGTAAATTTGCGGTTTACTTACCTTCGATTTGCTTCAATAGAGCTGTCAATGAGATATTGTTTCCGACAAAGGTTTCTTTATTTATTTGGTCATTAAATCTGCATTCTTCCTAAAAGACTATGGGAGCAGAAAAAGAAAGGGGCTAGTTTTCAAAACTTCAAAAATAACAAAACATTTGATGAATTAGACTTCCAACATCAAATGACCATAACTTTTGACTGGGGTATCGTAACGACTATTATAATATATCAAATCGGAGCTCGTCTAAATCCATACAATAATTGTTGGCCTCGGAATGGAACCTGATTTTTGTACCCAAATTCCATCGTGTACATAACTTATCGATGGTTTTAAGATTTTGTCGTAAATTTGCGGTTTACTTACCTTCGATATGATTCAATAGAGCTGTCAATGAGATATTGGTTCCGACAAAGGTTTCTTTATTTATTTGGTCATTAAATCTGTATTTTTCCTAAAAACGTATGGGAGCAGAAAAAGAAAGGGGCTAGTTTTCAAAACTTCAAAAATACGAAAACATTTGATGAATCAGACTTCCAACATCAAATGACCATAACTTTTAACTCGGGTATCGTAACGACTATTATAATATATCAAAATCGGAGCTCATCTCGATCCATACAATAATTGTTGGCCTAGCATTGGAAACTGATTTCCGTACCCAAATTCCATCGTTTACATAACTTATCGAGGGTTTTAAGATTTTGTCGTAAATTTGCGGTTTACTTACCTTCGATTTGAATCAATAGAGCTGTAAATGAGATATTGGATCCGAAAAAGGTTTCTTTATTTATTTGGTCATTAAATCTGTATTCTTCCTAAAAAACTATGGGAGCAGAAAAAGAAAGGGGCTAGTTTTCATAATTTCAAATATAACAAAACATTTGATGAATGAGACTTCCAACATCAAATGACCATAACTTTTGAGTGGGGTATCGTAACGACTATTATAATATATCAAAATCGGAGCTCGTCTCGATCCATACAATAATTGTTGGCCTAGCATTGGAACCTGATTTCCGTACCCAAATTCCATCGTTTACATAACTTATCGAGGGTTTGAAGATTTTGTCGTAAATTTCCAGTTTACTTACTTTCGATTTGAATCAATAGAGCTGTAAATGATATATTGGATCCGAAAAAGGTTTCTTTATTTATTTGGTCATTAAATCTGTATTCTTCCTAAAAACGTATGGGAGCAGAAAAAGAAAGGGGCTAGTTTTCATAATTTCAAAAATAACAAAACATTTGATGAATCAGACTTCCAACATCAAATGACCATAACTTTTGACTAGGGTATCGTAACGACTATTATAATATATCAAATCGGAGCTCGTCCCGATCCATACACTAATTGTTGGCCTCGGAATGGAACCTGATTTCTGTACCCAAATTCCATAGTTTACATAACTTATCGAGGGTTTTAAGATTTTGTCGTAAATTTGCGGTTTACTTACCTTCGATATGATTCAATAGAGCTATCAATGAGATATTGGTTCCGACAAAGGTTTCTTTATTTATTTGGTCATTAAATCTGTATTCTTCCTAAAAACGTATGGGAGCAGAAAAAGAAAAGGGCTAGTTTTCAAAACTTCAAAAATTCGAAAACATTTGATGAATCAGACTTCCAACATCAAATGACCATAACTTTTGACTGGGGTATCATAACGACTATTATAATATATCAAAATCGGAGCTCGTCTCGATCCATACAATAATTGTTGGCCTAACATTGGAACCTGATTTCCGTACCCAAATTCCATCGTTTACATAACTTATCGAGGGTTTGAAGATTTTGTCGTAAATTTCCAGTTTACTTACTTTCGATTTGAATCAATAGAGCTGTAAATGATATATTGGATCCGAAAAAGGTTTCTTTA
The DNA here is from genome assembly GCA_037013495.1 of Hippophae tibetana. Classification (NCBI taxonomy): domain Eukaryota; kingdom Viridiplantae; phylum Streptophyta; class Magnoliopsida; order Rosales; family Elaeagnaceae; genus Hippophae; species Hippophae tibetana. The sequence continues at coordinate 82,327,918 of CM072801.1, forward strand.
TTTATTTGGTCATTAAATCTGTATTCTTCCTAAAAACGTATGGGAGCAGAAAAAGAAAGGGGCTAGTTTTCATAATTTCAAAAATAACAAAACATTTGATGAATCAGACTTCCAACATCAAATGACCATAACTTTTGACTGGGGTATCGTAACGACTATTATAATATATCAAATCGGAGCTCGTCCCGATCCATACACTAATTGTTGGCCTCGGAATGGAACCTGATTTCTGTACCCAAATTCCATAGTTTACATAACTTATCGAGGGTTTTAAGATTTTGTCGTAAATTTGCGGTTTACTTACCTTCGATATGATTCAATAGAGCTATCAATGAGATATTGGTTCCGACAAAGGTTTCTTTATTTATTTGGTCATTAAATCTGTATTCTTCCTAAAAACGTATGGGAGCAGAAAAAGAAAAGGGCTAGTTTTCAAAACTTCAAAAATTCGAAAACATTTGATGAATCAGACTTCCAACATCAAATGACCATAACTTTTGACTGGGGTATCGTAACGACTATTATAATATATCAAAATCGGAGCTCGTCTCGATCCATACAATAATTGTTGGCCTAACATTGGAACCTGATTTTCGTACCAAATTCCATCGTTTACATAACTTATAGAGGGTTTGAAGATTTTGTCGTAAATTTCCGGTTTACTTACTTTCCATTTGAATCAATAGAGCTGTAAATGAGATATTGGATCCGAAAAAGGTTTCTTTATTTATTTGGTCATTAAATCTGTATTCTTCCTAAAAAAATATGGGAGCCGAAAAAGAAAGGGGCTAGATTTCATAATTTCAAAAATAACAAAACATTTGATGAATGAGACTTCCAACATCAAATGAGCATAACTTTTGAGTGGGGTATCGTAACGACTATTATAATATATCAAAATCGGAGCTCGTCTCGATCCATACAATAATTGTTGGCCTAGCATTGGAACCTGATTTTCGTACCAAATTCCATCGTTTACATAACTTATCGAGGGTTTGAAGATTTTGTCGTAAATTTCCGGTTTACTTACTTTCGATTTGAATCAATAGAGCTGTAAATGAGATATTGGATCCGAAAAGGTTTCTTTATTTATTTGGTCATTAAATCTGTATTCTTCCTAAAAAACTATGGGAGCAGAAAAAGAAAGGGGCTAGTTTTCATAATTTCAAAAATAACAAAACATTTGATGAATTAGTCTTCCAACATCAAATGACCATAACTTTTGACTAGGGTATCGTAACGACTATTATAATATATGAAATCGGAGCTCGTCTCGATCCATTACAATAATTGTTGGCCTAGCATTGGAACCTCATTTCCGTAACCAAATTACATCATTTACATAACTTATCGAGAGTTTGAAGATTTTGTCGTAAATTTGCGGTTTACTTACCTTCGATTTGAATCAATAGAGCTGTAAATTAGATATTGCATCCGATAAAGGTTTCTTTATTTATTTGGTCATTAAATCTGTATTCTTCCTAAAAAGCTATGGGAGCAGAAAAAGAAAGGGGCTAGATTTCATAATTTCAAAAATAACCAAACATTTGATGAATGAGACTTCCAACATCAAATGACCATAATTTTTGACTAGGGTATCGTAACGACTATTATAATATATCAAATCGGAGCTCGTCTCGATCCATACAATAATTGTTGGCCTCGGAATGGAACCTGATTTTTGTACCCAAATTCCATCGTGTACATAACTTATCGATGGTTTTAAGATTTTGTCGTAAATTTGCGGTTTACTTACCTTCGATATGATTCAATAGAGCTGTCAATGAGATATTGGTTGCGACAAAGGTTTCTTTATTTATTTGGTCATTAAATCTGTATTCTTCCTAAAAACGTATGGGAGTAGAAAAAGAAAGGGGCTAGTTTTCAAAACTTCCAAAATAGGAAAACATTTGATGAATCAGACTTCCAACATCAAATGACCATAACTTTTAACTCGGGTATCGTAACGACTATTATAATATATCAAAATCGGAGCTTGTTTCGATCCATACAATAATTGTTGGCCTAGCATTGGAACCTGATTTCCGTACCCAAATTCCATCGTTTACATAACTTATCGAGGGTTTTAAGATTTTGTCGTAAATTTGCGGTTTACTTACCTTCGATTTGCTTCAATAGAGCTGTCAATGAGATATTGTTTCCGACAAAGGTTTCTTTATTTATTTGGTCATTAAATCTGTATTCGTCCTAAAAAACTATGATGGCAGAAAAAGAAAGGGGCTAGTTTTCAAAACTACAAAAATAACAAAACATTTGATGAATCAGACTTCCAACATCAAATGACCATAACTTTTGACTGGGGTATCGTAACGACTATTATAATATATCAAATCGGAGCTCGTCTCGATCCATACAATAATTGTTGGCCTCAGAATGGAACCTGATTTCTGTAGCCAAATTCCATCGTGTACATAACCTATAGATGGTTTTAAGATTTTGTCGTAAATTTGCGGTTTACTTATCTTTGATATGATTCAATAGAGCTGTCAATGAGATATTGGTTCCGACAAAGGTTTCTTTATTTATTTGGTCATTAAATCTGTATTCTTCCTAAAAATGTATGGGAGCAGAAAAAGAAAGGGGCTAGTTTTCAAAACTTCAAAAATACGAAAACATTTGATGCATCAGACTTCCAATATCAAATGACCATAACTTTTAACTCGGGTATAGTAACGACTATTATAATATATCAAAATCGGTGCTCGTCTCGATCCATCCAATAATTTTTGGCCTAGCATTGGAACCTGATTTCCGTACCCAAATTCCATCGTTTACATAACTTATCGAGGGTTTTAAGATTTTGTCGTAAATTTGCGGTTTACTTACCTTCGATTAGCTTCAATAGAGCTGTCAATGAGATATTGTTTCCGACAAAGGTTTCTTTATTTATTTGGTCATTAAATCTGCATTCTTCCTAAAAGACTATGGGAGCAGAAAAAGAAAGGGGCTAGTTTTCAAAACTTCAAAAATAACAAAACATTTGATGAATTAGACTTCCAACATCAAATGACCATAACTTTTGACTGGGGTATCGTAACGACTATTATAATATATCAAATCGGAGCTCGTCTAAATCCATACAATAATTGTTGGCCTCGGAATGGAACCTGATTTTTGTACCCAAATTCCATCGTGTACATAACTTATGGATGGTTTTAAGATTTTGTCGTAAATTTGCGGTTTACTTACCTTCGATATGATTCAATAGAGCTGTCAATGAGATATTGGTTCCGACAAAGGTTTCTTTATTTATTTGGTCATTAAATCTGTATTTTTCCTAAAAACGTATGGGAGCAGAAAAAGAAAGGGGCTAGTTTTCAAAACTTCAAAAATACGAAAACATTTGATGAATCAGACTTCCAACATCAAATGACCATAACTTTTAACTCGGGTATCGTAACGACTATTATAATATATCAAAATCGGAGCTCATCTCGATCCATACAATAATTGTTGGCCTAGCATTGGAAACTGATTTCCGTACCCAAATTCCATCGTTTACATAACTTATCGAGGGTTTTAAGATTTTGTCGTAAATTTGCGGTTTACTTACCTTCGATTTGCTTCAATAGAGCTGTCAATGAGATATTGTTTCCGACAAAGGTTTCTTTATTTATTTGGTCATTAAATCTGTATTCTTCCTAAAAACGTATGGGAGCAGAAAAAGAAAGGGGCTAGTTTTTAAAACTTCAGAAATAACAAAACATTTGATGAATCAGACTTCCAACATCAAATGACCATAACTTTTGACTGGGGTATCGTAATTACTATTATAATATATCAAATCGGAGCTCGTATCGATCCATACAATAATTGTTGGCCTCGGAATGGAACCTGATTTTTGTACCCAAATTCCATTGTGTACATAACTTATCGATGGTTTTAAGATTTTGTCGTAAATTTGCGGTTTACTTACCTTCGATATGATTCAATAGAGCTGTCAATGAGATATTGGTTCCGACAAAGGTTTCTTTATTTATTTGGTCATTAAATCTATATTCTTCCTAAAAACGTATGGGAGCAGAAAAAGAAAGGGGCTAGTTTTCAAAACTTCAAAAATACGAAAACATTTGATGAATCAGACTTCCACCTTCAAATGACCATAACTTTTAACTCGGGTATCGAAATGACTATTATAATATATCAAAATCGGAGCTCGTCTAGATCCATACAATAATTGTTTTCCTAGCATTGGAACCTGATTTCCGTACCCAAATTCCATCATTTACATAACTTATCGAGGGTTTTAAGATTTTGTCGTAAATTTGCGGTTTACTTACCTTCGATTTGCTTCAATAGAGCTGTCAATGAGATATTGTTTCCGACATAGGTTTCTTTATTTATTTGGTCATTAAATCTGCATTCTTCCTAAAAGACTATAGGAGCAGAAAAAGAAAGGGGCTAGTTTTCAAAACTTCAAAAATAAGAAAACATTTGATGAATTAGACTTCCAACATCAAATGACCATAACTTTTGACTGGGGTATCGTAAAGACTATTATAATATATCAAATCGGAGCTCGTCTCGATCCATACAATAATTGTTGGCCTCGGAATGGAACCTGATTTTTGTACCCAAATTCCATCGTGTACATAACTTATCGATGGTTTTAAGATTTTGTCGTAAATTTGCGGTTTAATTACATTCGATATGATTCAATAGAGCTGTCAATGAGATATTGGTTCCGACAAAGGTTTCTTTATTTATTTGGTCATTAAATCTGTATTCTTCCTAAAAAACTATGGGAGCAGAAAAAGAAAGGGGCTAGTTTTCAAAACTTCAAAAATACGAAAACATTTGATGAATCAGACTTCCAACATCAAATGACCATAACTTTTGACTAGGGTATCGTAACGACTATTATAATATATGAAATCGGAGCTCGTCTCGATCCATTATAATAATTGTTGGCCTAGCATTGGAACCTCATTTCCGTAGCCAAATTACATCGTTTACATAACTTATCGAGAGTTTGAAGATTTTGTCGTAAATTTGCGGTTTACTTACCTTCGATTTGAATCAATAGAGCTGTAAATTAGATATTGCATCCGATAAAGGTTTCTTTATTTATTTGGTCATTAAATCTGTATTCTTCCTAAAAAGCTATGGGAGCAGAAAAAGAAAGGGGCTAGATTTCATAATTTCAAAAATAACCAAACATTTGATGAATGAGACTTCCAACATCAAATGACCATAATTTTTGACTAGGGTATCGTAACGACTATTATAATATATCAAATCGGAGCTCGTCTCGATCCATACAATAATTGTTGGCCTCGGAATGGAACCTGATTTTTGTACCCAAATTCCATCGTGTACATAACTTATCGATGGTTTTAAGATTTTGTCGTAAATTTGCGGTTTACTTACCTTCGATATGATTCAATAGAGCTGTCAATGAGATATTGGTTGCGACAAAGGTTTCTTTATTTATTTGGTCATTAAATCTGTATTCTTCCTAAAAACGTATGGGAGTAGAAAAAGAAAGGGGCTAGTTTTCAAAACTTCCAAAATAGGAAAACATTTGATGAATCAGACTTCCAACATCAAATGACCATAACTTTTAACTCGGGTATCGTAACGACTATTATAATATATCAAAATCGGAGCTTGTTTCGATCCATACAATAATTGTTGGCCTAGCATTGGAACCTGATTTCCGTACCCAAATTCCATCGTTTACATAACTTATCGAGGGTTTTAAGATTTTGTCGTAAATTTGCGGTTTACTTACCTTCGATTTGCTTCAATAGAGCTGTCAATGAGATATTGTTTCCGACAAAGGTTTTTTTATTTATTTGGTCATTAAATCTGTATTCGTCCTAAAAAACTATGATGGCAGAAAAAGAAAGGGGCTAGTTTTCAAAACTACAAAAATAACAAAACATTTGATGAATCAGACTTCCAACATCAAATGACCATAACTTTTGACTGGGGTATCGTAACGACTATTATAATATATCAAATCGGAGCTCGTCTCGATCCATACAATAATTGTTGGCCTCAGAATGGAACCTGATTTCTGTAGCCAAATTCCATCGTGTACATAACCTATAGATGGTTTTAAGATTTTGTCGTAAATTTGCGGTTTACTTATCTTTGATATGATTCAATAGAGCTGTCAATGAGATATTGGTTCCGACAAAGGTTTCTTTATTTATTTGGTCATTAAATCTGTATTCTTCCTAAAAATGTATGGGAGCAGAAAAAGAAAGGGGCTAGTTTTCAAAACTTCAAAAATACGAAAACATTTGATGCATCAGACTTCCAATATCAAATGACCATAACTTTTAACTCGGGTATAGTAACGACTATTATAATATATCAAAATCGGTGCTCGTCTCGATCCATCCAATAATTTTTGGCCTAGCATTGGAACCTGATTTCCGTACCCAAATTCCATCGTTTACATAACTTATCGAGGGTTTTAAGATTTTGTCGTAAATTTGCGGTTTACTTACCTTCGATTAGCTTCAATAGAGCTGTCAATGAGATATTGTTTCCGACAAAGGTTTCTTTATTTATTTGGTCATTAAATCTGCATTCTTCCTAAAAGACTATGGGAGCAGAAAAAGAAAGGGGCTAGTTTTCAAAACTTCAAAAATAACAAAACATTTGATGAATTAGACTTCCAACATCAAATGACCATAACTTTTGACTGGGGTATCGTAACGACTATTATAATATATCAAATCGGAGCTCGTCTAAATCCATACAATAATTGTTGGCCTCGGAATGGAACCTGATTTTTGTACCCAAATTCCATCGTGTACATAACTTATGGATGGTTTTAAGATTTTGTCGTAAATTTGCGGTTTACTTACCTTCGATATGATTCAATAGAGCTGTCAATGAGATATTGGTTCCGACAAAGGTTTCTTTATTTATTTGGTCATTAAATCTGTATTTTTCCTAAAAACGTATGGGAGCAGAAAAAGAAAGGGGCTAGTTTTCAAAACTTCAAAAATACGAAAACATTTGATGAATCAGACTTCCAACATCAAATGACCATAACTTTTAACTCGGGTATCGTAACGACTATTATAATATATCAAAATCGGAGCTCATCTCGATCCATACAATAATTGTTGGCCTAGCATTGGAAACTGATTTCCGTACCCAAATTCCATCGTTTACATAACTTATCGAGGGTTTTAAGATTTTGTCGTAAATTTGCGGTTTACTTACCTTCGATTTGCTTCAATAGAGCTGTCAATGAGATATTGTTTCCGACAAAGGTTTCTTTATTTATTTGGTCATTAAATCTGTATTCTTCCTAAAAACGTATGGGAGCAGAAAAAGAAAGGGGCTAGTTTTTAAAACTTCAGAAATAACAAAACATTTGATGAATCAGACTTCCAACATCAAATGACCATAACTTTTGACTGGGGTATCGTAATTACTATTATAATATATCAAATCGGAGCTCGTATCGATCCATACAATAATTGTTGGCCTCGGAATGGAACCTGATTTTTGTACCCAAATTCCATTGTGTACATAACTTATCGATGGTTTTAAGATTTTGTCGTAAATTTGCGGTTTACTTACCTTCGATATGATTCAATAGAGCTGTCAATGAGATATTGGTTCCGACAAAGGTTTCTTTATTTATTTGGTCATTAAATCTATATTCTTCCTAAAAACGTATGGGAGCAGAAAAAGAAAGGGGCTAGTTTTCAAAACTTCAAAAATACGAAAACATTTGATGAATCAGACTTCCACCTTCAAATGACCATAACTTTTAACTCGGGTATCGAAATGACTATTATAATATATCAAAATCGGAGCTCGTCTAGATCCATACAATAATTGTTTTCCTAGCATTGGAACCTGATTTCCGTACCCAAATTCCATCATTTACATAACTTATCGAGGGTTTTAAGATTTTGTCGTAAATTTGCGGTTTACTTACCTTCGATTTGCTTCAATAGAGCTGTCAATGAGATATTGTTTCCGACATAGGTTTCTTTATTTATTTGGTCATTAAATCTGCATTCTTCCTAAAAGACTATAGGAGCAGAAAAAGAAAGGGGCTAGTTTTCAAAACTTCAAAAATAAGAAAACATTTGATGAATTAGACTTCCAACATCAAATGACCATAACTTTTGACTGGGGTATCGTAAAGACTATTATAATATATCAAATCGGAGCTCGTCTCGATCCATACAATAATTGTTGGCCTCGGAATGGAACCTGATTTTTGTACCCAAATTCCATCGTGTACATAACTTATCGATGGTTTTAAGATTTTGTCGTAAATTTGCGGTTTAATTACATTCGATATGATTCAATAGAGCTGTCAATGAGATATTGGTTCCGACAAAGGTTTCTTTATTTATTTGGTCATTAAATCTGTATTCTTCCTAAAAAACTATGGGAGCAGAAAAAGAAAGGGGCTAGTTTTCAAAACTTCAAAAATACGAAAACATTTGATGAATCAGACTTCCAACATCAAATGACCATAACTTTTGACTAGGGTATCGTAACGACTATTATAATATATGAAATCGGAGCTCGTCTCGATCCATTATAATAATTGTTGGCCTAGCATTGGAACCTCATTTCCGTAGCCAAATTACATCGTTTACATAACTTATCGAGAGTTTGAAGATTTTGTCGTAAATTTGCGGTTTACTTACCTTCGATTTGAATCAATAGAGCTGTAAATGAGATATTGCATCCGATAAAGGTTTCTTTATTTATTTGGTCATTAAATCTGTATTCTTCCTAAAAAGCTATGGGAGCAGAAAAAGAAAGGGGCTAGATTTCATAATTTCAAAAATAACAAAACATTTGATGAATGAGACTTCCAACATCAAATGACCATAACTTTTGACTAGGGTATCGTAACGACTATTATAATATATCAAATCGGAGCACGTCTCGATTCATACAATAATTTTTGGCCTCGGAATGGATCCTGATTTCTGTACCCAAATTCCATCGTTTACATAATTTATCGAGGGTTTTAAGATTTTGTCGGAAATTTGCAGTTTACTTACCTTCGATATGATTCAATAGAGCTGTCAATGAGATATTGGTTCCGACAAAGGTTTCTTTATTTATTTGGTCATTAAATCTGTATTCTTCCTAAAAAACTATGGGAGCAGAAAAAGAAAGGGGCTAGTTTTCATAATTTCAAAAATAACAAAACATTTGATGAATTAGACTTCCAACATCAAATGACCATAACTTTTGACTAGGGTATCGTAACGACTATTATAATATATGAAATCGGAGCTCGTCTAGATCCATTACAATAATTTTTGGCCTAGCATTGGAACCTCATTTCCGTAACCAAATTACATCGTTTACATAACTTATCGAGAGTTTGAAGATTTTGTCGTAAATTTGCGGTTTACTTACCTTCGATTTGAATCAATAGAGCTGTAAATGAGATATTGCATCCGATAAAGGTTTCTTTATTTATTTGGTCATTAAATCTGTATTCTTCCTAAAAAGCTATGGGAGCAGAAAAAGAAAGGGGCTAGATTTCATAATTTCAAAAATAACAAAACATTTGATGAATTAGACTTCCAACATCAAATGACCATAACTTTTGACTAGGGTATCGTAACGACTATTATAATATATGAAATCGGAGCTCGTCTAGATCCATTACAATAATTTTTGGCCTAGCATTGGAACCTCATTTCCGTAACCAAATTACATCGTTTACATAACTTATCGAGAGTTTGAAGATTTTGTCGTAAATTTGCGGTTTACTTACCTTCGATTTGAATCAATAGAGCTGTAAATGAGATATTGCATCCGATAAAGGTTTCTTTATTTATTTGGTCATTAAATCTGTATTCTTCCTAAAAAGCTATGGGAGCAGAAAAAGAAAGGGGCTAGATTTCATAATTTCAAAAATAACCAAACATTTGATGAATGAGACTTCCAACATCAAATGACCATAATTTTTGACTAGGGTATCGTAACGACTATTATAATATATCAAATCGGAGCTCGTCTCGATCCATACAATAATTGTTGGCCTCGGAATGGAACCTGATTTTTGTACCCAAATTCCATCGTGTACATAACTTATCGATGGTTTTAAGATTTTGTCGTAAATTTGCGGTTTACTTACCTTCGATATGATTCAATAGAGCTGTCAATGAGATATTGGTTCCGACAAATGTTTCTTTATTTATTTTGTCATTAAATCTGTATTCTTCCTAAAAACGTATGGGAGTAGAAAAAGAAAGGGGCTAGTTTTCAAAACTTCCAAAATAGGAAAACATTTGATGAATCAGACTTCCAACATCAAATGACCATAACTTTTAACTCGGGTATCGTAACGACTATTATAATATATCAAAATCGGAGCTTGTTTCGATCCATACAATAATTGTTGGCCTAGCATTGGAACCTGATTTCCGTACCCAAATTCCATCGTTTACATAACTTATCGAGGGTTTTAAGATTTTGTCGTAAATTTGCGGTTTACTTACCTTCGATTTGCTTCAATAGAGCTGTCAATGAGATATTGTTTCCGACAAAGGTTTCTTTATTTATTTGGTCATTAAATCTGTATTCGTCCTAAAAAACTATGATGGCAGAAAAAGAAAGGGGCTAGTTTTCAAAACTACAAAAATAACAAAACATTTGATGAATCAGACTTCCAACATCAAATGACCATAACTTTTGACTGGGGTATCGTAACGACTATTATAATATATCAAATCGGAGCTCGTCTCGATCCATACAATAATTGTTGGCCTCAGAATGGAACCTGATTTCTGTAGCCAAATTCCATCGTGTACATAACCTATAGATGGTTTTAAGATTTTGTCGTAAATTTGCGGTTTACTTATCTTTGATATGATTCAATAGAGCTGTCAATGAGATATTGGTTCCGACAAAGGTTTCTTTATTTATTTGGTCATTAAATCTGTATTCTTCCTAAAAATGTATGGGAGCAGAAAAAGAAAGGGGCTAGTTTTCAAAACTTCAAAAATTCGAAAACATTTGATGCATCAGACTTCCAATATCAAATGACCATAACTTTTAACTCGGGTATAGTAACGACTATTATAATATATCAAAATCGGTGCTCGTCTCGATCCATCCAATAATTTTTGGCCTAGCATTGGAACCTGATTTCCGTACCCAAATTCCATCGTTTACATAACTTATCGAGGGTTTTAAGATTTTGTCGTAAATTTGCGGTTTACTTACCTTCGATTTGCTTCAATAGAGCTGTCAATGAGATATTGTTTCCGACAAAGGTTTCTTTATTTATTTGGTCATTAAATCTGCATTCTTCCTAAAAGACTATGGGAGCAGAAAAAGAAAGGGGCTAGTTTTCAAAACTTCAAAAATAACAAAACATTTGATGAATTAGACTTCCAACATCAAATGACCATAACTTTTGACTGGGGTATCGTAACGACTATTATAATATATCAAATCGGAGTTCGTCTAAATCCATACAATAATTGTTGGCCTCGGAATGGAACCTGATTTTTGTACCCAAATTCCATCGTGTACATAACTTATCGATGGTTTTAAGATTTTGTCGTAAATTTGCGGTTTACTTACCTTCGATATGATTCAATAGAGCTGTCAATGAGATATTGGTTCCGACAAAGGTTTCTTTATTTATTTGGTCATTAAATCTGTATTTTTCCTAAAAAACGTATGGGAGCAGAAAAAGAAAGGGGCTAGTTTTCAAAACTTCAAAAATACGAAAACATTTGATGAATCAGACTTCCAACATCAAATGACCATAACTTTTGACTGGGGTATCGTAACGACTATTATAATATATGAAATCGGTGCTCGTCTCGATCCATTACAATAATTGTTGGCCTAGCATTGGAACCTCATTTCCGTAACCAAATTACATCGTTTACATAACTTATCGAGAGTTTGAAGATTTTGTCGTAAATTTGCGGTTTACTTACCTTCGATTTGAATCAATAGAGCTGTAAATGAGATATTGCATCCGATAAAGGTTTCTTTATTTATTTGGTCATTAAATCTGTATTCTTCCTAAAAAGCTATGGGAGCAGAAAAAGAAAGGGGCTAGATTTCATAATTTCAAAAATAACAAAACATTTGATGAATGAGACTTCCAACATCAAATGACCATAACTTTTGACTAGGGTATCGTAACGACTATTATAATATATCAAATCGGAGCACGTCTCGATTCATACAATAATTTTTGGCCTCGGAATGGAACCTGATTTCTGTACCCAAATTCCATCGTTTACATAATTTATCGAGGGTTTTAAGATTTTGTCGGAAATTTGCAGTTTACTTACCTTCGATATGATTCAATAGAGCTGTCAATGAGATATTGGTTCCGACAAAGGTTTCTTTATTTATTTGGTCATTAAATCTGTATTCTTCCTAAAAAACTATGGGAGCAGAAAAAGAAAGGGGCTAGTTTTCATAATTTCAAAAATAACAAAACATTTGATGAATTAGACTTCCAACATCAAATGACCATAACTTTTGACTAGGGTATCGTAACGACTATTATAATATATGAAATCGGAGCTCGTCTAGATCCATTACAATAATTTTTGGCCTAGAATTGGAACCTCATTTCCGTAACCAAATTACATCGTTTACATAACTTATCGAGAGTTTGAAGATTTTGTCGTAAATTTGCGGTTTACTTACCTTCGATTTGAATCAATAGAGCTGTAAATGAGATATTGCATCCGATAAAGGTTTCTTTATTTATTTGGTCATTAAATCTGTATTCTTCCTAAAAAGCTATGGGAGCAGAAAAAGAAAGGGGCTAGATTTCATAATTTCAAAAATAACCAAACATTTGATGAATGAGACTTCCAACATCAAATGACCATAATTTTTGACTAGGGTATCGTAACGACTATTATAATATATCAAATCGGAGCTCGTCTCGATCCATACAATAATTGTTGGCCTCGGAATGGAACCTAATTTTGTACCCAAATTCCATCGTGTACATAACTTATCGATGGTTTTAAGATTTTGTCGTAAATTTGCGGTTTACTTACCTTCGATATGATTCAATAGAGCTGTCAATGAGATATTGGTTCCGACAAAGGTTTCTTTATTTATTTGGTCATTAAATCTGTATTCTTCCTAAAAACGTATGGGAGTAGAAAAAGAAAGGGGCTAGTTTTCAAAACTTCCAAAATAGGAAAACATTTGATGAATCAGACTTCCAACATCAAATGACCATAACTTTTAACTCGGGTATCGTAACGACTATTATAATATATCAAAATCGGAGCTTGTTTCGATCCATACAATAATTGTTGGCCTAGCATTGGAACCTGATTTCCGTACCCAAATTCCATCGTTTACATAACTTATCGAGGGTTTTAAGATTTTGTCGTAAATTTGCGGTTTACTTACCTTCGATTTGCTTCAATAGAGCTGTCAATGAGATATTGTTTCCGACAAAGGTTTCTTTATTTATTTGGTCATTAAATCTGTATTCGTCCTAAAAAACTATGATGGCAGAAAAAGAAAGGGGCTAGTTTTCAAAACTACAAAAATAACAAAACATTTGATGAATCAGACTTCCAACATCAAATGACCATAACTTTTGACTGGGGTATCGTAACGACTATTATAATATATCAAATCGGAGCTCGTCTCGATCCATACAATAATTGTTGGCCTCAGAATGGAACCTGATTTCTGTAGCCAAATTCCATCGTGTACATAACCTATAGATGGTTTTAAGATTTTGTCGTAAATTTGCGGTTTACTTATCTTTGATATGATTCAATAGAGCTGTCAATGAGATATTGGTTCCGACAAAGGTTTCTTTATTTATTTGGTCATTAAATCTGTATTCTTCCTAAAAACGTATGGGAGCAGAAAAAGAAAGGGGCTAGTTTTCAAAACTTCAAAAATACGAAAACATTTGATGCATCAGACTTCCAACATCAAATGACCATAACTTTTGACTGGGGTATCGTAAAGACTATTATAATATATCAAATCGGAGCTCGTCTCGATCCATACAATAATTGTTGGCCTCGGAATGGAACCTGATTTTTGTACCCAAATTCCATCGTGTACATAACTTATCGATGGTTTTAAGATTTTGTCGTAAATTTGCGGTTTACTTACATTCGATATGATTCAATAGAGCTGTCAATGAGATATTGGTTCCGACAAAGGTTTCTTTATTTATTTGGTCATTAAATCTGTATTCTTCCTAAAAAACTATGGGAGCAGAAAAAGAAAGGGGCTAGTTTTCAAAACTTCAAAAATACGAAAACATTTGATGAATCAGACTTCCAACATCAAATGACCATAACTTTTGACTAGGGTATCGTAACGACTATTATAATATATGAAATCGGAGCTCGTCTCGATCCATTACAATAATTGTTGGCCTAGCATTGGAACCTCATTTCCGTAACCAAATTACATCGTTTACATAACTTATCGAGAGTTTGAAGATTTTGTCGTAAATTTGCGGTTTACTTACCTTCGATTTGAATCAATAGAGCTGTAAATGAGATATTGCATCCGATAAAGGTTTCTTTATTTATTTGGTCATTAAATCTGTATTCTTCCTAAAAAGCTATGGGAGCAGAAAAAGAAAGGGGCTAGATTTCATAATTTCAAAAATAACAAAACATTTGATGAATGAGACTTCCAACATCAAATGACCATAACTTTTGACTAGGGTATCGTAACGACTATTATAATATATCAAATCGGAGCACGTCTCGATTCATACAATAATTTTTGGCCTCGGAATGGAACCTGATTTCTGTACCCAAATTCCATCGTTTACATAATTTATCGAGGGTTTTAAGATTTTGTCGGAAATTTGCAGTTTACTTACCTTCGATATGATTCAATAGAGCTGTCAATGAGATATTGGTTCCGACAAAGGTTTCTTTATTTATTTGGTCATTAAATCTGTATTCTTCCTAAAAAACTATGGGAGCAGAAAAAGAAAGGGGCTAGTTTTCATAATTTCAAAAATAACAAAACATTTGATGAATTAGACTTCCAACATCAAATGACCATAACTTTTGACTAGGGTATCGTAACGACTATTATAATATATGAAATCGGAGCTCGTCTAGATCCATTACAATAATTTTTGGCCTAGCATTGGAACCTCATTTCCGTAACCAAATTACATCGTTTACATAACTTATCGAGAGTTTGAAGATTTTGTCGTAAATTTGCGGTTTACTTACCTTCGATTTGAATCAATAGAGCTGTAAATGAGATATTGCATCCGATAAAGGTTTCTTTATTTATTTGGTCATTAAATCTGTATTCTTCCTAAAAAGCTATGGGAGCAGAAAAAGAAAGGGGCTAGATTTCATAATTTCAAAAATAACCAAACATTTGATGAATGAGACTTCCAACATCAAATGACCATAATTTTTGACTAGGGTATCGTAACGACTATTATAATATATCAAATCGGAGCTCGTCTCGATCCATACAATAATTGTTGGCCTCAGAATGGAACCTGATTTTTGTACCCAAATTCCATCGTGTACACAACTTATCGATGGTTTTAAGATTTTGTCGTAAATTTGCGGTTTACTTACCTTCGATATGATTCAATAGAGCTGTCAATGAGATATTGGTTCCGACAAAGGTTTCTTTATTTATTTTGTCATTAAATCTGTATTCTTCCTAAAAACGTATGGGAGTAGAAAAAGAAAGGGGCTAGTTTTCAAAACTTCCAAAATAGGAAAACATTTGATGAATCAGACTTCCAACATCAAATGACCATAACTTTTAACTCGGGTATCGTAACGACTATTATAATATATCAAAATCGGAGCTTGTTTCGATCCATACAATAATTGTTGGCCTAGCATTGGAACCTGATTTCCGTACCCAAATTCCATCGTTTACATAACTTATCGAGGGTTTTAAGATTTTGTCGCAAATTTGCGGTTTACTTACCTTCGATTTGCTTCAATAGAGCTGTCAATGAGATATTGTTTCCGACAAAGGTTTCTTTATTTATTTGGTCATTAAATCTGTATTCGTCCTAAAAAACTATGATGGCAGAAAAAGAAAGGGGCTAGTTTTCAAAACTACAAAAATAACAAAACATTTGATGAATCAGACTTCCAACATCAAATGACCATAACTTTTGACTGGGGTATCGTAACGACTATTATAATATATCAAATCGGAGCTCGTCTCGATCCATACAATAATTGTTGGCCTCAGAATGGAACCTGATTTCTGTAGCCAAATTCCATCGTGTACATAACCTATAGATGGTTTTAAGATTTTGTCGTAAATTTGCGGTTTACTTATCTTTGATATGATTCAATAGAGCTGTCAATGAGATATTGGTTCCGACAAAGGTTTCTTTATTTATTTGGTCATTAAATCTGTATTCTTCCTAAAAACGTATGGGAGCAGAAAAAGAAAGGGGCTAGTTTTCAAAACTTCAAAAATTCGAAAACATTTGATGCATCAGACTTCCAATATCAAATGACCATAACTTTTAACTCGGGTATAGTAACGACTATTATAATATATCAAAATCGGTGCTCGTCTCGATCCATCCAATAATTTTTGGCCTAGCATTGGAACCTGATTTCCGTACCCAAATTCCATCGTTTACATAACTTATCGAGGGTTTTAAGATTTTGTCGTAAATTTGCGGTTTACTTACCTTCGATTTGCTTCAATAGAGCTGTCAATGAGATATTGTTTCCGACAAAGGTTTCTTTATTTATTTGGTCATTAAATCTGCATTCTTCCTAAAAGACTATGGGAGCAGAAAAAGAAAGGGGCTAGTTTTCAAAACTTCAAAAATAACAAAACATTTGATGAATTAGACTTCCAACATCAAATGACCATAACTTTTGACTGGGGTATCGTAACGACTATTATAATATATCAAATCGGAGCTCGTCTAAATCCATACAATAATTGTTGGCCTCGGAATGGAACCTGATTTTTGTACCCAAATTCCATCGTGTACATAACTTATCGATGGTTTTAAGATTTTGTCGTAAATTTGCGGTTTACTTACCTTCGATATGATTCAATAGAGCTGTCAATGAGATATTGGTTCCGACAAAGGTTTCTTTATTTATTTGGTCATTAAATCTGTATTTTTCCTAAAAAACGTATGGGAGCAGAAAAAGAAAGGGGCTAGTTTTCAAAACTTCAAAAATACGAAAACATTTGATGAATCAGACTTCCAACATCAAATGACCATAACTTTTAACTCGGGTATCGTAACGACTATTATAATATATCAAAATCGGAGCTCATCTCGATCCATACAATAATTGTTGGCCTAGCATTGGAAACTGATTTCCGTACCCAAATTCCATCGTTTACATAACTTATCGAGGGTTTTAAGATTTTGTCGTAAATTTGCGGTTTACTTACCTTCGATTTGCTTCAATAGAGCTGTCAATGAGATATTGTTTCCGACAAAGGTTTCTTTATTTATTTGGTCATTAAATCTTTATTCTTCCTAAAAACGTATGGGAGCAGAAAAAGAAAGGGGCTAGTTTTCAAAACTTCAGAAATAACAAAACATTTGATGAATCAGACTTCCAACATCAAATGACCATAACTTTTGACTGGGGTATCGTAATGACTATTATAATATATCAAATCGGAGCTCGTATCGATCCATACAATAATTGTTGGCCTCGGAATGGAACCTGATTTTTGTACCCAAATTCCATCGTGTACATAACTTATCGATGGTTTTAAGATTTTGTCGTAAATTTGCGGTTTACTTACCTTCGATATGATTCAATAGAGCTGTCAATGAGATATTGGTTCCGACAAAGGTTTCTTTATTTATTTGGTCATTAAATCTATATTCTTCCTAAAAACGTATGGGAGCAGAAAAAGAAAGGGGCTAGTTTTCAAAACTTCAAAAATACGAAAACATTTGATGAATCAGACTTCCACCTTCAAATGACCATAACTTTTAACTCGGGTATCGAAATGACTATTATAATATATCAAAATCAGAGCTCGTCTAGATCCATACAATAATTGTTTTCCTAGCATTGGAACCTGATTTCCGTACCCAAATTCCATCATTTACATAACTTATCGAGGGTTTTAAGATTTTGTCGTAAATTTGCGGTTTACTTACCTTCGATTTGCTTCAATAGAGCTGTCAATGAGATATTGTTTCCGACAAAGGTTTCTTTATTTATTTGGTCATTAAATCTGCATTCTTCCTAAAAGACTATAGGAGCAGAAAAAGAAAGGGGCTAGTTTTCAAAACTTCAAAAATAAGAAAACATTTGATGAATTAGACTTCCAACATCAAATGACCATAACTTTTGACTGGGGTATCGTAAAGACTATTATAATATATCAAATCGGAGCTCGTCTCGATCCATACAATAATTGTTGGCCTCGGAATGGAACCTGATTTTTGTACCCAAATTCCATCGTGTACATAACTTATCGATGGTTTTAAGATTTTGTCGTAAATTTGCGGTTTACTTACCTTCGATATGATTCAATAGAGCTGTCAATGAGATATTGGTTCCGACAAAGGTTTCTTTATTTATTTGGTCATTAAATCTGTATTCTTCCTAAAATACTATGGGAGCAGAAAAAGAAAGGGGCTAGTTTTCAAAACTTCAAAAATACGAAAACATTTGATGAATCAGACTTCCAACATCAAATGACCATAACTTTTGACTGGGGTATCGTAACGACTATTATAATATATCAAATCGGAGCTCTTCTCGATCCATACAATAATTGTTGGCCTAGCATTGGAACCTCATTTCCGTAACCAAATTACATAGTTTACATAACTTATCGAGAGTTTGAAGATTTTGTCGTAAATTTGCGGTTTACTTACCTTCGATTTGAATCAATAGAGCTGTAAATGAGATATTGCATCCGATAAAGGTTTCTTTATTTATTTGGTCATTAAATCTGTATTCTTCCTAAAAAGCTATGGGAGCAGAAAAAGAAAGGGGCTAGATTTCATAATTTCAAAAATAACAAAACATTTGATGAATGAGACTTCCAACATCAAATGACCATAACTTTTGACTAAGGTATCGTAACGACTATTATAATATATCAAATCGGATCTCGTCTCGATCCATACAATAATTGTTGGCCTCGGAATGGAACCTGATTTCTGTACCCAAATTCCATAGTTTACATAACTTATCGAGGGTTTTAAGATTTTGTCGTAAATTTGCGGTTTACTTACCTTCGATTTGAATCAATAGAGCTGTAAATGAGATATTGCATCCGACAAAGGTTTCTTTATTTATTTGGTCAATAAATCTGTATTCTTCCTAAAAAAACTATGGGAGCAGAAAAAGAAAGGGGCTAGTTTTCATAATTTCAAAAATAACAAAACATTTGATGAATCAGACTTCCAACATCAAATGACCATAACTTTTGACTGGGGTATCGTAACGAATATTATAATATATCAAATCGGAGCTCGTCTCGATCCAT
Organism: Hippophae tibetana; assembly: GCA_037013495.1. Lineage (NCBI taxonomy): Eukaryota > Viridiplantae > Streptophyta > Magnoliopsida > Rosales > Elaeagnaceae > Hippophae > Hippophae tibetana. The sequence continues at coordinate 82,347,376 of CM072801.1, forward strand.
ACAATAATTGTTGGCATAGCATTGGAACCTCATTTCCGTAACCAAATTACATCGTTTACATAACTTATCGAGGGTTTTAAGATTTTGTCGTAAATTTGCGGTTTACTTACCTTCGATTTGAATCAATAGAGCTGTAAATGAGATATTGCATCCGACAAAGGTTTCTTTATTTATTTGGTCAATAAATCTGTATTCTTCCTAAAAAAACTATGGGAGCAGAAAAAGAAAGGGGCTAGTTTTCATAATTTCAAAAATAACAAAACATTTGATGAATCAGACTTCCAACATCAAATGACCATAACTTTTGACTGGGGTATCGTAACGAATATTATAATATATCAAATCGGAGCTCGTCTCGATCCATACAATAATTGTTGGCCTCGGAATGGAACCTGATTTCTGTACGCAAATTCCATCGTGTACATAACCTATCGATGGTTTTAAGATTTTGTCGTAAATTTGCGGTTTACTTACCTTCGATATGATTCAATAGAGCTGTCAATGAGATATTGGTTCCGACAAAGGTTTCTTTATTGATTTGGTCATTAAATCTGTATTCTTCCTAAAAACGTATGGGAGCAGAAAAAGAAAGGGGCTAGTGTTCAAAACTTCAAAAATACGAAAATATTTGATGAATCAGACTTCCAACATCAAATGACCATAACTTTTAACTCGGGTATCGTAACGAATATTATAATATATCAAAATCGGAGCTCGTCTCAATCCATACAATAATTGTTGGCCTAGCATTAGAAACTTATTTCCGTACCCAAATTCCATCAATTACATAACTGATCGAGGGTTTTAAGATTTTGTCGTAAATTTGGGGTTTACTTACCTTCGATTTGCTTCAATAGAGCTGTCAATGCGATATTGTTTCCGACAAAGGTTTCTTTATTTATTTGGTCATTAAATCTGTATTCTTCCTAAAAACGTATGGGAGCAGAAAAAGAAAGGGGCTAGTTTTCAAAACTTCAAAAATACGAAAACATTTGATGAATCACACTTCCAACATCAAATGACCATAACTTTTAACTCGGGTATCGTAACGACTATTATAATATTTCAAAATCGGAGCTCGTCTCGATCCATACAATAATTGTTGGCCTAGCATTGGAACCTGATTTCCGTACCCAAATTCCATCGTTTAAATAACTTAGCGAGGGTTTTAAGATTTTGTCGTAAATTTGTGGTTTACTTACCTTCGATTTGCTTCAATAGAGCTGTCAATGAGATATTGTTTCCGACAAAGGTTTCTTTATTTATTTGGTCATTAAATCTGTATTCTTCCTAAAAACGTATGGGAGAAGAAAAAGAAAGGGGCTAGTTTTCAAAACTTCAAAAATAAGAAAACATTTGATGAATCAGACTTCCAACATCAAATGACCATAACTTTTGACTGGGGTATCGTAACGACTATTATAATATATTAAATCGGAGCTCGTCTTGATCCATACAATAATTGTTGGCCTCGGAATGGAACCTGATTTCTGTACCCAGATTCCATCGTGTAGATAACCTATCGATGGTTTTAAGATTTTGTCGTAAATTTGCGGTTTACTTACCGTCGATATGATTCAATAGAGATGTCAATGAGATATTGGTTCCGACAAAGGTTTCTTTTTTTATTTGGTCATTAAATCTGTATTCTTCCTAAAAATGTATGGGAGCAGAAAAAGAAAGGGGCTAGTTTTCAAAACTTCAAAAATACGAAAAAATTTGATGAATCAGACTTCCAACATCAAATGACCATAACTTTTAACTCGGGTATCGTAACGACTATTATAAAATATCAAAATCGGCGCTCGTCTCGATCCATACAATAATTGTTGGCCTAACTTTGGAACCTGATTTCCATACCCAAATTCGATCGTTTACATAACTTATCGAGGGTTTGAATATTTTGTCGTAAATTTGCGGTTTACTTACTTTCGATTTGAATCAATAGAGCTGTAAATGAGATATTGGATCCGACAAAGGTTTCTTTATTTAAATGGTCAATAAATCTGTATTCTTCCTAAAAAACTATGGGAGCAGAAAAAGAAAGAGGCTAGTTTTCATAATTTCAAAAATAACAAAACATTTGATGAATCAGACTTCCAACATCAAATGACCATAACTTTTGACTGGGGTATCGTAACGACTATTATAATATATCAAATCGGAGCTTGTCTCGATCCATACAATAATTGTTGCCCTCGGAATGGAACCTGATTTCTGTACCCAAATTCCATCGTGTACATAACTTATCGATGGTTTTAAGATTTTGTCGTAAATTTGCGGTTTACTTACCTTCGATATGATTCAATAGAGCTGTCAATGAGATATTGGTTCCGACAAAGGTTTCTTTATTTATTTGGTCATTAAATCTGTATTCTTCCTAAAAAACTATGGGAGCAGAAAAAGAAAGGGGCTAGTTTTCAAAACATCAAAAATAACAAAACATTTGATGAATCAGACTTCCAACATCAAATGACCATAACTTTTGACTGGGGTATCGTAACGACTATTATAATATATCAAATCGGAGCTCGTGTCGATCCATACAATAATTGTTGGCCTAGCATTGGAACCTCATTTCCGTAACCAAATTACATCGTTTACATAACTTATCGAGAGTTTGAAGATTTTGTCGTAAATTTGCGGTTTACTTACCTTCGATTTGAATCAATAGAGCTGTAAATGAGATATTGCATCCGATAAAGGTTTCTTTATTTATTTGGTCATTAAATCTGTATTCTTCCTAAAAAGCTATGGGAGCAGAAAAAGAAAGGGGCTAGATTTCATAATTTCAAAAATAACAAAACATTTGATGAATGAGACTTCCAACATCAAATGACCATAACTTTTGACTAGGGTATCGTAACGACTATTATAATATATCAAATCGGATCTCGTCTCGATCCATACAATAATTGTTGGCCTCGGAATGGAACCTGATTTCTGTACCCAAATTCCATAGTTTACATAACTTATCGAGGGTTTTAAGATTTTGTCGTAAATTTGCGGTTTACTTACCTTCGATTTGAATCAATAGAGCTGTAAATGAGATATTGCATCCGACAAAGGTTTCTTTATTTATTTGGTCAATAAATCTGTATTCTTCCTAAAAAAACTATGGGAGCAGAATAAGAAAGGGGCTACTTTTCATAATTTCAAAAATAACAAAACATTTGATGAATCAGACTTCCAACATCAAATGACTATAACTTTTGACTGGGGTATCGTAACGAATATTATAATATATCAAATCGGAGCTCGTCTCGATCCATACAATAATTGTTGGCCTCGGAATGGAACCTGATTTCTGTACCCAAATTCCATCGTGTACATAACCTATCGATGGTTTTAAGATTTTGTCGTAAATTTGCGGTTTACTTACCTTCGATATGATTCAATAGAGCTGTCAATGAGATATTGGTTCCGACAAAGGTTTCTTTATTTATTTGGTCATTAAATCTGTATTCTTCCTAAAAAACTATGGGAGCAGAAAAAGAAAGGGGCTAGTTTTCAAAACTTCAAAAATAACAAAACATTTGATGAATCAGACTTCCAACATCAAATGACCATAACTTTTGACTGGGGTATCGTAACGACTATTATAATATATCAAATCGGAGCTCGTCTCGATCCATACAATAATTGTTGGCCTCGGAATGGAACCTGATTTTTGTACCCAAATTCCATCGTGTACCCAACTTATCGATGGTTTTAAGATTTTCTCGTAAATTTGAGGTTTACTTACCTTCGATATGATTCAATAGAGCTGTCAATGAGATATTGGTTCCGACAAAGGTTTCTTTATTGATTTGGTCATTAAATCTGTATTCTTCCTAAAAACGTATGGGAGCAGAAAAAGAAAGGGGCTAGTGTTCAAAACTTCAAAATATACGAAAATATTTGATGAATCAGACTTCCAACATCAAATGACCATAACTTTTAACTCGGGTATCGTAACGAATATTATAATATATCAAAATCGGAGCTCGTCTCAATCCATACAATAATTGTTGGCCTAGCATTAGAAACTGATTTCCGTACCCAAATTCCATCAATTACATAAATGATCGAGGGTTTTAAGATTTTGTCGTAAATTTGCGGTTTACTTACCTTCGATTTGCTTCAATAGAGCTGTCAATGCGATATTGTTTCCGACAAAGGTTTCTTTATTTATTTGGTCATTAAATCTGTATTCTTCCTAAAAACGTATGGGAGTAGAAAAAGAAAGGGGCTAGTTTTCAAAACTTCAAAAATACGAAAACATTTGATGAATCACACTTCCAACATCAAATGACCATAACTTTTAACTCGGGTATCGTAACGACTATTATAATATTTCAAAATCGGAGCTCGTCTCGATCCATACAATAATTATTGGCCTAGCATTCGAACCTGATTTCCGTACCCAAATTCCATCGTTTAAATAACTTAGCGAGGGTTTTAAGATTTTGTCGTAAATTTGTGGTTTACTTACCTTCGATTTGCTTCAATAGAGCTGTCAATGAGATATTGTTTCCGACAAAGGTTTCTTTATTTATTTGGTCATTAAATCTGTATTCTTCCTAAAAACGTATGGGAGCAGAAAAAGAAAGGGGCTAGTTTTCAAAACTCCAAAAATAAGAAAACATTTGATGAATCAGACTTCCAACATCAAATGACCATAACTTTTGACTGGGGTATCGTAACGACTATTATAATATATTAAATCGGAGCTCGTCTCGATCCATACAATAATTGTTGGCCTAGCATTAGAAACTGATTTCTGTACCCAGATTCCATCGTGTAGATAACCTATCGATGGTTTTAAGATTTTGTCGTAAATTTGTGGTTTACTTACCTTCGATATGATTCAATAGAGATGTCAATGAGATATTGGTTCCGACAAAGGTTTCTTTATTTATTTGGTCATTAAATCTGTATTCTTCCTAAAAATGTATGGAAGCAGAAAAAGAAAGGGGCTAGTTTTCAAAACTTCAAAAATACGAAAAAATTTGATGAATCAGACTTCCAACATCAAATGACCATAACTTTTAACTCGGGTATCGTAACGACTATTATAAAATATCAAAATCGGCGCTCGTCTCGATCCATACAATAATTGTTGGCCTAACATTGGAACCTGATTTCCATACCCAAATTCGATCGTTTACATAACTTATCGAGGGTTTGAATATTTTGTTGTAAATTTGCGGTTTACAGACTTTCGATTTGAATCAATAGAGCTGTAAATGAGATATTGGATCCGACAAAGGTTTCTTTATTTATTTGGTCAATAAATCTGTATTCTTCCTAAAAAACTATGGGAGCAGAAAAAGAAAGAGGCTAGTTTTCATAATTTCAAAAATAACAAAACATTTGATGAATCAGACTTCCAACATCAAATGACCATAACTTTTGACTGGGGTATCGTAACGACTATTATAATATATCAAATCGGAGCTTGTCTCGATCCATACAATAATTGTTGCCCTCGGAATGGAACCTGATTTCTGTACCCAAATTCCATCGTGTACATAACTTATCGATGGTTTTAAGATTTTGTCGTAAATTTGCGGTTTACTTACCTTCGATATGATTCAATAGAGCTGTCAATGAGATATTGGTTCCGACAAAGGTTTCTTTATTTATTTGATCATTAAATCTGTATTCTTCCTAAAAAACTATGGGAGCAGAAAAAGAAAGGGGCTAGTTTTCAAAACATCAAAAATAACAAAACATTTGATGAATCAGACTTCCAACATCAAATGACCATAACTTTTGACTGGGGTATCGTAACGACTATTATAATATATCAAATCGGAGCTCGTGTCGATCCATACAATAATTGTTGGCCTAGCATTGGAACCTGATTTCCGTAACCAAATTACATCGTTTACATAACTTATCGAGAGTTTGAAGATTTTGTCGTAAATTTGCGGTTTACTTACCTTCGATTTGAATCAATAGAGCTGTAAATGAGATATTGCATCCGATAAAGGTTTCTTTATTTATTTGGTCATTAAATCTGTATTCTTCCTAAAAAGCTATGGGAGCAGAAAAAGAAAGGGGCTAGATTTCATAATTTCAAAAATAACAAAACATTTGATGAATGAGACTTCCAACATCAAATGACCATAACTTTTGACTAGGGTATCGTAACGACTATTATAATATATCAAATCGGATCTCGTCTCGATCCATACAATAATTGTTGGCCTCGGAATGGAACCTGATTTCTGTACCCAAATTCCATAGTTTACATAACTTATCGAGGGTTTTAAGATTTTGTCGTAAATTTGCGGTTTACTTACCTTCGATTTGAATCAATAGAGCTGTAAATGAGATATTGCATCCGACAAAGGTTTCTTTATTTATTTGGTCAATAAATCTGTATTCTTCCTAAAAAAACTATGGGAGCAGAAAAAGAAAGGGGCTAGTTTTCATAATTTCAAAAATAACAAAACATTTGATGAATCAGACTTCCAACATCAAATGACCATAACTTTTGACTGGGGTATCGTAACGAATATTATAATATATCAAATCGGAGCTCGTCTCGATCCATACAATAATTGTTGGCCTCGGAATGGAACCTGATTTCTGTACCCAAATTCCATCGTGTACATAACCTATCGATGGTTTTAAGATTTTGTCGTAAATTTGCGGTTTACTTACCTTCGATATGATTCAATAGAGCTGTCAATGAGATATTGGTTCCGACAAAGGTTTCTTTATTTATTTGGTCATTAAATCTGTATTCTTCCTAAAAAACTATGGGAGCAGAAAAAGAAAGGGGCTAGTTTTCAAAACTTCAAAAATAACAAAACATTTGATGAATCAGACTTCCAACATCAAATGACCATAACTTTTGACTGGGGTATCGTAACGACTATTATAATATATCAAATCGGAGCTCGTCTCGATCCATACAATAATTGTTGGCCTCGGAATGGAACCTGATTTTTGTACCCAAATTCCATCGTGTACCCAACTTATCGATGGTTTTAAGATTTTCTCGTAAATTTGAGGTTTACTTACCTTCGATATGATTCAATAGAGCTGTCAATGAGATATTGGTTCCGACAAAGGTTTCTTTATTTATTTGGTCATTAAATCTGTATTCTTCCTAAAAACGTATGAGAGCAGAAAAAGAAAAGTGCTAGTTTTCAAAACTTCAAAAATACGAAAACATTTGATGAATCAGACTTCCAACATCAAATGACCATAACTTTTAACTCGGGTATCGTAACGAATATTATAATATATCAAAATCGGAGCTCATCTCAATCCATACAATAATTGTTGGCCTAGCATTAGAAACTGATTTCCGTACCCAAATTCCATCAATTACATAAATCATCGAGGGTTTTAAGATTTTGTCGTAAATTTGCGGTTTACTTACCTTCGATTTGCTTCAATAGAGCTGTCAATGCGATATTGTTTCCGACAAAGGTTTCTTTATTTATTTGGTCATTAAATCTGTATTCTTCCTAAATACGTATGGGAGTAGAAAAAGAAAGGGGCTAGTTTTCAAAACTTCAAAAATACGAAAACATTTGATGAATCACACTTCCAACATCAAATGACCATAACTTTTAACTCGGGTATCGTAACGACTATTATAATATTTCAAAATCGGAGCTCGTCTCGATCCATACAATAATTGTTGGCCTAGCATTGGAACCTGATTTCTGTACCCAAATTACATCGTTTACATAACTTTTCGAGGGTTTTAAGATTTTGTTGTAAATATCCGGATTACTTACTTTTGATTTGAATCAATAGAGCTGTAAATGAGATATTGGATCCGACAAAGGGTTCTTTATTTATTTGGTCATTAAATCTGTATTCTTCCTAAAAACGTATGGGAGCAGAAAAAGAAAGGGGCTAGTTTTCAAAACTCCAAAAATAAGAAAACATTTGATGAATCAGACTTCCAACATCAAATGACCATAACTTTTGACTGGGGTATCGTAACGACTATTATAATATATTAAATCGGAGCTCGTCTCGATCCATACAATAATTGTTGGCCTCGGAATGGAACCTGATTTCTGTACCCAGATTCCATCGTGTAGATAACCTATCGATGGTTTTAAGATTTTGTCGTAAATTTGCGGTTTACTTACCTTCGATATGATTCAATAGAGATGTCAATGAGATATTGGTTCCGACAAAGGTTTCTTTATTTATTTGGTCATTAAATCTGTATTCTTCCTAAAAATGTATGGGAGCAGAAAAAGAAAGGGGCTAGTTTTCAAAACTTCAAAAATACGAAAAAATTTGATGAATCAGACTTCCAACATCAAATGACCATAACTTTTAACTCGGGTATCGTAACGACTATTATAAAATATCAAAATCGGCGCTCGTCTCGATCCATACAATAATTGTTGGCCTAACATTGGAACCTGATTTCCATACACAAATTCGATCGTTTACATAACTTATCGAGGGTTTGAATATTTTGTCGTAAATTTGCGGTTTACTTACTTTCGATTTGAATCAATAGAGCTGTAAATGAGATATTGGATCCGACAAAGGTTTCTTTATTTATTTGGTCAATAAATCTGTATTCTTCCTAAAAAACTATGGGAGCAGAAAAAGAAAGAGGCTAGTTTTCATAATTTCAAAAATAACAAAACATTTGATGAATCAGACTTCCAACATCAAATGACCATAACTTTTGACTGGGGTATCGTAACGACTATTATAATATATCAAATCGGAGCTTGTCTCGATCCATACAATAATTGTTGCCCTCGGAATGGAACCTGATTTCTGTACCCAAATTCCATCGTGTACATAACTTATCGATGGTTTTAAGATTTTGTCGTAAATTTGCGGTTTACTTACCTTCGATATGATTCAATAAAGCTGTCAATGAGATATTGGTTCCGACAAAGGTTTCTTTATTTATTTGGTCATTAAATCTGTATTCTTCCTAAAAAACTATGGGAGCAGAAAAAGAAAGGGGCTAGTTTTCAAAACATCAAAAATAACAAAACATTTGATGAATCAGACATCCAACATCAAATGACCATAACTTTTGACTGGGGTATCGTAACGAATATTATAATATATCAAATCGGAGCCCGTCTCGATCCATACAATAATTGTTGGCCTCGGAATGGAACTTGATTTCTGTACCCAAATTCCATCGTGTACATAACCTATCGATGGTTTTAAGATTTTGTCGTAAATTTGCGGTTTACTTACCTTCGATATGATTCAATAGAGCTGTCAATGAGTTCTTGGTTCCGACAAAGGTTTCTTTATTTATTTGGTCATTAAATCTGTATTCTTCCTAAAAAACTATGGGAGCAGAAAAAGAAAGGGGCTAGTTTTCAAAACTTCAAAAATAACAAAACATTTGATGAATCAGACTTCCAACATCAAATGACCATAACTTTTGACTGGGGTATCGTAACGACTATTATAATATATCAAATCGGAGCTCGTCTCGATCCATACAATAATTGTTGGCCTCAGAATGGAACCTGATTTTTGTACCCAAATTCCATCGTGTACCTAACTTATCGATGGTTTTAAGATTTTCTCGTAAATTTGAGGTTTACTTACCTTCGATATGATTCAATAGAGCTGTCAATGAGATATTGGTTCCGACAAAGGTTTCTTTATTGATTTGGTCATTAAATCTGTATTCTTCCTAAAAACGTATGGGAGCAGAAAAAGAAAGGGGCTAGTGTTTAAAACTTCAAAAATACGAAAATATTTGATGAATCAGACTTCCAACATCAAATGACCATAACTTTGGACTCGGGTATCGTAACGACTATTATAATATATCAAAATCGGAGCTCGTCTCGATCCATACAATAATTGTTGGCCTAGCATTGGAACCTGATTTCTGTACCCAAATTCCATCAATTACATAACTTATCGAGGGTTTTAGGATTTTGTCGTAAATTTGCGGTTTACTTACCTTCTATATGATTCAATAGAGCTGTCAATGAGATATTGGTTCCGACAAAGGTTTCTTTATTTATTTGGTCATTAAATCTAAATTCTTCCTAAAAAACTATGGGAGCAGAAAAAGAAAGGGGCTAGTTTTCATAATTTCAAAAATAACAAAACATTTGATGAATCACACTTCCAACATCAAATGACCATAACTTTTAACTCGGGTATCGTAACGACTATTATAATATTTCAAAATCGGAGCTCGTCTCGATCCATACAATAATTGTTGGCCTAGCATTGGAACCTGATTTCCGTACCCAAATTCCATCGTTTAAATAACTTAGCGAGGGTTTTAAGATTTTGTCGTAAATTTGTGGTTTACTTACCTTCGATTTGCTTCAATAGAGCTGTCAATGAGATATTGTTTCCGACAAAGGTTTCTTTATTTATTTGGTCATTAAATCTGTATTCTTCCTAAAAACGTATGGGAGCAGAAAAAGAAAGGGGCTAGTTTTCAAAACTTCAAAAATAAGAAAACATTTGATGAATCAGACTTCCAACATCAAATGACCATAACTTTTGACTGGGGTATCGTAACGACTATTATGATATATTAAATCGGAGCTCGTCTCGATCCATACAATAATTGTTGGCCTCGGAATGGAACCTGATTTCTGTAGCCAGATTCCATCGTGTAGATAACCTATCGATGGTTTTAAGATTTTGTCGTAAATTTGCGGTTTACTTACCTTCGATATGATTCAATAGAGATGTCAATGAGATATTGGTTCCGACAAAGGTTTCTTTATTTATTTGGTCATTAAATCTGTATTCTTCCTAAAAATGTATGGGAGTAGAAAAAGAAAGGGGCTAGTTTTCAAAACTTCAAAAATACGAAAAAATTTGATGAATCAGACTTCCAAAATCAAATGACCATAACTTTTAACTCGGGTATCGTAACGACTATTATAAAATATCAAAATCGGCGCTCGTCTCGATCCATACAATAATTGTTGGCCTAACATTGGAACCTGATTTCCATACATAAATTCGATCGTTTACATAACTTATCGATGGTTTGAATATTTTGTCGTAAATTTGCGGTTTACTTACTTTCGATTTGAATCAATAGAGCTGTAAATGAGATATTGGATCCGACAAAGGTTTCTTTATTTATTTGGTCAATAAATCTGTATTCTTCCTAAAAAACTATGGGAGCAGAAAAAGAAAGAGGCTAGTTTTCATAATTTCAAAAATAACAAAACATTTGATGAATCAGACTTCCAACATCAAATGACCATAACTTTTGACTGGGGTATCGTAACGACTATTATAATATATCAAATCGGAGCTTGTCTCGATCCATACAATAATTGTTGCCCTCAGAATGGAACCTGATTTCTGTACCCAAATTCCATCGTGTACATAACTTATCGATGGTTTTAAGATTTTGTCGTAAATTTGCGGTTTACTTACCTTCGATATGATTCAATAAAGCTGTCAATGAGATATTGGTTCCGACAAAGGTTTCTTTATTTATTTGGTCATTAAATCTGTATTCTTCCTAAAAAACTATGGGAGCAGAAAAAGAAAGGGGCTAGTTTTCAAAACATCAAAAATAACAAAACATTTGATGAATCAGACTTCCAACATCAAATGACCATAACTTTTGACTGGGGTATCGTAACGAATATTATAATATATCAAATCGGAGCTCGTCTCGATCCATACAATAATTGTTGGCCTCGGAATGGAACATGATTTCTGTACCCAAATTCCATCGTGTACATAACCTATCGATGGTTTTAAGATTTTGTCGTAAATTTGCGGTTTACTTACCTTCGATATGATTCAATAGAGTTGTCAATGAGTTCTTGGTTCCGACAAAGGTTTCTTTATTTATTTGGTCATTAAATCTGTATTCTTCCTAAAAAACTATGGGAGCAGAAAAAGAAAGGGGCTAGTTTTCAAAACTTCAAAAATAACAAAACATTTGATGAATCAGACTTCCAACATCAAATGACCATAACTTTTGACTGGGGTATCGTAACGACTATTATAATATATCAAATCGGAGCTCGTCTCGATCCATACAATAATTGTTGGCCTCGGAATGGAACCTGATTTTTGTACCCAAATTCCATCGTGTACCTAACTTATCAATGGTTTTAAGATTTTCTCGTAAATTTGAGGTTTACTTACCTTCGATATGATTCAATAGAGCTGTCAATGAGATATTGGTTCCGACAAAGGTTTCTTTATTGATTTGGTCATTAAATCTGTATTCTTCCTAAAAACGTATGGGAGCAGAAAAAGAAAGGGGCTAGTGTTCAAAACTTCAAAAATACGAAAATATTTGATGAATCAGACTTCCAACATCAAATGACCATAACTTTTAACTTGGGTATCGTAACGAATATTATAATATATCAAAATCGGAGCTCGTCTCAATCCATACAATAATTGTTGGCCTAGCATTAGAAACTGATTTCCGTACCCAAATTCCATCAATTACATAACTGATCGAGGGTTTTAAGATTTTGTCGTAAATTTGCGGTTTACTTACCTTCGATTTGCTTCAATAGAGCTGTCAATGAGATATTGTTTCCGACAAAGATTTCTTTATTTATTTGGTCAATAAATCTGTATTCTACCTGAAAAACTATGGGAGCAGAAAAAGAAAGAGGCTAGTTTTCATAATTTCAAAAATAACAAAACATTTGATGAATCAGACTTCCAACATCAAATGACCATAACTTTTGACTGGGGTATCGTAACGACTATTATAATATATTAAATCGGAGCTCGTCTCGATCCATACAATAATTGTTGGCCTCGGAATGGAACCTGATTTCTGTACCCAGATTCCATCGTGTAGATAACCTATCGATGGTTTTAAGATTTTGTCGTAAATTTGTGGTTTACTTACTTTCGATTTGAATCAATAGAGCTGTAAATGAGATATTGGATCCGACAAAGGTTTCTTTATTTATTTGGTCAATAAATCTGTATTCTTCCTAAAAAACTATGGGAGCAGAAAAAGAAAGAGGCTAGTTTTCATAATTTCAAAAATAACAAAACATTTGATGAATCAGACTTCCAACATCAAATGACCATAACTTTTGACTGAGGTATCGTAACGACTATTATAATATATCAAATCGGAGCTTGTCTCGATCCATACAATAATTGTTGCCCTCAGAATGGAACCTGATTTCTGTACCCAAATTCCATCGTGTACATAACTTATCGATGGTTTTAAGATTTTGTCGTAAATTTGCGGTTTACTTACCTTCGATATGATTTAATAGAGCTGTCAATGAGATATTGGTTCCGACAAAGGTTTCTTTATTTATTTGGTCATTAAATCTGTATTCTTCCTAAAAAACTATGGGAGCAGAAAAAGAAAGGGGCTAGTTTTCAAAACATCAAAAATAACAAAACATTTGATGAATCAGACTTCCAACATCAAATGACCATAACGTTTGACTGGGGTATCGTAACGACTATTATAATATATCAAATCGGAGCTCGTGTCGATCCATACAATAATTGTTGGCCTAGCATTTGAACCTGATTTCCGTAACCAAATTACATCGTTTACATAACTTATCGAGAGTTTGAAGATTTTGTCGTAAATTTGCGGTTTACTTACCTTCGATTTGAATCAATAGAGCTGTAAATGAGATATTGCATCCGATAAAGGTTTCTTTTTTTATTTGGTCATTAAATCTGTATTCTTCCTAAAAAGCTATGGGAGCAGAAAAAGAAAGGGGCTAGATTTCATAATTTCAAAAATAACAAAACATTTGATGAATGAGACATCCAACATCAAATGACCATAGATTTTGACTAGGGTATCGTAACGACTATTATAATATATCAAATCGGATCTCGTCTCGATCCATACAATAATTGTTGGCCTTGGAATGGAACCTGATTTCTGTACCCAAATTCCATAGTTTACATAACTTATCGAGGGTTTTAAGATTTTGTCGTAAATTTGCGGTTTACTTACCTTCGATTTGAATCAATAGAGCTGTAAATGAGATATTGCATCCGACAAAGGTTTCTTTATTTATTTGGTCAATAAATCTGTATTCTTCCTAAAAAAACTATGGGAGCAGAAAAAGAAAGGGGCTAGTTTTCATAATTTCAAAAATAACAAAACATTTGATGAATCAGACTTCCAACATCAAATGACCATAACTTTTGACTGGGGTATCGTAACGAATATTATAATATATCAAATCGGAGCTCATCTCGATCCATACAATAATTGTTGGCCTCGGAATGGAACCTGATTTCTGTACCCAAATTCCATCGTGTACATAACCTATCGATGGTTTTAAGATTTTGTCGTAAATTTGTGGTTTACTTACCTTCGATATGATTCAATAGAGCTGTCGATGAGATATTGGTTCCGACAAAGGTTTCTTTATTGATTTGGTCATTAAATCTGTATTCTTCCTAAAAACGTATGGGAGCAGAAAAAGAAAGGGGCTAGTTTTCAAAACTTCAAAAATACGAAAACATTTGATGAATCAGACTTCCAACATCAAATGACCATAACTTTTGACTGGGGTATCGTAACGACAATTATAATATATCAAATCGGAGCTCGTCTCGATCCATACAATAATTGTAGGCCTCGGAATGGAACCTGATTTTTGTACCCAAATTATATCGTGTACCTAACTTATCGATGGTTTTAAGATTTTCTCGTAAATTTGAGGTTTACTTACCTTCGATATGATTCAATAGAGCTGTCAATGAGATATTGGTTCCGACAAAGGTTTCTTTATTGATTTGGTCATTAAATCTGTATTCTTCCTAAAAACGTATGGGAGCAGAAAAAGAAAGGGGCTAGTTTTCAAAACTTCAAAAATACGAAAATATTTGATGAATCAGACTTCCGACATCAAATGACCATAACTTTTAACTCGGGTATCGTAACGAATATTATAATATATCAAAATCGGAGCTCGTCTCAATCCATACAATAATTGTTGGCCTAGCATTAGAAACTGATTTCCGTACCCAAATTCCATCAATTACATAACTGATCGAGGGTTTTAAGATTTTGTCGTAAATTTGCGGTTTACTTACCTTCGATTTGCTTCAATAGAGCTGTCAATGCGATATTGTTTCCGACAAAGGTTTCTTTATTTATTTGGTCATTAAATCTGTATTCTTCCTAAAAACGTATGGGAGCAGAAAAAGAAAGGGGCTAGTTTTCAAAACTTCAAAAATACGAAAACATTTGATGAATCACACTTCCAACATCAAATGACCATAACTTTTAACTCGGGTATCGTAGCGACTATTATAATATTTCAAAATCGGAGCTCGTCTCGATCCATACAATAATTGTTGGCCTAGCATTGGAACCTGATTTCCGTACCCAAATTCTATAGTTTACATAACTTATCGAGGGTTTTAAGATTTTGTCGTAAATTTGCGGTTTACTTACCTTCGATTTGAATCAATAGAGCTGTAAATGAGATATTGCATCCGACAAAGGTTTCTTTATTTATTTGGTCAATAAATCTGTATTCTTCCTAAAAAAACTATGGGAGCAGAAAAAGAAAGGGGCTAGTTTTCATAATTTCAAAAATAACAAAACATTTCATGAATCAGACTTCCAACATCAAATGACCATAAATTTTGACTGGGGTATCGTAACGAATATTATAATATATCAAATCGGAGCTCGTCTCGATCCATACAATAATTGTTGGCCTCGGAATGGAACCTGATTTCTGTACCCAAATTCCATCGTGTACATAACCTATCGATGGTTTTAAGATTTTGTCGTAAATTTGCGGTTTACTTACCTTCGATATGATTCAAT
Source organism: Hippophae tibetana (assembly GCA_037013495.1). Classification (NCBI taxonomy): domain Eukaryota; kingdom Viridiplantae; phylum Streptophyta; class Magnoliopsida; order Rosales; family Elaeagnaceae; genus Hippophae; species Hippophae tibetana. The sequence continues at coordinate 82,363,133 of CM072801.1, forward strand.
AGAGCTGTCAATGAGATATTGGTTACGACAAAGGTTTCTTTATTTATTTGGTCATTAAATCGGTATTCTTCCTAAAAACGTATGGGAGTAGAAAAAGAAAGGGGCTAGTTTTCAAAACATCAAAAATACGAAAACATTTGATGAATCAGACTTCCAACATCAAATGACCATAACTTTTAACTAGGGTATCGTAACGACTATTATAATATATCAAAATCGGAGCTCGTCTCGATCCATACAATAATTGTTGGCCTAGCATTGGAACCTGATTTCCGTACCCAAATTCCATCGTTTGCATAACTTATCGAGGGTTTGAAGAATTTGTCGTAAATTTCCGGTTTACTTACTTTCGATTTGAATCAATAGAGCTGTAAATGAGATATTGGATCCGACAAAGGTTTCTTTATTTTTTTGGTCATTAAATCTGTATTCTTCCTAAAAACGTATGGGAGCAGAAAAAGAAAGGGGCTAGTTTTCAAAACTTCGAAAATACGAAAACATTTGATGAATCACACTTCCAACATCAAATGACTATAACTTTTAACTGGGGTATCGTAACGACTATTATAATATATCAAAATCGGAGCTCGTCTCGATCCATACAATAATTGTTGGCCTAGCATTGGAACCTGATTTCTGTACCCAAATTCCATCGTTTACATAACTTATCGAGGGTTTTAAGATTTTTTCGTAAATTTGCTGTTTACTTACCTTCGATATGATTCAATAGAGCTGTCAATGAGATATTGGTTCCGACAATGGTTTCTTTATTTATTTGGTCATTAAATCTGTATTCTTCCTAAAAAAACTATCGGAGCAGAAAAAGAAAGGGGCTAGTTTTCAAAACTTCAAAAATAACAAAACATTTGATGAATCAGACTTCCAACATCAAATGACCATAACTTTTGACTGGGGTATCGTAACGACTATTATAATATATCAAATCGGAGCTCGTCTCGATCCATACAATAATTGTTGGCCTCGGAATGGAACCTGATTTTTGTACCCAAATTCCATCGTGTACCTAACTTATCGATGGTTTTAAGATTTTCTCGTAAATTTGAGGTTTACTTACCTTCGATATGATTCAATAGAGCTGTCAATGAGATATTGGTTCCGACAAAGGTTTCTTTATTTATTTGGTCATTAAATCTGTATTCTTCCTAAAAACATATGGGAGCAGAAAAAGAAAGGGGCTAGTTTTCAAAACTTCAAAAATACGAAAACATTTGATGAATCAGACTTCCAACATCAAATGACCATAACTTTTGACTGGGGTATCGTAACGAATATTATAATATATCAAATCGGAGCTCGTCTCGATCCATACAATAATTGTTGGCCTCGGAATGGAACCTGATTTCTGTACCCAAATTCCATCGTGTACATAACCTATCGATGGTTTTAAGATTTTGTCGTAAATTTGTGGTTTACTTACCTTCGATATGATTCAATAGAGCTGTCAATGAGATATTGGTTCCGACAAAGGTTTCTTTATTTATTTGGTCATTAAATCTGTATTCTTCCTAAAAAACTATGGGAGCAGAAAAAGAAAGGGGCTAGTTTTCAAAACTTCAAAAATAACAAAACATTTGATGAATCAGACTTCCAACATCAAATGACCATAACTTTTAACTCGGGTATCGTAACGACTATTATAATATATCAAAATTGGAGCACGTCTGGATCCATACAATAATTGTTGGCCTAACATTGGAACCTGATTTCCGTACCCAAATTCCATCGTTTACATAACTTATCGAAGGTTTTAAGATTTTGTCGTAAATTTGCGGTTTACTTACCTTCGATATGATTCAATAGAGCTGTCAATGAGATATTGGTTCCGACAAAGGTTTCTTTATTTATTTGGTCATTAAATCTGTATTCTTCCTAAAAAACTATGGGAGCAGAAAAATAAGGGGCTAGTTTTCAAAACATCAAAAATAACAAAACATTTGATGAATGAGACTTCCAACATCAAATGACCATAACGTTTGACTGGGGTATCGTAACGACTATTATAATATATCAAATCGGAGCTCGTGTCGATCCATACAATAATTGTTGGCCTAGCATTTGAACCTGATTTCCTTAACCAAATTACATCGTTTACATAACTTATCGAGAGTTTGAAGATTTTGTCGTAAATTTGCGGTTTACTTACCTTCGATTTGAATCAATAGAGCTGTAAATGAGATATTGCATCCGAGAAAGGTTTCTTTATTTATTTGGTCATTAAATCTGTATTCTTCCTAAAAAGCTATGGGAGCAGAAAAAGAAAGGGGCTAGATTTCATAATTTCAAAAATAACAAAACATTTGATGAATGAGACATCCAACATCAAATGACCATAACTTTTGACTAGGGTATCGTAACGACTATTATAATATATCAAATCGGATCTCGTCTCGATCCATACAATAATTGTTGGCCTCGGAATGGAACCTGATTTCTGTACCCAAATTCCATAGTTTACATAACTTATCGAGGGTTTTAAGATTTTGTCGTAAATTTGCGGTTTAATTACCTTCGATTTGAATCAATAGAGCTGTAAATGAGATATTGCATCCGACAAAGGTTTCTTTATTTATTTGGTCAATAAATCTGTATTCTTCCTTAAAAAAACTATGGGAGCAGAAAAAGAAAGGGGCTAGTTTTCATAATTTCAAAAATAACAAAACATTTGATGAATCAGACTTCCAACATCAAATGACCATAACTTTTGACTGGGGTATCGTAACGAATATTATAATATATCCAATCGGAGCTCGTCTCGATCCATACAATAATTGTTGGCCTCGGAATGGAACCTGATTTCTGTACCCAAATTCCATCGTGTACATAACCTATCGATGGTTTTAAGATTTTGTCGTAAATTTGCGGTTTACTTACCTTCGATATGATTCAATAGAGCTGTCAATGAGATATTGGTTCCGACAAAGGTTTCTTTATTTATTTGGTCATTAAATCTGTATTCTTCCTAAAAAACTATGGGAGCAGAAAAAGAAAGGGGCTAGTTTTCAAAACTTCAAAAATAACAAAACATTTGATGAATCAGACTTCCAACATCAAATGACCATAACTTTTGACTGGGGTATCGTAACGACTATTATAATATATCAAATCGGAGCTCGTCTCGATCCATACAATAATTGTTGGCCTCGGAATGGAACCTGATTTTTGTACCCAAATTCCATCGTGTACCTAACATATCGATGGTTTTAAGATTTTCTCGTAAATTTGAGGTTTACTTACCTTCGATATGATTCAATAGAGCTGTCAATGAGATATTGGTTCCGACAAAGGTTTCTTTATTGATTTGGTCATTAAATCTGTATTCTTCCTAAAAACGTATGGGTGCAGAAAAAGAAAGGGGCTAGTGTTCAAAACTTCAAAAATACGAAAATATTTGATGAATAAGACTTCCAACATCAAATGACCATAACTTTTAACTCGGGTATCGTAACGAATATTATAATATATCAAAATCGGAGCTCGTCTCAATCCATACAATAATTGTTGGCCTAGCATTAGAAACTGATTTCCGTACCCAAATTCCATCAATTACATAACTGATCGAGGGTTTTAAGATTTTGTCGTAAATTTGCGGTTTACTTACCTTCGATTTGCTTCAATAGAGCTGTCAATGCGATATTGTTTCCGACAAAGGTTTCTTTATTTATTTGGTCATTAAATCTGTATTCTTCCTAAAAACGTATGGGAGCAGAAAAAGAAAGGGGCTAGTTTTCAAAACTTCAAAAATACGAAAACATTTGATGAATCACACTTCCAACATCAAATGACCATAACTTTTAACTCGGGTATCGTAACGACTATTATAATATTTCAAAATCGGAGCTCGTCTCGATCCATACAATAATTGTTGGCCTAGCATTGGAACCTGATTTCCGTACCCAAATTCTATAGTTTACATAACTTATCGAGGGTTTTAAGATTTTGTCGTAAATTTGCGGTTTACTTACCTTCGATTTGAATCAATAGAGCTGTAAATGAGATATTGCATCCGACAAAGGTTTCTTTATTTATTTGGTCAATAAATCTGTATTCTTCAAAAAAAATTATGGGAGCAGAAAAAGAAAGGGGCTAGTTTTCATAATTTCAAAAATAACAAAACATTTGATGAATCAGACTTCCAACATCAAATGACCATAAATTTTGACTGGGGTATCGTAACGAATATTATAATATATCAAATCGGAGCTCGTCTCGATCCATACAATAATTGTTGGCCTCGGAATGGAACCTGATTTCTGTACCCAAATTCCATCGTGTACATAACCTATCGATGGTTTTAAGATTTTGTCGTAAATTTGCGGTTTACTTACCTTCGATAAGATTCAATAGAGCTGTCAATGAGATATTGGTTACGACAAAGGTTTCTTTATTTATTTGGTCATTAAATCGGTATTCTTCCTAAAAACGTATGGGAGTAGAAAAAGAAAGGGGCTAGTTTTCAAAACATCAAAAATACGAAAACATTTGATGAATCAGACTTCCAACATCAAATGACCATACCTTTTAACTAGGGTATCGTAACGACTATTATAATATATCAAAATCGGAGCTCGTCTCGATCCATACAATAATTGTTGGCCTAGCATTGGAACCTGATTTCCGTACCCAAATTCCATCGTTTGCATAACTTATCGAGGGTTTGAAGAATTTGTCGTAAATTTCCGGTTTACTTACTTTCGATTTGAATCAATAGAGCTGTAAATGAGATATTGGATCCGACAAAGGTTTCTTTATTTTTTTGGTCATTAAATCTGTATTCTTCCTAAAAACGTATGGGAGCAGAAAAAGAAAGGGGCTAGTTTTCAAAACTTCGAAAATACGAAAACATTTGATGAATCAGACTTCCAACATCAAATGACTATAACTTTTAAATGGGGTATCGTAACGACTATTATAATATATCAAAATCGGAGCTCGTCTCGATCCATACAATAATTGTTGGCCTAGCATTGGAACCTGATTTCTGTACCCAAATTCCATCGTTTACATAACTTATCGAGGGTTTTAAGATTTTTTCGTAAATTTGCTGTTTACTTACCTTCGATATGATTCAATAGAGCTGTCAATGAGATATTGGTTCCGACAAAGGTTTCTTTATTGATTTGGTCATTAAATCTGTATTCTTCCTAAAAACGTATGGGAGAAGAAAAAGAAAGGGGCTAGTGTTCAAAACTTCAAAAATACGAAAATATTTGATGAATAAGACTTCCAACATCAAATGACCATAACTTTTAACTCGGGTATCGTAACGAATATTATAATATATCAAAATCGGAGCTCCTCTCAATCCATACAATAATTGTTGGCCTAGCATTAGAAACTGATTTCCGTACCCAAATTCCATCAATTACATAACTGATCGAGCGTTTTAAGATTTTGTCGTAAATTTGCGGTTTACTTACCTTCGATTTGCTTCAATAGAGCTGTCAATGCGATATTGTTTCCGACAAAGGTTTCTTTATTTATTTGGTCATTAAATCTGTATTCTTCCTAAAAACGTATGGGAGCAGAAAAAGAAAGGGGCTAGTTTTGAAAACTTCAAAAATACGAAAACATTTGATGAATCACACTTCCAACATCAAATGACCATAACTTTTAACTCGGGTATCGTAACGACTATTATAATATTTCAAAATCGGAGCTCGTCTCGATCCATACAATAATTGTTGGCCTAGCATTGGAACCTGATTTCCGTACCCAAATTCTATAGTTTACATAACTTATCGAGGGTTTTAAGATTTTGTCGTAAATTTGCGGTTTACTTACCTTCGATTTGAATCAATAGAGCTGTAAATGAGATATTGCATCCGACAAAGGTTTCTTTATTTATTTGGTCAATAAATCTGTATTCTTCCTTAAAAAAACTATGGGAGCAGAAAAAGAAAGGGGCTAGTTTTCATAATTTCAAAAATAACAAAACATTTGATGAATCAGACTTCCAACATCAAATGACCATAACTTTTGACTGGGGTATCGTAACGAATATTATAATATATCAAATCGGAGCTCGTCTCAATCCATACAATAATTGTTGGCCTCGGAATGGAACCTGATTTCTGTACCCAAATTCCATCGTGTACATAACCTATCGATGGTTTTAAGATTTTGTCGTAAATTTGCGGTTTACTTACCTTCGATATGATTCAATAGAGCTGTCAATGAGATATTGGTTCCGACAAAGGTTTCTTTATTTATTTGGTCATTAAACGGTATTCTTCCTAAAAACGTATGGGAGTAGAAAAAGAAAGGGGCTAGTTTTCAAAACTTCAAAAATACGAAAACATTTGATGAATCAGACTTCCAACATCAAATGACCATAACTTTTGACTGGGGTATCGTAACGACTATTATAATATATCAAAATCGGAGCTCGTCTCGATCCATACAATAATTGTTGGCCTAGCATTGGAACCTGATTTTTGTACCCAAATTCCATCGTGTACCTAACTTATCGATGGTTTGAAGAATTTGTCGTAAATTTCCGGTTTACTTACTTTCGATTTGAATCAATAGAGCTGTAAATGAGATATTGGTTCCGACAAAGGTTTCTTTATTTTTTTGGTCATTAAATCTGTATTCTTCCTAAAAACGTATGGGAGCAGAAAAAGAAAGGGGCTAGTTTTCAAAACTTCAAAAATACGAAAACATTTGATGAATCAGACTTCCAACATCAAATGACTATAACTTTTAATTGGGGTATCGTAACGACTATTATAATATATCAAAATCGGAGCTCGTCTCGATCCATACAATAATTGTTGGCCTAGCATTGGAACCTGATTTCTATACCCAAATTCCATCGTTTACATAACTTATCGAGGGTTTTAAGATTTTTTCGTAAATTTGCGGTTTACTTACCTTCGATTTGAATCAATAGAGCTGTAAATGAGATATTGCATCCGACAAAGGTTTCTCTATTTATTTGGTCATTAAATCTGTATTCTTCCTAAAAAACTATGGGAGCAGAAAAAGAAAGGGGCTAGTTTTCAAAACTTCAAAAATAACAAAACATTTGATGAATCAGACTTCCAACATCAAATGACCATAACTTTTGACTGGGGTATCGTAACGAATATTATAATATATCAAATCGGAGCTCGTCTCGATCCATACAATAATTGTTGGCCTCGGAATGGAACCTGATTTTTGTACCCAAATTCCATCGTGTACCTAACTTATCGATGGTTTTAAGATTTTCTCGTAAATTTGAGGTTTACTTACCTTCGATATGATTCAATAGAGCTGTCAATGAGATATTGGTTCCGACAAAGGTTTCTTTATTGATTTGGTCATTAAATCTGTATTCTTCCTAAAAACGTATGGGAGCAGAAAAAGAAAGGGGCTAGTGTTCAAAACTTCAAAAATACGAAAATATTTGATGAATAAGACTTCCAACATCAAATGACCATAACTTTTAACTCGGGTATCGTAACGAATATTATAATATATCAAAATCGGAGCTCGTCTCAATCCATACAATAATTGTTGGCCTAGCATTAGAAACTGATTTCCGTACCCAAATTCCATCAATTACATAACTGATCGAGGGTTTTAAGATTTTGTCGTAAATTTGCGGTTTACTTACCTTCGATTTGCTTCAATAGAGCTGTCAATGCGATATTGTTTCCGACAAAGGTTTCTTTATTTATTTGGTCATTAAATCTGTATTCTTCCTAAAAACGTATGGGAGCAGAAAAAGAAAGGGGCTAGTTTTCAAAACTTCAAAAATACGAAAACATTTGATGAATCACACTTCCAACATCAAATGACCATAACTTTTAACTCGGGTATCGTAACGACTATTATAATATTTCAAAATCGGAGCTCGTCTCGATCCATACAATAATTGTTGGCCTAGCATTGGAACCTGATTTCCGCACCCAAATTCTATAGTTTACATAACTTATCGAGGGTTTTAATATTTTGTCGTAAATTTGCGGTTTACTTACCTTCGATTTGAATCAATAGAGCTGTAAATGAGATATTGCATCCGACAAAGGTTTCTTTATTTATTTGGTCAATAAATCTGTATTCTTCAAAAAAAATTATGGGAGCAGAAAAAGAAAGGGGCTAGTTTTCATAATTTCAAAAATAACAAAACATTTGATGAATCAGACTTCCAACATCAAATGACCATAAATTTTGACTGGGGTATCGTAACGAATATTATAATATATCAAATCGGAGCTCGTCTCGATCCATACAATAATTGTTGGCCTCGGAATGGAACCTGATTTCTGTACCCAAATTCCATCGTGTACATAACCTATCGATGGTTTTAAGATTTTGTCGTAAATTTGCGGTTTACTTACCTTCGATATGATTCGATAGAGCTGTCAATGAGATATTGGTTACGACAAAGGTTTCTTTATTTATTTGGTCATTAAATCGGTATTCTTCCTAAAAACGTATGGGAGTAGAAAAAGAAAGGGGCTAGTTTTCAAAACATCAAAAATACGAAAACATTTGATGAATCAGACTTCCAACATCAAATGACCATAACTTTTAACTAGGGTATCGTAACGACTATTATAATATATCAAAATCGGAGCTCGTCTCGATCCATACAATAATTGTTGGCCTAGCATTGGAACCTGATTTCCGTACCCAAATTCCATCGTTTGCATAACTTATCGAGGGTTTGAAGAATTTGTCGTAAATTTCCGGTTTACTTACTTTCGATTTGAATCAATAGAGCTGTAAATGAGATATTGGATCCGACAAAGGTTTCTTTATTTTTTTGGTCATTAAATCTGTATTCTTCCTAAACACGTATGGGAGCAGAAAATGAAAGGGGCTAGTTTTCAAAACTTCGAAAATACGAAAATATTTGATGAATAAGACTTCCAACATCAAATGACCATAACTTTTAACTCGGGTATCGGAACGAATATTATAATATATCAAAATCGGAGCTCGTCTCAATCCATACAATAATTGTTGGCCTAGCATTAGAAACTGATTTCCGTACCCAAATTCCATCAATTACATAACTGATCGAGGGTTTTAAGATTTTGTCGTAAATTTGCGGTTTACTTACCTTCGATTTGCTTCAATAGAGCTGTCAATGCGATATTGTTTCCGAGAAAGGTTTCTTTATTTATTTGGTCATTAAATCTGTATTCTTCCTAAAAACGTATGGGAGCAGAAAAAGAAAGGGGCTAGTTTTCAAAACTTCAAAAATACGAAAACATTTGATGAATCACACTTCCAACATCAAATGACCATAACTTTTAACTCGGGTATCGTAACGACTATTATAATATTTCAAAATCGGAGCTCGTCTCGATCCATACAATAATTGTTGGCCTAGCATTGGAACCTGATTTCCGTACCCAAATTCTATAGTTTACATAACTTATCGAGGGTTTTAATATTTTGTCGTAAATTTGCGGTTTACTTACCTTCGATTTGAATCAATAGAGCTGTAAATGAGATATTGCATCCGACAAAGGTTTCTTTATTTATTTGGTCAATAAATCTGTATTCTTCAAAAAAAATTATGGGAGCAGAAAAAGAAAGGGGCTAGTTTTCATAATTTCAAAAATAACAAAACATTTGATGAATCAGACTTCCAACATCAAATGACCATAAATTTTGACTGGGGTATCGTAACGAATATTATAATATATCAAATCGGAGCTCGTCTCGATCCATACAATAATTGTTGGCCTCGGAATGGAACCTGATTTCTATACCCTAATTCCATCGTGTACATAACCTATCGATGGTTTTAAGATTTTGTCGTAAATTTGCGGTTTACTTACCTTCGATATGATTCGATAGAGCTGTCAATGAGATATTGGTTACGACAAAGGTTTCTTTATTTATTTGGTCATTAAATCGGTATTCTTCCTAAAAACGTATGGGAGTAGAAAAAGAAAGGGGCTAGTTTTCAAAACATCAAAAATACGAAAACATTTGATGAATCAGACTTCCAACATGAAATGACCATAACTTTTAACTAGGGTATCGTAACGACTATTATAATATATCAAAATCGGAGCTCGTCTCGATCCATACAATAATTGTTGGCCTAGCATTGGAACCTGATTTCCGTACCCAAATTCCATCGTTTGCATAACTTATCGAGGGTTTGAAGAATTTGGCGTAAATTTCCGGTTTACTTACTTTCGATTTGAATCAATATAGCTGTAAATGAGATATTGGATCCGACAAAGGTTTCTTTATTTTTTTGGTCATTAAATCTGTATTCTTCCTAAACACGTATGGGAGCAGAAAATGAAAGGGGCTAGTTTTCAAAACTTCGAAAATACGAAAACATTTGATGAATCAGACTTCCAACATCAAATGACTATAACTTTTAACTGGGGTATCGTAACGACTATTATAATATATCAAAATCGGAGCTCGTCTCGATCCATACGATAATTGTTGGCCTAGCATTGGAACCTGATTTCTGTACCCAAATTCCATCGTTTACATAACTTATCGAGGGTTTTAAGATTTTTTCGTAAATTTGCTGTTTACTTACCTTCGATATGATTCAATAGAGCTGTCAATGAGATATTGGTTCCGACAAAGGTTTCTTTATTTATTTGGTCATTAAATCTGTATTCTTCCTAAAAAAACTATCGGAGCAGAAAAAGAAAGGGGCTAGTTTTCAAAACTTCAAAAATAACAAAACATTTGATGAATCAGACTTCCAACATCAAATGACCATAACTTTTAACTCGGGTATCGTAACGACTATTATAATATTTCAAAATCGGAGCTCGTCTCGATCCATACAATAATTGTTGGCCTAGCATTGGAACCTGATTTCCGTACCCAAATTCTATAGTTTACATAACTTATCGAGGGTTTTAAGATTTTGTCGTAAATTTGCGGTTTACTTACCTTCGATTTGAATCAATAGAGCTGTAAATGAGATATTGCATCCGACAAAGGTTTCTTTATTTATTTGGTCAATAAATCTGTATTCTTCAAAAAAAATTATGGGAGCAGAAAAAGAAAGGGGCTAGTTTTCATAATTTCAAAAATAACAAAACATTTGATGAATCAGACTTCCAACATCAAATGACCATAAATTTTGACTGGGGTATCGTAACGAATATTATAATATATCAAATCGGATCTCGTCTCGATCCATACAATAATTGTTGGCCTCGGAATGGAACCTGATTTCTGTACCCAAATTCCATAGTTTACATAACTTATCGAGGGTTTTAAGATTTTGTCGTAAATTTGCGGTTTACTTACTTTCGATTTGAATCAATAGAGCTGTAAATGAGATATTGCATCCGACAAAGGTTTCTTTATTTATTTGGTCAATAAATCTGTATTCTTCCTAAAAAAACTATGGGAGCAGAAAAAGAAAGGGCTAGTTTTCATAATTTCAAAAATAACAAAACATTTGATGAATGAGACTTCCAACATCAAATGACCATAACTTTTGACTGGGGTATCGTAACGAATATTATAATATATCAAATCGGAGCTCGTCTCGATCCATTCAATAATTGTTGGCCTCGGAATGGAACCTGATTTCTGTACCCAAATTCCATCGTGTACATAACCTATCGATGGTTTTAAGATTTTGTCGTAAATTTGCGGTTTACTTACCTTCGATATGATTCAATAGAGCTGTCAATGAGATATTGGTTCCGACAAAGGTTTCTTTATTTATTTGGTCATTAAATCTGTATTCTTCCTAAAAAACTATGGGAGCAGAAAAAGAAAGGGGCTAGTTTTCAAAACTTCAAAAATAACAAAACATTTGATGAATCAGACTTCCAACATCAAATGACCATAACTTTTGACTGGGGTATCGTAACGACTATTATAATATATCAAATCGGAGCTCGTCTCGATCCATACAATAATTGTTGGCCTCGGAATGGAACCTGATTTTTGTACCCAAATTCCATCGTGTACCTAACTTATCGATGGTTTTAAGATTTTCTCGTAAATTTGAGGTTTACTTACCTTCGATATGATTCAATAGAGCTATCAATGAGATATTGGTTCCGACAAAGGTTTCTTTATTGATTTGGTCATTAAATCTGTATTCTTCCTAAAAACGTATGGGAGCAGAAAAAGAAAGGGGCTAGTGTTCAAAACTTCAAAAATACGAAAATATTTGATGAATAAGACTTCCAACATCAAATGACCATAACTTTTAACTCGGGTATCGTAACGAATATTATAATATATCAAAATCGGAGCTCGTCTCAATCCATACAATAATTGTTGGCCTAGCATTAGAAACTGATTTCCGTACCCAAATTCCATCAATTACATAACTGATCGAGGGTTTTAAGATTTTGTCGTAAATTTGCGGTTTACTTACCTTCGATTTGCTTCAATAGAGCTGTCAATGCGATATTGTTTCCGACAAAGGTTTCTTTATTTATTTGGTCATTAAATCTGTATTCTTCCTAAAAACGTATGGGAGCAGAAAAAGAAAGGGGCTAGTTTTCAAAATTTCAAAAATACGCAAACATTTCATGAATCACACTTCCAACATCAAATGACCATAACTTTTAACTCGGGTATCGTAACGACTATTATAATATTTCAAAATCGGAGCTCGTCTCGATCCATACAATAATTGTTGGCCTAGCATTGGAACCTGATTTCCGTACCCAAATTCTATAGTTTACATAACTTATCGAGGGTTTTAAGATTTTGTCGTAAATTTGCGGTTTACTTACCTTCGATTTGAATCAATAGAGCTGTAAATGAGATATTGCATCCGACAAAGGTTTCTTTATTTACTTGGTCAATAAATCTGTATTCTTCAAAAAAAATTATGGGAGCAGAAAAAGAAAGGGGCTAGTTTTCATAATTTCAAAAATAACAAAACATTTGATGAATCAGACTTCCAACATCAAATGACCATAAATTTTGACTGGGGTATCGTAACGAATATTATAATATATCAAATCGGAGCTCGTCTCAATCCATACAATAATTGTTGGCCTCGGAATGGAACCTGATTTCTGTACCCAAATTCCATCGTGTACATAACCTATCGATGGTTTTAAGATTTTGTCGTAAATTTGCGGTTTACTTACCTTCGATATGATTCAATAGAGCTGTCAATGAGATATTGGTTACGACAAAGGTTTCTTTATTTATTTGGTCATTAAACGGTATTCTTCCTAAAAACGTATGGGAGTAGAAAAAGAAAGGGGCTAGTTTTCAAAACATCAAAAATACGAAAACATTTGATGAATCAGACTTCCAACATCAAATGACCATAACTTTTAACTAGGGTATCGTAACGACTATTATAATATATCAAAATCGGAGCTCGTCTCGATCCATACAATAATTGTTGGCCTAGCATTGGAACCTGATTTCCGTACCCAAATTCCATCGTTTGCATAACTTATCGAGGGTTTGAAGAATTTGTCGTAAATTTCCGGTTTACTTACTTTCGATTTGAATCAATAGAGCTGTAAATGAGATATTGGATCCGACAAAGGTTTCTTTATTTTTTTGGTCATTAAATCTGTATTCTTCCTAAAAACGTATGTTAGCAGAAAAAGAAAGGGGCTAGTTTTCAAAACTTCGAAAATACGAAAACATTTGATGAATCAGACTTCCAACATCAAATGACTATAACTTTTAACTGGGGTATCGTAACGACTATTATAATATATCAAAATCGGAGCTCGTCTCGATCCATACAATAATTGTTGGCCTAGCATTGGAACCTGATTTCTGTACCCAAATTCCATCGTTTACATAACTTATCGAGGGTTTTAAGATTTTTTCGTAAATTTGCGGTTTACTTACCTTCGATTTGAATCAATAGAGCTGTAAATGAGATATTGCATCCGACAAAGGTTTCTCTATTTATTTGGTCATTAAATCTGTATTCTTCCTAAAAAACTATGGGAGCAGAAAAAGAAAGGGGCTAGTTTTCAAAACTTCAAAAATAACAAAACATTTGATGAATCAGACTTCCAACATCAAATGACCATAACTTTTGACTGGGGTATCGTAACGAATATTATAATATATCAAATCGGAGCTCGTCTCGATCCATACAATAATTGTTGGCCTCGGAATGGAACCTGATTTTTGTACCCAAATTCCATCGTGTACCTAACTTATCGATGGTTTTAAGATTTTCTCGTAAATTTGAGGTTTACTTACCTTCGATATGATTCAATAGAGCTGTCAATGAGATATTGGTTCCGACAAAGGTTTCTTTATTGATTTGGTCATTAAATCTGTATTCTTCCTAAAAACGTATGGGAGCAGAAAAAGAAAGGGGCTAGTGTTCAAAACTTCAAAAATACGAAAATATTTGATGAATAAGACTTCCAACATCAAATGACCATAACTTTTAACTCGGGTATCGTAACGAATATTATAATATATCAAAATCGGAGCTCGTCTCAATCCATACAATAATTGTTGGCCTAGCATTAGAAACTGATTTCCGTACCCAAATTCCATCAATTACATAACTGATCGAGGGTTTTAAGATTTTGTCGTAAATTTGCGGTTTACTTACCTTCGATTTGCTTCAATAGAGCTGTCAATGCGATATTGTTTCCGACAAAGGTTTCTTTATTTATTTGGTCATTAAATCTGTATTCTTCCTAAAAACGTATGGGAGCAGAAAAAGAAAGGGGCTAGTTTTCAAAACTTCAAAAATACGAAAACATTTGATGAATCACACTTCCAACATCAAATGACCATAACTTTTAACTCGGGTATCGTAACGACTATTATAATATTTCAAAATCGGAGCTCGTCTCGATCCATACAATAATTGTTGGCCTAGCATTGGAACCTGATTTCCGCACCCAAATTCTATAGTTTACATAACTTATCGAGGGTTTTAATATTTTGTCGTAAATTTGCGGTTTACTTACCTTCGATTTGAATCAATAGAGCTGTAAATGAGATATTGCATCCGACAAAGGTTTCTTTATTTATTTGGTCAATAAATCTGTATTCTTCAAAAAAAATTATGGGAGCAGAAAAAGAAAGGGGCTAGTTTTCATAATTTCAAAAATAACAAAACATTTGATGAATCAGACTTCCAACATCAAATGACCATAAATTTTGACTGGGGTATCGTAACGAATATTATAATATATCAAATCGGAGCTCGTCTCGATCCATACAATAATTGTTGGCCTCGGAATGGAACCTGATTTCTGTACCCAAATTCCATCGTGTACATAACCTATCGATGGTTTTAAGATTTTGTCGTAAATTTGCGGTTTACTTACCTTCGATATGATTCGATAGAGCTGTCAATGAGATATTGGTTACGACAAAGGTTTCTTTATTTATTTGGTCATTAAATCGGTATTCTTCCTAAAAACGTATGGGAGTAGAAAAAGAAAGGGGCTAGTTTTCAAAACATCAAAAATACGAAAACATTTGATGAATCAGACTTCCAACATCAAATGACCATAACTTTTTACTAGGGTATCGTAACGACTATTATAATATATCAAAATCGGAGCTCGTCTCGATCCATACAATAATTGTTGGCCTAGCATTGGAACCTGATTTCCGTACCCAAATTCCATCGTTTGCATAACTTATCGAGGGTTTGAAGAATTTGTCGTAAATTTCCGGTTTACTTACTTTCGATTTGAATCAATAGAGCTGTAAATGAGATATTGGATCCGACAAAGGTTTCTTTATTTTTTTGGTCATTAAATCTGTATTCTTCCTAAACAAGTATGGGAGCAGAAAAAGAAAGGGGCTAGTTTTCAAAACTTCGAAAATACGAAAACATTTGATGAATCAGACTTCCAACATCAAATGACTATAACTTTTAACTGGGGTATCGTAACGACTATTATAATATATCAAAATCGGAGCTCGTCTCGATCCATACAATAATTGTTGGCCTAGCATTGGAACCTGATTTCTGTACCCAAATTCCATCGTTTACATAACTTATCGAGGGTTTTAAGATTTTTTCGTAAATTTGCTGTTTACTTACCTTCGATATGATTCAATAGAGCTGTCAATGAGATATTGGTTCCGACAAAGGTTTCTTTATTTATTTCGTCATTAAATCTGTATTCTTCCTAAAAAAACTATCGGAGCAGAAAAAGAAAGGGGCTAGTTTTCAAAACTTCAAAAATAACAAAACATTTGATGAATCAGACTTCCAACATCAAATGACCATAACTTTTGACTGGGGTATCGTAACGACTATTATAATATATCAAATCGGAGCTCGTCTCGATCCATACAATAATTGTTGGCCTCGGAATGGAACCTGATTTTTGTACCCAAATTCCATCGTGTACCTAACTTATCGATGGTTTTAGGAATTTCTCGTAAATTTGAGGTTTACTTACCTTCGATATGATTCAATAGAGCTGTCAATGAGATATTGGTTCCGACAAAGGTTTCTTTATTTATTTGGTCATTAAATCTGTATTCTTCCTAAAAAACTATGGGAGCAGAAAAAGAAAGGGGCTAGTTTTCAAAACTTCAAAAATAACAAAACATTTGATGAATCAGACTTCCAACATCAAATGACCATAACTTTTGACTGGGGTATCGTAACGACTATTATAATATATCAAATCGGAGCTCGTCTCGATCCATACAATAATTGTTGGCCTCGGAATGGAACCTGATTTTTGTACCCAAATTCCATCGTGTACCTAACTTATCGATGGTTTTAAGATTTTCTCGTAAATTTGAGGTTTACTTACCTTCGATATGATTCAATAGAGCTGTCAATGAGATATTGGTTCCGACAAAGGTTTCTTTATTTATTTGGTCATTAAATCTGTATTCTTCCTAAAAACGTATGGGAGCAGAAAAAGAAAGGGGCTAGTTTTCAAAACTTCAAAAATACGAAAACATTTGATGAATCAGACTTCCAACATCAAATGACCATAACTTTTAACTCGGGTATCGTAACGACTATTATAATATATCAAAATCGGAGCACGTCTCGATCCATACAATAATTGTTGGCCTAACTTTGGAACCTGATTTCCATACCCAAATTCTATCGTTTACATAACTTATCGAGGGTTTTATGATTTTGTCGTAAATTTGCGGTTTACTTACCTTCGATATGATTCAATAGAGGTGTCAATGAGATATTGGTTCCGACAAAGGTTTCTTTATTTATTTGGTCATTAAATATGTATTCTTCCTAAAAAACTATGGGAGCAGAAAAAGAAAGGGGCTAGTTTTCAAAACATCAAAAATAACAAAACATTTGATGAATCATACTTCCAACATCAAATGACCATAACGTTTGACTGGGGTATCGTAACGACTATTATAATATATCAAATCGGAGCTCGTGTCGATCCATACAATAATTGTTGGCCTAGCATTTGAACCTGATTTCCGTAACCAAATTACATCGTTTACATAACTTATCGAGAGTTTGAAGATTTTGTCGTAAATTTGCGGTTTACTTACCTTCGATTTGAATCAATAGAGCTGTAAATGAGATATTGCATCCGATAAAGGTTTCTTTATTTATTTGGTCATTAAATCTGTATTCTTCCTAAAAAGATATGGGAGCAGAAAAAGAAAGGGGCTAGTTTTCAAAACTTCAAAAATACGAAAACATTTGATGAATCAGACTTCCAACATCAAATGACCATAACTTTTAACTCGGATATCGTAACGACTATTATAATATATCAAAATCGGAGCTCGTCTCGATCCATACAATAATTGTTGGCCTAATATTGGAACCTGATTTCTATACCCTAATTCCATCGTGTACATAACCTATCGATGGTTTTAAGATTTTGTCGTAAATTTGCGGTTTACTTACCTTCGATATGATTCGATAGAGCTGTCAATGAGATATTGGT
This sequence comes from Hippophae tibetana, assembly GCA_037013495.1. Lineage (NCBI taxonomy): Eukaryota > Viridiplantae > Streptophyta > Magnoliopsida > Rosales > Elaeagnaceae > Hippophae > Hippophae tibetana. The sequence continues at coordinate 82,380,976 of CM072801.1, forward strand.
TACGACAAAGGTTTCTTTATTTATTTGGTCATTAAATCGGTATTCTTCCTAAAAACGTATGGGAGTAGAAAAAGAAAGGGGCTAGTTTTCAAAACATCAAAAATACGAAAACATTTGATGAATCAGACTTCCAACATCAAATGACCATAACTTTTAACTAGGGTATCGTAACGACTATTATAATATATCAAAATCGGAGCTCGTCTCGATCCATACAATAATTGTTGGCCTAGCATTGGAACCTGATTTCCGTACCCAAATTCCATCGTTTGCATAACTTATCGAGGGTTTGAAGAATTTGGCGTAAATTTCCGGTTTACTTACTTTCGATTTGAATCAATAGAGCTGTAAATGAGATATTGGATCCGACAAAGGTTTCTTTATTTTTTTGGTCATTAAATCTGTATTCTTCCTAAACACGTATGGGAGCAGAAAATGAAAGGGGCTAGTTTTCAAAACTTCGAAAATACGAAAACATTTGATGAATCAGACTTCCAACATCAAATGACTATAACTTTTAACTGGGGTATCGTAACGACTATTATAATATATCAAAATCGGAGCTCGTCTCGATCCATACAATAATTGTTGGCCTAGCATTGGAACCTGATTTCTGTACCCAAATTCCATCGTTTACATAACTTATCGAGGGTTTTAAGATTTTTTCGTAAATTTGCTGTTTACTTACCTTCGATATGATTCAATAGAGCTGTCAATGAGATATTGGTTCCGACAAAGGTTTCTTTATTTATTTGGTCATTAAATCTGTATTCTTCCTAAAAAAACTATCGGAGCAGAAAAAGAAAGGGGCTAGTTTTCAAAACTTCAAAAATAACAAAACATTTGATGAATCAGACTTCCAACATCAAATGACCATAACTTTTAACTCGGGTATCGTAACGACTATTATAATATTTCAAAATCGGAGCTCGTCTCGATCCATACAATAATTGTTGGCCTAGCATTGGAACCTGATTTCCGTACCCAAATTCTATAGTTTACATAACTTATCGAGGGTTTTAAGATTTTGTCGTAAATTTGCGGTTTACTTACCTTCGATTTGAATCAATAGAGCTGTAAATGAGATATTGCATCCGACAAAGGTTTCTTTATTTATTTGGTCAATAAATCTGTATTCTTCAAAAAAAATTATGGGAGCAGAAAAAGAAAGGGGCTAGTTTTCATAATTTCAAAAATAACAAAACATTTGATGAATCAGACTTCCAACATCAAATGACCATAAATTTTGACTGGGGTATCGTAACGAATATTATAATATATCAAATCGGATCTCGTCTCGATCCATACAATAATTGTTGGCCTCGGAATGGAACCTGATTTCTGTACCCAAATTCCATAGTTTACATAACTTATCGAGGGTTTTAAGATTTTGTCGTAAATTTGCGGTTTACTTACCTTCGATTTGAATCAATAGAGCTGTAAATGAGATATTGCATCCGACAAAGGTTTCTTTATTTATTTGGTCAATAAATCTGTATTCTTCCTAAAAAAACTATGGGAGCAGAAAAAGAAAGTGGCTAGTTTTCATAATTTCAAAAATAACAAAACATTTGATGAATGAGACTTCCAACATCAAATGACCATAACTTTTGACTGGGGTATCGTAACGAATATTATAATATATCAAATCGGAGCTCGTCTCGATCCATTCAATAATTGTTGGAATCGGAATGGAACCTGATTTCTGTACCCAAATTCCATCGTGTACATAACCTATCGATGGTTTTAAGATTTTGTCGTAAATTTGCGGTTTACTTACCTTCGATATGATTCAATAGAGCTGTCAATGAGATATTGGTTCCGACAAAGGTTTCTTTATTTATTTGGTCATTAAATCTGTATTCTTCCTAAAAAACTATGGGAGCAGAAAAAGAAAGGGGCTAGTTTTCAAAACTTCAAAAATAACAAAACATTTGATGAATCAGACTTCCAACATCAAATGACCATAACTTTTGACTGGGGTATCGTAACGACTATTATAATATATCAAATCGGAGCTCGTCTCGATCCATACAATAATTGTTGGCCTCGGAATGGAACCTGATTTTTGTACCCAAATTCCATCGTGTACCTAACTTATCGATGGTTTTAAGATTTTCTCGTAAATTTGAGTTTTACTTACCTTCGATATGATTCAATAGAGCTATCAATGAGATATTGGTTCCGACAAAGGTTTCTTTATTGATTTGGTCATTAAATCTGTATTCTTCCTAAAAACGTAGGGGAGCAGAAAAAGAAAGGGGCTAGTGTTCAAAACTTCAAAAATACGAAAATATTTGATGAATAAGACTTCCAACATCAAATGACCATAACTTTTAACTCGGGTATCGTAACGAATATTATAATATATCAAAATCGGAGCTCGTCTCAATCCATACAATAATTGTTGGCCTAGCATTAGAAACTGATTTCCGTACCCAAATTCCATCAATTACATAACTGATCGAGGGTTTTAAGATTTTGTCGTAAATTTGCGGTTTACTTACCTTCGATTTGCTTCAATAGAGCTGTCAATGCGATATTGTTTCCGACAAAGGTTTCTTTATTTATTTGGTCATTAAATCTGTATTCTTCCTAAAAACGTATGGGAGCAGAAAAAGAAAGGGGCTAGTTTTCAAAATTTCAAAAATACGCAAACATTTGATGAATCACACTTCCAACATCAAATGACCATAACTTTTAACTCGGGTATCGTAACGACTATTATAATATTTCAAAATCGGAGCTCGTCTCGATCCATACAATAATTGTTGGCCTAGCATTGGAACCTGATTTCCGTACCCAAATTCTATAGTTTACATAACTTATCGAGGGTTTTAAGATTTTGTCGTAAATTTGCGGTTTACTTACCTTCGATTTGAATCAATAGAGCTGTAAATGAGATATTGCATCCGACAAAGGTTTCTTTATTTACTTGGTCAATAAATCTGTATTCTTCAAAAAAAATTATGGGAGCAGAAAAAGAAAGGGGCTAGTTTTCATAATTTCAAAAATAACAAAACATTTGATGAATCAGACTTCCAACATCAAATGACCATAAATTTTGACTGGGGTATCGTAACGAATATTATAATATATCAAATCGGAGCTCGTCTCAATCCATACAATAATTGTTGGCCTCGGAATGGAACCTGATTTCTGTACCCAAATTCCATCGTGTACATAACCTATCGATGGTTTTAAGATTTTGTCGTAAATTTGCGGTTTACTTACCTTCGATATGATTCAATAGAGCTGTCAATGAGATATTGGTTACAACAAAGGTTTCTTTATTTATTTGGTCATTAAACGGTATTCTTCCTAAAAACGTATGGGAGTAGAAAAAGAAAGGGGCTAGTTTTCAAAACATCAAAAATACGAAAACATTTGATGAATCAGACTTCCAACATCAAATGACCATAACTTTTAACTAGGGTATCGTAACGACTATTATAATATATCAAAATCGGAGCTCGTCTCGATCCATACAATAATTGTTGGCCTAGCATTGGAACCTGATTTCCGTACCCAAATTCCATCGTTTGCATAACTTATCGAGGGTTTGAAGAATTTGTCGTAAATTTCCGGTTTACTTACTTTCGATTTGAATCAATAGAGCTGTAAATGAGATATTGGATCCGACAAAGGTTTCTTTATTTTTTTGGTCATTAAATCTGTATTCTTCCTAAAAACGTATGTTAGCAGAAAAAGAAAGGGGCTAGTTTTCAAAACTTCGAAAATACGAAAACATTTGATGAATCAGACTTCCAACATCAAATGACTATAACTTTTAACTGGGGTATCGTAACGACTATTATAATATATCAAAATCGGAGCTCGTCTCGATCCATACAATAATTGTTGGCCTAGCATTGGAACCTGATTTCTGTACCCAAATTCCATCGTTTACATAACTTATCGAGGGTTTTAAGATTTTTTCGTAAATTTGCGGTTTACTTACCTTCGATTTGAATCAATAGAGCTGTAAATGAGATATTGCATCCGACAAAGGTTTCTCTATTTATTTGGTCATTAAATCTGTATTCTTCCTAAAAAACTATGGGAGCAGAAAAAGAAAGGGGCTAGTTTTCAAAACTTCAAAAATAACAAAACATTTGATGAATCAGACTTCCAACATCAAATGACCATAACTTTTGACTGGGGTATCGTAACGAATATTATAATATATCAAATCGGAGCTCGTCTCGATCCATACAATAATTGTTGGCCTCGGAATGGAACCTGATTTTTGTACCCAAATTCCATCGTGTACCTAACTTATCGATGGTTTTAAGATTTTCTCGTAAATTTGAGGTTTACTTACCTTCGATATGATTCAAAAGAGCTGTCAATGAGATATTGGTTCCGACAAAGGTTTCTTTATTGATTTGGTCATTAAATCTGTATTCTTCCTAAAAACGTATGGGAGCAGAAAAAGAAAGGGGCTAGTGTTCAAAACTTCAAAAATACGAAAATATTTGATGAATAAGACTTCCAACATCAAATGACCATAACTTTTAACTCGGGTATCGTAACGAATATTATAATATATCAAAATCGGAGCTCGTCTCAATCCATACAATAATTGTTGGCCTAGCCTTAGAAACTGATTTCCGTACCCAAATTCCATCAATTACATAACTGATCGAGGGTTTTAAGATTTTGTCATAAATTTGCGGTTTACTTACCTTCGATTTGCTTCAATAGAGCTGTCAATGCGATATTGTTTCCGACAAAGGTTTCTTTATTTATTTGGTCATTAAATCTGTATTCTTCCTAAAAACGTATGGGAGCAGAAAAAGAAAGGGGCTAGTTTTCAAAACTTCAAAAATACGAAAACATTTGATGAATCACACTTCCAACATCAAATGACCATAACTTTTAACTCGGGTATCGTAACGACTATTATAATATTTCAAAATCGGAGCTCGTCTCGATCCATACAATAATTGTTGGCCTAGCATTGGAACCTGATTTCCGTACCCAAATTCTATAGTTTACATAACTTATCGAGGGTTTTAATATTTTGTCGTAAATTTGCGGTTTACTTACCTTCGATTTGAATCAATAGAGCTGTAAATGAGATATTGCATCCGACAAAGGTTTCTTTATTTATTTGGTCAATAAATCTGTATTCTTCAAAAAAAATTATGGGAGCAGAAAAAGAAAGGGGCTAGTTTTCATAATTTCAAAAATAACAAAACATTTGATGAATCAGACTTCCAACATCAAATGACCATAAATTTTGACTGGGGTATCGTAACGAATATTATAATATATCAAATCGGAGCTCGTCTCGATCCATACAATAATTGTTGGCCTCGGAATGGAACCTGATTTCTGTACCCAAATTCCATCGTGTACATAACCTATCGATGGTTTTAAGATTTTGTCGTAAATTTGCGGTTTACTTACCTTCGATATGATTCGATAGAGCTGTCAATGAGATATTGGTTACGACAAAGGTTTCTTTATTTATTTGGTCATTAAATCGGTATTCTTCCTAAAAACGTATGGGAGTAGAAAAAGAAAGGGGCTAGTTTTCAAAACATCAAAAATACGAAAACATTTGATGAATCAGACTTCCAACATCAAATGACCATAACTTTTTACTAGGGTATCGTAACGACTATTATAATATATCAAAATCGGAGCTCGTCTCGATCCATACAATAATTGTTGGCCTAGCATTGGAACCTGATTTCCGTACCCAAATTCCATCGTTTGCATAACTTATCGAGGGTTTGAAGAATTTGTCGTAAATTTCCGGTTTACTTACTTTCGATTTGAATCAATAGAGCTGTAAATGAGATATTGGATCCGACAAAGGTTTCTTTAGTTTTTTGGTCATTAAATCTGTATTCTTCCTAAACAAGTATGGGAGCAGAAAAAGAAAGGGGCTAGTTTTCAAAACTTCGAAAATACGAAAACATTTGATGAATCAGACTTCCAACATCAAATGACTATAACTTTTAACTGGGGTATCGTAACGACTATTATAATATATCAAAATCGGAGCTCGTCTCGATCCATACAATAATTGTTGGCCTAGCATTGGAACCTGATTTCTGTACCCAAATTCCATCGTTTACATAACTTATCGAGGGTTTTAAGATTTTTTCGTAAATTTGCTGTTTACTTACCTTCGATATGATTCAATAGAGCTGTCAATGAGATATTGGTTCCGACAAAGGTTTCTTTATTTATTTCGTCATTAAATCTGTATTCTTCCTAAAAAAACTATCGGAGCAGAAAAAGAAAGGGGCTAGTTTTCAAAACTTCAAAAATAACAAAACATTTGATGAATTAGACTTCCAACATCAAATGACCATAACTTTTGACTGGGGTATCGTAACGACTATTATAATATATCAAATCGGAGCTCGTCTCGATCCATACAATAATTGTTGGCCTCGGAATGGAACCTGATTTTTGTACCCAAATTCCATCGTGTACCTAACTTATCGATGGTTTTAAGAATTTCTCGTAAATTTGAGGTTTACTTACCTTCGATATGATTCAATAGAGCTGTCAATGAGATATTGGTTCCGACAAAGGTTTCTTTATTTATTTGGTCATTAAATCTGTATTCTTCCTAAAAAACTATGGGAGCAGAAAAAGAAAGGGGCTAGTTTTCAAAACTTCAAAAATAACAAAACATTTGATGAATCAGACTTCCAACATCAAATGACCATAACTTTTGACTGGGGTATCGTAACGACTATTATAATATATCAAATCGGAGCTCGTCTCGATCCATACAATAATTGTTGGCCTCGGAATGGAACCTGATTTTTGTACCCAAATTCCATCGTGTACCTAACTTATCGATGGTTTTAAGATTTTCTCGTAAATTTGAGGTTTACTTACCTTCGATATGATTCAATAGAGCTGTCAATGAGATATTGGTTCCGACAAAGGTTTCTTTATTTATTTGGTCATTAAATCTGTATTCTTCCTAAAAACGTATGGGAGCAGAAAAAGAAAGGGGCTAGTTTTCAAAACTTCAAAAATACGAAAACATTTGATGAATCAGACTTCCAACATCAAATGACCATAACTTTTAACTCGGGTATCGTAACGACTATTATAATATATCAAAATCGGAGCACGTCTCGATCCATACAATAATTGTTGGCCTAACTTTGGAACCTGATTTCCATACCCAAATTCTATCGTTTACATAACTTATCGAGGGTTTTATGATTTTGTCGTAAATTTGCGGTTTACTTACCTTCGATATGATTCAATAGAGTTGTCAATGAGATATTGGTTCCGACAAAGGTTTCTTTATTTATTTGGTCATTAAATATGTATTCTTCCTAAAAAACTATGGGAGCAGAAAAAGAAAGGGGCTAGTTTTCAAAACATCAAAAATAACAAAACATTTGATGAATCAGACTTCCAACATCAAATGACCATAACGTTTGACTGGGGTATCGTAACGACTATTATAATATATCAAATCGGAGCTCGTGTCGATCCATACAATAATTGTTGGCCTAGCATTTGAACCTGATTTCCGTAACCAAATTACATCGTTTACATAACTTATCGAGAGTTTGAAGATTTTGTCGTAAATTTGCGGTTTACTTACCTTCGATTTGAATCAATAGAGCTGTAAATGAGATATTGCATCCGATAAAGGTTTCTTTATTTATTTGGTCATTAAATCTGTATTCTTCCTAAAAAGATATGGGAGCAGAAAAAGAAAGGGGCTAGATTTCATAATTTCATAAATAACAAAACATTTGATGAATCAGACTTCCAACATCAAATGACCATAACTTTTTACTAGGGTATCGTAACGACTATTATAATATATCAAATCGGATCTCGTCTCGATCCATACAATAATTGTTGGCCTCGGAATGGAACCTGATTTCCGTACCCAAATTCCATAGTTTACATAACTTATCGAGGGTTTGAAGAATTTGTCGTAAATTTCCGGTTTACTTACTTTCGATTTGAATCAATAGAGCTGTAAATGAGATATTGGATCCGACAAAGGTTTCTTTAGTTTTTTGGTCATTAAATCTGTATTCTTCCTAAACAAGTATGGGAGCAGAAAAAGAAAGGGGCTAGTTTTCAAAACTTCGAAAATACGAAAACATTTGATGAATCAGACTTCCAACATCAAATGACTATAACTTTTAACTGGGGTATCGTAACGACTATTATAATATATCAAAATCGGAGCTCGTCTCGATCCATACAATAATTGTTGGCCTAGCATTGGAACCTGATTTCTGTACCCAAATTCCATCGTTTACATAACTTATCGAGGGTTTTAAGATTTTTTCGTAAATTTGCTGTTTACTTACCTTCGATATGATTCAATAGAGCTGTCAATGAGATATTGGTTCCGACAAAGGTTTCTTTATTTATTTCGTCATTAAATCTGTATTCTTCCTAAAAAAACTATCGGAGCAGAAAAAGAAAGGGGCTAGTTTTCAAAACTTCAAAAATAACAAAACATTTGATGAATTAGACTTCCAACATCAAATGACCATAACTTTTGACTGGGGTATCGTAACGACTATTATAATATATCAAATCGGAGCTCGTCTCGATCCATACAATAATTGTTGGCCTCGGAATGGAACCTGATTTTTGTACCCAAATTCCATCGTGTACCTAACTTATCGATGGTTTTAAGAATTTCTCGTAAATTTGAGGTTTACTTACCTTCGATATGATTCAATAGAGCTGTCAATGAGATATTGGTTCCGACAAAGGTTTCTTTATTTATTTGGTCATTAAATCTGTATTCTTCCTAAAAAACTATGGGAGCAGAAAAAGAAAGGGGCTAGTTTTCAAAACTTCAAAAATAACAAAACATTTGATGAATCAGACTTCCAACATCAAATGACCATAACTTTTGACTGGGGTATCGTAACGACTATTATAATATATCAAATCGGAGCTCGTCTCGATCCATACAATAATTGTTGGCCTCGGAATGGAACCTGATTTTTGTACCCAAATTCCATCGTGTACCTAACTTATCGATGGTTTTAAGATTTTCTCGTAAATTTGAGGTTTACTTACCTTCGATATGATTCAATAGAGCTGTCAATGAGATATTGGTTCCGACAAAGGTTTCTTTATTTATTTGGTCATTAAATCTGTATTCTTCCTAAAAACGTATGGGAGCAGAAAAAGAAAGGGGCTAGTTTTCAAAACTTCAAAAATACGAAAACATTTGATGAATCAGACTTCCAACATCAAATGACCATAACTTTTAACTCGGGTATCGTAACGACTATTATAATATATCAAAATCGGAGCACGTCTCGATCCATACAATAATTGTTGGCCTAACTTTGGAACCTGATTTCCATACCCAAATTCTATCGTTTACATAACTTATCGAGGGTTTTATGATTTTGTCGTAAATTTGCGGTTTACTTACCTTCGATATGATTCAATAGAGTTGTCAATGAGATATTGGTTCCGACAAAGGTTTCTTTATTTATTTGGTCATTAAATATGTATTCTTCCTAAAAAACTATGGGAGCAGAAAAAGAAAGGGGCTAGTTTTCAAAACATCAAAAATAACAAAACATTTGATGAATCAGACTTCCAACATCAAATGACCATAACGTTTGACTGGGGTATCGTAACGACTATTATAATATATCAAATCGGAGCTCGTGTCGATCCATACAATAATTGTTGGCCTAGCATTTGAACCTGATTTCCGTAACCAAATTACATCGTTTACATAACTTATCGAGAGTTTGAAGATTTTGTCGTAAATTTGCGGTTTACTTACCTTCGATTTGAATCAATAGAGCTGTAAATGAGATATTGCATCCGATAAAGGTTTCTTTATTTATTTGGTCATTAAATCTGTATTCTTCCTAAAAAGATATGGGAGCAGAAAAAGAAAGGGGCTAGATTTCATAATTTCATAAATAACAAAACATTTGATGAATGAGACATCCAACATCAAATGACCATAACTTTTGACTAGGGTATCGTCACGACTATTATAATATATCAAATCGGATCTCGTCTCGATCCATACAATAATTGTTGGCCTCGGAATGGAACCTGATTTCTGTACCCAAATTCCATAGTTTACATAACTTATCGAGGGTTTTAAGATTTTGTCGTAAATTTGCGGTTTACTTACCTTCGATTTGAATCAATAGAGATGTAAATGAGATATTGCATCCGACAAAGGTTTCTTTATTTATTTGGTCAATAAATCTGTATTCTTCCTAAAAAAACTATGGGAGCAGAAAAAGAAAGGGGCTAGTTTTCATAATTTCAAAAATAACAAAACATTTGATGAATGAGACATCCAACATCAAATGACCATAACTTTTGACTAGGGTATCGTAACGAATATTATAATATATCAAATCGGAGTTCGTCTCGATCCATACAATAATTGTTGGCCTCGGAATGGAACCTGATTTCTGTACCCAAATTCCATCGTGTACATAACCTATCGATGGTTTTAAGATTTTGTCGTAAATTTGCGGTTTACTTACCTTCGATATGATTCAATAGAGTTGTCAATGAGATATTGGTTCCGACAAAGGTTTCTTTATTTATTTGGTCATTAAATCTGTATTCTTCCTAAAAACGTATGGGAGCATAAAAAGAAAGCGGCTAGTTTTCAAAACTTCAAAAATACGAAAACATTTGATGAATCACACTTCCAACATCAAATGACCATAACTTTTAACTCGGGTATCGTAACGACTATTATAATATTTCAAAATCGGAGCTCGTCTCGATCCATACAATAATTGTTGGCCTAGCATTGGAACCTGATTTCGGTACCCAAATTCTATAGTTTACATAACTTATCGAGGGTTTTAAGATTTTGTCGTAAATTTGCAGTTTACTTACCTTCGATTTGAATCAATAGAGCTGTAAATGAGATATTGCATCCGACAAAGGTTTCTTTATTTATTTGGTCAATAAATCTGTATTCTTCCTAAAAAAACTATGGGAGCAGAAAAAGAAAGGGGCTAGTTTTCATAATTTCAAAAATAACAAAACATTTGATGAATCAGACTTCCAACATCAAATGACCATAAATTTTGACTGGGGTATCGTAACGAATATTATAATATATCAAATCGGAGCTCGTCTCGATCCATACAATAATTGTTGGCCTCGGAATGGAACCTGATTTCTGTACCCAAATTCCATCGTGTACATAACCTATCGATGGTTTTAAGATTTTGTCGTAAATTTGCGGTTTACTTACCTTCGATATGATTCAATAGAGCTGTCAAAAATACGAAAACATTTGATGAATCAGACTTCCAACATCAAATGACCATAACTTTTAACTAGGGTATCGTAACGACTATTATAATATATCAAAATCGGAGCTCGTCTCGATCCATACAATAATTGTTGGCCTAGCATTGGAACCTGATTTCCGTACCCAAATTCCATCGTTTGCATAACTTATCGAGGGTTTGAAGAATTTGTCGTAAATTTCCGGTTTACTTACCTTCGATTTGAATCAATAGAGCTGTAAATGAGATATTGGATCCGACAAAGGTTCCTTTATTTTTTTGGTCATTAAATCTGTATTCTTCCTAAAAACGTATGGGAGCAGAAAAAGAAAAGTGCTAGTTTTCAAAACTTCAAAAATACGAAAACATTTGATGAATCAGACTTCCAACATCAAATGACCATAACTTTTAACTGGGGTATCGTAACGACTATTATAATATATCAAAATCGGAGCTCGTCTCGATCCATACAATAATTGTTGGCCTAGCATTGGAACCTGATTTCTGTACCCAAATTCCATCGTTTACATAACTTATCGAGGGTTTTATGATTTTTTCGTAAATTTGCTGTTTACTTACCTTCGATATGATTCAATAGAGCTGTCAATGAGATATTGGTTCCGACAAAGGTTTCTTTATTTATTTGGTCATTAAATCTGTATTCTTCCTAAAAACGTATGGGAGCAGAAAAAGAAAGGGGCTAGATTTCATAATTTCATAAATAACAAAACATTTGATGAATGAGACATCTAACATCAAATGACCATAACTTTTGACTAGGGTATCGTAACGACTATTATAATATATCAAATCGGATCTCGTCTCGATCCATACAATAATTGTTGGCCTCGGAATGGAACCTGATTTCTGTACCCAAATTCCATAGTTTACATAACTTATCGAGGGTTTTAAGATTTTGTCGTAAATTTGCGGTTTACTTACCTTCGATTTGAATCAATAGAGCTGTAAATGAGATATTGCATCCGACAAAGGTTTCTTTATTTATTTGGTCAATAAATCTGTATTCTTCCTAAAAAAACTATGGGAGCAGAAAAAGAAAGGGGCTAGTTTTCATAATTTCAAAAATAACAAAACATTTGATGAATGAGACATCCAACATCAAATGACCATAACTTTTGACTAGGGTATCGTAACGAATATTATAATATATCAAATCGGAGCTCGTCTCGATCCATACAATAATTGTTGGCCTCGGAATGGAACCTGATTTCTGTACCCAAATTCCATCGTGTACATAACCTATCGATGGTTTTAAGATTTTGTCGTAAATTTGCGGTTTACTTACCTTCGATATGATTCAATAGAGTTGTCAATGAGATATTGGTTCCGACAAAGGTTTCTTTATTTATTTGGTCATTAAATCTGTATTCTTCCTAAAAACGTATGGGAGCATAAAAAGAAAGGGGCTAGTTTTCAAAACTTCAAAAATACGAAAATATTTGATGAATCACACTTCCAACATCAAATGACCATAAGTTTTAACTCGGGTATCGTAACGACTATTATAATATTTCAAAATCGGAGCTCGTCTCGATCCATACAATAATTGTTGGCCTAGCATTGGAACCTGATTTCCGTACCCAAATTCTATAGTTTACATAACTTATCGAGGGTTTTAAGATTTTGTCGTAAATTTGCAGTTTACTTACCTTCGATTTGAATCAATAGAGCTGTAAATGAGATATTGCATCCGACAAAGGTTTCTTTATTTATTTGGTCAATAAATCTGTATTCTTCCTAAAAAAACTATGGGAGCAGAAAAAGAAAGGGGCTAGTTTTCATAATTTCAAAAATAACAAAACATTTGATGAATCAGACTTCCAACATCAAATGACCATAAATTTTGACTGGGGTATCGTAACGAATATTATAATATATCAAATCGGAGCTCGTCTCGATCCATACAATAATTGTTGGCCTCGGAATGGAACCTGATTTCTGTACCCAAATTCCATCGTGTACATAACCTATCGATGGTTTTAAGATTTTGTCGTAAATTTGCGGTTTACTTACCTTCGATATGATTCAATAGAGCTGTCAATGAGATATTGGTTCCGACAAAGGTTTCTTTATTTATTTGGTCATTAAATCGGTATTCTTCCTAAAAACGTATGGGAGTAGAAAAAGAAAGGGGCCAGTTTTCAAAACATCAAAAATACGAAAACATTTGATGAATCAGACTTCCAACATCAAATGACCATAACTTTTAACTAGGGTATCGTAACGACTATTATAATATATCAAAATCGGAGCTCGTCTCGATCCATACAATAATTGTTGGCCTAGCATTGGAACCTGATTTCCGTACCCAAATTCCATCGTTTGCATAACTTATCGAGGGTTTGAAGAATTTGTCGTAAATTTCCGGTTTACTTACCTTCGATTTGAATCAATAGAGCTGTAAATGAGATATTGGATCCGACAAAGGTTCCTTTATTTTTTTGGTCATTAAATCTGTATTCTTCCTAAAAACGTATGGGAGCAGAAAAAGAAAAGTGCTAGTTTTCAAAACTTCAAAAATACGAAAACATTTGATGAATCAGACTTCCAACATCAAATGACCATAACTTTTAACTGGGGTATCGTAACGACTATTATAATATATCAAAATCGGAGCTCGTCTCGATCCATACAATAATTGTTGGCCTAGCATTGGAACCTGATTTCTGTACCCAAATTCCATCGTTTACATAACTTATCGAGGGTTTTAAGATTTTTTCATAAATTTGCTGTTTACTTACCTTCGATATGATTCAATAGAGCTGTCAATGAGATATTGGTTCCGACAAAGGTTTCTTTATTTATTTGGTCATTAAATCTGTATTCTTCCTAAAAACGTATGGGAGCAGAAAAAGAAAGGGGCTAGTTTTCAAAACTTCAAAAATACGAAAACATTTGATGAATCAGACTTCCAACATCAAATGACCATAACTTTTAACTCGGGTATCGTAACGACTATTATAATATATCAAAATCGGAGCTCGTCTCGATCCATACAATAATTGTTGGCCTAACATTGGAACCTGATTTCCATACCCAAATTCCATCGTTTACATAATTTATCGAGGGTTTGAAGATTTTGTCGTAAATTTCCGGTTTACTTACCTTCGATTTGAATCAATAGAGTTGTAAATGAGATATTGGATCCGACAAAGGTTCCTTTATTTTTTTGGTCATTAAATCTGTATTCTTCCTAAAAACGTATGCGAGTAGAAAAAGAAAAGTGCTAGTTTTCAAAACTTCAAAAATACGAAAACATTTGATGAATCAGACTTCCAACATCAAATGACCATAACTTTTAACTGGGGTATCGTAACGACTATTATAATATATCAAAATCGGAGCTCATCTCGATCCATACAATAATTGTTGGCCTAGCATTGGAACCTGATTTCTCTACCCAAATTCCATTGTTTACATAACTTATCGAGGGTTTGAAGATTTTGTCGTAAATTTGCGGTTTACTTACCTTCGATTTGAATCAATAGAGCTGTAAATGAGATATTGCATCCGACAAAGGTTTCTCTATTTATTTGGTCAATAAATATGTATTCTTCCTAAAAAAACTATGGGAGCAGAAAAAGAAAGGGGCTAGTTTTCATAATTTCAAAAATAACAAAACATTTGATGAATCGGACTTCCAACATCAAATGACCATAACTTTTGACTGGGGTATCGTAACGACTATTATAATATATCAAATCGGAGCTCGTCTCGATCCATACAATAATTGTTGGCCTAACATTGGAACCTGATTTCCATACCCAAATTCCATCGTTTACATAACTTATCGAGGGTTTGAAGATTTTGTCGTAAATTTCCGGTTTACTTACCTTCAATTTGAATCAATAGAGTTGTAAATGAGATATTGGATCCGACAAAGGTTCCTTTATTTTTTTGGTCATTAAATCTGTATTCTTCCTAAAAACGTATGCGAGTAGAAAAAGAAAAGTGCTAGTTTTCAAAACTTCAAAAATACGAAAACATTTGATGAATCAGACTTCCAACATCAAATGACCATAACTTTTAACTGGGGTATCGTAACGACTATTATAATATATCAAAATCGGAGCTCATCTCGATCCATACAATAATTGTTGGCCTAGCATTGGAACCTGATTTCTCTACCCAAATTCCATCGTTTACATAACTTATCGAGGGTTTGAAGATTTTGTCGTAAATTTGCGGTTTACTTACCTTCGATTTGAATCAATAGAGCTGTAAATGAGATATTGCATCCGACAAAGGTTTCTCTATTTATTTGGTCAATAAATATGTATTCTTCCTAAAAAAATTATGGGAGTAGAAAAAGAAAGGGGCTAGTTTTCATAATTTCAAAAATAACAAAACATTTGATGAATCGGACTTCCAACATCAAATGACCATAACTTTTGACTGGGGTATCGTAACGACTATTATAATATATCAAATCGGAGCTCGTCTCGATCCATACAATAATTGTTGGCCTCGGAATGGAACCTGATTTCTGTACCCAAATTCCATCGTGTACATAACCTATCGATGGTTTTAAGATTTTGTCGTAAATTTGCGGTTTACTTACCTTCGATATGATTCAATAGAGCTGTCAATGAGATATTGGTTTCGACAAAGGTTTCTTTATTTATTTGGTCATTAAATCTGTATTCTTCCTAAAAACGTATGGGAGCAGAAAAAGAAAGGGGCTAGTTTTCAAAACTTCAAAAATACGAAAAAATTTGATGAATTAGACTTCCAACATCAAATGACCATAACTTTTAACTCGGGTATCGTAACGACTATTATAATATATCAAAATCGGAGCACGTCTCGATCCATACAATAATTGTTGGCCTAACATTGGAACCTGATTTCCGTACCCAAATTCTATCGTTTACATAACTTATCGAGGGTTTGAAGATTTTGTCGTAAATTTCCGGTTTACTTACCTTCGATTTGAATCGATAGAGCTGTAAATGAGATATTGGATCCGACAAAGGTTCCTTTATTTTTTTGGTCATTAAATCTATATTCTTCCTAAAAACGTATGGGAGCAGAAAAAGAAAGGGGCTAGTTTTCAAAACATCGAAAATACGAAAACATTTGATGAATCAGACTTCCAACATCAAATGACCATAACTTTTAACTGGGGTATCGTAACGACTATTATAATATATCAAAATCGGAGCTCATCTCGATCCATACAATAATTGTTGGCCTAGCATTGGAACCTGATTTCTCTACCCAAATTCCATCGTTTACATAACTTATCGAGGGTTTGAAGATTTTGTCGTAAATTTGTGGTTTACTTACCTTCGATTTGAATCAATAGAGCTGTAAATGAGATATTGCATCCGACAAAGGTTTCTCTATTTATTTGGTCAATAAATATGTATTCTTCCTAAAAAAACTATGGGAGCAGAAAAAGAAAGGGGCTAGTTTTCATAATTTCAAAAATAACAAAACATTTGATGAATCGGACTTCCAACATCAAATGACCATAACTTTTGACTGGGGTATCGTAACGACTATTATAATATATCAAATCGGAGCTCGTCTCGATCCATACAATAATTGTTGGCCTCGGAATGGAACCTGATTTCTGTACCCAAATTCCATCGTGTACATAACCTATCGATGGTTTTAAGATTTTGTCGTAAATTTGAGGTTTACTTACCTTCGATATGATTCAATAGAGCTGTCAATGAGATATTGGTTCCGACAAAGGTTTCTTTATTTATTTGGTCATTAAATCTGTATTCTTCCTAAAAAGGTATGGGAGCAGAAAAAGAAAGGGGCTAGTTTTCAAAACTTCAAAAATACGAAAACATTTGATGAATCAGACTTCCAACATCAAATGACCATAACTTTTAACTCGGGTATCGTAACGACTATTATAATATATCAAAATCGGAGCACGTCTCGATCCATACAATAATTGTTGGCCTAACATTGGAACCTGATTTCCGTACCCAAATTCTATCGTTTACATAACTTATCGAGGGTTTGAAGATTTTGTCGTAAATTTCCGGTTTACTTACCTTCGATTTGAATCGATAGAGCTGTAAATGAGATATTGGATCCGACAAAGGTTCCTTTATTTTTTTGGTCATTAAATCTGTATTCTTCCTAAAAACGTATGGGAGCAGAAAAAGAAAGGGGCTAGTTTTCAAAACATCGAAAATACGAAAACATTTGATGAATCAGACTTCCAACATCAAATGACCATAACTTTTAACTGGGGTATCGTAACGACTATTATAATATATCAAAATCGGAGCTCATCTCGATCCATACAATAATTGTTGGCCTAGCATTGGAACCTGATTTCTCTACCCAAATTCCATCGTTTACATAAGTTATCGAGGGTTTGAAGATTTTGTCGTAAATTTGCGGTTTACTTACCTTCGATTTGAATCAATAGAGCTGTAAATGAGATATTGCATCCGACAAAGGTTTCTCTATTTATTTGGTCAATAAATATGTATTCTTCCTAAAAAAACTATGGGAGCAGAAAAAGAAAGGGGCTAGTTTTCATAATTTCAAAAATAACAAAACATTTGATGAATCGGACTTCCAACATCAAATGACCATAACTTTTGACTGGGGTATCGTAACGACTATTATAATATATCAAATCGGAGCTCGTCTCGATCCATACAATAATTGTTGGCCTCGGAATGGAACCTGATTTCTGTACCCAAATTCCATCGTGTACATAACCTATCGATGGTTTTAAGATTTTGTCGTAAATTTGCGGTTTACTTACCTTCGATATGATTCAATAGAGCTGTCAATGAGATATTGGTTTCGACAAAGGTTTCTTTATTTATTTGGTCATTAAATCTGTATTCTTCCTAAAAACGTATGGGAGCAGAAAACGAAAGGGGCTAGTTTTCAAAACTTCAAAAATACGAAAAAATTTGATGAATTAGACTTCCAACATCAAATGACCATAACTTTTAACTCGGGTATCGTAACGACTATTATAATATATCAAAATCGGAGCATGTCTCGATCCATACAATAATTGTTGGCCTAGAATTGGAACCTGATTTCCGTACCCAAATTCCATCGTTTACATAACTTATCGAGGGTTTGAAGATTTTGTCGTAAATTTCCGGTTTACTTACTTTCGATTTGAATCGATAGAGCTGTAAATGAGATATTGGATCCGACAAAGGTTTCTTTATTTTTTTGGTCATTAAATCTATATTCTTCCTAAAAACGTATGGGAGCAGAAAAAGAAAGGGGCTAGTTTTCAAAACATCGAAAATACGAAAACATTTGATGAATCAGACTTCCAACATCAAATGACCATAACTTTTAACTGGGGTATCGTAACGACTATTATAATATATCAAAATCGGAGCTCGTCTCGATCTATACAATAATTGTTGGCCTAGCATTGGAACCTGATTTCTGTACCCAAATTCCATCGTTTACATAACATATCGAGGGTTTTAAGATTTTGTCGTAAATTTGCGGTTTACTTACCTTCGATATGATTCAATAGAGCTGTCAATGAGATATTGGTTCCGACAAAGGTTTCTTTATTTATTTGGTCATTAAATCTGTATTCTTCCTAAAACCGTATGTGAGCAGAAAAAGAAAGGGGCTAGTTTTCAAAACATCACAAATACGAAAACATTTGATGAATCAGACTTCCAACATCAAATGACCATAACTTTTAACTGGGGTATCGTAATGACTATTATAATATATCAAAATCGGAGCTCATCTCGATCCATACAATAATTGTTGGCCTAGCATTGGAACCTGATTTCTCTACCCAAATTCCATCGTTTACATAACTTATCGAGGGTTTGAAGATTTTGTCGTAAATTTGCGGTTTACTTACCTTCGATTTGAATCAATAGAGCTGTAAATGAGATATTGCATCCGACAAAGGTTTCTCTATTTATTTGGTCAATAAATATGTATTCTTCCTAAAAAAACTATGGGAGCAGAAAAAGAAAGGGGCTAGTTTTCATAATTTCAAAAATAACAAAACATTTGATGAATCGGACTTCCAACATCAAATGACCATAACTTTTGATTGGGGTATCGTAACGACTATTATAATATATCAAATCGGAGCTCGTCTCGATCCATACAATAATTGTTGGCCTCGGAATGGAACCTGATTTTTGTACCCAAATTCCATCGTGTACCTAACTTATCGAGGGTTTTAAGATTTTGTCGTAAATTTGCGGTTTACTTACCTTCGATATGATTCAATAGAGCTATCAATGAGATATTGGATCCGACAAAGGTTTCTTTATTTATTTGGTCATTAAATCTGTATTCTTCCTAAAAACGTATGGGAGCAGAAAAAGAAAAGGGCTAGTTTTCAAAACTTCAAAAATACGAAAACATTTGATGAATCAGACTTCCAACATCAAATGACCATAACTTTTGACTGGGGTATCGTAAAGACTATTATAATATATCAAAATCGGAGCTCGTCTCGATCCATACAATAATTGTTGGCCTAGCATTTGAGCCTGATTTCCGTACCCAAATTCCATCGTTTACATAAATTATCGAGGGTTTGAAGATTTTGTCATCAATTTCCGATTTACTTACTTTCGATTTGAATCAATAGAGCTGTAAATGAGATATTGGATCCGAAAAAGGTTTCTTTATTTATTTGGTCATTAAATCTGTATTCTTCCTAAAAAACTATGGGAGCAGAAAAAGAAAGGGGCTAGTTTTCATAATTTCAAAAATAACAAAACATTTGATGAATCAGACTTCCAACATCAAATGACCATAACTTTTGACTGGGGTATCGTAACGAATATTATAATATATCAAATCGGAGCTCGTCTCGATCCATACAATAATTGTTGGCCTCGGAATGGAACCTGATTTTTGTACCCAAATTCCATCGTGTACATAACCTATCGATGGTTTTAAGATTTTCTCGTAAATTTGAGGTTTACTTACCTTCGATATGATTCAATAGAGCTGTCAATGAGATATTGGTTCCGACAAAGGTTTCTTTATTTATTTGGTCATTAAATCTGTATTCTTCCTAAAAACGTATGGGAGCAGAAAAAGAAAGGGGCTAGTTTTCAAAACTTCAAAAATACGAAAACATTTGATGAATCAGACTTCCAACATCAAATGACCATAACTTTTAACTCGGGTATCGTAACGACTATTATAATATATCAAAATCGGAGCACGTCTCGATCCATACAATAATTGTTGGCCTAACATTGGAACCTGATTTCCGTACCCAAATTCTATCGTTTACATAACTTATCGAGGGTTTGAAGATTTTGTCGTAAATTTCCGGTTTACTTACCTTCGATTTGAATCGATAGAGCTGTAAATGAGATATTGGATCCGACAAAGGTTCCTTTATTTTTTTGGTCATTAAATCTGTATTCTTCCTAAAAACGTATGGGAGCAGAAAAAGAAAGGGGCTAGTTTTCAAAACATCGAAAATACGAAAACATTTGATGAATCAGACTTCCAACATCAAATGACCATAACTTTTAACTGGGGTATCGTAACGACTATTATAATATATCAAAATCGGAGCTCATCTCGATCCATACAATAATTGTTGGCCTAGCATTGGAACCTGATTTCTCTACCCAAATTCCATCGTTTACATAACTTATCGAGGGTTTGAAGATTTTGTCGTAAATTTGCGGTTTACTTACCTTCGATTTGAATCAATAGAGCTGTAAATGAGATATTGCATCCGACAAAGGTTTCTCTATTTATTTGGTCAATAAATATGTATTCTTCCTAAAAAAACTATGGGAGCAGAAAAAGAAAGGGGCTAGTTTTCATAATTTCAAAAATAACAAAACATTTGATGAATCGGACTTCCAACATCAAATGACCATAACTTTTGACTGGGGTATCGTAACGACTATTATAATATATCAAATCGGAGCTCGTCTCGATCCATACAATAATTGTTGGCCTCGGAATGGAACCTGATTTCTGTACCCAAATTCCATCGTGTACATAACCTATCGATGGTTTTAAGATTTTGTCGTAAATTTGCGGTTTACTTACCTTCGATATGATTCAATAGAGCTGTCAATGAGATATTGGTTTCGACAAAGGTTTCTTTATTTATTTGGTCATTAAATCTGTATTCTTCCTAAAAACGTATGGGAGCAGAAAACGAAAGGGGCTAGTTTTCAAAACTTCAAAAATACGAAAAAATTTGATGAATTAGACTTCCAACATCAAATGACCATAACTTTTAACTCGGGTATCGTAACGACTATTATAATATATCAAAATCGGAGCATGTCTCGATCCATACAATAATTGTTGGCCTAGAATTGGAACCTGATTTCCGTACCCAAATTCCATCGTTTACATAACTTATCGAGGGTTTGAAGATTTTGTCGTAAATTTCCGGTTTACTTACTTTCGATTTGAATCGATAGAGCTGTAAATGAGATATTGGATCCGACAAAGGTTTCTTTATTTTTTTGGTCATTAAATCTATATTCTTCCTAAAAACGTATGGGAGCAGAAAAAGAAAGGGGCTAGTTTTCAAAACATCGAAAATACGAAAACATTTGATGAATCAGACTTCCAACATCAAATGACCATAACTTTTAACTGGGGTATCGTAACGACTATTATAATATATCAAAATCGGAGCTCGTCTCGATCTATACAATAATTGTTGGCCTAGCATTGGAACCTGATTTCTGTACCCAAATTCCATCGTTTACATAACATATCGAGGGTTTTAAGATTTTGTCGTAAATTTGCGGTTTACTTACCTTCGATATGATTCAATAGAGCTGTCAATGAGATATTGGTTCCGACAAAGGTTTCTTTATTTATTTGGTCATTAAATCTGTATTCTTCCTAAAACCGTATGTGAGCAGAAAAAGAAAGAGGCTAGTTTTCAAAACATCACAAATACGAAAACATTTGATGAATCAGACTTCCAACATCAAATGACCATAACTTTTAACTGGGGTATCGTAATGACTATTATAATATATCAAAATCGGAGCTCATCTCGATCCATACAATAATTGTTGGCCTAGCATTGGAACCTGATTTCTCTACCCAAATTCCATCGTTTACATAACTTATCGAGGGTTTGAAGATTTTGTCGTAAATTTGCGGTTTACTTACCTTCGATTTGAATCAATAGAGCTGTAAATGAGATATTGCATCCGACAAAGGTTTCTCTATTTATTTGGTCAATAAATATGTATTCTTCCTAAAAAAACTATGGGAGCAGAAAAAGAAAGGGGCTAGTTTTCATAATTTCAAAAATAACAAAACATTTGATGAATCGGACTTCCAACATCAAATGACCATAACTTTTGATTGGGGTATCGTAACGACTATTATAATATATCAAATCGGAGCTCGTCTCGATCCATACAATAATTGTTGGCCTCGGAATGGAACCTGATTTTTGTACCCAAATTCCATCGTGTACCTAACTTATCGAGGGTTTTAAGATTTTGTCGTAAATTTGCGGTTTACTTACCTTCGATATGATTCAATAGAGCTATCAATGAGATATTGGATCCGACAAAGGTTTCTTTATTTATTTGGTCATTAAATCTGTATTCTTCCTAAAAACGTATGGGAGCAGAAAAAGAAAAGGGCTAGTTTTCAAAACTTCAAAAATACGAAAACATTTGATGAATCAGACTTCCAACATCAAATGACCATAACTTTTGACTGGGGTATCGTAAAGACTATTATAATATATCAAAATCGGAGCTCGTCTCGATCCATACAATAATTGTTGGCCTAGCATTTGAGCCTGATTTCCGTACCCAAATTCCATCGTTTACATAAATTATCGAGGGTTTGAAGATTTTGTCATCAATTTCCGATTTACTTACTTTCGATTTGAATCAATAGAGCTGTAAATGAGATATTGGATCCGAAAAAGGTTTCTTTATTTATTTGGTCATTAAATCTGTATTCTTCCTAAAAAACTATGGGAGCAGAAAAAGAAAGGGGCTAGTTTTCATAATTTCAAAAATAACAAAACATTTGATGAATCAGACTTCCAACATCAAATGACCATAACTTTTGACTGGGGTATCGTAACGAATATTATAATATATCAAATCGGAGCTCGTCTCGATCCATACAATAATTGTTGGCCTCGGAATGGAACCTGATTTTTGTACCCAAATTCCATCGTGTACATAACCTATCGATGGTTTTAAGATTTTCTCGTAAATTTGAGGTTTACTTACCTTCGATATGATTCAATAGAGCTGTCAATGAGATATTGGTTACGACAAAGGTTTCTTTATTTATTTGGTCATTAAATCGGTATTCTTTCTAAAAACGTATGGGAGTAGAAAAAGAAAGGGGCTAGTTTTCAAAACATCAAAAATACGAAAACATTTGATGAATCAGACTTCCAACATCAAATGACCATAACTTTTAACTAGGGTATCGTAACGACTATTATAATATATCAAAATCGGAGCTCGTCTCGATCCATACAATAATTGTTGGCCTAGCATTGGAACCTGATTTCCGTACCCAAATTCCATCGTTTGCATAACTTATCGAGGGTTTGAAGAATTTGTCGTAAATTTCTGGTTTACTTACTTTCGATTTGAATCAATATAGCTGTAAATGACATATTGGATCCGACAAAGGTTTCTTTATTTTTTTGGTCATTAAATCTGTATTCTTCCTAAAAACGTATGGGAGCAGAAAAAGAAAGGGGCTAGTTTTCAAAACTTCGAAAATACGAAAACATTTGATGAATCAGACTTCCAACATCAAATGACCATAACTTTTGACTGGGGTATCGTAACGACTATTATAATATATCAAAATCGGAGCACGTCTCGATCCATACAATAATTGTTGGCCTAACATTGGAACCTGATTTCCATACCCAAATTCTATCGTTTACATAACTTATCGAGGGTTTGAAGATTTTGTCGTAAATTTCCGGTTTACTTACCTTCGATTTGAATCAATAGAGTTGTAAATGAGATATTGGATCCGACAAAGGTTCCTTTATTTTTTTGGTCATTAAATCTGTATTCTTCCTAAAAACGTATGCGAGTAGAAAAAGAAAAGTGCTAGTTTTCAAAACTTCAAAAATACGAAAACATTTGATGAATCAGACTTCCAACATCAAATGACCATAACTTTTAACTGGGGTATCGTAACGACTATTATAATATATCAAAATCGGAGCTCATCTCGATCCATACAATAATTGTTGGCCTAGCATTGGAACCTGATTTCTCTACCCAAATTCCATCGTTTACATAACTTATCGAGGGTTTGAAGATTTTGTCGTAAATTTGCGGTTTACTTACCTTCGATTTGAATCAATAGAGCTGTAAATGAGATATTGCATCCGACAAAGGTTTCTCTATTTATTTGGTCAATAAATATGTATTCTTCCTAAAAAAACTATGGGAGGAGAAAAAGAAAGGGGCTAGTTTTCATAATTTCAAAAATAACAAAACATTTGATGAATCGGACTTCCAACATCAAATGACCATAACTTTTGACTGGGGTATCGTAACGACTATTATAATATATCAAATCAGAGCTCGTCTCGATCCATACAATAATTGTTGGCCTCGGAATGGAACCTGATTTCTGTACCCAAATTCCATCGTGTACATAACCTATCGATGGTTTTAAGATTTTGTCGTAAATTTGCGGTTTACTTACCTTCGATATGATTCAATAGAGCTGTCAATGAGATATTGGTTTCGACAAAGGTTTCTTTATTTATTTGGTCATTAAATCTGTATTCTTCCTAAAAACGTATGGGAGCAGAAAAAGAAAGGGGCTAGTTTTCAAAACTTCAAAAATACGAAAAAATTTGATGAATTAGACTTCCAACATCAAATGACCATAACTTTTAACTCGGGTATCGTAACGACTATTATAATATATCAAAATCGGAGCACGTCTCGATCCATACAATAATTGTTGGCCTAACATTGGAACCTGATTTCCGTACCCAAATTCCATCGTTTACATAACTTATCGAGGGTTTGAAGATTTTGTCGTAAATTTCCGGTTTACTTACCTTCGATTTGAATCGATAGAGCTGTAAATGAGATATTGGATCCGACAAAGGTTCCTTTATTTTTTTGGTCATTAAATCTGTATTCTTCCTAAAAACGTATGGGAGCAGAAAAAGAAAGGGGCTAGTTTTCAAAACATCGAAAATACGAAAACATTTGATGAATCAGACTTCCAACATCAAATGACCATAACTTTTAACTGGGGTATCGTAACGACTATTATAATATATCAAAATCGGAGCTCATCTCGATCCATACAATAATTGTTGGCCTAGCATTGGAACCTGATTTCTCTACCCAAATTCCATCGTTTACATAACTTATCGAGAGTTTGAAGATTTTGTCGTAAATTTGCGGTTTACTTACCTTCGATTTGAATCAATAGAGCTGTAAATGAGATATTGCATCCGACAAAGGTTTCTCTATTTATTTGGTCAATAAATATGTATTCTTCCTAAAAAAACTATGGGAGCAGAAAAAGAAAGGGGCTAGTTTTCATAATTTCAAAAATAACAAAACATTTGATGAATCGGACTTCCAACATCAAATGACCATAACTTTTGACTGGGGTATCGTAACGACTATTATAATATATCAAATCGGAGCTCGTCTCGATCCATACAATAATTGTTGGCCTCGGAATGGAACCTGATTTCTGTACCCAAATTCCATCGTGTACATAACCTATCGATGGTTTTAAGATTTTGTCGTAAATTTGCGGTTTACTTACCTTCGATATGATTCAATAGAGCTGTCAATGAGATATTGGTTTCGACAAAGGTTTCTTTATTTATTTGGTCATTAAATCTGTATTCTTCCTAAAAACGTATGGGAGCAGAAAAAGAAAGGGGCTAGTTTTCATAATTTCAAAAATAACAAAACATTTGATGAATCGGACTTCCAACATCAAATGACCATAACTTTTGACTGGGGTATCGTAACGACTATTATAATATATCAAATCGGAGCTCGTCTCGATCCATACAATAATTGTTGGCCTCGGAATGGAACCTGATTTTTGTACCCAAATTCCATCGTGTACCTAACTTATCGAGGGTTTTAAGATTTTGTCGTAAATTTGCGGTTTACTTACCTTCGATATGAATCAATAGAGCTATCAATGAGATATTGGATCCGACAAAGGTTTCTTTATTTATTTGGTCATTAAATCTGTATTCTTCCTAAAAACGTATGGGAGCAGAAAAAGAAAAGGGCTAGTTTTCAAAACTTCAAAAATACGAAAACATTTGATGAATCAGACTTCCAACATCAAATGACCATAACTTTTGACTGGGGTATCGTAAAGACTATTATAATATATCAAAATCGGAGCTCGTCTCGATCCATACAATAATTGTTGGCCTAGCATTTGAGCCTGATTTCCGTACCCAAATTCCATCGTTTACATAAATTATCGAGGGTTTGAAGATTTTGTCATCAATTTCCGATTTACTTACTTTCGATTTGAATCAATAGAGCTGTAAATGAGATATTGGATCCGAAAAAGGTTTCTTTATTTATTTGGTCATTAAATCTGTATTCTTCCTAAAAAACTATGGGAGCAGAAAAAGAAAGGGGCTAGTTTTCATAATTTCAAAAATAACAAAACATTTGATGAATCAGACTTCCAACATCAAATGACCATAACTTTTGACTGGGGTATCGTAACGAATATTATAATATATCAAATCGGAGCTCGTCTCGATCCATACAATAATTGTTGGCCTCGGAATGGAACCTGATTTTTGTACCCAAATTCCATCGTGTACATAACCTATCGATGGTTTTAAGATTTTCTCGTAAATTTGAGGTTTACTTACCTTCGATATGATTCAATAGAGCCGTCAATGAGATATTGGTTACGACAAAGGTTTCTTTATTTATTTGGTCATTAAATCGGTATTCTTTCTAAAAACGTATGGGAGTAGAAAAAGAAAGGGGCTAGTTTTCAAAACATCAAAAATACGAAAACATTTGATGAATCAGACTTCCAACATCAAATGACCATAACTTTTAACTAGGGTATCGTAACGACTATTATAATATATCAAAATCGGAGCTCGTCTCGATCCATACAATAATTGTTGGCCTAGCATTGGAACCTGATTTCCGTACCCAAATTCCATCGTTTGCATAACTTATCGAGGGTTTGAAGAATTTGTCGTAAATTTCCGGTTTACTTACTTTCGATATGATTCAATAGAGCTGTCAATGAGATATTGGTTCCGACAAAGGTTTCTTTATTTATTTGGTCATTAAATCTGTATTCTTCCTAAAACCGTATGTGAGCAGAAAAAGAAAGGGGCTAGTTTTCAAAACATCACAAATACGAAAACATTTGATGAATCAGACTTCCAACATCAAATGACCATAACTTTTAACTGGGGTATCGTAATGACTATTATAATATATCAAAATCGGAGCTCATCTCGATCCATACAATAATTGTTGGCCTAGCATTGGAACCTGATTTCTCTACCCAAATTCCATCGTTTACATAACTTATCGAGGGTTTGAAGATTTTGTCGTAAATTTGCGGTTTACTTACCTTCGATTTGAATCAATAGAGCTGTAAATGAGATATTGCATCCGACAAAGGTTTCTCTATTTATTTGGTCAATAAATATGTATTCTTCCTAAAAAAACTATGGGAGCAGAAAAAGAAAGGGGCTAGTTTTCATAATTTCAAAAATAACAAAACATTTGATGAATCGGACTTCCAACATCAAATGACCATAACTTTTGACTGGGGTATCGTAACGACTATTATAATATATCAAATCGGAGCTCGTCTCGATCCATACAATAATTGTTGGCCTCGGAATGGAACCTGATTTTTGTACCCAAATTCCATCGTGTACCTAACTTATCGAGGGTTTTAAGATTTTGTCGTAAATTTGCGGTTTACTTACCTTCGATATGAATCAATAGAGCTATCAATGAGATATTGGATCCGACAAAGGTTTCTTTATTTATTTGGTCATTAAATCTGTATTCTTCCTAAAAACGTATGGGAGCAGAAAAAGAAAAGGGCTAGTTTTCAAAACTTCAAAAATACGAAAACATTTGATGAATCAGACTTCCAACATCAAATGACCATAACTTTTGACTGGGGTATCGTAAAGACTATTATAATATATCAAAATCGGAGCTCGTCTCGATCCATACAATAATTGTTGGCCTAGCATTTGAGCCTGATTTCCGTACCCAAATTCCATCGTTTACATAAATTATCGAGGGTTTGAAGATTTTGTCATCAATTTCCGATTTACTTACTTTCGATTTGAATCAATAGAGCTGTAAATGAGATATTGGATCCGAAAAAGGTTTCTTTATTTATTTGGTCATTAAATCTGTATTCTTCCTAAAAAACTATGGGAGCAGAAAAAGAAAGGGGCTAGTTTTCATAATTTCAAAAATAACAAAACATTTGATGAATCAGACTTCCAACATCAAATGACCATAACTTTTGACTGGGGTATCGTAACGAATATTATAATATATCAAATCGGAGCTCGTCTCGATCCATACAATAATTGTTGGCCTCGGAATGGAACCTGATTTTTGTACCCAAATTCCATCGTGTACATAACCTATCGATGGTTTTAAGATTTTCTCGTAAATTTGAGGTTTACTTACCTTCGATATGATTCAATAGAGCCGTCAATGAGATATTGGTTACGACAAAGGTTTCTTTATTTATTTGGTCATTAAATCGGTATTCTTTCTAAAAACGTATGGGAGTAGAAAAAGAAAGGGGCTAGTTTTCAAAACATCAAAAATACGAAAACATTTGATGAATCAGACTTCCAACATCAAATGACCATAACTTTTAACTAGGGTATCGTAACGACTATTATAATATATCAAAATCGGAGCTCGTCTCGATCCATACAATAATTGTTGGCCTAGCATTGGAACCTGATTTCCGTACCCAAATTCCATCGTTTGCATAACTTATCGAGGGTTTGAAGAATTTGTCGTAAATTTCCGGTTTACTTACTTTCGATTTGAATCAATAGAGCTGTAAATGACATATTGGATCCGACAAAGGTTTCTTTATTTTTTTGGTCATTAAATCTGTATTCTTCCTAAAAACGTATGGGAGCAGAAAAAGAAAGGGGCTAGTTTTCAAAACTTCGAAAATACGAAAACATTTGATGAATCAGACTTCCAACATCAAATGACCATAACTTTTAACTGGGGTATCGTAACGACTATTATAATATATCAAAATCGGAGCTCATCTCGATCCATACAATAATTGTTGGCCTAGCATTGGAACCTGATTTCTCTACCCAAATTCCATCGTTTACATAACTTATCGAGGGTTTGAAGATTTTGTCGTAAATTTGCGGTTTACTTACCTTCGATTTGAATCAATAGAGCTGTAAATGAGATATTGCATCCGACAAAGGTTTCTCTATTTATTTGGTCAATAAATATGTATTCTTCCTAAAAAAACTATGGGAGCAGAAAAAGAAAGGGGCTAGTTTTCATAATTTCAAAAATAACAAAACATTTGATGAATCGGACTTCCAACATCAAATGACCATAACTTTTGAATGGGGTATCGTAATGACTATTATAATATATCAAATCGGAGCTCGTCTCGATCCATACAATAATTGTTGGCCTCGGAATGGAACCTGATTTCTGTACCCAAATTCCATCGTGTACATAACCTATCGATGGTTTTAAGATTTTGTCGTAAATTTGCGGTTTACTTACCTTCGATATGATTCAATAGAGCTGTCAATGAGATATTGGTTTCGACAAAGGTTTCTTTATTTATTTGGTCATTAAATCTGTATTCTTCCTAAAAACGTATGGGAGCAGAAAAAGAAAGGGGCTAGTTTTCAAAACTTCAAAAATACGAAAAAATTTGATGAATTAGACTTCCAACATCAAATGACCATAACTTTTAACTCGGGTATCGTAACGACTATTATAATATATCAAAATCGGAGCATGTCTCGATCCATACAATAATTGTTGGCCTAGAATTGGAACCTGATTTCCGTACCCAAATTCCATCGTTTACATAACTTATCGAGGGTTTGAAGATTTTGTCGTAAATTTCCGGTTTACTTACTTTCGATTTGAATCGATAGAGCTGTAAATGAGATATTGGATCCGACAAAGGTTTCTTTATTTTTTTGGTCATTAAATCTGTATTCTTCCTAAAAACGTATGGGAGCAGAAAAAGAAAGGGGCTAGTTTTCAAAACTTCGAAAATACGAAAACATTTGATGAATCAGACTTCCAACATCAAATGACCATAACTTTTAACTGGGGTATCGTAACGACTATTATAATATATCAAAATCGGAGCTCATCTCGATCCATACAATAATTGTTGGCCTAGCATTGGAACCTGATTTCTCTACCCAAATTCCATCGTTTACATAACTTATCGAGGGTTTGAAGATTTTGTCGTAAATTTGCGGTTTACTTACCTTCGATTTGAATCAATAGAGCTGTAAATGAGATATTGCATCCGACAAAGGTTTCTCTATTTATTTGGTCAATAAATATGTATTCTTCCTAAAAAAACTATGGGAGTAGAAAAAGAAAGGGGCTAGTTTTCATAATTTCAAAAATAACAAAACATTTGATGAATCGGACTTCCAACATCAAATGACCATAACTTTTGACTGGGGTATCGTAATGACTATTATAATATATCAAATCGGAGCTCGTCTCGATCCATACAATAATTGTTGGCCTCGGAATGGAACCTGATTTCTGTACCCAAATTCCATCGTGTACATAACCTATCGATGGTTTTAAGATTTTGTCGTAAATTTGCGGTTTACTTACCTTCGATATGATTCAATAGAGCTGTCAATGAGATATTGGTTTCGACAAAGGTTTCTTTATTTATTTGGTCATTAAATCTGTATTCTTCCTAAAAACGTATGGGAGCAGAAAAAGAAAGGGGCTAGTTTTCGAAACATCGAAAATACGAAAACATTTGATGAATCAGACTTCCAACATCAAATGACCATAACTTTTAACTGGGGTATCGTAACGACTATTATAATATATCAAAATCGGAGCTCGTCTCGATCCATACAATAATTGTTGGCCTAGCATTGGAACCTGATTTCCGTACCCAAATTCCATCGTTTGCATAACTTATCGAGGGTTTGAAGAATTTGTCGTAAATTTCCGGTTTACTTACTTTCGATTTGAATCAATAGAGCTGTAAATGACATATTGGATCCGACAAAGGTTTCTTTATTTTTTTGGTCATTAAATCTGTATTCTTCCTAAAAACGTATGGGACCAGAAAAAGAAAGGGGCTAGTTTTCAAAACTTCGAAAATACGAAAACATTTGATGAATCAGACTTCCAACATCAAATGACCATAACTTTTAACTGGGGTATCGTAACGACTATTATAATATATCAAAATCGGAGCTCATCTCGATCCATACAATAATTGTTGGCCTAGCATTGGAACCTGATTTCTCTACCCAAATTCCATCGTTTACATAACTTATCGAGGGTTTGAAGATTTTGTCGTAAATTTGCGGTTTACTTACCTTCGATTTGAATCAATAGAGCTGTAAATGAGATATTGCATCCGACAAAGGTTTCTCTATTTATTTGGTCAATAAATATGTATTCTTCCTAAAAAAACTATGGGAGCAGAAAAAGAAAGGGGCTAGTTTTCATAATTTCAAAAATAACAAAACATTTGATGAATCGGACTTCCAACATCAAATGACCATAACTTTTGAATGGGGTATCGTAATGACTATTATAATATATCAAATCGGAGCTCGTCTCGATCCATACAATAATTGTTGGCCTCGGAATGGAACCTGATTTCTGTACCCAAATTCCATCGTGTACATAACCTATCGATGGTTTTAAGATTTTGTCGTAAATTTGCGGTTTACTTACCTTTGATATGATTCAATAGAGCTGTCAATGAGATATTGGTTTCGACAAAGGTTTCTTTATTTATTTGGTCATTAAATCTGTATTCTTCCTAAAAACGTATGGGAGCAGAAAAAGAAAGGGGCTAGTTTTCAAAACTTCAAAAATACGAAAAAATTTGATGTATTAGACTTCCAACATCAAATGACCATAACTTTTAACTCGGGTATCGTAACGACTATTATAATATATCAAAATCGGAGCATGTCTCGATCCATACAATAATTGTTGGCCTAGAATTGGAACCTGATTTCCGTACCCAAATTCCATCGTTTACATAACTTATCGAGGGTTTGAAGATTTTGTCGTAAATTTCCGGTTTACTTACTTTCGATTTGAATCGATAGAGCTGTAAATGAGATATTGGATCCGACAAAGGTTTCTTTATTTTTTTGGTCATTAAATCTATATTCTTCCTAAAAACGTATGGGAGCAAAAAAAGAAAGGGGCTAGTTTTCAAAACATCGAAAATACGAAAACATTTGATGAATCAGACTTCCAACGTCAAATGACCATAACTTTTAACTGGGGTATCGTAACGACTATTATAATATATCAAAATCGGAGCTCGTCTCGATCTATACAATAATTGTTGGCCTAGCATTGGAACCTGATTTCTGTACCCAAATTCCATCGTTTACATAACATATCGAGGGTTTTAAGATTTTGTCGTAAATTTGCGGTTTACTTACCTTCGATATGATTCAATAGAGCTGTCAATGAGATATTGGTTCCGACAAAGGTTTCTTTATTTATTTGGTCATTAAATCTGTATTCTTCCTAAAACCGTATGTGAGCAGAAAAAGAAAGGGGCTAGTTTTCAAAACATCACAAATACGAAAACATTTGATGAATCAGACTTCCAACATCAAATGACCATAACTTTTAACTGGGGTATCGTAACGACTATTATAATATATCAAAATCGGAGCTCATCTCGATCCATACAATAATTGTTGGCCTAGCATTGGAACCTGATTTCTCTACCCAAATTCCATCGTTTACATAACTTATCGAGGGTTTGAAGATTTTGTCGTAAATTTGCGGTTTACTTACCTTCGATTTGAATCAATAGAGCTGTAAATGAGATATTGCATCCGACAAAGGTTTCTCTATTTATTTGGTCAATAAATATGTATTCTTCCTAAAAAAACTATGGGAGTAGAAAAAGAAAGGGGCTAGTTTTCATAATTTCAAAAATAACAAAACATTTGATGAATCGGACTTCCAACATCAAATGACCATAACTTTTGACTGGGGTATCGTAATGACTATTATAATATATCAAATCGGAGCTCGTCTCGATCCATACAATAATTGTTGGCCTCGGAATGGAACCTGATTTCTGTACCCAAATTCCATCGTGTACATAACCTATCGATGGTTTTAAGATTTTGTCGTAAATTTGCGGTTTACTTACCTTCGATATGATTCAATAGAGCTGTCAATGAGATATTGGTTTCGACAAAGGTTTCTTTATTTATTTGGTCATTAAATCTGTATTCTTCCTAAAAACGTATGGGAGCAGAAAAAGAAAGGGGCTAGTTTTCGAAACATCGAAAATACGAAAACATTTGATGAATCAGACTTCCAACATCAAATGACCATAACTTTTAACTGGGGTATCGTAACGACTATTATAATATATCAAAATCGGAGCTCGTCTCGATCCATACAATAATTGTTGGCCTAGCATTGGAACCTGATTTCCGTACCCAAATTCCATCGTTTGCATAACTTATCGAGGGTTTGAAGAATTTGTCGTAAATTTCCGGTTTACTTACTTTCGATTTGAATCAATAGAGCTGTAAATGACATATTGGATCCGACAAAGGTTTCTTTATTTTTTTGGTCATTAAATCTGTATTCTTCCTAAAAACGTATGGGACCAGAAAAAGAAAGGGGCTAGTTTTCAAAACTTCGAAAATACGAAAACATTTGATGAATCAGACTTCCAACATCAAATGACCATAACTTTTAACTGGGGTATCGTAACGACTATTATAATATATCAAAATCGGAGCTCATCTCGATCCATACAATAATTGTTGGCCTAGCATTGGAACCTGATTTCTCTACCCAAATTCCATCGTTTACATAACTTATCGAGGGTTTGAAGATTTTGTCGTAAATTTGCGGTTTACTTACCTTCGATTTGAATCAATAGAGCTGTAAATGAGATATTGCATCCGACAAAGGTTTCTCTATTTATTTGGTCAATAAATATGTATTCTTCCTAAAAAAACTATGGGAGCAGAAAAAGAAAGGGGCTAGTTTTCATAATTTCAAAAATAACAAAACATTTGATGAATCGGACTTCCAACATCAAATGACCATAACTTTTGAATGGGGTATCGTAATGACTATTATAATATATCAAATCGGAGCTCGTCTCGATCCATACAATAATTGTTGGCCTCGGAATGGAACCTGATTTCTGTACCCAAATTCCATCGTGTACATAACCTATCGATGGTTTTAAGATTTTGTCGTAAATTTGCGGTTTACTTACCTTTGATATGATTCAATAGAGCTGTCAATGAGATATTGGTTTCGACAAAGGTTTCTTTATTTATTTGGTCATTAAATCTGTATTCTTCCTAAAAACGTATGGGAGCAGAAAAAGAAAGGGGCTAGTTTTCAAAACTTCAAAAATACGAAAAAATTTGATGTATTAGACTTCCAACATCAAATGACCATAACTTTTAACTCGGGTATCGTAACGACTATTATAATATATCAAAATCGGAGCATGTCTCGATCCATACAATAATTGTTGGCCTAGAATTGGAACCTGATTTCCGTACCCAAATTCCATCGTTTACATAACTTATCGAGGGTTTGAAGATTTTGTCGTAAATTTCCGGTTTACTTACTTTCGATTTGAATCGATAGAGCTGTAAATGAGATATTGGATCCGACAAAGGTTTCTTTATTTTTTTGGTCATTAAATCTATATTCTTCCTAAAAACGTATGGGAGCAAAAAAAGAAAGGGGCTAGTTTTCAAAACATCGAAAATACGAAAACATTTGATGAATCAGACTTCCAACGTCAAATGACCATAACTTTTAACTGGGGTATCGTAACGACTATTATAATATATCAAAATCGGAGCTCGTCTCGATCTATACAATAATTGTTGGCCTAGCATTGGAACCTGATTTCTGTACCCAAATTCCATCGTTTACATAACATATCGAGGGTTTTAAGATTTTGTCGTAAATTTGCGGTTTACTTACCTTCGATATGATTCAATAGAGCTGTCAATGAGATATTGGTTCCGACAAAGGTTTCTTTATTTATTTGGTCATTAAATCTGTATTCTTCCTAAAACCGTATGTGAGCAGAAAAAGAAAGGGGCTAGTTTTCAAAACATCACAAATACGAAAACATTTGATGAATCAGACTTCCAACATCAAATGACCATAACTTTTAACTGGGGTATCGTAATGACTATTATAATATATCAAAATCGGAGCTCATCTCGATCCATACAATAATTGTTGGCCTAGCATTGGAACCTGATTTCTCTACCCAAATTCCATCGTTTACATAACTTATCGAGGGTTTGAAGATTTTGTCGTAAATTTGCGGTTTACTTACCTTCGATTTGAATCAATAGAGCTGTGATGAGTGCTCAAAAAGCACTAAAATAACCATGATTTTATGTACCTTAATTGATTAAAAATACATATATTTATATGTTTTATCATATATTTATATAAATTTGTCTTTTTCGGAATCACGGGTATTTTTATTGTTTTTCAGGTATTTTGGCTTAAAAACGCAATGTAAAGACTCAAAGAGGAATATTTGAAGCAATACATCACAAATATATCAATAAATAAGTGAGAAAAGGTCAACAAACATGGAAAAATCGGACGAAATGGGTCGAAAAGGTCAAAAATGTCAAAAAGACGGAAATCGCGCGCCGCAGCCCAGCCGTGCGCGCAGCCCAGCGCCCCAGCGCCCAGCCGCGCGCGCCCCAGCGCGCCCCAGCGCCCCACTCCGCGCGCGCCCGCGCGCGCTGGCATGCCAAGCTGCGCGCTGGCACTGTTCACGTGCGCCGAGCTGCGCGCAGCGACAGCCCCAGCGCGCGCGCGCAGCGCCCCAGCAGCCCCCCTCCGCGCGCCCAACGCGTTTTCGCCCCATTTTTCACGTGCAGCCGCCCCTGTGACGTCATGCTGACGTCATTGATGACATCAGCAATTCCAATACGCGTTTTTACATTTTTTAATATTTTTTTAACATTTTTTTACTCATTTTTTCTCTCCATCCTCACCTATAAATACCCCCCTTCCATTCACTTCAAAACACACCTTCAAAACTCACTTCTCTCTTCTTTCTTTCTCTCATTTCTTAGTTTTTAGTTTCTCTTAGTTTCTTTCTAAGTTTCTAAGCTTTTCTTAGTTTTTTCTCTTAGTTTTTAGTTCAATTCTCTTAGGTTTAGTGTTCTTCTCTTTTTGAGAGGAACTTGTAATGTTTTTGTAATAATTTAGATTTTTGATTCAATATATGGAAGTGCAAATTCCGCTCGGAGGTTTTCTAGCAACGGGAATAGCGTCGAAGTTCTGTAAGGATTTTATTTTCTTTACAGTTATTTTTACGCTTTATTCTTACATGTTATATTCAACTTGTCTGTGGTTAAATTTAACTATGCTAGCTGTTTAGTAAAAATGATGTAATAACGACGTTGTTATGCTTGCGAAATATTAAATAGGTAAAAATCTTTAAAATGAATTGATTTTGTTTTTATTCAAGATTTTATATTAAGAATGTTAGAGAGAAATATATTATTTTTCATTACAAACTTAAACCCGAAAATTAGATTTTAAGGTTTAGTTATCCGGTCTAATTTAGAGTAGTGCTCTTTTATTTGTTGGTACAATCGCCCGGTAGTTAGAGTGAAACTCTATTTCAAAAGTTTTTATAAGAATTATTATGTGAAAATTTATTGACAACATGTTTTCAATAGTGGTTTTAAAACTTGAAAGTTAGTACTCGGATAATTAAATTCTTAAGTTTAATTTGGACACCTTGAATAATGTTTAAATTGTCTAACCCCACCAAAGGTGGCATTTAAATGGTTCATTTTCAATCTCTTAGAAAAAGGAATTAATTTAATTAAGCATATTAGTTATCAACCCCACCCATAGGTGTTAATTGATTTGTTTAGTTAACAAAGAATATCTAACCCCACCAAAGGTGGTATTTATATAAAAAAGAGAGAATCAATAAAATATCAATTTATATCTTTAATAACCTAGTTAATATGAGCAAGCATAATTAATTTAGTTATTATATCCATAAATACTCCGCTAATATAAATGATAAAAATTTGCATGAATATTTATTGAATCCGTATATATGTTTATTTTTAGATAATTATTTATTGAATTTGTATCTATGTTTATTTTTATGTTATTAGACTATATTTAATTAATCTGTATATATGTTTATTTTATGTTATTAGATTAGGAACACAAAAACCAAACTATCGTGACAGGATGTTTAGGATTTAATTTCGTTTTTAAAAGTTTGAATAATAAATTAAAAACCACATACATTCCTTCCTTAGATCGACCTTGGGAGTATACTTATCATTTTCTTCGAAATGATTCGTGCACTTGCGAGAGTTTTATAAATATTAAAACCAAAGTATTTGCGGGAATCGGCGATGCCGGTTTTCGTTCATCAAGCTGTAAATGAGATATTGCATCCGACAAAGGTTTCTCTATTTATTTGGTCAATAAATATGTATTCTTCCTAAAAAAACTATGGGAGCAGAAAAAGAAAGGGGCTAGTTTTCATAATTTCAAAAATAACAAAACATTTGATGAATCGGACTTCCAACATCAAATGACCATAACTTTTGACTCGGGTATCGTAACGACTATTATAATATATCAAATCGGAGCTCGTCTCGATCCATACAATAATTGTTGGCCTCGGAATGGAACCTGATTTTTGTACCCAAATTCCATCGTGTACCTAACTTATCGAGGGTTTTAAGATTTTGTCGTAAATTTGCGGTTTACTTACCTTCGATATGATTCAATAGAGCTATCAATGAGATATTGGTTTCGACAAAGGTTTCTTTATTTATTTGGTCATTAAATCTGTATTCTTCCTAAAAACGTATGCGAGCAGAAAAAGAAAAGGGCTAGTGTTCAAAACTTCAAAAATACGAAAACATTTGATGAATCAGACTTCCAACATCAAATGACCATAACTTTTGACTGGGGTATCGTAAAGACTATTATAATATATCAAAATCGGAGCTCGTCTCGATCCATACAATAATTGTTGGCCTAGCATTTGAGCCTGATTTCCGTACACAAATTCCATCGTTTACATAAATTATCGAGGGTTTGAAGATTTTTCATCAATTTCCGATTTACTTACTTTGGATTTGAATCAATAGAGCTGTAAATGAGATATTGGATCCGAAAAAGGTTTCTTTATTTATTTGGTCATTAAATCTGTATTCTTCCTAAAAAACTATGGGAGCAGAAAAAGAAAGGGGCTAGTTTTCATAATTTCAAAAATAACAAAACATTTGATGAATCAGACTTCCAACATCAAATGACCATAACTTTTGACTGGGGTATCGTAACGAATATTATAATATATCAAATCGGAGCTCGTCTCGATCCATACAATAATTTTTGGCCTCGGAATGGAACCTGATTTCTGTACCCAAATTCCATCGTGTACATAACCTATTGATGGTTTTAAGATTTTGTCGTAAATTTGCGGTTTACTTACCTTCGATATAATTCAATAGAGCTGTCAATGAGATATTGGTTTCGACAAAGGTTTATTTATTTATTTGGTCATTAAATCTGTATTTTTCCTAAAAACGTATGGGAACAGAAAAAGAAAGGGGCTAGTTTTCAAAACTTCAAAAATACGAAAAAATTTGATGAATTACACTTCCAACATCAAATGACCATAACTTTTAACTCGGGTATCGTAACGACTATTATAATATATCAAAATCGGAGCATGTCTCGATCCATACAATAATTGTTGGCCTAGAATTGGAACCTGATTTCCGTACCCAAATTCCATCGTTTACATAACTTATCGAGGGTTTGAAGATTTTGTCGTAAATTTCCGGTTTACTTACTTTCGATTTGAATCGATAGAGGTGTAAATGAGATATTGGATCCGACAAAGGTTTCTTTATTTTTTTGGTCATTAAATCTATATTCTTCCTAAAAACGTATGGGAGCAGAAAAAGAAAGGGGCTAGTTTTCAAAACATCGAAAATACGAAAACATTTGATGAATCAGACTTCCAACATCAAATGACCATAACTTTTAACTGGGGTATCGTAACGACTATTATAATATATCAAAATCGGAGCTCGTCTCGATCTATACAATAATTGTTGGCCTAGCATTGGAACCTGATTTCTGTACCCAAATTCCATCGTTTACATAACATATCGAGGGTTTTAAGATTTTGTCGTAAATTTGCGGTTTACTTACCTTCGATATGATTCAATAGAGCTGTCAATGAGATATTGGTTCCGACAAAGGTTTCTTTATTTATTTGGTCATTAAATCTGTATTCTTCCTAAAACCGTATGTGAGCAGAAAAAGAAAGGGGCTAGTTTTCAAAACATCACAAATACGAAAACATTTGATGAATCAGACTTCCAACATCAAATGACCATAACTTTTAACTGGGGTATCGTAACGACTATTATAATATATCAAAATCGGAGCTCATCTCGATCCATACAATAATTGTTGGCCTAGCATTGGAACCTGATTTCTCTACCCAAATTCCATCGTTTACATAACTTATCGAGGGTTTGAAGATTTTGTCGTAAATTTGCGGTTTACTTACCTTCGATTTGAATCAATAGAGCTGTAAATGAGATATTGCATCCGACAAAGGTTTCTCTATTTATTTGGTCAATAAATATGTATTCTTCCTAAAAAAACTATGGGAGCAGAAAAAGAAAGGGGCTAGTTTTCATAATTTCAAAAATAACAAAACATTTGATGAATCGGACTTCCAACATCAAATGACCATAACTTTTGAATGGGGTATCGTAATGACTATTATAATATATCAAATCGGAGCTCGTCTCGATCCATACAATAATTGTTGGCCTCGGAATGGAACCTGATTTCTGTACCCAAATTCCATCGTGTACATAACCTATCGATGGTTTTAAGATTTTGTCGTAAATTTGCGGTTTACTTACCTTCGATATGATTCAATAGAGCTGTCAATGAGATATTGGTTTCGACAAAGGTTTCTTTATTTATTTGGTCATTAAATCTGTATTCTTCCTAAAAACGTATGGGAGCAGAAAAAGAAAGGGGCTAGTTTTCAAAACTTCAAAAATACGAAAAAATTTGATGTATTAGACTTCCAACATCAAATGACCATAACTTTTAACTCGGGTATCGTAACGACTATTATAATATATCAAAATCGGAGCATGTCTCGATCCATACAATAATTGTTGGCCTAGAATTGGAACCTGATTTCCGTACCCAAATTCCATCGTTTACATAACTTATCGAGGGTTTGAAGATTTTGTCGTAAATTTCCGGTTTACTTACTTTCGATTTGAATCGATAGAGCTGTAAATGAGATATTGGATCCGACAAAGGTTTCTTTATTTTTTTGGTCATTAAATCTATATTCTTCCTAAAAACGTATGGGAGCAAAAAAAGAAAGGGGCTAGTTTTCAAAACATCGAAAATACGAAAACATTTGATGAATCAGACTTCCAACGTCAAATGACCATAACTTTTAACTGGGGTATCGTAACGACTATTATAATATATCAAAATCGGAGCTCGTCTCGATCTATACAATAATTGTTGGCCTAGCATTGGAACCTGATTTCTGTACCCAAATTCCATCGTTTACATAACATATCGAGGGTTTTAAGATTTTGTCGTAAATTTGCGGTTTACTTACCTTCGATATGATTCAATAGAGCTGTCAATGAGATATTGGTTCCGACAAAGGTTTCTTTATTTATTT
The DNA here is from genome assembly GCA_037013495.1 of Hippophae tibetana. Classification (NCBI taxonomy): domain Eukaryota; kingdom Viridiplantae; phylum Streptophyta; class Magnoliopsida; order Rosales; family Elaeagnaceae; genus Hippophae; species Hippophae tibetana. The sequence goes on from CM072801.1 coordinate 82,422,258, forward strand.
GGTCATTAAATCTGTATTCTTCCTAAAACCGTATGTGAGCAGAAAAAGAAAGGGGCTAGTTTTCAAAACATCACAAATACGAAAACATTTGATGAATCAGACTTCCAACATCAAATGACCATAACTTTTAACTGGGGTATCGTAATGACTATTATAATATATCAAAATCGGAGCTCATCTCGATCCATACAATAATTGTTGGCCTAGCATTGGAACCTGATTTCTCTACCCAAATTCCATCGTTTACATAACTTATCGAGGGTTTGAAGATTTTGTCGTAAATTTGCGGTTTACTTACCTTCGATTTGAATCAATAGAGCTGTGATGAGTGCTCAAAAAGCACTAAAATAACCATGATTTTATGTACCTTAATTGATTAAAAATACATATATTTATATGTTTTATCATATATTTATATAAATTTGTCTTTTTCGGAATCACGGGTATTTTTATTGTTTTTCAGGTATTTTGGCTTAAAAACGCAATGTAAAGACTCAAAGAGGAATATTTGAAGCAATACATCACAAATATATCAATAAATAAGTGAGAAAAGGTCAACAAACATGGAAAAATCGGACGAAATGGGTCGAAAAGGTCAAAAATGTCAAAAAGACGGAAATCGCGCGCCGCAGCCCAGCCGTGCGCGCAGCCCAGCGCCCCAGCGCCCAGCCGCGCGCGCCCCAGCGCCCCACTCCGCGCGCGCTGGCATGCCAAGCTGCGCGCAGCGCAGCGCGCTGGCACTGTTCACGTGCGCCGAGCTGCGCGCAGCGACAGCCCCAGCGCGCGCGCGCAGCGCCCCAGCAGCCCCCCTCCGCGCGCCCAACGCGTTTTCGCCCCATTTTTCACGTGCAGCCGCCCCTGTGACGTCATGCTGACGTCATTGATGACATCAGCAATTCCAATACGCGTTTTTACATTTTTTAATATTTTTTTAACATTTTTTTACTCATTTTTTCTCTCCATCCTCACCTATAAATACCCCCCTTCCATTCACTTCAAAACACACCTTCAAAACTCACTTCTCTCTTCTTTCTTTCTCTCATTTCTTAGTTTTTAGTTTCTCTTAGTTTCTTTCTAAGTTTCTAAGCTTTTCTTAGTTTTTTCTCTTAGTTTTTAGTTCAATTCTCTTAGGTTTAGTGTTCTTCTCTTTTTGAGAGGAACTTGTAATGTTTTTGTAATAATTTAGATTTTTGATTCAATATATGGAAGTGCAAATTCCGCTCGGAGGTTTTCTAGCAACGGGAATAGCGTCGAAGTTCTGTAAGGATTTTATTTTCTTTACAGTTATTTTTACGCTTTATTCTTACATGTTATATTCAACTTGTCTGTGGTTAAATTTAACTATGCTAGCTGTTTAGTAAAAATGATGTAATAACGACGTTGTTATGCTTGCGAAATATTAAATAGGTAAAAATCTTTAAAATGAATTGATTTTGTTTTTATTCAAGATTTTATATTAAGAATGTTAGAGAGAAATATATTATTTTTCATTACAAACTTAAACCCGAAAATTAGATTTTAAGGTTTAGTTATCCGGTCTAATTTAGAGTAGTGCTCTTTTATTTGTTGGTACAATCGCCCGGTAGTTAGAGTGAAACTCTATTTCAAAAGTTTTTATAAGAATTATTATGTGAAAATTTATTGACAACATGTTTTCAATAGTGGTTTTAAAACTTGAAAGTTAGTACTCGGATAATTAAATTCTTAAGTTTAATTTGGACACCTTGAATAATGTTTAAATTGTCTAACCCCACCAAAGGTGGCATTTAAATGGTTCATTTTCAATCTCTTAGAAAAAGGAATTAATTTAATTAAGCATATTAGTTATCAACCCCACCCATAGGTGTTAATTGATTTGTTTAGTTAACAAAGAATATCTAACCCCACCAAAGGTGGTATTTATATAAAAAAGAGAGAATCAATAAAATATCAATTTATATCTTTAATAACCTAGTTAATATGAGCAAGCATAATTAATTTAGTTATTATATCCATAAATACTCCGCTAATATAAATGATAAAAATTTGCATGAATATTTATTGAATCCGTATATATGTTTATTTTTAGATAATTATTTATTGAATTTGTATCTATGTTTATTTTTATGTTATTAGACTATATTTAATTAATCTGTATATATGTTTATTTTATGTTATTAGATTAGGAACACAAAAACCAAACTATCGTGACAGGATGTTTAGGATTTAATTTCGTTTTTAAAAGTTTGAATAATAAATTAAAAACCACATACATTCCTTCCTTAGATCGACCTTGGGAGTATACTTATCATTTTCTTCGAAATGATTCGTGCACTTGCGAGAGTTTTATAAATATTAAAACCAAAGTATTTGCGGGAATCGGCGATGCCGGTTTTCGTTCATCAAGCTGTAAATGAGATATTGCATCCGACAAAGGTTTCTCTATTTATTTGGTCAATAAATATGTATTCTTCCTAAAAAAACTATGGGAGCAGAAAAAGAAAGGGGCTAGTTTTCATAATTTCAAAAATAACAAAACATTTGATGAATCGGACTTCCAACATCAAATGACCATAACTTTTGACTCGGGTATCGTAACGACTATTATAATATATCAAATCGGAGCTCGTCTCGATCCATACAATAATTGTTGGCCTCGGAATGGAACCTGATTTTTGTACCCAAATTCCATCGTGTACCTAACTTATCGAGGGTTTTAAGATTTTGTCGTAAATTTGCGGTTTACTTACCTTCGATATGATTCAATAGAGCTATCAATGAGATATTGGTTCCGACAAAGGTTTCTTTATTTATTTGGTCATTAAATCTGTATTCTTCCTAAAAACGTATGCGAGCAGAAAAAGAAAAGGGCTAGTGTTCAAAACTTCAAAAATACGAAAACATTTGATGAATCAGACTTCCAACATCAAATGACCATAACTTTTGACTGGGGTATCGTAAAGACTATTATAATATATCAAAATCGGAGCTCGTCTCGATCCATACAATAATTGTTGGCCTAGCATTTGAGCCTGATTTCCGTACACAAATTCCATCGTTTACATAAATTATCGAGGGTTTGAAGATTTTTCATCAATTTCCGATTTACTTACTTTGGATTTGAATCAATAGAGCTGTAAATGAGATATTGGATCCGAAAAAGGTTTCTTTATTTATTTGGTCATTAAATCTGTATTCTTCCTAAAAAACTATGGGAGCAGAAAAAGAAAGGGGCTAGTTTTCATAATTTCAAAAATAACAAAACATTTGATGAATCAGACTTCCAACATCAAATGACCATAACTTTTGACTGGGGTATCGTAACGAATATTATAATATATCAAATCGGAGCTCGTCTCGATCCATACAATAATTTTTGGCCTCGGAATGGAACCTGATTTCTGTACCCAAATTCCATCGTGTACATAACCTATTGATGGTTTTAAGATTTTGTCGTAAATTTGCGGTTTACTTACCTTCGATATAATTCAATAGAGCTGTCAATGAGATATTGGTTTCGACAAAGGTTTATTTATTTATTTGGTCATTAAATCTGTATTTTTCCTAAAAACGTATGGGAACAGAAAAAGAAAGGGGCTAGTTTTCAAAACTTCAAAAATACGAAAAAATTTGATGAATTACACTTCCAACATCAAATGACCATAACTTTTAACTCGGGTATCGTAACGACTATTATAATATATCAAAATCGGAGCATGTCTCGATCCATACAATAATTGTTGGCCTAGAATTGGAACCTGATTTCCGTACCCAAATTCCATCGTTTACATAACTTATCGAGGGTTTGAAGATTTTGTCGTAAATTTCCGGTTTACTTACTTTCGATTTGAATCGATAGAGGTGTAAATGAGATATTGGATCCGACAAAGGTTTCTTTATTTTTTTGGTCATTAAATCTATATTCTTCCTAAAAACGTATGGGAGCAGAAAAAGAAAGGGGCTAGTTTTCAAAACATCGAAAATACGAAAACATTTGATGAATCAGACTTCCAACATCAAATGACCATAACTTTTAACTGGGGTATCGTAACGACTATTATAATATATCAAAATCGGAGCTCGTCTCGATCTATACAATAATTGTTGGCCTAGCATTGGAACCTGATTTCTGTACCCAAATTCCATCGTTTACATAACATATCGAGGGTTTTAAGATTTTGTCGTAAATTTGCGGTTTACTTACCTTCGATATGATTCAATAGAGCTGTCAATGAGATATTGGTTCCGACAAAGGTTTCTTTATTTATTTGGTCATTAAATCTGTATTCTTCCTAAAACCGTATGTGAGCAGAAAAAGAAAGGGGCTAGTTTTCAAAACATCACAAATACGAAAACATTTGATGAATCAGACTTCCAACATCAAATGACCATAACTTTTAACTGGGGTATCGTAATGACTATTATAATATATCAAAATCGGAGCTCATCTCGATCCATACAATAATTGTTGGCCTAGCATTGGAACCTGATTTCTCTACCCAAATTCCATCGTTTACATAACTTATCGAGGGTTTGAAGATTTTGTCGTAAATTTGCGGTTTACTTACCTTCGATTTGAATCAATAGAGCTGTAAATGAGATATTGCATCCGACAAAGGTTTCTCTATTTATTTAGTCAATAAATATGTATTCTTCCTAAAAAAACTATGGGAGCAGAAAAAGAAAGGGGCTAGTTTTCATAATTTCAAAAATAACAAAACATTTGATGAATCGGACTTCCAACATCAAATGACCATAACTTTTGACTGGGGTATCGTAACGACTATTATAATATATCAAATCGGAGCTCGTCTCGATCCATACAATAATTGTTGGCCTCGGAATGGAACCTGATTTTTGTACCCAAATTCCATCGTGTACCTAACTTATCGAGGGTTTTAAGATTTTGTCGTAAATTTGCGGTTTACTTACCTTCGATATGATTCAATAGAGCTATCAATGAGATATTGGTTCCGACAAAGGTTTCTTTATTTATTTGGTCATTAAATCTGTATTCTTCCTAAAAACGTATGGGAGCAGAAAAAGAAAAGGGCTAGTTTTCAAAACTTCAAAAATACGAAAAAATTTGATGTATTAGACTTCCAACATCAAATGACCATAACTTTTAACTCGGGTATCGTAACGACTATTATAATATATCAAAATCGGAGCATGTCTCGATCCATACAATAATTGTTGGCCTAGAATTGGAACCTGATTTCCGTACCCAAATTCCATCGTTTACATAACTTATCGAGGGTTTGAAGATTTTGTCGTAAATTTCCGGTTTACTTACTTTCGATTTGAATCGATAGAGCTGTAAATGAGATATTGGATCCGACAAAGGTTTCTTTATTTTTTTGGTCATTAAATCTATATTCTTCCTAAAAACGTATGGGAGCAAAAAAAGAAAGGGGCTAGTTTTCAAAACATCGAAAATACGAAAACATTTGATGAATCAGACTTCCAACATCAAATGACCATAACTTTTAACTGGGGTATCGTAACGACTATTATAATATATCAAAATCGGAGCTCGTCTCGATCTATACAATAATTGTTGGCCTAGCATTGGAACCTGATTTCTGTACCCAAATTCCATCGTTTACATAACATATCGAGGGTTTTAAGATTTTGTCGTAAATTTGCGGTTTACTTACCTTCGATATGATTCAATAGAGCTGTCAATGAGATATTGGTTCCGACAAAGGTTTCTTTATTTATTTGGTCATTAAATCTGTATTCTTCCTAAAACCGTATGTGAGCAGAAAAAGAAAGGGGCTAGTTTTCAAAACATCACAAATACGAAAACATTTGATGAATCAGACTTCCAACATCAAATGACCATAACTTTTAACTGGGGTATCGTAATGACTATTATAATATATCAAAATCGGAGCTCATCTCGATCCATACAATAATTGTTGGCCTAGCATTGGAACCTGATTTCTCTACCCAAATTCCATCGTTTACATAACTTATCGAGGGTTTGAAGATTTTGTCGTAAATTTGCGGTTTACTTACCTTCGATTTGAATCAATAGAGCTGTGATGAGTGCTCAAAAAGCACTAAAATAACCATGATTTTATGTACCTTAATTGATTAAAAATACATATATTTATATGTTTTATCATATATTTATATAAATTTGTCTTTTTCGGAATCACGGGTATTTTTATTGTTTTTCAGGTATTTTGGCTTAAAAACGCAATGTAAAGACTCAAAGAGGAATATTTGAAGCAATACATCACAAATATATCAATAAATAAGTGAGAAAAGGTCAACAAACATGGAAAAATCGGACGAAATGGGTCGAAAAGGTCAAAAATGTCAAAAAGACGGAAATCGCGCGCCGCAGCCCAGCCGTGCGCGCAGCCCAGCGCCCCAGCGCCCAGCCGCGCGCGCCCCAGCGCGCCCCAGCGCCCCACTCCGCGCGCGCCCGCGCGCGCTGGCATGCCAAGCTGCGCGCAGCGCAGCGCGCTGGCACTGTTCACGTGCGCCGAGCTGCGCGCAGCGACAGCCCCAGCGCGCGCGCGCAGCGCCCCAGCAGCCCCCCTCCGCGCGCCCAACGCGTTTTCGCCCCATTTTTCACGTGCAGCCGCCCCTGTGACGTCATGCTGACGTCATTGATGACATCAGCAATTCCAATACGCGTTTTTACATTTTTTAATATTTTTTTAACATTTTTTTACTCATTTTTTCTCTCCATCCTCACCTATAAATACCCCCCTTCCATTCACTTCAAAACACACCTTCAAAACTCACTTCTCTCTTCTTTCTTTCTCTCATTTCTTAGTTTTTAGTTTCTCTTAGTTTCTTTCTAAGTTTCTAAGCTTTTCTTAGTTTTTTCTCTTAGTTTTTAGTTCAATTCTCTTAGGTTTAGTGTTCTTCTCTTTTTGAGAGGAACTTGTAATGTTTTTGTAATAATTTAGATTTTTGATTCAATATATGGAAGTGCAAATTCCGCTCGGAGGTTTTCTAGCAACGGGAATAGCGTCGAAGTTCTGTAAGGATTTTATTTTCTTTACAGTTATTTTTACGCTTTATTCTTACATGTTATATTCAACTTGTCTGTGGTTAAATTTAACTATGCTAGCTGTTTAGTAAAAATGATGTAATAACGACGTTGTTATGCTTGCGAAATATTAAATAGGTAAAAATCTTTAAAATGAATTGATTTTGTTTTTATTCAAGATTTTATATTAAGAATGTTAGAGAGAAATATATTATTTTTCATTACAAACTTAAACCCGAAAATTAGATTTTAAGGTTTAGTTATCCGGTCTAATTTAGAGTAGTGCTCTTTTATTTGTTGGTACAATCGCCCGGTAGTTAGAGTGAAACTCTATTTCAAAAGTTTTTATAAGAATTATTATGTGAAAATTTATTGACAACATGTTTTCAATAGTGGTTTTAAAACTTGAAAGTTAGTACTCGGATAATTAAATTCTTAAGTTTAATTTGGACACCTTGAATAATGTTTAAATTGTCTAACCCCACCAAAGGTGGCATTTAAATGGTTCATTTTCAATCTCTTAGAAAAAGGAATTAATTTAATTAAGCATATTAGTTATCAACCCCACCCATAGGTGTTAATTGATTTGTTTAGTTAACAAAGAATATCTAACCCCACCAAAGGTGGTATTTATATAAAAAAGAGAGAATCAATAAAATATCAATTTATATCTTTAATAACCTAGTTAATATGAGCAAGCATAATTAATTTAGTTATTATATCCATAAATACTCCGCTAATATAAATGATAAAAATTTGCATGAATATTTATTGAATCCGTATATATGTTTATTTTTAGATAATTATTTATTGAATTTGTATCTATGTTTATTTTTATGTTATTAGACTATATTTAATTAATCTGTATATATGTTTATTTTATGTTATTAGATTAGGAACACAAAAACCAAACTATCGTGACAGGATGTTTAGGATTTAATTTCGTTTTTAAAAGTTTGAATAATAAATTAAAAACCACATACATTCCTTCCTTAGATCGACCTTGGGAGTATACTTATCATTTTCTTCGAAATGATTCGTGCACTTGCGAGAGTTTTATAAATATTAAAACCAAAGTATTTGCGGGAATCGGCGATGCCGGTTTTCGTTCATCAAGCTGTAAATGAGATATTGCATCCGACAAAGGTTTCTCTATTTATTTGGTCAATAAATATGTATTCTTCCTAAAAAAACTATGGGAGCAGAAAAAGAAAGGGGCTAGTTTTCATAATTTCAAAAATAACAAAACATTTGATGAATCGGACTTCCAACATCAAATGACCATAACTTTTGACTCGGGTATCGTAACGACTATTATAATATATCAAATCGGAGCTCGTCTCGATCCATACAATAATTGTTGGCCTCGGAATGGAACCTGATTTTTGTACCCAAATTCCATCGTGTACCTAACTTATCGAGGGTTTTAAGATTTTGTCGTAAATTTGCGGTTTACTTACCTTCGATATGATTCAATAGAGCTATCAATGAGATATTGGTTCCGACAAAGGTTTCTTTATTTATTTGGTCATTAAATCTGTATTCTTCCTAAAAACGTATGCGAGCAGAAAAAGAAAAGGGCTAGTGTTCAAAACTTCAAAAATACGAAAACATTTGATGAATCAGACTTCCAACATCAAATGACCATAACTTTTGACTGGGGTATCGTAAAGACTATTATAATATATCAAAATCGGAGCTCGTCTCGATCCATACAATAATTGTTGGCCTAGCATTTGAGCCTGATTTCCGTACACAAATTCCATCGTTTACATAAATTATCGAGGGTTTGAAGATTTTTCATCAATTTCCGATTTACTTACTTTGGATTTGAATCAATAGAGCGGTAAATGAGATATTGGATCCGAAAAAGGTTTCTTTATTTATTTGGTCATTAAATCTGTATTCTTCCTAAAAAACTATGGGAGCAGAAAAAGAAAGGGGCTAGTTTTCATAATTTCAAAAATAACAAAACATTTGATGAATCAGACTTCCAACATCAAATGACCATAACTTTTGACTGGGGTATCGTAACGAATATTATAATATATCAAATCGGAGCTCGTCTCGATCCATACAATAATTTTTGGCCTCGGAATGGAACCTGATTTCTGTACCCAAATTCCATCGTGTACATAACCTATTGATGGTTTTAAGATTTTGTCGTAAATTTGCGGTTTACTTACCTTCGATATAATTCAATAGAGCTGTCAATGAGATATTGGTTTCGACAAAGGTTTATTTATTTATTTGGTCATTAAATCTGTATTTTTCCTAAAAACGTATGGGAACAGAAAAAGAAAGGGGCTAGTTTTCAAAACTTCAAAAATACGAAAAAATTTGATGAATTACACTTCCAACATCAAATGACCATAACTTTTAACTCGGGTATCGTAACGACTATTATAATATATCAAAATCGGAGCATGTCTCGATCCATACAATAATTGTTGGCCTAGAATTGGAACCTGATTTCCGTACCCAAATTCCATCGTTTACATAACTTATCGAGGGTTTGAAGATTTTGTCGTAAATTTCCGGTTTACTTACTTTCGATTTGAATCGATAGAGGTGTAAATGAGATATTGGATCCGACAAAGGTTTCTTTATTTTTTTGGTCATTAAATCTATATTCTTCCTAAAAACGTATGGGAGCAGAAAAAGAAAGGGGCTAGTTTTCAAAACATCGAAAATACGAAAACATTTGATGAATCAGACTTCCAACATCAAATGACCATAACTTTTAACTGGGGTATCGTAACGACTATTATAATATATCAAAATCGGAGCTCGTCTCGATCTATACAATAATTGTTGGCCTAGCATTGGAACCTGATTTCTGTACCCAAATTCCATCGTTTACATAACATATCGAGGGTTTTAAGATTTTGTCGTAAATTTGCGGTTTACTTACCTTCGATATGATTCAATAGAGCTGTCAATGAGATATTGGTTCCGACAAAGGTTTCTTTATTTATTTGGTCATTAAATCTGTATTCTTCCTAAAACCGTATGTGAGCAGAAAAAGAAAGGGGCTAGTTTTCAAAACATCACAAATACGAAAACATTTGATGAATCAGACTTCCAACATCAAATGACCATAACTTTTAACTGGGGTATCGTAATGACTATTATAATATATCAAAATCGGAGCTCATCTCGATCCATACAATAATTGTTGGCCTAGCATTGGAACCTGATTTCTCTACCCAAATTCCATCGTTTACATAACTTATCGAGGGTTTGAAGATTTTGTCGTAAATTTGCGGTTTACTTACCTTCGATTTGAATCAATAGAGCTGTAAATGAGATATTGCATCCGACAAAGGTTTCTCTATTTATTTAGTCAATAAATATGTATTCTTCCTAAAAAAACTATGGGAGCAGAAAAAGAAAGGGGCTAGTTTTCATAATTTCAAAAATAACAAAACATTTGATGAATCGGACTTCCAACATCAAATGACCATAACTTTTGACTGGGGTATCGTAACGACTATTATAATATATCAAATCGGAGCTCGTCTCGATCCATACAATAATTGTTGGCCTCGGAATGGAACCTGATTTTTGTACCCAAATTCCATCGTGTACCTAACTTATCGAGGGTTTTAAGATTTTGTCGTAAATTTGCGGTTTACTTACCTTCGATATGATTCAATAGAGCTATCAATGAGATATTGGTTCCGACAAAGGTTTCTTTATTTATTTGGTCATTAAATCTGTATTCTTCCTAAAAACGTATGGGAGCAGAAAAAGAAAAGGGCTAGTTTTCAAAACTTCAAAAATACGAAAAAATTTGATGTATTAGACTTCCAACATCAAATGACCATAACTTTTAACTCGGGTATCGTAACGACTATTATAATATATCAAAATCGGAGCATGTCTCGATCCATACAATAATTGTTGGCCTAGAATTGGAACCTGATTTCCGTACCCAAATTCCATCGTTTACATAACTTATCGAGGGTTTGAAGATTTTGTCGTAAATTTCCGGTTTACTTACTTTCGATTTGAATCGATAGAGCTGTAAATGAGATATTGGATCCGACAAAGGTTTCTTTATTTTTTTGGTCATTAAATCTATATTCTTCCTAAAAACGTATGGGAGCAAAAAAAGAAAGGGGCTAGTTTTCAAAACATCGAAAATACGAAAACATTTGATGAATCAGACTTCCAACATCAAATGACCATAACTTTTAACTGGGGTATCGTAACGACTATTATAATATATCAAAATCGGAGCTCGTCTCGATCTATACAATAATTGTTGGCCTAGCATTGGAACCTGATTTCTGTACCCAAATTCCATCGTTTACATAACATATCGAGGGTTTTAAGATTTTGTCGTAAATTTGCGGTTTACTTACCTTCGATATGATTCAATAGAGCTGTCAATGAGATATTGGTTCCGACAAAGGTTTCTTTATTTATTTGGTCATTAAATCTGTATTCTTCCTAAAACCGTATGTGAGCAGAAAAAGAAAGGGGCTAGTTTTCAAAACATCACAAATACGAAAACATTTGATGAATCAGACTTCCAACATCAAATGACCATAACTTTTAACTGGGGTATCGTAATGACTATTATAATATATCAAAATCGGAGCTCATCTCGATCCATACAATAATTGTTGGCCTAGCATTGGAACCTGATTTCTCTACCCAAATTCCATCGTTTACATAACTTATCGAGGGTTTGAAGATTTTGTCGTAAATTTGCGGTTTACTTACCTTCGATTTGAATCAATAGAGCTGTGATGAGTGCTCAAAAAGCACTAAAATAACCATGATTTTATGTACCTTAATTGATTAAAAATACATATATTTATATGTTTTATCATATATTTATATAAATTTGTCTTTTTCGGAATCACGGGTATTTTTATTGTTTTTCAGGTATTTTGGCTTAAAAACGCAATGTAAAGACTCAAAGAGGAATATTTGAAGCAATACATCACAAATATATCAATAAATAAGTGAGAAAAGGTCAACAAACATGGAAAAATCGGACGAAATGGGTCGAAAAGGTCAAAAATGTCAAAAAGACGGAAATCGCGCGCCGCAGCCCAGCCGTGCGCGCAGCCCAGCGCCCCAGCGCCCAGCCGCGCGCGCCCCAGCGCGCCCCAGCGCCCCACTCCGCGCGCGCCCGCGCGCGCTGGCATGCCAAGCTGCGCGCTGGCACTGTTCACGTGCGCCGAGCTGCGCGCAGCGACAGCCCCAGCGCGCGCGCGCAGCGCCCCAGCAGCCCCCCTCCGCGCGCCCAACGCGTTTTCGCCCCATTTTTCACGTGCAGCCGCCCCTGTGACGTCATGCTGACGTCATTGATGACATCAGCAATTCCAATACGCGTTTTTACATTTTTTAATATTTTTTTAACATTTTTTTACTCATTTTTTCTCTCCATCCTCACCTATAAATACCCCCCTTCCATTCACTTCAAAACACACCTTCAAAACTCACTTCTCTCTTCTTTCTTTCTCTCATTTCTTAGTTTTTAGTTTCTCTTAGTTTCTTTCTAAGTTTCTAAGCTTTTCTTAGTTTTTTCTCTTAGTTTTTAGTTCAATTCTCTTAGGTTTAGTGTTCTTCTCTTTTTGAGAGGAACTTGTAATGTTTTTGTAATAATTTAGATTTTTGATTCAATATATGGAAGTGCAAATTCCGCTCGGAGGTTTTCTAGCAACGGGAATAGCGTCGAAGTTCTGTAAGGATTTTATTTTCTTTACAGTTATTTTTACGCTTTATTCTTACATGTTATATTCAACTTGTCTGTGGTTAAATTTAACTATGCTAGCTGTTTAGTAAAAATGATGTAATAACGACGTTGTTATGCTTGCGAAATATTAAATAGGTAAAAATCTTTAAAATGAATTGATTTTGTTTTTATTCAAGATTTTATATTAAGAATGTTAGAGAGAAATATATTATTTTTCATTACAAACTTAAACCCGAAAATTAGATTTTAAGGTTTAGTTATCCGGTCTAATTTAGAGTAGTGCTCTTTTATTTGTTGGTACAATCGCCCGGTAGTTAGAGTGAAACTCTATTTCAAAAGTTTTTATAAGAATTATTATGTGAAAATTTATTGACAACATGTTTTCAATAGTGGTTTTAAAACTTGAAAGTTAGTACTCGGATAATTAAATTCTTAAGTTTAATTTGGACACCTTGAATAATGTTTAAATTGTCTAACCCCACCAAAGGTGGCATTTAAATGGTTCATTTTCAATCTCTTAGAAAAAGGAATTAATTTAATTAAGCATATTAGTTATCAACCCCACCCATAGGTGTTAATTGATTTGTTTAGTTAACAAAGAATATCTAACCCCACCAAAGGTGGTATTTATATAAAAAAGAGAGAATCAATAAAATATCAATTTATATCTTTAATAACCTAGTTAATATGAGCAAGCATAATTAATTTAGTTATTATATCCATAAATACTCCGCTAATATAAATGATAAAAATTTGCATGAATATTTATTGAATCCGTATATATGTTTATTTTTAGATAATTATTTATTGAATTTGTATCTATGTTTATTTTTATGTTATTAGACTATATTTAATTAATCTGTATATATGTTTATTTTATGTTATTAGATTAGGAACACAAAAACCAAACTATCGTGACAGGATGTTTAGGATTTAATTTCGTTTTTAAAAGTTTGAATAATAAATTAAAAACCACATACATTCCTTCCTTAGATCGACCTTGGGAGTATACTTATCATTTTCTTCGAAATGATTCGTGCACTTGCGAGAGTTTTATAAATATTAAAACCAAAGTATTTGCGGGAATCGGCGATGCCGGTTTTCGTTCATCAAGCTGTAAATGAGATATTGCATCCGACAAAGGTTTCTCTATTTATTTGGTCAATAAATATGTATTCTTCCTAAAAAAACTATGGGAGCAGAAAAAGAAAGGGGCTAGTTTTCATAATTTCAAAAATAACAAAACATTTGATGAATCGGACTTCCAACATCAAATGACCATAACTTTTGACTCGGGTATCGTAACGACTATTATAATATATCAAATCGGAGCTCGTCTCGATCCATACAATAATTGTTGGCCTCGGAATGGAACCTGATTTTTGTACCCAAATTCCATCGTGTACCTAACTTATCGAGGGTTTTAAGATTTTGTCGTAAATTTGCGGTTTACTTACCTTCGATATGATTCAATAGAGCTATCAATGAGATATTGGTTCCGACAAAGGTTTCTTTATTTATTTGGTCATTAAATCTGTATTCTTCCTAAAAACGTATGCGAGCAGAAAAAGAAAAGGGCTAGTGTTCAAAACTTCAAAAATACGAAAACATTTGATGAATCAGACTTCCAACATCAAATGACCATAACTTTTGACTGGGGTATCGTAAAGACTATTATAATATATCAAAATCGGAGCTCGTCTCGATCCATACAATAATTGTTGGCCTAGCATTTGAGCCTGATTTCCGTACACAAATTCCATCGTTTACATAAATTATCGAGGGTTTGAAGATTTTTCATCAATTTCCGATTTACTTACTTTGGATTTGAATCAATAGAGCTGTAAATGAGATATTGGATCCGAAAAAGGTTTCTTTATTTATTTGGTCATTAAATCTGTATTCTTCCTAAAAAACTATGGGAGCAGAAAAAGAAAGGGGCTAGTTTTCATAATTTCAAAAATAACAAAACATTTGATGAATCAGACTTCCAACATCAAATGACCATAACTTTTGACTGGGGTATCGTAACGAATATTATAATATATCAAATCGGAGCTCGTCTCGATCCATACAATAATTTTTGGCCTCGGAATGGAACCTGATTTCTGTACCCAAATTCCATCGTGTACATAACCTATCGATGGTTTTAAGATTTTGTCGTAAATTTGCGGTTTACTTACCTTCGATATAATTCAATAGAGCTGTCAATGAGATATTGGTTTCGACAAAGGTTTATTTATTTATTTGGTCATTAAATCTGTATTTTTCCTAAAAACGTATGGGAGCAGAAAAAGAAAGGGGCTAGTTTTCAAAACTTCAAAAATACGAAAAAATTTGATGAATTACACTTCCAACATCAAATGACCATAACTTTTAACTCGGGTATCGTAACGACTATTATAATATATCAAAATCGGAGCATGTCTCGATCCATACAATAATTGTTGGCCTAGAATTGGAACCTGATTTCCGTACCCAAATTCCATCGTTTACATAACTTATCGAGGGTTTGAAGATTTTGTCGTAAATTTCCGGTTTACTTACTTTCGATTTGAATCGATAGAGGTGTAAATGAGATATTGGATCCGACAAAGGTTTCTTTATTTTTTTGGTCATTAAATCTATATTCTTCCTAAAAACGTATGGGAGCAGAAAAAGAAAGGGGCTAGTTTTCAAAACATCGAAAATACGAAAACATTTGATGAATCAGACTTCCAACATCAAATGACCATAACTTTTAACTGGGGTATCGTAACGACTATTATAATATATCAAAATCGGAGCTCGTCTCGATCTATACAATAATTGTTGGCCTAGCATTGGAACCTGATTTCTGTACCCAAATTCCATCGTTTACATAACATATCGAGGGTTTTAAGATTTTGTCGTAAATTTGCGGTTTACTTACCTTCGATATGATTCAATAGAGCTGTCAATGAGATATTGGTTCCGACAAAGGTTTCTTTATTTATTTGGTCATTAAATCTGTATTCTTCCTAAAACCGTATGTGAGCAGAAAAAGAAAGGGGCTAGTTTTCAAAACATCACAAATACGAAAACATTTGATGAATCAGACTTCCAACATCAAATGACCATAACTTTTAACTGGGGTATCGTAATGACTATTATAATATATCAAAATCGGAGCTCATCTCGATCCATACAATAATTGTTGGCCTAGCATTGGAACCTGATTTCTCTACCCAAATTCCATCGTTTACATAACTTATCGAGGGTTTGAAGATTTTGTCGTAAATTTGCGGTTTACTTACCTTCGATTTGAATCAATAGAGCTGTAAATGAGATATTGCATCCGACAAAGGTTTCTCTATTTATTTGGTCAATAAATATGTATTCTTCCTAAAAAAACTATGGGAGCAGAAAAAGAAAGGGGCTAGTTTTCATAATTTCAAAAATAACAAAACATTTGATGAATCGGACTTCCAACATCAAATGACCATAACTTTTGACTGGGGTATCGTAACGACTATTATAATATATCAAATCGGAGCTCGTCTCGATCCATACAATAATTGTTGGCCTCGGAATGGAACCTGATTTTTGTACCCAAATTCCATCGTGTACCTAACTTATCGAGGGTTTTAAGATTTTGTCGTAAATTTGCGGTTTACTTACCTTCGATATGATTCAATAGAGCTATCAATGAGATATTGGTTCCGACAAAGGTTTCTTTATTTATTTGGTCATTAAATCTGTATTCTTCCTAAAAACGTATGGGAGCAGAAAAAGAAAAGGGCTAGTTTTCAAAACTTCAAAAATACGAAAACATTTGATGAATCAGACTTCCAACATCAAATGACCATAACTTTTGACTGGGGTATCGTAAAGACTATTATAATATATCAAAATCGGAGCTCATCTCGATCCATACAATAATTGTTGGCCTAGCATTTGAGCCTGATTTCCGTACCCAAATTCCATCGTTTACATAAATTATCGAGGGTTTGAAGATTTTCTCATCAATTTCCGATTTACTTACTTTCGATTTGAATCAATAGAGCTGTAAATGAGATATTGGATCCGAAAAAGGTTTCTTTATTTATTTGGTCATTAAATCTGTATTCTTCCTAAAAAACTATGGGAGCAGAAAAAGAAAGGGGCTAGTTTTCATAATTTCAAAAATAACAAAACATTTGATGAATCAGACTTCCAACATCAAATGACCATAACTTTTGACTGGGGTATCGTAACGAATATTATAATATATCAAATCGGAGCTCGTCTCGATCCATACAATAATTTTTGGCCTCGGAATGGAACCTGATTTCTGTACCCAAATTCCATCGTGTACATAACCTATCGATGGTTTTAAGATTTTGTCGTAAATTTGCGGTTTACTTACCTTCGATATGATTCAATAGAGCTGTCAATGAGATATTGGTTACGACAAAGGTTTCTTTATTTATTTGGTCATTAAATCGGTATTCTTCCTAAAAACGTATGGGAGTAGAAAAAGAAAGGGGCTAGTTTTCAAAACATCAAAAATACGAAAACATTTGATGAATCAGACTTCCAACATCAAATGACCATAACTTTTAACTAGGGTATCGTAACGACTATTATATTATATCAAAATCGGAGCTCGTCTCGATCCATACAATAATTGTTGGCCTAGCATTGGAACCTGATTTCCGTACCCAAATTCCATCGTTTGCATAACTTATCGAGGGTTTGAAGAATTTGTCGTAAATTTCCGGTTTACTTACTTTCGATTTGAATCAATAGAGCTGTAAATGAGATATTGGATCTGACAAAGGTTTCTTTATTTTTTTGGTCATTAAATCTGTATTCTTCCTAAAAACGTATGGGAGCAGAAAAAGAAAGGGGATAGTTTTCCAAACTTCGAAAATACGAAAACATTTGATGAATCAGACTTCCAACATCAAATGACTATAACTTTTAACTCGGGTATCGTAACGACTATTATAATATATCAAAATCGGAGCTCGTCTCGATCCATACAATAATTGTTGGCCTAGCATTGGAACCTGATTTCTGTACCCAAATTCCATCGTTTACATAACTTATCGAGGGTTTTAAGATTTTGTCGTAAATTTGCTGTTTACTTACCTTCGATATGATTCAATAGAGCTATCAATGAGATATTGGTTCCGACAAAGGTTTCTTTATTTATTTGGTCATTAAATCTGTATTCTTCCTAAAAAAACTATCGGAGCAGAAAAAGAAAGGGGCTAGTTTTCAAAACTTCAAAAATAACAAAACATTTGATGAATGAGACTTCCAACATCAAATGACCATAACTTTTGACTGGGGTATCGTAATGACTATTATAATATATCAAATCGGAGCTCGTCTCGATCCATACAATAATTGTTGGCCTCGGAATGGAACCTGATTTTTGTACCCAAATTCCATCGTGTACCTAACTTATCGATGGTTTTAAGATTTTCTCGTAAATTTGAGGTTTACTTACCTTCGATATGATTCAATAGAGCTGTCAATGAGATATTGGTTCCGACAAAGGTTTCTTTATTTATTTGGTCATTAAATCTGTATTCTTCCTAAAAACGTATGGGAGCAGAAAAAGAAAGGGGCTAGTTTTCAAAACTTCAAAAATACGAAAACATTTGATGAATCAGACTTCCAACATCAAATGACCATAACTTTTAACTCGGGTATCGTAACGACTATTATAATATATCAAAATCGGAGCTCGTCTCGATCCATACAATAATTGTTGGCCTAACATTGGAACCTGATTTCCATACCCAAATTCCATCGTTTACATAACTTATCGAGGGTTTGAAGATTTTGTCGTAAATTTCCGGTTTACTTACCTTCGATTTGAATCAATAGAGTTGTAAATGAGATATTGGATCCGACAAAGGTTCCTTTATTTTTTTGGTCATTAAATCTGTATTCTTCCTAAAAACGTATGCGAGTAGAAAAAGAAAAGGGCTAGTTTTCAAAACTTCAAAAATACGAAAACATTTGATGAATCAGACTTCCAACATCAAATGACCATAACTTTTAACTGGGGTATCGTAACGACTATTATAATATATCAAAATCAGAGCTGATCTCGATCCATACAATAATTGTTGGCCTAGCATTGGAACCTGATTTCTCTACCCAAATTCCATCGTTTACATAACTTATCGAGGGTTTGAAGATTTTGTCGTAAATTTGCGGTTTACTTACCTTCGATTTGAATCAATAGAGCTGTAAATGAGATATTGCATCCGACAAAGGTTTCTCTCTTTATTTCGTCAATAAATATGTATTCTTCCTAAAAAAACTATGGGAGCAGAAAAAGAAAGGGGCTAGTTTTCATAATTTCAAAAATAACAAAACATTTGATGAATCGGACTTCCAACATCAAATGACCATAACTTTTGACTGGGGTATCGTAACGACTATTATAATATTTCAAATCGGAGCTCGTGTCGATCCATACAATAATTGTTGGCCTCGGAATGGAACCTGATTTCTGTACCCAAATTCCATCGTGTACATAACCTATCGATGGTTTTAAGATTTTGTCGTAAATTTGCGGTTTACTTACCTTCGATATGATTCAATAGAGCTGTCAATGAGATATTGGTTTCGACAAAGGTTTCTTTATTTATTTGGTCATTAAATCTGTATTCTTCCTAAAATCATATGGGAGCAGAAAAAGAAAGGGGCTAGTTTTCAAAACTTCAAAAATACGAAAAAATTTGATGAATTAGACTTCCAACATCAAATGACCATAACTTTTAACTCGGGTATCGTAACGACTATTATAATATATCAAAATCGGAGCATGTCTCGATCCATACAATAATTGTTGGCCTTGAATTGGAACCTGATTTCCGTACCCAAATTCCATCGTTTACATAACTTATCGAGGGTTTGAAGATTTTGTCGTAAATTTCCGGTTTACTTACTTTCGATTTGAATCGATAGAGCTGTAAATGAGATATTGGATCCGACAAAGGTTTCTTTATTTTTTTGGTCATTAAATCTGTATTCTTCCTAAAAACGTATGGGAGCAGAAAAAGAAAGGGGCTAGTTTTCGAAACATCGAAAATACGAAAACATTTGATGAATCAGACTTCCAACATCAAATGACCATAACTTTTAACTGGGGTATCGTAACGACTATTATAATATATCAAAATCGGAGCTCGTCTCGATCTATACAATAATTGTTGGCCTAGCATTGGAACCTGATTTCTGTACCCAAATTCCATCGTTTACATAACTTATCGAGGGTTTTAAGATTTTGTCGTAAATTTGCGGTTTACTTACCTTCGATATGATTCAATAGAGCTGTCAATGAGATATTGGTTCCGACAAAGGTTCCTTTATTTATTTGGTCATTAAATCTGTATTCTTCCTAAAACCGTATGTGAGCAGAAAAAGAAAGGGGCTAGTTTTCAAAACTTCACAAATACGAAAACATTTGATGAATCAGACTTCCAACATCAAATGACCATAACTTTTAACTGGGATATCGTAACGACTATTATAATATATCAAAATCGGAGCTCATCTCGATCCATACAATAATTGTTGGCCTAGCATTGGAACCTGATTTCTCTACCCAAATTCCATCGTTTACATAACTTATCGAGGGTTTGAATATTTTGTCGTAAATTTGCGGTTTACTTACTTTCGATTTGAATCAACAGAGCTGTAAATGAGATATTGGATCCGACAAAGGTTTCTTTATTTATTTGGTCAATAAATCCGTATTCTTCCTAAAAAACTATGGGAGCAATAAAAGAAAGAGGCTAGTTTTCATAATTTTAAAAATAACAAAACATTTGATGAATCAGACTTCCAACATCAAATGACCATAACTTTTGACTGGGGTATCGTAACGACTATTATAATATATCAAATCGGAGCTTGTCTCGATCCATACAATAATTGTTGCCCTCGGAATGGAACCTGATTTCTGTACCCAAATTCCATCGTGTACATAACTTATCGATGGTTTTAAGATTTTGTCGTAAATTTGCGGTTTACTTACCTTCGATATGATTCAATAGAGCTGTCAATGAGATATTGGTTCCGACAAAGGTTTCTTTATTTATTTGGTCATTAAATCTGTATTCTTCCTAAAAAACTATGGGAGCAGAAAAAGAAAGGGGCTAGTTTTCAAAACATCAAAAATAACAAAACATTTGATGAATCAGACTTCCAACATCAAATGACCATAACTTTTGACTGGGGTATCGTAACGACTATTATAATATATCAAATCGGAGCTCGTGTCGATCCATACAATAATTGTGGGCCTAGCATTGGAACCTGATTTCCGTACCCAAATTACATCGTTTACATAACTTATCGAGGGTTTGAAGATTTTGTCGTAAATTTGCGGTTTACTTACCTTCGATTTGAATCAATAGAGCTGTAAATGAGATATTGCATCCGACAAAGGTTTCTTTATTTATTTGGTCATTAAATCTGTATTCTTCCTAAAAAGCTATGGGAGCAGAAAAAGAAAAGGGCTAGTTTTCAAAACTTCAAAAATACGAAAACATTTGATGAATCAGACTTCCAACATCAAATGACCATAACTTTTAACTGGGGTATCGTAACGACTATTATAATATATCAAAATCGGAGCTCATCTCGATCCATACAATAATTGTTGGCCTAGCATGGGAACCTGATTTCTCTACCCAAATTCCATCGTTTACATAACTTATCGAGGGTTTGAAGATTTTGTCGTAAATTTGCTGTTTACTTACCTTCGATTTGAATCAATAGAGCGGTAAATGAGATATTGCATCCGACAAAGGTTTCTCTATTTATTTGGTCAATAAATATGTATTCTTCCTAAAAAAACTATGGGGGCAGAAAAAGAAAGGGGCTAGTTTTCATAATTTCAAAAATAACAAAACATTTGATGAATCGGACTTCCAACATCAAATGACAATAACTTTTGACTGGGGTATCGTAACGACTATTATAATATATCAAATCGAAGCTCGTCTCGATCCATACAATAATTGTTGGCCACGGAATGGAACCTGATTTCTGTACCCAAATTCCATCGTGTACATAACCTATCGATTGTTTTAAGATTTTGTCGTAAATTTGCGGTTTACTTACCTTCGATATGATTCAAGAGAGCTGTCAATGAGATATTGGTTTCGACAAAGGTTTCTTTATTTATTTGGTCATTAAATCTGTATTCTTCCTAAAAACGTATGTGAGCAGAAAAAGAAAGGGGCGAGTTTCCAAAACTTCACAAATACGAAAACATTTGATGAATCAGACTTCCAACATCAAATGACCATAACTTTTAACTCGGGTATCGTAACGACTATTATACTATATCAAAATCGGAGCACGTCTCGATCCATACAATAATTGTTTCCCTAGAATTGGAACCTGATTTCCGTACCCAAATTCCATCGTTTACATAACTTATCGAGGGTTTGAAGATTTTGTCGTAAATTTCCGGTTTACTTACTTTCGATTTGAATCGATAGAGCTGTAAATGAGATATTGGATCCGACAAAGGTTTCTTTATTTTTTTGGTCATTAAATCTGTATTCTTCCTAAAAACGTATGGGAGCAGAAAAAGAAAGGTGCTAGTTTTCAAAACTTCGAAAATACGAAAACATTTGATGAATCAGACTTCCAACATCAAATGACCATAACTTTTAACTGGGGTATCGTAACGACTATTATAATATATCAAAATCGGAGCTCGTCTCGATCCATACAATAATTGTTGGCCTAGCATTGGAACCTGATTTCTGTACCCAAAGTCCATCGTTTACATAACTTATCGAGGGTTTTAAGATTTTGTCGTAAATTTGCGGTTTACTTACCTTCGATATGATTCAATAGAGCTGTCAATGAGATATTGGTTTCGACAAAGGTTTCTTTATTTATTTGGTCATTAAATCTGTATTCTTCCTAAAATCATATGGGAGCAGAAAAAGAAAGGGGCTAGTTTTCAAAACTTCAAAAATACGAAAAAATTTGATGAATTAGACTTCCAACATCAAATGACCATAACTTTTAACTCGGGTATCGTAACGACTATTATAATATATCAAAATCGGAGCATGTCTCGATCCATACAATAATTGTTGGCCTTGAATTGGAACCTGATTTCCGTACCCAAATTCCATCGTTTACATAACTTATCGAGGGTTTGAAGATTTTGTCGTAAATTTCCGGTTTACTTACTTTCGATTTGAATCGATAGAGCTGTAAATGAGATATTGGATCCGACAAAGGTTTCTTTATTTTTTTGGTCATTAAATCTGTATTCTTCCTAAAAACGTATGGGAGCAGAAAAAGAAAGGGGCTAGTTTTCGAAACATCGAAAATACGAAAACATTTGATGAATCAGACTTCCAACATCAAATGACCATAACTTTTAACTGGGGTATCGTAACGACTATTATAATATATCAAAATCGGAGCTCGTCTCGATCTATACAATAATTGTTGGCCTAGCATTGGAACCTGATTTCTGTACCCAAATTCCATCGTTTACATAACTTATCGAGGGTTTTAAGATTTTGTCGTAAATTTGCGGTTTACTTACCTTCGATATGATTCAATAGAGCTGTCAATGAGATATTGGTTCCGACAAAGGTTCCTTTATTTATTTGGTCATTAAATCTGTATTCTTCCTAAAACCGTATGTGAGCAGAAAAAGAAAGGGGCTAGTTTTCAAAACTTCACAAATACGAAAACATTTGATGAATCAGACTTCCAACATCAAATGACCATAACTTTTAACTGGGATATCGTAACGACTATTATAATATATCAAAATCGGAGCTCATCTCGATCCATACAATAATTGTTGGCCTAGCATTGGAACCTGATTTCTCTACCCAAATTCCATCGTTTACATAACTTATCGAGGGTTTGAATATTTTGTCGTAAATTTGCGGTTTACTTACTTTCGATTTGAATCAACAGAGCTGTAAATGAGATATTGGATCCGACAAAGGTTTCTTTATTTATTTGGTCAATAAATCCGTATTCTTCCTAAAAAACTATGGGAGCAATAAAAGAAAGAGGCTAGTTTTCATAATTTTAAAAATAACAAAACATTTGATGAATCAGACTTCCAACATCAAATGACCATAACTTTTGACTGGGGTATCGTAACGACTATTATAATATATCAAATCGGAGCTTGTCTCGATCCATACAATAATTGTTGCCCTCGGAATGGAACCTGATTTCTGTACCCAAATTCCATCGTGTACATAACTTATCGATGGTTTTACGATTTTGTCGTAAATTTGCGGTTTACTTACCTTCGATATGATTCAATAGAGCTGTCAATGAGATATTGGTTCCGACAAAGGTTTCTTTATTTATTTGGTCATTAAATCTGTATTCTTCCTAAAAAACTATGGGAGCAGAAAAAGAAAGGGGCTAGTTTTCAAAACATCAAAAATAACAAAACATTTGATGAATCAGACTTCCAACATCAAATGACCATAACTTTTGACTGGGGTATCGTAACGACTATTATAATATATCAAATCGGAGCTCGTGTCGATCCATACAATAATTGTGGGCCTAGCATTGGAACCTGATTTCCGTACCCAAATTACATCGTTTACATAACTTATCGAGGGTTTGAAGATTTTGTCGTAAATTTGCGGTTTACTT
Organism: Hippophae tibetana; assembly: GCA_037013495.1. Lineage (NCBI taxonomy): Eukaryota > Viridiplantae > Streptophyta > Magnoliopsida > Rosales > Elaeagnaceae > Hippophae > Hippophae tibetana. The sequence goes on from CM072801.1 coordinate 82,446,608, forward strand.
ACCTTCGATTTGAATCAATAGAGCTGTAAATGAGATATTGCATCCGACAAAGGTTTCTTTATTTATTTGGTCATTAAATCTGTATTCTTCCTAAAAAGTTATGGGAGCAGAAAAAGAAAAGGGCTAGTTTTCAAAACTTCAAAAATACGAAAACATTTGATGAATCAGACTTCCAACATCAAATGACCATAACTTTTAACTGGGGTATCGTAACGACTATTATAATATATCAAAATCGGAGCTCATCTCGATCCATACAATAATTGTTGGCCTAGCATGGGAACCTGATTTCTCTACCCAAATTCCATCGTTTACATAACTTATCGAGGGTTTGAAGATTTTGTCGTAAATTTGCTGTTTACTTACCTTCGATTTGAATCAATAGAGCGGTAAATGAGATATTGCATCCGACAAAGGTTTCTCTATTTATTTGGTCAATAAATATGTATTCTTCCTAAAAAAACTATGGGGGCAGAAAAAGAAAGGGGCTAGTTTTCATAATTTCAAAAATAACAAAACATTTGATGAATCGGACTTCCAACATCAAATGACAATAACTTTTGACTGGGGTATCGTAACGACTATTATAATATATCAAATCGAAGCTCGTCTCGATCCATACAATAATTGTTGGCCACGGAATGGAACCTGATTTCTGTACCCAAATTCCATCGTGTACATAACCTATCGATTGTTTTAAGATTTTGTCGTAAATTTGCGGTTTACTTACCTTCGATATGATTCAAGAGAGCTGTCAATGAGATATTGGTTTCGACAAAGGTTTCTTTATTTATTTGGTCATTAAATCTGTATTCTTCCTAAAAACGTATGTGAGCAGAAAAAGAAAGGGGCGAGTTTTCAAAACTTCACAAATACGAAAACATTTGATGAATCAGACTTCCAACATCAAATGACCATAACTTTTAACTCGGGTATCGTAACGACTATTATACTATATCAAAATCGGAGCACGTCTCGATCCATACAATAATTGTTTCCCTAGAATTGGAACCTGATTTCCGTACCCAAATTCCATCGTTTACATAACTTATCGAGGGTTTGAAGATTTTGTCGTAAATTTCCGGTTTACTTACTTTCGATTTGAATCGATAGAGCTGTAAATGAGATATTGGATCCGACAAAGGTTTCTTTATTTTTTTGGTCATTAAATCTGTATTCTTCCTAAAAACGTATGGGAGCAGAAAAAGAAAGGTGCTAGTTTTCAAAACTTCGAAAATACGAAAACATTTGATGAATCAGACTTCCAACATCAAATGACCATAACTTTTAACTGGGGTATCGTAACGACTATTATAATATATCAAAATCGGAGCTCGTCTCGATCCATACAATAATTGTTGGCCTAGCATTGGAACCTGATTTCTGTACCCAAAGTCCATCGTTTACATAACTTATCGAGGGTTTTAAGATTTTGTCGTAAATTTCGGTTTACTTACCTTCGATATGATTCAATAGAGCTGTCAATGAGATATTGGTTCCGACAAAGGTTTCTTTATTTATTTTGTCATTAAATCTGTATTCTTCCTAAAACCGTATGGGAGGAGAAAAAGAAAGGGGCTAGTTTTCAAAATTTCACAAATACGAAAACATTTGATGAATCAGACTTCCAACATCAAATGACCATAACTTTTAACTGGGGTATCGTAGCGACTATTATAATATATCAAAATCGGAGCTCATCTCGATCCATACAATAATTGTTGGCCTAGCATTGGAACCTGATTTGTCTACCCAAATTCCATCGTTTACATAACTTATCGAGGGTTTGAAGATTTTGTCGTAAATTTGCGGTTTACTTACCTTCGATTTGAATCAATAGAGCGGTAAATGAGATATTGCATCCGACAAAGGTTTCTCTATTTATTTGGTCAATAAATATGTATTCTTCCTAAAAAAACTATGGGGGCAGAAAAAGAAAGGGGCTAGTTTTCATAATTTCAAAAATAACAAAACATTTGATGAATCGGACTTCCAACATCAAATGACCATAACTTTTGACTGGGGTATCGTAACGACTATTATAATATATCAAATCGAAGCTCGTCTCGATCCATACAATAATTGTTGGCCACGGAATGGAACCTGATTTCTGTACCCAAATTCCATCGTGTACATAACCTATCGATTGTTTTAAGATTTTGTCGTAAATTTGCGGTTTACTTACCTTCGATATGATTCAAGAGAGCTGTCAATGAGATATTGGTTTCGACAAAGGTTTCTTTATTTATTTGGTCATTAAATCTGTATTCTTCCTAAAAACGTATGGGAGCAGAAAAAGAAAGGGGCGAGTTTTCAAAACTTCACAAATACGAAAACATTTGATGAATCAGACTTCCAACATCAAATGACCATAACTTTTAACTCGGGTATCGTAACGACTATTATACTATATCAAAATCGGAGCACGTCTCGATCCATACAATAATTGTTTCCCTAGAATTGGAACCTGATTTCCGTACCCAAATTCCATCGTTTACATAACTTATCGAGGGTTTGAAGATTTTGTCGTAAATTTCCGGTTTACTTACTTTCGATTTGAATCGATAGAGCTGTAAATGAGATATTGGATCCGACAAAGGTTTCTTTATTTTTTAGGTCATTAAATCTGTATTCTTCCTAAAAACGTATGGGAGCAGAAAAAGAAAGGGGCTAGTTTTCGAAACATCGAAAATACGAAAACATTTGATGAATCAGACTTCCAACATCAAATGACCATAACTTTTAACTGGGGTATCGTAACGACTATTATAATATATCAAAATCGGAGCTCGTCTCGATCTATACAATAATTGTTGGCCTAGCATTGGAACCTGATTTCTGTACCCAAATTCCATCGTTTACATAACTTATCGAGGGTTTGAAGATTTTGTCGTAAATTTGCGGTTTACTTACCTTCGATTTGAATCAATAGAGCGGTAAATGAGATATTGCATCCGACAAAGGTTTCTCTATTTATTTGGTCAATAAATATGTATTCTTCCTAAAAAAACTATGGGGGCAGAAAAAGAAAGGGGCTAGTTTTCATAATTTCAAAAATAACAAAACATTTGATGAATCGGACTTCCAACATCAAATGACCATAACTTTTGACTGGGGTATCGTAACGACTATTATAATATATCAAATCGAAGCTCGTCTCGATCCATACAATAATTGTTGGCCACGGAATGGAACCTGATTTCTGTACCCAAATTCCATCGTGTACATAACCTATCGATTGTTTTAAGATTTTGTCGTAAATTTGCGGTTTACTTACCTTCGATATGATTCAAGAGAGCTGTCAATGAGATATTGGTTTCGACAAAGGTTTCTTTATTTATTTGGTCATTAAATCTGTATTCTTCCTAAAAACGTATGGGAGCAGAAAAAGAAAGGGGCGAGTTTTCAAAACTTCACAAATACGAAAACATTTGATGAATCAGACTTCCAACATCAAATGACCATAACTTTTAACTCGGGTATCGTAACGACTATTATACTATATCAAAATCGGAGCACGTCTCGATCCATACAATAATTGTTTCCCTAGAATTGGAACCTGATTTCCGTACCCAAATTCCATCGTTTACATAACTTATCGAGGGTTTGAAGATTTTGTCGTAAATTTCCGGTTTACTTACTTTCGATTTGAATCGATAGAGCTGTAAATGAGATATTGGATCCGACAAAGGTTTCTTTATTTTTTAGGTCATTAAATCTGTATTCTTCCTAAAAACGTATGGGAGCAGAAAAAGAAAGGGGCTAGTTTTCGAAACATCGAAAATACGAAAACATTTGATGAATCAGACTTCCAACATCAAATGACCATAACTTTTAACTGGGGTATCGTAACGACTATTATAATATATCAAAATCGGAGCTCGTCTCGATCTATACAATAATTGTTGGCCTAGCATTGGAACCTGATTTCTGTACCCAAATTCCATCGTTTACATAACTTATCGAGGGTTTTAAGATTTTGTCGTAAATTTGCGGTTTACTTACCTTCGATATGATTCAATAGAGCTGTCAATGAGATATTGGTTCCGACAAAGGTTTCTTTATTTATTTGGTCATTAAATCTGTATTCTTCCTAAAACCGTATGTGAGCAGAAAAAGAAAGGGGCTAGTTTTCAAAACTTCACAAATACGAAAACATTTGATGAATCAGACTTCCAACATCAAATGACCATAACTTTTAACTGGGATATCGTAACGACTATTATAATATATCAAAATCGGAGCTCATCTCGATCCATACAATAATTGTTGGCCTAGCATTGGAACCTGATTTCTCTACCCAAATTCCATCGTTTACATAACTTATCGAGGGTTTGAATATTTTGTCGTAAATTTGCGGTTTACTTACTTTCGATTTGAATCAACAGAGCTGTAAATGAGATATTGGATCCAACAAAGGTTTCTTTATTTATTTGGTCAATAAATCCGTATTCTTCCTAAAAAACTATGGGAGCAATAAAAGAAAGAGGCTAGTTTTCATAATTTTAAAAATAACAAAACATTTGATGAATCAGACTTCCAACATCAAATGACCATAACTTTTGACTGGGGTATCGTAACGACTATTATAATATATCAAATCGGAGCTTGTCTCGATCCATACAATAATTGTTGCCCTCGGAATGGAACCTGATTTCTGTACCCAAATTCCATCGTGTACATAACTTATCGATGGTTTTAAGATTTTGTCGTAAATTTGCGGTTTACTTACCTTCGATATGATTCAATAGAGCTGTCAATGAGATATTGGTTCCGACAAAGGTTTCTTTATTTATTTGGTCATTAAATCTGTATTCTTCCTAAAAAACTATGGGAGCAGAAAAAGAAAGGGGCTAGTTTTCAAAACATCAAAAATAACAAAACATTTGATGAATCAGACTTCCAACATCAAATGACCATAACTTTTGACTGGGGTATCGTAACGACTATTATAATATATCAAATCGGAGCTCGTGTCGATCCATACAATAATTGTGGGCCTAGCATTGGAACCTGATTTCCGTACCCAAATTACATCGTTTACATAACTTATCGAGGGTTTGAAGATTTTGTCGTAAATTTGCGGTTTACTTACCTTCGATTTGAATCAATAGAGCTGTAAATGAGATATTGCATCCGACAAAGGTTTCTTTATTTATTTGGTCATTAAATCTGTATTCTTCCTAAAAACGTATGGGAGCAGAAAAAGAAAGGGGCTAGTTTTCGAAACATCGAAAATACGAAAACATTTGATGAATCAGACTTACAACATCAAATGACCATAACTTTTAACTGGGGTATCGTAACGACTATTATAATATATCAAAATCGGAGCTCGTCTCGATCTATACAATAATTGTTGGCCTAGCATTGGAACCTGATTTCTGTACCCAAATTCCATCGTTTACATAACTTATCGAGGGTTTTAAGATTTTGTCGTAAATTTGCGGTTTACTTACCTTCGATATGATTCAATAGAGCTGTCAATGAGATATTGGTTCCGACAAAGGTTTCTTTATTTATTTGGTCATTAAATCTGTATTCTTCCTAAAACCGTATGTGAGCAGAAAAAGAAAGGGGCTAGTTTTCAAAACTTCACAAATACGAAAACATTTGATGAATCAGACTTCCAACATCAAATGACCATAACTTTTAACTGGGATATCGTAACGACTATTATAATATATCAAAATCGGAGCTCATCTCGATCCATACAATAATTGTTGGCCTAGCATTGGAACCTGATTTCTCTACCCAAATTCCATCGTTTACATAACTTATCGAGGGTTTGAATATTTTGTCGTAAATTTGCGGTTTACTTACTTTCATTTTGAATCAACAGAGCTGTAAATGAGATATTGGATCCGACAAAGGTTTCTTTATTTATTTGGTCAATAAATCCGTATTCTTCCTAAAAAACTATGGGAGCAATAAAAGAAAGAGGCTAGTTTTCATAATTTTAAAAATAACAAAACATTTGATGAATCAGACTTCCAACATCAAATGACCATAACTTTTGACTGGGGTATCGTAACGACTATTATAATATATCAAATCGGAGCTTGTCTCGATCCATACAATAATTGTTGCCCTCGGAATGGAACCTGATTTCTGTACCCAAATTCCATCGTGTACATAACTTATCGATGGTTTTAAGATTTTGTCGTAAATTTGCGGTTTACTTACCTTCGATATGATTCAATAGAGCTGTCAATGAGATATTGGTTCCGACAAAGGTTTCTTTATTTATTTGGTCATTAAATCTGTATTCTTCCTAAAAAACTATGGGAGCAGAAAAAGAAAGGGGCTAGTTTTCAAAACATCAAAAATAACAAAACATTTGATGAATCAGACTTCCAACATCAAATGACCATAACTTTTGACTGGGGTATCGTAACGACTATTATAATATATCAAATCGGAGCTCGTGTCGATCCATACAATAATTGTGGGCCTAGCATTGGAACCTGATTTCCGTACCCAAATTACATCGTTTACATAACTTATCGAGGGTTTGAAGATTTTGTCGTAAATTTGCGGTTTACTTACCTTCGATTTGAATCAATAGAGCTGTAAATGAGATATTGCATCCGACAAAGGTTTCTTTATTTATTTGGTCATTAAATCTGTATTCTTCCTAAAAAGCTATGGGAGCAGAAAAAGAAAAGGGCTAGTTTTCAAAACTTCAAAAATACGAAAACATTTGATGAATCAGACTTCCAACATCAAATGACCATAACTTTTAACTGGGGTATCGTAACGACTATTATAATATATCAAAATCGGAGCTCATCTCGATCCATACAATAATTGTTGGCCTAGCATGGGAACCTGATTTCTCTACCCAAATTCCATCGTTTACATAACTTATCGAGGGTTTGAAGATTTTGTCGTAAATTTGCGGTTTACTTACCTTCGATTTGAATCAATAGAGCGGTAAATGAGATATTGCATCCGACAAAGGTTTCTCTATTTATTTGGTCAATAAATATGTATTCTTCCTAAAAAAACTATGGGGGCAGAAAAAGAAAGGGGCTAGTTTTCATAATTTCAAAAATAACAAAACATTTGATGAATCGGACTTCCAACATCAAATGACAATAACTTTTGACTGGGGTATCGTAACGACTATTATAATATATCAAATCGAAGCTCGTCTCGATCCATACAATAATTGTTGGCCACGGAATGGAACCTGATTTCTGTACCCAAATTCCATCGTGTACATAACCTATCGATTGTTTTAAGATTTTGTCGTAAATTTGCGGTTTACTTACCTTCGATATGATTCAAGAGAGCTGTCAATGAGATATTGGTTTCGACAAAGGTTTCTTTATTTATTTGGTCATTAAATCTGTATTCTTCCTAAAAACGTATGGGAGCAGAAAAAGAAAGGGGCGAGTTTTCAAAACTTCACAAATACGAAAACATTTGATGAATCAGACTTCCAACATCAAATGACCATAACTTTTAACTCGGGTATCGTAACGACTATTATACTATATCAAAATCGGAGCACGTCTCGATCCATACAATAATTGTTTCCCTAGAATTGGAACCTGATTTCCGTACCCAAATTCCATCGTTTACATAACTTATCGAGGGTTTGAAGATTTTGTCGTAAATTTCCGGTTTACTTACTTTCGATTTGAATCGATAGAGCTGTAAATGAGATATTGGATCCGACAAAGGTTTCTTTATTTTTTTGGTCATTAAATCTGTATTCTTCCTAAAAACGTATGGGAGCAGAAAAAGAAAGGGGCTAGTTTTCAAAACTTCGAAAATACGAAAACATTTGATGAATCAGACTTCCAACATCAAATGACCATAACTTTTAACTGGCGTATCGTAACGACTATTATAATATATCAAAATCGGAGCTCGTCTCGATCCATACAATAATTGTTGGCCTAGCATTGGAACCTGATTTCTGTACCCAAATTCCATCGTTTACATAACTTATCGAGGGTTTTAAGATTTTGTCGTAAATTTGCGGTTTACTTACCTTCGATATGATTCAATAGAGCTGTCAATGAGATATTGGTTCCGACAAAGGTTTCTTTATTTATTTTGTCATTAAATCTGTATTCTTCCTAAAACCGTATGGGAGGAGAAAAAGAAAGGGGCTAGTTTTCAAAATTTCACCAATACGAAAACATTTGATGAATCAGACTTCCAACATCAAATGACCATAACTTTTAACTAGGGTATCGTAGCGACTATTATAATATATCAAAATCGGAGCTCATCTCGATCCATACAATAATTGTTGGCCTAGCATTGGAACCTGATTTGTCTACCCAAATTCCATCGTTTACATAACTTATCGAGGGTTTGAAGATTTCGTCGTAAATTTGCGGTTTGCTTACCTTCGATTTGAATCAATAGAGCTGTAAATGAGATATTGCATCCGACAAAGGTTAATTTATTTATTTGGTTAATAAATCTGTATTTTCCTAAAAAAAACTATGGGAGCAGAAAAACGAAAGGGGCTAGTTTTCATAATTTCAAAAATAACAAAACATTTGATGAATCAGACATCCAACATCAAATGACCATAACTTTTGACTGGGGTATCGTAACGACAATTATAATATATCAAATCGAAGCTCGTCTCGATCCATACAATAATTGTTGGCCACGGAATGGAACCTGATTTCTGTACCCAAATTCCATCGTGTACATAACCTATCGATTGTTTTAAGATTTTGTCGTAAATTTGCGGTTTACTTACCTTCGATATGATTCAAGAGAGCTGTCAATGAGATATTGGTTTCGACAAAGGTTTCTTTATTTATTTGGTCATTAAATCTGTATTCTTCCTAAAAACGTATGGGAGCAGAAAAAGAAAGGGGCGAGTTTTCAAAACTTCACAAATACGAAAACATTTGATGAATCAGACTTCCAACATCAAATGACCATAACTTTTAACTCGGGTATCGTAACGACTATTATACTATATCAAAATCGGAGCACGTCTTGATCCATACAATAATTGTTTCCCTAGAATTGGAACCTGATTTCCGTACCCAAATTCCATCGTTTACATAACTTATCGAGGGTTTGAAGATTTTGTCGTAAATTTCCGGTTTACTTACTTTCGATTTGAATCGATAGAGCTGTAAATGAGATATTGGATCCGACAAAGGTTTCTTTATTTTTTTGGTCATTAAATCTGTATTCTTCCTAAAAACGTATGGGAGTAGAAAAAGAAAGGGGCTAGTTTTCAAAACTTCGAAAATACGAAAACATTTGATGAATCAGACTTCCAACATCAAATGACGATAACTTTTAACTGGCGTATCGTAACGACTATTATAATATATCAAAATCGGAGCTCGTCTCGATCCATACAATAATTGTTGGCCTAGCATTGGAACCTGATTTCTGTACCCAAATTCCATCGTTTACATAACTTATCGAGGGTTTTAAGATTTTGTCGTAAATTTGCGGTTTACTTACCTTCGATATGATTCAATAGAGCTGTCAATGAGATATTGGTTCCGAAAAAGGTTTCTTTATTTATTTTGTCATTAAATCTGTATTCTTCCTAAAACCGTATGGGAGGAGAAAAAGAAAGGGGCTAGTTTTCAAAATTTCACAAATACGAAAACATTTGATGAATCAGACTTCCAACATCAAATGACCATAACTTTTAACTAGGGTATCGTAGCGACTATTATAATATATCAAAATCGGAGCTCATCTCGATCCATACAATAATTGTTGGCCTAGCATTGGAACCTGATTTGTCTACCCAAATTCCATCGTTTACATAACTTATCGAGGGTTTGAAGATTTCGTCGTAAATTTGCGGTTTGCTTACCTTCGATTTGAATCAATAGAGCTGTAAATGAGATATTGCATCCGACAAAGGTTAATTTATTTATTTGGTTAATAAATCTGTATTTTCCTAAAAAAAACTATGGGAGCAGAAAAACGAAAGGGGCTAGTTTTCATAATTTCAAAAATAACAAAACATTTGATGAATCAGACTTCCAACATCAAATGACCAAAACTTTTGACTGGGGTTTCGTAACGACTATTATAATATATCAAATCGGAGCTCCTCTCGATCCATACAATAATTGTTGGCCTCGGAATGGAACCTGATTTCTGTGCCCAAATTCCATCGTGTACACAACCTATCGATGGTTTTAAGATTTTGTCGTAAATTTGCGGTTTACTTACCTTCGATATTATTCAATAGAGCTGTCAATGAGATATTGGTTTCGACAAAGGTTTCTTTATTTATTTGGTCATTAAATCTGTATTCTTCCTAAAAACGTATGGGAGCAGAAAAAGAAAGAGGCGAGTTTTCAAAACTTCAAAAATACGAAAACATTTGATGAATCAGACTTCCAACATCAAATGACCATAACTTTTAACTCGGGTATCGTAACGACTATTATAATATATCAAAATCAGAGCACGTCTCGATCCATACAATAATTGTTGCCCTAGAATTGGAACCTGATTTCTGTACCCAAATTCCATCGTTTACATAACATATCGAGGGTTTGAAGATTTTGTCGTAAATTTCCGGTTTACTTACTTTCGATTTGAATCGATAGAGCTGTAAATGAGATATTGGATCCGACAAAGGTTTCTTTATTTTTTTGGTCATTAAATCTGTATTCTTCCTAAAAACGTATGGGAGCAGAAAAAGAAAGGGGCTAGTTTTCAAAACATCGAAAATACGAAAACATTTGATGAATCAGACTTCCAACATTAAATAACCATAACTTGTAACTAGGGTATCGTAACCACTATTATAATATATCAAATCGGAGCTCGTCTCGATCCATACAATAATTGTTGGCCTCGGAATGGAACCTGATTTCTGTACCCAAATTCCATCGTTTACATAACTTATCGAGGGTTTGAAGATTTTGTCGTAAATTTCCGGTTTACTTACTTTCGATTTGAATCGATAGAGCTGTAAATGAGATATTGGATCCGACAAAGGTTTCTTTATTTTTTTGGTCATTAAATCTGTATTCTTCCTAAAAACGTATGGGAGCAGAAAAAGAAAGGGGCTAGTTTTCAAAACTTCGAAAATACGAAAACATTTGATGAATCAGACTTCCAACATCAAATGACCATACCTTTTAACTATGGTATCGTAACGACTATTATAATATATCAAAATCGGAGCTCGTCTCGATCCATACAATAATTGTTGGCCTAGCATTGGAACCTGATTTCTCTACACAAATTCCATCGTTTACATAACTTATCGAGGGTTTTAAGATTTTGTCGTAAATTTGCAGTTTACTTACCTTCGATTTGAATCAATAGAGCTGTAAATGTGATATTGCATCCAACAAAGGTTTCTTTATTTATTTGGTCAATAAATCTGTATTCTTCCTAAAAAAAACTATGGGAGCAGAAAAAGAAAGGGGCTAGTTTTCATAATTTCAAAAATAACAAAACATTTGATGAATCAGACTTCCAACATCAAATGACCATAACTTTTGACTGGGGTATCGTAACGACTATTATAATATATCAAATCGGAGCTCGTCTCGATCCATACAATAATTGTTGGCCTCGGAATGGAACCTGATTTCTATACCCAAATTCCATCGTGTACATAACCTATCGATGGTTTTAAGATTTTGTCGTAAATTTGCAGTTTACTTACCTTCGATATGATTCAATAGAGCTGTCAATGAGATATTGGTTTCGACAAAGGTTTCTTTATTTATTTGGTCATTAAATATGTATTCTTCCTAAAAACGTATGGGAGCAGAAAAAGAAAGGGGCTAGTTTTCATAATTTCAAAAATAACAAAACATTTGATGAATCAGACTTCCAACATCAAATGACCATAACTTTTGACTGGGGTATCGTAACGACTATTATAATATATCAAATCGGAGCTCGTCTCGATCCATACAATAATTGTTGGCCTCGGAATGGAACCTGATTTCTGTACCCAAATTCCATCGTGTACATAACCTATGGATGGTTTTAAGATTTTGTCGTAAATTTGCGGTTTACTTACCTTCGATATGATTCAATAGAGCTGTCAATGAGATATTGGTTTCGACAAAGGTTTCTTTATTTATTTGGTCAGTAAATCTGTATTCTTCCTAAAAACGTATGGGAGCAGAAAAAGAAAGGGGCTAGTTTTCAAAACATCAAAAATACGAAAACATTTGTTGAATCAGACTTCCAACATCAAATGACCATAACTTTTAACTCGGGTATCGTAACGACTATTATAATATATCAAAATCGGAGCACGTCTCAATCCATACAATAATTGTTGGCCTAGAATTGGAACCTGATTTCCGTAGCCAAATTCTATCGTTTACATAACTTATCGAGGGTTTGAAGATTTTGTGGTAAATTTCCGGTTTACTTACTTTCGATTTGAATCGATAGAGCTGTAAATGAGATATTGGATCCGACAAAGGTTTCTTTATTTTTTTGGTCATTAAATCTGTATTCTTCCTAAAAACGTATGGGAGCAGAAAAAGAAAGGGGCTAGTTTTCAAAACTTCGAAAATACGAAAACATTTGATGAATCAGACTTCCAACATCAAATGACCATAACTTTTATCTAGGGTATCGTAACTAATATTATAATATATCAAAATCGGAGCGCGTCTCGATCCATACAATAATTGTTGGCCTAGCATTGGAACCTGATTTCTCTACCCAAATTCCATCGTTTACATAACTTATCGAGGGTTTGAAGATTTCGTCGTAAATTTGCGGTTTACTTACCTTCGATTTGAATCAATAGAGCTGTAAATGAGATATTGCATCCGACAAAGGTTTCTTTATTTATTTGGTAAATAAATCTGTATTCTTCCTAAAAAAACTATGGGAGCAGAAAAAGAAAGGGGCTAGTTTTCATAATTTCAAAAATAACAAAACATTTGATGAATCAGACTTCCAACATCAAATGACCATAACTTTTGACTGGGGTATCGTAACGACTATTATAATATATCAAATCGGAGCTCGTCTCGATCCATACAATAATTGTTGGCCTCGGAATGGAACCTGATTTCTGTACCCAAATTCCATCGTGTACATAACCTATCGATGGTTTTAAGATTTTGTCGTAAATTTGCGGTTTACTTACCTTCGATATGATTCAATAGAGCTGTCAATGAGATATTGGTTTCGACAAAGGTTTCTTTATTTATTTGGTCATTAAATCTGTATTCTTCCTAAAAACGTATGGGAGCAGAAAAAGAAAGGGGCTAGTTTTCAAAACATCAAAAATACGAAAACATTTGATGAATCAGACTTCCAACATCAAATGACTATAACTTTTAACTCGGGTATCGTAACGACTATTATAATATATCAAAATCAGAGCTCGTCTCGATCCATACAATAATTGTTGGCCTAGCATTGGAACCTGATTTCTGTACCCAAATTCCATCGTTTACATAACTTATCGAGGGTTTTAAGATTTTGTCGTAAATTTGCGGTTTACTTACCTTCGATATGATTCAATAGAGCTGTCAATGAGATATTGGTTCCGACAAAGGTTTCTTTATTTATTTGGTCATTAAATCTGTATTCTTCCTAAAACCGTATGGGAGCAGAAAAAGAAAGGGGCTAGTTTTCAAAACTTCACAAATACGAAAACATTTGATGAATCAGACTTCCAACATCAAATGACCATAACTTTTAACTGGGGTATCGTAACGACTATTATAATATATCAAAATCGGAGCTCATCTCGATCCATACAATAATTGTTGGCCTAGCATTGGAACCTAATTTCTCTACCCAAATTCCATCGTTTACATAACTTATCGAGGGTTTGAAGATTTCGTCGTAAATTTGCGGTTTACTTACCTTCGATTTGAATCAATAGAGCTGTAAATGAGATATTGCATCCGACAAAGGTTTATTTATTTATTTGGTTAATAAATCTGTATTCTTCCTAAAAAAACTATGGGAGCAGAAAAAGAAAGGGGCTAGTTTTCATAATTTCAAAAATAACAAAACATTTGATGAATCAGACTTCCAACATCAAATGACCAAAACTTTTGACTGGGGTATCGTAACGACTATTATAATATATCAAATCGGAGCTCGTCTCGATCCATACATTGATTATTGGCCTCGGAATGGAACCTGATTTCTGTACCCAAATTCCATCGTGTACATAACCTATCGATTGTTTTAAGATTTTGTCGTAAATTTGCGGTTTACTTACCTTCGATATTATTCAATAGAGCTGTCAATGAGATATTGGTTTCGACAAAGGTTTCTTTATTTATTTGGTCATTAAATCTGTATTCTTCCTAAAAACGTATGGGAGCAGAAAAAGAAAGGGGCTAGTTTTCAAAACTTCAAAAATACGAAAACATTAGATGAATCAGACTTCCAACATCAAATGACAAAAACTTTTGACTAGGGTATCGTAACGACTATTATAATATATCAAAATCGGAGCTCATCTCGATCCATACAATAATTGTTGGCCTAGCATTGGAACCTGATTTCTCTACCCAAATTCCATCATTTACATAACTTATCGAGGGTTTGAAGATTTCGTCGTAAATTTGCGGTTTACTTACCTTCGATTTGAATCAATAGAGCTGTAAATGAGATATTGCATCCGACAAAGGTTTATTTATTTATTTGGTTAATAAATCTGTATTCTTCCTAAAAAAACTATGGGAGCAGAAAAAGAAAGGGGCTAGTTTTCATAATTTCAAAAATAACAAAACATTTGATGAATCAGACTTCCAACATCAAATGACCAAAACTTTTGACTGGGGTATCGTAACGACTATTATAATATATCAAATCAGAGCTCGTCTCGATCCATACATTGATTGTTGGCCTCGGAATGGAACCTGATTTCTGTACCCAAATTCCATCGTGTACATAACCTATTGATTGTTTTAAGATTTTGTCGTAAATTTGCGGTTTACTTACCTTCGATTTGAATCAATAGAGCTGTAAATGAGATATTGCATCCGACAAAGGTTTATTTATTTATTTGGTTAATAAATCTGTATTCTTCCTAAAAAAACTATGGGAGCAGAAAAAGAAAGGGGCTAGTTTTCATAATTTCAAAAATAACAAAACATTTGATGAATCAGACTTCCAACATCAAATGACCAAAACTTTTGACTGGGGTATCGTAACGACTATTATAATATATCAAATCAGAGCTCGTCTCGATCCATACATTGATTGTTGGCCTCGGAATGGAACCTGATTTCTGTACCCAAATTCCATCGTGTACATAACCTATCGATTGTTTTAAGATTTTGTCGTAAATTTGCGGTTTACTTACCTTCGATATTATTCAATAGAGCTGTCAATGAGATATTGGTTTCGACAAAGGTTTCTTTATTTATTTGGTCATTAAATCTGTATTCTGCCTAAAAACGTATGGGAGCAGAAAAAGAAAGGGGCTAGTTTTCAAAACTTCAAAAATACGAAAACATTTGATGAATCAGACTTCCAACATCAAATGACCAAAACTTTTGACTGGGGTATCGTAACGATTATTATAATATATCAAATCGGAGCTCGTCTCGATCCATACAATAATTGTTGGCCTCGGAATGGAACCTGATTTCTGTACCCAAATTCCATCGTGTACATAACCTATTAATGGTTTTAAGATTTTGTCGTAAATTTGCGATTTACTTACCTTCGATATTATTCCATAGAGCTGTCAATGAGATATTGGTTTCGACAAAGGTTTCTTTATTTATTTGGTCATTAAATCTGTATTCTTCCTAAAAACGTATGGGAGCAGAAAAAGAAAGGGGCTAGTTTTCAAAACTTCAAAAATACGAAAACATTTGATGAATCAGACTTCCAACATCAAATGACCATAACTTTTAACTCGGGTATCGTAACGACTATTATAATATATCAAAATCGGAGCACGTCTCAATCCATACAATAATTGTTGGCCTAGAATTGGAACCTGATTTCCGTAGCCAAATTCCATCGTTTACATAACTTATCGAGGGTTTGAAGATTTTGTCGTAAATTTCCGGTTTACTTACTTTCGATTTGAATCGATAGAGCTGTAAATGAGATATTGGATCCGACAAAGGTTTCTTTATTTTTTTGGTCATTAAATCTGTATTCTTCCTAAAAACGTATGGGAGCAGAAAAAGAAAGGGGCTAGTTTTCAAAACTTCGAAAATACGAAAACATTTGATGAATCAGACTTCCAACATCAAATGACCATAACTTTTATCTAGGGTATCGTAACGAATATTATAATATATCAAAATCGGAGCGCGTCTCGATCCATACAATAATTGTTGGCCTAGCATTGGCACCTGATTTCTGTTCCCAAATTCCATCGTTTACATAACTTATCGAGGGTTTTAAGATTTTGTCGTAAATTTGCGGTTTACTTAACTTCGATTTGAATCAATAGAGCTGTAAATGAGATATTGCATCCGACAAAGGTTTCTTTATTTATTTGGTAAATAAATCTGTATTCTTCCTAAAAAAAACTATGGGAGCAGAAAAAGAAAGGGGCTAGTTTTCATAATTTCAAAAATAACAAAACATTTGATGAATCAGACTTCCAAAATCAAATGACCATAACTTTTGACTCGGGTATCGTAACGACTATTATAATATATCAAATCGGAGCTCGTCTCGATCCATACAATAATTGTTGGCCTCGGAATGGAACCTGATTTCTATACCCAAATTCCATCGTGTACATAACCTATCGATGGTTTTAAGATTTTGTCGTAAATTTGCGGTTTACTTACCTTCGATATGATTCAATAGAGCTGTCAATGAGATATTGGTTTCGACAAAGGTTTCTTTATTTATTTGGTCATTAAATCTGTATTCTTCCTAAAAACGTATGGGAGCAGAAAAAGAAAGGGGCTAGTTTTCAAAACTTCAAAAATACGAAAACATTTGATGAATCAGACTTCCAACATCAAATGACCATAACTTTTAACTCGGGTATCGTAACGACTATTATAATATATCAAAATCAGAGCTCGTCTCGATCCATACAATAATTGTTGGCCTAGCATTGGAACCTGATTTCTGTACCCATATTCCATCGTTTACATAACTTATCGAGGGTTTTAAGATTTTGTCGTAAATTTGCGGTTTACTTACCTTCGATATGATTCAATAGAGCTGTCAATGAGATATTGGTTCCGACAAAGGTTTCTTTATTTATTTGGTCATTAAATCTGTATTCTTCCTAAAACCGTATGGGAGCAGAAAAAGAAAGGGGCTAGTTTTCAAAACTTCACAAATACGAAAACATTTGATGAATCAGACTTCCAACATCAAATGACCATAACTTTTAACTGGGGTATCGTAACGACTATTATAATATATCAAAATCGGAGCTCATCTCGATCCATACAATAATTGTTGGCCTAGCATTGGAACCTGATTTCTCTACCCAAATTCCATCGTTTACATAACTTATCGAGGGTTTGAAGATTTCGTCGTAAATTTGCGGTTTACTTACCTTCGATTTGAATCAATAGAGCTGTCAATGAGATATTGGTTCCGACAAAGGTTTCTTTATTTATTTGGTCATTAAATCTGTATTCTTCCTAAAACCGTATGGGAGCAGAAAAAGAAAGGGGCTAGTTTTCATAAGTTCCAAAATAACAAAACATTTGATGAATCAGACTTCCAACATCAAATGACCATAACTTTTGACTGGGGTATCGTAACGACTATTATAATATATCAAATCGTAGTTCGTCTCGATCCATACAATAATTGTTGGCCTCGGAATGGAACCTGATTTCTGTACCCAAATTCCATCGTGTACATAACCTATCGATGGTTTTACGATTTTGTCGTAAATTTGCGGTTTACTTACCTTCGATATGATTCAATAGAGCTGTCAATGAGATATTGGTTTCGACAAAGGTTTCTTTATTTATTTGGTCATTAAATCTGTATTCTTCCTAAAAACGTATGGGAGCAGAAAAAGAAAGGGGCTAGTTTTCAAAACATCAAAAATACGAAAACATTTGATGAATCAGACTTCCAACATCAAATGACCATAACTTTTAACTCGGGTATCGTAACGACTATTATAATATATCAAAATCGGAGCACGTCTCAATCCATACAATAATTGTTGGCCTAGAATTGGAACCTGATTTCCGTAGCCAAATTCCATCGTTTACATAACTTATCGAGGGTTTGAAGATTTTGTCGTAAATTTCCGGTTTACTTACTTTCGATTTGAATCGATAGAGCTGTAAATGAGATATTGGATCCGACAAAGGTTTCTTTATTTTTTTGGTCATTAAATCTGTATTCTTCCTAAAAACGTATGGGAGCAGAAAAAGAAAGGGGCTAGTTTTCAAAACTTCGAAAATACGAAAACATTTGATGAATCAGACTTCCAACATCAAATGACCATAACTTTTATCTAGGGTATCGTAACGAATATTATAATATATCAAAATCGGAGCGCGTCTCGATCCATACAATAATTGTTGGCCTAGCATTGGCACCTGATTTCTGTTCCCAAATTCCATCGTTTACATAACTTATCGAGGGTTTTAAGATTTTGTCGTAAATTTGCGGTTTACTTAACTTCGATTTGAATCAATAGAGCTGTAAATGAGATATTGCATCCGACAAAGGTTTCTTTATTTATTTGGTAAATAAATCTGTATTCTTCCTAAAAAAAACTATGGGAGCAGAAAAAGAAAGGGGCTAGTTTTCATAATTTCAAAAATAACAAAACATTTGATGAATCAGACTTCCAAAATCAAATGACCATAACTTTTGACTCGGGTATCGTAACGACTATTATAATATATCAAATCGGAGCTCGTCTCGATCCATACAATAATTGTTGGCCTCGGAATGGAACCTGATTTCTATACCCAAATTCCATCGTGTACATAACCTATCGATGGTTTTAAGATTTTGTCGTAAATTTGCGGTTTACTTACCTTCGATATGATTCAATAGAGCTGTCAATGAGATATTGGTTTCGACAAAGGTTTCTTTATTTATTTGGTCATTAAATCTGTATTCTTCCTAAAAACGTATGGGAGCAGAAAAAGAAAGGGGCTAGTTTTCAAAACTTCAAAAATACGAAAACATTTGATGAATCAGACTTCCAACATCAAATGACCATAACTTTTAACTCGGGTATCGTAACGACTATTATAATATATCAAAATCAGAGCTCGTCTCGATCCATACAATAATTGTTGGCCTAGCATTGGAACCTGATTTCTGTACCCATATTCCATCGTTTACATAACTTATCGAGGGTTTTAAGATTTTGTCGTAAATTTGCGGTTTACTTACCTTCGATATGATTCAATAGAGCTGTCAATGAGATATTGGTTCCGACAAAGGTTTCTTTATTTATTTGGTCATTAAATCTGTATTCTTCCTAAAACCGTATGGGAGCAGAAAAAGAAAGGGGCTAGTTTTCAAAACTTCACAAATACGAAAACATTTGATGAATCAGACTTCCAACATCAAATGACCATAACTTTTAACTGGGGTATCGTAACGACTATTATAATATATCAAAATCGGAGCTCATCTCGATCCATACAATAATTGTTGGCCTAGCATTGGAACCTGATTTCTCTACCCAAATTCCATCGTTTACATAACTTATCGAGGGTTTGAAGATTTCGTCGTAAATTTGCGGTTTACTTACCTTCGATTTGAATCAATAGAGCTGTCAATGAGATATTGGTTCCGACAAAGGTTTCTTTATTTATTTGGTCATTAAATCTGTATTCTTCCTAAAACCGTATGGGAGCAGAAAAAGAAAGGGGCTAGTTTTCATAATTTCCAAAATAACAAAACATTTGATGAATCAGACTTCCAACATCAAATGACCATAACTTTTGACTGGGGTATCGTAACGACTATTATAATATATCAAATCGTAGTTCGTCTCGATCCATACAATAATTGTTGGCCTCGGAATGGAACCTGATTTCTGTACCCAAATTCCATCGTGTACATAACCTATCGATGGTTTTACGATTTTGTCGTAAATTTGCGGTTTACTTACCTTCGATATGATTCAATAGAGCTGTCAATGAGATATTGGTTTCGACAAAGGTTTCTTTATTTATTTGGTCATTAAATCTGTATTCTTCCTAAAAACGTATGGGAGCAGAAAAAGAAAGGGGCTAGTTTTCAAAACATCAAAAATACGAAAACATTTGATGAATCAGACTTCCAACATCAAATGACCATAACTTTTAACTCGGGTATCGTAACGACTATTATAATATATCAAAATCGGAGCACGTCTCAATCCATACAATAATTGTTGGCCTAGAATTGGAACCTGATTTCCGTAGCCAAATTCCATCGTTTACATAACTTATCGAGGGTTTGAAGATTTTGTCGTAAATTTCCGGTTTACTTACTTTCGATTTGAATCGATAGAGCTGTAAATGAGATATTGGATCCGACAAAGGTTTCTTTATTTTTTTGGTCATTAAATCTGTATTCTTCCTAAAAACGTATGGGAGCAGAAAAAGAAAGGGGCTAGTTTTCAAAACTTCGAAAATACGAAAACATTTGATGAATCAGACTTCCAACATCAAATGACCATAACTTTTATCTAGGGTATCGTAACGAATATTATAATATATCAAAATCGGAGCGCGTCTCGATCCATACAATAATTGTTGGCCTAGCATTGGCACCTGATTTCTGTTCCCAAATTCCATCGTTTACATAACTTATCGAGGGTTTTAAGATTTTGTCGTAAATTTGCGGTTTACTTAACTTCGATTTGAATCAATAGAGCTGTAAATGAGATATTGCATCCGACAAAGGTTTCTTTATTTATTTGGTAAATAAATCTGTATTCTTCCTAAAAAAAACTATGGGAGCAGAAAAAGAAAGGGGCTAGTTTTCATAATTTCAAAAATAACAAAACATTTGATGAATCAGACTTCCAAAATCAAATGACCATAACTTTTGACTCGGGTATCGTAACGACTATTATAATATATCAAATCGGAGCTCGTCTCGATCCATACAATAATTGTTGGCCTCGGAATGGAACCTGATTTCTATACCCAAATTCCATCGTGTACATAACCTATCGATGGTTTTAAGATTTTGTCGTAAATTTGCGGTTTACTTACCTTCGATATGATTCAATAGAGCTGTCAATGAGATATTGGTTTCGACAAAGGTTTCTTTATTTATTTGGTCATTAAATCTGTATTCTTCCTAAAAACGTATGGGAGCAGAAAAAGAAAGGGGCTAGTTTTCAAAACTTCAAAAATACGAAAACATTTGATGAATCAGACTTCCAACATCAAATGACCATAACTTTTAACTCGGGTATCGTAACGACTATTATAATATATCAAAATCAGAGCTCGTCTCGATCCATACAATAATTGTTGGCCTAGCATTGGAACCTGATTTCTGTACCCATATTCCATCGTTTACATAACTTATCGAGGGTTTTAAGATTTTGTCGTAAATTTGCGGTTTACTTACCTTCGATATGATTCAATAGAGCTGTCAATGAGATATTGGTTCCGACAAAGGTTTCTTTATTTATTTGGTCATTAAATCTGTATTCTTCCTAAAACCGTATGGGAGCAGAAAAAGAAAGGGGCTAGTTTTCAAAACTTCACAAATACGAAAACATTTGATGAATCAGACTTCCAACATCAAATGACCATAACTTTTAACTGGGGTATCGTAACGACTATTATAATATATCAAAATCGGAGCTCATCTCGATCCATACAATAATTGTTGGCCTAGCATTGGAACCTGATTTCTCTACCCAAATTCCATCGTTTACATAACTTATCGAGGGTTTGAAGATTTCGTCGTAAATTTGCGGTTTACTTACCTTCGATTTGAATCAATAGAGCTGTCAATGAGATATTGGTTCCGACAAAGGTTTCTTTATTTATTTGGTCATTAAATCTGTATTCTTCCTAAAACCGTATGGGAGCAGAAAAAGAAAGGGGCTAGTTTTCATAATTTCCAAAATAACAAAACATTTGATGAATCAGACTTCCAACATCAAATGACCATAACTTTTGACTGGGGTATCGTAACGACTATTATAATATATCAAATCGTAGTTCGTCTCGATCCATACAATAATTGTTGGCCTCGGAATGGAACCTGATTTCTGTACCCAAATTCCATCGTGTACATAACCTATCGATGGTTTTACGATTTTGTCGTAAATTTGCGGTTTACTTACCTTCGATATGATTCAATAGAGCTGTCAATGAGATATTGGTTTCGACAAAGGTTTCTTTATTTATTTGGTCATTAAATCTGTATTCTTCCTAAAAACGTATGGGAGCAGAAAAAGAAAGGGGCTAGTTTTCAAAACATCAAAAATACGAAAACATTTGATGAATCAGACTTCCAACATCAAATGACCATAACTTTTAACTCGGGTATCGTAACGACTATTATAATATATCAAAATCGGAGCACGTCTCAATCCATACAATAATTGTTGGCCTAGAATTGGAACCTGATTTCCGTAGCCAAATTCCATCGTTTACATAACTTATCGAGGGTTTGAAGATTTTGTCGTAAATTTCCGGTTTACTTACTTTCGATTTGAATCGATAGAGCTGTAAATGAGATATTGGATCCGACAAAGGTTTCTTTATTTTTTTGGTCATTAAATCTGTATTCTTCCTAAAAACGTATGGGAGCAGAAAAAGAAAGGGGCTAGTTTTCAAAACTTCGAAAATACGAAAACATTTGATGAATCAGACTTCCAACATCAAATGACCATAACTTTTATCTAGGGTATCGTAACGAATATTATAATATATCAAAATCGGAGCGCGTCTCGATCCATACAATAATTGTTGGCCTAGCATTGGCACCTGATTTCTGTTCCCAAATTCCATCGTTTACATAACTTATCGAGGGTTTTAAGATTTTGTCGTAAATTTGCGGTTTACTTAACTTCGATTTGAATCAATAGAGCTGTAAATGAGATATTGCATCCGACAAAGGTTTCTTTATTTATTTGGTAAATAAATCTGTATTCTTCCTAAAAAAAACTATGGGAGCAGAAAAAGAAAGGGGCTAGTTTTCATAATTTCAAAAATAACAAAACATTTGATGAATCAGACTTCCAAAATCAAATGACCATAACTTTTGACTCGGGTATCGTAACGACTATTATAATATATCAAATCGGAGCTCGTCTCGATCCATACAATAATTGTTGGCCTCGGAATGGAACCTGATTTCTATACCCAAATTCCATCGTGTACATAACCTATCGATGGTTTTAAGATTTTGTCGTAAATTTGCGGTTTACTTACCTTCGATATGATTCAATAGAGCTGTCAATGAGATATTGGTTTCGACAAAGGTTTCTTTATTTATTTGGTCATTAAATCTGTATTCTTCCTAAAAACGTATGGGAGCAGAAAAAGAAAGGGGCTAGTTTTCAAAACTTCAAAAATACGAAAACATTTGATGAATCAGACTTCCAACATCAAATGACCATAACTTTTAACTCGGGTATCGTAACGACTATTATAATATATCAAAATCAGAGCTCGTCTCGATCCATACAATAATTGTTGGCCTAGCATTGGAACCTGATTTCTGTACCCATATTCCATCGTTTACATAACTTATCGAGGGTTTTAAGATTTTGTCGTAAATTTGCGGTTTACTTACCTTCGATATGATTCAATAGAGCTGTCAATGAGATATTGGTTCCGACAAAGGTTTCTTTATTTATTTGGTCATTAAATCTGTATTCTTCCTAAAACCGTATGGGAGCAGAAAAAGAAAGGGGCTAGTTTTCAAAACTTCACAAATACGAAAACATTTGATGAATCAGACTTCCAACATCAAATGACCATAACTTTTAACTGGGGTATCGTAACGACTATTATAATATATCAAAATCGGAGCTCATCTCGATCCATACAATAATTGTTGGCCTAGCATTGGAACCTGATTTCTCTACCCAAATTCCATCGTTTACATAACTTATCGAGGGTTTGAAGATTTCGTCGTAAATTTGCGGTTTACTTACCTTCGATTTGAATCAATAGAGCTGTCAATGAGATATTGGTTCCGACAAAGGTTTCTTTATTTATTTGGTCATTAAATCTGTATTCTTCCTAAAACCGTATGGGAGCAGAAAAAGAAAGGGGCTAGTTTTCAAAACTTCACAAATACGAAAACATTTGATGAATCAGACTTCCAACATCAAATGACCATAACTTTTAACTGGGGTATCGTAACGACTATTATAATATATCAAAATCGGAGCTCATCTCGATCCATACAATAATTGTTGGCCTAGCATTGGAACCTGATTTCTCTACCCAAATTCCATCGTTTACATAACTTATCGAGGGTTTGAAGATTTCGTCGTAAATTTGCGGTTTACTTACCTTCGATTTGAATCAATAGAGCTGTAAATGAGATATTGCATCCGACAAAGGTTTATTTATTTATTTGGTTAATAAATCTGTATTCTTCCTAAAAAAACTATGGGAGCAGAAAAAGAAAGGGGCTAGTTTTCATAATTTCAAAAATAACAAAACATTTGATGAATCAGACTTCCAACATCAAATGACCATAACTTTTAACTCGGGTATCGTAACGACTATTATAATATATCAAAATCAGAGCTCGTCTCGATCCATACAATAATTGTTGGCCTAGCATTGGAACCTGATTTCTGTACCCATATTCCATCGTTTACATAACTTATCGAGGGTTTTAAGATTTTGTCGTAAATTTGCGGTTTACTTACCTTCGATATGATTCAATAGAGCTGTCAATGAGATATTGGTTCCGACAAAGGTTTCTTTATTTATTTGGTCATTAAATCTGTATTCTTCCTAAAACCGTATGGGAGCAGAAAAAGAAAGGGGCTAGTTTTCAAAACTTCACAAATACGAAAACATTTGATGAATCAGACTTCCAACATCAAATGACCATAACTTTTAACTGGGGTATCGTAACGACTATTATAATATATCAAAATCGGAGCTCATCTCGATCCATACAATAATTGTTGGCCTAGCATTGGAACCTGATTTCTCTACCCAAATTCCATCGTTTACATAACTTATCGAGGGTTTGAAGATTTCGTCGTAAATTTGCGGTTTACTTACCTTCGATTTGAATCAATAGAGCTGTCAATGAGATATTGGTTCCGACAAAGGTTTCTTTATTTATTTGGTCATTAAATCTGTATTCTTCCTAAAACCGTATGGGAGCAGAAAAAGAAAGGGGCTAGTTTTCAAAACTTCACAAATACGAAAACATTTGATGAATCAGACTTCCAACATCAAATGACCATAACTTTTAACTGGGGTATCGTAACGACTATTATAATATATCAAAATCGGAGCTCATCTCGATCCATACAATAATTGTTGGCCTAGCATTGGAACCTGATTTCTCTACCCAAATTCCATCGTTTACATAACTTATCGAGGGTTTGAAGATTTCGTCGTAAATTTGCGGTTTACTTACCTTCGATTTGAATCAATAGAGCTGTAAATGAGATATTGCATCCGACAAAGGTTTATTTATTTATTTGGTTAATAAATCTGTATTCTTCCTAAAAAAACTATGGGAGCAGAAAAAGAAAGGGGCTAGTTTTCATAATTTCAAAAATAACAAAACATTTGATGAATCAGACTTCCAACATCAAATGACCAAAACTTTTGACTGGGGTATCGTAACGACTATTATAATATATCAAATCGGAGCTCGTCTCGATCCATACAATAATTGTTGGCCTCGGAATGGAACCTGATTTCTGTACCCAAATTCCATCGTGTAGATAACCTATCGATGGTTTTAAGATTTTGTCGTAAATTTGCGGTTTACTTACCTTCGATATTATTCAATAGAGCTGTCAATGAGATAATGGATCCGACAAAGGTTTCTTTATTTTTTTGGTCATTAAATCTGTATTCTTCCTAAAAACGTATGGGAGCAGAAAAAGAAAGGGGCTAGTTTTCAAAACTTCGAAAATACGAAAACATTTGATGAATTAGACTTCCAACATCAAATGACCATAACTTTTAACTAGGGTATCGTAACGACTATTATAATATATCAAATCGGAGCTCGTCTCGATCCATACAATAATTGTTGGCCTCGGA
Source organism: Hippophae tibetana (assembly GCA_037013495.1). Taxonomy (NCBI): domain Eukaryota; kingdom Viridiplantae; phylum Streptophyta; class Magnoliopsida; order Rosales; family Elaeagnaceae; genus Hippophae; species Hippophae tibetana. The sequence goes on from CM072801.1 coordinate 82,472,725, forward strand.
ATGGAACCTGATTTCTGTACCCAAATTCCATCGTGTAGATAACCTATCGATGGTTTTAAGATTTTGTCGTAAATTTGCGGTTTACTTACCTTCGATATTATTCAATAGAGCTGTAAATGAGATATTGGATCCGACAAAGGTTTCTTTATTTTTTTGGTCATTAAATCTGTATTCTTCCTAAAAACGTATGGGAGCAGAAAAAGAAAGGGGCTAGTTTTCAAAACTTCGAAAATACGAAAACATTTGATGAATCAGACTTCCAACATCAAATGACCATAACTTTTAACTAGGGTATCGTAACGACTATTATAATATATCAAAATCGGAGCTCGTCTCGATCCATACAATAATTGTTGGCCTAGCATTGGAACCTGATTTCTCTACCCAAATTCCATCGTTTACATAACTTATCGAGGATTTTAAGATTTTGTCGTAAATTTGCGGTTTACTTACCTTCGATTTGAATCAATAGAGCTGTAAATGAGATATTGCATCCGACAACGGTTTCTTTATTTATTTGGTCAATAAATCTGTATTCTTCCTTAAAAAACTATAGGAGCAGAAAAAGAAAGGGGCTAGTTTTCATAATTTCAAAAATAACAAAACATTTGATGAATCAGACTTCCAACATCAAATGACCATAACTTTTGACTGGGGTATCGTAACGACTATTATAATATATCAAATCGGACCTCGTCTCAATCCATACAATAATTGTTGGCCTCGGAATGGAACCTGATTTCTCTACCCAAATTCCATCGTGTACATAACCTATCGATGGTTTTAAGATTTTGTCGTAAATTTGCGGTTTACTTACCTTCGATATGATTCAATAGAGCTGTCAATGAGATATTGGTTTCGACAAAGGTTTCTTTATTTATTTGGTCATTAAATCTGTATACTTCCTAAAAACGTATGGGAGCAGAAAAAGAAAGGGGCTAGTTTTCATAATTTCAAAAATAACAAAACATTTGATGAATCAGACTTCCAACATCAAATGACCATAACTTTTGACTGGGATATCGTAAAGCCTATTATAATATATCAAATCGGAACTCGTCTCGATCCACACAATAATTGTTGGCCTCGGAATGGAACCTGATTTCTGTACCCAAATTCCATCGTGTACATAACCTATCGATGGTTTTAAGATTTTGTCGTAAATTTGCGGTTTATTTACCTTCGATATGATTCAATAGAGCTGTCAATGAGATATTGGTTTCGAGAAAGGTTTCTTTATTTATTTGGTCATTAAATCTGTATTCTTCCTAAAAACGTATGGGAGAAGAAAAAGAAAGGGGCTAGTTTTCAAAACTTCAAAAATACGAAAACATTTGATGAATGAGTCTTCCAACATCAAATGACCATAACTTTTAACTCGGGTATCGTAACGACTATTATAATATATCAAAATCGGAGCACTTCTCGATCCATACAATAATTGTTGGCCTAGAATTGGAACCTGATTTCCGTACCCAAATTCCATCGTTTACATAACTTATCGAGGGTTTGAAGATTTTGTCGTAAATTTCCGGCTTACTTACTTTCGATTTGAATCGATAGAGCTGTAAATGAGATATTGGATCCGACAAAGGTTTCTTTATTTTTTTGGTCATTAAATCTGTATTCTTCCTAAAAACGTATGTGAGCAGAAAAAGAAAGGGGCTAGTTTTCAAAACTTCGAAAATACGAAAACATTTGATGAATCAGACTTCCAACATCAAATGACCATAGCTTTTAACTAGGGTATCGTAACGACTATTATAATATATCAAAATAGGAGCTCGTCTCGATCCATCCAATAATTGTTGGCCTAGCATTGGAACCTGATTTCTGTACCCAAATTCCATCGTTTACATAACTTATCGAGGGTTTTAAATTTTGTCGTAAATTTGCGGTTTACTTACCTTCGATTTGAATCAATAGAGCTGTAAATGAGATATTGCATCCGACAAAGGTTTATTTATTTATTTGGTTAATAAATCTGTATTCTTCCTAAAAAAACTATGGGAGCAGAAAAAGAAAGGGGCTAGTTTTAATAATTTCAAAAATAACAAAACATTTGATAAATCAGACTTCCAACATCAAATGACCAAAACTTTTGACTGGGGTATCGTAACGACTATTATAATATATCAAATCGGAGCTCGTCTCGATCCATACAATAATTGTTGGCCTCGGAATGGAACCTGATTTCTGTACCCAAATTCCATCGTGTAGATAACCTATCGATGGTTTTAAGATTTTGTCGTAAATTTGCGGTTTACTTACCTTCGATATTATTCAATAGAGCTGTCAATGAGATATTGGTTTCGCAAAGGTTTCTTTATTTATTTGGTCATTAAATCTGTATTCTTCCTAAAAACGTATGGGAGCAGAAAAAGAAAGGGGCTAGTTTTCAAAACTTCAAAAATACGAAAACATTTGATGAATCAGACTTCCAACATCAAATGACCATAACTTTTAAATCGGGTATCGTAACGACTATTATAATATATCAAAATCGGAGCATGTCTTGATCCATACAATAATTGTTGGCCTAGAATTGGAACCTGATTTCTGTACACAAATTCCATCGTTTACATAACTTATCGAGGGTTTGAAGATTTTGTCGTAAATTTCCGGTTTACTTACTTTCGATTTGAATCGATAGAGCTGTAAATTAGATATTGGATCCGACAAAGGTTTCTTTATTTTTTTGGTCATTAAATCTGTATTCTTCCTAAAAACGTATGGGAGCAGAAAAAGAAAGGGGCTAGTTTTCAAAACTTCGAAAATACGAAAACATTTGATGAATCAGACTTCCAACATCAAATGACCATAACTTTTAACTAGGGTATCGTAACGACTATTATAATATATCAAAATCGGAGCTCGTCTCGATCCATACAATAATTGTTGGCCTAGCATTGGAACCTGATTTCTCTACCCAAATTCCATCGTTTACATAACTTATCGAGGGTTTGAAGATTTCGTCGTAAATTTGCGGTTTACTTACCTTCGATTTGAATCAATAGAGCTGTAAATGAGATATTGCATCCGACAAAGGTTTATTTATTTATTTGGTTAATAAAACTGTATTCTTCCTAAAAAAACTATGGGAGTAGAAAAAGAAAGGGGCTAGTTTTCATAATTTCAAAAATAACAAAACATTTGATGAATCACACTTCCAACATCAAATGACCAAAACTTTTGACTGGGGTATCGTAACGACAATTATAATATATCAAATCGGAGCTCGTCTCGATCCATACAATAATTGTTGGCCTCGGAATGGAACCTGATTTCTGTACCCAAATTCCATCGTGTACATTACCTATCGATGGTTTTAAGATTTTGTCGTAAATTTGCGGTTTACTTACCTTCGATATGATTCAATAGAGCTGTCAATGAGATATTGGTTTCGACAAAGGTTTCTTTATTTATTTGGTCATTAAATCTGTATTCTTCCTAAAAACGTATGGGAGCAGAAAAAGAAAGGGGCTAGTTTTCAAAACTTCAAAAATACGAAAACATTTGATGAATCAGACTTCCAACATCAAATGACCATAACTTTTAACTCGGGTATCGTAACGACTATTATAATATATCAAAATCGGAGCACGTCTCGATCCATACAATAATTGTTGGCCTAGAATTGGAACCTGATTTCTGTACCCAAATTCCATCGTTTACATAACTTATCGAGGGTTTGAAGATTTTGTCGTAAATTTCAGGTTTACTTACTTTCGATTTGAATCGATAGAGCTGTAAATGAGATATTGGATCCGACAAAGGTTTCTTTATTTTTTTGGTCATTAAATCTGTATTCTTCCTAAAAACGTATGGGAGCAGAAAAAGAAAGGGGCTAGTTTTCAAAACTTCAAAAATACGAAAACATTTGATGAATCAGACTTCCAACATCAAATGACCATAACTTTTAACTAGGGTATCGTAACGACTATTATAATATATCAAAATCGGAGCTCGTCTCGATCCATACAATAATTGTTGGCCTAGCATTGGAACCTGATTTCTCTACCCAAATTCCATCGTTTACATAACTTATCGAGGGTTTTAAGATTTTGTCGTAAATTTGCGGTTTACTTACCTTCGATTTGAATCAATAGAGCTGTAAATGAGATATTGCATCCGACAAAGGTTTATTTATTTATTTGGTTAATAAATCTGTATTCTTCCTAAAAAAACTATGGGAGCAGAAAAAGAAAGGGGCTAGTTTTAATAATTTCAAAAATAACAAAACATTTGATAAATCAGACTTCCAACATCAAATGACCAAAACTTTTGACTGGGGTATCGTAACGACTATTATAATATATCAAATCGGAGCTCGTCTCGATCCATACAATAATTGTTGGCCTCGGAATGGAACCTGATTTCTGTACCCAAATTCCATCGTGTAGATAACCTATCGATGGTTTTAAGATTTTGTCGTAAATTTGCGGTTTACTTACCTTCGATATTATTCAATAGAGCTGTCAATGAGATATTGGTTTCGCAAAGGTTTCTTTATTTATTTGGTCATTAAATCTGTATTCTTCCTAAAAACGTATGGGAGCAGAAAAAGAAAGGGGCTAGTTTTCAAAACTTCAAAAATACGAAAACATTTGATGAATCAGACTTCCAACATCAAATGACCATAACTTTTAAATCGGGTATCGTAACGACTATTATAATATATCAAAATCGGAGCATGTCTTGATCCATACAATAATTGTTGGCCTAGAATTGGAACCTGATTTCTGTACACAAATTCCATCGTTTACATAACTTATCGAGGGTTTGAAGATTTTGTCGTAAATTTCCGGTTTACTTACTTTCGATTTGAATCGATAGAGCTGTAAATGAGATATTGGATCCGACAAAGGTTTCTTTATTTTTTTGGTCATTAAATCTGTATTCTTCCTAAAAACGTATGGGAGCAGAAAAAGAAAGGGGCTAGTTTTCAAAACTTCGAAAATACGAAAACATTTGATGAATCAGACTTCCAACATCAAATGACCATAACTTTTAACTAGGGTATCGTAACGAATATTATAATATATCAAAATCGGAGCTCGTCTCGATCCATACAATAATTGTTGGCCTAGCATTGGAACCTGATTTCTCTACCCAAATTCCATCGTTTACATAACTTATCGAGGGTTTGAAGATTTCGTCGTAAATTTGCGGTTTACTTACCTTCGATTTGAATCAATAGAGCTGTAAATGAGATATTGCATCCGACAAAGGTTTATTTATTTATTTGGTTAATAAATCTGTATTCTTCCTAAAAAAACTATGGGAGTAGAAAAAGAAAGGGGCTAGTTTTCATAATTTCAAAAATAACAAAACATTTGATGAATCACACTTCCAACATCAAATGACCAAAACTTTTGACTGGGGTATCGTAACGACTATTATAATATATCAAATCGGAGCACGTCTCGATCCATACAATAATTGTTGGCCTCGGAATGGAACCTGATTTCTGTACCCAAATTCCATCGTGTACATAACCTATCGATGGTTTTAAGATTTTGTCGTAAATTTGCGGTTTACTTACCTTCGATTTGAATCGATAGAGCTGTAAATGAGATATTGGATCCGACAAAGGTTTCTTTATTTTTTTGGTCATTAAATCTGTATTCTTCCTAAAAACGTATGGGAGCAGAAAAAGAAAGGGGCTAGTTTTCAAAACTTCGAAAATACGAAAACATTTGATGAATCAGACTTCCAACATCAAATGACCATAACTTTTAACTAGGGTATCGTAACGACTATTATAATATATCAAAATCGGAGCTCGTCTCGATCCATACAATAATTGTTGGCCTAGCATTGGAACCTGATTTCTCTACCCAAATTCCATCGTTTACATAACTTATCGAGGATTTTAAGATTTTGTCGTAAATTTGCGGTTTACTTACCTTCGATTTGAATCAATAGAGCTGTAAATGAGATATTGCATCCGACAACGGTTTCTTTATTTATTTGGTCAATAAATCTGTATTCTTCCTAAAAAAACTATAGGAGCAGAAAAAGAAAGGGGCTAGTTTTCATAATTTCAAAAATAACAAAACATTTGATGAATCAGACTTCCAACATCAAATGACCAAAACTTTTGACTGGGGTATCGTAACGACTATTATAATATATCAAATCGGAGCTCGTCTCGATCCATACAATAATTGTTGGCCTCGGAATGGAACCTAATTTCTGTACCCAAATTCCATCGTGTAGATAACCTATCGATGGTTTTAAGATTTTGTCGTAAATTTGCGGTTTACTTACCTTCGATATTATTCAATAGAGCTGTCAATGAGATATTGGTTTCGACAAAGGTTTCTTTATTTATTTGGTCATTAAATCTGTATACTTCCTAAAAACGTATGGGAGCAGAAAAAGAAAGGGGCTAGTTTTCATAATTTCAAAAATAACAAAACATTTGATGAATCAGACTTCCAACATCAAATGACCATAACTTTTGACTGGGATATCGTAACGACTATTATAATATATCAAATCGGAGCTCATCTCGATCCACACAATAATTGTTGGCCTCGGAATGGAACCGGATTTCTGTACCCAAATTCCATCGTGTACATAACCTATCGATGGTTTTAAGATTTTGTCGTAAATTTGCGGTTTATTTACCTTCGATATGATTCAATAGAGCTGTCAATGAGATATTGGTTTCGAGAAAGGTTTCTTTATTTATTTGGTCATTAAATCTGTATTCTTCCTAAAAACGTATGGGAGAAGAAAAAGAAAGGGGCTAGTTTTCAAAACTTCAAAAATACGAAAACATTTGATGAATGAGTCTTCCAACATCAAATGACCATAACTTTTAACTCGGGTATCGTAACGACTATTATAATATATCAAAATCGGAGCACTTCTCGATCCATACAATAATTGTTGGCCTAGAATTGGAACCTGATTTCCGTACCCAAATTCCATCGTTTACATAACTTATCGAGGGTTTGAAGATTTTGTCGTAAATTTCCGGCTTACTTACTTTCGATTTGAATCGATAGAGCTGTAAATGAGATATTGGATCCGACAAAGGTTTCTTTATTTTTTTGGTCATTAAATCTGTATTCTTCCTAAAAACGTATGTGAGCAGAAAAAGAAAGGGGCTAGTTTTCAAAACTTCGAAAATACGAAAACATTTGATGAATCAGACTTCCAACATCAAATGACCATAGCTTTTAACTAGGGTATCGTAACGACTATTATAATATATCAAAATAGGAGCTCGTCTCGATCCATACAATAATTGTTGGCCTAGCATTGGAACCTGATTTCTGTACCCAAATTCCATCGTTTACATAACTTATCGAGGGTTTTAAGATTTTGTCGTAAATTTGCGGTTTACTTACCTTCGATTTGAATCAATAGAGCTGTAAATGAGATATTGCATCCGACAAAGGTTTATTTATTTATTTGGTTAATAAATCTGTATTCTTCCTAAAAAAACTATGGGAGCAGAAAAAGAAAGGGGCTAGTTTTAATAATTTCAAAAATAACAAAACATTTGATAAATCAGACTTCCAACATCAAATGACCAAAACTTTTGACTGGGGTATCGTAACGACTATTATAATATATCAAATCGGAGCTCGTCTCGATCCATACAATAATTGTTGGCCTCGGAATGGAACCTAATTTCTGTACCCAAATTCCATCGTGTAGATAACCTATCGATGGTTTTAAGATTTTGTCGTAAATTTGCGGTTTACTTACCTTCGATATTATTCAATAGAGCTGTCAATGAGATATTGGTTTCGCAAAGGTTTCTTTATTTATTTGGTCATTAAATCTGTATTCTTCCTAAAAACGTATGGGAGCAGAAAAAGAAAGGGGCTAGTTTTCAAAACTTCAAAAATAGGAAAACATTTGATGAATCAGACTTCCAACATCAAATGACCATAACTTTTAAATCGGGTATCGTAACGACTATTATAATATATCAAAATCGGAGCATGTCTTGATCCATACAATAATTGTTGGCCTAGAATTGGAACCTGATTTCTGTACACAAATTCCATCGTTTACATAACTTATCGAGGGTTTGAAGATTTTGTCGTAAATTTCCGGTTTACTTACTTTCGATTTGAATCGATAGAGCTGTAAATGAGATATTGGATCCGACAAAGGTTTCTTTATTTTTTTGGTCATTAAATCTGTATTCTTCCTAAAAACGTATGGGAGCAGAAAAAGAAAGGGGCTAGTTTTCAAAACTTCGAAAATACGAAAACATTTGATGAATCAGACTTCCAACATCAAATGACCATAACTTTTAACTAGGGTATCGTAACGACTATTATAATATATCAAAATCGGAGCTCGTCTCGATCCATACAATAATTGTTGGCCTAGCATTGGAACCTGATTTCTCTACCCAAATTCCATCGTTTACATAACTTATCGAGGGTTTGAAGATTTCGTCGTAAATTTGCGGTTTACTTACCTTCGATTTGAATCAATAGAGCTGTAAATGAGATATTGCATCCGACAAAGGTTTATTTATTTATTTGGTTAATAAATCTGTATTCTTCCTAAAAAAACTATGGGAGTAGAAAAAGAAAGGGGCTAGTTTTCATAATTTCAAAAATAACAAAACATTTGATGAATCACACTTCCAACATCAAATGACCAAAACTTTTGACTGGGGTATCGTAACGACTATTATAATATATCAAATCGAAGCTCGTCTCGATCCATACAATAATTGTTGGCCTCGGAATGGAACGTGATTTCTGTACCCAAATTCCATCGTGTACATAACCTATCGATGGTTTTAACATTTTTTCGTAAATTTGCGGTTTACTTACCTTCGATATTATTCAATAGAGCTGTCAATGAGATATTGGTTTCGACAAAGGTTTCTTTATTTATTTGGTCATTAAATCTGTATACTTCCTAAAAACGTATGGGAGCAGAAAAAGAAAGGGGCTAGTTTTCATAATTTCAAAAATAACAAAACATTTGATGAATCAGACTTCCAACATCAAATGACCATAACTTTTGACTGGGATATCGTAACGACTATTATAATATATCAAATCGGAGCTCGTCTCGATCCACACAATAATTGTTGGCCTCGGAATGGAACCTGATTTCTGTACCCAAATTCCATCGTGTACATAACCTATCGATGGTTTTAAGATTTTGTCGTAAATTTGCGGTTTATTTACCTTCGATATGATTCAATAGAGCTGTCAATGAGATATTGGTTTCGAGAAAGGTTTCTTTATTTATTTGGTCATTAAATCTGTATTCTTCCTAAAAACGTATGGGAGAAGAAAAAGAAAGGGGCTAGTTTTCAAAACTTCAAAAATACGAAAACATTTGATGAATGAGTCTTCCAACATCAAATGACCATAACTTTTAACTCGGGTATCGTAACGACTATTATAATATATCAAAATCGGAGCACTTCTCGATCCATACAATAATTGTTGGCCTAGAATTGGAACCTGATTTCCGTACCCAAATTCCATCGTTTACATAACTTATCGAGGGTTTGAAGATTTTGTCGTAAATTTCCGGCTTACTTACTTTCGATTTGAATCGATAGAGCTGTAAATGAGATATTGGATCCGACAAAGGTTTCTTTATTTTTTTGGTCATTAAATCTGTATTCTTCCTAAAAACGTATGTGAGCAGAAAAAGAAAGGGGCTAGTTTTCAAAACTTCGAAAATACGAAAACATTTGATGAATCAGACTTCCAACATCAAATGACCATAGCTTTTAACTAGGGTATCGTAACGACTATTATAATATATCAAAATAGGAGCTCGTCTCGATCCATACAATAATTGTTGGCCTAGCATTGGAACCTGATTTCTGTACCCAAATTCCATCGTTTACATAACTTATCGAGGGTTTTAAGATTTTGTCGTAAATTTGCGGTTTACTTACCTTCGATTTGAATCAATAGAGCTGTAAATGAGATATTGCATCCGACAAAGGTTTATTTATTTATTTGGTTAATAAATCTGTATTCTTCCTAAAAAAACTATGGGAGCAGAAAAAGAAAGGGGCTAGTTTTAATAATTTCAAAAATAACAAAACATTTGATAGATCAGACTTCCAACATCAAATGACCAAAACTTTTGACTGGGGTATCGTAACGACTATTATAATATATCAAATCGGAGCTCGTCTCGATCCATACAATAATTGTTGGCCTCGGAATGGAACCTAATTTCTGTACCCAAATTCCATCGTGTAGATAACCTATCGATGGTTTTAAGATTTTGTCGTAAATTTGCGGTTTACTTACCTTCGATATTATTCAATAGAGCTGTCAATGAGATATTGGTTTCGCAAAGGTTTCTTTATTTATTTGGTCATTAAATCTGTATTCTTCCTAAAAACGTATGGGAGCAGAAAAAGAAAGGGGCTAGTTTTCAAAACTTCAAAAATAGGAAAACATTTGATGAATCAGACTTCCAACATCAAATGACCATAACTTTTAAATCGGGTATCGTAACGACTATTATAATATATCAAAATCGGAGCATGTCTTGATCCATACAATAATTGTTGGCCTAGAATTGGAACCTGATTTCTGTACACAAATTCCATCGTTTACATAACTTATCGAGGGTTTGAAGATTTTGTCGTAAATTTCCGGTTTACTTACTTTCGATTTGAATCGATAGAGCTGTAAATGAGATATTGGATCCGACAAAGGTTTCTTTATTTTTTTGGTCATTAAATCTGTATTCTTCCTAAAAACGTATGGGAGCAGAAAAAGAAAGGGGCTAGTTTTCAAAACTTCGAAAATACGAAAACATTTGATGAATCAGACTTCCAACATCAAATGACCATAACTTTTAACTAGGGTATCGTAACGACTATTATAATATATCAAAATCGGAGCTCGTCTCGATCCATACAATAATTGTTGGCCTAGCATTGGAACCTGATTTCTCTACCCAAATTCCATCGTTTACATAACTTATCGAGGGTTTGAAGATTTCGTCGTAAATTTGCGGTTTACTTACCTTCGATTTGAATCAATAGAGCTGTAAATGAGATATTGCATCCGACAAAGGTTTATTTATTTATTTGGTTAATAAATCTGTATTCTTCCTAAAAAAACTATGGGAGTAGAAAAAGAAAGGGGCTAGTTTTCATAATTTCAAAAATAACAAAACATTTGATGAATCACACTTCCAACATCAAATGACCAAAACTTTTGACTGGGGTATCGTAACGACTATTATAATATATCAAATCGAAGCTCGTCTCGATCCATACAATAATTGTTGGCCTCGGAATGGAACGTGATTTCTGTACCCAAATTCCATCGTGTACATAACCTATCGATGGTTTTAACATTTTTTCGTAAATTTGCGGTTTACTTACCTTCGATATTATTCAATAGAGCTGTCAATGAGATATTGGTTTCGACAAAGGTTTCTTTATTTATTTGGTCATTAAATCTGTATACTTCCTAAAAACGTATGGGAGCAGAAAAAGAAAGGGGCTAGTTTTCATAATTTCAAAAATAACAAAACATTTGATGAATCAGACTTCCAACATCAAATGACCATAACTTTTGACTGGGATATCGTAACGACTATTATAATATATCAAATCGGAGCTCGTCTCGATCCACACAATAATTGTTGGCCTCGGAATGGAACCTGATTTCTGTACCCAAATTCCATCGTGTACATAACCTATCGATGGTTTTAAGATTTTGTCGTAAATTTGCGGTTTATTTACCTTCGATATGATTCAATAGAGCTGTCAATGAGATATTGGTTTCGAGAAAGGTTTCTTTATTTATTTGGTCATTAAATCTGTATTCTTCCTAAAAACGTATGGGAGAAGAAAAAGAAAGGGGCTAGTTTTCAAAACTTCAAAAATACGAAAACATTTGATGAATGAGTCTTCCAACATCAAATGACCATAACTTTTAACTCGGGTATCGTAACGACTATTATAATATATCAAAATCGGAGCACTTCTCGATCCATACAATAATTGTTGGCCTAGAATTGGAACCTGATTTCCGTACCCAAATTCCATCGTTTACATAACTTATCGAGGGTTTGAAGATTTTGTCGTAAATTTCCGGCTTACTTACTTTCGATTTGAATCGATAGAGCTGTAAATGAGATATTGGATCCGACAAAGGTTTCTTTATTTTTTTGGTCATTAAATCTGTATTCTTCCTAAAAACGTATGTGAGCAGAAAAAGAAAGGGGCTAGTTTTCAAAACTTCGAAAATACGAAAACATTTGATGAATCAGACTTCCAACATCAAATGACCATAGCTTTTAACTAGGGTATCGTAACGACTATTATAATATATCAAAATAGGAGCTCGTCTCGATCCATACAATAATTGTTGGCCTAGCATTGGAACCTGATTTCTGTACCCAAATTCCATCGTTTACATAACTTATCGAGGGTTTTAAGATTTTGTCGTAAATTTGCGGTTTACTTACCTTCGATTTGAATCAATAGAGCTGTAAATGAGATATTGCATCCGACAAAGGTTTATTTATTTATTTGGTTAATAAATCTGTATTCTTCCTAAAAAAACTATGGGAGCAGAAAAAGAAAGGGGCTAGTTTTAATAATTTCAAAAATAACAAAACATTTGATAAATCAGACTTCCAACATCAAATGACCAAAACTTTTGACTGGGGTATCGTAACGACTATTATAATATATCAAATCGGAGCTCGTCTCGATCCATACAATAATTGTTGGCCTCGGAATGGAACCTAATTTCTGTACCCAAATTCCATCGTGTAGATAACCTATCGATGGTTTTAAGATTTTGTCGTAAATTTGCGGTTTACTTACCTTCGATATTATTCAATAGAGCTGTCAATGAGATATTGGTTTCGCAAAGGTTTCTTTATTTATTTGGTCATTAAATCTGTATTCTTCCTAAAAACGTATGGGAGCAGAAAAAGAAAGGGGCTAGTTTTCAAAACTTCAAAAATAGGAAAACATTTGATGAATCAGACTTCCAACATCAAATGACCATAACTTTTAAATCGGGTATCGTAACGACTATTATAATATATCAAAATCGGAGCATGTCTTGATCCATACAATAATTGTTGGCCTAGAATTGGAACCTGATTTCTGTACACAAATTCCATCGTTTACATAACTTATCGAGGGTTTGAAGATTTTGTCGTAAATTTCCGGTTTACTTACTTTCGATTTGAATCGATAGAGCTGTAAATGAGATATTGGATCCGACAAAGGTTTCTTTATTTTTTTGGTCATTAAATCTGTATTCTTCCTAAAAACGTATGGGAGCAGAAAAAGAAAGGGGCTAGTTTTCAAAACTTCGAAAATACGAAAACATTTGATGAATCAGACTTCCAACATCAAATGACCATAACTTTTAACTAGGGTATCGTAACGACTATTATAATATATCAAAATCGGAGCTCGTCTCGATCCATACAATAATTGTTGGCCTAGCATTGGAACCTGATTTCTCTACCCAAATTCCATCGTTTACATAACTTATCGAGGGTTTGAAGATTTCGTCGTAAATTTGCGGTTTACTTACCTTCGATTTGAATCAATAGAGCTGTAAATGAGATATTGCATCCGACAAAGGTTTATTTATTTATTTGGTTAATAAATCTGTATTCTTCCTAAAAAAACTATGGGAGTAGAAAAAGAAAGGGGCTAGTTTTCATAATTTCAAAAATAACAAAACATTTGATGAATCACACTTCCAACATCAAATGACCAAAACTTTTGACTGGGGTATCGTAACGACTATTATAATATATCAAATCGAAGCTCGTCTCGATCCATACAATAATTGTTGGCCTCGGAATGGAACGTGATTTCTGTACCCAAATTCCATCGTGTACATAACCTATCGATGGTTTTAACATTTTTTCGTAAATTTGCGGTTTACTTACCTTCGATATTATTCAATAGAGCTGTCAATGAGATATTGGTTTCGACAAAGGTTTCTTTATTTATTTGGTCATTAAATCTGTATACTTCCTAAAAACGTATGGGAGCAGAAAAAGAAAGGGGCTAGTTTTCATAATTTCAAAAATAACAAAACATTTGATGAATCAGACTTCCAACATCAAATGACCATAACTTTTGACTGGGATATCGTAACGACTATTATAATATATCAAATCGGAGCTCGTCTCGATCCACACAATAATTGTTGGCCTCGGAATGGAACCTGATTTCTGTACCCAAATTCCATCGTGTACATAACCTATCGATGGTTTTAAGATTTTGTCGTAAATTTGCGGTTTATTTACCTTCGATATGATTCAATAGAGCTGTCAATGAGATATTGGTTTCGAGAAAGGTTTCTTTATTTATTTGGTCATTAAATCTGTATTCTTCCTAAAAACGTATGGGAGAAGAAAAAGAAAGGGGCTAGTTTTCAAAACTTCAAAAATACGAAAACATTTGATGAATGAGTCTTCCAACATCAAATGACCATAACTTTTAACTCGGGTATCGTAACGACTATTATAATATATCAAAATCGGAGCACTTCTCGATCCATACAATAATTGTTGGCCTAGAATTGGAACCTGATTTCCGTACCCAAATTCCATCGTTTACATAACTTATCGAGGGTTTGAAGATTTTGTCGTAAATTTCCGGCTTACTTACTTTCGATTTGAATCGATAGAGCTGTAAATGAGATATTGGATCCGACAAAGGTTTCTTTATTTTTTTGGTCATTAAATCTGTATTCTTCCTAAAAACGTATGTGAGCAGAAAAAGAAAGGGGCTAGTTTTCAAAACTTCGAAAATACGAAAACATTTGATGAATCAGACTTCCAACATCAAATGACCATAGCTTTTAACTAGGGTATCGTAACGACTATTATAATATATCAAAATAGGAGCTCGTCTCGATCCATACAATAATTGTTGGCCTAGCATTGGAACCTGATTTCTGTACCCAAATTCCATCGTTTACATAACTTATCGAGGGTTTTAAGATTTTGTCGTAAATTTGCGGTTTACTTACCTTCGATTTGAATCAATAGAGCTGTAAATGAGATATTGGTTTCGAGAAAGGTTTCTTTATTTATTTGGTCATTAAATCTGTATTCTTCCTAAAAACGTATGGGAGCAGAAAAAGAAAGGGGCTAGTTTTCAAAACTTCAAAAATACGAAAACATTTGATGAATCAGACTTCCAACATCAAATGACCATAACTTTTAACTCGGGTATCATAACGACTATTATAATATATCAAAATCGGATCTCGTCTCGATCCATACAATAATTGTTGGCCTAGCATTGGAACCTGATTTCTGTACCCAAATTCCATCATTTACATAACTTATCGAGGGTTTTAAGATTTTGTCGTAAATTTGCGGTTTACTTACCTTCGATATGATTCAATAGAGCTGTCAATGAGATATTGGTTCCGACAAAGGTTTCTTTATTTATTTGGTCATTAAATCTGTATTCTTCCTAAAACCGTATTGGAGCAGAAAAAGAAAGCGGCTAGTTTTCAAAACTTCACAAATACGAAAACATTTGATGAATCAGACTTCCAACATCAAATGACCATAACTTTTAACTGGGGTATCGTAACGACTATTATAATATATCAAAATCGGAGCTCATCTCGATCCATACAATAATTGTTGGCCTAGCATTGGAACCTGATTTCTCTACCCAAATTCCATCGTTTACATAACTTATCGAGGGTTTGAAGATTTCGTCGTAAATTTGCGGTTTACTTACCTTCGATTTGAATCAATAGAGCTGTAAATGAGATATTGCATCCGACAAAGGTTTATTTATTTATTTGGTTAATAAATCTGTATTCTTCCTAAAAAAACTATGGGAGTAGAAAAAGAAAGGGGCTAGTTTTCATAATTTCAAAAATAACAAAACATTTGATGAATCACACTTCCAACATCAAATGACCAAAACTTTTGACTGGGGTATCGTAACGACTATTATAATATATCAAATCGAAGCTCGTCTCGATCCATACAATAATTGTTGGCCTCGGAATGGAACGTGATTTCTGTACCCAAATTCCATCGTGTACATAACCTATCGATGGTTTTAACATTTTTTCGTAAATTTGCGGTTTACTTACCTTCGATATTATTCAATAGAGCTGTCAATGAGATATTGGTTTCGACAAAGGTTTCTTTATTTATTTGGTCATTAAATCTGTATTCTTCCTAAAAACGTATGGGAGCAGAAAAAGAAAGGGGCTAGTTTTCAAAACTTCAAAAATACGAAAACATTTGATGAATCAGACTTCCAACATCAAATGACCATAACTTTTAACTCGGGTATCGTAACGACTATTATTATATATCAAAATCGGAGCACGTCTCGATCCATACAATAATTGTTGGCCTAGAATTGGAACCTGATTTCTGTAACCAAATTCCATCGTTTACATAACTTATCGAGGGTTTGAAGATTTTGTCGTAAATTTCAGGTTTACTTACTTTCGATTTGAATCGATAGAGCTGTAAATGAGATATTGGATCCGAAAAAGGTTTCTTTATTTTTTTGGTCATTAAATCTGTATTCTTCCTAAAAACGTATGGGAGCAGAAAAAGAAAGGGGCTAGTTTTCAAAACTTCGAAAATACGAAAACATTTGATGAATCAGACTTCCAACATCAAATGACCATAACTTTTAACTAGGGTATCGTAACGACTATTATAATATATCAAAATCGAAGCTCGTCTCGATCCATACAACAATTGTTGGCCTAGCATTGGAACCTGATTTCTCTACCCAAATTCCATCGTTTACATAACTTATCGAGGGTTTTAAGATTTTTGTCGTAAATTTGCGGTTTACTTACCTTCGATTTGAATCAATAGAGCTGTAAATGAGATATTGCATCCGAGAAAGGTTTCTTTATTTATTTGGTCAATAAATCTGTATTCTTCCTAAAAAAACTATGGGAGCAGAAAAAGAAAGGGGCTAGTTTTCATAATTTCAAAAATAACAAAACATTTGATGAATCAGACTTCCAACATCAAATGACCATAACTTTTGACTGGGGTATCGTAACGACTATTTTAATATATCAAATCGGACCTCGTCTCGATCCATACAATAATTGTTGGCCTCGGAATGGAACCTGATTTCGGTTCCCAAATTCCATCGTGTACATAACCTATCGATGAATTTTAGGATTTTGTCGTAAATTTGCGGTTTACTTACCTTCGATATGATTCAATAGAGCTGTCAATGAGATATTGGTTTCGAGAAAGGTTTCTTTATTTATTTGGTCATTAAATCTGTATTCTTCCTAAAAACGTATGGGAGCAGAAAAAGAAAGGGGCTAGTTTTCAAAACTTCAAAAATACGAAAACATTTGATGAATCAGACTTCCAACATCAAATGACCATAACTTTTAACTCGGGTATCATAACGACTATTATAATATATCAAAATCGGATCTCGTCTCGATCCATACAATAATTGTTGGCCTAGCATTGGAACCTGATTTCTGTACCCAAATTCCATCATTTACATAACTTATCGAGGGTTTTAAGATTTTGTCGTAAATTTGCGGTTTACTTACCTTCGATATGATTCAATAGAGCTGTCAATGAGATATTGGTTCCGACAAAGGTTTCTTTATTTATTTGGTCATTAAATCTGTATTCTTCCTAAAACCGTATTGGAGCAGAAAAAGAAAGCGGCTAGTTTTCAAAACTTCACAAATACGAAAACATTTGATGAATCAGACTTCCAACATCAAATGACCATAACTTTTAACTGGGGTATCGTAACGACTATTATAATATATCAAAATCGGAGCTCATCTCGATCCATACAATAATTGTTGGCCTAGCATTGGAACCTGATTTCTCTACCCAAATTCCATCGTTTACATAACTTATCGAGGGTTTGAAGATTTCGTCGTAAATTTGCGGTTTACTTACCTTCGATTTGAATCAATAGAGCTGTAAATGAGATATTGCATCCGACAAAGGTTTATTTATTTATTTGGTTAATAAATCTGTATTCTTCCTAAAAAAACTATGGGTGTAGAAAAAGAAAGGGGCTAGTTTTCATAATTTCAAAAATAACAAAACATTTGATGAATCACACTTCCAACATCAAATGACCAAAACTTTTGACTGGGGTATCGTAACGAAAATTATAATATATCAAATCGGAGCTCGTCTCGATCCAT
The DNA here is from genome assembly GCA_037013495.1 of Hippophae tibetana. NCBI lineage: Eukaryota > Viridiplantae > Streptophyta > Magnoliopsida > Rosales > Elaeagnaceae > Hippophae > Hippophae tibetana. The sequence continues at coordinate 82,490,895 of CM072801.1, forward strand.
ACAATAATTGTTGGCCTCAGAATGGAACCTGATTTCTGTACCCAAATTCCATCGTGTACATTACCTATCGATGGTTTTAAGATTTTGTCGTAAATTTGCGGTTTACTTACCTTCGATATTATTCAATAGAGCTGTCAATGAGATATTGGTTTCGACAAAGGTTTCTTTATTTATTTGGTCATTAAATCTGTATTCTTCCTAAAAACGTATGGGAGCAGAAAAAGAAAGGGGCTAGTTTTCAAAACTTCAAAAATACGAAAACATTTGATGAATCAGACTTCCAACATCAAATGACCAAAACTTTTGACTGGGGTATCGTAACGACTATTATAATATATCAAATCGAAGCTCGTCTCGATCCATGCAATAATTGTTGGCATCGGAATGGAACCTGATTTCTGTACCCAAATTCCATCGTGTACATAACCTATCGATGGTTTTAACATTTTTTCGTAAATTTGCGGTTTACTTACCTTCGATATTATTCAATAGAGCTGTCAATGAGATATTGGTTTCGACAAAGGTTTCTTTATTTATTTGGTCATTAAATCTGTATTCTTCCTAAAAACGTATGGGAGCAGAAAAAGAAAGGGGCTAGTTTTCAAAACTTCAAAAATACGAAAACATTTGATGAATCAGACTTCCAACATCAAATGACCATAACTTTTAACTCGGGTATCGTAACGACTATTATAATATATCAAAATCGGAGCACGTCTCGATCCATACAATAATTGTTGGCTTAGAATTGGAACCTGATTTCTGTAACCAAATTCCATCGTTTACATAACTTATCGAGGGTTTGAAGATTTTGTCGTAAATTTCAGGTTTACTTACTTTCGATTTGAATCGATAGAGCTGTAAATGAGATATTGGATCCGAAAAAGGTTTCTTTATTTTTTTGGTCATTAAATCTGTATTCTTCCTAAAAACGTATGGGAGCAGAAAAAGAAAGGGGCTAGTTTTCAAAACTTCGAAAATACGAAAACATTTGATGAATCAGACTTCCAACATCAAATGACCATAACTTTTAACTAGGGTATCGTAACGACTATTATAATATATCAAAATCGAAGCTCGTCTCGATCCATACAACAATTGTTGGCCTAGCATTGGAACCTGATTTCTCTACCCAAATTCCATCGTTTACATAACTTATCGAGGGTTTTAAGATTTTTGTCGTAAATTTGCGGTTTACTTACCTTCGATTTGAATCAATAGAGCTGTAAATGAGATATTGCATCCGAGAAAGGTTTCTTTATTTATTTGGTCAATAAATATGTATTCTTCCTAAAAAAACTATGGGAGCAGAAAAAGAAAGGGGCTAGTTTTCATAATTTCAAAAATAACAAAACATTTGATGAATCAGACTTCCAACATCAAATGACCATAACTTTTGACTGGGGTATCGTAACGACTATTTTAATATATCAAATCGGACCTCGTCTCGATCCATACAATAATTGTTGGCCTCGGAATGGAACCTGATTTCGGTACCCAAATTCCATCGTGTACATAACCTATCGATGGTTTTAAGATTTTGTCGTAAATTTGCGGTTTACTTACCTTCGATATGATTCAATAGAGCTGTCAATGAGATATTGGTTTCGACAAAGGTTTCTCTATTTATTTGGTCATTAAATCTGTATACTTCCTAAAAACGTATGGGAGCAGAAAAATAAAGGGGCTAGTTTTCATAATTTCAAAAATAACAAAACATTTGATGAATCAGACTTCCAACATCAAATGACCAAAACTTTTGACTGGGGTATCGTAACGACTATTATAATATATCAAATCGGAGCTCGTCTCGATCCATACAATAATTGTTGGCCTCGGAATGGAACCTGATTTCTATACCCAAATTCCATCGTGTACATAACCTATCGATGGTTTTAAGATTTTGTCGTAAATTTGCGGTTTACTTACCTTCGATATGATTCAATAGAGCTGTCAATGAGATATTGGTTTCGACAAAGGTTTCTTTATTTATTTGGTCATTAAATCTGTATTCTTCCTAAAAACGTATGGGAGCAGAAAAAGAAAGGGGCTAGTTTTCAAAACTTCAAAAATACGAAAACATTTGATGAATCAGACTTCCAACATCAAATGACCATAACTTTTAACTCGGGTATCATAACGACTATTATAATATATCAAAATCGGAGCTCGCTCGATCCATACAATAATTGTTGGCCTAGCATTGGAACCTGATTTCTGTACCCAAATTCCATCGTTTACATAACTTATCGAGGGTTTTAAGATTTTGTCGTAAATTTGCGGTTTACTTACCTTCGATATGATTCAATAGAGCTGTCAATGAGATATTGGTTCGGACAAAGTTTCTTTATTTATTTGGTCATTAAATCTGTATACTTCCTAAAAACGTATGGGAGCAGAAAAAGAAAGGGGCTAGTTTTCATAATTTCAAAAATAACAAAACATTTGATGAATCAGACTTCCAACATCAAATGACCATAACTTTTGACTGGGATATCGTAACGACTATTATAATATATCAAATCGGAGCTCGTCTCGATCCACACAATAATTGTTGGCCTCGGAATGGAACCTGATTTCTGTACCCAAATTCCATCGTGTACATAACCTATCGATGGTTTTAAGATTTTGTCGTAAATTTGCGGTTTATTTACCTTCGATATGATTCAATAGAGCTGTCAATGAGATCTTGGTTTCGAGAAAGGTTTCTTTATTTATTTGGTCATTAAATCTGTATTCTTCCTAAAAACGTATGGGAGAAGAAAAAGAAAGGGGCTAGTTTTCATAATTTCAAAAATAACAAAACATTTGATGAATCAGACTTCCAACATCAAATGACCATAACTTTTGACTGGGGTATCGTAACGACTATTTTAATATATCAAATCGGACCTCGTCTCGATCCATACAATAATTGTTGGCCTCGGAATGGAACCTGATTTCGGTACCCAAATTCCATCGTGTACATAACCTATCGATGAATTTTAGGATTTTGTCGTAAATTTGCGGTTTACTTACCTTCGATATGATTCAATAGAGCTGTCAATGAGATATTGGTTTCGACAAAGGTTTCTTTATTTATTTGGTCATTAAATCTGTATTCTTCCTAAAAACGTATGGGAGCAGAAAAAGAAAGGGGCTAGTTTTCAAAACTTCAAAAATACGAAAACATTTGATGAATCAGACTTCCAACATCAAATGACCATAACTTTTAACTCGGGTATCGTAACGACTATTATAATATATCAAAATCGGAGCACGTCTCGATCCATACAATAATTGTTGGCCTAGAATTGGAACCTGATTTCTGTACCCAAATTCCATCGTTTACATAACTTATCGAGGGTTTGAAGATTTTGTCGTAAATTTCAGGTTTACTTACTTTCGATTTGAATCGATAGAGCTGTAAATGAGATATTGGATCCGACAAAGGTTTCTTTATTTTTTTGGTCATTAAATCTGTATTCTTCCTAAAAACGTATGGGAGCAGAAAAAGAAAGGGGCTAGTTTTCAAAACTTCGAAAATACGAAAACATTTGATGAATCAGACTTCCAACATCAAATGACCATAACTTTTAGCTAGGGTATCGTAACGACTATTATAATATATCAAAATCGGAGCTCGTCTCGATCCATACAATAATTGTTGGCCTAGCATTGGAACCTGATTTCTCTACCCAAATTCCATCGTTTACATAACTTATCGAGGATTTTAAGATTTTGTCGTAAATTTGCGGTTTACTTACCTTCGATTTGAATCAATAGAGCTGTAAATGAGATATTGCATCCGAGAACGGTTTCTTTATTTATTTGGTCAATAAATCTGTATTCTTCCTAAAAAAACTATAGGAGCAGAAAAAGAAAGGGGCTAGTTTTAATAATTTCAAAAATAACAAAACATTTGATGAATCAGACTTCCAACATCAAATGACCATAACTTTTGACTGGGGTATCGTAACGACTATTATAATATATCAAATCGGACCTCGTCTCAATCCATACAATAATTGTTGGCCTGGGAATGGAACCTGATTTCTCTACCCAAATTCCATCGTGTACATAACCTATCGATGGTTTTAAGATTTTGTCGTAAATTTGCGGTTTACTTACCTTCGATATGATTCAATAGAGTTGTCAATGAGATATTGGTTTCGACAAAGGTTTCTTTATTTATTTGGTCATTAAATCTGTATACTTCCTAAAAACGTATGGGAGCAGAAAAAGAAAGGGGCTAGTTTTCATAATTTCAAAAATAACAAAACATTTGATGAATCAGACTTCCAACATCAAATGACCATAACTTTTGACTGGGATATCGTAACGACTATTATAATATATCAAATCGGAGCACGTCTCGATCCACACAATAATTGTTGGCCTCGGAATGGAACCTGATTTCTGTACCCAAATTCCATCGTGTACATAACCTATCGATGGTTTTAAGATTTTGTCGTAAATTTGCGGTTTACTTACCTTCGATTTGAATCGATAGAGCTGTAAATGAGATATTGGATCCGACAAAGGTTTCTTTATTTTTTTGGTCATTAAATCTGTATTCTTCCTAAAAACGTATGGGAGCAGAAAAAGAAAGGGGCTAGTTTTCAAAACTTCGAAAATACGAAAACATTTGATGAATCAGACTTCCAACATCAAATGACCATAACTTTTAACTAGGGTATCGTAACGACTATTATAATATATCAAAATCGGAGCTCGTCTCGATCCATACAATAATTGTTGGCCTAGCATTGGAACCTGATTTCTCTACCCAAATTCCATCGTTTACATAACTTATCGAGGATTTTAAGATTTTGTCGTAAATTTGCGGTTTACTTACCTTCGATTTGAATCAATAGAGCTGTAAATGAGATATTGCATCCGACAACGGTTTCTTTATTTATTTGGTCAATAAATCTGTATTCTTCCTAAAAAAACTATAGGAGCAGAAAAAGAAAGGGGCTAGTTTTCATAATTTCAAAAATAACAAAACATTTGATGAATCAGACTTCCAACATCAAATGACCATAACTTTTGACTGGGGTATCGTAACGACTATTATAATATATCAAATCGGACCTCGTCTCAATCCATACAATAATTGTTGGCCTCGGAATGGAACCTGATTTCTCTACCCAAATTCCATCGTGTACATAACCTATCGATGGTTTTAAGATTTTGTCGTAAATTTGCGGTTTACTTACCTTCGATATGATTCAATAGAGCTGTCAATGAGATATTGGTTTCGACAAAGGTTTCTTTATTTATTTGGTCATTAAATCTGTATACTTCCTAAAAACGTATGGGAGCAGAAAAAGAAAGGGGCTAGTTTTCATAATTTCAAAAATAACAAAACATTTGATGAATCAGACTTCCAACATTAAATGACCATAACTTTTGACTGGGATATCGTAACGACTATTATAATATATCAAATCGGAGCTCGTCTCGATCCACACAATAATTGTTGGCCTCGGAATGGAACCTGATTTCTGTACCCAAATTCCATCGTGTACATAACCTATCGATGGTTTTAAGATTTTGTCGTAAATTTGCGGTTTATTTACCTTCGATATGATTCAATAGAGCTGTCAATGAGATATTGGTTTCGAGAAAGGTTTCTTTATTTATTTGGTCATTAAATCTGTATTCTTCCTAAAAACGTATGGGAGAAGAAAAAGAAAGGGGCTAGTTTTCAAAACTTCAAAAATACGAAAACATTTGATGAATGAGTCTTCCAACATCAAATGACCATAACTTTTAACTCGGGTATCGTAACGACTATTATAATATATCAAAATCGGAGCACTTCTCGATCCATACAATAATTGTTGGCCTAGAATTGGAACCTGATTTCCGTACCCAAATTCCATCGTTTACATAACTTATCGAGGGTTTGAAGATTTTGTCGTAAATTTCCGGCTTACTTACTTTCGATTTGAATCGATAGAGCTGTAAATGAGATATTGGATCCGACAAAGGTTTCTTTATTTTTTTGGTCATTAAATCTGTATTCTTCCTAAAAACGTATGTGAGCAGAAAAAGAAAGGGGCTAGTTTTCAAAACTTTGAAAAAACGAAAACATTTGATGAATCAGACTTCCAACATCAAATGACCATAGCTTTTAACTAGGGTATCGTAACGACTATTATAATATATCAAAATAGGAGCTCGTCTCGATCCATACAATAATTGTTGGCCTAGCATTGGAACCTGATTTCTGTACCCAAATTCCATCGTTTACATAACTTATCGAGGGTTTTAAGATTTTGTCGTAAATTTGCGGTTTACTTACCTTCGATTTGAATCAATAGAGCTGTAAATGAGATATTGCATCCGACAAAGGTTTATTTATTTATTTGGTTAATAAATCTGTATTCTTCCTAAAAAAACTATGGGAGCAGAAAAAGAAAGGGGCTAGTTTTAATAATTTCAAAAATAACAAAACATTTGATAAATCAGACTTCCAACATCAAATGACCAAAACTTTTGACTGGGGTATCGTAACGACTATTATAATATATCAAATCGGAGCTCGTCTCGATCCATACAATAATTGTTGGCCTCGGAATGGAACCTGATTTCTGTACCCAAATTCCATCGTGTAGATAACCTATCGATGGTTTTAAGATTTTGTCGTAAATTTGCGGTTTACTTACCTTCGATATTATTCAATAGAGCTGTCAATGAGATATTGGTTTCGCAAAGGTTTCTTTATTTATTTGGTCATTAAATCTGTATTCTTCCTAAAAACGTATGGGAGCAGAAAAAGAAAGGGGCTAGTTTTCAAAACTTCAAAAATAGGAAAACATTTGATGAATCAGACTTCCAACATCAAATGACCATAACTTTTAAATCGGGTATCGTAACGACTATTATAATATATCAAAATCGGAGCATGTCTTGATCCATACAATAATTGTTGGCCTAGAATTGGAACCTGATTTCTGTACACAAATTCCATCGTTTACATAACTTATCGAGGGTTTGAAGATTTTGTCGTAAATTTCCGGTTTACTTACTTTCGATTTGAATCGATAGAGCTGTAAATGAGATATTGGATCCGACAAAGGTTTCTTTATTTTTTTGGTCATTAAATCTGTATTCTTCCTAAAAACGTATGGGAGCAGAAAAAGAAAGGGGCTAGTTTTCAAAACTTCGAAAATACGAAAACATTTGATGAATCAGACTTCCAACATCAAATGACCATAACTTTTAACTAGGGTATCGTAACGACTATTATAATATATCAAAATCGGAGCTCGTCTCGATCCATACAATAATTGTTGGCCTAGCATTGGAACCTGATTTCTCTACCCAAATTCCATCGTTTACATAACTTATCGAGGGTTTGAAGATTTCGTCGTAAATTTGCGGTTTACTTACCTTCGATTTGAATCAATAGAGCTGTAAATGAGATATTGCATCCGACAAAGGTTTATTTATTTATTTGGTTAATAAATCTGTATTCTTCCTAAAAAAACTATGGGAGTAGAAAAAGAAAGGGGCTAGTTTTCATAATTTCAAAAATAACAAAACATTTGATGAATCACACTTCCAACATCAAATGACCAAAACTTTTGACTGGGGTATCGTAACGACTATTATAATATATCAAATCGAAGCTCGTCTCGATCCATACAATAATTGTTGGCCTCGGAATGGAACTTGATTTCTGTACCCAAATTCCATCGTGTACATAACCTATCGATGGTTTTAACATTTTTTCGTAAATTTGCGGTTTACTTACCTTCGATATTATTCAATAGAGCTGTCAATGAGATATTGGTTTCGACAAAGGTTTCTTTATTTATTTGGTCATTAAATCTGTATTCTTCCTAAAAACGTATGGGAGCAGAAAAAGAAAGGGGCTAGTTTTCAAAACTTCAAAAATACGAAAACATTTGATGAATCAGACTTCCAACATCAAATGACCATAACTTTTAACTCGGGTATCGTAACGACTATTATAATATATCAAAATCGGAGCACGTCTCGATCCATACAATAATTGTTGGCCTAGAATTGGAACCTGATTTCTGTAACCAAATTCCATCGTTTACATAACTTATCGAGGGTTTGAAGATTTTGTCGTAAATTTCAGGTTTACTTACTTTCGATTTGAATCGATAGAGCTGTAAATGAGATATTGGATCCGAAAAAGGTTTCTTTATTTTTTTGGTCATTAAATCTGTATTCTTCCTAAAAACGTATGGGAGCAGAAAAAGAAAGGGGCTAGTTTTCAAAACTTCGAAAATACGAAAACATTTGATGAATCAGACTTCCAACATCAAATGACCATAACTTTTAACTAGGGTATCGTAACGACTATTATAATATATCAAAATCGAAGCTCGTCTCGATCCATACAACAATTGTTGGCCTAGCATTGGAACCTGATTTCTCTACCCAAATTCCATCGTTTACATAACTTATCGAGGGTTTTAAGATTTTTGTCGTAAATATGCGGTTTACTTACCTTCGATTTGAATCAATAGAGCTGTAAATGAGATATTGCATCCGAGAAAGGTTTCTTTATTTATTTGGTCAATAAATCTGTATTCTTCCTAAAAAAACTATGGGAGCAGAAAAAGAAAGGGGCTAGTTTTCATAATTTCAAAAATAACAAAACATTTGATGAATCAGACTTCCAACATCAAATGACCATAACTTTTGACTGGGGTATCGTAACGACTATTTTAATATATCAAATCGGACCTCGTCTCGATCCATACAATAATTGTTGGCCTCGGAATGGAACCTGATTTCGGTTCCCAAATTCCATCGTGTACATAACCTATCGATGAATTTTAGGATTTTGTCGTAAATTTGCGGTTTACTTACCTTCGATATGATTCAATAGAGCTGTCAATGAGATATTGGTTTCGAGAAAGGTTTCTTTATTTATTTGGTCATTAAATCTGTATTCTTCCTAAAAACGTATGGGAGCAGAAAAAGAAAGGGGCTAGTTTTCAAAACTTCAAAAATACGAAAACATTTGATGAATCAGACTTCCAACATCAAATGACCATAACTTTTAACTCGGGTATCATAACGACTATTATAATATATCAAAATCGGATCTCGTCTCGATCCATACAATAATTGTTGGCCTAGCATTGGAACCTGATTTCTGTACCCAAATTCCATCATTTACATAACTTATCGAGGGTTTTAAGATTTTGTCGTAAATTTGCGGTTTACTTACCTTCGATATGATTCAATAGAGCTGTCAATGAGATATTGGTTCCGACAAAGGTTTCTTTATTTATTTGGTCATTAAATCTGTATTCTTCCTAAAACCGTATTGGAGCAGAAAAAGAAAGGGGCTAGTTTTCAAAACTTCACAAATACGAAAACATTTGATGAATCAGACTTCCAACATCAAATGACCATAACTTTTAACTGGGGTATCGTAACGACTATTATAATATATCAAAATCGGAGCTCATCTCGATCCATACAATAATTGTTGGCCTAGCATTGGAACCTGATTTCTCTACCCAAATTCCATCGTTTACATAACTTATCGAGGGTTTTAAGATTTTGTCGTAAATTTGCAGTTTACTTACCTTCGATTTGAATCAATAGAGCTGTAAATGAGATATTGCATCCGACAAAGGTTTCTTTATTTATTTGGTCAATAAATCTGTATTCTTCCTAAAAAAACTATGGGAGCAGAAAAAGAAAGGGGCTAGTTTTCATAATTTCAAAAATAACAAAACATTTGATGAATCAGACTTCCAACATCAAATGACCATAACTTTTGACTGGGGTATCGTAACGACTATTTTAATATATCAAATCGGACCTCGTCTCGATCCATACAATAATTGTTGGCCTCGGAATGGAACCTGATTTCGGTTCCCAAATTCCATCGTGTACATAACCTATCGATGAATTTTAGGATTTTGTCGTAAATTTGCGGTTTACTTACCTTCGATATGATTCAATAGAGCTGTCAATGAGATATTGGTTTCGAGAAAGGTTTCTTTATTTATTTGGTCATTAAATCTGTATTCTTCCTAAAAACGTATGGGAGCAGAAAAAGAAAGGGGCTAGTTTTCAAAACTTCAAAAATACGAAAACATTTGATGAATCAGACTTCCAACATCAAATGACCATAACTTTTAACTCGGGTATCATAACGACTATTATAATATATCAAAATCGGATCTCGTCTCGATCCATACAATAATTGTTGGCCTAGCATTGGAACCTGATTTCTGTACCCAAATTCCATCATTTACATAACTTATCGAGGGTTTTAAGATTTTGTCGTAAATTTGCGGTTTACTTACCTTCGATATGATTCAATAGAGCTGTCAATGAGATATTGGTTCCGACAAAGGTTTCTTTATTTATTTGGTCATTAAATCTGTATTCTTCCTAAAACCGTATTGGAGCAGAAAAAGAAAGGGGCTAGTTTTCAAAACTTCACAAATACGAAAACATTTGATGAATCAGACTTCCAACATCAAATGACCATAACTTTTAACTGGGGTATCGTAACGACTATTATAATATATCAAAATCGGAGCTCATCTCGATCCATACAATAATTGTTGGCCTAGCATTGGAACCTGATTTCTCTACCCAAATTCCATCGTTTACATAACTTATCGAGGGTTTGAAGATTTCGTCGTAAATTTGCGGTTTACTTACCTTCGATTTGAATCAATAGAGCTGTAAATGAGATATTGCATCCGACAAAGGTTTATTTATTTATTTGGTTAATAAATCTGTATTCTTCCTAAAAAAACTATGGGTGTAGAAAAAGAAAGGGGCTAGTTTTCATAATTTCAAAAATAACAAAACATTTGATGAATCACACTTCCAACATCAAATGACCAAAACTTTTGACTGGGGTATCGTAACGACAATTATAATATATCAAATCGGAGCTCGTCTCGATCCATACAATAATTGTTGGCCTCGGAATGGAACCTGATTTCTGTACCCAAATTCCATCGTGTACATTACCTATCGATGGTTTTAAGATTTTGTCGTAAATTTGCGGTTTACTTACCTTCGATATTATTCAATAGAGCTGTCAATGAGATATTGGTTTCGACAAAGGTTTCTTTATTTATTTGGTCATTAAATCTGTATTCTTCCTAAAAACGTATGGGAGCAGAAAAAGAAAGGGGCTAGTTTTCAAAACTTCAAAAATACGAAAACATTTGATGAATCAGACTTCCAACATCAAATGACCAAAACTTTTGACTGGGGTATCGTAACGACTATTATAATATATCAAATCGAAGCTCGTCTCGATCCATGCAATAATTGTTGGCATCGGAATGGAACCTGATTTCTGTACCCAAATTCCATCGTGTACATAACCTATCGATGGTTTTAACATTTTTTCGTAAATTTGCGGTTTACTTACCTTCGATATTATTCAATAGAGCTGTCAATGAGATATTGGTTTCGACAAAGGTTTCTTTATTTATTTGGTCATTAAATCTGTATTCTTCCTAAAAACGTATGGGAGCAGAAAAAGAAAGGGGCTAGTTTTCAAAACTTCAAAAATACGAAAACATTTGATGAATCAGACTTCCAACATCAAATGACCATAACTTTTAACTCGGGTATCGTAACGACTATTATAATATATCAAAATCGGAGCACGTCTCGATCCATACAATAATTGTTGGCCTAGAATTGGAACCTGATTTCTGTAACCAAATTCCATCGTTTACATAACTTATCGAGGGTTTGAAGATTTTGTCGTAAATTTCAGGTTTACTTACTTTCGATTTGAATCGATAGAGCTGTAAATGAGATATTGGATCCGAAAAAGGTTTCTTTATTTTTTTGGTCATTAAATCTGTATTCTTCCTAAAAACGTATGGGAGCAGAAAAAGAAAGGGGCTAGTTTTCAAAACTTCGAAAATACGAAAACATTTGATGAATCAGACTTCCAACATCAAATGACCATAACTTTTAACTAGGGTATCGTAACGACTATTATAATATATCAAAATCGAAGCTCGTCTCGATCCATACAACAATTGTTGGCCTAGCATTGGAACCTGATTTCTCTACCCAAATTCCATCGTTTACATAACTTATCGAGGGTTTTAAGATTTTTGTCGTAAATATGCGGTTTACTTACCTTCGATTTGAATCAATAGAGCTGTAAATGAGATATTGCATCCGAGAAAGGTTTCTTTATTTATTTGGTCAATAAATCTGTATTCTTCCTAAAAAAACTATGGGAGCAGAAAAAGAAAGGGGCTAGTTTTCATAATTTCAAAAATAACAAAACATTTGATGAATCAGACTTCCAACATCAAATGACCATAACTTTTGACTGGGGTATCGTAACGACTATTTTAATATATCAAATCGGACCTCGTCTCGATCCATACAATAATTGTTGGCCTCGGAATGGAACCTGATTTCGGTTCCCAAATTCCATCGTGTACATAACCTATCGATGGTTTTACGATTTTGTCGTAAATTTGCGGTTTACTTACCTTCGATTTGAATCGATAGAGCTGTAAATGAGATATTGGATCCGACAAAGGTTTCTTTATTTTTTTGGTCATTAAATCTGTATTCTTCCTAAAAACGTATGTGAGCAGAAAAAGAAAGGGGCTAGTTTTCAAAACTTCGAAAATACGAAAACATTTGATGAATCAGACTTCCAACATCAAATGACCATAGCTTTTAACTAGGGTATCGTAACGACTATTATAATATATCAAAATCGGAGCTCGTCTCGATCCATACAATAATTGTTGGCCTAGCATTGGAACCTGATTTCTGTACCCAAATTCCATCGTTTACATAACTTATCGAGGGTTTTAAGATTTTGTCTTAAATTTGCGGTTTACTTACCTTCGATTTGAATCAATAGAGCTGTAAATGAGATATTGCATCCGAGAACGGTTTCTTTATTTATTTGGTCAATAAATCTGTATTCTTCCTAAAAAAACTATAGGAGCAGAAAAAGAAAGGGGCTAGTTTTCATAATTTCAAAAATAACAAAACATTTGATGAATCAGACTTCCAACATCAAATGACCATAACTTTTGACTGGGGTATCGTAACGACTATTATAATATATCAAATCGGACCTCGTCTCAATCCATACAATAATTGTTGGCCTGGGAATGGAACCTGATTTCTCTACCCAAATTCCATCGTGTACATAACCTATCGATGGTTTTAAGATTTTGTCGTAAATTTGCGGTTTACTTACCTTCGATATGATTCAATAGAGCTGTCAATGAGATATTGGTTCCGACAAAGTTTCTTTATTTATTTGGTCATTAAATCTGTATTCTTCCTAAAACCGTATGGGAGCAGAAAAAGAAAGGGGCTAGTTTTCAAAACTTCACAAATACGAAAACATTTGATGAATCAGACTTCCAACATCAAATGACCATAACTTTTAACTGGGGTATCGTAACGACTATTATAATATATCAAAATCGGAGCTCATCTCGATCCATACAATAATTGTTGGCCTAGCATTGGAACCTGATTTCTCTACCCAAATTCCATCGTTTACATAACTTATCGAGGGTTTTAAGATTTTTGTTGTAAATTTGCGGTTTACTTACCTTCGATTTGAATCAATAGAGCTGTAAATGAGATATTGCATCCGAGAAAGGTTTCTTTATTTATTTGGTCAATAAATCTGTATTCTTCCTAAAAAAACTATGGGAGCAGAAAAAGAAAGGGGCTAGTTTTCAAAATTTCAAAAATAACAAAACATTTGATGAATCAGACTTCCAACATCAAATGACCATAACTTTTGACTGGGGTATCGTAACGACTATTTTAATATATCAAATCGGACCTCGTCTCGATCCATACAATAATTGTTGGCCTCGGAATGGAACCTGATTTCGGTACCCAAATTCCATCGTGTACATAACCTATCGATGAATTTTAGGATTTTGTCGTAAATTTGCGGTTTACTTACCTTCGATATGATTCAATAGAGCTGTCAATGAGATATTGGTTTCGACAAAGGTTTCTTTATTTATTTGGTCATTAAATCTGTATTCTTCCTAAAAACGTATGGGAGCAGAAAAAGAAAGGGGCTAGTTTTCAAAACTTCAAAAATACGAAAACATTTGATGAATCAGACTTCCAACATCAAATGACCATAACTTTTAACTCGGGTATCGTAACGACTATTATAATATATCAAAATCGGAGCACGTCTCGATCCATACAATAATTGTTGGCCTAGAATTGGAACCTGATTTCTGTACCCAAATTCCATCGTTTACATAACTTATCGAGGGTTTGAAGATTTTGTCGTAAATTTCAGGTTTACTTACTTTCGATTTGAATCGATAGAGCTGTAAATGAGATATTGGATCCGACAAAGGTTTCTTTATTTTTTTGGTCATTAAATCTGTATTCTTCCTAAAAACGTATGGGAGCAGAAAAAGAAAGGGGCTAGTTTTCAAAACTTCGAAAATACGAAAACATTTGATGAATCAGACTTCCAACATCAAATGACCATAACTTTTAGCTAGGGTATCGTAACGAATATTATAATATATCAAAATCGGAGCTCGTCTCGATCCATACAATAATTGTTGGCCTAGCATTGGAACCTGATTTCTCTACCCAAATTCCATCGTTTACATAACTTATCGAGGATTTTAAGATTTTGTCGTAAATTTGCGGTTTACTTACCTTCGATTTGAATCAATAGAGCTGTAAATGAGATATTGCATCCGAGAACGGTTTCTTTATTTATTTGGTCAATAAATCTATATTCTTCCTAAAAAAACTATAGGAGCAGAAAAAGAAAGGGGCTAGTTTTCATAATTTCAAAAATAACAAAACATTTGATGAATCAGACTTCCAACATCAAATGACCATAACTTTTGACTGGGGTATCGTAACGACTATTATAATATATCAAATCGGACCTCGTCTCAATCCATACAATAATTGTTGGCCTGGGAATGGAACCTAATTTCTCTACCCAAATTCCATCGTGTACATAACCTATCGATGGTTTTAAGATTTTGTCGTAAATTTGCGGTTTACTTACCTTCGATATGATTCAATAGAGCTGTCAATGAGATATTGGTTTCGACAAAGGTTTCTTTATTTATTTGGTCATTAAATCTGTATTCTTCCTAAAAACGTATGGGAGCAGAAAAAGAAAGGGGCTAGTTTTCAAAACTTCGAAAATACGAAAACATTTGATGAATCAGACTTCCAACATCAAATGACCATAACTTTTAACTAGGGTATCGTAACGACTATTATAATATATCAAAATCGGAGCTCGTCTCGATCCATACAATAATTGTTGGCCTAGCATTGGAACCTGATTTCTCTACCCAAATTCCATCGTTTACATAACTTATCGAGGATTTTAAGATTTTGTCGTAAATTTGCGGTTTACTTACCTTCGATTTGAATCAATAGAGCTGTAAATGAGATATTGCATCCGAGAACGGTTTCTTTATTTATTTGGTCAATAAATCTGTATTCTTCCTAAAAAAACTATAGGAGCAGAAAAAGAAAGGGGCTAGTTTTCATAATTTCAAAAATAACAAAACATTTGATGAATCAGACTTCCAACATCAAATGACCATAACTTTTGACTGGGGTATCGTAACGACTATTATAATATATCAAATCGGACCTCGTCTCAATCCATACAATAATTGTTGGCCTGGGAATGGAACCTGATTTCTCTACCCAAATTCCATCGTGTACATAACCTATCGATGGTTTTAAGATTTTGTCGTAAATTTGCGGTTTACTTACCTTCGATATGATTCAATAGAGCTGTCAATGAGATATTGGTTTCGACAAAGGTTTCTTTATTTATTTGGTCATTAAATCTGTATACTTCCTAAAAACGTATGGGAGCAGAAAAAGAAAGGGGCTAGTTTTCATAATTTCAAAAATAACAAAACATTTGATGAATCAGACTTCCAACATCAAATGACCATAACTTTTGACTGGGATATCGTAACGACTATTATAATATATCAAATCGGAGCACGTCTCGATCCACACAATAATTGTTGGCCTCGGAATGGAACCTGATTTCTGTACCCAAATTCCATCGTGTACATAACCTATCGATGGTTTTAAGATTTTGTCGTAAATTTGCGGTTTACTTACCTTCGATTTGAATCGATAGAGCTGTAAATGAGATATTGGATCCGACAAAGGTTTCTTTATTTTTTTGGTCATTAAATCTGTATTCTTCCTAAAAACGTATGTGAGCAGAAAAAGAAAGGGGCTAGTTTTCAAAACTTCGAAAATACGAAAACATTTGATGAATCAGACTTCCAACATCAAATGACCATAGCTTTTAACTAGGGTATCGTAACGACTATTATAATATATCAAAATCGGAGCTCGTCTCGATCCATACAATAATTGTTGGCCTAGCATTGGAACCTGATTTCTGTACCCAAATTCCATCGTTTACATAACTTATCGAGGGTTTTAAGATTTTGTCTTAAATTTGCGGTTTACTTACCTTCGATTTGAATCAATAGAGCTGTAAATGAGATATTGCATCCGACAAAGGTTTATTTATTTATTTGGTTAATAAATCTGTATTCTTCCTAAAAAAACTATGGGAGCAGAAAAAGAAAGGGGCTAGTTTTAATAATTTCAAAAATAACAAAACATTTGATAAATCAGACTTCCAACATCAAATGACCATAACTTTTGACTGGGGTATCGTAACGACTATTATAATATATCAAATCGGAGCTCGTCTCGATCCATACAATAATTGTTGGCCTCGGAATGGAACCTGATTTCTGTACCCAAATTCCATCGTGTAGATAACCTATCGATGGTTTTAAGATTTTGTCGTAAATTTGCGGTTTACTTACCTTCGATATTATTCAATAGAGCTGTCAATGAGATATTGGTTTCGCAAAGGTTTCTTTATTTATTTGGTCATTAAATCTGTATTCTTCCTAAAAACGTATGGGAGCAGAAAAAGAAAGGGGCTAGGTTTCAAAACTTCAAAAATAGGAAAACATTTGATGAATCAGACTTCCAACATCAAATGACCATAACTTTTAAATCGGGTATCGTAACGACTATTATAATATATCAAAATCAGAGCATGTCTTGATCCATACAATAATTGTTGGCCTAGAATTGGAACCTGATTTCTGTACACAAATTCCATCGTTTACATAACTTATCGAGGGTTTGAAGATTTTGTCGTAAATTTCCGGTTTACTTACTTTCGATTTGAATCGATAGAGCTGTAAATGAGATATTGGATCCGACAAAGGTTTCTTTATTTTTTTGGTCATTAAATCTGTATTCTTCCTAAAAACGTATGGGAGCAGAAAAAGAAAGGGGCTAGTTTTCAAAACTTCGAAAATACGAAAACATTTGATGAATCAGACTTCCAACATCAAATGACCATAACTTTTAACTAGGGTATCGTAACGACTATTATAATATATCAAAATCGGAGCTCGTCTCGATCCATACAATAATTGTTGGCCTAGCATTGGAACCTGATTTCTCTACCCAAATTCCATCGTTTACATAACTTATCGAGGGTTTGAAGATTTCGTCGTAAATTTGCGGTTTACTTACCTTCGATTTGAATCAATAGAGCTGTAAATGAGATATTGCATCCGACAAAGGTTTATTTATTTATTTGGTTAATAAATCTGTATTCTTCCTAAAAAAACTATGGGAGTAGAAAAAGAAAGGGGCTAGTTTTCATAATTTCAAAAATAACAAAACATTTGATGAATCACACTTCCAACATCAAATGACCAAAACTTTTGACTGGGGTATTGTAACGACAATTATAATATATCAAATCGGAGCTCGTCTCGATCCATACAATAATTGTTGGCCTCGGAATGGAACCTGATTTCTGTACCCAAATTCCATCGTGTACATTACCTATCGATGGTTTTAAGATTTTGTCGTAAATTTGCGGTTTACTTACCTTCGATATTATTCAATAGAGCTGTCAATGAGATATTGGTTTCGACAAAGGTTTCTTTATTTATTTGGTCATTAAATCTGTATTCTTCCTAAAAACGTATGGGAGCAGAGAAAGAAAGGGGCTAGTTTTCAAAACTTCGAAAATACGAAAACATTTGATGAATCAGACTTCCAACATCAAATGACCATAACTTTTAACTAGGGTATCGTAACGACTATTATAATATATCAAAATCGGAGCTCGTCTCGATCCATACAATAATTGTTGGCCTAGCATTGGAACCTGATTTCTCTACCCAAATTCCATCGTTTACATAACTTATCGAGGATTTTAAGATTTTGTCGTAAATTTGCGGTTTACTTACCTTCGATTTGAATCAATAGAGCTGTAAATGAGATATTGCATCCGACAACGGTTTCTTTATTTATTTGGTCAATAAATCTGTATTCTTCCTAAAAAAAACTATAGGAGCAGAAAAAGAAAGGGGCTAGTTTTCATAATTTCAAAAATAACAAAACATTTGATGAATCAGACTTCCAACATCAAATGACCATAACTTTTGACTGGGGTATCGTAACGACTATTATAATATATCAAATCGGACCTCGTCTCAATCCATACAATAATTGTTGGCCTCGGAATGGAACCTGATTTCTCTACCCAAATTCCATCGTGTACATAACCTATCGATGGTTTTAAGATTTTGTCGTAAATTTGCGGTTTACTTACCTTCGATATGATTCAATAGAGCTGTCAATGAGATATTGGTTTCGACAAAGGTTTCTTTATTTATTTGGTCATTAAATCTGTATTCTTCCAAAAAACGTATGGGAGCAGAAAAAGAAAGGGGCTAGTTTTCAAAATTTCAAAAATACGAAAACATTTGATGAATCAGACTTCCAACATCAAATGACCATAACTTTTAACTCGGGTATCGTAACGACTATTATAATATATCAAAATCAGAGCTCGTCTCGATCCATACAATAATTGTTGGCCTAGCATTGGAACCTGATTTCTGTACCCATATTCCATCGTTTACATAACTTATCGAGGGTTTTAAGATTTTGTCGTAAATTTGCGGTTTACTTACCTTCGATATGATTCAATAGAGCTGTCAATGAGATATTGGTTCCGACAAAGGTTTCTTTATTTATTTGGTCATTAAATCTGTATTCTTCCTAAAACCGTATGGGAGCAGAAAAGAAAGGGGCTAGTTTTCAAAACTTCACAAATACGAAAACATTTGATGAATCAGACTTCCAACATCAAATGACCATAACTTTTAACTGGGGTATCGTAACGACTATTATAATATATCAAAATCGGAGCACTTCTCGATCCATACAATAATTGTTGGCCTAGAATTGGAACCTGATTTCCGTACCCAAATTCCATCGTTTACATAACTTATCGAGGGTTTGAAGATTTTGTCGTAAATTTCCGGCTTACTTACTTTCGATTTGAATCGATAGAGCTGTAAATGAGATATTGGATCCGACAAAGGTTTCTTTATTTTTTTGGTCATTAAATCTGTATTCTTCCTAAAAACGTATGTGAGCAGAAAAAGAAAGGGGCTAGTTTTCAAAACTTCAAAAATACGAAAACATTTGATGAATTAGTCTTCCAACATCAAATGACCATAACTTTTAACTCGGGTATCGTAACGACTATTATAATATATCAAAATCGGAGCACTTCTCGATCCATACAATAATTGTTGGCCTAGAATTGGAACCTGATTTCTATACCCAAATTCCATCGTTTACATAACTTATCGAGGGTTTGAAGATTTTGTCGTAAATTTCCGGCTTACTTACTTTCGATTTGAATCGATAGAGCTGTAAATGAGATATTGGATCCGACAAAGGTTTCTTTATTTTTTTGGTCATTAAATCTGTATTCTTCCTAAAAACGTATGTGAGCAGAAAAAGAAAGGGGCTAGTTTTCAAAACTTCGAAAATACGAAAACATTTGATGAATCAGACTTCCAACATCAAATGACCATAGCTTTTAACTAGGGTATCGTAACGACTATTATAATATATCAAAATAGGAGCTCGTCTCGATCCATACAATAATTGTTGGCCTAGCATTGGAACCTGATTTCTGTACCCAAATTCCATCGTTTACATAACTTATCGAGGGTTTTAAGATTTTGTCGTAAATTTGCGGTTTACTTACCTTCGATTTGAATCAATAGAGCTGTAAATGAGATATTGCATCCGACAAAGGTTTATTTATTTATTTGGTTAATAAATCTGTATTCTTCCTAAAAAAACTATGGGAGCAGAAAAAGAAAGGGGCTAGTTTTCATAATTTCAAAAATAACAAAACATTTGATAAATCAGACTTCCAACATCAAATGACCAAAACTTTTGACTGGGGTATCGTAACGACTATTATAATATATCAAATCGGAGCTCGTCTCGATCCATACAATAATTGTTGGCCTCGGAATGGAACCTGATTTCTGTACCCAAATTCCATCGTGTACATAACCTATCGATGGTTTTAAGATTTTATCGTAAATTTGCGGTTTACTTACCTTCGATATTATTCAATAGAGCTGTCAATGAGATATTGGTTTCGCAAAGGTTTCTTTATTTATTTGGTCATTAAATCTGTATTCTTCCTAAAAACGTATGGGAGCAGAAAAAGAAAGGGGCTAGTTTTCAAACTTCAAAAATAGGAAAACATTTGATGAATCAGACTTCCAACATCAAATGACCATAACTTTTAAATCGGGTATCGTAACGACTATTATAATATATCAAAATCGGAGCATGTCTTGATCCATACAATAATTGTTGGCCTAGAATTGGAACCTGATTTCTGTACACAAATTCCATCGTTTACATAACTTATCGAGGGTTTGAAGATTTTGTCGTAAATTTCCGGTTTACTTACTTTCGATTTGAATCGATAGAGCTGTAAATGAGATATTGGATCCGACAAAGGTTTCTTTATTTTTTTGGTCATTAAATCTGTATTCTTCCTAAAAACGTATGGGAGCAGAAAAAGAAAGGGGCTAGTTTTCAAAACTTCGAAAATACGAAAACATTTGATGAATCAGACTTCCAACATCAAATGACCATAACTTTTAACTAGGGTATCGTAACGACTATTATAATATATCAAAATCGGAGCTCGTCTCGATCCATACAATAATTGTTGGCCTAGCATTGGAACCTGATTTCTCTACCCAAATTCCATCGTTTACATAACTTATCGAGGGTTTGAAGATTTCGTCGTAAATTTGCGGTTTACTTACCTTCGATTTGAATCAAGAGAGCTGTAAATGAGATATTGCATCCGACAAAGGTTTATTTATTTATTTGGTTAATAAATCTGTATTCTTCCTAAAAAACCTATGGTAGTAGAAAAAGAAAGGGGCTAGTTTTCATAATTTCAAAAATAACAAAACATTTGATGAATCACACTTCCAACATCAAATGACCAAAACTTTTGACTGGGGTATCGTAACGACAATTATAATATATCAAATCGGAGCTCGTCTCGATCCATACAATAATTGTTGGCCTCGGAATGGAACCTGATTTCTGTACCCAAATTCCATCGTGTACATTACCTATCGATGGTTTTAAGATTTTGTCGTAAATTTGCGGTTTACTTACCTTCGATATTATTCAATAGAGCTGTCAATGAGATATTGGTTTCGACAAAGGTTTCTTTATTTATTTGGTCATTAAATCTGTATTCTTCCTAAAAACGTATGGGAGCAGAGAAAGAAAGGGGCGAGTTTTCAAAACTTCAAAAATACGAAAACATTTGATGAATCTGACTTCCAACATCAAATGACCATAACTTTTATCTAGGGTATCGTAACGAATATTATAATATATCAAAATCGGAGCGCGTCTCGATCCATACAATAATTGTTGGCCTAGCATTGGCACCTGATTTCTGTTCCCAAATTCCATCGTTTACATAACTTATCGAGGGTTTTAAGATTTTGTCGTAAATTTGCGGTTTACTTAACTTCGATTTGAATCAATAGAGCTGTAAATGAGATATTGCATCCGACAAAGGTTTCTTTATTTATTTGGTAAATAAATCTGTATTCTTCCTAAAAAAAACTATGGGAGTAGAAAAAGAAAGGGGCTAGTTTTCATAATTTGAAAAATAACAAAACATTTGATGAATCAGACTTCCAAAATCAAATGACCATAACTTTTGACTGGGGTATCGTAACGACTATTATAATATATCAAATCGAAGCTCGTCTCGATCCATACAATAATTGTTGGCCTCGGAATGGAACCTGATTTCTGTACCCAAATTCCATCGTGTACATAACCTATCGATGGTTTTAACATTTTTTCGTAAATTTGCGGTTTACTTACCTTCGATATTATTCAATAGAGCTGTCAATGAGATATTGGTTTCGACAAAGGTTTCTTTATTTATTTGGTCATTAAATCTGTATTCTTCCTAAAAACGTATGGGAGCAGAAAAAGAAAGGGGCTAGTTTTCAAAACTTCAATAATACGAAAACATTTGATGAATCAGACTTCCAACATCAAATGACCATAACTTTTAAATCGGGTATCGTAACGACTATTATAATATATCAAAATCGGAGCATGTCTCGATCCATACAATAATTGTTGGCCTAGAATTGGAACCTGATTTCTGTACACAAATTCCATCGTTTACATAACTTATCGAGGGTTTGAAGATTTTGTCGTAAATTTCCGGTTTACTTACTTTCGATTTGAATCGATAGAGCTGTAAATGAGATATTGGATCCGACAAAGGTTTCTTTATTTTTTTGGTCATTAAATCTGTATTCTTCCTAAAAACGTATGGGAGCAGAAAAAGAAAGGGGCTAGTTTTCAAAACTTCGAAAATACGAAAACATTTGATGAATCAGACTTCCAACATCAAATGACCATAACTTTTAACTCGGGTATCGTAACGACTATTATAATATATCAAAATCGGAGCTCGTCTCGATCCATACATTGATTGTTGGCCTAGCATTGGAACCTGATTTCTCTACCCAAATTCCATCGTTTACATAACTTATCGAGGGTTTGAAGATTTCGTCGTAAATTTGCGGTTTACTTACCTTCGATTTGAATCAATAGAGCTGTAAATGAGATATTGCATCCGACAAAGGTTTATTTATTTATTTGGTTAATAAATCTGTATTCTTCCTAAAAAAACTATGGGAGTAGAAAAAGAAAGGGGCTAGTTTTCATAATTTCAAAAATAACAAAACATTTGATGTATCACACTTCCAACATCAAATGACCAAAACTTTTGACTGGGGTATCGTAACGACTATTATAATATATCAAATCGGAGCTCGTCTCGATCCATACAATAATTGTTGGCCTCGGAATGGAACCTGATTTCTATACCCAAATTCCATCGTGTACATTACCTATCGATGGTTTTAAGATTTTGTCGTAAATTTGCGGTTTACTTACCTTCGATATTATTCAATAGAGCTGTCAATGAGATGTTGGTTTCGACAAAGGTTTCTTTATTTATTTGGTCATTAAATCTGTATTCTTCCTAAAAACGTATGGGAACAGAAAAAGAAAGGGGCTAGTTTTCAAAACTTCAAAAATACGAAAACATTTGATGAATCAGACTTCCAACATCAAATGACCATAACTTTTATCTCGGGTATCGTAACAACTATTATAATATATCAAAATCGGAGTGCGTCTCGATCCATACAATAATTGTTGGCCTAGAATTGGAACCTGATTTCTGTAACCAAATTCCATCGTTTACATAACTTATCGAGGGTTTTAAGATTTTGTCGTAAATTTCAGGTTTACTAACTTCGATTTGAATCGATAGAGCTGTAAATGAGATATTGGATCCGAAAAAGTATTCTTTATTTTTTTGGTAAATAAATCTGTATTCTTCCTAAAAAAAACTATGGGAGCAGAAAAAGAAACGGGCTAGTTTTCATAATTTCAAAAATAACAAAACATTTGATGAATCACACTTCCAAAATCAAATGACCATAACTTTTGACTGGGGTATCGTAACGACAATTATAATATATCAAATCGGAGCTCGTCTCTATCCATACAATAATTGTTGGCCTCGGAATGGAACCTGATTTCTGTACCCAAATTCCATCGTGTACATAACCTATCGATGGTTTTAAGATTTTGTCGTAAATTTGCGGTTTACTTACCTTCGATATGATTCAATAGAGCTGTCAATGAGATATTGGTTTCGACAAAGGTTTCTTTATTTATTTGGTCATTAAATCTGTATTCTTCCAAAAAACTATGGGAGCAGAAAAAGAAAGGGGCTAGTTTTCATAATTTCAAAAATAACAAAACATTTGATGAATCAGACTTCCAACATCAAATGACTATAACTTTTGACTGGGGTATCGTAACGACTATTATAATATATCAAAATCAGAGCTCGTCTCGATCCATACAATAATTGTTGGCCTAGCATTGGAACCTGATTTCTATACCCATATTCCATCGTTTACATAACTTATCGAGGGTTTTAAGATTTTGTCGTAAATTTGCGGTTTACTTACCTTCGATATGATTCAATAGAGCTGTCAATGAGATATTGGTTCTGACAAAGGTTTCTTTATTTATTTGGTCATTAAATCTGTATTCTTCCTAAAACCGTATGGGAGCAGAAAAAGAAAGGGGCTAGTTTTCAAAACTTCACAAATACGAAAACATTTGATGAATCAGACTTCCAACATCAAATGACCATAACTTTTAACTAGGGTATCGTAACGACTATTATAATATATCAAAATCGGAGCTCATCTCGATCCATACAATAATTGTTGGCCTAGCATTGGAACCTGATTTCTCTACCCAAATTCCATCGTTTACATAACTTATCGAGGGTTTGAAGATTTCGTCGTAAATTTGCGGTTTACTTACCTTCGATTTGAATCAATAGAGCTGTAAATGAGATATTGCATCCGACAAAGGTTTATTTATTTATTTGGTTAATAAATCTGTATTCTTCCTAAAAAAACTATGGGAGCAGAAAAAGAAAGGGGCTAGTTTTCATAATTTCAAAAATAACAAAACATTTGATGAATCAGACTTCCAACATCAAATGACCATAACTTTTGACTGGGGTATCGTAACGACTATTATAATATATCAAATCGGAGCTCGTCTCGATCCATACATTGATTGTTGGCCTCGGAATGGAACCTGATTTCTATACCCAAATTCCATCGTGTACATAACCTATCGATTGTTTTAAGATTTTGTCGTAAATTTGCGGTTTACTTACCTTCGATATTATTCAATAGAGCTGTCAATGAGATATTGGTTTCGACAAAGGTTTCTTTATTTATTTGGTCATTAATTCTGTATTCTTCCTAAAAACGTATGGGAGCAGAAAAAGAAAGGGGCTAGTTTTCAAAACTTCAAAAATACGAAAACATTTGATGAATCAGACTTCCAACATCAAATGACCAAAACTTTTGACTGGGGTATCGTAACGACTATTATAATATATCAAATCGAAGCTCGTCTCGATCCATACAATAATTGTTGGCCTCGGAATGGAACCTGATTTCTATACCCAAATTCCATCGTGTACATAACCTATCGATGGTTTTAACATTTTTTCGTAAATTTGCGGTTTACTTACCTTCGATATTATTCAATAGAGCTGTCAATGAGATATTGGTTTCGACAAAGGTTTCTTTATTTATTTGGTCATTAAATCTGTATTCTTCCTAAAAACGTATGGGCGCAGAAAAAGAAAGGGGCTAGTTTTCAAAACTTCAAAAATACGAAAACATTTGATGAATCAGACTTCCAACATCAAATGACCATAACTTTTAACTCGGGTATCGTAACGACTATTATAATATATCAAAATCGGAGCACGTCTCGATCCATACAATAATTGTTGGCCTAGAATTGGAACCTGATTTCTGTAACCAAATTCCATCGTTTACATAACTTATCGAGGGTTTGAAGATTTTGTCGTAAATTTCAGGTTTATTTACTTTCGATTTGAATCGATAGAGCTGTAAATGAGATATTGGATCCGAAAAAGGTTTCTTTATTTTTTTGGTCATTAAATTTGTATTCTTCCTAAAAACGTATGGGAGCAGAAAAAGAAAGGGGCTAGTTTTCAAAACTTCGAAAATACGAAAACATTTGATGAATGAGACTTCCAACATCAAATGACCATAACTTTTAACTAGGGTATCGTAACGACTATTATAATATATCAAAATCGAAGCTCGTCTCGATCCATACAACAATTGTTGGCCTAGCATTAGAACCTGATTTCTCTACCCAAATTCCATCGTTTACATAACTTATCGAGGGTTTTAAGATTTTTGTCGTAAATTTGCGGTTTACTTACCTTCGATTTGAATCAATAGAGCTGTAAATGAGATATTGCATCCGAGAAAGGTTTCTTTATTTTTTTGGTCAATAAATCTGTATTCTTCCTAAAAAAACTATGGGAGCAGAAAAAGAAAGGGGCTAGTTTTCATAATTTCAAAAATAACAAAACATTTGATGAATCAGACTTCCAACATCAAATGACCATAACTTTTGACTGGGGTATCGTAACGACTATTTTAATATATCAAATCGGACCTCGTCTCGATCCATACAATAATTGTTGGCCTCGGAATGGAACCTGATTTCGGTACCCAAATTCCATCGTGTACATAACCTATCGATGGTTTTAAGATTTTGTCGTAAATTTGCGGTTTACTTACCTTCGATATGATTCAATAGAGCTGTCAATGAGATATTGGTTTCGACAAAGGTTTCTCTATTTATTTGGTCATTAAATCTGTATACTTCCTAAAAACGTATGGGAGCAGAAAAATAAAGGGGCTAGTTTTCATAATTTCAAAAATAACAAAACATTTGATGAATCAGACTTCCAACATCAAATGACCATAACTTTTGACTGGGGTATCGTAACGACTATTATAATATATCAAATCGGAGCTCGTCTCGATCCATACATTGATTGTTGGCCTCGGAATGGAACCTGATTTCTATACCCAAATTCCATCGTGTACATAACCTATCGATTGTTTTAAGATTTTGTCGTAAATTTGCGGTTTACTTACCTTCGATATTATTCAATAGAGCTGTCAATGAGATATTGGTTTCGACAAAGGTTTCTTTATTTATTTGGTCATTAATTCTGTATTCTTCCTAAAAACGTATGGGAGCAGAAAAAGAAAGGGGCTAGTTTTCAAAACTTCAAAAATACGAAAACATTTGATGAATCAGACTTCCAACATCAAATGACCAAAACTTTTGACTGGGGTATCGTAACGACTATTATAATATATCAAATCGAAGCTCGTCTCGATCCATACAATAATTGTTGGCCTCGGAATGGAACCTGATTTCTATACCCAAATTCCATCGTGTACATAACCTATCGATGGTTTTAACATTTTTTCGTAAATTTGCGGTTTACTTACCTTCGATATTATTCAATAGAGCTGTCAATGAGATATTGGTTTCGACAAAGGTTTCTTTATTTATTTGGTCATTAAATCTGTATTCTTCCTAAAAACGTATGGGCGCAGAAAAAGAAAGGGGCTAGTTTTCAAAACTTCAAAAATACGAAAACATTTGATGAATCAGACTTCCAACATCAAATGACCATAACTTTTAACTCGGGTATCGTAACGACTATTATAATATATCAAAATCGGAGCACGTCTCGATCCATACAATAATTGTTGGCCTAGAATTGGAACCTGATTTCTGTAACCAAATTCCATCGTTTACATAACTTATCGAGGGTTTGAAGATTTTGTCGTAAATTTCAGGTTTATTTACTTTCGATTTGAATCGATAGAGCTGTAAATGAGATATTGGATCCGAAAAAGGTTTCTTTATTTTTTTGGTCATTAAATTTGTATTCTTCCTAAAAACGTATGGGAGCAGAAAAAGAAAGGGGCTAGTTTTCAAAACTTCGAAAATACGAAAACATTTGATGAATGAGACTTCCAACATCAAATGACCATAACTTTTAACTAGGGTATCGTAACGACTATTATAATATATCAAAATCGAAGCTCGTCTCGATCCATACAACAATTGTTGGCCTAGCATTAGAACCTGATTTCTCTACCCAAATTCCATCGTTTACATAACTTATCGAGGGTTTTAAGATTTTTGTCGTAAATTTGCGGTTTACTTACCTTCGATTTGAATCAATAGAGCTGTAAATGAGATATTGCATCCGAGAAAGGTTTCTTTATTTTTTTGGTCAATAAATCTGTATTCTTCCTAAAAAAACTATGGGAGCAGAAAAAGAAAGGGGCTAGTTTTCATAATTTCAAAAATAACAAAACATTTGATGAATCAGACTTCCAACATCAAATGACCATAACTTTTGACTGGGGTATCGTAACGACTATTTTAATATATCAAATCGGACCTCGTCTCGATCCATACAATAATTGTTGGCCTCGGAATGGAACCTGATTTCGGTACCCAAATTCCATCGTGTACATAACCTATCGATGGTTTTAAGATTTTGTCGTAAATTTGCGGTTTACTTACCTTCGATATGATTCAATAGAGCTGTCAATGAGATATTGGTTTCGACAAAGGTTTCTCTATTTATTTGGTCATTAAATCTGTATACTTCCTAAAAACGTATGGGAGCAGAAAAATAAAGGGGCTAGTTTTCATAATTTCAAAAATAACAAAACATTTGATGAATCAGACTTCCAACATCAAATGACCATAACTTTTGACTGGGGTATCGTAACGACTATTATAATATATCAAATCGGAGCTCGTCTCGATCCATACAATAATTGTTGGCCTCGGAATGGAACCTGATTTCTATACCCAAATTCCATCGTGTACATAACCTATCGATGGTTTTAAGATTTTGTCGTAAATTTGCGGTTTGCTTACCTTCGATATGATTCAATAGAGCTGTCAATGAGATATTGGTTTCGACAAAGGTTTCTTTATTTATTTGGTCATTAAATCTGTATTCTTCATAAAAACGTATGGGAGCAGAAAAAGAAAGGGGCTAGTTTTCAAAACTTCAAAAATATGAAAACATTTGATGAATCAGACTTCCAACATCAAATGACCATAACTTTTAACTCGGGTATCATAACGACTATTATAATATATCAAAATCGGAGCTCGTCTCGATCCATACAATAATTGTTGGCCTAGCATTGGAACCTGATTTCTGTACCCAAATTCCATCGTTTACATAACTTATCGAGGGTTTTAAGATTTTGTCGTAAATTTGCGGTTTACTTACCTTCGATATGATTCAATAGAGCTGTCAATGAGATATTGGTTCCGACAAAGGTTTCTTTATTTATTTGGTCATTAAATCTGTATTCTTCCTAAAACCGTATGGGAGCAGAAAAAGAAAGGGGCTAGTTTTCAAAACTTCACAAATACGAAAACATTTGATGAATCAGACTTCCAACATCAAATGACCATAACTTTTAACTGGGGTATCGTAACGACTATTATAATATATCAAAATCGGAGCTCATCTCGATCCATACAATAATTGTTGGCCTAGCATTGAAACCTGATTTCTCTACCCAAATTCCATCGTTTACATAACTTATCGAGGGTTTGAAGATTTCGTCGTAAATTTGCGGTTTACTTACCTTCGATTTGAATCAATAGAGCTGTAAATGAGATATTGCATCCGACAAAGGTTTATTTATTTATTTGGTTAATAAATCTGTATTCTTCCTAAAAAAACTATGGGAGTAGAAAAAGAAAGGGGCTAGTTTTCATAATTTCAAAAATAACAAAACATTTGATGAATCACACTTCCAACATCAAATGACCAAAACTTTTGACTGGGGTATCGTAACGACAATTATAATATATCAAATCGGAGCTCGTCTCGATCCATACAATAATTGTTGGCCTCGAAATGGAACCTGATTTCTGTACCCAAATTCCATCGTGTACATTACCTATCGATGGTTTTAAGATTTTGTCGTAAATTTGCGGTTTACTTACCTTCGATATTATTCAATAGAGCTGTCAATGAGATATTGGTTTCGACAAAGGTTTCTTTATTTATTTGGTCATTAAATCTGTATTCTTCCTAAAAACGTATGGGAGCAGAAAAAGAAAGGGGCTAGTTTTCAAAACTTCAAAAATACGAAAACATTTGATGAATCAGACTTCCAACATCAAATGACCATAACTTTTAACTCGGGTATCGTAACGACTATTATAATATATCAAAATCGGAGCACGTCTCGATCCATACAATAATTGTTGGCCTAGAATTGGAACCTGATTTCTGTACCCAAATTCCATCGTTTACATAACTTATCGAGGGTTTGAAGATTTTGTCGTAAATTTCAGGTTTACTTACTTTCGATTTGAATCGATAGAGCTGTAAATGAGATATTGGATCCGACAAAGGTTTCTTTATTTTTTTGGTCATTAAATCTGTATTCTTCCTAAAAACGTATGGGAGCAGAAAAAGAAAGGGGCTAGTTTTCAAAACTTCGAAAATACGAAAACATTTGATGAATCAGACTTCCAACATCAAATGACCATAACTTTTAACTCGGGTATCGTAACGACTATTATAATATATCAAAATCGGAGCTCGTCTCGATCCATACATTGATTGTTGGCCTAGCATTGGAACCTGATTTCTCTACCCAAATTCCATCGTTTACATAACTTATCGAGGGTTTGAAGATTTCGTCGTAAATTTGCGGTTTACTTACCTTCGATTTGAATCAATAGAGCTGTAAATGAGATATTGCATCCGACAAAGGTTTATTTATTTATTTGGTTAATAAATCTGTATTCTTCCTAAAAAAACTATGTGAGTAGAAAAAGAAAGGGGCTAGTTTTCATAATTTCAAAAATAACAAAACATTTGATGTATCACACTTCCAACATCAAATGACCAAAACTTTTGACTGGGGTATCGTAACGACTATTATAATATATCAAATCGGAGCTCGTCTCGATCCATACAATAATTGTTGGCCTCGGAATGGAACCTGATTTCTATACCCAAATTCCATCGTGTACATTACCTATCGATGGTTTTAAGATTTTGTCGTAAATTTGCGGTTTACTTACCTTCGATATTATTCAATAGAGCTGTCAATGAGATGTTGGTTTCGACAAAGGTTTCTTTATTTATTTGGTCATTAAATCTGTATTCTTCCTAAAAACGTATGGGAGCAGAAAAAGAAAGGGGCTAGTTTTCAAAACTTCAAAAATACGAAAACATTTGATGAATCAGACTTCCAACATCAAATGACCATAACTTTTATCTCGGGTATCGTAACAACTATTATAATATATCAAAATCGGAGCGCGTCTCGATCCATACAATAATTGTTGGCCTAGAATTGGAACCTGATTTCTGTAACCAAATTCCATCGTTTACATAACTTATCGAGGGTTTTAAGATTTTGTCGTAAATTTCAGGTTTACTAACTTCGATTTGAATCGATAGAGCTGTAAATGAGATATTGGTTTCGACAAAGGTTTCTTTATTTATTTGGTCATTAAATCTGTATTCTTCCTAAAAACGTATGGGAGCAGAAAAAGAAAGGGGCTAGTTTTCAAAACTTCAAAAATACGAAAACATTTGATGAATCAGACTTCCAACATCAAATGACCATAACTTTTAACTCGGGTATCATAACGACTATTATAATATATCAAAATCGGAGCTCGTCTCGATCCATACAATAATTGTTGGCCTAGCATTTGAGCCTGATTTCCGTACCCAAATTCCATCGTTTACATAACTTATCGAGGGTTTTAAGATTTTTGTCGTAAATTTGCGGTTTACTTACCTTCGATTTGAATCAATAGAGCTGTAAATGAGATATTGCATCCGAGAAAGGTTTCTTTATTTATTTGGTCAATAAATCTGTATTCTTCCAAAAAAAACTATGGGAGCAGAAAAAGAAAGGGGCTAGTTTTCATAATTTCAGAAATAACAAAACATTTGATGAATCAGACTTCCAACATCAAATGACCATAACTTTTGACTGGGGTATCGTAACGACTATATTAATATATCAAATCGGACCTCGTCTCGATCCATACAATAATTGTTGGCCTTTGAATGGAACCTAATTTCGGTACCCAAATTCCATCGTGTACATAACCTATCGATGGTTTTAAGATTTTGTCGTAAATTTGCGGTTTACTTACCTTCGATATGATTCAATAGAGCTGTCAATGAGATATTGGTTTCGACAATGGTTTCTCTATTTATTTGGTCATTAAATCTGTATACTTCCTAAAAACGTATGGGAGCAGAAAAATAAAGGGGCTAGTTTTCATAATTTCAAAAATAACAAAACATTTGATGAATCAGACTTCCAACATCAAATGACCATAACTTTTGACTCGGGTATCGTAACGACTATTATAATATATCAAATCGGAGCTCGTCTCGATCCATACAATAATTGTTGGCCTCGGAATGGAACCTGATTTCTATACCCAAATTCCATCGTGTACATAACCTATCGATGGTTTTAAGATTTTGTCGTAAATTTGCGGTTTACTTACCTTCGATATGATTCAATAGAGCTGTCAATGAGATATTGGTTTCGACAAAGGTTTCTTTATTTATTTGGTCATTAAATCTGTATTCTTCCTAAAAACGTATGGGAGCAGAAAAAGAAAGGGGCTAGTTTTCAAAACTTCAAAAATACGAAAACATTTGATGAATCAGACTTCCAACATCAAATGACCATAACTTTTAACTGGGGTATCGTAACGACTATTATAATATATCAAAATCGGAGCTCGTCTCGATCCATAAAATAATTGTTGGCCTAGCATTGGAACCTGATTTCTCTACCCAAATTCCATCGTTTACATAACTTATCGAGGGTTTTAAGATTTTGTCGTAAATTTGCGGTTTACTTACCTTCGATATGATTCAATAGAGCTGTCAATGAGATATTGGTTCCGACAAAGGTTTCTTTATTTATTTGGTCATTAAATCTGTATTCTTCCTAAAACAGTATGGGAGTAGAAAAAGAAAGGGGCTAGTTTTCAAAACTTCACAAATACGAAAACATTTGATGAATCAGACTTCCAACATCAAATGACCATAACTTTTAACTGGGGTATCGTAACGACTATTATAATATATCAAAATCGGAGCTCATCTCGATCCATACAATAATTGTTGGCCTAGCATTGGAACCTGATTTCTCTACCCAAATTCCATCGTTTACATAACTTATCGAGGGTTTGAAGATTTCGTCGTAAATTTGCGGTTTACTTACCTTCGATTTGAATCAATAGAGTTGTAAATGAGATATTGCATCCGACAAAGGTTTATTTATTTATTTGGTTAATAAATCTGTATTCTTCCTAAAAAAACTATGGGAGTAGAAAAAGAAAGGGGCTAGTTTTCATAATTTCAAAAATAACAAAACATTTGATGAATCACACTTCCAACATCAAATGACCAAAACTTTTGACTGGGGTATCGTAACGACAATTATAATATATCAAATCGGAGCTCGTCTCGATCCATACAATAATTGTTGGCCTCGGAATGGAACCTGATTTCTGTACCCAAATTCCATCGTGTACATTACCTATCGATGGTTTTAAGATTTTGTCGTAAATTTGCGGTTTACTTACCTTCGATATTATTCAATAGAGCTGTCAATGAGATATTGGTTTCGACAAAGGTTTCTTTATTTATTTGGTCATTAAATCTGTATTCTTCCTAAAAACGTATGGGAGCAGAAAAAGAAAGGGGCTAGTTTTCAAAACTTCAAAAATACGAAAACATTTGATGAATCAGACTTCCAACATCAAATGACCATAACTTTTAACTCGGGTATCGTAACGACTATTATAATATATCAAAATCGGAGCTCATCTCGATCCATACAATAATTGTTGGCCTAGCATTGGAACCTGATTTCTCTACCCAAATTCCATCGTTTACATAACTTATCGAGTGTTTGAAGATTTCGTCGTAAATTTGCGGTTTACTTACCTTCGATTTGAATCAATAGAGCTGTAAATGAGATATTGCATCCGACAAAGGTTTATTTATTTATTTGGTTAATAAATCTGTATTCTTCCTAAAAAAACTATGGGAGTAGAAAAAGAAAGGGGCTAGTTTTCATAATTTCAAAAATAACAAAACATTTGATGAATCACACTTCCAACATCAAATGACCAAAACTTTTGACTGGGGTGTCCTAACGACAATTATAATATATCAAATCGGAGCTCGTCTCGATCCATACAAAAATTGTTGGCCTCGGAATGGAACCTGATTTCTGTACCCAAATTCCATCGTGTACATTACCTATCGATGGTTTTAAGATTTTGTCGTAAATTTGCGGTTTACTTACCTTCGATATTATTCAATAGAGCTGTCAATGAGATATTGGTTTCGACAAAGGTTTCTTTATTTATTTGGTCATTAAATCTGTATTCTTCCTAAAAACGTATGGGAGCAGAAAAAGAAAGGGGCTAGTTTTCAAAACTTCAAAAATACGAAAACATTTGATGAATCAGACTTCCAACATCAAATGACCATAACTTTTAACTCGGGTATCGTAACGACTATTATAATATATCAAAATCGGAGCACGTCTCGATCCATACAATAATTGTTGGCCTAGAATTGGAACCTGATTTCTGTACCCAAATTCCATCGTTTACATAACTTATCGAGGGTTTGAAGATTTTGTCGTAAATTTCAGGTTTACTTACTTTCGATTTGAATCGATAGAGCTGTAAATGAGATATTGGATCCGACAAAGGTTTCTTTATTTTTTTGGTCATTAAATCTGTATTCTTCCTAAAAACGTATGGGAGCAGAAAAAGAAAGGGGCTAGTTTTCAAAACTTCGAAAATACGAAAACATTTGATGAATCAGACTTCCAACATCAAATGACCATAACTTTTAACTAGGGTATCGTAACGACTATTATAATATATCAAAATCGGAGCTCGTCTCGATCCATACAATAATTGTTGGCCTAGCATTTGAGCCTGATTTCCGTACCCAAATTCCATCATTTACATAACTTATCGAGGGTTTTAAGATTTTGTCATAAATTTGCGGTTTACTTACCTTCGATATGATTCAATAGAGCTGTCAATGAGATATTGGTTCCGACAAAGGTTTCTTTATTTATTTGGTCAATAAATCTGTATTCTTCCTAAAACCGTATGGGAGCAGAAAAAGAAAGGGGCTAGTTTTCAAAACTTCACAAATACGAAAACATTTGATGAATCAGACTTCCAACATCAAATGACCATTACTTTTAACTGGGGTATCGTAACAACTACTATAATATATCAAAATAGGAGCTCATATCGATCCATACAATAATTGTTTGCCTAGCATTGGAACCTGATTTCTCTACCCAAATTCCATCGTTTACATAACTTATCGAGGATTTTAAGATTTTGTCGTAAATTTGCGGTTTACTTACCTTCGATTTGAATCAATAGAGCTGTAAATGAGATATTGCATCCGAGAACGGTTTCTTTATTTATTTGGTCAATAAATCTGTATTCTTCCTAAAAAAACTATAGGAGCAGAAAAAGAAAGGGGCTAGTTTTCATAATTTCAAAAATAACAAAACATTTGATGAATCAGACTTCCAACATCAAATGACCATAACTTTTGACTGGGGTATCGTAACGACTATTATAATATATCAAATCGGACCTCGTCTCGATCCATACAATAATTGTTGGCCTCGGAATGGAACCTGATTTCTCTACCCAAATTCCATCGTGTACATAACCTATCGATGGTTTTAAGATTTTGTCGTAAATTTGCGGTTTACTTACCTTCGATATGATTCTATAGAGCTGTCAATGAGATATTGGTTTCGACAAAGGTTTCTTTATTTATTTGGTCATTAAATCTGTATGCTTCCTAAAAACGTATGGGAGCAGAAAAAGAAAGGGGCTAGTTTTCATAATTTCAAAAATAACAAAACATTTGATGAATCAGACTTCCAACATCAAATGACCATAACTTTTGACTGGGATATCGTAACGACTATTATAATATATCAAATCGGAGCTCGTCTCGATCCACACAATAATTGTTGGCCTCGGAATGGAACCTGATTTCTGTACCCAAATTCCATCGTGTACATAACCTATCGATGGTTTTAAGATTTTGTCGTAAATTTGCGGTTTACTTACCTTCGATATGATTCAATAGAGCTGTCAATGAGATATTGGTTCCGACAAAGGTTTCTTTATTTATTTGGTCATTAAATCTGTATTCTTCCTAAAAACGTATGGGAGAAGAAAAAGAAAGGGGCTAGTTTTCAAAACTTCAAAAATACGAAAACATTTGATGAATCAGTCTTCCAACATCAAATGACCATAACTTTTAACTCGGGTATCGTAACGACTATTATAATATATCAAAATCGGAGCACGTCTCGATCCATACAATAATTGTTGGCCTAGAATTGGAACCTGATTTCCGTACCCAAATTCCATCGTTTACATAACTTATCGAGGGTTTGAAGATTTTGTCGTAAATTTCCGGCTTACTTACTTTCGATTTGAATCGATAGAGCTGTAAATGAGATATTGGATCCGACAAAGGTTTCTTTATTTTTTTGGTCATTAAATCTGTATTCTTCCTAAAAACGTATGGGAGCAGAAAAAGAAAGGGGCTAGTTTTCAAAACTTCGAAAATACGAAAACATTTGATGAATCAGACTTCCAACATCAAATGACCATAGCTTTTAACTAGGGTATCGTAACGACTATTATAATATATCAAAATCGGAGCTCGTCTCGATCCATACAATAATTGTTGGCCTAGCATTGGAACCTGATTTCTGTACCCAAATTCCATCGTTTACATAACTTATCGAGGGTTTTAAGATTTTGTCATAAATTTGCGGTTTACTTACCTTCGATATGATTCAATAGAGCTGTCAATGAGATATTGGTTCCGACAAAGGTTTCTTTATTTATTTGGTCAATAAATCTGTATTCTTCCTAAAACCGTATGGGAGCAGAAAAAGAAAGGGGCTAGTTTTCAAAACTTCACAAATACGAAAACATTTGATGAATCAGACTTCCAACATCAAATGACCATTACTTTTAACTGGGGTATCGTAACAACTACTATAATATATCAAAATAGGAGCTCATATCGATCCATACAATAATTGTTTGCCTAGCATTGGAACCTGATTTCTCTACCCAAATTCCATCGTTTACATAACTTATCGAGGGTTTGAAGATTTCGTCGTAAATTTGTGGTTTACTTACCTTCGATTTGAATCAATAGAGCTGTAAATGAGATATTGCATCCGACAAAGGTTTATTTATTTATTTGGTTAATAAATCTGTATTCTTCCTAAAAAAACTATGGGAGCAGAAAAAGAAAGGGGCTAGTTTTCATAATTTCAAAAATAACAAAACATTTGATAAATCAGACTTCCAACATCAAATGACCAAAACTTTTGACTGGGGTATCGTAACGACTATTATAATATATCAAATCGGAGCTCGTCTCGACCCATACAATAATTGTTGGCCTCGGAATGGAACCTGATTTCTGTACCCAAATTCCATCGTGTACATAACCTATCGATGGTTTTAAGATTTTGTCGTAAATTTGCAGTTTACTTACCTTCGATATTATTCAATAGAACTGTCAATGAGATATTGGTTTCGACAAAGGTTTCTTTATTTATTTGGTCATTAAATCTGTATTCTTCCTAAAAACGTATGGGAGCAGAAAAAGAAAGGGGCTAGTTTTCAAAACTTCAAAAATAGGAAAACATTTGATGAATCAGACTTCCAACATCAAATGACCATAACTTTTAAATCGGGTATCGTAACGAGTATTATAATATATCAAAATCGGAGCATGTCTCGATCCATACAATAATTGTTGGCCTAGAATTGGAACCTGATTTCTGTACCCAAATTCCATCGTTTACATAACTTATCGAGGGTTTGAAGATTTTGTCGTAAATTTCCGGTTTACTTACTTTCGATTTGATTCGATAGAGCTGTAAATGAGATATTGGATCCGACAAAGGTTTCTTTATTTTTTTGGTCATTAAATCTGTATTCTTCCTAAAAACGTATGGGAGCAGAAAAAGAAAGGGGCTAGTTTTCAAAACTTCGAAAATACGAAAACATTTGATGAATCAGACTTCCAACATCAAATGACCATAACTTTTAACTAGGGTATCGTAACGACTATTATAATATATCAAAATCGGAGCTCGTCTCGATCCATACAATAATTGTTGGCCTAGCATTGGAACCTGATTTCTCTACCCAAATTCCACCGTTTACATAACTTATCGAGGGTTTTAAGATTTTGTCGTAAATTTGCGGTTTACTTACCTTCGATTTGAATCAATAGAGCTGTAAATGAGATATTGCATCCGACAAAGGTTTCTTTATTTATTTGGTCAATAAATCTGTATTCTTCCTAAAAAAACTATGGGAGCAGAAAAAGAAAGGGGCTAGTTTTCATAATTTCAAAAATAACAAAACATTTGATGAATCAGACTTCCAACATCAAATGACCATAACTTTTAACTAGGGTATCGTAACGACTATTATAATATATCAAAATCGGAGCTCGTCTCGATCCATACAATAATTGTTGGCCTAGCATTGGAACATGATTTCTGTACCCAAATTCCATCGTTTACATAACTTATCGAGGGTTTTAAGATTTTGTCGTAAATTTGCGGTTTACTTACCTTCGATATGATTCAATAGAGCTGTCAATGAGATATTGGTTCAGACAAAGGTTTCCTTATTTATTTGGTCAATAAATCTGTATTCTTCCTAAAACTGTATGGGAGCAGAAAAAGAAAGGGGCTAGTTTTCAAAACTTCACAAATACGAAAACATTTGATGAATTAGACTTCCAACATCAAATGACCATTATTTTTAACTGGGGTATCGTAACGACTATTATAATATATCAAAATAGGAGCTCATATCGATCCATACAATAATTGTTGGCCTAGAATTGGAACCTGATTTCTGTACCCAAATTCCATCGTTTACATAACTTATCGAGGGTTTGAAGATTTTGTCGTAAATTTCCGGTTTACTTACTTTCGATTTGAATCGATAGAGCTGTAAATGAGATATTGGATCCGACAAAGGTTTCTTTATTTTTTTGGTCATTAAATCTGTATTCTTCCTAAAAACGTATGGGAGCAGAAAAAGAAAGGGGCTAGTTTTCAAAACTTCGAAAATACGAAAACATTTGATGAATCAGACTTCCAACATCAAATGACCATAACTTTTAACTGGGGTATCGTAACGACTATTATAATATATCAAAATCGGAGCTCGTCTCGATCCATACAATAATTGTTGGCCTAGCATTGGAACCTGATTTCTCTACACAAATTCCACCGTTTACATAACTTATCGAGGGTTTTAAGATTTTGTCGTAAATTTGCGGTTTACTTACCTTCGATTTGAATCAATAGAGCTGTAAATGAGATATTGCATCCGACAAAGGTTTCTTTATTTATTTGGTCAATAAATCTGTATTCTTCCTAAAAAAACTATGGGAGCAGAAAAAGAAAGGGGCTAGTTTTCATAATTTCAAAAATAACAAAACATTTGATGAATCAGACTTCCAACATCAAATGACCATAACTTTTAACTAGGGTATCGTAACGACTATTATAATATATCAAAATCGGAGCTCGTCTCGATCCATACAATAATTGTTGGCCTAGCATTGGAACATGATTTCTGTACCCAAATTCCATCGTTTACATAACTTATCGAGGGTTTGAAGATTTCGTCGTAAATTTGTGGTTTACTTACCTTCGATTTGAATCAATAGAGCTGTCAATGAGATATTGGCATCCGACAAAGGTTTATTTTTTTATTTGGTTAATATATCTGTATTCTTCCTAAAAAAACTATGGGAGCAGAAAAAGAAAGGGGCTAGTTTTCATAATTTCAAAAATAACAAAACATTTGATAAATCAGACTTCCAACATCAAATGACCATAACTTTTGACTGGGGTATCGTAACGACTATTATAATATATCAAATCGGAGCTCGTCTCGATGCATACAATAATTGTTGGCCTCGGAATGGAACCTGATTTCTGTAACCAAATTCCATCGTGTACATAACCTATCGAGGGTTTGAAGATTTTGTCGTAAATTTCCGGTTTACTTACCTTCGATATGATTCAATAGAGCTGTAAATGAGATATTGGTTTCGACAAAGGTTTCTTTATTTATTTGGTCATTAAATCTGTATTCTTCCTAAAAACGTATGGGAGCAGAAAAAGAAAAGGGCTAGTTTTCAAAACTTCGAAAATACGAAAACATTTGATGAATCAGACTTCCAACATCAAATGACCATAACTTTTAACTCGGGTATCGTAACGACTATTATAATATATCAAAATCGGAACTCGTCTCGATCCATACAATAATTGTTGGCCTAGCATTGGAACCTGATTTCTGTACCCAAATTCCATCGTTTACATAACTTATCGACGGTTTTATGATTTTGTCGTAAATTTGCGGTTTACTTACCTTCGATATGATTCAATAGAGCTGTCAATGAGATATTGCATCCGACAAAGGTTTCTTTATTTATTTGGTCAATAAATCTGTATTCTTCCTAAAAACGTATGGGAGCAGAAAAAGAAAGGGGCTAGTTTTCATAATTTCAAAAATAACAAAACATTTGATGAATCAGACTTACAACATCAAATGACCATAACTTTTGACTGGGGTATCGTAACGACTATTATAATATATCAAATCGGAGCTCGTCTCGATCCATACAATAATTGTTGGCCTCGGAATGGAACCTGATTTCTATACCCAAATTCCATCGTGTACATAACCTATCGATGGTTTTAAGATTTTGTCGTAAATTTGCGGTTTACTTACCTTCAATATGATTCAATAGAGCTGTCAATGAGATATTGGTTTCGACAAAGGTTTCTTTATTTATTTGTTATTTAAATCTGTATTCATCCTAAAAATGTATGGGAGCAGAAAAAGAAAGGGGCTAGTTTACATAATTTCAAAAATAACAAAACATTTGATGAATCAGACTTCCAACATCAAATGACCATAACTTTTGACTGGGGTATCGTAACGACTATTATAATATATCAAATCGGAGCTCGTCTCGATGCATACAATAATTGTTGGCCTCGGAATGGAACCTGATTTCTGTAACCAAATTCCATCGTGTACATAACCTATCGAGGGTTTGAAGATTTTGTCGTAAATTTGCGGTTTACTTACCTTCGATATGATTCAATAGAGCTGTCAATGAGATATTGGTTTCGACAAAGGTTTCTTTATTTATTTGGTCATTATATCTGTATTCTTCCTAAAAACGTATGGGAGCAGAAAAAGAAAAGGGCTAGTTTTCAAAACTTCAAAAATACGAAAACATTTGATGAATCAGACTTCCAACATCAAATGACCATAACTTTTAACTCGGGTATCGTAACGACTATTATAATATATCAAAATCGGAACTCGTCTCGATCCATACAATAATTGTTGGCCTAGCATTGGAACCTGATTTCTGTACCCAAATTCCATCGTTTACATAACTTATCGACGGTTTTATGATTTTGTCGTAAATTTGCGGTTTACTTACCTTCGATATGATTCAATAGAGCTGTCAATGAGATATTGCTTTCGACAAAGGTTTCTTTATTTATTTGGTCATTAAATCTGTATTCTTCCTAAAAACGTATGGGAGCAGAAAAAGAAAGGGGCTAGTTTTCATAATTTCAAAAATAACAAAACATTTGATGAATCAGACTTCCAACATCAAATGACCATAACTTTTAACTAGTGTATCGTAACGAATATTATAATATATCAAAATCGGAGCTCGTCTCGATCCATACAATAATTGTTGGCCTAGCATTGGAACATGATTTCTGTACCCAAATTCCATCGTTTACATAACTTATCGAGGGTTTTAAGATTTTGTCGTAAATTTGCGGTTTACTTACCTTCGATATGATTCAATAGAGCTGTCAATGAGATATTGGTTCAGACAAAGGTTTCCTTATTTATTTGGTCAATAAATCTGTATTCTTCCTAAAACTGTATGGGAGCAGAAAAAGAAAGGGGCTAGTTTTCAAAACTTCACAAATACGAAAACATTTGATGAATTAGACTTCCAACATCAAATGACCATTATTTTTAACTGGGGTATCGTAACGACTATTATAATATATCAAAATAGGAGCTCATATCGATCCATACAATAATTGTTGGCCTAGAATTGGAACCTGATTTCTGTACCCAAATTCCATCGTTTACATAACTTATCGAGGGTTTGAAGATTTTGTCGTAAATTTCCGGTTTACTTACTTTCGATTTGAATCGATAGAGCTGTAAATGAGATATTGGATCCGACAAAGGTTTCTTTATTTTTTTGGTCATTAAATCTGTATTCTTCCTAAAAACGTATGGGAGCAGAAAAAGAAAGGGGCTAGTTTTCAAAACTTCGAAAATACGAAAACATTTGATGAATCAGACTTCCAACATCAAATGACCATAACTTTTAACTGGGGTATCGTAACGACTATTATAATATATCAAAATCGGAGCTCGTCTCGATCCATACAATAATTGTTGGCCTAGCATTGGAACCTGATTTCTCTACACAAATTCCACCGTTTACATAACTTATCGAGGGTTTTAAGATTTTGTCGTAAATTTGCGGTTTACTTACCTTCGATTTGAATCAATAGAGCTGTAAATGAGATATTGCATCCGACAAAGGTTTCTTTATTTATTTGGTCAATAAATCTGTATTCTTCCTAAAAAAACTATGGGAGCAGAAAAAGAAAGGGGCTAGTTTTCATAATTTCAAAAATAACAAAACATTTGATGAATCAGACTTCCAACATCAAATGACCATAACTTTTAACTAGGGTATCGTAACGACTATTATAATATATCAAAATCGGAGCTCGTCTCGATCCATACAATAATTGTTGGCCTAGCATTGGAACATGATTTCTGTACCCAAATTCCATCGTTTACATAACTTATCGAGGGTTTGAAGATTTCGTCGTAAATTTGTGGTTTACTTACCTTCGATTTGAATCAATAGAGCTGTCAATGAGATATTGGCATCCGACAAAGGTTTATTTTTTTATTTGGTTAATATATCTGTATTCTTCCTAAAAAAACTATGGGAGCAGAAAAAGAAAGGGGCTAGTTTTCATAATTTCAAAAATAACAAAACATTTGATAAATCAGACTTCCAACATCAAATGACCATAACTTTTGACTGGGGTATCGTAACGACTATTATAATATATCAAATCGGAGCTCGTCTCGATGCATACAATAATTGTTGGCCTCGGAATGGAACCTGATTTCTGTAACCAAATTCCATCGTGTACATAACCTATCGAGGGTTTGAAGATTTTGTCGTAAATTTCCGGTTTACTTACCTTCGATATGATTCAATAGAGCTGTAAATGAGATATTGGTTTCGACAAAGGTTTCTTTATTTATTTGGTCATTAAATCTGTATTCTTCCTAAAAACGTATGGGAGCAGAAAAAGAAAAGGGCTAGTTTTCAAAACTTCGAAAATACGAAAACATTTGATGAATCAGACTTCCAACATCAAATGACCATAACTTTTAACTCGGGTATCGTAACGACTATTATAATATATCAAAATCGGAACTCGTCTCGATCCATACAATAATTGTTGGCCTAGCATTGGAACCTGATTTCTGTACCCAAATTCCATCGTTTACATAACTTATCGACGGTTTTATGATTTTGTCGTAAATTTGCGGTTTACTTACCTTCGATATGATTCAATAGAGCTGTCAATGAGATATTGCATCCGACAAAGGTTTCTTTATTTATTTGGTCAATAAATCTGTATTCTTCCTAAAAACGTATGGGAGCAGAAAAAGAAAGGGGCTAGTTTTCATAATTTCAAAAATAACAAAACATTTGATGAATCAGACTTACAACATCAAATGACCATAACTTTTGACTGGGGTATCGTAACGACTATTATAATATATCAAATCGGAGCTCGTCTCGATCCATACAATAATTGTTGGCCTCGGAATGGAACCTGATTTCTATACCCAAATTCCATCGTGTACATAACCTATCGATGGTTTTAAGATTTTGTCGTAAATTTGCGGTTTACTTACCTTCAATATGATTCAATAGAGCTGTCAATGAGATATTGGTTTCGACAAAGGTTTCTTTATTTATTTGTTATTTAAATCTGTATTCATCCTAAAAATGTATGGGAGCAGAAAAAGAAAGGGGCTAGTTTACATAATTTCAAAAATAACAAAACATTTGATGAATCAGACTTCCAACATCAAATGACCATAACTTTTGACTGGGGTATCGTAACGACTATTATAATATATCAAATCGGAGCTCGTCTCGATGCATACAATAATTGTTGGCCTCGGAATGGAACCTGATTTCTGTAACCAAATTCCATCGTGTACATAACCTATCGAGGGTTTGAAGATTTTGTCG
The DNA here is from genome assembly GCA_037013495.1 of Hippophae tibetana. Lineage (NCBI taxonomy): Eukaryota > Viridiplantae > Streptophyta > Magnoliopsida > Rosales > Elaeagnaceae > Hippophae > Hippophae tibetana. The sequence goes on from CM072801.1 coordinate 82,535,383, forward strand.
TAAATTTGCGGTTTACTTACCTTCGATATGATTCAATAGAGCTGTCAATGAGATATTGGTTTCGACAAAGGTTTCTTTATTTATTTGGTCATTATATCTGTATTCTTCCTAAAAACGTATGGGAGCAGAAAAAGAAAAGGGCTAGTTTTCAAAACTTCAAAAATACGAAAACATTTGATGAATCAGACTTCCAACATCAAATGACCATAACTTTTAACTCGGGTATCGTAACGACTATTATAATATATCAAAATCGGAACTCGTCTCGATCCATACAATAATTGTTGGCCTAGCATTGGAACCTGATTTCTGTACCCAAATTCCATCGTTTACATAACTTATCGACGGTTTTATGATTTTGTCGTAAATTTGCGGTTTACTTACCTTCGATATGATTCAATAGAGCTGTCAATGAGATATTGCTTTCGACAAAGGTTTCTTTATTTATTTGGTCATTAAATCTGTATTCTTCCTAAAAACGTATGGGAGCAGAAAAAGAAAGGGGCTAGTTTTCATAATTTCAAAAATAACAAAACATTTGATGAATCAGACTTCCAACATCAAATGACCATAACTTTTAACTAGTGTATCGTAACGAATATTATAATATATCAAAATCGGAGCTCGTCTCGATCCATACAATAATTGTTGGCCTAACATTGGAACCTGATTTTTGTACACAAATTCCATCGTTTACATAACTTATCGAGGGTTTTAAGATTTTGTCGTAAATTTGCGGTTTACTTACCTTCGATATGATTCAATAGAGCTGTCAATGAGATATTGGTTCCGACAAAGGTTTCTTTATTTATTTGGTCATTAAATCTGTATTCTTCCTAAAACCGTATGGGAGCAGAAAAAGAAAGGGGCTAGTTTTCAAAACTTCACAAATACGAAAACATTTGATGAATCAGACTTCCAACATCAAATGACCATAACTTTTAACTTGGGTATCGTAACGACTATTATAATATATCAAAATCGGAGCTCATCTCGATCCATACAATAATTGTTCGCCTAGCATTGGAACCTGATTTCTCTACCCAAATTCCATCGTTTACATAACTTATCGAGGGTTTTAAGATTTTGTCGTAAATTTCCTGTTTACTTACTTTCTATTTGAATCGATAGAGCTGTAAATGAGATATTGCATCCGACAAAGGTTTATTTATTTATTTGGTTAATAAATCTGTATTCTTCCTAAAAAAACTATGGGAGCAGAAAAAGAAAGGGGCTAGTTTTCATAATTTCAAAAATAACAAAACATTTGATGAATCAGACTTCCAACATCAAATGACCAAAACTTTTGACTGGGGTTTCGTAACGACTATTATAATATATCAAATTGGAGCTCGTCTCGATCCATACAATAATTGTTGGCCTCGGAATGGAACCTGATTTCTGTACCCAAATTCCATCGTGTACATAACCTATCGATGGTTTTAAGATTTTGTCGTAAATTTGCGGTTTACTTACCTTCGATATTATTCAATAGAGCTGTCAATGAGATATTGGTTTCGACAAATGTTTCTTTATTTATTTGGTCATTAAATCTGTATTCTTCCTAAAAACGTATGGGAGCAGAAAAAGAAAGGGGCTAGTTTTCAAAACTTCAAAAATACGAAAACATTTGATGAATCAGACTTCCAACATCAAATGACCATAACTTTTAACTCGGGTATCGTAACGACTATTATAATATATCAAAATCGGAGCACGTCTCGATCCATACAATAATTGTTGGCCTAGAATTGGAACCTGATTTATGTACCCAAATTCCATCGTTTACATAACTTATCGAGGGTTTGAAGATTTTGTCGTAAATTTCCGGTTTACTTACTTTCGATTTGAATCGATAGAGCTGCAAATGAGATATTGGATCCGACAAAGGTTTCTTTATTTATTTGGTCATTAAATCTGTATTCTTCCTAAAACCGTATGGGAGCAGAAAAAGAAAGGGGCTAGTTTTCAAAACTTCGAAAATACGAAAACATTTGATGAATCAGACTTCCAACATCAAATGACCATAACTTTTAACTGGGGTATCGTAACGACTATTATAATATATCAAAATCGGAGCTCATCTCGATCCATACAATAATTGTTGGCCTAGCGTTGGAACCTGATTTCTCTACCCAAATTCCATCGTTTACATAACTTATCGAGGGTTTTAAGATTTTGTCGTAAATTTGCGGTTTACTTACCTTCGATATGATTCAATAGAGCTGTCAATGAGATATTGGTTCCGACAAAGGTTTCTTTATTTATTTGGTCATTAAATCTGTATTCTTCCTAAAACCGTATGGGAGCAGAAAAAGAAAGGGGCTAGTTTTCAAAACTTCACAAATACGAAAACATTTGATGAATCAGACTTCCAACATCAAATGACCATAACTTTTAACTGGGGTATCGTAACGACTATTATAATATATCAAAATCGGAGCTCATCTCGATCCATACAATAATTGTTGGCCTAGCATTGGAACCTGATTTATGTACCCAAATTCCATCGTTTACATAACTTATCGAGGGTTTGAAGATTTTGTCGTAAATTTCCTGTTTACTTACTTTCTATTTGAATCGATAGAGCTGTAAATGAGATATTGCATCCGACAAAGGTTTATTTATTTATTTGGTTAATAAATCTGTATTCTTCCTAAAAAAACTATGGGAGCAGAAAAAGAAAGGGGCTAGTTTTCATAATTTCAAAAATAACAAAACATTTGATGAATCAGACTTCCAACATCAAATGACCAAAACTTTTGACTGGGGTTTCGTAACGACTATTATAATATATCAAATTGGAGCTCGTCTCGATCCATACAATAATTGTTGGCCTCGGAATGGAACCTGATTTCTGTACCCAAATTCCATCGTGTACATAACCTATCGATGGTTTTAAGATTTTGTCGTAAATTTGCGGTTTACTTACCTTCGATATTATTCAATAGAGCTGTCAATGAGATATTGGTTTCGACAAATGTTTCTTTATTTATTTGGTCATTAAATCTGTATTCTTCCTAAAAACGTATGGGAGCAGAAAAAGAAAGGGGCTAGTTTTCAAAACTTCAAAAATACGAAAACATTTGATGAATCAGACTTCCAACATCAAATGACCATAACTTTTAACTCGGGTATCGTAACGACTATTATAATATATCAAAATCGGAACTCGTCTCGATCCATACAATAATTGTTGGCCTAGAATTGGAACCTGATTTATGTACCCAAATTCCATCGTTTACATAACTTATCGAGGGTTTGAAGATTTTGTCGTAAATTTCCGGTTTACTTACTTTCGATTTGAATCGATAGAGCTGTAAATGAGATATTGGATCCGACAAAGGTTTCTTTATTTATTTGGTCATTAAATCTGTATTCTTCCTAAAACCGTATGGGAGCAGAAAAAGAAAGGGGCTAGTTTTCAAAACTTCGAAAATACGAAAACATTTGATGAATCAGACTTCCAACATCAAATGACCATAACTTTTAACTAGTGTATCGTAACGAATATTATAATATATCAAAATCGGAGCTCGTCTCGATCCATACAATAATTGTTGGCCTAACATTGGAACCTGATTTTTGTACACAAATTCCATCGTTTACATAACTTATCGAGGGTTTTAAGATTTTGTCGTAAATTTGCGGTTTACTTACCTTCGATATGATTCAATAGAGCTGTCAATGAGATATTGGTTCCGACAAAGGTTTCTTTATTTATTTGGTCATTAAATCTGTATTCTTCCTAAAACCGTATGGGAGCAGAAAAAGAAAGGGGCTAGTTTTCAAAACTTCACAAATACGAAAACATTTGATGAATCAGACTTCCAACATCAAATGACCATAACTTTTAACTGGGGTATCGTAACGACTATTATAATATATCAAAATCGGAGCTCATCTCGATCCATACAATAATTGTTGGCCTAGCATTGGAACCTGATTTCTCTACCCAAATTCCATCGTTTACATAACTTATCGAGGGTTTTAAGATTTTGTCGTAAATTTCCTGTTTACTTACTTTCTATTTGAATCGATAGAGCTGTAAATGAGATATTGCATCCGACAAAGGTTTATTTATTTATTTGGTTAATAAATCTGTATTCTTCCTAAAAAAACTATGGGAGCAGAAAAAGAAAGGGGCTAGTTTTCATAATTTCAAAAATAACAAAACATTTGATGAATCAGACTTCCAACATCAAATGACCAAAACTTTTGACTGGGGTTTCGTAACGACTATTATAATATATCAAATTGGAGCTCGTCTCGATCCATACAATAATTGTTGGCCTCGGAATGGAACCTGATTTCTGTACCCAAATTCCATCGTGTACATAACCTATCGATGGTTTTAAGATTTTGTCGTAAATTTGCGGTTTACTTACCTTCGATATTATTCAATAGAGCTGTCAATGAGATATTGGTTTCGACAAATGTTTCTTTATTTATTTGGTCATTAAATCTGTATTCTTCCTAAAAACGTATGGGAGCAGAAAAAGAAAGGGGCTAGTTTTCAAAACTTCAAAAATACGAAAACATTTGATGAATCAGACTTCCAACATCAAATGACCATAACTTTTAACTCGGGTATCGTAACGACTATTATAATATATCAAAATCGGAGCACGTCTCGATCCATACAATAATTGTTGGCCTAGAATTGGAACCTGATTTATGTACCCAAATTCCATCGTTTACATAACTTATCGAGGGTTTGAAGATTTTGTCGTAAATTTCCGGTTTACTTACTTTCGATTTGAATCGATAGAGCTGCAAATGAGATATTGGATCCGACAAAGGTTTCTTTATTTATTTGGTCATTAAATCTGTATTCTTCCTAAAACCGTATGGGAGCAGAAAAAGAAAGGGGCTAGTTTTCAAAACTTCGAAAATACGAAAACATTTGATGAATCAGACTTCCAACATCAAATGACCATAACTTTTAACTGGGGTATCGTAACGACTATTATAATATATCAAAATCGGAGCTCATCTCGATCCATACAATAATTGTTGGCCTAGCGTTGGAACCTGATTTCTCTACCCAAATTCCATCGTTTACATAACTTATCGAGGGTTTTAAGATTTTGTCGTAAATTTCCGGTTTACTTACTTTCGATTTGAATCAATAGAGCTGTAAATGAGATATTGCATCCGACAAAGGTTTATTTATTTATTTGGTTAATAAATCTGTATTCTTCCTAAAAAAACTATGGGAGCAGAAAAAGAAAGGGGCTAGTTTTCATAATTTCAAAAATAACAAAACATTTGATGAATCAGACTTCCAACATCAAATGACCAAAACTTTTGACTGGGGTTTCGTAACGACTATTATAATATATCAAATCGGAGCTCGTCTCGATCCATACAATAATTGTTGGCCTCGGAATGGAACCTGATTTCTGTACCCAAATTCCATCGTGTACATAACCTATCGATGGTTTTAAGATTTTGTCGTAAATTTGCGGTTTACTTACCTTCGATATTATTCAATAGAGCTGTCAATGAGATATTGGTTTCGACAAATGTTTCTTTATTTATTTGGTCATTAAATCTGTATTCTTCCTAAAAACGTATGGGAGCAGAAAAAGAAAGGGGCTAGTTTTCAAAACTTCAAAAATACGAAAACATTTGATGAATCAGACTTCCAACATCAAATGACCATAACTTTTAACTCGGGTATCGTAACGACTATTATAATATATCAAAATCGGAGCACGTCTCGATCCATACAATAATTGTTGGCCTAGAATTGGAACCTGATTTATGTACCCAAATTCCATCGTTTACATAACTTATCGAGGGTTTGAAGATTTTGTCGTAAATTTCCGGTTTACTTACTTTCGATTTGAATCGATAGAGCTGTAAATGAGATATTGGATCCGACAAAGGTTTCTTTATTTTTTTGGTCATTAAATCTGTATTCTTCCTAAAAACGTATGGGAGCAGAAAAAGAAAGGGGCTAGTTTTCAAAACTTCGAAAATACGAAAACATTTGATGAATCAGACTTCCAACATCAAATGACCATAACTTTTAACTAGGGTATCGTAACGACTATTATAATATATCAAAATCGGAGCTCGTCTCGATCCATACAATAATTGTTGGCCTAGCATTGGAACCTGATTTCTCTACCCAAATTCCATCGTTTACATAACTTATCGAGGGTTTTAAGATTTTGTCGTAAATTTGCAGTTTACTTACCTTCGATTTGAATCAATAGAGCTGTAAATGAGATATTGCATCCGACAAAGGTTTCTTTATTTATTTGGTCAATAAATCTGTATTCTTTCTAAAAAAACTATGGGAGCAGAAAAAGAAAGGGGCTAGTTTTCATAATTTCAAAAATAACAAAACATTTGATGAATCAGACTTCCAACATCAAATGACCATAACTTTTGACTGGGGTATCGTAACGACAATTATAATATATCAAATCGGAGCTCGTCTCGATCCATACAATAATTGTTGGCCTCGGAATGGAACCTGATTTCTGTACCCAAATTCCATCGTGTACATAACCTATCGATGGTTTTAAGATTTTGTCGTAAATTAGCGGTTTACTTACCTTCGATATGATTCAATAGAGCTGTCAATGAGATATTGGTTTCGACAAAGGTTTCTTTATTTATTTGGTCATTAAATCTGTATTCTTCCTAAAAACGTATGGGAGTAGAAAAAGAAAGGGGCTAGTTTTCAAAACTTCAAAAATACGAAAACATTTGATGAATCAGACTTCCAACATCAAATGACCATAACTTTTAACTCGGGTATCGTAACGACTATTATAATATATCAAAATCGGAGCACGTCTCGATCCATACAATAATTGTTGGCCTAGAATTGGAACCTGATTTCCGTACCCAAATTCCATCGTTTACATAACTTATCGAGGGTTTGAAGATTTTGTCGTAAATTTCCGGTTTACTTACTTTCGATTTGAATCGATAGAGCTGTAAATGAGATATTGGATCAGACAAAGGTTTCTTTATTTTTTTGGTCATTAAATCTGTATTCTTCCTAAAAACGTATGGGAGCAGAAAAAGAAAGGGGCTAGTTTTCCAAACTTCGAAAATACGAAAACATTTGATGAATCAGACTTCCAACATCAAATGACCATACCTTTTAACTAGGGTATCGTAACGACTATTATAATATATCAAAATCGGAGCTCGTCTCGATCCATACAACAATTGTTGGCCTAGCATTGGAACCTGATTTCTGTACCCAAATTCCATCGTTTACATAACTTATCGAGGGTTTTAAGATTTTGTCGTAAATTTGCGGTTTACTTACCTTCGATTTGAATCAATAGAGCTGTAAATGAGATATTGCATCCGACAAAGGTTTCTTTATTTAGTTGGTAAATAAATCTGTATTCTTCCTAAAAAAACTATGGGAGCAGAAAAAGAAAGGGGCTAGTTTTCATAATTTCAAAAATAACAAAACATTTGATGAATCAGACTTCCAACATCAAATGACCATAACTTTTGACTGGGGTATCGTAACGACTATTATAATATATCAAATCGGAGCTCGACTCGATCCATACAATAATTGTTGGCCTCGGAATGGAACCTGATTCCTGTACCCAAATTCCATCGTGTACATAGCCTATCGATGGTTTTAAGATTTTGTCGTAAATTTGCGGTTTACTTACCTTCGATATGATTCAATAGAGCTGTCAATGAGATATTGGTTTCGACAAAGGTTTCTTTATTTATTTGGTCATTAAATCTGTATTCTTCCTAAAAACGTATGGGAGCAGAAAAAGAAAGGGGCTAGTTTTCATAATTTCAAAAATAACAAAACATTTGATGAATCAGACTTCCAACATCAAATGACCATAACTTTTGACTGGGGTATCGTAACGACTATTATAATATATCAAATCGGAGCTCGTCTCGATCCATACAATAATTGTTGGCCTCGGAATGGAACATGATTTCTGTACCCAAATTCCATCGTGTACATAACCTATCGATGGTTTTAAGATTTTGTCGTACATTTGCGGTTTACTTACCTTCGATATGATTCAATAGAGCTGTCAATGAGATATTGGTTTCGACAAAGGTTTCTTTATTTATTTGGTCATTAAATCTGTATTCTTCCTAAAAACGTATGGGAGCAGAAAAAGAAAGGGGCTAGTTTTCAAAACTTCAAAAATACGAAAACATTTGATGAATCAGACTTCCAACATCAAATGACCATAACTTTTAACTCGGGTATCGTAACGACTATTATAATATATCAAAATCGGAGCACGTCTCGATCCATACAATAATTGTTGGCCTAGAATTGGAACCTGATTTCCGTACCCAAATTCCATCGTTTACATAACTTATCGAGGGTTTGAAGATTTTGTCGTAAATTTCCGGTTTACTTACTTTCGATTTGAATCGATAGAGCTGTAAATGAGATATTGGATCCGACAAAGGTTTCTTTATTTTTTTGGTCATTAAATCTGTATTCTTCCTAAAAACGTATGGGAGCAGAAAAAGAAAGGGGCTAGTTTTCAAAACTTCAAAAATACGAAAACATTTGATGAATCAGACTTCCAACATCAAATAACCATAACTTTTAACTAGGGTATCGTAACGAATATTATAATATATCAAAATCGGAGCTCCTCTCGATCCATACAACAATTGGTGGCCTAGCATTGGAACCTGATTTCTGTACCCAAATTCCATCGTTTACATAACTTATCGAGGGTTTGAAGATTTTGTCGTAAATTTGCGGTTTACTTACCTTCGATTTGAATTAATAGAGCTGTAAATGAGATATTGCATCCGACAAAGGTTTCTTTATTTATTTGGTAAATAAATCTGTATTCTTCCTAAAAAAACTATGGGAGCAGAAAAAGAAAGGGGCTAGTTTTCATAATTTCAAAAATAACAAAACATTTGATGAATCAGACTTCCAACATCAAATGACCATAACTTTTGACTGGGGTATCGTAACGACAATTATAATATATCAAATCGGAGCTCGTCTCGATCCATACAATAATTGTTGGCCTCGGAATGGAATCTGATTTCTGTACCCAAATTCCATCGTGTACATAACCTATCGATGGTTTTAAGATTTTGTCGTAAATTAGCGGTTTACTTACCTTCGATATGATTCAATAGAGCTGTCAATGAGATATTGGTTTCGACAAAGGTTTCTTTATTTATTTGGTCATTAAATCTGTATTCTTCCTAAAAACGTATGGGAGTAGAAAAAGAAAGGGGCTAGTTTTCAAAACTTCAAAAATACGAAAACATTTGATGAATCAGACTTCCAACATCAAATGACCATAACTTTTAACTCGGGTATCGTAACGACTATTATAATATATCAAAATCGGAGCAGGTCTCGATCCATACAATAATTGTTGGCCTAGAATTGGAACCTGATTTCAGTACCCAAATTCCATCGTTTACATAACTTATCGAGGGTTTGAAGATTTTGTCGTAAATTTCCGGTTTACTTACTTTCGATTTGAATCGATAGAGCTGTAAATGAGATATTGGATCCGACAAAGGTTTCTTTATTTTTTTGGTCATTAAATCTGTATTCTTCCTAAAAACGTATGGGAGCAGAAAAAGAAAGGGGCTAGTTTTCAAAACTTCAAAAATACGAAAACATTTGATGAATCAGACTTCCAACATCAAATAACCATAACTTTTAACTAGGGTATCGTAACGAATATTATAATATATCAAAATCGGAGCTCCTCTCGATCCATACAACAATTGGTGGCCTAGCATTGGAACCTGATTTCTGTACCCAAATTCCATCGTTTACATAACTTATCGAGGGTTTGAAGATTTTGTCGTAAATTTGCGGTTTACTTACCTTCGATTTGAATTAATAGAGCTGTAAATGAGATATTGCATCCGACAAAGGTTTCTTTATTTATTTGGTAAATAAATCTGTATTCTTCCTAAAAAAACTATGGGAGCAGAAAAAGAAAGGGGCTAGTTTTCATAATTTCAAAAATAAAAAAACATTTGATGAATCAGACTTCCAACATCAAATGACCATAACTTTTGACTGGGGTATCGTAACGACAATTATAATATATCAAATCGGAGCTCGTCTCGATCCATACAATAATTGTTGGCCTCGGAATGGAATCTGATTTCTGTACCCAAATTCCATCGTGTACATAACCTATCGATGGTTTTAAGATTTTGTCGTAAATTAGCGGTTTACTTACCTTCGATATGATTCAATAGAGCTGTCAATGAGATATTGGTTTCGACAAAGGTTTCTTTATTTATTTGGTCATTAAATCTGTATTCTTCCTAAAAACGTATGGGAGTAGAAAAAGAAAGGGGCTAGTTTTCAAAACTTCAAAAATACGAAAACATTTGATGAATCAGACTTCCAACATCAAATGACCATAACTTTTAACTCGGGTATCGTAACGACTATTATAATATATCAAAATCGGACCACGTCTCGATCCATACAATAATTGTTGGCCTAGAATTGGAACCTGATTTCCGTACCCAAATTCCATCGTTTACATAACTTATCGAGGGTTTGAAGATTTTGTCGTAAATTTCCGGTTTACTTACTTTCGATTTGAATCGATAGAGCTGTAAATGAGATATTGGATCAGACAAAGGTTTCTTTATTTTTTTGGTCATTAAATTTGTATTCTTCCTAAAAACGTATGGGAGCAGAAAAAGAAAGGGGCTAGTTTTCCAAACTTCGAAAATACGAAAACATTTGATGAATCAGACTTCCAACATCAAAAGACCATAACTTTTAACTAGGGTATCGTAACGACTATTATAATATATCAAAATCGGAGCTCGTCTCGATCCATACAACAATTGTTGGCCTAGCATTGGAACCTGATTTCTGTACCCAAATTCCATCGTTTACATAACTTATCGAGGGTTTTAAGATTTTGTCGTAAATTTGCGGTTTACTTACCTTCGATTTGAATCAATAGAGCTGTAAATGAGATATTGCATCCGACAAAGGTTTCTTTATTTAGTTGGTAAATAAATCTGTATTCTTCCTAAAAAAACTATGGGAGCAGAAAAAGAAAGGGGCTAGTTTTCATAATTTCAAAAATAACAAAACATTTGATGAATCAGACTTCCAACATCAAATGACCATAACTTTTGACTGGGGTATCGTAACGACTATTATAATATATCAAATCGGAGCTCGACTCGATCCATACAATAATTGTTGGCCTCGGAATGGAACCTGATTCCTGTACCCAAATTCCATCGTGTACATAGCCTATCGATGGTTTTAAGATTTTGTCGTAAATTTGCGGTTTACTTACCTTCGATATGATTCAATAGAGCTGTCAATGAGATATTGGTTTCGACAAAGGTTTCTTTATTTATTTGGTCATTAAATCTGTATTCTTCCTAAAAACGTATGGGAGCAGAAAAAGAAAGGGGCTAGTTTTCATAATTTCAAAAATAACAAAACATTTGATGAATCAGACTTCCAACATCAAATGACCATAACTTTTGACTGGGGTATCGTCACGACTATTATAATATATCAAATCGGAGCTCGTCTCGATCCATACAATAATTGTTGGCCTCGGAATGGAACATGATTTCTGTACCCAAATTCCATCGTGTACATAACCTATCGATGGTTTTAAGATTTTGTCGTACATTTGCGGTTTACTTACCTTCGATATGATTCAATAGAGCTGTCAATGAGATATTGGTTTCGACAAAGGTTTCTTTATTTATTTGGTCATTAAATCTGTATTCTTCCTAAAAACGTATGGGAGCAGAAAAAGAAAGGGGCTAGTTTTCAAAACTTCAAAAATACGAAAACATTTGATGAATCAGACTTCCAACATCAAATGACCATAACTTTTAACTCGGGTATCGTAACGACTATTATAATATATCAAAATCGGAGCACGTCTCGATCCATACAATAATTGTTGGCCTAGAATTGGAACCTGATTTCCGTACCCAAATTCCATCGTTTACATAACTTATCGAGGGTTTGAAGATTTTGTCGTAAATTTCCGGTTTACTTACTTTCGATTTGAATCGATAGAGCTGTAAATGAGATATTGGATCCGACAAAGGTTTCTTTATTTTTTTGGTCATTAAATCTGTATTCTTCCTAAAAACGTATGGGAGCAGAAAAAGAAAGGGGCTAGTTTTCAAAACTTCAAAAATACGAAAACATTTGATGAATCAGACTTCCAACATCAAATAACCATAACTTTTAACTAGGGTATCGTAACGAATATTATAATATATCAAAATCGGAGCTCGTCTCGATCCATACAACAATTGGTGGCCTAGCATTGGAACCTGATTTCTGTACCCAAATTCCATCGTTTACATAACTTATCGAGGGTTTGAAGATTTTGTCGTAAATTTGCGGTTTACTTACCTTCGATTTGAATTAATAGAGCTGTAAATGAGATATTGCATCCAACAAAGGTTTCTTTATTTATTTGGTAAATAAATCTGTATTCTTCCTAAAAAAACTATGGGAGCAGAAAAAGAAAGGGGCTAGTTTTCATAATTTCAAAAATAACAAAACATTTGATGAATCAGACTTCCAACATCAAATGACCATAACTTTTGACTGGGGTATCGTAACGACAATCATAATATATCAAATCGGAGCTCGTCTCGATCCATACAATAATTGTTGGCCTCGGAATGGAACCTGATTTCTGTACCCAAATTCCATCGTGTACATAACCTATCGATGGTTTTAAGATTTTGTCGTAAATTAGCGGTTTACTTACCTTCGATATGATTCAATAGAGCTGTCAATGAGATATTGGGTTCGACAAAGGTTTCTTTATTTATTTGGTCATTAAATCTGTATTCTTCCTAAAAACGTATGGGAGTAGAAAAAGAAAGGGGCTAGTTTTCAAAACTTCAAAAATACGAAAACATTTGATGAATCAGACTTCCAACATCAAATGACCATAACTTTTAACTCGGGTATCGTAACGACTATTATAATATATCAAAATCGGAGCACGTCTCGATCCATACAATAATTGTTGGCCTAGAATTGGAACCTGATTTCCGTACCCAAATTCCATCGTTTACATAACTTATCGAGGGTTTGAAGATTTTGTCGTAAATTTCCGGTTTACTTACTTTCGATTTGAATCGATAGAGCTGTAAATGAGATATTGGATCAGACAAAGGTTTCTTTATTTTTTTGGTCATTAAATCTGTATTCTTCCTAAAAACGTATGGGAGCAGAAAAAGAAAGGGGCTAGTTTTCCAAACTTCGAAAATACGAAAACATTTGATGAATCAGACTTCCAACATCAAATGACCATAACTTTTAACTAGGGTATCGTAACGACTATTATAATATATCAAAATCGGAGCTCGTCTCGATCCATACAACAATTGTTGGCCTAGCATTGGAACCTGATTTCTGTACCCAAATTCCATCGTTTACATAACTTATCGAGGGTTTTAAGATTTTGTCGTAAATTTGCGGTTTACTTACCTTCGATTTGAATCAATAGAGCTGTAAATGAGATATTGCATCCGACAAAGGTTTCTTTATTTAGTTGGTAAATAAATCTGTATTCTTCCTAAAAAAACTATGGGAGCAGAAAAACAAAGGGGCTAGTTTTCATAATTTCAAAAATAACAAAACATTTGATGAATCAGACTTCCAACATCAAATGACCATAACTTTTGACTGGGGTATCGTAACGACAATTATAATATATCAAATCGGAGCTCGTCTCGATCCATACAATAATTTTGGCCTCGGAATGGAACCTGATTTCTGTACCCAAATTCCATCGTGTACATAACCTATCGATGGTTTTAAGATTTTGTCGTAAATTAGCGGTTTACTTACCTTCGATATGATTCAATAGAGCTGTCAATGAGATATTGGTTTCGACAATGGTTTCTTTATTTATTTGGTCATTAAATCTGTATTCTTCCTAAAAACGTATGGGAGCAGAAAAAGAAAGGGGCTAGTTTTCAAAACTTCAAAAATACGAAAACATTTGATGAATCAGACTTCCAACATCCAATGACCATAACTTTTAACTCGGGTATCGTAACGACTATGATAATATATCAAAATCGGAGCACGTCTCGATCCATACAATAATTGTTGGCCTTGAATTGGAACCTGATTTCCGTACCCAAATTCCATCGTTTACATAACTTATCGAGGGTTTGAAGATTTTTTCGTAAATTTCCGGTTTACTTACTTTCGATTTGAATCGATAGAGCTGTAAATGAGATATTGGATCCGACAAAGGTTTCTTTATTTTTTTGGTCATTAAATCTGTATTCTTCCTAAAAACGTATGGGAGCAGAAAAAGAAAGGGGCTAGTTTTCAAAACATCGAAAATACGAAAACATTTGATGAATCAGACTTCCAACATCAAATGACCATAACTTTTAACTAGGGTATCGTAACGAATATTATAATATATCAAAATCGGAGCTCGTCTCGATCCATACAATAATTGTTGGCCTAGCATTGGAACCTGATTTGTCTACCCAAATTCCATCGTTTACATAACTTATCGAGGGTTTTAAGATTTTGTCGTAAATTTGCGGTTTACTTACCTTCGATTTGAATCAATAGAGCTGTAAATGACATATTGCATCCGACAAAGGTTTCTTTATTTATTTGGTAAATAAATCTGTATTCTTCCTAAAAAAATTATGGGAGCAGAAAAAGAAAGGGGCTAGTTTTCATAATTTCAAAAATAACAAAACATTTGATGAATCAGACTTCCAACATCAAATGACCATAACTTTTGACTGGGTATCGTAACGACTATTATAATATATCAAATCGGAGCACGTCTCGATCCATACAATAATTGTTGGCCTAGAATTGGAACCTGATTTCCGTACCCAAATTCCATCGTGTACATAACCTATCGATGGTTTTAAGATTTTGTCGTAAATTTGCGGTTTACTTACCTTCGATTTGAATCGATAGAGCTGTAAATGAGATATTGGATCAGACAAAGGTTTCTTTATTTTTTTGGTCATTAAATCTGTATTCTTCCTAAAAACGTATGGGAGCAGAAAAAGAAAGGGGCTAGTTTTCCAAACTTCGAAAATACGAAAACATTTGATGAATCAGACTTCCAACATCAAATGACCATAACTTTTAACTAGGGTATCGTAACGACTATTATAATATATCAAAATCGGAGCTCGTCTCGATCCATACAACAATTGTTGGCCTAGCATTGGAACCTGATTTCTGTACCCAAATTCCATCGTTTACATAACTTATCGAGGGTTTTAAGATTTTGTCGTAAATTTGCGGTTTACTTACCTTCGATTTGAATCAATAGAGCTGTAAATGAGATATTGCATCCGACAAAGGTTTCTTTATTTAGTTGGTAAATAAATCTGTATTCTTCCTAAAAAAACTATGGGAGCAGAAAAAGAAAGGGGCTAGTTTTCATAATTTCAAAAATAACAAAACATTTGATGAATCAGACTTCCAACATCAAATGACCATAACTTTTGACTGGGGTATCGTAACGACAATTATAATATATCAAATCGGAGCTCGTCTCGATCCATACAATAATTTTGGCCTCGGAATGGAACCTGATTTCTGTACCCAAATTCCATCGTGTACATAACCTATCGATGGTTTTAAGATTTTGTCGTAAATTAGCGGTTTACTTACCTTCGATATGATTCAATAGAGCTGTAAATGAGATATTGGTTTCGACAAAGGTTTCTTTATTTATTTGGTCATTAAATCTGTATTCTTCCTAAAAACGTATGGGAGTAGAAAAAGAAAGGGGCTAGTTTTCAAAACTTCAAAAATACGAAAACATTTGATGAATCAGACTTCCAACATCAAATGACCATAACTTTTAACTCGGGTATCGTAACGACTATTATAATATATCAAAATCGGAGCACGTCTCGATCCATACAATAATTGTTGGCCTAGAATTTGAACCTGATTTCCGTACCCAAATTCCTTCGTTTACATAACTTATCGAGGGTTTGAAGATTTTGTCGTAAATTTCCGGTTTACTTACTTTCGATTTGAATCGATAGAGCTGTAAATGAGATATTGGATCAGACAAAGGTTTCTTTATTTTTTTGGTCATTAAATCTGTATTCTTCCTAAAAACGTATGGGAGCAGAAAAAGAAAGGGGCTAGTTTTCCAAACTTCGAAAATACGAAAACATTTGATGAATCAGACTTCCAACATCAAATGACCATAACTTTTAACTAGGGTATCGTAACGACTATTATAATATATCAAAATCGGAGCTCATCTCGATCCATACAACAATTGTTGGCCTAGCATTGGAACCTGATTTCTGTACCCAAATTTCCATCGTTTACATAACTTATCGAGGGTTTTAAGATTTTGTCGTAAATTTGCGGTTTACTTACCTTCGATTTGAATCAATAGAGCTGTAAATGAGATATTGCATCCGACAAAGGTTTCTTTATTTAGTTGGTAAATAAATCTGTATTCTTCCTAAAAAAACTATGGGAGCAGAAAAAGAAAGGGGCTAGTTTTCATAATTTCAAAAATAACAAAACATTTGATGAATCAGACTTCCAACATCAAATGACCATAACTTTTGACTGGGGTATCGTAACGACAATTATAATATATCAAATCGGAGCTCGTCTCGATCCATACAATAATTTTGGCCTCGGAATGGAACCTGATTTCTGTACCCAAATTCCATCGTGTACATAACCTATCGATGGTTTTAAGATTTTGTCGTAAATTAGCGGTTTACTTACCTTCGATATGATTCAATAGAGCTGTCAATGAGATATTGGTTTCGACAATGGTTTCTTTATTTATTTGGTCATTAAATCTGTATTCTTCCTAAAAACGTATGGGAGCAGAAAAAGAAAGGGGCTAGTTTTCAAAACTTCAAAAATACGAAAACATTTGATGAATCAGACTTCCAACATCCAATGACCATAACTTTTAACTCGGGTATCGTAACGACTATGATAATATATCAAAATCGGAGCACGTCTCGATCCATACAATAATTGTTGGCCTTGAATTGGAACCTGATTTCCGTACCCAAATTCCATCGTTTACATAACTTATCGAGGGTTTGAAGATTTTTTCGTAAATTTCCGGTTTACTTACTTTCGATTTGAATCGATAGAGCTGTAAATGAGATATTGGATCCGACAAAGGTTTCTTTATTTTTTTGGTCATTAAATCTGTATTCTTCCTAAAAACGTATGGGAGCAGAAAAAGAAAGGGGCTAGTTTTCAAAACATCGAAAATACGAAAACATTTGATGAATCAGACTTCCAACATCAAATGACCATAACTTTTAACTAGGGTATCGTAACGAATATTATAATATATCAAAATCGGAGCTCGTCTCGATCCATACAATAATTGTTGGCCTAGCATTGGAACCTGATTTGTCTACCCAAATTCCATCGTTTACATAACTTATCGAGGGTTTTAAGATTTTGTCGTAAATTTGCGGTTTACTTACCTTCGATTTGAATCAATAGAGCTGTAAATGACATATTGCATCCGACAAAGGTTTCTTTATTTATTTGGTAAATAAATCTGTATTCTTCCTAAAAAAATTATGGGAGCAGAAAAAGAAAGGGGCTAGTTTTCATAATTTCAAAAATAACAAAACATTTGATGAATCAGACTTCCAACATCAAATGACCATAACTTTTGACTGGGTATCGTAACGACTATTATAATATATCAAATCGGAGCACGTCTCGATCCATACAATAATTGTTGGCCTAGAATTGGAACCTGATTTCCGTACCCAAATTCCATCGTGTACATAACCTATCGATGGTTTTAAGATTTTGTCGTAAATTTGCGGTTTACTTACCTTCGATTTGAATCGATAGAGCTGTAAATGAGATATTGGATCAGACAAAGGTTTCTTTATTTTTTTGGTCATTAAATCTGTATTCTTCCTAAAAACGTATGGGAGCAGAAAAAGAAAGGGGCTAGTTTTCCAAACTTCGAAAATACGAAAACATTTGATGAATCAGACTTCCAACATCAAATGACCATAACTTTTAACTAGGGTATCGTAACGACTATTATAATATATCAAAATCGGAGCTCGTCTCGATCCATACAACAATTGTTGGCCTAGCATTGGAACCTGATTTCTGTACCCAAATTCCATCGTTTACATAACTTATCGAGGGTTTTAAGATTTTGTCGTAAATTTGCGGTTTACTTACCTTCGATTTGAATCAATAGAGCTGTAAATGAGATATTGCATCCGACAAAGGTTTCTTTATTTAGTTGGTAAATAAATCTCTATTCTTCCTAAAAAAACTATGGGAGCAGAAAAAGAAAGGGGCTAGTTTTCATAATTTCAAAAATAACAAAACATTTGATGAATCAGACTTCCAACATCAAATGACCATAACTTTTGACTGGGGTATCGTAACGACAATTATAATATATCAAATCGGAGCTCGTCTCGATCCATACAATAATTTTGGCCTCGGAATGGAACCTGATTTCTGTACCCAAATTCCATCGTGTACATAACCTATCGATGGTTTTAAGATTTTGTCGTAAATTAGCGGTTTACTTACCTTCGATATGATTCAATAGAGCTGTCAATGAGATATTGGTTTCGACAATGGTTTCTTTATTTATTTGGTCATTAAATCTGTATTCTTCCTAAAAACGTATGGGAGCAGAAAAAGAAAGGGGCTAGTTTTCAAAACTTCAAAAATACGAAAACATTTGATGAATCAGACTTCCAACATCCAATGACCATAACTTTTAACTCGGGTATCGTAACGACTATGATAATATATCAAAATCGGAGCACGTCTCGATCCATACAATAATTGTTGGCCTTGAATTGGAACCTGATTTCCGTACCCAAATTCCATCGTTTACATAACTTATCGAGGGTTTGAAGATTTTTTCGTAAATTTCCGGTTTACTTACTTTCGATTTGAATCGATAGAGCTGTAAATGAGATATTGGATCCGACAAAGGTTTCTTTATTTTTTTGGTCATTAAATCTGTATTCTTCCTAAAAACGTATGGGAGCAGAAAAAGAAAGGGGCTAGTTTTCCAAACTTCGAAAATACGAAAACATTTGATGAATCAGACTTCCAACATCAAATGACCATAACTTTTAACTAGGGTATCGTAACGACTATTATAATATATCAAAATCGGAGCTCGTCTCGATCCATACAACAATTGTTGGCCTAGCATTGGAACCTGATTTCTGTACCCAAATTCCATCGTTTACATAACTTATCGAGGGTTTTAAGATTTTGTCGTAAATTTGCGGTTTACTTACCTTCGATTTGAATCAATAGAGCTGTAAATGAGATATTGCATCCGACAAAGGTTTCTTTATTTAGTTGGTAAATAAATCTGTATTCTTCCTAAAAAAACTATGGGAGCAGAAAAAGAAAGGGGCTAGTTTTCATAATTTCAAAAATAACAAAACATTTGATGAATCAGACTTCCAACATCAAATGACCATAACTATTGACTGGGGTATCGTAACGACAATTATAATATATCAAATCGGAGCTCGTCTCGATCCATACAATAATTTTGGCCTCGGAATGGAACCTGATTTCTGTACCCAAATTCCATCGTGTACATAACCTATCGATGGTTTTAAGATTTTGTCGTAAATTAGCGGTTTACTTACCTTCGATATGATTCAATAGAGCTGTCAATGAGATATTGGTTTCGACAATGGTTTCTTTATTTATTTGGTCATTAAATCTGTATTCTTCCTAAAAACGTATGGGAGCAGAAAAAGAAAGGGGCTAGTTTTCAAAACTTCAAAAATACGAAAACATTTGATGAATCAGACTTCCAACATCCAATGACCATAACTTTTAACTCGGGTATCGTAACGACTATGATAATATATCAAAATCGGAGCACGTCTCGATCCATACAATAATTGTTGGCCTTGAATTGGAACCTGATTTCCGTACCCAAATTCCATCGTTTACATAACTTATCGAGGGTTTGAAGATTTTTTCGTAAATTTCCGGTTTACTTACTTTCGATTTGAATCGATAGAGCTGTAAATGAGATATTGGATCCGACAAAGGTTTCTTTATTTTTTTGGTCATTAAATCTGTATTCTTCCTAAAAACGTATGGGAGCAGAAAAAGAAAGGGGCTAGTTTTCAAAACATCGAAAATACGAAAACATTTGATGAATCAGACTTCCAAAATCAAATGACCATAACTTTTAACTAGGGTATCGTAACGAATATTATAATATATCAAAATCGGAGCTCGTCTCGATCCATACAATAATTGTTGGCCTAGCATTGGAACCTGATTTGTCTACCCAAATTCCATCGTTTACATAACTTATCGAGGGTTTTAAGATTTTGTCGTAAATTTGCGGTTTACTTACCTTCGATTTGAATCAATAGAGCTGTAAATGACATATTGCATCCGACAAAGGTTTCTTTATTTATTTGGTAAATAAATCTGTATTCTTCCTAAAAAAATTATGGGAGCAGAAAAAGAAAGGGGCTAGTTTTCATAATTTCAAAAATAAAAAAACATTTGATGAATCAGACTTCCAACATCAAATGACCATAACTTTTGACTGGGTATCGTAACGACTATTATAATATATCAAATCGGAGCACGTCTCGATCCATACAATAATTGTTGGCCTAGAATTGGAACCTGATTTCCGTACCCAAATTCCATCGTGTACATAACCTATCGATGGTTTTAAGATTTTGTCGTAAATTTGCGGTTTACTTACCTTCGATTTGAATCGATAGAGCTGTAAATGAGATATTGGATCCGACAAAGGTTTCTTTATTTTTTTGGTCATTAAATCTGTATTCTTCCTAAAAACGTATGGGAGCAGAAAAAGAAAGGGGCTAGTTTTCAAAACTACGAAAATACGAAAACATTTGATGAATCAGACTTCCAACATCAAATGACCATAACTTTTAACTAGGGTATCGTAACGACTATTATAATATATCAAAATCGGAGCTCGTCTCGATCCATACAATAATTGTTGGCCTAGCATTGGAACCTGATTTCTGTACCCAAATTCCATCGTTTACATAACTTATCGAGGGTTTTAAGATTTTGTCGTAAATTTGCAGTTTACTTACCTTCGATTTGAATCAATAGAGCTGTAAATGAGATATTGCATCCGACAAAGGTTTCTTTATTTATTTGGTCAATAAATCTGTATTCTTCCTAAAAAAACTATTGGAGCAGAAAAAGAAAGGGGCTAGTTTTCATAATTTCAAAAATAACAAAACATTTGATGAATCAGACTTCCAACATCAAATGACCATAACTTTTGACTGGGTATCGTAACGACTATTATAATATATCAAATCGGAGCTCGTCTCGATCCATACAATAATTGTTGGCCTCGGAATGGAACCTGATTTCTGTACCCAAATTCCATCGTGTACATAACCTATCGATGGTTTTAAGATTTTGTCGTAAATTTGCGGTTTACTTACCTTCGATATGATTCAATAGAGCTGTCAATGAGATATTGGTTTCGACAAAGGTTTCTTTATTTATTTGGTCATTAAATCTGTATTCTTCCTAAAAACGTATGGGAGCAGAAAAAGAAAGGGGCTAGTTTTCATAATTTCAAAAATAACAAAACATTTGATGAATCAGACTTCCAACATCAAATGACCATAACTTTTGACTGGGGTATCGTAACGACTATTATAATATATCAAATCGGAGCTCGTCTCGATCCATACAATAATTGTTGGCCTCGGAATGGAACATGATTTCGGTACCCAAATTCCATCGTGTACATAACCTATCGATGGTTTTAAGATTTTGTCGTACATTTGCGGTTTACTTACCTTCGATATGATTCAATAGAGCTGTCAATGAGATATTGGTTTCGACAAAGGTTTCTTTATTTATTTGGTCATTAAATCTGTATTCTTCCTAAAAACGTATGGGAGAAGAAAAAGAAAGGGGCTAGTTTTCAAAACTTCAAAAATACGAAAACATTTGATGAATCAGACTTCCAACATCAAATGACCATAACTTTTAACTCGGGTATCGTAACGACTATTATAATATATCAAAATCGGAACACGTCTCGATCCATACAATAATTGTTGGCCTAGAATTGGAACCTGATTTCCGTACCCAAATTCCATCGTTTACATAACTTATCGAGGGTTTGAAGATTTTGTCGTAAATTTCCGGTTTACTTACTTTCGATTTGAATCGATAGAGCTGTAAATGAGATATTGGATCCGACAAAGGTTTCTTTATTTTTTTGGTCATTAAATCTGTATTCTTCCTAAAAACGTATGGGAGCAGAAAAAGAAAGGGGCTAGTTTTCAAAACTTCGAAAATACGAAAACATTTGATGAATCAGACTTCCAACATCAAATGACCATAACTTTTAACTAGGGTATCGTAACGACTATTATAATATATCAAAATCGGAACTCGTCTCGATCCATACAACAATTGTTGGCCTAGCATTGGAACCTGATTTCTGTACCCAAATTCCATCGTTTACATAACTTATCGAGGGTTTTAAGATTTTGTCGTAAATTTGCGGTTTACTTACCTTCGATTTGAATCAATAGAGCTGTAAATGAGATATTGCATCCGACAAAGGTTTCTTTATTTAGTTGGTAAATAAATCTGTATTCTTCCTAAAAAAACTATGGGAGCAGAAAAAGAAAGGGGCTAGTTTTCATAATTTCAAAAATAACAAAACATTTGATGAATCAGACTTCCAACATCAAATGACCATAACTTTTGACTGGGGTATCGTAACGACAATTATAATATATCAAATCGGAGCTCGTCTCGATCCATACAATAATTTTGGCCTCGGAATGGAACCTGATTTCTGTACCCAAATTCCATCGTGTACATAACCTATCGATGGTTTTAAGATTTTGTCGTAAATTAGCGGTTTACTTACCTTCGATATGATTCAATAGAGCTGTCAATGAGATATTGGTTTCGACAATGGTTTCTTTATTTATTTGGTCATTAAATCTGTATTCTTCCTAAAAACGTATGGGAGCAGAAAAAGAAAGGGGCTAGTTTTCAAAACTTCAAAAATACGAAAACATTTGATGAATCAGACTTCCAACATCCAATGACCATAACTTTTAACTCGGGTATCGTAACGACTATGATAATATATCAAAATCGGAGCACGTCTCGATCCATACAATAATTGTTGGCCTTGAATTGGAACCTGATTTCCGTACCCAAATTCCATCGTTTACATAACTTATCGAGGGTTTGAAGATTTTTTCGTAAATTTCCGGTTTACTTACTTTCGATTTGAATCGATAGAGCTGTAAATGAGATATTGGATCCGACAAAGGTTTCTTTATTTTTTTGGTCATTAAATCTGTATTCTTCCTAAAAACGTATGGGAGCAGAAAAAGAAAGGGGCTAGTTTTCAAAACATCGAAAATACGAAAACATTTGATGAATCAGACTTCCAACATCAAATGACCATAACTTTTAACTAGGGTATCGTAACGAATATTATAATATATCAAAATCGGAGCTCGTCTCGATCCATACAATAATTGTTGGCCTAGCATTGGAACCTGATTTGTCTACCCAAATTCCATCGTTTACATAACTTATCGAGGGTTTTAAGATTTTGTCGTAAATTTGCGGTTTACTTACCTTCGATTTGAATCAATAGAGCTGTAAATGACATATTGCATCCGACAAAGGTTTCTTTATTTATTTGGTAAATAAATCTGTATTCTTCCTAAAAAAATTATGGGAGCAGAAAAAGAAAGGGGCTAGTTTTCATAATTTCAAAAATAAAAAAACATTTGATGAATCAGACTTCCAACATCAAATGACCATAACTTTTGACTGGGTATCGTAACGACTATTATAATATATCAAATCGGAGCACGTCTCGATCCATACAATAATTGTTGGCCTAGAATTGGAACCTGATTTCCGTACCCAAATTCCATCGTGTACATAACCTATCGATGGTTTTAAGATTTTGTCGTAAATTTGCGGTTTACTTACCTTCGATTTGAATCGATAGAGCTGTAAATGAGATATTGGATCCGACAAAGTGATGAGTGCTCAAAAAGCACTAAAATAACCATGATTTTATGTACCTTAATTGATTAAAAATACATATATTTATATGTTTTATCATATATTTATATAAATTTGTCTTTTTCGGAATCACGGGTATTTTTATTGTTTTTCAGGTATTTTGGCTTAAAAACGCAATGTAAAGACTTAAAGAGGAATATTTGAAGCAATACATCACAAATATATCAATAAATAAGTGAGAAAAGGTCAACAAACATGGAAAAATCGGACGAAATGGGTCGAAAAGGTCAAAAATGTCAAAAAGACGGAAATCGCGCGTCGCAGCCCGGCCGTGCGCGCAGCCCAGCGCCCCAGCGCCCAGCCGCGCGCGCCCCAGCGCCCAGCAGCGCGCGCCCCATCCCGCGCGCGCTGGCACTGTTCACGCGCGCCGAGCTGCGCGCAGCGACAGCCCCAGCGCGCGCGCGCAGCGCCCAGCAGCCGCCCATCCGCGCGCCCAACGCGTTTTCGCCCCATTTTTCACGTGCAGCCGCCCCTGTGACGTCATGCTGACGTCATTGATGACATCAGCAAGTCCAATACGCGTTTTTACATTTTTTAATATTTTTTTAACATTTTTTTACTCATTTTTTCTCTCCATCCTCACCTATAAATACCCCCCTTCCATTCACTTCAAATCACACCTTCAAAAACTCACTTCTCTCTTCTTTCTTTCTCTCATTTCTTAGTTTTTAGTTTCTCTTAGTTTCTTTCTAAGTTTCTAAGCTTTTCTTAGTTTTTCTCTTAGTTTTTAGTTCAATTCTCTTAGGTTTAGTGTTCTTCTCTTTTTGAGAGGAACTTGTAATGTTTTTGTAATAATTTAGATTTTTGATTCAATATATGGAAGTGCAAATTCCGCTCGGAGGTTTTCTAGCAACGGGAATAGCGTCGAAGTTCTGTAAGGATTTTATTTTCTTTACAGTTATTTTTATGCTTTATTCTTACATGTTATATTCAACTTGTCTGTGGTTAAATTTAACTATGCTAGCTGTTTAGTAAAAATGATGTAATAACGACGTTGTTATGCTTGCGAAATATTAAATAGGTAAAAATCTTTAAAATGAATTGATTTTGTTTTTATTCAAGATTTTATATTAAGAATGTTAGAGAGAAATATATTATTTTTCATTACAAACTTAAACCCGAAAATTAGATTTTAAGGTTTAGTTATCCGGTCTAATTTAGAGTAGTGCTCTTTTATTTGTTGGTACAATCGCCCGGTAGTTAGAGTGAAACTCTATTTCAAAAGTTTTTATAAGAATTATTATGAGAAAATGTATTGACAACATGTTTTCAATAGTGGTTTTAAAACTTGAAAGTTAGTACTCGGATAATTAAATTCTTAGGTTTAATTTGGACACCTTGAATAAAGTTTAAACTGTCTAACCCCACCAAAGGTGGCATTTAAATGGTTCATTTTCAATCTCTTAGAAAAAGGAATTAATTTAATTAAGCATATTAGTTATCAACCCCACCCATAGGTGTTAATTGATTTGTTTAGTTAACAAAGAATATCTAACCCCACCAAAGGTGGTATTTATATAAAAAAGAGAGAATCAATAAAATGTCAATTTATATCTTTAATAACCTAGTTAATATGAGCAAGCATAATTAATTTAGTTATTATATCCATAAATACTCCGCTAATATAAATGATAAAAATTTGCATGAACATTTATTGAATCCGTATATATGTTTATTTCTAGATAATTATTTGAATTTGTATCTATGTTTATTTTTATGATTTTAGATTATATTTAATTAATCTGTATATATGTTTTATTTTATGTTATTAGATTAGGAACACAAAAACCAAACTATCGTGACAGGATGTTTAGGATTTAATTTCGTTTTTAAAAGGTTGATTAATAAGTTAAAAACCACATACATTCCTTCCTTAGATCGACCTTGGGAGTATACTTATCATTTTCTACGAAATGATTCGTGCACTTGCGAGAGTTTTATAAATATTAAAACCAAAGTATTTGCGGGAATCGGCGATGCCGGTTTTCGTTCATCAAGTTTTTGGCGCCGTTGCCGGGGACGGAATAGCGTTTTTAAATTATTTATCAAAATTTTAAAAACATTTTTGTGCTGTAAATAATTGTGATATTTTAATAATAATCAAATTTCAAAATTCATAATAAAAAAAAATAAAAAATAAAAAAAATAAAAAAAAAATAAAAAATAAAAAATAAAAAAAATAATAATTTTTTTTTTTTGTAAAATAATTTAGAAATTTGAAATTTGAAGTAAAAAAATTTACCGTTCATAAATAGTAAAAAAAAAAAACCAAAAAAAAACATTACTTGAATTTATACCTAATTAACTAAATAACATGAAAAGTAAAAATCTAAGGGAGTTCTGTCTAGGAGACTAGTTCTTGAAAGCCTTTGTGCCACTAGTCTTTCCTGGGAACGTTGCTCTGGCTAGGAGAATGGTATTTAAGGAGCCGTTTGCACCACCATTCTTTCCTGGGAGCACTCTTGGTTAATACTAATTATGTTACAAAAAAAAATAAAAAAATAAAAAAAAATTTCTTTTTTTTAGGGTTTAACTAGTTTGTTTAGTGTTTTGTATAAAATAACATGTAAATTTTATCTAAATTTTTTTATTTTGTTGACAGGAGTTTTAAATTTACGTTTACAATAGTCTATGCGTGGTAGGAGATCCTTAGGAAACCCCCTTACACCATATGTAAATAAATTTCATAAATTTAAACAAGTGTCAACAAAACTGGATTCTACCCATCAACCTGTTTTTGAGCCAAACATAGAACCAAGTCTTAATCCTTTACTAGAACCAAAAGAAATGGAGGAAAACCAACATATTAGGGAAACCACAATGAAAGAGTTTGCAAGACCGGTAATAGGCACGGCAACTGCCGCTATCCAGTTGGGGGAGGCTGCTCGGAATTACGACCTTAAAAATATTCATTTTTCTATGCTTCCTTCCTTTTATGGGTTACCTAATGAAGATTCTCTTTCCTTTATGAGAGATTTCTATGCTACGGTCCAAACATTCCCCCTCGGTATTCTAAACGAGGATCAACTTAGGATGAGATGTTTTCCCTACACTCTAAAGGATAAGGCCAAAGCTTGGTTGATGTCACTTCCCCCAGGTTCTCTGATGACATGGGGTAACATTTACAATAAATTCATGGGAAAATTCTATTCCCATCAAAAAACATCAGAGTTGAGAGGAAAGATTGCTACTTTCTCTCAGATGGATGGAGAACCATTCCATGAAGCTTGGGATAGGTTCAAGATGTTTCTCACTCAGTGTCCCCATCATAGCTTTCCCCTGCAGTTGCAGAACCAATTCTTTTACGATGGACTTACACAACAATGTCAGTTCATTGTCGACAATGCTGCAGGAGGAGCAATAGGAGAAAAGACTGCCTCAGAGACGTATAACCTCTTTGAGATGTTGGGTGCTAATTCCCAACAGAAAAGCTCCCGAGTGAGAAAAGCTGGAGTTCATGAAATCGACTCCAGTAATGAAGTTCAACAACAACTTGTTCAACTGACTAAGCAAGTTGCCCTTCTCGCTACACAAACCAACACCAATAATGATCAATATGGTTTGTATAGCAACATGGGACATGGTACTGAAGCCTGTCCATATCAAGGAGAAACAACTGGACCTGAACAGGTCAATGTGTTGGGAGCATATCAACAGAGACCAAGGTTTGATCCCAACTCAAATACCTATAATCCTGGGTGGAGAAGTCATCCAAATTTCTCTTGGAGGCAAAACAACCCTCCTTTCACTCAAGGCTCAAACCAGGCAGGTCAGCAATTCCACCCACCTATTCCAAGAAGCATTCCCAATAAACCAACCCTGGAGGACAACTTGAATTCTTTTATTCAAGTCTGTAGGGATAATCAATCTAAAACCAATCAACGGTTGGACTCTGTGGAAGCTTCTATCAAAAAGGTGGAAGTTCAAGTTGAACAGTTAGTTGAACATTTGCAAAAAGGCAAAGACTAATTCAATGAAGAGGAGACATTGAGTTTTTCATTCTGCAATCTCCAAGCAACGTCTTACTAGAAGACGCTAAATTTTAGTCCTGTATGGGAGGTCACCCATTATTGTATTTTCCTTTGTTTTAGTTTGCGTGTAATAAAAATTCAGATGAAATAAAATTCGTTTGTTTCAAAAATTCTGTCCATTCGCTTAAATTTAAAAAAAAAAAAAAAAAAAAATATATATATATATATATATATTAGGTTCCTTGCACTTTTTGCTTTTACGTTTTATCAAGTTATACATATTTCTTAGAGATATCTACTAAAAGCAAAATGTTGATACACAATAGGAGGAGGATCATTTTCAACTACAAACAACCATGGGAGATGCTGAAGATAGGCGGAAAAAGATGAAAGAATATACAATGCCAATCATTGGCAATATAACTTCCGGTATCCAATTACAAGAGGCTGCAAGGAATTATGAATTGAAAAAGATTCATTATTCTTTGTTGCCTTCCTTTTACGGTATCCCTAATGAAGACCCTTTGCATTTCATTCGAGAATTCTATGCTATTGTCCAAACCTTTCCACTACATGCAATTAATGAAGATCAACTTAGGATGAGGTGTTTTCCTTACACTCTCAAAGATAAAGCTTGGTCATGGTTCATTACTCTACAGTCAGGTTCTCTTAAAACTTGGGAGGCAGTCTATGAAATTTTTATGGGTAGGTTCTATTCCCATCAAAAGACTGTTGATCTAAGAACAAAGATAGCAACATTTTCTCAAATGAATGAAGAGCCCTTTCATGAAACTTGGGAACGATTCAAACTCCTTTTCATTCAATGTCAAAATCATAGCTTTCCCTTACAGCTACAAAACCAATTCTTTTATGATGGATTGACACTACAGAGTCAATACATGGTTGATAATGCTGCTGGAGGTGCTGTAGGAGAAAAGACCGCAGAGGAAACCTATAATCTTTATGAGCTGTTGGGTTCTAATTCCCAACAAAGAGGTGGTAGAAGGAAAGCAAAGGTCAATGAAGTCGGCTCTGATAATGAGATAACCTTGCAACTTGCTGAATTGACTAAACAAGTGAAATTCCTCACTTCCCACCAAATTTCAAATCAAGAGGTATGTGAAGTGTGTTGTTCAATTGGGCATGGTACTCATAATTGTTCAAATACTTGTGATTCTAGTGTCGATGCCATAGAGGAAGTTCAATCTTTTCAAAGATATCATCCAAACACCTATAATCACCCAGCCTACACCCAATATCCAACACTAAGGTCAGATAACAACCACCCTTACCCACCAAGCCAATCTTTTAAGCCAACCTTAGAAGATAGCTTGAATGCTTTTATTCAAGTTAGTCGTGACAACCAATTGATGACTAATCAAAGGTTGAACACCATGGAGGCTTCGGTTAAAAGGATTGAATCTAAAGTTGGGCAACTGGCTGAACAAATGCAAAAGAAAGAACCAGGAAAGTTGCCCAGTCAACCAGAACAAGCAAAGGATGTTAGAACCCTTCGAAGTGGTAAGGTAGTCAATACTAGTTTACCTGAAATCTCCAACAATCTACCTTGTAGTTCAGGTAACAAAGAAGGCGATACTCTAATCTCGCAAAAAGGAGAAACAAGTGTTAAACTTAACAAGCCTTCTGAAAAACTCATTGGGGGGTCATCTGACACCCCCAAAATTCAAAAGACAACAGAACCACACCAGATACAAGTACCTTTTCCCCACCGGTTGAAAGAATCCAAACAAGATAAGCAATTCACTGATCTTTTTAATATGCTCTCTAAAGTAAATATCAATTTACCATTATTAGAAGTGATCATGAATGTGCCCTCATATGCCAAATTTTTCAAAGAGTTGAACACTAAGAAAAGGAGGTATGAACTGAATGAACGAGTAGTAGTATCAGAAATTTCTAGCGCTGTACTTCAGCACAAACTACCCCCTAAGTTGAAAGACCCTGGAAGTTTTATTATAAACATAACTATGGGGGATAGGAAGGTTGCTAAAGCAATGCTTGATTTAGGTGCTAGTATAAATTTGATGCCCTACTCTATATTCTTACAACTCAATCTAGGGGATTTAAAACCCACAACTATGTCCCTTCAACTTGCAGATAGATCTCTTAAATATCCAGAGGGAATAGTTGAGGATGTTTTGGTACAGGTAGACAAACTGATAATACCTGTTGACTTTGTGGTTCTGGATATGCAAGAAAATCCAGCATTGGACAGAGAGCACACAATATTGCTTGGTAGACCATTTATGGCAACTACTAAAACTATTATTGATGTCCAAGATGGAAATTTGACAATGACAGTCTTAGGAGAGACTGTTCATTTTAAAGTTTTTGATTCTTCACCTTTCCCTTCTATTTCTGCCATCGATGAAATATTCGATGTTGATCCTTTGGATAATCTTGTCCAAAACACCTTTTTCCGAACCAGAATAGAAGACAAGCTTGAAACCGTTCTTACACTTGAAAAGGTTGAAGAAGATGTAGATGAGGAAATAAAGGGGTACCTTGAACAACTAGACAATAATGAAGTGATGACAAAATCTAGTACACTTTTAAATCTACCCAGTTCTTCATCTATTAAAGAGGCCAATCCACCTGAACTTGAACTCAAAGACTTACCTGAGCACTTAAAATATGTGTTTTTGGGAGAAGGGGAAACTTATCCAGTGATAATTTCTTCAACCTTGACCAAACCACAAGAAAAGGAACTCATCAAAGTGCTTAAACAGTTTAAGAAATCTATAGGTTGGAGTATAGGGGATATAAGAGGCATTAGTCCAACAATGTGTATGCACAAGATCAACTTGGAGGACGGTGCTAAACCTGTACGAGAGGCCCAAAGAAGACTAAACCCAAACATGCAAGAGGTAGTTAAGAAGGAAATTCTTAAATTATTAGAAGAAGGGATTATCTACCCTATTGCAGATAGTAAGTGGGTTAGTCCAGTGCATGTGGTACCAAAGAAATCTGGGATAACAGTTGTTAAGAATGACAAAAGTGAATTAGTGCCCACTAGAATAATCACTGGATGGAGAATGTGTATAGATTTTAGGAAACTAAATTTATATACGAAAAAGGATCACTTTCCTCTTCCATTCATTGATCAAATGTTGGAAAGATTAGCTGGGCACGAATTTTACTGTTTTTTGGATGGACTGTCTGGATATTATCAAGTACCCATAGCACCAGAAGATCAGGAAAAGACCACATTTACATGTCCTTTTGGGACATTTGCTTTTCGCAGAATGCCATTTGGGTTATGCAATGCCCCTGCCACGTTCCAGAGATGCATGATATCCATTTTCTCGGACATGGTGGAAAAATTCATTGAGATTTTCATGGACGATTTCTCTGTCTTTGGGAACTCATTTGATGATTGCTTACATAAATTGACTTTGGTTTTAGAAAGATGCATTGAATGCAATCTAACCCTTAGTTGGGAGAAAAGTCATTTTATGGTTCAACAAGGGATAGTTTTAGGACAT
The DNA here is from genome assembly GCA_037013495.1 of Hippophae tibetana. NCBI lineage: Eukaryota > Viridiplantae > Streptophyta > Magnoliopsida > Rosales > Elaeagnaceae > Hippophae > Hippophae tibetana. The sequence continues at coordinate 82,566,987 of CM072801.1, forward strand.
ATAATTTCAAACAAGGGTATTGAAGTTGATAAGGCAAAAGTTGAATTGATATCCAAACTACCTCCCCCTACATCTGTGAAGGGGATAAGAAGCTTCTTGGGACATGCAGGATTCTACAGACGATTTATTAAAGATTTCTCTAAAATAAGTCGTCCATTATGTAACTTGCTATCCAAAGATGCTGATTTTGATTTCAACAATGACTGCCTTACCTCCTTTAATACCTTGAAAGATAAACTCACATCTACCCCTGTTATAATGGCACCAAACTGGTCTTTACCCTTTGAAATAATGTGTGACGCTTCTGATTATGCAATAGGAGCAGTCCTGGGACAAAGAGTGGAAAAGCGTTTACATGTCATCTACTATGCTAGCAAAACACTCAATGATGCCCAGATGAATTACACCACCACTGAAAAGGAATTCTTGGCTATAGTATTCTCTTTAGACAAATTTCGGTCTTATTTAGTAGGATCTAAAGTGATTGTGCATTCTGATCATGCTGCTTTAAGATACCTATTAAGTAAACCAAATGCCAAGCCAAGGTTAATCAGGTGGGTCTTACTCTTACAAGAATTTGACCTAGAAATCAAGGATAAGAAAGGCAGTGAAAACTTAGTAGCTGACCATTTGTCTAGGTTGATTTCTGACTTTAATTCTCTTAAAGATGAGAGTAATGACGATATAGTTGAAACCTTTCCTGATGAACAGTTATTTTTCATAGGTCCGAACCCATGGTACGCTGATATTGTAAACTATCTTGCCACTGGTGTTTTGCGACCTAACACTTCATATCAGGAGAAGAAAAGGTTTTTTAAAACTATTAAGGACTATTTCTGGGATGACCCTTATTTATACAAGATTGGTCAAGATCAAGTCATCCGGAGATGTGTACCTGAAGAAGAACATAAGAGCATTCTGACTTTTTGTCATGAACTTCATTGTGGGGGTCATTTTGGAGGAGAAAAGACAGCCCGTAAGATATTTCAAAAGTTTTTATAAGAATTATTATGAGAAAATGTATTGACAACATGTTTTCAATAGTGGTTTTAAAACTTGAAAGTTAGTACTCGGATAATTAAATTCTTAGGTTTAATTTGGACACCTTGAATAAAGTTTAAACTGTCTAACCCCACCAAAGGTGGCATTTAAATGGTTCATTTTCAATCTCTTAGAAAAAGGAATTAATTTAATTAAGCATATTAGTTATCAACCCCACCCATAGGTGTTAATTGATTTGTTTAGTTAACAAAGAATATCTAACCCCACCAAAGGTGGTATTTATATAAAAAAGAGAGAATCAATAAAATGTCAATTTATATCTTTAATAACCTAGTTAATATGAGCAAGCATAATTAATTTAGTTATTATATCCATAAATACTCCGCTAATATAAATGATAAAAATTTGCATGAACATTTATTGAATCCGTATATATGTTTATTTCTAGATAATTATTTGAATTTGTATCTATGTTTATTTTTATGATTTTAGATTATATTTAATTAATCTGTATATATGTTTTATTTTATGTTATTAGATTAGGAACACAAAAACCAAACTATCGTGACAGGATGTTTAGGATTTAATTTCGTTTTTAAAAGGTTGATTAATAAGTTAAAAACCACATACATTCCTTCCTTAGATCGACCTTGGGAGTATACTTATCATTTTCTACGAAATGATTCGTGCACTTGCGAGAGTTTTATAAATATTAAAACCAAAGTATTTGCGGGAATCGGCGATGCCGGTTTTCGTTCATCACAAAGGTTTCTTTATTTTTTTGGTCATTAAATCTGTATTCTTCCTAAAAACGTATGGGAGCAGAAAAAGAAAGGGGCTAGTTTTCAAAACTACGAAAATACGAAAACATTTGATGAATCAGACTTCCAACATCAAATGACCATAACTTTTAACTAGGGTATCGTAACGACTATTATAATATATCAAAATCGGAGCTCGTCTCGATCCATACAATAATTGTTGGCCTAGCATTGGAACCTGATTTCTGTACCCAAATTCCATCGTTTACATAACTTATCGAGGGTTTTAAGATTTTGTCGTAAATTTGCAGTTTACTTACCTTCGATTTGAATCAATAGAGCTGTAAATGAGATATTGCATCCGACAAAGGTTTCTTTATTTATTTGGTCAATAAATCTGTATTCTTCCTAAAAAAACTATTGGAGCAGAAAAAGAAAGGGGCTAGTTTTCATAATTTCAAAAATAACAAAACATTTGATGAATCAGACTTCCAACATCAAATGACCATAACTTTTGACTGGGTATCGTAACGACTATTATAATATATCAAATCGGAGCTCGTCTCGATCCATACAATAATTGTTGGCCTCGGAATGGAACCTGATTTCTGTACCCAAATTCCATCGTGTACATAACCTATCGATGGTTTTAAGATTTTGTCGTAAATTTGCGGTTTACTTACCTTCGATATGATTCAATAGAGCTGTCAATGAGATATTGGTTTCGACAAAGGTTTCTTTATTTATTTGGTCATTAAATCTGTATTCTTCCTAAAAACGTATGGGAGCAGAAAAAGAAAGGGGCTAGTTTTCATAATTTCAAAAATAACAAAACATTTGATGAATCAGACTTCCAACATCAAATGACCATAACTTTTGACTTGGGTATCGTAACGACTATTATAATATATCAAATCGGAGCTCGTCTCGATCCATACAATAATTGTTGGCCTCGGAATGGAACATGATTTCGGTACCCAAATTCCATCGTGTACATAACCTATCGATGGTTTTAAGATTTTGTCGTACATTTGCGGTTTACTTACCTTCGATATGATTCAATAGAGCTGTCAATGAGATATTGCTTTCGACAAAGGTTTCTTTATTTATTTGGTCATTAAATCTGTATTCTTCCTAAAAACGTATGGGAGAAGAAAAAGAAAGGGGCTAGTTTTCAAAACTTCAAAAATACGAAAACATTTGATGAATCAGACTTCCAACATCAAATGACCATAACTTTTAACTCGGGTATCGTAACGACTATTATAATATATCAAAATCGGAACACGTCTCGATCCATACAATAATTGTTGGCCTAGAATTGGAACCTGATTTCCGTACCCAAATTCCATCGTTTACATAACTTATCGAGGGTTTGAAGATTTTGTCGTAAATTTCCGGTTTACTTACTTTCGATTTGAATCGATAGAGCTGTAAATGAGATATTGGATCCGACAAAGGTTTCTTTATTTTTTTGGTCATTAAATCTGTATTCTTCCTAAAAACGTATGGGAGCAGAAAAAGAAAGGGGCTAGTTTTCAAAACTTCGAAAATACGAAAACATTTGATGAATCAGACTTCCAACATCAAATGACCATAACTTTTAACTAGGGTATCGTAACGAATATTATAATATATCAAAATCGGAGCTCGTCTCGATGCATACAATAATTGTTGGCCTAGCATTGGAACCTGATTTCTGTACCCAAATTCCATCGTTTACATAACTTATCGAGGGTTTGAAGATTTTGTCGTAAATTTCCGGTTTACTTACTTTCGATTTGAATTGATAGAGCTGTCAATGAGATATTGCATCCGACAAAGGTTTCTTTATTTATTTGGTAAATAAATCGGTATTCTTCCTAAAAACGTATGGGTGCAGAAAAAGAAAGGGGCTAGTTTTCATAATTTCAAAAATAACAAAATATTTGATGAATCAGACTTCCAACATCAAATGACCATAAATTTTTGACTGGGGTATCGTAACGACTATTATAATATATCAAATCGGAGCACGTCTCGATCCATACAATAATTGTTGGCCTAGCATTGGAACCTGATTTCTCTACCCAAATTCCATCGTTTACATAACTTATCGAGGGTTTGAAGATTTTGTCGTAAATTTGCGGTTTACTTACCTTCGATTTGAATCAATAGAGCTGTAAATGAGATATTGCATTCGACAAAGGTTTCTTTATTTATTTGGTAAATAAATCTGTATTCTTCCTAAAAAAACTATGGGAGCAGAAAAAGAAAGGGGCTAGTTTTCATAATTTCAAAAATAACAAAACATTTGATGAATCAGATTTCCAACATCAAATGACCATAACTTTTGACTGGGGTATCGTAACGACAATTATAATATATCAAATCGGAGCTCGTCTCGATCCATACAATAATTGTTGGCCTCGGAATGGAACCTGAATTCTGTACCCAAATTCCATCGTGTACATAACCTATCGATGGTTTTAAGATTTTGTCGTAAATTTGCGTTTTACTTACCTTCGATATTATTCAATAGAGCTGTCAATGAGATATTGGTTTCGACAAAGGTTTCTTTATTTATTTGGTCATTAAATCTGTATTCTTCCTAAAAACGTATGGGAGCAGAAAAAGAAAGGGGCTAGTTTTCAAAACTTCAAAAATACGAAAACATTTGATGAATCAGACTTCCAACATCAAATGACCATAACTTTTAACTCGGGTATCGTAACGACTATTATAATATATCAAAATCGGAGCACGTCTCGATCCATACAATAATTGTTGGCCTAGAATTGGAACCTGATTTCCGTACCCAAATTCCATCGTTTACATAACTTATCGAGGGTTTGAAGATTTTGTCGTAAATTTCCGGTTTACTTACTTTCGATTTGAATCGATGGAGCTGTAAATGAGATATTGGATCCGACAAAGGTTTCTTTATTTTTTTGGTCATTAAATCTGTATTCTTCCTAAAAACGTATGGGAGCAGAAAAAGAAAGGGGCTAGTTTTCAAAACTTCGAAAATACGAAAACATTTGATGAATCAGACTTCCAACATCAAATGACCATAACTTTTAACTAGGGTATCGTAACGAATATTATAATATATTAAAATCGGAGCTCCTCTCGATCCATACAATAATTGTTGGCCTAGCATTGGAACCTGATTTCTGTACCCAAATTCCATCGTTTACATAACTTATCGAGGGTTTGAAGATTTTGTCGTAAATTTCCGGTTTACTTACTTTCGATTTGAATTGATAGAGCTGTCAATGAGATATTGCATCCGACAAAGGTTTCTTTATTTATTTGGTAAATAAATCTGTATTCTTCCTAAAAACGTATGGGTGCAGAAAAAGAAAGGGGCTAGTTTTCATAATTTCAAAAATAACAAAATATTTGATGAATTAGACTTCCAACATCAAATGACCATAACTTTTGACTAGGGTATCGTAACGACTATTATAATATATCAAATCGGAGCACGTCTCGATCCATACAATAATTGTTGGCCTAGCATTGGAACCTGATTTCTCTACCCAAATTCCATCGTTTACATAACTTATCGAGGGTTTGAAGATTTTGTCGTAAATTTGCGGTTTACTTACCTTCGATTTGAATCAATAGAGCTGTAAATGAGATATTGCATCCGACAAAGGTTTCTTTATTTATTTGGTAAATAAATCTGTATTCTTCCTAAAAAAACTATGGGAGCAGAAAAAGAAAGGGGCTAGTTTTCATAATTTCAAAAATAACAAAACATTTGATGAATCAGATTTCCAACATCAAATGACCATAACTTTTGACTGGGGTATCGTAACGACTATTATAATATATCAAATCGGAGCTCGTCTCGATCCATACAATAATGGTTGGCCTCGGAATGGAACCTCATTTCTGTACCCAAATTCCATCGTGTACATAACCTATCGATGGTTTTAAGATTTTGTCGTAAATTTGCGGTTTACTTACCTTCGATTTGAATCAATAGAGCTGTAAATGAGATATTGCATCCGACAAAGGTTTCTTTATTTATTTGGTAAATAAATCTGTATTCTTCCTAAAAACGTATGGGAGCAGAAAAAGAAAGGGGCTAGTTTTCAAAACTTCGAAAATACGAAAACATTTGATGAATCAGACTTCCAACATCAAATGACCATAACTTTTAACTCGGGTATCGTAAGGACTATTATAATATATCAAAATCGGAACACGTCTCGATCCATACAATAATTGTTGGCCTAGAATTGTAACCTGATTTCCGTACCCAAATTCCATCGTTTACATAACTTATCGAGGGTTTGAAGATTTTGTCGTAAATTTCCGGTTTACTTACCTTCGATATGATTCAATAGAGCTGTCAATGAGATATTGGTTTCGACAAAGGTTTCTTTATTTTTTTGGTCATTAAATCTGTATTCTTCCTAAATACGTATGCGAGCAGAAAAAGAATGGGGCTAGTTTTCAAAACTTCGAAAATACGAAAACATTTGATGAATCAGACTTCCAACATCAAATGACCATAACTTTTAACTCGGGTATCGTAACGACTATTATAATATATCAAAATCAGAGCACGTCTCGATCCATACAATAATTGTTGGCCTCGGAATGGAAGCTGATTTCTGTACCCAAATTCCATCGTGTACATAACCTATCGATGGTTTTAAGATTTTGTCGTAAATTTGCGGTTTACTTACCTTCGATATGATTCAATAGAGCTGTCAATGAGATATTGCATCCGACAAAGGTTTCTTTATTTATTTGGTAAATAAATCTGTATTCTTCCTAAAAACGTATGGGAGCAGAAAAAGAAAGGGGCTAGTTTTCATAATTTCAAAAATAACAAAACATTTGATGAATGAGACTTCCAACATCAAATGACCATAACTTTTGACTGGGGTATCGTAACGACTATTATAATATATCAAATCGGAGCACGTCTCGATCCATACAATAATTGTTGGCCTCGGAATGGAACCTGATTTCTGTACCCAAATTCCATCGTGTACATAACCTATCGATGGTTTTAAGATTTTGTCGTACATTTGCGGTTTACTTACCTTCGATATGATTCAATAGAGCTGTCAATGAGATATTGGTTTCGACAAAGGTTTCTTTATTTATTGGTCATTAAATCTGTATTCTTCCTAAAAACGTATGGGAGCAGAAAACGAAAGGGGCTAGTTTTCAAAACTTCAAAAATACGAAAACATTTGATGAATCAGACTTCCAACATCAAATGACCATAACTTTTAACTCGGGTATCGTAACGACTATTATAATATATCAAAATCGGTGCACGGCTCGATCCATACAATAATTGTTGGCCTAGAATTGGAACCTGATTTCCGTACCCAAATTCCATCGTTTACATAACTTATCGAGGGTTTGAAGATTTTGTCGTAAATTTCCGGTTTACTTACTTTCGATTTGAATCGATAGAGCTGTAAATGAGATATTGGATCCGACAAAGGTTTCTATATTTTTTTGGTCATTAAATCTGTATTCTTCCTAAAAACGTATGGGAGGAGAAAAAGAAAGGGGCTAGTTTTCAAAACTTCGAAAATACGAAAACATTTGATGAATCAGACTTCCAACATCAAATGACCATAACTTTTAACTAGGGTATCGTAACGAATATTATAATATATTAAAATCGGAGCTCGTCTCGATCCATACAATAATTGTTGGCCTAGCATTGGAACCTGATTTCTGTACCCAAATTCCATCGTTTACATAACTTATCGAGGGTTTGAAGATTTTGTCGTAAATTTCCGGTTTACTTACTTTCGATTTGAATCGATGGAGCTGTAAATGAGATATTGGATCCGACAAAGGTTTCTTTATTTTTTTGGTCATTAAATCTGTATTCTTCCTAAAAACGTATGGGAGCAGAAAAAGAAAGGGGCTAGTTTTCAAAACTTCGAAAATACGAAAACATTTGATGAATCAGACTTCCAACATCAAATGACCATAACTTTTAACTAGGGTATCGTAACGAATATTATAATATATTAAAATCGGAGCTCCTCTCGATCCATACAATAATTGTTGGCCTAGCATTGGAACCTGATTTCTGTACCCAAATTCCATCGTTTACATAACTTATCGAGGGTTTGAAGATTTTGTCGTAAATTTCCGGTTTACTTACTTTCGATTTGAATTGATAGAGCTGTCAATGAGATATTGCATCCGACAAAGGTTTCTTTATTTATTTGGTAAATAAATCTGTATTCTTCCTAAAAACGTATGGGTGCAGAAAAAGAAAGGGGCTAGTTTTCATAATTTCAAAAATAACAAAATATTTGATGAATTAGACTTCCAACATCAAATGACCATAACTTTTGACTAGGGTATCGTAACGACTATTATAATATATCAAATCGGAGCACGTCTCGATCCATACAATAATTGTTGGCCTAGCATTGGAACCTGATTTCTCTACCCAAATTCCATCGTTTACATAACTTATCGAGGGTTTGAAGATTTTGTCGTAAATTTGCGGTTTACTTACCTTCGATTTGAATCAATAGAGCTGTAAATGAGATATTGCATCCGACAAAGGTTTCTTTATTTATTTGGTAAATAAATCTGTATTCTTCCTAAAAAAACTATGGGAGCAGAAAAAGAAAGGGGCTAGTTTTCATAATTTCAAAAATAACAAAACATTTGATGAATCAGATTTCCAACATCAAATGACCATAACTTTTGACTGGGGTATCGTAACGACTATTATAATATATCAAATCGGAGCTCGTCTCGATCCATACAATAATGGTTGGCCTCGGAATGGAACCTGATTTCTGTACCCAAATTCCATCGTGTACATAACCTATCGATGGTTTTAAGATTTTGTCGTAAATTTGCGGTTTACTTACCTTCGATTTGAATCAATAGAGCTGTAAATGAGATATTGCATCCGACAAAGGTTTCTTTATTTATTTGGTAAATAAATCTGTATTCTTCCTAAAAACGTATGGGAGCAGAAAAAGAAAGGGGCTAGTTTTCAAAACTTCGAAAATACGAAAACATTTGATGAATCAGACTTCCAACATCAAATGACCATAACTTTTAACTCGGGTATCGTAAGGACTATTATAATATATCAAAATCGGAACACGTCTCGATCCATACAATAATTGTTGGCCTAGAATTGTAACCTGATTTCCGTACCCAAATTCCATCGTTTACATAACTTATCGAGGGTTTGAAGATTTTGTCGTAAATTTCCGGTTTACTTACCTTCGATATGATTCAATAGAGCTGTCAATGAGATATTGGTTTCGACAAAGGTTTCTTTATTTTTTTGGTCATTAAATCTGTATTCTTCCTAAATACGTATGCGAGCAGAAAAAGAATGGGGCTAGTTTTCAAAACTTCGAAAATACGAAAACATTTGATGAATCAGACTTCCAACATCAAATGACCATAACTTTTAACTCGGGTATCGTAACGACTATTATAATATATCAAAATCAGAGCACGTCTCGATCCATACAATAATTGTTGGCCTCGGAATGGAAGCTGATTTCTGTACCCAAATTCCATCGTGTACATAACCTATCGATGGTTTTAAGATTTTGTCGTAAATTTGCGGTTTACTTACCTTCGATATGATTCAATAGAGCTGTCAATGAGATATTGCATCCGACAAAGGTTTCTTTATTTATTTGGTAAATAAATCTGTATTCTTCCTAAAAACGTATGGGAGCAGAAAAAGAAAGGGGCTAGTTTTCATAATTTCAAAAATAACAAAACATTTGATGAATGAGACTTCCAACATCAAATGACCATAACTTTTGACTGGGGTATCGTAACGACTATTATAATATATCAAATCGGAGCACGTCTCGATCCATACAATAATTGTTGGCCTCGGAATGGAACCTGATTTCTGTACCCAAATTCCATCGTGTACATAACCTATCGATGGTTTTAAGATTTTGTCGTACATTTGCGGTTTACTTACCTTCGATATGATTCAATAGAGCTGTCAATGAGATATTGGTTTCGACAAAGGTTTCTTTATTTATTGGTCATTAAATCTGTATTCTTCCTAAAAACGTATGGGAGCAGAAAACGAAAGGGGCTAGTTTTCAAAACTTCAAAAATACGAAAACATTTGATGAATCAGACTTCCAACATCAAATGACCATAACTTTTAACTCGGGTATCGTAACGACTATTATAATATATCAAAATCGGTGCACGGCTCGATCCATACAATAATTGTTGGCCTAGAATTGGAACCTGATTTCCGTACCCAAATTCCATCGTTTACATAACTTATCGAGGGTTTGAAGATTTTGTCGTAAATTTCCGGTTTACTTACTTTCGATTTGAATCGATAGAGCTGTAAATGAGATATTGGATCCGACAAAGGTTTCTATATTTTTTTGGTCATTAAATCTGTATTCTTCCTAAAAACGTATGGGAGGAGAAAAAGAAAGGGGCTAGTTTTCAAAACTTCGAAAATACGAAAACATTTGATGAATCAGACTTCCAACATCAAATGACCATAACTTTTAACTAGGGTATCGTAACGAATATTATAATATATTAAAATCGGAGCTCGTCTCGATCCATACAATAATTGTTGGCCTAGCATTGGAACCTGATTTCTGTACCCAAATTCCATCGTTTACATAACTTATCGAGGGTTTGAAGATTTTGTCGTAAATTTCCGGTTTACTTACTTTCGATTTGAATTGATAGAGCTGTCAATGAGATATTGCATCCGACAAAGGTTTCTTTATTTATTTGGTAAATAAATCGGTATTCTTCCTAAAAACGTATGGGTGCAGAAAAAGAAAGGGGCTAGTTTTCATAATTTCAAAAATAACAAAATATTTGATGAATCAGACTTCCAACATCAAATGACCATAACTTTTGACTGGGGTATCGTAACGACTATTATAATATATCAAATCGGAGCACGTCTCGATCCATACAATAATTGTTGGCCTAGCATTGGAACCTGATTTCTCTACCCAAATTCCATCGTTTACATAACTTATCGAGGGTTTGAAGATTTTGTCGTAAATTTGCGGTTTACTTACCTTCGATTTGAATCAATAGAGCTGTAAATGAGATATTGCATTCGACAAAGGTTTCTTTATTTATTTGGTAAATAAATCTGTATTCTTCCTAAAAAAACTATGGGAGCAGAAAAAGAAAGGGGCTAGTTTTCATAATTTCAAAAATAACAAAACATTTGATGAATCAGATTTCCAACATCAAATGACCATAACTTTTGACTGGGGTATCGTAACGACAATTATAATATATCAAATCGGAGCTCGTCTCGATCCATACAATAATTGTTGGCCTCGGAATGGAACCTGAATTCTGTACCCAAATTCCATCGTGTACATAACCTATCGATGGTTTTAAGATTTTGTCGTAAATTTGCGTTTTACTTACCTTCGATATTATTCAATAGAGCTGTCAATGAGATATTGGTTTCGACAAAGGTTTCTTTATTTATTTGGTCATTAAATCTGTATTCTTCCTAAAAACGTATGGGAGCAGAAAAAGAAAGGGGCTAGTTTTCAAAACTTCAAAAATACGAAAACATTTGATGAATCAGACTTCCAACATCAAATGACCATAACTTTTAACTCGGGTATCGTAACGACTATTATAATATATCAAAATCGGAGCACGTCTCGATCCATACAATAATTGTTGGCCTAGAATTGGAACCTGATTTCCGTACCCAAATTCCATCGTTTACATAACTTATCGAGGGTTTGAAGATTTTGTCGTAAATTTCCGGTTTACTTACTTTCGATTTGAATCGATGGAGCTGTAAATGAGATATTGGATCCGACAAAGGTTTCTTTATTTTTTTGGTCATTAAATCTGTATTCTTCCTAAAAACGTATGGGAGCAGAAAAAGAAAGGGGCTAGTTTTCAAAACTTCGAAAATACGAAAACATTTGATGAATCAGACTTCCAACATCAAATGACCATAACTTTTAACTCGGGTATCGTAACGACTATTATAATATATCAAATCGGAGCACGTCTCGATCCATACAATAATTGTTGGCCTAGCATTGGAACCTGATTTCTCTACCCAAATTCCATCGTTTACATAACTTATCGAGGGTTTGAAGATTTTGTCGTAAATTTGCGGTTTACTTACCTTCGATTTGAATCAATAGAGCTGTAAATGAGATATTGCATCCGACAAAGGTTTCTTTATTTATTTGGTAAATAAATCTGTATTCTTAATAAAAAAAACTATGGGAGCAGAAAAAGAAAGGGGCTAGTTTTCATAATTTCAAAAATAACAAAACATTTGATGAATCAGATTTCCAACATCAAATGACCATAACTTTTGACTGGGGTATCGTAACGACTATTATAATATATCAAATCGGAGCTCGTCTCGATCCATACAATAATGGTTGGACTCGGAATGGAACCTGATTTCTGTACCCAAATTCCATCGTGTACATAACCTATCGATCGTTTTAAGATTTTGTCGTAAATTTGCGGTTTACTTACCTTCGATTTGAATCAATAGAGCTGTAAATGAGATATTGCATCCGACAAAGGTTTCTTTATTTATTTGGTAAATAAATCTGTATTCTTCCTAAAAACGTATGGGAGCAGAAAAAGAAAGGGGCTAGTTTTCAAAACTTCGAAAATACGAAAACATTTGATGAATCAGACTTCCAACATCAAATGACCATAACTTTTAACTCGGGTATCGTAAGGACTATTATAATATATCAAAATCGGAACACGTCTCGATCCATACAATAATTGTTGGCCTAGAATTGTAACCTGATTTCCGTACCCAAATTCCATCGTTTACATAACTTATCGAGGGTTTGAAGATTTTGTCGTAAATTTCCGGTTTACTTACCTTCGATATGATTCAATAGAGCTGTCAATGAGATATTGGTTTCGACAAAGGTTTCTTTATTTTTTTGGTCATTAAATCTGTATTCTTCCTAAATACGTATGCGAGCAGAAAAAGAATGGGGCTAGTTTTCAAAACTTCGAAAATACGAAAACATTTGATGAATCAGACTTCCAACATCAAATGACCATAACTTTTAACTCGGGTATCGTAACGACTATTATAATATATCAAAATCAGAGCACGTCTCGATCCATACAATAATTGTTGGCCTCGGAATGGAAGCTGATTTCTGTACCCAAATTCCATCGTGTACATAACCTATCGATGGTTTTAAGATTTTGTCGTAAATTTGCGGTTTACTTACCTTCGATATGATTCAATAGAGCTGTCAATGAGATATTGCATCCGACAAAGGTTTCTTTATTTATTTGGTAAATAAATCTGTATTCTTCCTAAAAACGTATGGGAGCAGAAAAAGAAAGGGGCTAGTTTTCATAATTTCAAAAATAACAAAACATTTGATGAATGAGACTTCCAACATCAAATGACCATAAATTTTGACTGGGGTATCGTAACGACTATTATAATATATCAAATCGGAGCACGTCTCGATCCATACAATAATTGTTGGCCTCGGAATGGAACCTGATTTCTGTACCCAAATTCCATCGTGTACATAACCTATCGATGGTTTTAAGATTTTGTCGTACATTTGCGGTTTACTTACCTTCGATATGATTCAATAGAGCTGTCAATGAGATATTGGTTTCGACAAAGGTTTCTTTATTTATTGGTCATTAAATCTGTATTCTTCCTAAAAACGTATGGGAGCAGAAAACGAAAGGGGCTAGTTTTCAAAACTTCAAAAATACGAAAACATTTGATGAATCAGACTTCCAACATCAAATGACCATAACTTTTAACTCGGGTATCGTAACGACTATTATAATATATCAAAATCGGTGCACGTCTCGATCCATACAATAATTGTTGGCCTAGAATTGGAACCTGATTTCCGTACCCAAATTCCATCGTTTACATAACTTATCGAGGGTTTGAAGATTTTGTCGTAAATTTCCGGTTTACTTACTTTCGATTTGAATCGATAGAGCTGTAAATGAGATATTGGATCCGACAAAGGTTTCTATATTTTTTTGGTCATTAAATCTGTATTCTTCCTAAAAACGTATGGGAGGAGAAAAAGAAAGGGGCTAGTTTTAAAAACTTCGAAAATACGAAAACATTTGATGAATCAGACTTCCAACATCAAATGACCATAACTTTTAACTAGGGTATCGTAACGAAGATTATAATATATCAAAATCGGAGCTCGTCTCGATCCATACAATAATTGTTGGCCTAGCATTGGAACCTGATTTCTGTACCCAAATTCCATCGTGTACATAACCTATCGATGGTTTTAAGATTTTGTCGTAAATTTGCGGTTTACTTACCTTCGATTTGAATCAATAGAGCTGTAAATGAGATATTGCATCCGACAAAGGTTTCTTTATTTATTTGGTAAATAAATCTGTATTCTTCCTAAAAAAACTATGGGAGCAGAAAAAGAAAGGGGCTAGTTTTCATAATTTCAAAAATAACAAAACATTTGATGAATCAGACTTCCAACATCAAATGACCATAACTTTTGACTGGGGTATCGTAACGACTATTATAATATATCAAAATCGGAGCACGTCTCGATCCATACAATAATTGTTGGCCTAGAATTGGAACCTGATTTCCGTACCCAAATTCCATCGTTTACATAACTTATCGAGGGTTTTAAGATTTTGTCGTAAATTTCCGGTTTACTTACCTTCGATATGATTCAATAGAGCTGTCAATGAGATATTGGTTCCGACAAAGGTTTCTTTATTTATTTGGTCATTAAATCTGTATTCTTCCTAAAACCGTATAGGAGCAGAAAAAGAAAGGGGCTAGCTTTCATAATTTCAAAAATAACAAAACATTTGATGAATCAGACTTCCAACATCAAATGACCATAACTTTTGACTGGGGTATCGTAACGACTATTATAATATATCAAATCGGAGCACGTCTCGATCCATACAATAATTGTTGGCCTCGGATTGGAACCTGATTTCTGTACCCAAATTCCATCGTGTACATAACCTATCGATGGTTTTAAGATTTTGTCGTACATTTGCGGTTTACTTACCTTCGATATGATTCAATAGAGCTGTCAATGAGATATTGGTTTCGACAAAGGTTTCTTTATTTATTTGGTCATTAAATCTGTATTCTTCCTAAAAATGTATGGGAGCAGAAAAAGAAAGGGGCTAGTTTTCATAATTTCAAAAATAACAAAACATTTGATGAATCAGACTTCCAACATCAAATGACCATAACTTTTGACTTGGGTATCGTAACGACTATTATAATATATCAAATCGGAGCTCGTCTCGATCCATACAATAATTGTTGGCCTCGGAATGGAACTTGATTTCTGTACCCAAATTCCATCGTGTACATAACCTATCGAGGGTTTTAAGATTTTGTCGTAAATTTGCGGTTTACTTACCTTCGATATGATTCAATAGAGCTGTCAATGAGATATTGGTTTCGACAAAGGTTTCTTTATTTATTTGGTCATTAAATCTGTATTCTTCCTAAAAACGTATAGGAGCAGAAAAAGAAAGGGGCTAGTCTTCAAAACTTCAAAAATACGAAAACATTTGATGAATCAGACTTCCAACATCAAATGACCATAACTTTTAACTCGGGTATCGTAACGTCTATTATAATATATCAAAATCGGAGCTCGTCTCGATCCATACAATAATTTTTGGCCTAGCATTGGAACCTGATTTCTGTACCCAAATTCCATCGTGTACATAACCTATCGAGGGTTTTAAGATTTTGTCGTAAATTTGCGGTTTACTTACCTTCGATATGATTCAATAGAGCTGTCAATGAGATATTGGTTCCGACAAAGGTTTCTTTATTTATTTGGTCATTAAATCTGTATTCTTCCTAAAACCGTATGGGAGCAGAAAAAGAAAGGGGCTAGCTTTCATAATTTCAAAAATAACAAAACATTTGATGAATCAGACTTCCAACATCAAATGACCATAACTTTTGACAGGGGTATCGTAACGACTATTATAATATATCAAATCGGAGCACGTCTCGATCCATACAATAATTGTTGGCCTCGGATTGGAACCTGATTTCTATACCCAAATTCCATCGTGTACATAACCTATCGATGGTTTTAAGATTTTGTCGTACATTTGCGGTTTACTTACCTTCGATATGATTCAATAGAGCTGTCAATGAGATATTGGTTTCGACAAAGGTTTCTTTATTTATTTGGTCATTAAATCTGTATTCTTCCTAAAAATGTATGGGAGCAGAAAAAGAAAGGGGCTAGTTTTCATAATTTCAAAAATAACAAAACATTTGATGAATCAGACTTCCAACATCAAATGACCATAACTTTTGACTTGGGTATCGTAACGACTATTATAATATATCAAATCGGAGCTCGTCTCGATCCATACAATAATTGTTGGCCTCGGAATGGAACTTGATTTCTGTACCCAAATTCCATCGTGTACATAACCTATCGAGGGTTTTAAGATTTTGTCGTAAATTTGCGGTTTACTTACCTTCGATATGATTCAATAGAGCTGTCAATGAGATATTGGTTTCGACAAAGGTTTCTTTATTTATTTGGTCATTAAATCTGTATTCTTCCTAAAAACGTATGGGAGCAGAAAAAGAAAGGGGCTAGTTTTCAAAATTTCAAAAATACGAAAACATTTGCTGAATCAGACTTCCAACATCAAATGACAATAACTTTTAACTCGGGTATCGTAACGACTATTATAATATATCAAAATCGGAGCACGTCTCGATCCATACAATAATTGTTGGCCTAGAATTGGAACCTGATTTCCGTACCCAAATTCCATCGTTTACATAACTTATCGAGGGTTTGAAGATTTTGTCGTAAATTTCCGGTTTACTTACTTTCGATTTGAATCGATAGAGCTGTAAATGAGATATTGGATCCGACAAAGGTTTCTTTATTTTTTTGGTCATTAAATCTGTATTCTTCCTAAAAAAACTATGGGAGCAGAAAATGAAAGGGGCTAGTTTTCATAATTTCAAAAATAACAAAACATTTGATGAATCAGACTTCCAACATCAAATGACCATAACTTTTGACTGGGGTATCGTAACGACTATTATAATATATCAAATCGGAGCTCGTCTCGATCCATACAATAATTGTTGGCCTCGTAATGGAACCTGATTTCTGTACCCAAATTCCATCGTGTACATAACCTATCGATGGTTTTAAGATTTTGTCGTAAATTTGCGGTTTACTTACCTTCGATATGATTCAATAGAGCTGTCAATGAGATATTGGTTTCGACAAAGGTTTCTTTTTTTATTTGGTCATTAAATCAGTATTCTTCCTAAAAACGTATAGGAGCAGAAAAAGAAAGGGGCTAGTCTTCAAAACTTCAAAAATACGAAAACATTTGATGAATCAGACTTCCAACATCAAATGACCATAACTTTTAACTCGGGTATCGTAACGTCTATTATAATATATCAAAATCGGAGCTCGTCTCGATCCATACAATAATTGTTGGCCTAGCATTGGAACCTGATTTCTGTACCCAAATTCCATCGTGTACATAACCTATCGAGGGTTTTAAGATTTTGTCGTAAATTTGCGGTTTACTTACCTTCGATATGATTCAATAGAGCTGTCAATGAGATATTGGTTCCGACAAAGGTTTCTTTATTTATTTGGTCATTAAATCTGTATTCTTCCTAAAACCGTATGGGAGCAGAAAAAGAAAGGGGCTAGTTTTCATAATTTCAAAAATAACAAAACATTTGATGAATCAGACTTCCAACATCAAATGACCATAACTTTTGACTGGGGTATCGTAACGACTATTATAATATATCAAATCGGAGCACGTCTCGATCCATACAATAATTGTTGGCCTCGGAATGGAACCTGATTTCTGTACCCAAATTCCATCGTGTACATAACCTATCGATGGTTTTAAGATTTTGTCGTACATTTGCGGTTTACTTACCTTCGATATGATTCAATAGAGCTGTCAATGAGATATTGGTTTCGACAAAGGTTTCTTTATTTATTTGGTCATTAAATCTGTATTCTTCCTAAAAATGTATGGGAGCAGAAAAAGAAAGGGGCTAGTTTTCATAATTTGAAAAATAACAAAACATTTGATGAATCAGACTTCCAACATCAAATGACCATAACTTTTGACTTGGGTATCGTAACGACTATTATAATATATCAAATCGGACCTCGTCTCGATCCATACAATAATTGTTGGCCTCGGAATGGAACTTGATTTCTGTACCCAAATTCCATCGTGTACATAACCTATCGAGGGTTTTAAGATTTTGTCGTAAATTTGCGGTTTACTTACCTTCGATATGATTCAATAGAGCTGTCAATGAGATATTGGTTTCGACAAAGGTTTCTTTATTTATTTGGTCATTAAATCTGTATTCTTCCTAAAAACGTATGGGAGCAGAAAAAGAAAGGGGCTAGTTTTCAAAATTTCAAAAATACGAAAACATTTGCTGAATCAGACTTCCAACATCAAATGACAATAACTTTTAACTCGGGTATCGTAACGACTATTATAATATATCAAAATCGGAGCACGTCTCGATCCATACAATAATTGTTGGCCTAGAATTGGAACCTGATTTCCGTACCCAAATTCCATCGTTTACATAACTTATCGAGGGTTTGAAGATTTTGTCGTAAATTTCCGGTTTACTTACTTTCGATTTGAATCGATAGAGCTGTAAATGAGATATTGGATCCGACAAAGGTTTCTTTATTTTTTTGGTCATTAAATCTGTATTCTTCCTAAAAAAACTATGGGAGCAGAAAAAGAAAGGGGCTAGTTTTCATAATTTCAAAAATAACAAAACATTTGATGAATCAGACTTCCAACATCAAATGACCATAACTTTTGACTGGGGTATCGTAACGACTATTATAATATATCAAATCGGAGCTCGTCTCGATCCATACAATAATTGTTGGCCTCGGAATGGAACCTGATTTCTGTACCCAAATTCCATCGTGTACATAACCTATCGATGGTTTTAAGATTTTGTCGTAAATTTGCGGTTTACTTACCTTCGATATGATTCAATAGAGCTGTCAATGAGATATTGGTTTCGACAAAGGTTTCTTTATTTATTTGGTCATTAAATCAGTATTCTTCCTAAAAACGTATAGGAGCAGAAAAAGAAAGGGGCTAGTCTTCAAAACTTCAAAAATACGAAAACATTTGATGAATCAGACTTCCAACATCAAATGACCATAACTTTTAACTCGGGTATCGTAACGTCTATTATAATATATCAAAATCGGAGCTCGTCTCGATCCATACAATAATTGTTGGCCTAGCATTGGAACCTGATTTCTGTACCCAAATTCCATCGTGTACATAACCTATCGAGGGTTTTAAGATTTTGTCGTAAATTTGCGGTTTACTTACCTTCGATATGATTCAATAGAGCTGTCAATGAGATATTGGTTCCGACAAAGGTTTCTTTATTTATTTGGTCATTAAATCTGTATTCTTCCTAAAACCGTATGGGAGCAGAAAAAGAAAGGGGCTAGTTTTCATAATTTCAAAAATAACAAAACATTTGATGAATCAGACTTCCAACATCAAATGACCATAACTTTTGACTGGGGTATCGTAACGACTATTATAATATATCAAATCGGAGCACGTCTCGATCCATACAATAATTGTTGGCCTCGGAATGGAACCTGATTTCTGTACCCAAATTCCATCGTGTACATAACCTATCGATGGTTTTAAGATTTTGTCGTACATTTGCGGTTTACTTACCTTCGATATGATTCAATAGAGCTGTCAATGAGATATTGGTTTCGACAAAGGTTTCTTTATTTATTTGGTCATTAAATCTGTATTCTTCCTAAAAATGTATGGGAGCAGAAAAAGAAAGGGGCTAGTTTTCATAATTTGAAAAATAACAAAACATTTGATGAATCAGACTTCCAACATCAAATGACCATAACTTTTGACTTGGGTATCGTAACGACTATTATAATATATCAAATCGGAGCTCGTCTCGATCCATACAATAATTGTTGGCCTCGGAATGGAACTTGATTTCTGTACCCAAATTCCATCGTGTACATAACCTATCGAGGGTTTTAAGATTTTGTCGTAAATTTGCGGTTTACTTACCTTCGATATGATTCAATAGAGCTGTCAATGAGATATTGGTTTCGACAAAGGTTTCTTTATTTATTTGGTCATTAAATCTGTATTCTTCCTAAAAACGTATGGGAGCAGAAAAAGAAAGGGGCTAGTTTTCAAAATTTCAAAAATACGAAAACATTTGATGAATCAGACTTCCAACATCAAATCACAATAACTTTTAACTCGGGTATCGTAATGACTATTATAATATATCAAAATCGGAGCACGTCTCGATCTATACAATAATTGTTGGCCTAGAATTGGAACCTGATTTCCGTACCCAAATTCCATCGTTTACATAACTTATCGAGGGTTTGAAGATTTTGTCGTAAATTTCCGGTTTACTTACTTTCGATTTGAATCGATAGAGCTGTAAATGAGATATTGGATCCGACAAAGGTTTCTTTATTTTTTTGGTCATTAAATCTGTATTCTTCCTAAAAAAACTATGGGAGCAGAAAAAGAAAGGGGCTAGTTTTCATAATTTCAAATATAACAAAACATTTGATGAATCAGACTTCCAACATCAAATGACCATAACTTTTGACTGGGGTATCGTAACGACTATTATAATATATCAAATCGGAGCTCGTCTCGATCCATACAATAATTGTTGGCCTCGGAATGGAACCTGATTTCTGTACCCAAATTCCATCGTGTACATAACCTATCGATGGTTTTAAGATTTTGTCGTAAATTTGCGGTTTACTTACCTTCGATATAATTCAATAGAGCTGTCAATGAGATATTGGTTTCGACAAAGGTTTCTTTATTTATTTGGTCATTAAATCTGTATTCTTCCTAAAAACGTATAGGAGCAGAAAAAGAAAGGGGCTAGTCTTCAAAACTTCAAAAATACGAAAACATTTGATGAATCAGACTTCCAACATCAAATGACCATAACTTTTAACTCGGGTATCGTAACGTCTATTATAATATATCAAAATCGGAGCTCGTCTCGATCCATACAATAATTGTTGGCCTAGCATTGGAACCTGATTTCTGTACCCAAATTCCATCGTGTACATAACCTATCGAGGGTTTTAAGATTTTGTCGTAAATTTGCGGTTTACTTACCTTCGATATGATTCAATAGAGCTATCAATGAGATATTGGTTCCGACAAAGGTTTCTTTATTTATTTGGTCATTAAATCTGTATTCTTCCTAAAACCGTATGGGAGCAGAAAAAGAAAGGGGCTAGTTTTCAAAACTTCACAAATACGAAAACATTTGATGAATCAGACTTCCAACATCAAATGACCATAACTTTTAACTCGGGTATCGTAACGACTATTATAATATATCAACATCGGAGCTCATCTCGATCCATACAATAATTGTTGGCCTAGCATTGGAACCTGATTTCTCTACCCAAATTCCATCGTTTACATAACTTATCGAGGGTTTGAAGATTTCGTCGTAAATTTCCGGTTTACTTACCTTTGATTTGAATCAATAGAGCTGTAAATGAGATATTGCATCCGACAAAGGTTTATTTATTTATTTGGTTAATAAATCTGTATTCTTCCTAAAAAAACTATGGGAGCAGAAAAAGAAAGGGGCTAGTTTTCATAATTTCAAAAATAACAAAACATTTGATGAATCACACTTCCAACATCAAATGACCAAAACTTTTGACTGCGGTATCGTAACGACTATTATAATATATCAAATCGGAGCTCGTATCGATCCATACAATAATTGTTGGCCTCAGAATGGAACCTGATTTCTGTACCCAAATTCCATCGTGTACATAACCTATCGATGGTTTTAAGATTTTGTCGTAAATTTGCGGTTTACTTACCTTCGATATTATTCAATAGAGCTGTTAATGAGATATTGGTTTCGACAAAGGTTTCTTTATTTATTTGGTCATTAAATCTGTATTCTTCCTAAAAACGTATGGGAGCAGAAAAAGAAAGGGGCTAGTTTTCAAAACTTCAAAAATACGAAAACATTTGATGAATCAGACTTCCAACATCAAATGACCATAACTTTTAACTCGGGTATCGTAACGACTATTATAATATATCAAAATCGGAGCACGTCTCGATCCATACAATAATTGTTGGCCTAGAATTGGAACCTGATTTCGGTACCCAAATTCCATCGTTTACATAACTTATCGAGGGTTTGAAGATTTTGTCGTAAATTTCCGGTTTACTTACTTTCGATTTGAATCGATAGAGCTGTAAATGAGATATTGGATCCGACGAAGGTTTCTTTATTTTTTTGGTCATTAAATCTGTATTATTCCTAAAAACGTATGGGAGCAGAAAAAGAAAGGGGCTAGTTTTCCAAACTTCGAAAATACAAAAACATTTGATGAATCAGACTTCCAACATCAAATGACCATAACTTTTAACTAGGGTATCGTAACGACTATTATAATATATCAAAATCGGAGCTCGTCTCGATCCATACAATAATTGTTGGCCTAGCATTGGAACCTGATTTCTCTACCCAAATTCCATCGTTTACATAACTTATCGAGGGTTTGAAGATTTTGTCGTAAATTTGCGGTTTACTTACCTTCGATTTGAATCAATAGAGCTGTAAATTAGATATTGCATCCGACAAAGGTTTCTTTATTTATTTGGTCAATAAATCTGTATTCTTCCTAAAAAAACTATGGGAGCAGAAAAAGAAAGGGGCTAGTTTTCATAATTTCAAAAATAACAAAACATTTGATGAATCAGACTTCCAACATCAAATGACCATAACTTTTGACTGGGGTATCGTAACGACTATTATAATATATGAAATCGGAGCTCGTCTCAATCCATACAATAATTGTTGGCCTCGGAATGGAACCTGATTTCTGTACCCAAATTCCATCGTGTACATAACCTATCGATGGTTTTAAGATTTTGTCGTAAATTTGCGGTTTACTTACCTTCGATATGATTCAATAGAGCTGTCAATGAGATATTGGTTTCGACAAAGGTTTCTTTATTTATTTGGTCATTAAATTTGTATTCTTCCTAAAAACGTATGGGAGCAGAAAAAGAAAGGGGCTAGTTTTCATAATTTCAAAAATAACAAAACATTTGATGAATCAGACTTCCAACATCAAATGACCATAACTTTTGACTTGGGTATCGTAACGACTATTATAATATATCAAATCGGAGCTCGTCTCGATCCATACAATAATTGTTGGCCTCGGAATGGAACCTGATTTCTGTACCCAAATTCCATCGTGTACATAACCTATCGAGGGTTTTAAGATTTTGTCGTAAATTTGCGGTTTACTTACCTTCGATATGATTCAATAGAGCTGTCAATGAGATATTGGTTTCGACAAAGGTTTCTTTATTTATTTGGTCATTAAATCTGTATTCTTCCTAAAAACGTATGGGAGCAGAAAAAGAAAGGGGCTAGTTTTCAAAACTTTAAAAATACGAAAACATTTGATGAATCAGACTTCCAACATCAAATGACAATAACTTTTAACTCGGGTATCGTAACGACTATTATAATATATCAAAATCGGAGCACGTCTCGATCCATACAATAATTGTTGGCCTAGAATTGGAACCTGATTTCCGTACCCAAATTCCTTCGTTTACATAACTTATCGAGGGTTTGAAGATTTTGTCGTAAATTTGCGGTTTACTTACTTTCGATTTGAATCGATAGAGCTGTAAATGAGATATTGCATCCGAAAAAGGTTTCTTTATTTATTTGGTTAATAAATCTGTATTCTTCCTAAAAAAACTATGGGAGCAGAAAAAGAAAGGGGCTAGCTTTCATAATTTCAAAAATAACAAAACATTTGATGAATCAGACTTCCAACATCAAATGACCATAACTTTTGACAGGGGTATCGTAACGACTATTATAATATATCAAATCGGAGCACGTCTCGATCCATACAATAATTGTTGGCCTCGGATTGGAACCTGATTTCTGTACCCAAATTCCATCGTGTACATAACCTATCGATGGTTTTAAGATTTTGTCGTACATTTGCGGTTTACTTACCTTCGATATGATTCAATAGAGCTGTCAATGAGATATTGGTTTCGACAAAGGTTTCTTTATTTATTTGGTCATTAAATCTGTATTCTTCCTAAAAATGTATGGGAGCAGAAAAAGAAAGGGGCTAGTTTTCATAATTTGAAAAATAACAAAACATTTGATGAATCAGACTTCCAACATCAAATGACCATAACTTTTGACTTGGGTATCGTAACGACTATTATAATATATCAAATCGGAGCTCGTCTCGATCCATACAATAATTGTTGGCCTCGGAATGGAACTTGATTTCTGTACCCAAATTCCATCGTGTACATAACCTATCGAGGGTTTTAAGATTTTGTCGTAAATTTGCGGTTTACTTACCTTCGATATGATTCAATAGAGCTGTCAATGAGATATTGGTTTCGACAAAGGTTTCTTTATTTATTTGGTCATTAAATCTGTATTCTTCCTAAAAACGTATGGGAGCAGAAAAAGAAAGGGGCTAGTTTTCAAAATTTCAAAAATACGAAAACATTTGATGAATCAGACTTCCAACATCAAATCACAATAACTTTTAACTCGGGTATCGTAATGACTATTATAATATATCAAAATCGGAGCACGTCTCGATCTATACAATAATTGTTGGCCTAGAATTGGAACCTGATTTCCGTACCCAAATTCCATCGTTTACATAACTTATCGAGGGTTTGAAGATTTTGTCGTAAATTTCCGGTTTACTTACTTTCGATTTGAATCGATAGAGCTGTAAATGAGATATTCGATCCGACAAAGGTTTCTTTATTTTTTTGGTCATTAAATCTGTATTCTTCCTAAAAAAACTATGGGAGCAGAAAAAGAAAGGGGCTAGTTTTCATAATTTCAAATATAACAAAACATTTGATGAATCAGACTTCCAACATCAAATGACCATAACTTTTGACTGGGGTATCGTAACGACTATTATAATATATCAAATCGGAGCTCGTCTCGATCCATACAATAATTGTTGGCCTCGGAATGGAACCTGATTTCTGTACCCAAATTCCATCGTGTACATAACCTATCGATGGTTTTAAGATTTTGTCGTAAATTTGCGGTTTACTTACCTTCGATATAATTCAATAGAGCTGTCAATGAGATATTGGTTTCGACAAAGGTTTCTTTATTTATTTGGTCATTAAATCTGTATTCTTCCTAAAAACGTATAGGAGCAGAAAAAGAAAGGGGCTAGTCTTCAAAACTTCAAAAATACGAAAACATTTGATGAATCAGACTTCCAACATCAAATGACCATAACTTTTAACTCGGGTATCGTAACGTCTATTATAATATATCAAAATCGGAGCTCGTCTCGATCCATACAATAATTGTTGGCCTAGCATTGGAACCTGATTTCTGTACCCAAATTCCATCGTGTACATAACCTATCGAGGGTTTTAAGATTTTGTCGTAAATTTGCGGTTTACTTACCTTCGATATGATTCAATAGAGCTGTCAATGAGATATTGGTTCCGACAAAGGTTTCTTTATTTATTTGGTCATTAAATCTGTATTCTTCCTAAAACCGTATGGGAGCAGAAAAAGAAAGGGGCTAGTTTTCAAAACTTCACAAATACGAAAACATTTGATGAATCAGACTTCCAACATCAAATGACCATAACTTTTAACTCGGGTATCGTAACGACTATTATAATATATCAACATCGGAGCTCATCTCGATCCATACAATAATTGTTGGCCTAGCATTGGAACCTGATTTCTCTACCCAAATTCCATCGTTTACATAACTTATCGAGGGTTTGAAGATTTCGTCGTAAATTTCCGGTTTACTTACCTTTGATTTGAATCAATAGAGCTGTAAATGAGATATTGCATCCGACAAAGGTTTATTTATTTATTTGGTTAATAAATCTGTATTCTTCCTAAAAAAACTATGGGAGCAGAAAAAGAAAGGGGCTAGTTTTCATAATTTCAAAAATAACAAAACATTTGATGAATCACACTTCCAACATCAAATGACCAAAACTTTTGACTGCGGTATCGTAACGACTATTATAATATATCAAATCGGAGCTCGTATCGATCCATACAATAATTGTTGGCCTCAGAATGGAACCTGATTTCTGTACCCAAATTCCATCGTGTACATAACCTATCGATGGTTTTAAGATTTTGTCGTAAATTTGCGGTTTACTTACCTTCGATATTATTCAATAGAGCTGTTAATGAGATATTGGTTTCGACAAAGGTTTCTTTATTTATTTGGTCATTAAATCTGTATTCTTCCTAAAAACGTATGGGAGCAGAAAAAGAAAGGGGCTAGTTTTCAAAACTTCAAAAATACGAAAACATTTGATGAATCAGACTTCCAACATCAAATGACCATAACTTTTAACTCGGGTATCGTAACGACTATTATAATATATCAAAATCGGAGCACGTCTCGATCCATACAATAATTGTTGGCCTAGAATTGGAACCTGATTTCGGTACCCAAATTCCATCGTTTACATAACTTATCGAGGGTTTGAAGATTTTGTCGTAAATTTCCGGTTTACTTACTTTCGATTTGAATCGATAGAGCTGTAAATGAGATATTGGATCCGACGAAGGTTTCTTTATTTTTTTGGTCATTAAATCTGTATTATTCCTAAAAATGTATGGGAGCAGAAAAAGAAAGGGGCTAGTTTTCCAAACTTCGAAAATACAAAAACATTTGATGAATCAGACTTCCAACATCAAATGACCATAACTTTTAACTAGGGTATCGTAACGACTATTATAATATATCAAAATCGGAGCTCGTCTCGATCCATACAATAATTGTTGGCCTAGCATTGGAACCTGATTTCTCTACCCAAATTCCATCGTTTACATAACTTATCGAGGGTTTGAAGATTTTGTCGTAAATTTGCGGTTTACTTACCTTCGATTTGAATCAATAGAGCTGTAAATTAGATATTGCATCCGACAAAGGTTTCTTTATTTATTTGGTCAATAAATCTGTATTCTTCCTAAAAAAACTATGGGAGCAGAAAAAGAAAGGGGCTAGTTTTCATAATTTCAAAAATAACAAAACATTTGATGAATCAGACTTCCAACATCAAATGACCATAACTTTTGACTGGGGTATCGTAACGACTATTATAATATATGAAATCGGAGCTCGTCTCAATCCATACAATAATTGTTGGCCTCGGAATGGAACCTGATTTCTGTACCCAAATTCCATCGTGTACATAACCTATCGATGGTTTTAAGATTTTGTCGTAAATTTGCGGTTTACTTACCTTCGATATGATTCAATAGAGCTGTCAATGAGATATTGGTTTCGACAAAGGTTTCTTTATTTATTTGGTCATTAAATTTGTATTCTTCCTAAAAACGTATGGGAGCAGAAAAAGAAAGGGGCTAGTTTTCATAATTTCAAAAATAACAAAACATTTGATGAATCAGACTTCCAACATCAAATGACCATAACTTTTGACTTGGGTATCGTAACGACTATTATAATATATCAAATCGGAGCTCGTCTCGATCCATACAATAATTGTTGGCCTCGGAATGGAACCTGATTTCTGTACACAAATTCCATCGTGTACATAACCTATCGAGGGTTTTAAGATTTTGTCGTAAATTTGCGGTTTACTTACCTTCGATATGATTCAATAGAGCTGTCAATGAGATATTGGTTTCGACAAAGGTTTCTTTATTTATTTGGTCATTAAATCTGTATTCTTCCTAAAAACGTATGGGAGCAGAAAAAGAAAGGGGCTAGTTTTCAAAACTTTAAAAATACGAAAACATTTGATGAATCAGACTTCCAACATCAAATGACAATAACTTTTAACTCGGGTATCGTAACGACTATTATAATATATCAAAATCGGAGCACGTCTCGATCCATACAATAATTGTTGGCCTAGAATTGGAACCTGATTTCCGTACCCAAATTCCTTCGTTTACATAACTTATCGAGGGTTTGAAGATTTTGTCGTAAATTTGCGGTTTACTTACTTTCGATTTGAATCGATAGAGCTGTAAATGAGATATTGCATCCGAAAAAGGTTTCTTTATTTATTTGGTTAATAAATCTGTATTCTTCCTAAAAAAACTATGGGAGCAGAAAAAGAAAGGGGCTAGTTTTCATAATTTCAAAAATAACAAAACATTTGATGAATCACACTTCCAACATCAAATGACCAAAACTTTTGACTGGGGTATCGTAACGACTATTATAATATATCAAATCGGAGCTCGTATCGATCCATACAATAATTTATGGCCTCGGAATGGAACCTGATTTCTGTACCAAAATTCCATCGTGTACATAACCTATCGATGGTTTTAAGATTTTGTCGTAAATTTGCGGTTTACTTACCTTCGATATTATTCAATAGAGCTGTCAATGAGATATTGGTTTCGACAAAGGTTTCTTTATTTATTTGGTCATTAAATCTGTATTCTTCCTAAAAACGTATGGGAGCAGAAAAAGAAAGGGGCTAGTTTTCAAAACTTCAAAAATACGAAAACATTTGATGAATCAGACTTCCAACATCAAATGACCATAACTTTTAACTCGGGTATCGTAACGACTATTATAATATATCAAAATCAGAGCACATCTCGATCCATACAATAATTGTTGGCCTAGAATTGGAACCTGATTTCGGTACCCAAATTCCATCGTTTACATAACTTATCGAGGGTTTGAAGATTTTGTCGTAAATTTCCGGTTTACTTACTTTCGATTTGAATCGATAGAGCTGTAAATGAGATATTGGATCCGACGAAGGTTTCTTTATTTTTTTGGTCATTAAATCTGTATTCTTCCTAAAAACGTATGGGAGCAGAAAAAGAAAGGGGCTAGTTTTCCAAACTTCGAAAATACAAAAACATTTGATGAATCAGACTTCCAACATCAAATGACCATAACTTTTAACTAGGGTATCGTAACGACTATTATAATATATCAAAATCGGAGCTCGTCTCGATCCATACAATAATTGTTGGCCTAGCATTGGAACCTGATTTCTCTACCCAAATTCCATCGTTTACATAACTTATCGAGGGTTTGAAGATTTTGTCGTAAATTTGCGGTTTACTTACCTTCGATTTGAATCAATAGAGCTGTAAATTAGATATTGCATCCGACAAAGGTTTCTTTATTTATTTGGTCAATAAATCTGTATTCTTCCTAAAAAAACTATGGGAGCAGAAAAAGAAAGGGGCTAGTTTTCATAATTTCAAAAATAACAAAACATTTGATGAATCAGACTTCCAACATCAAATGACCATAACTTTGGACTGGGGTATCGTAACGACTATTATAATATATGAAATCGGAGCTCGTCTCAATCCATACAATAATTGTTGGCCTCGGAATGGAACCTGATTTCTGTACCCAAATTCCATCGTGTACATAACCTATCGATGGTTTTAAGATTTTGTCGTAAATTTGCGGTTTACTTACCTTCGATATGATTCAATAGAGCTGTCAATGAGATATTGGTTTCGACAAAGGTTTCTTTATTTATTTGGTCATTAAATCTGTATTCTTCCTAAAAACGTATGGGAGCAGAAAAAGAAAGGGGCTAGTTTTCATAATTTCAAAAATAACAAAACATTTGATGAATCAGACTTCCAACATCAAATGACCATAACTTTTGACTTGGGTATCGTAACGACTATTATAATATATCAAATCGGAGCTCGTCTCGATCCATACAATAATTGTTGGCCTCGGAATGGAACCTGATTTCTGTACCCAAATTCCATCGTGTACATAACCTATCGAGGGTTTTAAGATTTTGTCGTAAATTTGCGGTTTACTTACCTTCGATATGATTCAATAGAGCTGTCAATGAGATATTGGTTTCGACAAAGGTTTCTTTATTTATTTGGTCATTAAATCTGTATTCTTCCTAAAAACGTATGGGAGCAGAAAAAGAAAGGGGCTAGTTTTCAAAACTTTAAAAATACGAAAACATTTGATGAATCAGACTTCCAACATCAAATGACAATAACTTTTTACTCGGGTATCGTAACGACTATTATAATATATCAAAATCGGAGCACGTCTCGATCCATACAATAATTGTTGGCCTAGAATTGGAACCTGATTTCCGTACCCAAATTCCATCGTTTACATAACCTATCGAGGGTTTGAAGATTTTGTCGTAAATTTGCGGTTTACTTACCTTCGATATGATTCAATAGAGCTGTCAATGAGATATTGGATCCGACAAAGGTTTCTTTATTTTTTTGGTCATTAAATCTGTATTCTTCCTAAAAACGTATGGGAGCAGAAAAAGAAAGGGGCTAGTTTTCAAAACTTCGAAAATACGAAAACATTTGATGAATCAGACTTCCAACATCAAATGACCATAACTTTTAACTAGGGTATCGTAACGAATATTATAATATATCAAATCGGAGCACGTCTCGATCCATACAATAATTGTTGGCCTCGGAATGGAACCTGATTTCTGTACCCAAATTCCATCGTGTACATAACCTATCGATGGTTTTAAGATTGTGTCGTACATTTGCGGTTTACTTACCTTCGATATGATTCAATAGAGCTGTCAATGAGATATTGGTTTCGACAAAGGTTTCTTTATTTATTTGGTCATTAAATCTGTATTCTTCCTAAAAACGTATGGGAGCAGAAAAAGAAAGGGGCTAGTTTTCATAATTTCAAAAATAACAAAACATTTGATGAATCAGACTTCCAACATCAAATGACTATAACTTTTGACTTGGGTATCGTAACGACTATTATAATATATCAAATCGGAGCTCGTCTCGATCCATACAATAATTGTTGGCCTCGGAATGGAACCTGATTTCTGTACCAAAATTCCATCGTGTACATAACCTATCGAGGGTTTTAAGATTTTGTCGTAAATTTGCGGTTTACTTACCTTCGATATGATTCAATAGAGCTGTAAATGAGATATTGCATCCGACAAAGGTTTCTATATTTATTTGGTAAATAAATCTGTATTCTTCCTAAAAAAACTATGGGAGCAGAAAAAGAAAGGGGCTAGTTTTCATAATTTCAAAAATAACAAAACATTTGATGAATCAGACTTCCAACATCAAATGACCATAACTTTTGACTGGGGTATCGTAACGACTATTATAATATATCAAATCGGAGCTCGTCTCGATCCATACAATAATGGTTGGCCTCGGAATGGAACCTGATTTCTGTACCCAAATTCCATCGTGTACATAACCTATCGATGGTTTTAAGATTTTGTCGTAAATTGGCGGTTTAATTACCTTCGATATGATTCAATAGAGCTGTCAATGAGATATTGGTTTCGACAAAGGTTTCTTTATTTATTTGGTCATTAAATCTGTATTCTTCCTAAAAACGTATGGGAGCAGAAAAAGAAAGGGGCTAGTTTTCATAATTTCAAAAATAACAAAACATTTGATGAATCAGACTTCCAACATCAAATGACCATAACTTTTGACTTGGGTATCGTAACGACTATTATAATATATCAAATCGGAGCTCGTCTCGATCCATACAATAATTGTTGGCCTCGGAATGGAACCTGATTTCTGTACCCAAATTCCATCGTGTACATAACCTATCGAGGGTTTTAAGATTTTGTCGTAAATTTGCGGTTTACTTACCTTCGCTATGATTCAATAGAGCTGTCAATGAGATATTGGTTTCGACAAAGGTTTCTTTATTTATTTGGTCATTAAATCTGTATTCTTCCTAAAAACGTATGGGAGCAGAAAAAGAAAGGGGCTAGTTTTCAAAACTTTAAAAATACGAAAACATTTGATGAATCAGACTTCCAACATCAAATGACAATAACTTTTAACTCGGGTATCGTAACGACTATTATAATATATCAAAATCGGAGCACGTCTCGATCCATACAATAATTGTTGGCCTAGAATTGGAACCTGATTTCCGTACCCAAATTCCATCGTTTACATAACCTATCGAGGGTTTGAAGATTTTGTCGTAAATTTGCGGTTTACTTACCTTCGATATGATTCAATAGAGCTGTCAATGAGATATTGGATCCGACAAAGGTTTCTTTATTTTTTTGGTCATTAAATCTGTATTCTTCCTAAAAACGTATGGGAGCAGAAAAAGAAAGGGGCTAGTTTTCAAAACTTCGAAAATACGAAAACATTTGATGAATCAGACTTCCAACATCAAATGACCATAACTTTTAACTAGGGTATCGTAACGAATATTATAATATATCAAATCGGAGCACGTCTCGATCCATACAATAATTGTTGGCCTCGGAATGGAACCTGATTTCTGTACCCAAATTCCATCGTGTACATAACCTATCGATGGTTTTAAGATTGTGTCGTACATTTGCGGTTTACTTACCTTCGATATGATTCAATAGAGCTGTCAATGAGATATTGGTTTCGACAAAGGTTTCTTTATTTATTTGGTCATTAAATCTGTATTCTTCCTAAAAACGTATGGGAGCAGAAAAAGAAAGGGGCTAGTTTTCATAATTTCAAAAATAACAAAACATTTGATGAATCAGACTTCCAACATCAAATGACTATAACTTTTGACTTGGGTATCGTAACGACTATTATAATATATCAAATCGGAGCTCGTCTCGATCCATACAATAATTGTTGGCCTCGGAATGGAACCTGATTTCTGTACCAAAATTCCATCGTGTACATAACCTATCGAGGGTTTTAAGATTTTGTCGTAAATTTGCGGTTTACTTACCTTCGATATGATTCAATAGAGCTGTAAATGAGATATTGCATCCGACAAAGGTTTCTATATTTATTTGGTAAATAAATCTGTATTCTTCCTAAAAAAACTATGGGAGCAGAAAAAGAAAGGGGCTAGTTTTCATAATTTCAAAAATAACAAAACATTTGATGAATCAGACTTCCAACATCAAATGACCATAACTTTTGACTGGGGTATCGTAACGACTATTATAATATATCAAATCGGAGCTCGTCTCGATCCATACAATAATGGTTGGCCTCGGAATGGAACCTGATTTCTGTACCCAAATTCCATCGTGTACATAACCTATCGATGGTTTTAAGATTTTGTCGTAAATTGGCGGTTTAATTACCTTCGATATGATTCAATAGAGCTGTCAATGAGATATTGGTTTCGACAAAGGTTTCTTTATTTATTTGGTCATTAAATCTGTATTCTTCCTAAAAACGTATGGGAGAAGAAAAAGAAAGGGGCTAGTTTTCAAAAGTTCAAAAATACGAAAACATTTGATGAATCAGACTTCCAACATCAAATGACCATAACTTTTAACTCGGGTATCGTAACGACTATTATAATATATCAAAATCGGAGCATGTCTCGATCCATACAATAATTGTTGGCCTAGAATTGGAACCTGATTTCTGTACCCAAATTCCATCGTTTACATAACTTATCGAGGGTTTGAAGATTTTGTCGTAAATTTCCGGTTTACTTACTTTCGATTTGAATCAATAGAGCTGTAAATGAGATATTGGATCCGACAAAGGTTTCTTTATTTATTTGGTCCATAAATCTGTATTCTTCCTAAAAACGTATGGGAGCAGAAAAAGAAAGGGGCTAGTTTTCAAAACTTCGAAAATACGAAAACATTTGATGAATCAGACTTCCAACATCAAATGACCCTAACTTTTAACTAGGGTATCGTAACGACTATTATAATATATCAAAATCGGAGCTCGTCTCGATCCATACAATAATTGTTGGCCTAGCTTTGGAACCTGATTTCTGTACCCAAATTCCATCGTTTACATAACCTATCGAGGGTTTTAAGATTTTGTCGTAGATTTGCGGTTTACTTACCTTCGATATGATTCAATAGAGCTGGCAATGAGATATTGGTTCCGACAAAGGTTTCTTTATTTATTTGGTCATTAAATCTGTATTCTTCCTAAAAACGTATGGGAGCAGAAAAAGAAAGGGGCTAGTTTTCAAAACTTTAAAAATACGAAAACATTTGATGAATCAGACTTCCAACATCAAATGACAATAACTTTTAACTCGGGTATCGTAACGACTATTATAATATATCAAAATCGGAGCACGTCTCGATCCATACAATAATTGTTGGCCTAGAATTGGAACCTGATTTCCGTACCCAAATTCCATCGTTTACATAACCTATCGAGGGTTTGAAGATTTTGTCGTAAATTTGCGGTTTACTTACCTTCGATATGATTCAATAGAGCTGTCAATGAGATATTGGATCCGACAAAGGTTTCTTTATTTTTTTGGTCATTAAATCTGTATTCTTCCTAAAAACGTATGGGAGCAGAAAAAGAAAGGGGCTAGTTTTCAAAACTTCGAAAATACGAAAACATTTGATGAATCAGACTTCCAACATCAAATGACCATAACTTTTAACTAGGGTATCGTAACGAATATTATAATATATCAAATCGGAGCACGTCTCGATCCATACAATAATTGTTGGCCTCGGAATGGAACCTGATTTCTGTACCCAAATTCCATCGTGTACATAACCTATCGATGGTTTTAAGATTGTGTCGTACATTTGCGGTTTACTTACCTTCGATATGATTCAATAGAGCTGTCAATGAGATATTGGTTTCGACAAAGGTTTCTTTATTTATTTGGTCATTAAATCTGTATTCTTCCTAAAAACGTATGGGAGCAGAAAAAGAAAGGGGCTAGTTTTCATAATTTCAAAAATAACAAAACATTTGATGAATCAGACTTCCAACATCAAATGACTATAACTTTTGACTTGGGTATCGTAACGACTATTATAATATATCAAATCGGAGCTCGTCTCGATCCATACAATAATTGTTGGCCTCGGAATGGAACCTGATTTCTGTACCAAAATTCCATCGTGTACATAACCTATCGAGGGTTTTAAGATTTTGTCGTAAATTTGCGGTTTACTTACCTTCGATATGATTCAATAGAGCTGTAAATGAGATATTGCATCCGACAAAGGTTTCTATATTTATTTGGTAAATAAATCTGTATTCTTCCTAAAAAAACTATGGGAGCAGAAAAAGAAAGGGGCTAGTTTTCATAATTTCAAAAATAACAAAACATTTGATGAATCAGACTTCCAACATCAAATGACCATAACTTTTGACTGGGGTATCGTAACGACTATTATAATATATCAAATCGGAGCTCGTCTCGATCCATACAATAATGGTTGGCCTCGGAATGGAACCTGATTTCTGTACCCAAATTCCATCGTGTACATAACCTATCGATGGTTTTAAGATTTTGTCGTAAATTGGCGGTTTAATTACCTTCGATATGATTCAATAGAGCTGTCAATGAGATATTGGTTTCGACAAAGGTTTCTTTATTTATTTGGTCATTAAATCTGTATTCTTCCTAAAAACGTATGGGAGAAGAAAAAGAAAGGGGCTAGTTTTCAAAAGTTCAAAAATACGAAAACATTTGATGAATCAGACTTCCAACATCAAATGACCATAACTTTTAACTCGGGTATCGTAACGACTATTATAATATATCAAAATCGGAGCATGTCTCGATCCATACAATAATTGTTGGCCTAGAATTGGAACCTGATTTCTGTACCCAAATTCCATCGTTTACATAACTTATCGAGGGTTTGAAGATTTTGTCGTAAATTTCCGGTTTACTTACTTTCGATTTGAATCAATAGAGCTGTAAATGAGATATTGGATCCGACAAAGGTTTCTTTATTTATTTGGTCCATAAATCTGTATTCTTCCTAAAAACGTATGGGAGCAGAAAAAGAAAGGGGCTAGTTTTCAAAACTTCGAAAATACGAAAACATTTGATGAATCAGACTTCCAACATCAAATGACCCTAACTTTTAACTAGGGTATCGTAACGACTATTATAATATATCAAAATCGGAGCTCGTCTCGATCCATACAATAATTGTTGGCCTAGCATTGGAACCTGATTTCTGTACCCAAATTCCATCGTTTACATAACCTATCGAGGGTTTTAAGATTTTGTCGTAGATTTGCGGTTTACTTACCTTCGATATGATTCAATAGAGCTGGCAATGAGATATTGGTTCCGACAAAGGTTTCTTTATTTATTTGGTCATTAAATCTGTATTCTTCCTAAAAACGTATGGGAGCAGAAAAAGAAAGGGGCTAGTTTTCAAAACTTTAAAAATACGAAAACATTTGATGAATCAGACTTCCAACATCAAATGACAATAACTTTTAACTCGGGTATCGTAACGACTATTATAATATATCAAAATCGGAGCACGTCTCGATCCATACAATAATTGTTGGCCTAGAATTGGAACCTGATTTCCGTACCCAAATTCCATCGTTTACATAACCTATCGAGGGTTTGAAGATTTTGTCGTAAATTTGCGGTTTACTTACCTTCGATATGATTCAATAGAGCTGTCAATGAGATATTGGATCCGACAAAGGTTTCTTTATTTTTTTGGTCATTAAATCTGTATTCTTCCTAAAAACGTATGGGAGCAGAAAAAGAAAGGGGCTAGTTTTCAAAACTTCGAAAATACGAAAACATTTGATGAATCAGACTTCCAACATCAAATGACCATAACTTTTAACTAGGGTATCGTAACGAATATTATAATATATCAAATCGGAGCACGTCTCGATCCATACAATAATTGTTGGCCTCGGAATGGAACCTGATTTCTGTACCCAAATTCCATCGTGTACATAACCTATCGATGGTTTTAAGATTGTGTCGTACATTTGCGGTTTACTTACCTTCGATATGATTCAATAGAGCTGTCAATGAGATATTGGTTTCGACAAAGGTTTCTTTATTTATTTGGTCATTAAATCTGTATTCTTCCTAAAAACGTATGGGAGCAGAAAAAGAAAGGGGCTAGTTTTCATAATTTCAAAAATAACAAAACATTTGATGAATCAGACTTCCAACATCAAATGACTATAACTTTTGACTTGGGTATCGTAACGACTATTATAATATATCAAATCGGAGCTCGTCTAGATCCATACAATAATTGTTGGCCTCGGAATGGAACCTGATTTCTGTACCAAAATTCCATCGTGTACATAACCTATCGAGGGTTTTAAGATTTTGTCGTAAATTTGCGGTTTACTTACCTTCGATATGATTCAATAGAGCTGTAAATGAGATATTGCATCCGACAAAGGTTTCTATATTTATTTGGTAAATAAATCTGTATTCTTCCTAAAAAAACTATGGGAGCAGAAAAAGAAAGGGGCTAGTTTTCATAATTTCAAAAATAACAAAACATTTGATGAATCAGACTTCCAACATCAAATGACCATAACTTTTGACTGGGGTATCGTAACGACTATTATAATATATCAAATCGGAGCTCGTCTCGATCCATACAATAATGGTTGGCCTCGGAATGGAACCTGATTTCTGTACCCAAATTCCATCGTGTACATAACCTATCGATGGTTTTAAGATTTTGTCGTAAATTGGCGGTTTAATTACCTTCGATATGATTCAATAGAGCTGTCAATGAGATATTGGTTTCGACAAAGGTTTCTTTATTTATTTGGTCATTAAATCTGTATTCTTCCTAAAAACGTATGGGAGCAGAAAAAGAAAGGGGCTAGTTTTCAAAACTTCACAAAGACGAAAACATTTGATGAATCAGACTTCCAACATCAAATGACCATAACTTTTGACTTGGGTATCGTAACGACTATTATAATATATCAAAATCGGAGCATGTCTCGATCCATACAATAATTGTTGGCCTAGAATTGGAACCTGATTTCTGTACCCAAATTCCATCGTTTACATAACTTATCGAGGGTTTGAAGATTTTGTCGTAAATTTCCGGTTTACTTACTTTCGATTTGAATCAATAGAGCTGTAAATGAGATATTGGATCCGACAAAGGTTTCTTTATTTATTTGGTCCATAAATCTGTATTCTTCCTAAAAACGTATGGGAGCTGAAAAAGAAAGGGGCTAGTTTTCAAAACTTCGAAAATACGAAAACATTTGATGAATCAGACTTCCAACATCAAATGACCCTAACTTTTAACTAGGGTATCGTAACGACTATTATAATATATCAAAATCGGAGCTCGTCTCGATCCATACAATAATTGTTGGCCTAGCATTGGAACCTGATTTCTGTACCCAAATTCCATCGTTTACATAACCTATCGAGGGTTTTAAGATTTTGTCGTAGATTTGCGGTTTACTTACCTTCGATATGATTCAATAGAGCTGGCAATGAGATATTGGTTCCGACAAAGGTTTCTTTATTTATTTGGTCATTAAATCTGTATTCTTCCTAAAAACGTATGGGAGCAGAAAAAGAAAGGGGCTAGTTTTCAAAACTTCACAAATACGAAAACATTTGATGAATCAGACTTCCAACATCAAATGACCATAACTCTTAACTGGGGTATCGTAACGACTATTATAATATATCAAAATCGGAGCTCATCTCGATCCATACAATAATTGTTGGCCTAGCATTGGAACCTGATTTCCGTACCCAAATTCCATCGTTTACATAACTTATCGAGGGTCTGAAGATTTTGTCGTAAATTTCCGGTTTACTTACTTTCGATTTGAATCGATAGAGCTGTAAATGAGATATTGGATCCGACAAAGGTTTCTTTATTTTTTTGGTCATTAAATCTGTATTCTTCCTAAAAACGTATGGAAGCAGAAAAAGAAAGGGGCTAGTTTTCAAAACTTCGAAAATACGAAAACATTTGATGAATCAGACTTCCAACATCAAATGACCATAACTTTTAACTAGGGTATCGTAACGAATATTATAATATATCAAAATCAGAGCTCGTCTCGATCCATACAATAATTGTTGGCCTAGCATTGGAACCTGATTTCTGTACCCAAATTCCATCGTTTACATAACTTATCGAGGGTTTGAAGATTTTGTCGTAAATTTGCGGTTTACTAACCTTCGATTTGAATCAATAGAGCTGTAAATGAGATATTGCATCCGACAAAGGTTTCTTTATTTATTTGGTCAATAAATCTGTATTCTTCCTAAAAAAACTATGGGAGCAGAAAAAGAAAGGGGGTAGTTTTCATAATTTCAAAAATAACAAAACATTTGATGAATCAGACTTCCAACATCAAATGACCACAACTTTTGACTGGGGTATCGTAACGACTATTATAATATATCAAATCGGAGCTCGTCTCGATCCATACAATAATGGTTGGCCTCGGAATGGAACCTGATTTCTGTACCCAAATTCCATCGTGTACATAACCTATCGATGGTTTTAAGATTTTGTCGTAAATTGGCGGTTTAATTACCTTCGATATGATTCAATAGAGCTGTCAATGAGATATTGGTTTCGACAAAGGTTTCTTTATTTATTTGGTCATTAAATCTGTATTCTTCCTAAAAACGTATGGGAGAAGAAAAAGAAAGGGGCTAGTTTTCAAAAGTTCAAAAATACGAAAACATTTGATGAATCAGACTTCCAACATCAAATGACCATAACTTTTAACTCGGGTATCGTAACGACTATTATAATATATCAAAATCGGAGCATGTCTCGATCCATACAATAATTGTTGGCCTAGAATTGGAACCTGATTTCTGTACCCAAATTCCATCGTTTACATAACTTATCGAGGGTTTGAAGATTTTGTCGTAAATTTCCGGTTTACTTACTTTCGATTTGAATCAATAGAGCTGTAAATGAGATATTGGATCCGACAAAGGTTTCTTTATTTATTTGGTCCATAAATCTGTATTCTTCCTAAAAATGTATGGGAGCAGAAAAAGAAAGGGGCTAGTTTTCAAAACTTCGAAAATACGAAAACATTTGATGAATCAGACTTCCAACATCAAATGACCCTAACTTTTAACTAGGGTATCGTAACGACTATTATAATATATCAAAATCGGAGCTCGTCTCGATCCATACAATAATTGTTGGCCTAGCATTGGAACCTGATTTCTGTACCCAAATTCCATCGTTTACATAACCTATCGAGGGTTTTAAGATTTTGTCGTAGATTTGCGGTTTACTTACCTTCGATATGATTCAATAGAGCTTGCAATGAGATATTGGTTCCGACAAAGGTTTCTTTATTTATTTGGTCATTAAATCTGTATTCTTCCTAAAAACGTATGGGAGCAGAAAAAGAAAGGGGCTAGTTTTCAAAACTTCACAAATACGAAAACATTTGATGAATCAGACTTCCAACATCAAATGACCATAACTCTTAACTGGGGTATCGTAACGACTATTATAATATATCAAAATCGGAGCTCATCTCGATCCATACAATAATTGTTGGCCTAGCATTGGAACCTGATTTCCGTACCCAAATTCCATCGTTTACATAACTTATCGAGGGTTTGAAGATTTTGTCGTAAATTTCCGGTTTACTTACTTTCGATTTGAATCGATAGAGCTGTAAATGAGATATTGGATCCGACAAAGGTTTCTTTATTTTTTTGGTCATTAAATCTGTATTCTTCCTAAAAACGTATGGAAGCAGAAAAAGAAAGGGGCTAGTTTTCAAAACTTCGAAAATACGAAAACATTTGATGAATCAGACTTCCAACATCAAATGACCATAACTTTTAACTAGGGTATCGTAACGAATATTATAATATATCAAAATCAGAGCTCGTCTCGATCCATACAATAATTGTTGGCCTAGCATTGGAACCTGATTTCTGTACCCAAATTCCATCGTTTACATAACTTATCGAGGGTTTGAAGATTTTGTCGTAAATTTGCGGTTTACTTACCTTCGATTTGAATCAATAGAGCTGTAAATGAGATATTGCATCCGACAA
Source organism: Hippophae tibetana (assembly GCA_037013495.1). Classification (NCBI taxonomy): domain Eukaryota; kingdom Viridiplantae; phylum Streptophyta; class Magnoliopsida; order Rosales; family Elaeagnaceae; genus Hippophae; species Hippophae tibetana. The sequence goes on from CM072801.1 coordinate 82,607,671, forward strand.
AGGTTTCTTTATTTATTTGGTCAATAAATCTGTATTCTTCCTAAAAAAACTATGGGAGCAGAAAAAGAAAGGGGCTAGTTTTCATAATTTCAAAAATAACAAAACATTTGATGAATGAGACTTCCAACATCAAATGACCATAACTTTTGACTGGGGTATCGTAACGACTATTATAATATATCAAATCGGAGCTCGTCTCGATCCATACAATAATTGTTGGCCTCGGAATGGAACCTGATTTCTGTACCCAAATTCCATCGTGTACATAACCTATCGATGGTTTTAAGATTTTGTCGTACATTTGCGGTTTACTTACCTTCGATATGATTCAATAGAGCTGTCAATGAGATATTGGTTTCGACAAAGGTTTCTTTATTTATTTGGTCATTAAATCTGTATTCTTCCTAAAAACGTATGGGAGCAGAAAAAGAAAGGGGCTAGTTTTCATAATTTCAAAAATAACAAAACATTTGATGAATCAGACTTCCAACATCAAATGACCATAACTTTTGACTGGGGTATCGTAACGACTATTATAATATATCAAATCGGAGCTCGTCTCGATCCATACAATAATTGTTGGCCTCGGAATGGAACCTAATTTCTGTACCCAAATTCCATCGTGTACATAACCTATCGAGGGTTTTAAGATTTTGTCGTAAATTTGCGGTTTACTTACCTTCGATATGATTCAATAGAGCTGTAAATGAGATATTGCATCCGACAAAGGTTTCTATATTTATTTGGTAAATAAATCTGTATTCTTCCTAAAAAAACTATGGGAGCAGAAAAAGAAAGGGGCTAGTTTTCATAATTTCAAAAATAACAAAACATTTGATGAATCAGACTTCCAACATCAAATGACCATAACTTTTGACTGGGGTATCGTAACGACTATTATAATATATCAAATCGGAGCTCGTCTCGATCCATACAATAATGGTTGGCCTCGGAATGGAACCTGATTTCTGTACCCAAATTCCATCGTGTACATAACCTATCGATGGTTTTAAGATTTTGTCGTAAATTTGCGGTTTACTTACCTTCGATATGATTCAATAGAGCTGTCAATGAGATATTGGTTTCGACAAAGGTTTCTTTATTTATTTGGTCATTAAATCTGTATTCTTCCTAAAAACGTATGGGAGAAGAAAAAGAAAGGGGCTAGTTTTCAAAAGTTCAAAAATACGAAAACATTTGATGAATCAGACTTCCAACATCAAATGACCATAACTTTTAACTCGGGTATCGTAACGACTATTATAATATATCAAAATCGGAGCATGTCTCGATCCATACAATAATTGTTGGCCTAGAATTGGAACCTGATTTCTGTACCCAAATTCCATCGTTTACATAACTTATCGAGGGTTTGAAGATTTTGTCGTAAATTTCCGGTTTACTTACTTTCGATTTGAATCAATAGAGCTGTAAATGAGATATTGGATCCGACAAAGGTTTCTTTATTTATTTGGTCCATAAATCTATATTCTTCCTAAAAACGTATGGGAGCAGAAAAAGAAAGGGGCTAGTTTTCAAAACTTCGAAAATACGAAAACATTTGATGAATCAGACTTCCAACATCAAATGACCCTAACTTTTAACTAGGGTATCGTAACGACTATTATAATATATCAAAATCGGAGCTCGTCTCGATCCATACAATAATTGTTGGCCTAGCATTGGAACCTGATTTCTGTACCCAAATTCCATCGTTTACATAACCTATCGAGGGTTTTAAGATTTTGTCGTAGATTTGCGGTTTACTTACCTTCGATATGATTCAATAGAGCTGTCAATGAGATATTGGTTCCGACAAAGGTTTCTTTATTTATTTGGTCATTAAATCTGTATTCTTCCTAAAAACGTATGGGAGCAGAAAAAGAAAGGGGCTAGTTTTCAAAACTTCACAAATACGAAAACATTTGATGAATCAGACTTCCAACATCAAATGACCATAACTCTTAACTGGGGTATCGTAACGACTATTATAATATATCAAAATCGGAGCTCATCTCGATCCATACAATAATTGTTGGCCTAGCATTGGAACCTGATTTCCGTACCCAAATTCCATCGTTTACATAACTTATCGAGGGTTTGAAGATTTTGTCGTAAATTTCCGGTTTACTTACTTTTGATTTGAATCGATAGAGCTGTAAATTAGATATTGGATCCGACAAAGGTTTCTTTATTTTTTTGGTCATTAAATCTGTATTCTTCCTAAAAACGTATGGAAGCAGAAAAAGAAAGGGGCTAGTTTTCAAAACTTCGAAAATACGAAAACATTTGATGAATCAGACTTCCAACATCAAATGACCATAACTTTTAACTAGGGTATGGTAACGAATATTATAATATATCAAAATAAGAGCTCGTCTCGATCCATACAATAATTGTTGGCCTAGCATTGGAACCTGATTTCTGTACCCAAATTCCATCGTTTACATAATTTATCGAGGGTTTTAAGATTTTGTCGTAAATTTGCGGTTTACTTACCTTCGATTTGAATCCATAGAGCTGTAAATGAGATATTGCATCCGACAAAGGTTTCTTTATTTATTTGGTAAATAAATCTGTATTCTTCCTAAAAAAACTATGGGAGCAGAAAAAGAAAGGGGCTAGTTTTCATAATTTCAAAAATAACAAAACATTTGATGAATCTGACTTCCAACATCAAATGACCATAACTTTTGACTGGGGTATCGTAACGACTATTATAATATATCAAATCGGAGCTCGTCTCGATCCATACAATAATCGTTGGCCTCGGAATGGAACCTGATTTCTGTACCCAAATTCCATCGTGTACATAACCTATCGATGGTTTTAAGATTTTGTCATAAATTTGCGGTTTACTTACCTTCGATATGATTCAATAGAGCTGTCAATGAGATATTGGTTTCGACAAAGGTTTCTTTATTTATTTGGTCATTAAATCTGTATTCTTCCTAAAAACGTATGGGAGCAGAAAAAGAAAGGGGCTAGTTTTCATAATTTCAAAAATAACAAAACATTTGATGAATCAGACTTCAAACATCAAATGACCATAACTTTTGACTGGGGTATCGTAACGACTATTATAATATATCAAATCGGAGCTCGTCTCGATCCATACAATAATTGTTGGCCTCGGAATGGAACCTGATTTCTGTACCCAAATTCCATCGTGTACATAACCTATCGAGGGTTTTAAGATTTTGTCGTAAATTTGCGGTTTACTTACCTTCGATATGATTCAATAGAGCTGTAAATGAGATATTGCATCCGACAAAGGTTTCTATATTTATTTGGTAAATAAATCTGTATTCTTCCTAAAAAAACTATGGGAGCAGAAAAAGAAAGGGGCTAGTTTTCATAATTTCAAAAATAACAAAACATTTGATGAATCAGACTTCCAACATCAAATGACCATAACTTTTGACTGGGGTATCGTAACGACTATTATAATATATCAAATCGGAGCTCGTCTCGATCCATACAATAATGGTTGGCCTCGGAATGGAACCTGATTTCTGTACCCAAATTCCATCGTGTACATAACCTATCGATGGTTTTAAGATTTTGTCGTAAATTTGCGGTTTACTTACCTTCGATATGATTCAATAGAGCTGTCAATGAGATATTGGTTTCGACAAAGGTTTCTTTATTTATTTGGTCATTAAATCTGTATTCTTCCTAAAAACGTATGGGAGAAGAAAAAGAAAGGGGCTAGTTTTCAAAAGTTCAAAAATACGAAAACATTTGATGAATCAGACTTCCAACATCAAATGACCATAACTTTTAACTCGGGTATCGTAACGACTATTATAATATATCAAAATCGGAGCATGTCTCGATCCATACAATAATTGTTGGCCTAGAATTGGAACCTGATTTCTGTACCCAAATTCCATCGTTTACATAACTTATCGAGGGTTTGAAGATTTTGTCGTAAATTTCCGGTTTACTTACTTTCGATTTGAATCAATAGAGCTGTAAATGAGATATTGGATCCGACAAAGGTTTCTTTATTTATTTGGTCCATAAATCTGTATTCTTCCTAAAAACGTATGGGAGCAGAAAAAGAAAGGGGCTAGTTTTCAAAAGTTCAAAAATACGAAAACATTTGATGAATCAGACTTCCAACATCAAATGACCATAACTTTTAACTCGGGTATCGTAACGACTATTATAATATATCAAAATCGGAGCATGTCTCGATCCATACAATAATTGTTGGCCTAGAATTGGAACCTGATTTCTGTACCCAAATTCCATCGTTTACATAACTTATCGAGGGTTTGAAGATTTTGTCGTAAATTTCCGGTTTACTTACTTTCGATTTGAATCAATAGAGCTGTAAATGAGATATTGGATCCGACAAAGGTTTCTTTATTTATTTGGTCCATAAATCTATATTCTTCCTAAAAACGTATGGGAGCAGAAAAAGAAAGGGGCTAGTTTTCAAAACTTCGAAAATACGAAAACATTTGATGAATCAGACTTCCAACATCAAATGACCCTAACTTTTAACTAGGGTATCGTAACGACTATTATAATATATCAAAATCGGAGCTCGTCTCGATCCATACAATAATTGTTGGCCTAGCATTGGAACCTGATTTCCGTACCCAAATTCCATCGTTTACATAACTTATCGAGGGTTTGAAGATTTTGTCGTAAATTTCCGGTTTACTTACTTTCGATTTGAATCGATAGAGCTGTAAATTAGATATTGGATCCGACAAAGGTTTCTTTATTTTTTTGGTCATTAAATCTGTATTCTTCCTAAAAACGTATGGAAGCAGAAAAAGAAAGGGGCTAGTTTTCAAAACTTCGAAAATACGAAAACATTTGATGAATCAGACTTCCAACATCAAATGACCATAACTTTTAACTAGGGTATCGTAACGAATATTATAATATATCAAAATCAGAGCTCGTCTCGATCCATACAATAATTGTTGGCCTAGCATTGGAACCTGATTTCTGTACCCAAATTCCATCGTTTACATAATTTATCGAGGGTTTTAAGATTTTGTCGTAAATTTGCGGTTTACTTACCTTCGATATGATTCAATAGAGCTGTCAATGAGATATTGGTTTCGACAAAGGTTTCTTTATTTATTTGGTCATTAAATCTGTATTCTTCCTAAAAACGTATGGGAGAAGAAAAAGAAAGGGGCTAGTTTTCAAAAGTTCAAAAATACGAAAACATTTGATGAATCAGACTTCCAACATCAAATGACCATAACTTTTAACTCGGGTATCGTAACGACTATTATAATATATCAAAATCGGAGCATGTCTCGATCCATACAATAATTGTTGGCCTAGAATTGGAACCTGATTTCTGTACCCAAATTCCATCGTTTACATAACTTATCGAGGGTTTGAAGATTTTGTCGTAAATTTCCGGTTTACTTACTTTCGATTTGAATCAATAGAGCTGTAAATGAGATATTGGATCCGACAAAGGTTTCTTTATTTATTTGGTCCATAAATCTGTATTCTTCCTAAAAACGTATGGGAGCAGAAAAAGAAAGGGGCTAGTTTTCAAAAGTTCAAAAATACGAAAACATTTGATGAATCAGACTTCCAACATCAAATGACCATAACTTTTAACTCGGGTATCGTAACGACTATTATAATATATCAAAATCGGAGCATGTCTCGATCCATACAATAATTGTTGGCCTAGAATTGGAACCTGATTTCTGTACCCAAATTCCATCGTTTACATAACTTATCGAGGGTTTGAAGATTTTGTCGTAAATTTCCGGTTTACTTACTTTCGATTTGAATCAATAGAGCTGTAAATGAGATATTGGATCCGACAAAGGTTTCTTTATTTATTTGGTCCATAAATCTATATTCTTCCTAAAAACGTATGGGAGCAGAAAAAGAAAGGGGCTAGTTTTCAAAACTTCGAAAATACGAAAACATTTGATGAATCAGACTTCCAACATCAAATGACCCTAACTTTTAACTAGGGTATCGTAACGACTATTATAATATATCAAAATCGGAGCTCGTCTCGATCCATACAATAATTGTTGGCCTAGCATTGGAACCTGATTTCCGTACCCAAATTCCATCGTTTACATAACTTATCGAGGGTTTGAAGATTTTGTCGTAAATTTCCGGTTTACTTACTTTCGATTTGAATCGATAGAGCTGTAAATTAGATATTGGATCCGACAAAGGTTTCTTTATTTTTTTGGTCATTAAATCTGTATTCTTCCTAAAAACGTATGGAAGCAGAAAAAGAAAGGGGCTAGTTTTCAAAACTTCGAAAATACGAAAACATTTGATGAATCAGACTTCCAACATCAAATGACCATAACTTTTAACTACGGTATCGTAACGAATATTATAATATATCAAAATCAGAGCTCGTCTCGATCCATACAATAATTGTTGGCCTAGCATTGGAACCTGATTTCTGTACCCAAATTCCATCGTTTACATAATTTATCGAGGGTTTTAAGATTTTGTCGTAAATTTGCGGTTTACTTACCTTCGATATGATTCAATAGAGCTGTCAATGAGATATTGGTTTCGACAAAGGTTTCTTTATTTATTTGGTCATTAAATCTGTATTCTTCCTAAAAACGTATGGGAGAAGAAAAAGAAAGGGGCTAGTTTTCAAAAGTTCAAAAATACGAAAACATTTGATGAATCAGACTTCCAACATCAAATGACCATAACTTTTAACTCGGGTATCGTAACGACTATTATAATATATCAAAATCGGAGCATGTCTCGATCCATACAATAATTGTTGGCCTAGAATTGGAACCTGATTTCTGTACCCAAATTCCATCGTTTACATAACTTATCGAGGGTTTGAAGATTTTGTCGTAAATTTCCGGTTTACTTACTTTCGATTTGAATCAATAGAGCTGTAAATGAGATATTGGATCCGACAAAGGTTTCTTTATTTATTTGGTCCATAAATCTGTATTCTTCCTAAAAACGTATGGGAGCAGAAAAAGAAAGGGGCTAGTTTTCAAAAGTTCAAAAATACGAAAACATTTGATGAATCAGACTTCCAACATCAAATGACCATAACTTTTAACTCGGGTATCGTAACGACTATTATAATATATCAAAATCGGAGCATGTCTCGATCCATACAATAATTGTTGGCCTAGAATTGGAACCTGATTTCTGTACCCAAATTCCATCGTTTACATAACTTATCGAGGGTTTGAAGATTTTGTCGTAAATTTCCGGTTTACTTACTTTCGATTTGAATCAATAGAGCTGTAAATGAGATATTGGATCCGACAAAGGTTTCTTTATTTATTTGGTCCATAAATCTATATTCTTCCTAAAAACGTATGGGAGCAGAAAAAGAAAGGGGCTAGTTTTCAAAACTTCGAAAATACGAAAACATTTGATGAATCAGACTTCCAACATCAAATGACCCTAACTTTTAACTAGGGTATCGTAACGACTATTATAATATATCAAAATCGGAGCTCGTCTCGATCCATACAATAATTGTTGGCCTAGCATTGGAACCTGATTTCCGTACCCAAATTCCATCGTTTACATAACTTATCGAGGGTTTGAAGATTTTGTCGTAAATTTCCAGTTTACTTACTTTCGATTTGAATCGATAGAGCTGTAAATTAGATATTGGATCCGACAAAGGTTTCTTTATTTTTTTGGTCATTAAATCTGTATTCTTCCTAAAAACGTATGGAAGCAGAAAAAGAAAGGGGCTAGTTTTCAAAACTTCGAAAATACGAAAACATTTGATGAATCAGACTTCCAACATCAAATGACCATAACTTTTAACTAGGGTATCGTAACGAATATTATAATATATCAAAATCAGAGATCGTCTCGATCCATACAATAATTGTTGGCCTAGCATTGGAACCTGATTTCTGTACCCAAATTCCATCGTTTACATAATTTATCGAGGGTTTTAAGATTTTGTCGTAAATTTGCGGTTTACTTACCTTCGATTTGAATCCATAGAGCTGTAAATGAGATATTGCATCCGACAAAGGTTTCTTTATTTATTTGGTAAATAAATCTGTATTCTTCCTAAAAAAACTATGGGAGCAGAAAAAGAAAGGGGCTAGTTTTCATAATTTCAAAAATAACAAAACATTTGATGAATCAGACTTCCAACATCAAATGACCATAACTTTTGACTGGGGTATCGTAACGACTATTATAATATATCAAATCGGAGCTCGTCTCGATCCATACAATAATTGTTGGCCTCGGAATGGAACCTGATTTCTGTACCCAAATTCCATCGTGTACATAACCTATCGATGGTTTTAAGATTTTGTCATAAATTTGCGGTTTACTTACCTTCGATATGATTCAATAGAGCTGTCAATGAGATATTGGTTTCGACAAAGGTTTCTTTATTTATTTGGTCATTAAATCTGTATTCTTCCTAAAAACGTATGGGAGCAGAAAAAGAAAGGGGCTAGTTTTCATAATTTCAAAAATAACAAAACATTTGATGAATCAGACTTCAAACATCAAATGACCATAACTTTTGACTGGGGTATCGTAACGACTATTATAATATATCAAATCGGAGCTCGTCTCGATCCATACAATAATTGTTGGCCTCGGAATGGAACCTGATTTCTGTACCCAAATTCCATCGTGTACATAACCTATCGATGGTTTTATGATTTTGTCGTAAATTTGCGGTTTACTTACCTTCGATATGATTCAATAGAGCTGTCAATGAGATATTGGATTCGACAAAGGTTTCTTTATTTATTTGGTCATTAAATCTGTATTCTTCCTAAAAACGTATGGGAGTAGAAAAAGAAAGGGGCTAGTTTTCAAAACTTCAAAAATACGAAAACATTTGATGAATCAGACTTCCAACATCAAATGACCTTAACTTTTAACTCGGGTATCGTAACGACTATTATAATATATCAAAATCGGAGCACGTCTCAATCCATACAATAATTGTTGGCCTAGAATTGGAACCTGATTTCTGTACCCAAATTCCATCGTTTACATAACTTATCGAGGGTTTGAAGATTTTGTTGTAAATTTCCGGTTTACTTACTTTCGATTTGAATCGATAGAGCTGTAAATGAGATATTGGATCCGAAAAAGGTTTCTTTATTTTTTTGGTCATTAAATCTGTATTCTTCCTAAAAACGTATGGGAGCAGAAAAAGAAAGGGGCTAGTTTTCAAAACTTCGAAAATACGAAAACATTTGATGAATCAGACTTCCAACATCAAAGGACCCTAACTTTTAACTCGGGTATCGTAACGACTATTATAATATATCAAAATCGGAGCTCGTCTCGATCCATACAATAATTTTTGGCCTAGCATTGGAACCTGATTTCTGTACCCAAATTCCATCGTTTACATAACTTATCGAGGGTTTTAAGATTTTGTCCTAAATTTTGCGGTTTACTTACCTTCGATATGATTCAATAGAGCTGTCAATGAGATATTGGTTCCGACAAAGGTTTCTTTATTTATTTGGTCATTAAATCTGTATTCTTCCTAAAAACGTATGGGAGCAGAAAAAGAAAGGGGCTAGTTTTCAAAACTTCACAAATACGAAAACATTTGATGAATCAGACTTCCAACATCAAATGACCATAACTCTTAACTGGGGTATCGTAACGACTATTATAATATATCAAAATCGGAGCTCATCTCGATCCATACAATAATTGTTGGCCTAGCATTGGAACCTGATTTCTGTACCCAAATTCCATCGTTTACATAACCTATCGAGGGTTTGAAGATTTTGTCGTAAATTTCCGGTTTACTTACTTTCGATTTAAATGGATAGAGCTGTAAATGAGATATTGGATCCGAAAAAGTTTCTTTATTTTTTTGGTCATTAAATCTGTATTCTTCCTAAAAACGTATGGGAGCAGAAAAAGAAAGGGGCTAGTTTTCAAAACTTCGAAAATACGAAAACATTTGATGAATCAGACTTCCAACTTCAAATGACCCTAACTTTTAACTAGGGTATCGTAACGACTATTATAATATATCAAAATCGGAGCTCGTCTCGATCCATACAATAATTGTTGGCCTAGCATTGGAACCTGATTTCTGTACCCAAATTCCATCGTTTACATAACTTATCGAGGGTTTTAAGATTTTGTCGTAAATTTTGCGGTTTACTTACCTTCGATATGATTCAATAGAGCTGTCAATGAGATATTGGTTCCGACAAAGGTTTCTTTATTTATTTGGTCATTAAATCTGTGTTCTTCCTAAAAACGTATGGGAGCAGAAAAAGAAAGGGGCTAGTTTTCAAAACTTCACAAATACGAAAACATTTGATGAATCAGACTTCCAACATCAAATGACCATAACTCTTAACTGGGGTATCGTAACGACTATTATAATATATCAAAATCGGAGCTCATCTCGATCCATACAATAATTGTTGGCCTAGCATTGGAACCTGATTTCTCTACCCAAATTCCTTCGTTTACATAACTTATCGAGGGTTTGAAGATTTTGTCGTAAATTTGCGGTTTACTTACCTTCGATTTGAATCAATAGAGCTGTAAATGAGATATTGCATCCGACAAAGGTTTCTTTATTTATTTGGTCCATAAATCTGTATTCTTCCTAAAAAAACTATGGGAGCAGAAAAAGAAAGGGGCTAGTTTTCATAATTTCAAAAATAACAAAACATTTGATGAATCAGACTTCCAACATCAAATGACCATAACTTTTGACTGGGGTATCGTAACGACTATTATAATATATCAAATCGGAGCTCGTCTCCATCCATACAATAATTGTTGGCCTCGGAATGGAACCTGATTTCTGTACCCAAATTCCATTGTGTACATAACCTATCGATGATTTTAAGATTTTGTCGTAAATTTGCGGTTTACTTACCTTCGATATGATTCAATAGAGCTGTAAATGAGATATTGGATCCGACAAAGGTTTCTTTATTTATTTGGTCCATAAATCTGTATTCTTCCTAAAAACGTATGGGAGCAGAAAAAGAAAGGGGCTAGTTTTCAAAACTTCGAAAATACGAAAACATTTGATGAATCAGACTTCCAACATCAAAGGACCCTAACTTTTAACTCGGGTATCGTAACGACTATTATAATATATCAAAATCGGAGCTCGTCTCGATCCATACAATAATTGTTGGCCTAGCATTGGAACCTGATTTCTGTACCCAAATTCCATTGTGTACATAACCTATCGATGATTTTAAGATTTTGTCGTAAATTTGCGGTTTACTTACCTTCGATATGATTCAATAGAGCTGTCAATGAGATATTGGTTTCGACAAAGGTTTTTTATTTATTTGGTCATTAAATCTGTATTCTTCCTAAAAACGTATGGGAGCAGAAAAAGAAAGGGTCTAGTTTTCAAAACTTCAAAAATACGAAAACATTTGATGAATCAGACTTCCAACATCAAATGACCATAACTTTTAACTCGGGTATCGTAACGACTATTATAATATATCAAAATCGGAGCACGTCTCGATCCATACCATAATTGTTGGCCTAGAATTGGAACCTGATTTCCGTACCCAAATTCCATCGTTTACATAACTTATCGAGGGTTTGAAGATTTTGTCGTAAATTTGCAGTTTACTTACTTTCGATTAGAATCGATAGAGCTGTAAATGAGATATTGCATCCGAAAAAGGTTTCTTTATTTTCTTGGTCATTAAATCTGTATTCTTCCTAAAAACGTATGGGAGCAGAAAAAGAAAGGGGCTAGTTTTCATAATTTCAAAAATAACAAAACATTTGATGAATCAGACTTCCAACATCAAATGACCCTAACTTTTAACTAGGGTATCGTAACGGCTATTATAATATATCAAAATAGGAGCTCGTCTCGATCCATACAATAATTTTTGGCCTAGCATTGGAACCTGATTTCTGTACCCAAATTCCATTGTTTACATAACTTATCGAGGGTTTTAAGATTTTGTCGTAAATTTTGCGGTTTACTTACCTTCGATATGATTCAATAGAGTTGTCAATGAGATATTGGTTCCGACAAAGGTTTCTTTATTTATTTGGTCATTAAATCTGTATTCTTCCTAAAAACGTATGGGAGCAGAAAAAGAAAGGGGCTAGTTTTCAAAACTTCACAAATACGAAAACATTTGATGAATCAGACTTCCAACATCAAATGACCATAACTCTTAACTGGGGTATCGTAACGACTATTATAATATATCAAAATCGGAGCTCATCTCGATCCATACAATAATTGTTGGCCTAGCATTGGAACCTGATTTCTGTACCCAAATTCCATCGTTTACATAACTTATCGAATGTTTGAAGTTTTTGTCGTAAATTTCCGGTTTACTTACTTTCGATTTGACTCGATAGAGCTGTAAATGAGATATTGGATCCGAAAAAGGTTTCTTTATTTTTTTGGTCATTAAATCTGTATTCTTCCTAAAAACGTATGGGAGCAGAAAAAGAAAGGGGCTAGTTTTCAAAACTTCGAAAATACGAAAACATTTGATGAATCAGACTTCCAACATCAAATGACCATAACTTTTAACTAGGGTATCGTAACGACTATTATAATATATCAAAATCGGAGCTCATCTCGATCCATACAATAATTGTTGGCCTAGCATTGGAACCTGATTTCTCTACCCAAATTCCTTCGTTTACATAACTTATCGAGGGTTTGAAGATTTTGTCGTAAATTTGCGTTTTACTTACTTTCGATTTGAATCGATAGAGCTGTAAATGAGATATTGCATCCGAAAAAGGTTTCTTTATTTTTTTGGTCATTAAATCTGTATTCTTCCTAAAAACGTATGGGAGCAGAAAAAGAAAGGGGCTAGTTTTCAAAACTTCACAAATACGAAAACATTTGATGAATCAGACTTCCAACATCTAATGACCATAACTCTTAACTGGGGTATCGTAACGACTATTATAAAATATCAAAATCGGAGCTCATCTCGATCCATACAATAATTGTTGGCCTAGCATTGGAACCTGATTTCTGTACCCAAATTCCATCGTTTACATAACTTATCGAATGTTTGAAGATTTTGTCGTAAATTTCGGTTTACTTACTTTCGATTTGAATCGATAGAGCTGTAAATGAGATATTGGATCCGAAAAAGGTTTCTTTATTTTTTTGGTCATTAAATCTGTATTCTTCCTAAAAACGTATGGGAGCAGAAAAAGAAAGGGGCTAGTTTTCAAAACTTCGAAAATACGAAAACATTTGATGAATCAGACTTCCAACATCAAATGACCATAACTTTTAACTAGGGTATCGTAACGAATATTATAATATATCAAAATCGGAGCTCATCTCGATCCATACAATAATTGTTGGCCTAGCATTGGAACCTGATTTCTCTACCCAAATTCCTTCGTTTACATAACTTATCGAGGGTTTGAAGATTTTGTCGTAAATTTGCGGTTTACTTACCTTCGATTTGAATCAATAGAGCTGTAAATGAGATATTGCATCCGACAAAGGTTTCTTTATTTATTTGGTCAATAAATCTGTATTCTTCCTAAAAAAACTATGGGAGCAGAAAAAGAAAGGGGCTAGTTTTCATAATTTCAAAAATAACAAAACATTTGATGAATTACACTTCCAACATCAAATGACCATAACTTTTGACTGGGGTATCGTAACGACTATTATAATATATCAAATCGGAGCTCGTCTCGATCCATACAATAATTGTTGGCCTCGGAATGGAACCTGATTTCTGTACCCAAATTCCATCGTGTACATAACCTATCGATGGTTTTAAGATTTTGTCGTAAATTTGCGGTTTACTTACCTTCGATATGATTCAATAGAGCTGTCAATGAGATATTGGTTCCGACAAAGGTTTCTTTATTTATTTGGTCATTAAATCTGTATTCTTCCTAAAAACGTATGGGAGCAGAAAAAGAAAGGGGCTAGTTTTCAAAACTTCGAAAATACGAAAACATTTGATGAATCAGACTTCCAACATCAAATGACCATAACTTTTAACTAGGGTATCGTAACGACTATTATAATATATCAAAATCGGAGCTCGTCTCGATCCATACAATAATTGTTGGCCTAGCATTGGAACCTGATTTCTCTACCCAAATTCCATCGTTTACATAACTTATCGATGGTTTGATGATTTTGTCGTAAATTTGCGGTTTACTTACCTTCGATTTGAATCAATAGAGCTGTAAATGAGATATTGCATCCGACAAAGGTTTCTTTATTTATTTGGTCAATAAATCTGTATTCTTCCTAAAAAAACTATGGGAGCAGAAAAAGAAAGGGGCTAGTTTTCATAATTTCAAAAATAACAAAACATTTGATGAATCAGACTTCCAACATCAAATGACCCTAACTTTTAACTAGGGTATCGTAACGACTATTATAATATATCAAAATCGGAGCTCGTCTCGATCCATACAATAATTGTTGGCCTAGCATTGGAACCTGATTTCTGTACCCAAATTCCATCGTTTACATAACCTATCGAGCGTTTGAAGATTTGGTCGTAAATTTCCGGTTTACTTACTTTCGATTTGAATCGATAGAGCTGTAAATGAGATATTGGATCCCAAAAAGTTTCTTTATTTTTTTGGTCATTAAATCTGTATTCTTCCTAAAAACGTATGGGAGCAGAAAAAGAAAGGGGCTAGTTTTCAAAACTTCGAAAATACGAAAACATTTGATGAATCAGACTTCCAACATCAAATGACCCTAACTTTTAACTAGGGTATCGTAACGACTATTATAATATATCAAAATCGAAGCTCGTCTCGATCCATACAATAATTGTTGGCCTAGCATTGGAACCTGATTTTTGTACCCAAATTCCATCGTTTACATAACTTATCGAGGGTTTTAAGATTTTGTCGTAAATTTTGCGGTTTACTTACCTTCGATATGATTCAATAGAGCTGTCAATGAGATATTGGTTCCGACAAAGGTTTCTTTATTTATTTGGTCATTAAATCTGTGTTCTTCCTAAAAACGTATGGGAGCAGAAAAAGAAAGGGGCTAGTTTTCAAAACTTCACAAATACGAAAACATTTGATGAATCAGACTTCCAACATCAAATGACCATAACTCTTAACTGGGGTATCGTAACGACTATTATAATATATCAAAATCGGAGCTCATCTCGATCCATACAATAATTGTTGGCCTAGCATTGGAACCTGATTTCTCTACCCAAATTCCTTCGTTTACATAACTTATCGAGGGTTTGAAGATTTTGTCGTAAATTTACGGTTTACTTACCTTCGATTTGAATCAATAGAGCTGTAAATGAGATATTGCATCCGACAAAGGTTTCTTTATTTATTTGGTCCATAAATCTGTATTCTTCCTAAAAAAACTATGGGAGCAGAAAAAGAAAGGGGCCAGTTTTCATAATTTCAAAAATAACAAAACATTTGATGAATCAGACTTCCAACATCAAATGACCATAACTTTTGACTGGGGTATCGTAACGACTATTATAATATATCAAAATCGGAGCTCATCTCGATCCATACAATAATTGTTGGCCTAGCATTGGAACCTGATTTCTCTACCCAAATTCCTTCGTTTACATAACTTATCGAGGGTTTGAAGATTTTGTCGTAAATTTGCGGTTTACTTACCTTCGATTTGAATCAATAGAGCTGTAAATGAGATATTGCATCCGACAAAGGTTTCTTTATTTATTTGGTCAATAAATCTGTATTCTTCCTAAAAAAACTATGGGAGCAGAAAAAGAAAGGGGCTAGTTTTCATAATTTCAAAAATAACAAAACATTTGATGAATTACACTTCCAACATCAAATGACCATAACTTTTGACTGGGGTATCGTAACGACTATTATAATATATCAAATCGGAGCTCGTCTCGATCCATACAATAATTGTTGGCCTCGGAATGGAACCTGATTTCTGTACCCAAATTCCATCGTGTACATAACCTATCGATGGTTTTAAGATTTTGTCGTAAATTTGCGGTTTACTTACCTTCGATATGATTCAATAGAGCTGTCAATGAGATATTGGTTTCGACAAAGGATTCTTTATTTATTTGGTCATTAAATCTGTATTCTTCCTAAAAACGTATGGGAGCAGAAAAAGAAAGGGGCTAGTTTTCAAAACTTCAAAAATACGAAAACATTTGATGAATCAGACTTCCAACATCAAAGGACCCTAACTTTTAACTCGGGTATCGTAACGACTATTATAATACATCAAAATTGGAGCACGTCTCGATCCATACAATAATTGTTGGCCTAGAATTGGAACCTGATTTCCGTACCCAAATTCCATGGTTTACATAACCTATCGATGGTTTTAAGATTTTGTCGTAAATTTCCGGTTTACTTACCTTCGATATGATTCGATAGAGCTGTCAATGAGATATTGGTTTCGACAAAGGTTTCTTTTTTTATTTGGTCATTAAATCTGTATTCTTCCTAAAAACGTATGGGAGCAGAAAAAGAAAGGGGCTAGTTTTCAAAACTTCAAAAATACGAAAACATTTGATGAATCAGACTTCCAACATCAAATGACCATAACTTTTAACTAGGGTATCGTAACGACTATTATAATATATCAAAATCGGAGCTCGTCTCGATCCATACAATAATTGTTGGCCTAGCATTGGAACCTGATTTCTCTACCCAAATTCCATCGTTTACATAACTTATCGAGAGTTTGATGATTTTGTCGTAAATTTGCGGTTTACTTACCTTCGATTTGAATCAATAAAGCTGTAAATGAGATATTGCATCCGACAAAGGTTTCTTTATTTATTTGGTCAATAAATCTGTATTCTTCCTAAAAAAACTATGGGAGCAGAAAAAGAAAGGGGCTAGTTTTCATAATTTCAAAAATAACAAAACATTTGATGAATCAGACTTCAAACATCAAATGACCATAACTTTTGACTGGGGTATCGTAACGACTATTATAATATATCAAATCGGAGCTCGTCTCGATCCATACAATAATTGTTGGCCTCGGAATGGAACCTGATTTCTGTACCCAAATTCCATCGTGTACATAACCTATTGATGGTTTTAAGATTTTCTCGCAAATTTACGGTTTACTTACTTTCGATATGAATCGATAGAGCTGTCAATGAGATATTGGTTTCGACAAAGGTTTTTTATTTATTTGGTCATTAAATCTGTATTCTTCCTAAAAACGTATGGGAGCAGAAAAAGAAAGGGGCTAGTTTTTAAAACTTCAAAAATACGAAAACATTTGATGAATCAGACTTCCAACATCAAATGACCATAACTTTTAACTCGGGTATCGTAACGACTATTATAATATATCAAAATCGGAGCACATCTCGATCCATACAATAATTGTTGGCCTAGAATTGGAACCTGATTTCCGTACCCAAATTCCATCGTTTACATAACTTATCGAGGGTTTGAAGATTTTGTTGTAAATTTCCGGTTTACTTACTTTCGATTTGAATCGATAGAGCTGTAAATGAGATATTGGATCCGACAAAGGTTTCTTTATTTTTTTGGTCATTAAATCTGTATTCTTCCTAAAAACTTATGGGAGCAGAAAAAGAAAGGGGCTAGTTTTCAAAACTTCGAAAATACGAGAACATTTGATGAATCAGACTTCCAACATCAAATGACCATAACTTTTAACTAGGGTATCGTAACGACTATTATAATATATCAAAATCGGAGCTCCTCTCGATCCATACAATAATTGTTGGCCTAGCATTGGAACCTGATTTCTGTACCCAAATTCCATCGTTTACATAACTTATCGAGGGTTTGAAGATTTTGTCGTAAATTTCCGGTTTACTTACTTTCGATTTGAATCGATAGAGCTGTAAATGAGATATTGCATCCGACAAAGGTTTCTTTATTTATTTTGTCAATAAATCTGTATTCTTCCTAAAAAAACTGTGGGAGCAGAAAAAGAAAGAGGCTAGTTTTCATAATTTCAAAAATAACAAAACATTTGATGAATCAGACTTCCAACATCAAATGACCCTAACTTTTAACTAGGGTATCGTAACGACTATTATAATATATCAAAATCGGAGCTCGTCTCGATCCATACAATAATTGTTGGCCTAGCATTGGAACCTGATTTCTGTACCCAAATTCCATCGTTTACATAACTTATCGAGGGTTTTAAGGTTTTGTCGTAAATTCTGCGGTTTACTTACCTTCGATATGATTCAATAGAGCTGTCAATGAGATATTGGTTCCGACAAAGGTTTCTTTATTTATTTGGTCATTAAATCTGTATTCTTCCTAAAAACGTATGGGAGCAGAAAAAGAAAGGGGCTAGTTTTCAAAACTTCGAAAATACGAAAACATTTGATGAATCAGACTTCCAACATCAAATGACCATAACTTTTAACTAGGGTATCGTAACGACTATTATAATATATCAAAATCGGAGCTCGTCTCGATCCATACAATAATTGTTGGCCTAGCATTGGAACCTGATTTCTCTACCCAAATTCCATCGTTTACATAACTTATCGATGGTTTGATGATTTTGTCGTAAATTTGCGGTTTACTTACCTTCGATTTGAATCAATAGAGCTGTAAATGAGATATTGCATCCGACAAAGGTTTCTTTATTTATTTGGTCAATAAATCTGTATTCTTCCTAAAAAAACTATGGGAGCAGAAAAAGAAAGGGGCTAGTTTTCATAATTTCAAAAATAACAAAACATTTGATGAATCAGACTTCCAACATCAAATGACCCTAACTTTTAACTAGGGTATCGTAACGACTATTATAATATATCAAAATCGAAGCTCGTCTCGATCCATACAATAATTGTTGGCCTAGCATTGGAACCTGATTTCTGTACCCAAATTCCATCGTTTACATAACTTATCGAGCGTTTTAAGATTTTGTCGTAAATTTTGCGGTTTACTTACCTTCGATATGATTCAATAGAGCTGTCAATGAGATATTGGTTCCGACAAAGGTTTCTTTATTTATTTGGTCATTAAATCTGTGTTCTTCCTAAAAACGTATGGGAGCAGAAAAAGAAAGGGGCTAGTTTTCAAAACTTCACAAATACGAAAACATTTGATGAATCAGACTTCCAACATCAAATGACCATAACTCTTAACTGGGGTATCGTAACGACTATTATAATATATCAAAATCGGAGCTCATCTCGATCCATACAATAATTGTTGGCCTAGCATTGGAACCTGATTTCTCTACCCAAATTCCTTCGTTTACATAACTTATCGAGGGTTTGAAGATTTTGTCGTAAATTTGCGGTTTACTTACCTTCGATTTGAATCAATAGAGCTGTAAATGAGATATTGCATCCGACAAAGGTTTCTTTATTTATTTGGTCCATAAATCTGTATTCTTCCTAAAAAAAACTATGGGAGCAGAAAAAGAAAGGGGCCAGTTTTCATAATTTCAAAAATAAGAAAACATTTGATGAATCAGACTTCCAACATCAAATGACCATAACTTTTGACTGGGGTATCGTAACGACTATTATAATATATCAAATCGGAGCTCGTCTCGATCCATACAATAATTGTTGGCCTAGGAATAGAACCTGATTTCTGTACCCAAATTCCATCGTGTACATAACCTATCGATGGTTTTAAGATTTTGTCGTAAATTTGCGGTTTACTTACCTTCGATATGATTCAATAGAGCTGTCAATGAGATATTGGTTTCGACAAAGGTTTTTTATTTATTTGGTCATTAAATCTGTATTCTTCCTAAAAATGTATTGGAGCAGAAAAAGAAAGGGGCTAGTTTTCAAAACTTCAAAAATACGAAAACATTTGATGAATCAGACTTCCAACATCAAATGACCATAACTTTTAACTCGGGTATCGTAACGACTATTATAATATATCAAAATCGGAGCACGTCTCGATCCATACAATAATTGTTGGCCTAGAATTGGAACCTGATTTCCGTACCCAAATTCCATCGTTTACATAACTTATCGAGGGTTTGAAGATTTTGTCGTAAATTTGCGGTTTACTTACCTTCGATTTGAATCAATAGAGCTGTAAATGAGATATTGCATCCGACAAAGGTTTCTTTATTTATTTGGTCAATAAATCTGTATTCTTCCTGACAAACAATCGGAGCAGAAAAAGAAAGGGGCTAGTTTTCATAATTTCAAAAATACGAAAACATTTGATGAATCAGACTTCCAACATCAAATGACCATAACTCTTAACTGGGGTATCGTAACGACTATTATAATATATCAAAATCGGAGCTCATCTCGATCCATACAATAATTGTTGGCCTAGCATTGGAACCTGATTTCTCTACCCAAATTCCTTCGTTTACATAACTTATCGAGGGTTTGAAGATTTTGTCGTAAATTTCCGGTTTACTTACTTTCGATTTGAATCAATAGAGCTGTAAATGAGATATTGCATCCGACAAAGGTTTCTTTATTTATTTGGTCCATAAATCTGTATTCTTCCTAAAAAAACTATGGGAGCAGAAAAAGAAAGGGGCTAGTTTTCATAATTTCAAAAATAACAAAACATTTGATGAATCAAACTTCCAACATCAAATGACCCTAACTTTTAACTAGGGTATCGTAACGACTATTATAATATATCAAAATCGGAGCACGTCTCGATCCATACAATAATTGTTGGCCTAGAATTGGAACCTGATTTCCGTACCCAAATTCCTTCGTTTACATAACTTATCGAGGGTTTGAAGATTTTGTCGTAAATTTGCGGTTTACTTACTTTCGATTTGAATCGATAGAGCTGTAAATGAGATATTGCATCCGAAAAAGGTTTCTTTATTTTTTTGGTCATTAAATCTGTATTCTTCCTAGAAACGTATGGGAGCAGAAAAAGAAAGGGGCTAGTTTTCAAAACTTCGAAAATACGAAAACATTTGATGAATCAGACTTCCAACATCAAATGACCCTAACTTTTAACTAGGGTATCGTAACGACTATTATAATATATCAAAATCGGAGCTCGTCTCGATCCATATAATAATTTTTGGCCTAGCATTGGAACCTGATTTCGGTACCCAAATTCCATTGTTTACATAACTTATCGAGGGTTTTAAGATTTTATCGTATATTTTGCGGTTTACTTACCTTCGATATGATTCAATAGAGCTGTCAATGAGATATTGGTTCCGACAAAGGTTTCTTTATTTATTTGGTCATTAAATCTGTATTCTTCCTAAAAACGTATGGGAGCAGAAAAAGAAAGGGGCTAGTTTTCAAAACATCGAAAATACGAAAACATTTGATGAATCAGACTTCCAACATCAAATTACCGTAACTTTTAACTCGGGTATCGTAACGACTATTATAATATATCAAATCGGAGCTCGTCTTGATCCATACAATAATTGTTGGCCTAGCATTGGAACCTGATTTCCGTACCCAACTTCCATCGTTTACATAATTTATCGATGGTTTTAAGATTTTGTCATAAATATGCGGTTTACTAACCTTCGATATGATTCAATAGAGCTGTAAATGAGATATTGGTTCCGACAAAGGTTTCTTTATTTATTTGCTCATTAAATCTGTATTCTTCCTAAAAACGTATGGGAGCAGAAAAAGAAAGGGGCTAGTTTTCATAATTTCAAAAATAACAAAACATTTGATGAATCAGACTTCCAACATCAAATGACCCTAACTATTAACTAGGGTATCGTAACGACTATTATAATATATCAAAATCGGAGCTCGTCTCGATCCATACAATAATTGTTGGCCTAGCATTGGAACCTGATTTCTGTACCCAAATTCCATCGTTTACATAACTTATCGAGGGTTTTAAGATTTTGTCGTAAATTTTGCGGTTTACTTACCTTCGATATGATTCAATAGAGCTGTCAATGAGATATTGGTTCCGACAAAGGTTTCTTTATTTATTTGGTCATTAAATCTGTATTCTTCCTAAAAACGTATGGGAGCAGAAAAAGAAAGGGGCTAGTTTTCAAAACTTCACAAATACGAAAACATTTGATGAATCAGACTTCCAACATCAAATGACCATAACTCTTAACTGGGGTATCGTAACGACTATTATAATATATCAAAATCGGAGCTCATCTCGATCGATACAATAATTGTTGGCCTAGCATTGGAACCTGATTTCTCTACCCAAATTCCATCGTTTACATAACTTATCGAGGGTTTGATGATTTGGTCGTAAATTTGCGGTTTACTTACCTTCGATTTGAATCAATAGAGCTGTAAATGAGATATTACATCCGACAAAGGTTTCTTTATTTATTTGGTCAATAAATCTGTATTCTTCCTAAAAAAACTATGGGAGCAGAAAAAGAAAGGGGCTAGTTTTCATAATTTCAAAAATAACAAAACATTTGATGAATCAGACTTTCAACATCAAATGACCCTAACTTTTAACTAGGGTATCGTAACGACTATTATAATATATCAAAATCGGAGCTCGTCTCGATCCATACAATAATTGTTGGCCTAGCATTGGAACCTGATTTCTGTATCCAAATTCCATCGTTTACATAACTTATCGAGGGTTTTAAGATTTTGTCGTAAATTTTGCGGTTTACTTACCTTCGATATGATTCAATAGAGCTGTCAATGAGATATTGGTTCCGACAAAGGTTTCTTTATTTATTTGGTCATTAAATCTGTATTCTTCCTAAAAACGTATGGGAGCAGAAAAAGAAAGGGGCTAGTTTTCAAAACTTCACAAATACGAAAACATTTGATGAATCAGACTTCCAACATCAAATGACCATAACTCTTAACTGGGGTATCGTAACGACTATTATAATATATCAAAATCGGAGGTCATCTCGATCCATACAATAATTGTTGGCCTAGCATTGGAACCTGATTTCTGTACCCAAATTCCATCGTTTACATAACCTATCGAGCGTTTGATGATTTTGTCATAAATATGCGGTTTACTTACTTTCGATTTGAATCGATAGAGCTGTAAATGAGATATTGGTTCCCAAAAAGTTTCTTTATTTTTTTGGTCATTAAATCTGTATTCTTCCTAAAAGCGTATGGGAGCAGAAAAAGAAAGGGGCTAGTTTTCAAAACTTCGAAAATACGAAAACATTTGATGAATCAGACTTCCAACATCAAATGACCCTAACTATTAACTAGGGTATCGTAACGACTATTATAATATATCAAAATCGGAGCTCGTCTCGATCCATACAATAATTGTTGGCCTAGCATTGGAACCTGATTTCTGTACCCAAATTCCATCGTTTACATAACTTATCGAGGGTTTTAAGATTTTGTCGTAAATTTTGCGGTTTACTTACCTTCGATATGATTCAATAGAGCTGTCAATGAGATATTGGTTCCGACAAAGGTTTCTTTATTTATTTGGTCATTAAATCTGTATTCTTCCTAAAAACGTATGGGAGCAGAAAAAGAAAGGGGCTAGTTTTCAAAACTTCACAAATACGAAAACATTTGATGAATCAGACTTCCAACATCAAATGACCATAACTCTTAACTGGGGTATCGTAACGACTATTATAATATATCAAAATCGGAGCTCATCTCGATCGATACAATAATTGTTGGCCTAGCATTGGAACCTGATTTCTCTACCCAAATTCCATCGTTTACATAACTTATCGAGGGTTTGATGATTTGGTCGTAAATTTGCGGTTTACTTACCTTCGATTTGAATCAATAGAGCTGTAAATGAGATATTACATCCGACAAAGGTTTCTTTATTTATTTGGTCAATAAATCTGTATTCTTCCTAAAAAAACTATGGGAGCAGAAAAAGAAAGGGGCTAGTTTTCATAATTTCAAAAATAACAAAACATTTGATGAATCAGACTTCCAACATCAAATGACCCTAACTTTTAACTAGGGTATCGTAACGACTATTATAATATATCAAAATCGGAGCTCGTCTCGATCCATACAATAATTGTTGGCCTAGCATTGGAACCTGATTTCTGTATCCAAATTCCATCGTTTACATAACTTATCGAGGGTTTTAAGATTTTGTCGTAAATTTTGCGGTTTACTTACCTTCGATATGATTCAATAGAGCTGTCAATGAGATATTGGTTCCGACAAAGGTTTCTTTATTTATTTGGTCATTAAATCTGTATTCTTCCTAAAAACGTATGGGAGCAGAAAAAGAAAGGGGCTAGTTTTCAAAACTTCACAAATACGAAAACATTTGATGAATCAGACTTCCAACATCAAATGACCATAACTCTTAACTGGGGTATCGTAACGACTATTATAATATATCAAAATCGGAGGTCATCTCGATCCATACAATAATTGTTGGCCTAGCATTGGAACCTGATTTCTGTACCCAAATTCCATCGTTTACATAACCTATCGAGCGTTTGATGATTTTGTCGTAAATTTCCGGTTTACTTACTTTCGATTTGAATCGATAGAGCTGTAAATGAGATATTGGTTCCCAAAAAGTTTCTTTATTTTTTTGGTCATTAAATCTGTATTCTTCCTAAAAGCGTATGGGAGGAGAAAAAGAAAGGGGCTAGTTTTCAAAACTTCGAAAATACGAAAACATTTGATGAATCAGACTTCCAACATCAAATGACCCTAACTTTTAACTAGGGTATCGTAACGACTATTATAATATATCAAAATCGGAGCTCGTCTCGATCCATACAATAATTGTTGGCCTAGCATTGGAACCTGATTTCTGTACCCAAATTCCATCGTTTACATAACTTATCGAGGGTTTTAAGATTTTGTCGTAAATTTTGCGGTTTACTTACCTTCGATATGATTCAATAGAGCTGTCAATGAGATATTGGTTCCGACAAAGGTTTCTTTATTTATTTGGTCATTAAATCTGTATTCTTCCTAAAAACGTATGGGAGCAGAAAAAGAAAGGGGCTAGTTTTCAAAACTTCACAAATACGAAAACATTTGATGAATCAGACTTCCAACATCAAATGACCATAACTCTTAACTGGGGTATCGTAACGACTATTATAATATATCAAAATCGGAGCTCATCTCGATCCATACAATAATTGTTGGCCTAGCATTGGAACCTGATTTCTCTACCCAAATTCCTTCGTTTACATAACTTATCGAGGGTTTGAAGATTTTGTCGTAAATTTGCGGTTTACTTACCTTCGATTTGAATCAATAGAGCTGTAAATGAGATATTGCATCCGACAAAGGTTTCTTTATTTATTTGGTCCATAAATCTGTATTCTTCCTAAAAAAACTATGGGAGCAGAAAAAGAAAGGGGCTAGTTTTCATAATTTCAAAAATAACAAAACATTTGATGAATTAGACTTCCAACATCAAATGACCATAACTTTTGACTGGGGTATCGTAACGACTATTATAATATATCAAATCGGAGCTCGTCTCGATCCATATAATAATTGTTGGCCTCGGAATAGAACCTGATTTCTGTACCCAAATTCCATCGTGTACATAACCTATCGATGGTTTTAAGATTTTGTCGTAAATTTGCGGTTTACTTACCTTCGATATGATTCAATAGAGCTGTCAATGAGATATTGGTTTCGACAAAGGTTTTTTATTTATTTGGTCATTAAATCTGTATTCTTCCTAAAAATGTATGGGAGCAGAAAAAGAAAGGGGCTAGTTTTCAAAACTTCAAAAATACGAAAACATTTGATGAATCAGACTTCCAACATCAAATGACCATAACTTTTAACTCGGGTATCGTAACGACTATTATAATATATCAAAATCGGAGCACGTCTCGATCCATACAATAATTGTTGGCCTAGAATTGGAACCTGATTTCCGTACCCAAATTCCATCGTTTACATAACTTATCGAGGGTTTGAAGATTTTGTCGTAAATTTGCGGTTTACTTACTTTCGATTTGAATCGATAGAGCTGTAAATGAGATATTGGTTTCGACAAAGGTTTTTTTATTTATTTGGTCATTAAATCTGTATTCTTCCTAAAAATGTATGGGAGCAGAAAAAGAAAGGGGCTAGTTTTCAAAACTTCAAAAATACGAACACATTTGATGAATCAGACTTCCAACATCAAATGACCATAACTTTTAACTCGGGTATCGTAACGACTATTATAATATATCAAAATCGGAGCACGTCTCGATCCATACAATAATTGTTGGCCTAGAATTGGAACCTGATTTCCGTACCCAAATTCCATCGTTTACATAACTTATCGAGGGTTTTAAGATTTTGTCGTAAATTTTGCGGTTTACTTACCTTCGATATGAATCAATAGAGCTGTCAATGAGATATTGGTTCCGACAAAGGTTTCTTTATTTATTTGGTCATTAAATCTGTATTCTTCCTAAAAACGTATGGGAGCAGAAAAAGAAAGGGGCTAGTTTTCAAAACTTCACAAATACGAAAACATTTGATGAATCAGACTTCCAACATCAAATGACCATAACTCTTAACTAGGGTATCGTAACGACTATTATAATATATCAAAATCGGAGCTCATCTCGATCCATACAATAATTGTTGGCCTAGCATTGGAACCTGATTTCTGTACCCAAATTCCATCGTTTACATAACTTATCGAGGGTTTGAAGATTTTGTCGTAAATTTCCGGTTTACTTACTTTCGATTTGAATCGATAGAGCTGTAAATGAGATATTGGATCCGAAAAAGGTTTCTTTATTTTTTTGGTCATTAAATCTGTATTCTTCCTAAAAACGTATGGGAGCAGAAAAAGAAAGGGGCTAGTTTTCAAAACTTCGAAAATACGAAAACATTTGATGAATCAGACTTCCAACATCAAATGACCATAACTTTTAACTAGGGTATCGTAACGACTATTATAATATATCAAAATCGGAGCTCATCTCGATCCATACAATAATTGTTGGCCTAGCATTGGAACCTGATTTCTCTACCCAAATTCCTTCGTTTACATAACTTATCGAGGGTTTGAAGATTTTGTCGTAAATTTGCGGTTTACTTACCTTCGATTTTAATCAATAGAGCTATAAATGAGATATTGCATCCGACAAAGGTTTCTTTATTTATTTGGTCAATAAATCTGTATTCTTCCTAAAAAAACTATGGGAGCAGAAAAAGAAAGGGGCTAGTTTTCATAATTTCAAAAATAACAAAACATTTGATGAATTAGACTTCCAACATCAAATGACCATAACTTTTGACTGGGGTATCGTAACGACTATTATAATATATCAAATCGGAGCTCGTCTCGATCCATACAATAATTGTTGGCCTCGGAATGGAACCTGATTTCTGTACCCAAATTCCATCGTGTACATAACCTATCGATGGTTTTAAGATTTTGTCGTAAATTTGCGGTTTACTTACCTTCGATATGATTCAATAGAGCTGTCAATGAGATATTGGTTTCGACAAAGGATTCTTTATTTATTTGGTCATTAAATCTGTATTCTTCCTAAAAACGTATGGGAGCAGAAAAAGAAAGGGGCTAGTTTTCAAAACTTCAAAAATACGAAAACATTTGATGAATCAGACTTCCAACATCAAAGGACCATAACTTTTAACTCGGGTATCGTAACGACTATTATAATATATCAAAATCGGAGCACGTCTCGATCCATACAATAATTGTTGGCCTAGAATTGGAACCTGATTTCCGTACC
The DNA here is from genome assembly GCA_037013495.1 of Hippophae tibetana. Taxonomy (NCBI): domain Eukaryota; kingdom Viridiplantae; phylum Streptophyta; class Magnoliopsida; order Rosales; family Elaeagnaceae; genus Hippophae; species Hippophae tibetana. The sequence continues at coordinate 82,635,227 of CM072801.1, forward strand.
CAAATTCCTTCGTTTACATAACTTATCGAGGGTTTGAAGATTTTGTCGTAAATTTCCGGTTTACTTACTTTCGATTTGAATCAATAGAGCTGTAAATGAGATATTGCATCCGACAAAGGTTTCTTTATTTATTTGGTCCATAAATCTGTATTCTTCCTAAAAAAACTATGGGAGCAGAAAAAGAAAGGGGCTAGTTTTCATAATTTCAAAAATAACAAAACATTTGATGAATCAAACTTCCAACATCAAATGACCCTAACTTTTAACTAGGGTATCGTAACGACTATTATAGTATATCAAAATCGGAGCACGTCTCGATCCATACAATAATTGTTGGCCTAGAATTGGAACCTGATTTCCGTACCCAAATTCCTTCGTTTACATAACTTATCGAGGGTTTGAAGATTTTGTCGTAAATTTGCGGTTTACTTACTTTCGATTTGAATCGATAGAGCTGTTAATGAGATATTGCATCCGAAAAAGGTTTCTTTATTTTTTTGGTCATTAAATCTGTATTCTTCCTAGAAACGTATGGGAGCAGAAAAAGAAAGGGGCTAGTTTTCAAAACTTCGAAAATACGAAAACATTTGATGAATCAGACTTCCAACATCAAATGACCCTAACTTTTAACTAGGGTATCGTAACGACTATTATAATATATCAAAATCGGAGCTCGTCTCGATCCATATAATAATTTTTGGCCTAGCATTGGAACCTGATTTCGGTACCCAAATTCCATTGTTTACATAACTTATCGAGGGTTTTAAGATTTTATCGTATATTTTGCGGTTTACTTACCTTCGATATGATTCAATAGAGCTGTCAATGAGATATTGGTTCCGACAAAGGTTTCTTTATTTATTTGGTCATTAAATCTGTATTCTTCCTAAAAACGTATGGGAGCAGAAAAAGAAAGGGGCTAGTTTTCAAAACATCGAAAATACGAAAACATTTGATGAATCAGACTTCCAACATCAAATTACCGTAACTTTTAACTCGGGTATCGTAACGACTATTATAATATATCAAATCGGAGCTCGTCTTGATCCATACAATAATTGTTGGCCTAGCATTGGAACCTGATTTCCGTACCCAACTTCCATCGTTTACATAACTTATCGATGGTTTTAAGATTTTGTCATAAATATGCGGTTTACTAACCTTCGATATGATTCAATAGAGCTGTCAATGAGATATTGGTTCCGACAAAGGTTTCTTTATTTATTTGCTCATTAAATCTGTATTCTTCCTAAAAACGTATGGGAGCAGAAAAAGAAAGGGGCTAGTTTTCATAATTTCAAAAATAACAAAACATTTGATGAATCAGACTTCCAACATCAAATGACCCTAACTATTAACTAGGGTATCGTAACGACTATTATAATATATCAAAATCGGAGCTCGTCTCGATCCATACAATAATTGTTGGCCTAGCATTGGAACCTGATTTCTGTACCCAAATTCCATCGTTTACATAACTTATCGAGGGTTTTAAGATTTTGTCGTAAATTTTGCGGTTTACTTACCTTCGATATGATTCAATAGAGCTGTCAATGAGATATTGGTTCCGACAAAGGTTTCTTTATTTATTTGGTCATTAAATCTGTATTCTTCCTAAAAACGTATGGGAGCAGAAAAAGAAAGGGGCTAGTTTTCAAAACTTCACAAATACGAAAACATTTGATGAATCAGACTTCCAACATCAAATGACCATAACTCTTAACTGGGGTATCGTAACGACTATTATAATATATCAAAATCGGAGCTCATCTCGATCGATACAATAATTGTTGGCCTAGCATTGGAACCTGATTTCTCTACCCAAATTCCATCGTTTACATAACTTATCGAGGGTTTGATGATTTGGTCGTAAATTTGCGGTTTACTTACCTTCGATTTGAATCAATAGAGCTGTAAATGAGATATTACATCCGACAAAGGTTTCTTTATTTATTTGGTCAATAAATCTGTATTCTTCCTAAAAAAACTATGGGAGCAGAAAAAGAAAGGGGCTAGTTTTCATAATTTCAAAAATAACAAAACATTTGATGAATCAGACTTCCAACATCAAATGACCCTAACTTTTAACTAGGGTATCGTAACGACTATTATAATATATCAAAATCGGAGCTCGTCTCGATCCATACAATAATTGTTGGCCTAGCATTGGAACCTGATTTCTGTATCCAAATTCCATCGTTTACATAACTTATCGAGGGTTTTAAGATTTTGTCGTAAATTTTGCGGTTTACTTACCTTCGATATGATTCAATAGAGCTGTCAATGAGATATTGGTTCCGACAAAGGTTTCTTTATTTATTTGGTCATTAAATCTGTATTCTTCCTAAAAACGTATGGGAGCAGAAAAAGAAAGGGGCTAGTTTTCAAAACTTCACAAATACGAAAACATTTGATGAATCAGACTTCCAACATTAAATGACCATAACTCTTAACTGGGGTATCGTAACGACTATTATAATATATCAAAATCGGAGGTCATCTCGATCCATACAATAATTGTTGGCCTAGCATTGGAACCTGATTTCTGTACCCAAATTCCATCGTTTACATAACCTATCGAGCGTTTGATGATTTTGTCGTAAATTTCCGGTTTACTTACTTTCGATTTGAATCGATAGAGCTGTAAATGAGATATTGGTTCCCAAAAAGTTTCTTTATTTTTTTGGTCATTAAATCTGTATTCTTCCTAAAAGCGTATGGGAGGAGAAAAAGAAAGGGGCTAGTTTTCAAAACTTCGAAAATACGAAAACATTTGATGAATCAGACTTCCAACATCAAATGACCCTAACTTTTAACTAGGGTATCGTAACGACTATTATAATATATCAAAATCGGAGCTCGTCTCGATCCATACAATAATTGTTGGCCTAGCATTGGAACCTGATTTCTGTACCCAAATTCCATCGTTTACATAACTTATCGAGGGTTTTAAGATTTTGTCGTAAATTTTGCGGTTTACTTACCTTCGATATGATTCAATAGAGCTGTCAATGAGATATTGGTTCCGACAAAGGTTTCTTTATTTATTTGGTCATTAAATCTGTATTCTTCCTAAAAACGTATGGGAGCAGAAAAAGAAAGGGGCTAGTTTTCAAAACTTCACAAATACGAAAACATTTGATGAATCAGACTTCCAACATCAAATGACCATAACTCTTAACTGGGGTATCGTAACGACTATTATAATATATCAAAATCGGAGCTCATCTCGATCCATACAATAATTGTTGGCCTAGCATTGGAACCTGATTTCTCTACCCAAATTCCTTCGTTTACATAACTTATCGAGGGTTTGAAGATTTTGTCGTAAATTTGCGGTTTACTTACCTTCGATTTGAATCAATAGAGCTGTAAATGAGATATTGCATCCGACAAAGGTTTCTTTATTTATTTGGTCCATAAATCTGTATTCTTCCTAAAAAAACTATGGGAGCAGAAAAAGAAAGGGGCTAGTTTTCATAATTTCAAAAATAACAAAACATTTGATGAATTAGACTTCCAACATCAAATGACCATAACTTTTGACTGGGGTATCGTAACGACTATTATAATATATCAAATCGGAGCTCGTCTCGATCCATATAATAATTGTTGGCCTCGGAATAGAACCTGATTTCTGTACCCAAATTCCATCGTGTACATAACCTATCGATGGTTTTAAGATTTTGTCGTAAATTTGCGGTTTACTTACCTTCGATATGATTCAATAGAGCTGTCAATGAGATATTGGTTTCGACAAAGGTTTTTTATTTATTTGGTCATTAAATCTGTATTCTTCCTAAAAATGTATGGGAGCAGAAAAAGAAAGGGGCTAGTTTTCAAAACTTCAAAAATACGAAAACATTTGATGAATCAGACTTCCAACATCAAATGACCATAACTTTTAACTCGGGTATCGTAACGACTATTATAATATATCAAAATCGGAGCACGTCTCGATCCATACAATAATTGTTGGCCTAGAATTGGAACCTGATTTCCGTACCCAAATTCCATCGTTTACATAACTTATCGAGGGTTTGAAGATTTTGTCGTAAATTTGCGGTTTACTTACTTTCGATTTGAATCGATAGAGCTGTAAATGAGATATTGGTTTCGACAAAGGTTTTTTTATTTATTTGGTCATTAAATCTGTATTCTTCCTAAAAATGTATGGGAGCAGAAAAAGAAAGGGGCTAGTTTTCAAAACTTCAAAAATACGAACACATTTGATGAATCAGACTTCCAACATCAAATGACCATAACTTTTAACTCGGGTATCGTAACGACTATTATAATATATCAAAATCGGAGCACGTCTCGATCCATACAATAATTGTTGGCCTAGAATTGGAACCTGATTTCCGTACCCAAATTCCATCGTTTACATAACTTATCGAGGGTTTTAAGATTTTGTCGTAAATTTTGCGGTTTACTTACCTTCGATATGAATCAATAGAGCTGTCAATGAGATATTGGTTCCGACAAAGGTTTCTTTATTTATTTGGTCATTAAATCTGTATTCTTCCTAAAAACGTATGGGAGCAGAAAAAGAAAGGGGCTAGTTTTCAAAACTTCACAAATACGAAAACATTTGATGAATCAGACTTCCAACATCAAATGACCATAACTCTTAACTAGGGTATCGTAACGACTATTATAATATATCAAAATCGGAGCTCATCTCGATCCATACAATAATTGTTGGCCTAGCATTGGAACCTGATTTCTGTACCCAAATTCCATCGTTTACATAACTTATCGAGGGTTTGAAGATTTTGTCGTAAATTTCCGGTTTACTTACTTTCGATTTGAATCGATAGAGCTGTAAATGAGATATTGGATCCGAAAAAGGTTTCTTTATTTTTTTGGTCATTAAATCTGTATTCTTCCTAAAAACGTATGGGAGCAGAAAAAGAAAGGGGCTAGTTTTCAAAACTTCGAAAATACGAAAACATTTGATGAATCAGACTTCCAACATCAAATGACCATAACTTTTAACTAGGGTATCGTAACGACTATTATAATATATCAAAATCGGAGCTCATCTCGATCCATACAATAATTGTTGGCCTAGCATTGGAACCTGATTTCTCTACCCAAATTCCTTCGTTTACATAACTTATCGAGGGTTTGAAGATTTTGTCGTAAATTTGCGGTTTACTTACCTTCGATTTTAATCAATAGAGCTATAAATGAGATATTGCATCCGACAAAGGTTTCTTTATTTATTTGGTCAATAAATCTGTATTCTTCCTAAAAAAACTATGGGAGCAGAAAAAGAAAGGGGCTAGTTTTCATAATTTCAAAAATAACAAAACATTTGATGAATTAGACTTCCAACATCAAATGACCATAACTTTTGACTGGGGTATCGTAACGACTATTATAATATATCAAATCGGAGCTCATCTCGATCCATACAATAATTGTTGGCCTCGGAATGGAACCTGATTTCTGTACCCAAATTCCATCGTGTACATAACCTATCGATGGTTTTAAGATTTTGTCGTAAATTTGCGGTTTACTTACCTTCGATATGATTCAATAGAGCTGTCAATGAGATATTGGTTTCGACAAAGGATTCTTTATTTATTTGGTCATTAAATCTGTATTCTTCCTAAAAACGTATGGGAGCAGAAAAAGAAAGGGGCTAGTTTTCAAAACTTCAAAAATACGAAAACATTTGATGAATCAGACTTCCAACATCAAAGGACCATAACTTTTAACTCGGGTATCGTAACGACTATTATAATATATCAAAATCGGAGCACGTCTCGATCCATACAATAATTGTTGGCCTAGAATTGGAACCTGATTTCTGTACCCAAATTCCATGGTTTACATAACCTATCGATGGTTTTAAGATTTTGTCGTAAATTTCCGGTTTACTTACCTTCGATATGATTCGATAGAGCTGTCAATGAGATATTGGTTTCGACAAAGGTTTCTTTTTTTATTTGGTCATTAAATCTGTGTTCTTCCTAAAAACGTATGGGAGCAGAAAAAGAAAGGGGCTAGTTTTCAAAACTTCAAAAATACGAAAACATTTGATGAATCAGACTTCCAACATCAAATGACCATAACTTTTAACTCGGGTATCGTAACGACTATTATAATATATCAAAATCGGAGCACGTCTCGATCCATACAATAATTGTTGGCCTAGAATTGGAACCTGATTTCCGTACCCAAATTCCATCGTTTACATAACTTATCGAGGGTTTGAAGATTTTGTTGTAAATTTCCGGTTTACTTACCTTCGATTTGAATCAATAGAGCTGTAAATGAGATATTGCATCCGACAAAGGTTTCTTTATTTATTTGGTCCATAAATCTGTATTCTTCCTAAAAAAACTATGGGAGCAGAAAAAGAAAGGGGCTAGTTTTCATAATTTCAAAAATAACAAAACATTTGATGAATCAGACTTCCAACATCAAATGACCCTAACTTTTAACTAGGGTATCGTAACGACTATTATAATATATCAAAATCGGAGCTCGTCTCGATCCATACAATAATTGTTGGCCTAGCATTGGAACCTGATTTCTGTATCCAAATTCCATCGTTTACATAACTTATCGAGGGTTTTAAGATTTTGTCGTAAATTTTGCGGTTTACTTACCTTCGATATGATTCAATAGAGCTGTCAATGAGATATTGGTTCCGACAAAGGTTTCTTTATTTATTTGGTCATTAAATCTGTATTCTTCCTAAAAACGTATGGGAGCAGAAAAAGAAAGGGGCTAGTTTTCAAAACTTCACAAATACGAAAACATTTGATGAATCAGACTTCCAACATCAAATGACCATAACTCTTAACTGGGGTATCGTAACGACTATTATAATATATCAAAATCGGAGGTCATCTCGATCCATACAATAATTGTTGGCCTAGCATTGGAACCTGATTTCTGTACCCAAATTCCATCGTTTACATAACCTATCGAGCGTTTGATGATTTTGTCGTAAATTTCCGGTTTACTTACTTTCGATTTGAATCGATAGAGCTGTAAATGAGATATTGGTTCCCAAAAAGTTTCTTTATTTTTTTGGTCATTAAATCTGTATTCTTCCTAAAAGCGTATGGGAGGAGAAAAAGAAAGGGGCTAGTTTTCAAAACTTCGAAAATACGAAAACATTTGATGAATCAGACTTCCAACATCAAATGACCCTAACTTTTAACTAGGGTATCGTAACGACTATTATAATATATCAAAATCGGAGCTCGTCTCGATCCATACAATAATTGTTGGCCTAGCATTGGAACCTGATTTCTGTACCCAAATTCCATCGTTTACATAACTTATCGAGGGTTTTAAGATTTTGTCGTAAATTTTGCGGTTTACTTACCTTCGATATGATTCAATAGAGCTGTCAATGAGATATTGGTTCCGACAAAGGTTTCTTTATTTATTTGGTCATTAAATCTGTATTCTTCCTAAAAACGTATGGGAGCAGAAAAAGAAAGGGGCTAGTTTTCAAAACTTCACAAATACGAAAACATTTGATGAATCAGACTTCCAACATCAAATGACCATAACTCTTAACTGGGGTATCGTAACGACTATTATAATATATCAAAATCGGAGCTCATCTCGATCCATACAATAATTGTTGGCCTAGCATTGGAACCTGATTTCTCTACCCAAATTCCTTCGTTTACATAACTTATCGAGGGTTTGAAGATTTTGTCGTAAATTTGCGGTTTACTTACCTTCGATTTGAATCAATAGAGCTGTAAATGAGATATTGCATCCGACAAAGGTTTCTTTATTTATTTGGTCCATAAATCTGTATTCTTCCTAAAAAAACTATGGGAGCAGAAAAAGAAAGGGGCTAGTTTTCATAATTTCAAAAATAACAAAACATTTGATGAATTAGACTTCCAACATCAAATGACCATAACTTTTGACTGGGGTATCGTAACGACTATTATAATATATCAAATCGGAGCTCGTCTCGATCCATATAATAATTGTTGGCCTCGGAATAGAACCTGATTTCTGTACCCAAATTCCATCGTGTACATAACCTATCGATGGTTTTAAGATTTTGTCGTAAATTTGCGGTTTACTTACCTTCGATATGATTCAATAGAGCTGTCAATGAGATATTGGTTTCGACAAAGGTTTTTTATTTATTTGGTCATTAAATCTGTATTCTTCCTAAAAATGTATGGGAGCAGAAAAAGAAAGGGGCTAGTTTTCAAAACTTCAAAAATACGAAAACATTTGATGAATCAGACTTCCAACATCAAATGACCATAACTTTTAACTCGGGTATCGTAACGACTATTATAATATATCAAAATCGGAGCACGTCTCGATCCATACAATAATTGTTGGCCTAGAATTGGAACCTGATTTCCGTACCCAAATTCCATCGTTTACATAACTTATCGAGGGTTTGAAGATTTTGTCGTAAATTTGCGGTTTACTTACTTTCGATTTGAATCGATAGAGCTGTAAATGAGATATTGGTTTCGACAAAGGTTTTTTTATTTATTTGGTCATTAAATCTGTATTCTTCCTAAAAATGTATGGGAGCAGAAAAAGAAAGGGGCTAGTTTTCAAAACTTCAAAAATACGAACACATTTGATGAATCAGACTTCCAACATCAAATGACCATAACTTTTAACTCGGGTATCGTAACGACTATTATAATATATCAAAATCGGAGCACGTCTCGATCCATACAATAATTGTTGGCCTAGAATTGGAACCTGATTTCCGTACCCAAATTCCATCGTTTACATAACTTATCGAGGGTTTTAAGATTTTGTCGTAAATTTTGCGGTTTACTTACCTTCGATATGAATCAATAGAGCTGTCAATGAGATATTGGTTCCGACAAAGGTTTCTTTATTTATTTGGTCATTAAATCTGTATTCTTCCTAAAAACGTATGGGAGCAGAAAAAGAAAGGGGCTAGTTTTCAAAACTTCACAAATACGAAAACATTTGATGAATCAGACTTCCAACATCAAATGACCATAACTCTTAACTAGGGTATCGTAACGACTATTATAATATATCAAAATCGGAGCTCATCTCGATCCATACAATAATTGTTGGCCTAGCATTGGAACCTGATTTCTGTACCCAAATTCCATCGTTTACATAACTTATCGAGGGTTTGAAGATTTTGTCGTAAATTTCCGGTTTACTTACTTTCGATTTGAATCGATAGAGCTGTAAATGAGATATTGGATCCGAAAAAGGTTTCTTTATTTTTTTGGTCATTAAATCTGTATTCTTCCTAAAAACGTATGGGAGCAGAAAAAGAAAGGGGCTAGTTTTCAAAACTTCGAAAATACGAAAACATTTGATGAATCAGACTTCCAACATCAAATGACCATAACTTTTAACTAGGGTATCGTAACGACTATTATAATATATCAAAATCGGAGCTCATCTCGATCCATACAATAATTGTTGGCCTAGCATTGGAACCTGATTTCTCTACCCAAATTCCTTCGTTTACATAACTTATCGAGGGTTTGAAGATTTTGTCGTAAATTTGCGGTTTACTTACCTTCGATTTTAATCAATAGAGCTATAAATGAGATATTGCATCCGACAAAGGTTTCTTTATTTATTTGGTCAATAAATCTGTATTCTTCCTAAAAAAACTATGGGAGCAGAAAAAGAAAGGGGCTAGTTTTCATAATTTCAAAAATAACAAAACATTTGATGAATTAGACTTCCAACATCAAATGACCATAACTTTTGACTGGGGTATCGTAACGACTATTATAATATATCAAATCGGAGCTCATCTCGATCCATACAATAATTGTTGGCCTCGGAATGGAACCTGATTTCTGTACCCAAATTCCATCGTGTACATAACCTATCGATGGTTTTAAGATTTTGTCGTAAATTTGCGGTTTACTTACCTTCGATATGATTCAATAGAGCTGTCAATGAGATATTGGTTTCGACAAAGGATTCTTTATTTATTTGGTCATTAAATCTGTATTCTTCCTAAAAACGTATGGGAGCAGAAAAAGAAAGGGGCTAGTTTTCAAAACTTCAAAAATACGAAAACATTTGATGAATCAGACTTCCAACATCAAAGGACCATAACTTTTAACTCGGGTATCGTAACGACTATTATAATATATCAAAATCGGAGCACGTCTCGATCCATACAATAATTGTTGGCCTAGAATTGGAACCTGATTTCTGTACCCAAATTCCATGGTTTACATAACCTATCGATGGTTTTAAGATTTTGTCGTAAATTTCCGGTTTACTTACCTTCGATATGATTCGATAGAGCTGTCAATGAGATATTGGTTTCGACAAAGGTTTCTTTTTTTATTTGGTCATTAAATCTGTGTTCTTCCTAAAAACGTATGGGAGCAGAAAAAGAAAGGGGCTAGTTTTCAAAACTTCAAAAATACGAAAACATTTGATGAATCAGACTTCCAACATCAAATGACCATAACTTTTAACTCGGGTATCGTAACGACTATTATAATATATCAAAATCGGAGCACGTCTCGATCCATACAATAATTGTTGGCCTAGAATTGGAACCTGATTTCCGTACCCAAATTCCATCGTTTACATAACTTATCGAGGGTTTTAAGATTTTGTCGTAAATTTCCGGTTTACTTACCTTCGATATGATTCGATAGAGCTGTCAATGAGATATTGGTTTCGACAAAGGTTTCTTTTTTTATTTGGTCATTAAATCTGTGTTCTTCCTAAAAACGTATGGGAGCAGAAAAAGAAAGGGGCTAGTTTTCAAAACTTCAAAAATACGAAAACATTTGATGAATCAGACTTCCAACATCAAATGACCATAACTTTTAACTAGGGTATCGTAACGACTATTATAATATATCAAAATCGGAGCTCATCTCGATCCATACAATAATTGTTGGCCTAGCATTGGAACCTGATTTCTCTACACAAATTCCATCGTTTACATAACTTATCGAAGGTTTGATGATTTTGTCGTAAATTTGCGGTTTACTTACCTTCGATTTGAATCAATAGGGCTGTAAATGAGATATTGCATCCAACAAAGGTTTCTTTATTTATTTGGTCAATAAATCTGTATTCTTCCTAAAAAAACTATGGGAGCAGAAAAAGAAAGGGGCTAGTTTTCATAATTTCAAAAATAACAAAACATTTGATGAATCAGACTTCAAACATCAAATGACCATAACTTTTGACTGGGGTATCGTAACGACTATTATAATATATCAAATCGGAGCTCGTCTCGATCCATACAATAATTGTTGGCCTCGGAATGGAACCTGATTTCTTTACCCAAATTCCATCGTGTATATAACCTATTGATGGTTTTAAGATTTTGTCGTAAATTTACGGTTTACTTACTTTCGATATGAATCGATAGAGCTGTCAATGAGATATTGGTTTCGACAAAGGTTTTTTATTTATTTGGTCATTAAATCTGTATTCTTCCTAAAAACGTATGGGAGCAGAAAAAGAAAGGGGCTAGTTTTCAAAATTTCAAAAATACGAAAACATTTGATGAATCAGACTTCCAACATCAAAGGACCATAACTTTTAACTCGGGTATCGTAACGACTATTATAATATATCAAAATCGGAGCACGTCTCGATCCATACAAAAATTGGTGGACTAGAATTGGAACCTGATTTCCGTACCCAAATTCCATGGTTTACATAACCTATCGATGGTTTTAAGATTTTGTCGTAAATTTCCGGTTTACTTACCTTCGATATGAATCGATAGAGCTGTAAATGAGATATTGGTTTCGACAAAGGTTTCTTTATTTTTTTGGTCATTAAATCTGTATTCTTCCTAAAAACGTATTGGAGCAGAAAAAGAAAGGGGCTAGTTTTCAAAACTTCGAAAATACGAAAACATTTGATGAATCAGACTTCCAACATCAAATGACCCTAACTTTTAACTCGGGTATCGTAACGACTATTATAATATATCAAAATCGGAGCTCGTCTCGATCCATACAATAATTTTTGGCCTAGCATTGGAACCTGATTTCTGTACCCAAATTCCATTGTTTACATAACTTATCGAGTGTTTTAAGATTTTGTCGTAAATTTTGCGGTTTACTTACCTTCGATATGATTCAATAGAGCTGTCAATGAGATATTGGTTCCGACAAAGGTTTCTTTATTTATTTGGTCATTAAATCTGTATTCTTCCTAAAAACGTATGGGAGCAGAAAAAGAAAGGGGCTAGTTTTCAAAACTTCAGAAATACGAAAACATTTGATGAATCAGACTTCCAACATCAAATGACCATAACTCTTAACTAGGGTATCGTAACGACTATTATAATATATCAAAATCGGAGCTCATCTCGATCCATACAATAATTGTTGGCCTAGCATTGGAACCTGATTTCTGTACCCAAATTCCATCGTTTACATAACTTATCGAGGGTTTGAAGATTTTGTCGTAAATTTCCGATTTACTTACTTTCGATTTGAATCGATAGAGCTGTAAATGAGATATTGGATCCGAAAAAGGTTTCTTTTTTTTTTGGTCATTAAATCTGTATTCTTCCTAAAAACGTATGGGAGCAGAAAAAGAAAGGGGCTAGTTTTCAAAACTTCGAAAATACGAAAACATTTGATGAATCAAACTTCCAACATCAAATGACCATAACTTTTAACTAGGGTATCGTAACGACTATTATAATATATCAAAATAGGAGCTCATCTCGATCCATACAATAATTGTTGGCCTAGCATTGGAAACTGATTTTTCTACCCAAATTCCTTCGTTTACATAACTTATCGAGGGTTTGAAGATTTTGTCGTAAATTTGCGGTTTACTTACCTTCGATATGATTCAATAGAGCTGTCAATGAGATATTGGTTCCGACAAAGGTTTCTTTATTTATTTGGTCATTAAATCTGTATTCTTCCTAAAAAACTATGGGAGCAGAAAAAGAAAGGAGCTAGTTTTCAAAACTACAAAAATAACAAAACATTTGATGAATCAGACTTCCAACATCAAATGACCATAACTTTTGACTGGGGTATCGTAACGACTATTATAATATATCAAATCGGAGCTCGTCTCGATCCATACAATAATTGTTGGCCTCGGAATGGAACCTGATTTTTGTACCCAAATTCCATCGTGTACCTAACTTATCGATGGTTTTAAGATTTTCTCGTAAATTTGAGGTTTACTTACCTTCGATATGATTCAATAGAGCTGTCAATGAGATATTGGTTCCGAAAAAGGTTTCTTTATTGATTTGGTCATTAAATCTGTATTCTTCCTAAAAACGTATGGGAGCAGAAAAAGAAAGGGGCTAGTGTTCAAAACTTCAAAAATACGAAAATATTTGATGAATAAGACTTCCAACATCAAATGACCATAACTTTTAACTCAGGTATCGTAACGAATATTATAATATATCAAAATCGGAGCTCGTCTCAATCCATACAATAATTGTTGGCCTAGCATTAGAAACTGATTTCCGTACACAAATTCCATCAATTACATAACTGATCGAGGGTTTTAAGATTTTGTCGTAAATTTGCGGTTTACTTACCTTCGATTTGCTTCAATAGAGCTGTCAATGCGATATTGTTTCCGACAAAGGTTTCTTTATTTATTTGGTCATTAAATCTGTATTCTTCCTAAAAACGTATGGGAGCAGAAAAAGAAAGGGGCTAGTTTTCAAAACTTCAAAAATACGAAAACATTTGATGAATCAGACTTCCAACATCAAATGACCATAACTTTTAAGTCGGGTATCGTAACGACTATTATAATATATCAAAATCGGAGCACGTCTCGATCCATACAATAATTGTTGGCCTAGAATTGGAACCTGATTTCCGTACCCAAATTCCATCGTTTACATAACTTATCGAGGGTTTGAAGATTTTGTCGTAAATTTCCGGTTTACTTACTTTCGATTTGAATCGATAGAGCTGTAAATGAGATATTGCATCCGAAAAAGGTTTCTTTATTTTTTTGGTCATTAAATCTGTATTCTTCCTAAAAACGTATGGGAGCAGAAAAAGAAAGGGGCTAGTTTTCAGAACTTCGAAAATACGAAAACATTTGATGAATCAGACTTCCAACATCAAATGACCCTAACTTTTAACTAGGGTATCGTAACGACTATTATAATATATCAAAATCGGAGCTCGTATCGATCCATACAATAATTTTTGGCCTAGCATTGGAACCTGATTTCTGTACCCAAATTCCATTGTTTACATAACTTATCGAGGGTGTTAAGATTTTGTCGTAAATTTTGCGGTTTACTTACCTTCGATATGATTCAATAGAGCTGTCAATGAGATATTGGTTTCGACAAAGGATTCTTTATTTATTTGGTCAATAAATCTGTATTCTTCCTAAAAAAACTATGGGAGCAGAAAAAGAAAGGGGCTAGTTTTCATAATTTCAAAAATAACAAAACATTTGATGAATTAGACTTCCAACATCAAATGACCATAACTTTTGACTGGGGTATCGTAACGACTATTATAATATATCAAATCGGAGCTCGTCTCGATCCATACAATAATTGTTGGCCTCGGAATGGAACCTGATTTCTGTACCCAAATTCCATCGTGTACATAACCTATCGATGGTTTTAAGATTTTGTCGTAAATTTGCGGTTTACTTACCTTCGATATGATTCAATAGAGCTGTCAATGAGATATTGGTTTCGACAAAGGATTCTTTATTTATTTGGTCATTAAATCTGTATTCTTCCTAAAACCGTATGGGAGCAGAAAAAGAAAGGGGCTAGTTTTCAAAACTTCAAAAATACGAAAACATTTGATGAATCAGACTTCCAACTTCAAAGGACCATAACTTTTAACTCGGGTATCGTAACGACTATTATAATATATCAAAATCGGAGCACGTCTCGATCCATACAATAATTGTTGGCCTAGAATTGGAACCTGATTTCCGTACCCAAATTCCATGGTTTACATAACCTATCGATGGTTTTAAGATTTTGTCGTAAATTTCCGGTTTACTTACCTTCGATATGATTCGATAGAGCTATCAATGAGATATTGGTTTCGACAAAGGTTTCTTTTTTTATTTGGTCATTAAATCTGTATTCTTCCTAAAAACGTATTGGAGCAGAAAAAGAAAGGGGCTAGTTTTCAAAACTTCAAAAATACGAAAACATTTGATGAATCAGACTTCCAACATCAAATGACCATAACTTTTAACTCGGGTATCGTAACGACTATTATAATATATCAAAATCGGAGCACGTCTCGATCCATACAATAATAGTTGGCCTAGAATTGGAACCTGATTTCCGTACCCAAATTCCATCGTTTACATAACTTATCGAGGGTTTGAAGATTTTGTTGTAAATTTCGGTTTACTTACCTTCGATTTGAATCGATAGAGCTGTAAATGAGATATTGGATCCGACAAAGGTTTCTTTATTTATTTGGTCATTAAATCTGTATTCTTCCTAAAAACGTATGGGAGCAGAAAAAGAAAGGGGCTAGTTTTCAAAACTTCACAAATAAGAAAACATTTGATGAATCAGACTTCCAACATCAAATGACCATAACTTTTAACTAGGGTATCGTAACGACTATTATAATATATCAAATCGGAGCTCGTCTCGATCCATACAATAATTGTTGGCCTCGGAATGGAACATGATTTCTGTACCCAAATTCCATCGTGTACATAACCTATCGATGGTTTTAAGATTTTGTCGTAAATTTGCGGTTTACTTACCTTCGATATGATTCAATAGAGCTGTCAATGAGATATTGGTTCCGAAAAAGGTTTCTTTATTTATTTGGTCATTAAATCTGTATTCTTCCTAAAAACGTATGGGAGCAGAAAAAGAAAGGGGCTAGTTTTCAAAACATCACAAATACGAAAACATTTGATGAATCAGACTTCCAACATCAAATGACCATAACTCTTAACTAGGGTATCGTAACGACTATTATAATATATCAAAATCGGAGCTCATCTCGATCCATACAATAATTGTTGGCCTAGCATTGGAACCTGATTTCTGTACCCAAATTCCATCGTTTACATAACTTATCGAGGGTTTGAAGATTTTGTCGTAAATTTCCGGTTTACTTACTTTCGATTTGAATCGATAGAGCTGTAAATGAGATATTGGATCCGAAAAAGGTTTCTTTATTTTTTTGGTCATTAAATCTGTATTCTTCCTAAAAACGTATGGGAGCAGAAAAAGAAAGGGGCTAGTTTTCAAAACTTCGAAAATACGAAAACATTTGATGAATCAGACTTCCAACATCAAATGACCATAACTTTTAACTAGGGTATCGTAACGACTATTATAATATATCAAAATCGGAGCTCATCTCGATCCATACAATAATTGTTGGCCTAGCATTGGAACCTGATTTTTCTACCCAAATTCCTTCGTTTACATAACTTATCGAGGGTTTGAAGATTTTGTCGTAAATTTGCGGTTTACTTACCTTCGATTTGAATCAATAGAGCTGTAAATGAGATATTGCATCCGACAAAGGTTTCTTTATTTATTTGGTCAAGAAATCTGTATTCTTCCTAAAAAAACTATGGGAGCAGAAAAAGAAAGGGGCTAGTTTTCATAATTTCAAAAATAACAAAACATTTGATGAATTAGACTTCCAACATCAAATGACCATAACTTTTGACTGGGGTATCGTAACGACTATTATAATATATCAAATCGGAGCTCGTCTCGATCCATACAATAATTGTTGGCCTCGGAATGGAACCTGATTTCTGTACCCAAATTCCATCGTGTACATAACCTATCGATGGTTTTAAGATTTTGTCGTAAATTTGCGGTTTACTTACCTTCGATATGATTCAATAGAGCTGTCAATGAGATATTGGTTTCGACAAAGGATTCTTTATTTATTTGGTCATTAAATCTGTATTCTTCCTAAAACCGTATGGGAGCAGAAAAAGAAAGGGGCTAGTTTTCAAAACTTCAAAAATACGAAGACATTTGATGAATCAGACTTCCAACATCAAATGACCATAACTTTTAACTAGGGTATCGTAACGACTATTATAATATATCAAAATCGGAGCTCATCTCGATGCATACAATAATTGTTGGCCTAGCATTGGAACCTGATTTCTCTACCCAAATTCCTTCGTTTACATAACTTATCGAGGGTTTGAAGATTTTGTCGTAAATTTGCGGTTTACTTACCTACGATTTGAATCAATAGAGCTGTAAATGAGATATTGCATCCGACAAAGGTTTCTTTATTTATTTGGTCAATAAATCTGTATTCTTCCTGAAAAACTATCGGAGCAGAAAAAGAAAGGGGCTAGTTTTCATAATTTCAAAAATACGAAAACATTTGATGAATCAGACTTCCAACATCAAATGACCATAACTCTTAACTGGGGTATCGTAACGACTATTATAATATATCAAAATCGGAGCTCATCTCGATCCATACAATAATTGTTGGCCTAACATTGGAACCTGATTTCTCTACCCAAATTCCTTCGTTTATATAACTTATCGAGGGTTTGAAGATTTTGTCGTAAATTTGCGGTTTACTTACCTTCGATTTGTATCAATAGAGCTGTAAATGAGATATTGCATCCGACAAAGGTTTCTTTATTTATTTGGTCCATAAATCTGTATTCTTCCTAAAAAAACTATGGGAGCAGAAAAAGAAAGGGGCTAGTTTTCATAATTTCAAAAATAACAAAACATTTGATGAATCAGACTTCCAACATCAAATGACCATAACTTTTGACTGGGGTATCGTAACGACTATTATAATATATCAAATCGGAGCTCGTCTCGATCCATACAATAATTGTTGGCCTCGGAATGGAACCTGATTTCTGTATGCAAATTCCATCGTGTACATAACCTATCGATGGTTTTAAGATTTTGTCGTAAATTTTCGGTTTACTTACCTTCGATATGATTCAATAGAGCTGTCAATGAGATATTGGTTTCGACAAAGGATTCTTTATTTATTTGGTCATTAAATCTGTATTCTTCCTAAAAACGTATGGGAGCAGAAAAAGAAAGGGGCTAGTTTTCAAAAATTCAAAAATACGAAAACATTTGATGAATCAGACTTCCAACATCAAAGGACCATAACTTTTAACTCGGGTATCGTAACGACTATTATAATATATCAAAATCGGAGCACGTCTCGATCCATACAAAAATTGTTGGACTAGAATTGGAACCTGATTTCCGTACCCAAATTCCATGGTTTACATAACCTATCGATGGTTTTAAGATTTTGTCGTAAATTTCCGGTTTACTTACCTTCGATATGAATCGATAGAGCTGTAAATGAGATATTGGTTTCGACAAAGGTTTCTTTATTTTTTTGGTCATTAAATCTGTATTCTTCCTAAAAACGTATTGGAGCAGAAAAAGAAAGGGGCTAGTTTTCAAAACTTCGAAAATACGAAAACATTTGATGAATCAGACTTCCAACATCAAATGACCCTAACTTTTAACTCGGGTATCGTAACGACTATTATAATATATCAAAATCGGAGCTCGTCTCGATCCATACAATAATTTTTGGCCTAGCATTGGAACCTGATTTCTGTACCCAAATTCCATTGTTTACATAACTTATCGAGTGTTTTAAGATTTTGTCGTAAATTTTGCGGTTTACTTACCTTCGATATGATTCAATAGAGCTGTCAATGAGATATTGGTTCCGACAAAGGTTTCTTTATTTATTTGGTCATTAAATCTGTATTCTTCCTAAAAACGTATGGGAGCAGAAAAAGAAAGGGGCTAGTTTTCAAAACTTCAGAAATACGAAAACATTTGATGAATCAGACTTCCAACATCAAATGACCATAACTCTTAACTAGGGTATCGTAACGACTATTATAATATATCAAAATCGGAGCTCATCTCGATCCATACAATAATTATTGGCCTAGCATTGGAACCTGATTTCTGTACCCAAATTCCATCGTTTACATAACTTATCGAGGGTTTGAAGATTTTGTCGTAAATTTCCGATTTACTTACTTTCGATTTGAATCGATAGAGCTGTAAATGAGATATTGGATCCGAAAAAGGTTTCTTTTTTTTTTGGTCATTAAATCTGTATTCTTCCTAAAAACGTATGGGAGCAGAAAAAGAAAGGGGCTAGTTTTCAAAACTTCGAAAATACGAAAACATTTGATGAATCAGACTTCCAACATCAAATGACCATAACTTTTAACTAGGGTATCGTAACGACTATTATAATATATCAAAATAGGAGCTCATCTCGATTCATACAATAATTGTTGGCCTAGCATTGGAAACTGATTTTTCTACCCAAATTCCTTCGTTTACATAACTTATCGAGGGTTTGAAGATTTTGTCGTAAATTTGCGGTTTACTTACCTTCGATATGATTCAATAGAGCTGTCAATGAGATATTGGTTCCGACAAAGGTTTCTTTATTTATTTGGTCATTAAATCTGTATTCTTCCTAAAAAACTATGGGAGCAGAAAAAGAAAGGAGCTAGTTTTCAAAACTTCAAAAATAACAAAACATTTGATGAATCAGACTTCCAACATCAAATGACCATAACTTTTGACTGGGGTATCGTAACGACTATTATAATATATCAAATCGGAGCTCGTCTCGATCCATACAATAATTGTTGGCCTCGGAATGGAACCTGATTTTTGTACCCAAATTCCATCGTGTACCTAACTTATCGATGGTTTTAAGATTTTCTCGTAAATTTGAGGTTTACTTACCTTCGATATGATTCAATAGAGCTGTCAATGAGATATTGGTTCCGACAAAGGTTTCTTTATTGATTTGGTCATTAAATCTGTATTCTTCCTAAAAACGTATGGGAGCAGAAAAAGAAAGGGGCTAGTGTTCAAAACTTCAAAAATACGAAAATATTTGATGAATAAGACTTCCAACATCAAATGACCATAACTTTTAACTCAGGTATCGTAACGAATATTATAATATATCAAAATCGGAGCTCGTCTCAATCCATACAATAATTGTTGGCCTAGCATTAGAAACTGATTTCCGTACACAAATTCCATCAATTACATAACTGATCGAGGGTTTTAAGATTTTGTCGTAAATTTGCGGTTTACTTACCTTCGATTTGCTTCAATAGAGCTGTCAATGCGATATTGTTTCCGACAAAGGTTTCTTTATTTATTTGGTCATTAAATCTGTATTCTTCCTAAAAACGTATGGGAGCAGAAAAAGAAAGGGGCTAGTTTTCAAAACTTCAAAAATACGAAAACATTTGATGAATCAGACTTCCAACATCAAATGACCATAACTTTTAAGTCGGGTATCGTAACGACTATTATAATATATCAAAATCGGAGCACGTCTCGATCCATACAATAATTGTTGGCCTAGAATTGGAACCTGATTTCCGTACCCAAATTCCATCGTTTACATAACTTATCGAGGGTTTGAAGATTTTGTCGTAAATTTCCGGTTTACTTACTTTCGATTTGAATCGATAGAGCTGTAAATGAGATATTGCATCCGAAAAAGGTTTCTTTATTTTTTTGGTCATTAAATCTGTATTCTTCCTAAAAACGTATGGGAGCAGAAAAAGAAAGGGGCTAGTTTTCAGAACTTCGAAAATACGAAAACATTTGATGAATCAGACTTCCAACATCAAATGACCCTAACTTTTAACTAGGGTATCGTAACGACTATTATAATATATCAAAATCGGAGCTCGTCTCGATCCATACAATAATTTTTGGCCTAGCATTGGAACCTGATTTCTGTACCCAAATTCCATTGTTTACATAACTTATCGAGGGTGTTAAGATTTTGTCGTAAATTTTGCGGTTTACTTACCTTCGATATGATTCAATAGAGCTGTCAATGAGATATTGGTTCCGACAAAGGTTTCTTTATTTATTTGGTCATTAAATCTGTATTCTTCCTAAAAACGTATGTGAGCAGAAAAAGAAAGGGGCTAGTTTTCATAATTTCAAAAATAACAAAACATTTGATGAATTAGACTTCCAACATCAAATGACCATAACTCTTAACTGGGGTATCGTAACGACTATTATAATATATCAAATCGGAGCTCGTCTCGATCCATACAATAATTGTTGGCCTCGGAATGGAACCTGATTTCTGTACCCAAATTCCATCGTGTACATAACCTATCGATGGTTTTAAGATTTTGTCGTAAATTTGCGGTTTACTTACCTTCGATATGATTCAATAGAGCTGTCAATGAGATATTGGTTTCGACAAAGGATTCTTTATTTATTTGGTCATTAAATCTGTATTCTTCCTAAAACCGTATGGGAGCAGAAAAAGAAAGGGGCTAGTTTTCAAAACATCAAAAATACGAAAACATTTGATGAATCAGACTTCCAACTTCAAAGGACCATAACTTTTAACTCGGGTATCGTAACGACTATTATAATATATCAAAATCGGAGCACGTCTCGATCCATACAATAATTGTTGGCCTAGAATTGGAACCTGATTTCCGTACCCAAATTCCATGGTTTACATAACCTATCGATGGTTTTAAGATTTTGTCGTAAATTTCCGGTTTACTTACCTTCGATATGATTCGATAGAGCTATCAATGAGATATTGGTTTCGACAAAGGTTTCTTTTTTTATTTGGTCATTAAATCTGTATTTTTCCTAAAAACGTATTGGAGCAGAAAAAGAAAGAGGCTAGTTTTCAAAACTTCAAAAATACGAAAACATTTGATGAATCAGACTTCCAACATCAAATGACCATAACTTTTAACTCGGGTATCGTAACGACTATTATAATATATCAAAATCGGAGCACGTCTCGATCCATACAATAATAGTTGGCCTAGAATTGGAACCTGATTTCCGTACCCAAATTCCATCGTTTACATAACTTATCGAGGGTTTGAAGATTTTGTTGTAAATTTCGGTTTACTTACCTTCGATTTGAATCGATAGAGCTGTAAATGAGATATTGGATCCGACAAAGGTTTCTTTATTTATTTGGTCATTAAATCTGTATTCTTCCTAAAAACGTATGGGAGCAGAAAAAGAAAGGGGCTAGTTTTCAAAACTTCACAAATAAGAAAACATTTGATGAATCAGACTTCCAACATCAAATGACCATAACTTTTAACTAGGGTATCGTAACGACTATTATAATATATCAAATCGGAGCTCGTCTCGATCCATACAATAATTGTTGGCCTCGGAATGGAACATGATTTCTGTACCCAAATTCCATCGTGTACATAACCTATCGATGGTTTTAAGATTTTGTCGTAAATTTGCGGTTTACTTACCTTCGATATGATTCAATAGAGCTGTCAATGAGATATTGGTTCCGAAAAAGGTTTCTTTATTTATTTGGTCATTAAATCTGTATTCTTCCTAAAAACGTATGGGAGCAGAAAAAGAAAGGGGCTAGTTTTCAAAACATCACAAATACGAAAACATTTGATGAATCAGACTTCCAACATTAAATGACCATAACTCTTAACTAGGGTATCGTAACGACTATTATAATATATCAAAATCGGAGCTCATCTCGATCCATACAATAATTGTTGGCCTCGGAATGGAACATGATTTCTGTACCCAAATTCCATCGTGTACATAACCTATCGATGGTTTTAAGATTTTGTCGTAAATTTGCGGTTTACTTACCTTCGATATGATTCAATAGAGCTGTCAATGAGATATTGGTTCCGAAAAAGGTTTCTTTATTTATTTGGTCATTAAATCTGTATTCTTCCTAAAAACGTATGGGAGCAGAAAAAGAAAGGGGCTAGTTTTCAAAACATCACAAATACGAAAACATTTGATGAATCAGACTTCCAACATTAAATGACCATAACTCTTAACTAGGGTATCGTAACGACTATTATAATATATCAAAATCGGAGCTCATCTCGATCCATACAATAATTGTTGGCCTAGCATTGGAACCTGATTTCTGTACCCAAATTCCATCGTTTACATAACTTATCGAGGGTTTGAAGATTTTGTCGTAAATTTGCGGTTTACTTACCTTCGATTTGAATCAATAGAGCTGTAAATGAGATATTGCATCCGACAAAGGTTTCTTTATTTATTTGGTCAAGAAATCTGTATTCTTCCTAAAAAAACTATGGGAGCAGAAAAAGAAAGGGGCTAGTTTTCATAATTTCAAAAATAACAAAACATTTGATGAATTAGACTTCCAACATCAAATGACCATAACTTTTGACTGGGGTATCGTAACGACTATTATAATATATCAAATCGGAGCTCGTCTCGATCCATACAATAATTGTTGGCCTCGGAATGGAACCTGATTTCTGTACCCAAATTCCATCGTGTACATAACCTATCGATGGTTTTAAGATTTTGTCGTAAATTTGCGGTTTACTTACCTTCGATATGATTCAATAGAGCTGTCAATGAGATATTGGTTTCGACAAAGGATTCTTTATTTATTTGGTCAATAAATCTGTATTCTTCCTAAAAACGTATTGGAGCAGAAAAAGAAAGGGGCTAGTTTTCAAAACTTCAAAAATACGAAAACATTTGATGAATCAGACTTCCAACATCAAATGACCATAACTTTTAACTCGGGTATCGTAACGACTATTATAATATATCAAATCGGAGCTCGTCTCGATCCATACAATAATTGTTGGCCTCGGAATGGAACCTGATTTCTGTACCCAAATTCCATCGTGTACATAACCTATCGATGGTTTTAAGATTTTGTCGTAAATTTCCGGTTTACTTACCTTCGATATGATTCGATAGAGCTATCAATGAGATATTGGTTTCGACAAAGGTTTCTTTTTTTATTTGGTCATTAAATCTGTATTCTTCCTAAAAACGTATTGGAGCAGAAAAAGAAAGGGGCTAGTTTTCAAAACTTCAAAAATACGAAAACATTTGATGAATCAGACTTCCAACATCAAATGACCATAACTTTTAACTCGGGTATCGTAACGACTATTATAATATATCAAAATCGGAGCACGTCTCGATCCATACAATAATAGTTGGCCTAGAATTGGAACCTGATTTCCGTACCCAAATTCCATCGTTTACATAACTTATCGAGGGTTTGAAGATTTTGTTGTAAATTTCGGTTTACTTACCTTCGATTTGAATCGATAGAGCTGTAAATGAGATATTGGATCCGACAAAGGTTTCTTTATTTATTTGGTCATTAAATCTGTATTCTTCCTAAAAACGTATGGGAGCAGAAAAAGAAAGGGGCTAGTTTTCAAAACTTCACAAATACGAAAACATTTGATGAATCAGACTTCCAACATCAAATGACCATAACTTTTAACTAGGGTATCGTAACGACTATTATAATATATCAAAATCGGAGCTCGTCTCGATCCATACAATAATTGTTGGCCTAGCATTATAACCTGATTTCCGTACCCAAATTCCATCGTTTACATAACTTATCGAGGGTTTGAAGATTTTGTCGTAAATTTCCGGTTTACTTACTTTCGATTTGATTCAATAGAGCTGTAAATGAGATATTGGATCCGACAAAGGTTTCTTTATTTTCTTTGTCATTAAATCTGTATTTTTCCTAAAAACGTATGGGAGCAGAAAAAGAAAGGGGCTAGTTTTCAAAACTTCGAAAATACGAAAACATTTGATGAATCAGACTTCCAACATCAAATGACCATAACTTTTAACTAGGGTATCGTAACGACTATTATAATATATCAAATCGGAGCTCGTCTCGATCCATACAATAATTGTTGGCCTCGGAATGGAACCTGATTTCTGTACCCAAATTCCATCGTGTACATAACCTATCGATGGTTTTAAGATTTTGTCGTAAATTTGCGGTTTACTTACCTTCGATATGATTCAATAGAGCTGTCAATGAGATATTGGTTCCGAAAAAGGTTTCTTTATTTATTTGGTCATTAAATCTGTATTCTTCCTAAAAACGTATGGGAGCAGAAAAAGAAAGGGGCTAGTTTTCAAAACTTCACAAATACGAAAACATTTGATGAATCAGACTTCCAACATCAAATGACCATAACTCTTAACTATGGTATCGTAACGACTATTATAATATATCAAAATCGGAGCTCATCTCGATCCATACAATAATTGTTGGCCTAGCATTGGAACCTGATTTCTGTACCCAAATTCCATCGTTTACATAACTTATCGAGGGTTTGAAGATTTTGTCGTAAATTTCCGGTTTACTTACTTTCGATTTGAATCGATAGAGCTGTAAATGAGATATTGGATCCGAAAAAGGTTTCTTTATTTTTTTGGTCATTAAATCTGTATTCTTCCTAAAAACGTATGGGAGCAGAAAAAGAAAGGGGCTAGTTTTCAAAACTTCGAAAATACGAAAACATTTGATGAATCAGACTTCCAACATCAAATGACCATAACTTTTAACTAGGGTATCGTAACGACTATTATAATATATCAAAATCGGAGCTCATCTCAATCCATACAATAATTGTTGGCCTAGCATTGGAACCTGATTTTTCTACCCAAATTCCTTCGTTTACATAACTTATCGAGGGTTTGAAGATTTTGTCGTAAATTTGCGGTTTACTTACCTTCGATTTGAATCAATAGAGCTGTAAATGAGATATTGCATCCGACAAAGGTTTCTTTATTTATTTGGTCAAGAAATCTGTATTCTTCCTAAAAAAACTATGGGAGCAGAAAAAGAAAGGGGCTAGTTTTCATAATTTCAAAAATAACAAAACATTTGATGAATTAGACTTCCAACATCAAATGACCATAACTTTTGACTGGGGTATCTTAACGACTATTATAATATATCAAATCGGAGCTCGTCTCGATCCATACAATAATTGTTGGCCTCGGAATGGAACCTGATTTCTGTACCCAAATTCCATCGTGTACATAACCTATCGATGGTTTTAAGATTTTGTTGTAAATTTGCGGTTTACTTACCTTCGATATGATTCAATAGAGCTGTCAATGAGATATTGGTTTCGACCAAGGATTCTTTATTTATTTGGTCAATAAATCTGTATTCTTCCTAAAAAAACTATGGGAGCAGAAAAAGAAAGGGGCTAGTTTTCATAATTTCAAAAATAACAAAACATTTGATGAATTAGACTTCCAACATCAAATGACCATAACTTTTGACTTTGGTATCGTAACGACTATTATAATATATCAAATCGGAGCTCGTCTCGATCCATACAATAATTGTTGGCCTCGGAATGGAACCTGATTTCTGTACCCAAATTCCATCGTTTACATAACTTATCGAGGGTTTGAAGATTTTGTTGTAAATTTCGGTTTACTTACCTTCGATTTGAATCGATAGAGCTGTAAATGAGATATTGGATCCGACAAAGGTTTCTTTATTTATTTGGTCATTAAATCTGTATTCTTCCTAAAAACGTATGGGAGTAGAAAAAGAAAGGGGCTAGTTTTCAAAACTTCAAAAATACGAAAACATTTGATGAATCAGACTTCCAACATCAAAGGACCATAACTTTTAACTCGGGTATCGTAACGACTATTATAATATATCAAAATCGGAGCACGTCTCGATCCATACAATAATAGTTGGCCTAGAATTGGAACCTGATTTCCGTACCCAAATTCCATCGTTTACATAACTTATCGAGGGTTTGAAGATTTTGTTGTAAATTTCGGTTTACTTACCTTCGATTTGAATCGATAGAGCTGTAAATGAGATATTGGATCCGACAAAGGTTTCTTTATTTATTTGCTCATTAAATCTGTATTCTTCCTAAAAACGTATGGGAGCAGAAAAAGAAAGGGGCTAGTTTTCAAAACTTCACAAATACGAAAACATTTGATGAATCAGACTTCCAACATCAAATGACCATAACTTTTAACTAGGGTATCGTAACGACTATTATAATATATCAAAATCGGAGCTCGTCTCGATCCATACAATAATTGTTGGCCTAGCATTATAACCTGATTTCCGTACCCAAATTCCATCGTTTACATAACTTATCGAGGGTTTGAAGATTTTGTCGTAAATTTCCGGTTTACTTACTTTCGATTTGATTCAATAGAGCTGTAAATGAGATATTGGATCCGACAAAGGTTTCTTTATTTTCTTGGTCATTAAATCTGTATTCTTCCTAAAAATGTATGGGAGCAGAAAAAGAAAGGGGCTAGTTTTCAAAACTTTGAAAATACGAAAACATTTGATGAATCAGACTTCCAACATCAAATGACCATAACTTTTAACTAGGGTATCGTAACGACTATTATAATATATCAAAATCGGAGCTCATCTCGATCCATACAATAATTGTTGGCCTAGCATTGGAACCTGATTTTTCTACCCAAATTCCTTCGTTTACATAACTTATCGAGGGTTTGAAGATTTTGTCGTAAATTTGCGGTTTACTTACCTTCGATTTGAATCAATAGAGCTGTAAATGAGATATTGCATCCGACAAAGGTTTCTTTATTTATTTGGTCAATAAATCTGTATTCTTCCTAAAAAAACTATGGGAGCAGAAAAAGAAAGAGGCTAGTTTTCATAATTTCAAAAATAACAAAACATTTGATGAATCAGACTTCCAACATCAAATGACCATAACTTTTGACTGGGGTATCGTAACGACTATTATAATATATCAAATCGGAGCTCGTCTCGATCCATACAATAATTGTTGGCCTCGGAATGGAACCTGATTTCTGTACCCAAATTCCATCGTGTACATAACCTATCGATGGTTTTAAGATTTTGTCGTAAATTTGCGGTTTACTTACCTTCGATATGATTCAATAGAGCTGTCAATGAGATATTGGTTTCGACAAAGGATTCTTTATTTATTTGGTCATTAAATCTGTATTCTTCCTAAAACCGTATGGGAGCAGAAAAAGAAAGGGGCTAGTTTTCAAAACTTCAAAAATACGAAAACATTTGATGAATCAGACTTCCAACATCAAAGGACCATAACTTTTAACTCGGGTATCGTAACGACTATTATAATATATCAAAATCGGAGCACGTCTCGATCCATACAATAATTGTTGGCCTAGAATTGGAACCTGATTTCCGTACCCAAATTCCATGGTTTACATAACCTATCGATGGTTTTAAGATTTTGTCGTAAATTTCGGGTTTACTTACCTTCGATATGATTCGATAGAGCTGTCAATGAGATATTGGTTTCGACAAAGGTTTCTTTTTTTATTTGGTCATTAAATCTGTATTCTTCCTAAAAACGTATTGGAGCAGAAAAAGAAAGGGGCTAGTTTTCAAAACTTCAAAAATACGAAAACATTTGATGAATCAGACTTCCAACATCAAATGACCATAACTTTTAACTCGGGTATCGTAACGACTATTATAATATATCAAAATCGGAGCACGTCTCGATCCATACAATAATTGTTGGCCTAGAATTGGAACCTGATTTCCGTACCCAAATTCCATGGTTTACATAACTTATCGAGGGTTTGAAGATTTTGTTGTAAATTTCCGGTTTACTTACCTTCGATTTGAATCGATAGAGCTGTAAATGAGATATTGGATCCGACAAAGGTTTCTTTATTTATTTGGTCATTAAATCTGTATTCTTCCTAAAAACGTATGGGAGCAGAAAAAGAAAGGGGCTAGTTTTCAAAACTTCACAAATACGAAAACATTTGATGAATTAGACTTCCAACATCAAATGACCATAACTTTTAACTAGGGTATCGTAACGACTATTATAATATATCAAAATCGGAGTTCGTCTCGATCCATACAATAATTGTTGGCCTAGCATTGGAACCTGATTTCTCTACCCAAATTCCATCGTTTACATAACTTATCGAGGGTTTGATGATTTTGTCGTAAATTTGCGGTTTACTTACCTTCGATTTGAATCAATAGAGTTGTAAATGAGATATTGCATCCGACAAAGGTTTCTTTATTTATTTGGTCAATAAATCTGTATTCTTCCTAAAAAAACTGTGGGAGCAGAAAAAGAAAGAGGCTAGTTTTCATAATTTCAAAAATAACAAAACATTTGATGAATCAGACTTCCAACATCAAATGACCATAACTTTTGACTGGGGTATCGTAACGACTATTATAATATATCAAATCGGAGCTCGTCTCGATCCATACAATAATTGTTGGCCTTGGAATGGAACCTGATTTCTGTACCCAAATTCCATCGTGTACATAACCTATCGATGGTTTTAAGATTTTGTCGTAAATTTGCGGTTTACTTACCTTCGATATGATTCAATAGAGCTGTCAATGAGATATTGGTTTCGACAAAGGATTCTTTATTTATTTGGTCATTAAATCTGTATTCTTCCTAAAAATGTATGGGAGCAGAAAAAGAAAGGGGCTAGTTTTCAAAACTTCAAAAATACGAAATCATTTGATGAATCAGACTTCCAACATCAAAGGACCATAACTTTTAACTCGGGTATCGTAACGACTATTATAATATATCAAAATCGGAGCACGTCTCGATCCATACAATAATTGTTGGCCTAGAATTGGAACCTGATTTCCGTACCCAAATTCCATGGTTTACATAACCTATCGATGGTTTTAAGATTTTGTCGTAAATTTCCGGTTTACTTACCTTCGATATGATTCGATAGAGCTGTCAATGAGATATTGGTTTCGACAAAGGTTTCTTTTTTTATTTGGTCATTAAATCTGTATTCTTCCTAAAAACGTATTGGAGTAGAAAAAGAAAGGGGCTAGTTTTCAAAACTTCAAAAATACGAAAACATTTGATGAATCAGACTTCCAACATCAAATGACCATAACTTTTAACTCGGGTATCGTAACGACTATTATAATATATCAAAATCGGAGCACGTCTCGATCCATACAATAATTGTTGGCCTAGAATTGGAACCTGATTTCCGTACCCAAATTCCATGGTTTACATAACTTATCGAGGGTTTGAAGATTTTGTTGTAAATTTCCGGTTTACTTACCTTCGATTGGAATCGATAGTGCTGTAAATGAGATATTGGATCCGACAAAGGTTTCTTTATTTATTTGGTCATTAAATCTGTATTCTTCCTAAAAACGTATGGGAGCACAAAAAGAAAGGGGTTAGTTTTCAAAACTTCACAAATACGAAAACATTTGATGAATCAGACTTCCAACATCAAATGACCATAACTTTTAACTAGGGTATCGTAACGACTATTATAATATATCAAAATCGGAGCTCGTCTCGATCCATACAATAATTGTTGGCCTAGCATTGGAACCTGATTTCTCTACCCAAATTCCATCGTTTACATAACTTATGGAGGGTTTGATGATTTTGTCGTAAATTTGCGGTTTACTTACCTTCGATTTGAATCAATAGAGTTGTAAATGAGATATTGCATCCGACAAAGGTTTCTTTATTTATTTGGTCAATAAATCTGTATTCTTCCTAAAAAAACTATGGGAGCAGAAAAAGAAAGAGGCTAGTTTTCATAATTTCAAAAATAACAAAACATTTGATGAATCAGACTTCCAACATCAAATGACCATAAGTTTTGACTGGGGTATCGTAACGACTATTATAATATATCAAATCGGAGCTCGTCTGGATCCATACAATAATTGTTGGCCTTGGAATGGAACCTGATTTCTGTACCCAAATTCCATCGTGTACATAACCTATCGATGGTTTTAAGATTTTGTCGTAAATTTGCGGTTTACTTTCCTTAGATATGATTCAATAGAGCTGTCAATGAGATATTGGTTTCGACAAAGGATTCTTTATTTATTTGGTCATTAAATCTGTATTCTTCCTAAAAACGTATGGGAGCAGAAAAAGAAAGGGGCTAGTTTTCAAAACTTCAAAAATACGAAATCATTTGATGAATCAGACTTCCAACATCAAAGGACCATAACTTTTAACTCGGGTATCGTAACGACTATTATAATATATCAAAATCGGAGCACGTCTCGATCCATACAATAATTGTTGGCCTAGAATTGGAACCTGATTTCCGTACCCAAATTCCATGGTTTACATAACCTATCGATGGTTTTAAGATTTTTTCATAAATTTCCGGTTTACTTACCTTCGATATGATTCGATAGAGCTGTCAATGAGATATTGGTTTCGACAAAGGTTTCTTTTTTTATTTGGTCATTAAATCTGTATTCTTCCTAAAAACGTATTGGAGCAGAAAAAGAAAGGGGCTAGTTTTCAAAACTTCAAAAATACGAAAACATTTGATGAATCAGACTTCCAACATCAAATGACCATAACTTTTAACTCGGGTATCGTAACGACTATTATAATATATCAAAATCGGAGCACGTCTCGATCCATACAATAATTGTTGGCCTAGAATTGGAACCTGATTTCCGTACCCAAATTCCATCGTTTACATAACTTATCGAGGGTTTGAAGATTTTGTTGTAAATTTCCGGTTTACTTACCTTCGATTCGAATCGATAGAGCTGTAAATGAGATATTGGATCCGACAAAGGTTTCTTTATTTATTTGGTCATTAAATCTGTATTCTTCCTAAAAACGTATGGGAGCAGAAAAAGAAAGGGGCTAGTTTTCAAAACTTCACAAATACGAAAACATTTGATGAATCAGACTTCCAACATCAAATGACCATAACTTTTAACTAGGGTATCGTAACGACTATTATAATATATCAAAATCGGAGCTCGTCTCGATCCATACAATAATTGTTGGCCTAGCATTGGAACCTGATTTCTCTACCCAAATTCCATCGTTTACATAACTTATCGAGGGTTTGATGATTTTGTCGTAAATTTGCGGTTTACTTACCTTCGATTTGAATCAATAGAGTTGTAAATGAGATATTGCATCCGACAATGGTTTCTTTATTTATTTGGTCAATAAATCTGTATTCTTCCCAAAAAAACTATGGGAGCAGAAAAAGAAAGGGGCTAGTTTTCATAATTTCAAAAATAACAAAATATTTGATGAATCAGACTTCAAACATCAAATGACCATAACTTTTGACTGGGGTATCGTAACGACTATTATAATATATCAAATCGGAGCTCGTCTCGATCCATACAATAATTGTTGGCCTCGGAATGGAACCTGATTTCTGTACCCAAATTCCATCGTGTACATAACCTATTGATGGTTTTAAGATTTTGTCGTAAATTTACGGTTTACTTACTTTCGATATGAATCGATAGAGCTGTCAATGAGATATTGGTTTCGACAAAGGTTTTTTATTTATTTGGTCATTAAATCTGTATTCTTCCTAAAAACGTATGGGAGCAGAAAAAGAAAGGGGCTAGTTTTCAAAACTTCAAAAATACGAAAACATTTGATGAATCAGACTTCCAACATCAAATGACCATAACTTTTAACTCGGGTATCGTAACGACTATTATAATATATCAAAATCGGAGCACGTCTCGATCCATACAATAATTGTTGGCCTAGAATTGGAACCTGATTTCCGTACCCAAATTCCATCGTTTACATAACTTATCGAGGGTTTGAAGATTTTGTTGTAACTTTCCGGTTTACTTACTTTCGATTTGAATCGATAGAGCTGTAAATGAGATATTGGATCCGACAAAGGTTTCTTTATTTTTTTGGTCATTAAATCTGTATTCTTCCTAAAAACGTATGGGAGCAGAAAAAGAAAGGGGCTAGTTTTCAAAACTTCGAAAATACGAAAACATTTGATGAATCAGACTTCCAACATCAAATGACCATAACTTTTAACTAGGGTATCGTAACGACTATTATAATATATCAAAATCGGAGCTCATCTCGATCCATACAATAATTGTTGGCCTAGCATTGGAACCTGATTTCTCTACCCAAATTCCTTCGTTTACATAACTTATCGAGGGTTTGCAGATTTTGTCGTAAATTGGCAGTTTACTTACCTTCGATTTGAATCAATAGAGCTGTAAAAGAGATATTGCATCCGAAAAAGGTTTCTTTATTTATTTGGTCAATAAATCTGTATTCTTCCTAAAAAAACTATGGGAGTAGAAAAAGAAAGGGGCTAGTTTTCATAATTTCAAAAATAACAAAACATTTGATGAATCAGACTTCCAACATCAAATGACCATAACTTTTGACTGGGGTATCGTAACGACTATTATAATATATCAAATCGGAGCTCGTCTCGATCCATACAATAATTGTTGGCCTCGGAATGGAACCTGATTTCTGTACCCAAATTCCATCGTGTACATAACCTATCGATGGTTTTAAGATTTTGTCGTAAATTTGCGGTTTACTTACCTTCGATATGATTCAATAGAGCTGTCAATGACATATTGGTTTCGACAAAGGATTCTTTATTTATTTGGTCATTAAATCTGTATTCTTCCTAAAAACGTATGGGAGCAGAAAAAGAAAGGGGCTAGTTTTCAAAACTTCAAAAATACGAAAACATTTGATTAATCAGACTTCCAACATCAAAGGACCATAACTTTTAACTCGGGTATCGTAACGACTATTATAATATATCAAAATCGGAGCACATCTCGATCCATACAATAATTGTTGGCCAAGAATTGGAACCTGATTTCCGTACCCAAATTCCATGGTTTACATAACTTATCGAGGGTGTGAAGATTTTGTCGTAAATTTCCGGTTTACTTACTTTCGATTTGAATCGATAGAGCTATAAATGAGATATTGGAACCGACAAAGGTTTCTTTTTTTTTTTGTCATTAAATCTGTATTCTTCCTAAAAACGTATGGGAGCAGAAAAAGAAAGGGGCAAGTTTTCAAAACTTCGAAAATACGAAAACATTTGATGAATCAGACTTCCAACATCAAATGACCATAACTTTTAACTGGGGTATCGTAACGACTATTATAATATATGAAAATCGGAGCTCGTCTCAATCCATACAATAATTGTTGGCCTAGCAACGGAACCTGATTTCTGTACCCAAATTCCATCGTTTACATAACTTATCGAGGGTTTTAAGATTTTGTCATAAATTTGCGGTTTACTTACCTTCGATATGATTCAATAGAGTTGTCAATGAGATATTGGTTCCGACAAAGGTTTCTTTATTTATTTGGTCATTAAATCTGTATTCTTCCTAAAAACGTATGGGAGCAGAAAAAGAAAGGGGCTAGTTTTCAAAACTTCACAAATACGAAAACATTTGATGAATCAGACTTCCAACATCAAATGACCATAACTTTTAACCCGGGTATCGTAACGACTATTATAATATATCAAAATCGGAGCTCGTCTCGATCCATACAATAATTGGTGGCCTCGGAATGGAACCTAATTTCCATACCCAAATTCCATCGTTTACATAACTTATCGAGGGTTTGAAGATTTTGTCGTAAATTTCCGGTTTACTTACTTTCGATTTGAATCAATAGACCTGTAAATGAGATATTGGATCCGACAAAGGTTTCTTTATTTTTTTGGTCATTAAATCTGTATTATTCCTAAAAACGTATGGGAGCAGAAAAAGAAAGGGGCTAGTTTCCAAAACTTCAAAAATACGAAAACATTTGATGAATCAGACTTCCACCATCAAATGACCATAACTTTTAACTGGGGTATCGTAACGACAATTATAATATATAAAAAATCGGAGCTCATCTCGATCCATACAATAATTGTTGGCCTAGCATTTTAACCTGATTTCTGTACCCAAATTCCATCGTTTACATAACTTATCGAGGGTTTGAAGATTTTGTCGTAAATTTGCTGTTTACTTACCTTCGATTTCAATCAATAGAGCTGTAAATGAGATATTGCATCCGACAAAGGTTTCTTTATTTATTTGGTCAACAAATCTGTATTCTTCCTAAAAAAACTATGGGAGCAGAAAAAGAAAGGAGCTAGTTTTCATAATTTCAAAAATAACAAAACATTTGATGAATCAGACTTCCAACATCAAATGACCATAACTTTTGACCGGGGTATCGTAACGACTATTATAATATATCAAATCGGAGCTCGTCTCGATCCATACAATAATTGTGGGCCTCGGAATTGAACCTGATTTCTGTACCCAAATTCCATCGTGTACATAACTTATCAATGGTTTTAAGATTTTGTCGTAAATTTGCGGTTTACTTACCTTCGATATGATTCAATAGAGCTGTCAATGAGATATTGGTTCCGACAAAGGTTTCTTTATTTATTTGGTCATTAAATCTGTATTCTTCCTTAAAATGTATGGGAGCAGAAAAAGAAAGGTACTAGTTTTCAAAACTTCAAAAATACGAAAACATTTGATGAATCAGACTTCCAACATCAAATGACCATAACTTTTAACTCGGGTTTCGTAACGACTATTATAATATATCAAAATCGGAGCTCGTCTCGATCCATACAATAATTGTTGGCCTAGCATTGGAACCGGATTTCTGTACACAAATTCCATCGTTTACATAACTTATCGAGAGTTTTAAGATTTTGTCGTAAATTTCGGGTTTACTTACCTTCGATATGATTCAATAGAGCTGTCAATGAGATATTGGTTCCGACAAAGGTTTCTTTATTTATTTGGTCATTAAATCGGTATTCTTCCTAAAAAAACTATGGGAGCAGAAAAAGAAAGGGGCTAGTTTTCATAATTTCAAAAATAACAAAACATTTGATGAATGAGACTTCCAACATCAAATGACCATAACTTTGGACTGGGGTATCGTAACGAATATTATAATATATCAAAATCGGAGCTCGTCTTGATCCATACAATAATTGTTGGCCAAGCATTGGAACCTGATTTCTGTACCCAAATTCCATCTTTTACAAAACTTATCGAGGGTTTTAAGATTTTGTCGTAAATTTCCGGTTTACTTACCTGCGATTTGAATCAATAGAGCTGTAAATGAGATATTGGCTCCGAAAAAGGTTTCTTTATTTATTTGGTCCATAAATATGTATTCTTCCTAAAAAACTATGGGAGCAGAAAAAGAAAGGGGCTAGTTTTCATAATTTCAAAAATAACAAAACATTTGATGAATGAGACTTCCAACATCAAATTACCATAACTTTTGACTGGGGTATCGTAACGACTATTATAATATATCAAATCCGAGCTCGTCTCGATCCATACAATAATTGTTGGTCTAGGATTGGAACCTGATTTTCGTACCCAAATTACATCGTTTACATAACTTATCGAGGGTTTGAAGATTTTGTCGTAAATTTCCGGTTTACTTACTTTCGATTTGAATCAATAGAGCAGTAAATGAAATATTGGATCCGACAAAGGTTTCTTTATTTTTTTGGTCATTAAATCTGTATTCTTCCTAAAAACGTATGGGAGCAGAAAAAGAAAGGGGCTAGTTTTCATAATTTCAAAAATAACAAAACATTTGATAAATGAGACTTCCAACATCAAATGACCATAACTTTTGACTGGGGTATCGTAACGACTATTATAATATATCAAATCGGAGCTCGTCTCGATCCATACAATAATTGTTGGCCTAGGAATGGAACCTGATTTCTGTACCCAAATTCCATCGTGTACATAACCTATTGATGGTTTTAAGATTTTGTCGTAAATTTACGGTTTACTTACTTTCGATATGAATCGATAGAGCTGTCAATGAGATATTGGTTTCGACAAAGGTTTTTTATTTATTTGGTCATTAAATCTGTATTCTTCCTAAAAATGTATGGGAGCAGAAAAAGAAAGGGGCTAGTTTTCAAAACTTCAAAAATACGAAAACATTTGATGAATCAGACTTCCAACATCAAATGACCATAACTTTTAACTCGGGTATCGTAACGACTATTATAATATATCAAAATCGGAGCACATCTCGATCCATACAATAATTGTTGGCCTAGAATTGGAACCTGATTTCCGTACCCAAATTCCATCGTTTACATAACTTATCGAGGGTTTGAAGATTTTGTTGTAAATTTCCGGTTTACTTACTTTCGATTTGAATCGATAGAGCTGTAAATGAGATATTGGATCCGACAAAGGTTTCTTTATTTTTTTGGTCATTAAATCTGTATTCTTCCTAAAAACATATGGGAGCAGAAAAAGAAAGGGGCTAGTTTTCATAATTTCAAAAATAACAAAACATTTGATAAATGAGACTTCCAACATCAAATGACCATAACTTTTGACTGGGGTATCGTAACGAATATTATAATATATCAAATCGGAGCTCGTCTCGATCCATACAATAATTGTTGGCCTAGCAATGGAACCTGATTTATGTACCCAAATTCCATCGTGTACATAACCTATCGATGGTTTTAAGATTTTGTCGTAAATTTGTGGTTCACTTACCTTCGATATGATTCAATAGAGCTGTCAATGAGATATTGGTTCCGACAAAGGTTTCTTTATTTATTTGGTCATTATATCTGTATTCTTCCTAAAAACGTATGGGAGCAGAAAAAGAAAGGGGCTAGTTTTCAAAACTTCGAAAATACGAAAACATTTGATGAATCAGACTTCCAACATCAAATGACCATAACTTTTAACTCGGGTATAGTAACGACTATTATAATATATCAAAATCGGAGCTCGTCTCGATCCATACAATAATTGTTGGCCTAGAATTGGAACCTGATTTCCGTACCCAAATTCCATCGTTTACATAACTTATCCAGGGTTTTAAGATTTTGTCGTAAATTTGCGGTTAACTTACCTTCGATTTGCTTCAATAGTGCTGTCAATGAGATATTGTTTCCGACAAAGGTTTATTTATTTATTTGGTCATTAAATCTGTACTCTTCCCAAAAAACTATGGGAGCAGAAAAAGAAAGGGGCTAGTTTTCAAAACTTCAAAAATAAAAAAACATTTGATGAATCAGACTTCCAACATCAAATTACCATAACTTTTGACTATGGTATCGTAACGACTATTATAATATATCAAATCGGAGCTCGTCTCGATCCATACAATAATTGTTGGACTCGGAATGGAACCTGAGTTTTGTACCCAAATTTCATCGTGTACATAACTTATCGATGGTTTTAAGATTTTGTCGTAAATTTGCGGTTTACTTACCTTCGATATGATTCAATAGAGCTGTCAATGAGATATTGGTTCCGACGAAGGTTTCTTTATTTATTTGGTCATTAAATCTGTATTCTTCCTAAAAACATATGGGAGCAGAAAAAGAAAGGGGCTAGTTTTCAAAACTTCAAAAATACGAAAACATTTGATCAATCAGACTTCCAACATCAAATGACCTATACTTTTAACTCGGGTATCGTAACGACTATTATAATATATCAAATCGGAGCTCGTCTTGATCCATACAATAATTGTTGGCCTAGCAATGGAACCTGATTTCCGTACCCAACTTCCATCGTTTACATAACTTATCGATGGTTTTAAGATTTTGTCATAAATATGCGGTTTACTAACCTTCGATATGATTCAATAGAGCTGTCAATGAGATATTGGTTCCGACAAAGGTTTCTTTATTTATTTGCTCATTAAATCTGTATTCTTCCTAAAAACGTATGGGAGCAGAAAAAGAAAGGGGCTAGTTTTCAAAACTTCAAAAATACGAAAACATTTGATGAATGAGACTTCCAATATCAATTGACCATAACTTTTAACTCGAGTATCGTAACGACTATTATAATATATCCAAATCGGAGCTCGTCTCGATCCATACAATAATTGTTGGTCTAGGATTGGAACCTGATTTTCGTACCCAAATTCCATCGTTTACATAACTTATCGAGGGTTTGAAGATTTTGTCGTAAATTTCCGGTTTACTTACTTTCGATTTGAATCAATAGAGCTGTAAATGAAATATTGGATCCGACAAAGGTTTCTTTATTTTTTTGGTCATTAAATCTGTATTCTTCCTAAAAACGTATGGGATTAGAAAAAGAAAGGGGCTAGTTTTTATAATTTCAAAAATAACAAAACATTTGATAAATGATACTTCCAACATCAAATGACCATAACTTTTGACTGGGGTATCGTAACGACTACTATAATATATCAAATCGGAGCACGTCTCGATCCATACAATAATTTTTGGCCTCGGAATGGAACCTGATTTCTGTACCCAAATTCCATCGTGTACATAACCTATCGATGGTTTTAAGATTTTGTCGTAAATTTGCGGTTTACTTACCTTCGATATGATTCAATAGAGCTGTCAATGAGATATGGGTTCCGACAAAGGTTTCTTTATTTATTTGGTCATTATATCTGTATTCTTCCTAAAAACGTATGGGAGCAGAAAAAGAAAGGGGCTAGTTTTCAAAACTTCAAAAATACGAAAACATTTGATGAATCAGACTTCCAACATCAAATGACCATAACTTTTAACTCGGGTATAGTAACGACTATTATAATATATCAAAATCGGAGCTCGTCTCGATCCATACAATAATTGTTGGCCTAGCATTGGAATCTGATTTCCGTACCCAAATTCCATCGTTTACATAACTTATCGAGGGTTTTAAGATTTTGTCGTAAATTTGTGGTTTACTTACCTTCGATTTGCTTCAATAGAGCTGTCAATGAGATATTGTTTCTGACAAAGGTTTCTTTTTTTATTTGGTCATTAAATCTGTATTCTTCCTAAAAAAACTATGGGAGCAGAAAAAGAAAGGGGCTAGTTTTCAAAACTTCAAAAATAAAAAAACATTTGATGAATCAGACTTCCAACATCAAATTACCATAACTTTTGACTCGGGTATCGTAACGACTATTATAATATATCAAATCGGAGCTCGTCTCGATCCATACAATAATTTTTGGACTCGGAATGGAACCTGAGTTTTGTACCCAAATTCCATCGTGTACATAACTTATCGATGGTTTTAAGATTTTGTCCTAAATTTGCGGTTTACTTACCTTCGATATGATTCAATAGAGCTGTCAATGAGATATTGGTTCCGACGAAGGTTTCTTTATTTATTTGGTCATTAAATCTGTATTCTTCCTAAAAACATAGGGGAGCAGAAAAAGAAAGGGGCTAGTTTTCAAAACTTCAAAAATACGAAAACATTTGATGAATCAGACTTCCAACATCAAATGACCTATACTTTTAACTCGGGTATCGTTACGACTATTATAATATATCAAATCGGAGCTCGTCTCGATCCATACAATAATTGTTGGCCTAGCATTGGAACCTGATTTCCGTACCCAAATTCCATCGTTTACATAACTTATCGAGGGTTTTAAGATTTTGTCGTAAATTTGCGGTTTACTTACCTTCGATTTGCTTCAATAGAGCTGTCAATGAGATATTTTTCTGACAATGGTTTCTTTATTTATTTGGTCATTAAATCTGTATTCTTCCTAAAAAACTATGGGAGCGGAAAAAGAAAGGGGCTAGTTTTCAAAACTTCAAAAATAAAAAAACATTTGATGAATCAGACTTCCAACATCAAATTACCATAACTTTTGACTGGGGTATCGTAACCACTATTATAATATATCAAATCGGAGCTCGTCTCGATCCATACAATAATTTTTGGACTCGGAATGGAACCTGAGTTTTGTACCCAAATTCCATCGTGTACATAACTTATCGATGGTTTTAAGATTTTGTCCTAAATTTGCGGTTTACTTACCTTCGATATGATTCAATCGAGCTGTCAATGAGATATTGGTTCCGACGAAGGTTTCTTTATTTATTTGGTCATTAAATCTGTATTCTTCCTAAAAACATATGGGAGCAGAAAAAGAAAGGGGCTAGTTTTCAAAACTTCAAAAATACGAAAACATTTGATGAATCAGACTTCCAACATCAAATGACCTATACTTTTAACTCGGGTATCGTTACGACTATTATAATATATCAAATCGAAGCTCGTCTCGATCCATACAATAATTGTTGGCCTAGCATTGGAACCTGATTTCCGTACCCAAATTCCATCGTTTACATAACTTATCGATGGTTTTAAGATTTTGTCGTAAATTTGCGGTTTACTTACCTTCGATATGATTCAATAGAGCTGTCAATGAGATATTGGTTCCGACAAAGGTTTCTTTATTTATTTGGTCATTAAATCTGTATTCTTCCTAAAAACGTATGGGAGCAGAAAAAGAAAGGGGCTAGTTTTCAAAACTTCAAAAATACGAAAACATTTGATGAATCAGACTTCCAACATGAAATGACCATAACTTTTAACTCGGGTATCGTAACGACTATTATAATATATCCAAATCGGAGCTCGTCTCGATCCATACAATAATTGTTGGTCTAGGATTGGAACCTGATTTTCGTACCCAAATTCCATCGTTTACATAACTTATCGAGGGTTTGAAGATTTTGTCGTAAATTTCCGATTTACTTACTTTCGATTTGAATCAATAGAGCTGTAAATGAAATATTGGATCCGACAAAGGTTTCTTTATTTTTTTGGTCATTAAATCTGTATTCTTCCTAAAAACGTATGGGAGCAGAAAAAGAAAGGGGCTAGTTTTCATAATTTCAAAAATAACAAAACATTTGATAAATGAGACTTCCAACATCAAATGACCATAACTTTTGACTCGGGTATCGTAACGACTATTATAATATATCAAATCGGAGCTCGTCTCGATCCATACAATAATTGTTGGCCTAGGAATGGAACCTGATTTCTGTACCCAAATTCCATCGTGTACATAACCTATTGATGGTTTTAAGATTTTGTCGTAAATTTACGGTTTACTTACTTTCGATATGAATCGATAGAGCTGTCAATGAGATATTGGTTTCGACAAAGGTTTTTTATTTATTTGGTCATTAAATCTGTATTCTTCCTAAAAACGTATGGGAGCAGAAAAAGAAAGGGGCTAGTTTTCAAAACATCAAAAATACGAAAACATTTGATGAATCAGACTTCCAACATCAAATGACCATAACTTTTAACTCGGGTATCGTAACGACTATTATAATATATCCAAATCGGAGCTCGTCTCGATCCATACAATAATTGTTGGTCTAGGATTGGAACCTGACTTTCGTACCCAAATTCCATCGTTTACATAACTTATCGAGGGTTTGAAGATTTTGTCGTAAATTTCCGATTTACTTACTTTCGATTTGAATCAATAGAGCTGTAAATGAAATATTGGATCCGACAAAGGTTTCTTTATTTTTTTGGTCATTAAATCTGTATTCTTCCTAAAAACGTATGGGAGTAGAAAAAGAAAGGGGCTAGTTTTTATAATTTCAAAAATAACAAAACATTTGATAAATGATACTTCCAACATCAAATGACCATAACTTTTGACTGGGGTATCGTAACGACTATTATAATATATCAAATCGGAGCACGTCTCGATCCATACAATAATTGTTGGCCTCGGAATGGAACCTGATTTCTGTACCCAAATTCCATCGTGTACATAACCTATCGATGGTTTTAAGATTTTGTCGTAAATTTGCGGTTTACTTACCTTCGATATGATTCAATAGAGCTGTTAATGAGATATGGGTTCCGACAAAGGTTTCTTTATTTATTTGGTCATTATATCTGTATTCTTCCTAAAAACGTATGGGAGCAGAAAAAGAAAGGGGCTAGTTTTCAAAACTTCAAAAATACGGAAACATTTGATGAATCAGACTTCCAACATCAAATGACCATAACTTTTAACTCGGGTATAGTAACGACTATTATAATATATCAAAATCGGAGCTCGTCTTGATCCATACAATAATTGTTGGCCTAGCATTGGAACCTGATTTCCGTACCCAACTTCCATCGTTTACATAACTTATCGATGGTTTTAAGATTTTGTCATAAATATGCGGTTTACTAACCTTCGATATGATTCAATAGAGCTGTCAATGAGATATTGGTTCCGACAAAGGTTTCTTTATTTATTTGCTCATTAAATCTGTAT
This sequence comes from Hippophae tibetana, assembly GCA_037013495.1. NCBI lineage: Eukaryota > Viridiplantae > Streptophyta > Magnoliopsida > Rosales > Elaeagnaceae > Hippophae > Hippophae tibetana. Next base: position 82,677,947 of record CM072801.1, read on the forward strand.
TCTTCCTAAAAACGTATGGGAGCAGAAAAAGAAAGGGGCTAGTTTTCAAAACTTCAAAAATACGAAAACATTTGATGAATGAGACTTCCAACATCAAGTGACCATAACTTTTAACTCGAGTATCGTAACGACTATTATAATATATCCAAATCGGAGCTCGTCTCGATCCATACAATAATTGTTGGTCTAGGATTGGAACCTGATTTTCGTACCCAAATTCCATCGTTTACATAACTTATCGAGGGTTTGAAGATTTTGTCGTAAATTTCCGATTTACTTACTTTCGATTTGAATCAATAGAGCTGTAAATGAAATATTGGATCCGACAAAGGTTTCTTTATTTTTTTGGTCATTAAATCTGTATTCTTCCTAAAAACGTATGGGAGTAGAAAAAGAAAGGGGCTAGTTTTTTATAATTTCAAAAATAACAAAACATTTGATAAATGATACTTCCAACATCAAATGACCATAACTTTTGACTGGGGTATCGTAACGACTATTATAATATATCAAATCGGAGCACGTCTCGATCCATACAATAATTGTTGGCCTCGGAATGGAACCTGATTTCTGTACCCAAATTCCATCGTGTACATAACCTATCGATGGTTTTAAGATTTTGTCGTAAATTTGCGGTTTACTTACCTTCGATATGATTCAATAGAGCTGTCAATGAGATATGGGTTCCGACAAAGGTTTCTTTATTTATTTGGTCATTATATCTGTATTCTTCCTAAAAACGTATGGGAGCAGAAAAAGAAAGGGGCTAGTTTTCAAAACTTCAAAAATACGAAAACATTTGATGAATCAGACTTCCAACATCAAATGACCATAACTTTTAACTCGGGTATAGTAACGACTATTATAATATATCAAAATCGGAGCTCGTCTCGATCCATACAATAATTGTTGGCCTAGCATTGGAACCTGATTTCCGTACCCAAATTCCATCGTTTACATAACTTATCGAGGGTTTTAAGATTTTGTCGTAAATTTGCGGTTTACTTACCTTCGATTTGCTTCAATAGAGCTGTCAATGAGATATTGTTTCTGACAAAGGTTTCTTTATTTATTTGGTCATTAAATCTGTATTCTTCCTAAAAAACCTATGGGAGCATAAAAAGAAAGGGGCTAGTTTTCAAAACTTCAAAAATAAAAAAACATTTGATGAATCAGACTTCCAACATCAAATTACCATAACTTTTGACTGGGGTATCGTAACGACTATTATAATATATCAAATCGGAGCTCGTCTCGATCCATACAATAATTTTTGGACTCGGAATGGAACCTGAGTTTTGTACCCAAATTCCATCGTGTACATAACTTATCGATGGTTTTAAGATTTTGTCCTAAATTTGCGGTTTACTTACCTTCGATATGATTCAATAGAGCTGTCAATGAGATATTGGTTCCGACGAAGGTTTCTTTATTTATTTGGTCATTAAATCTGTATTCTTCCTAAAAACATAGGGGAGCAGAAAAAGAAAGGGGCTAGTTTTCAAAACTTCAAAAATACGAAAACATTTGATGAATCAGACTTCCAACATCAAATGACCTATACTTTTAACTCGGGTATCGTTACGACTATTATAATATATCAAATCGGAGCTCGTCTCGATCCATACAATAATTGTTGGCCTAGCATTGGAACCTGATTTCCGTACCCAAATTCCATCGTTTACATAACTTATCGAGGGTTTTAAGATTTTGTCGTAAATTTGCGGTTTACTTACCTTCGATTTGCTTCAATAGAGCTGTCAATGAGATATTGTTTCTGACAATGGTTTCTTTATTTATTTGGTCATTAAATCTGTATTCTTCCTAAAAAACTATGGGAGCGGAAAAAGAAAGGGGGTAGTTTTCAAAACTTCAAAAATAAAAAAACATTTGATGAATCAGACTTCCAACATCAAATTACCATAACTTTTGACTGGGGTATCGTAACCACTATTATAATATATCAAATCGGAGCTCGTCTCGATCCATACAATAATTTTTGGACTCGGAATGGAACCTGAGTTTTGTACCCAAATTCCATCGTGTACATAACTTATCGATGGTTTTAAGATTTTGTCCTAAATTTGCGGTTTACTTACCTTTGATATGATTCAATCGAGCTGTCAATGAGATATTGGTTCCGACGAAGGTTTCTTTATTTATTTGGTCATTAAATCTGTATTCTTCCTAAAAACATATGGGAGCAGAAAAAGAAAGGGGCTAGTTTTCAAAACTTCAAAAATACGAAAACATTTGATGAATCAGACTTCCAACATCAAATGACCTATACTTTTAACTCGGGTATCGTTACGACTATTATAATATATCAAATCGGAGCTCGTCTCGATCCATACAATAATTGTTGGCCTAGCATTGGAACCTGATTTCCGTACCCAAATTCCATCGTTTACATAACTTATCGATGGTTTTAAGATTTTGTCGTAAATTTGCGGTTTACTTACCTTCGATATGATTCAATAGAGCTGTCAATGAGATATTGGTTCCGACAAAGGTTTCTTTATTTATTTGGTCATTAAATCTGTATTCTTCCTAAAAACGTATGGGAGCAGAAAAAGAAAGGGGCTAGTTTTCAAAACTTCAAAAATACGAAAACATTTGATGAATCAGACTTCCAACATCAAATGACCATAACTTTTAACTCGGGTATCGTAACGACTATTATAATATATCCAAATCGGAGCTCGTCTCGATCCATACAATAATTGTTGGTCTAGGATTGGAACCTGATTTTCATACCCAAATTCCATCGTTTACATAACTTATCGAGGGTTTGAAGATTTTGTCGTAAATTTCCGATTTACTTACTTTCGATTTGAATCAATAGAGCTGTAAATGAAATATTGGATCCGACAAAGGTTTCTTTATTTTTTTGGTCATTAAATCTGTATTCTTCCTAAAAACGTATGGGAGCAGAAAAAGAAAGGGGCTAGTTTTCATAATTTCAAAAATAACAAAACATTTGATAAATGAGACTTCCAACATCAAATGACCATAACTTTTGACTGGGGTATCGTAACGACTATTATAATATATCAAATCGGAGCTCGTCTCGATCCATACAATAATTGTTGGCCTAGGAATGGAACCTGATTTCTGTACCCAAATTCCATCGTGTACATAACCTATTGATGGTTTTAAGATTTTGTCGTAAATTTACGGTTTACTTACTTTCGATATGAATCGATAGAGCTGTCAATGAGATATTGGTTTCGACAAAGGTTTTTTATTTATTTGGTCATTAAATCTGTATTCTTCCTAAAAACGTATGGGAGCAGAAAAAGAAAGGGGCTAGTTTTCAAAACTTCAAAAATACGAAAACATTTGATGAATCAGACTTCCAACATCAAATGACCATAACTTTTAACTCGGGTATCGTAACGACTATTATAATATATCCAAATCGGAGCTCGTCTCGATCCATACAATAATTGTTGGTCTAGGATTGGAACCTGATTTTCGTACCCAAATTCCATCGTTTACATAACTTATCGAGGGTTTGAAGATTTTGTCGTAAATTTCCGATTTACTTACTTTCGATTTGAATCAATAGAGCTGTAAATGAAATATTGGATCCGACAAAGGTTTCTTTATTTTTTTGGTCATTAAATCTGTATTCTTCCTAAAAACGTATGGGAGTAGAAAAAGAAAGGGGCTAGTTTTTATAATTTCAAAAATAACAAAACATTTGATAAATGATACTTCCAACATCAAATGACCATAACTTTTGACTGGGGTATCGTAACGACTATTATAATATATCAAATCGGAGCACGTCTCGATCCATACAATAATTGTTGGCCTCGGAATGGAACCTGATTTCTGTACCCAAATTCCATCGTGTACATAACCTATCGATGGTTTTAAGATTTTGTCGTAAATTTGCGGTTTACTTACCTTCGATATGATTCAATAGAGCTGTCAATGAGATATGGGTTCCGACAAAGGTTTCTTTATTTATTTGGTCATTATATCTGTATTCTTCCTAAAAACGTATGGGAGCAGAAAAAGAAAGGGGCTAGTTTTCAAAACTTCAAAAATACGAAAACATTTGATGAATCAGACTTCCAACATCAAATGACCATAACTTTTAACTCGGGTATAGTAACGACTATTATAATATATCAAAATCGGAGCTCGTCTCGATCCATACAATAATTGTTGGCCTAGCATTGGAACCTGATTTCCGTACCCAAATTCCATCGTTTACATAACTAATCGAGGGTTTTAAGATTTTGTCGTAAATTTGCGGTTTACTTACCTTCGATTTGCTTCAATAGAGCTGTCAATGAGATATTGTTTCTGACAAAGGTTTCTTTATTTATTTGGTCATTAAATCTGTATTCTTCCTAAAAAACTATGGGAGCAGAAAAAGAAAGGGGCTAGTTTTCAAAACTTCAAAAATAAAAAAACATTTGATGAATCAGACTTCCTACATCAAATTACCATAACTTTTGACTCGGGTATCGTAACGACTATTATAATATATCAAATCGGAGCTCGTCTCGATCCATACAATAATTTTTGGACTCGGAATGGAACCTGAGTTTTATACCCAAATTCAATCGTGTACATAACTTATCGATGGTTTTAAGATTTTGTCCTAAATTTGCGGTTTACTTACCTTCGATATGATTCAATAGAGCTGTCAATGAGATATTGGTTCCGACGAAGGTTTCTTTATTTATTTGGTCATTAAATCTGTATTCTTTCTAAAAACATAGGGGAGCAGAAAAAGAAAGGGGCTAGTTTTCAAAACTTCAAAAATACGAAAACATTTGATGAATCAGACTTCCAACATCAAATGACCTATACTTTTAACTCGGGTATCGTTACGACTATTATAATATATCAAATCGGAGCTCGTCTCGATCCATACAATAATTGTTGGCCTAGCATTGGAACCTGATTTCCGTACCCAAATTCCATCGTTTACATAACTTATCGAGGGTTTTAAGATTTTGTCGTAAATTTGCGGTTTACTTACCTTCGATTTGCTTCAATAGAGCTGTCAATGAGATATTGTTTCTGACAAAGGTTTCTTTATTTATTTGGTCATTAAATCTGTATTCTTCCTAAAAAACTATGGGAGCGGAAAAAGAAAGGGGCTAGTTTTCAAAACTTCAAAAATAAAAAAACATTTGATGAATCAGACTTCCAACATCAAATTACCATAACTTTTGACTGGGGTATCGTAACCACTATTATAATATATCAAATCGGAGCTCGTCTCGATCCATACAATAATTTTTGGACTCGGAATGGAACCTGAGTTTTGTACCCAAATTCCATCGTGTACATAACTTATCGATGGTTTTAAGATTTTGTCCTAAATTTGCGGTTTACTTACCTTCGATATGATTCAATAGAGTTGTCAATGAGATATTGGTTCCGACGAAGGTTTCTTTATTTATTTGGTCATTAAATCTGTATTCTTCCTAAAAACATATGGGAGCAGAAAAAGAAAGGGGCTAGTTTTCAAAACTTCAAAAATACGAAAACATTTGATGAATCAGACTTCCAACATCAAATGACCTATACTTTTAACTCGGGTATCGTTACGACTATTATAATATATCAAATCGGAGCTCGTCTCGATCCATACAATAATTGTTGGCCTAGCATTGGAAACTGATTTCCGTACCCAAATTCCATCATTTTACATAACTTATCGATGGTTTTAAGATTTTGTCGTAAATTTGCGGTTTACTTACCTTCGATATGATTCAATAGAGCTGTCAATGAGATATTGGTTCCGACAAAGGTTTCTTTATTTATTTGGTCATTAAATCTGTATTCTTCCTAAAAACGTATGGGAGCAGAAAAAGAAAGGGGCTAGTTTTCAAAACTTCAAAAATACGAAAACATTTGATGAATCAGACTTCCAACATCAAATGACCATAACTTTTAACTCGGGTATCGTAACGACTATTATAATATATCCAAATCGGAGCTCGTCTCGATCCATACAATAATTGTTGGTCTAGGATTGGAACCTGATTTTCGTACCCAAATTCCATCGTTTACATAACTTATCGAGGGTTTGAAGATTTTGTCGTAAATTTCCGATTTACTTACTTTCGATTTGAATCAATAGAGCTGTAAATGAAATATTGGATCCGACAAAGGTTTCTTTATTTTTTTGGTCATTAAATCTGTATTCTTCCTAAAAACGTATGGGAGTAGAAAAAGAAAGGGGCTAGTTTTTATAATTTCAAAAATAACAAAACATTTGATAAATGATACTTCCAACATCAAATGACCATAACTTTTGACTGGGGTATCGTAACGACTATTATAATATATCAAATCGGAGCACGTCTCGATCCATACAATAATTGTTGGCCTCAGAATGGAACCTGATTTCCGTACCCAAATTCCATCGTTTACATAACTTATCGAGGGTTTTAAGATTTTGTCGTAAATTTGCGGTTTACTTACCTTCGATTTGCTTCAATAGAGCTGTCAATGAGATATTGTTTCCGACAAAGGTTTCTTTATTTATTTGGTCATTAAATCTGTATTCTTCCTAAAAAACAATGGGAGCAGAAAAAGAAAGTGGCTAGTTTTCAAAACTTCAAAAATACGAAAACATTTGATGAATCAGACTTCCAACATCAAATGACCTATACTTTTAACTCGGGTATCGTTACGACTATTATAATATATCAAATCGAAGCTCGTCTCGATCCATACAATAATTGTTGGCCTAGCATTGGAACCTGATTTCCGTACCCAAATTCCATCGTTTACATAACTTATCGAGGGTTTTAAGATTTTGTCGTAAATTTGCGGTTTACTTACCTTCGATTTGCTTCAATAGAGCTGTCAATGAGATATTGTTTCTGACAAAGGTTTCTTTATTTATTTGGTCATTAAATCTGTATTCTTCCTAAAAAACTATGGGAGCGGAAAAAGAAAGGGGCTAGTTTTCAAAACTTCAAAAATAAAAAAACATTTGATGAATCAGACTTCCAACATCAAATTACCATAACTTTTGACTGGGGTATCGTAACCACTATTATAATATATCAAATCGGAGCTCGTCTCGATCCATACAATAATTTTTGGACTCGGAATGGAACCTGAGTTTTGTACCCAAATTCCATCGTGTACATAACTTATCGATGGTTTTAAGATTTTGTCCTAAATTTGCGGTTTACTTACCTTCGATATGATTCAATAGAGTTGTCAATGAGATATTGGTTCCGACGAAGGTTTCTTTATTTATTTGGTCATTAAATCTGCATTCTTCCTAAAAACATATGGGAGCAGAAAAAGAAAGGGGCTAGTTTTCAAAACTTCAAAAATACGAAAACATTTGATGAATCAGACTTCCAACATCAAATGACCATAACTTTTAACTCGGGTATCGTTACGACTATTATAATATATCAAATCGGAGCTCGTCTCGATCCATACAATAATTGTTGGCCTAGCATTGGAACCTGATTTCCGTACCCAAATTCCATCGTTTACATAACTTATCGATGGTTTTAAGATTTTGTCGTAAATTTGCGGTTTACTTACCTTCGATATGATTCAATAGAGCTGTCAATGAGATATTGGTTCCGACAAAGGTTTATTTATTTATTTGGTCATTAAATCTGTATTCTTCCTAAAAACGTATGGGAGCAGAAAAAGAAAGGGGCTAGTTTTCAAAACTTCAAAAATACGAAAACTTTTGATGAATCAGACTTCCAACATCAAATGACCATAACTTTTAACTCGGGTATCGTAACGACTATTATAATATATCCAAATCGAAGCTCGTCTCGATCCATACAATAATTGTTGGTCTAGGATTGGAACCTGATTTTGGTACCCAAATTCCATCGTTTACATAACTTATCGAGGGTTTGAAGATTTTGTCGTAAATTTCCGATTTACTTACTTTCGATTTGAATCAATAGAGCTGTAAATGAAATATTGGATCCGACAAAGGTTTCTTTATTGTTTTGGTCATTAAATCTGTATTCTTCCTAAAAACGTATGGGAGCAGAAAAAGAAAGGGGCTAGTTTTCATAATTTCAAAAATAACAAAACATTTAATAAATCAGACTTCCAACATCAAATTACCATAACTTTTGACTGGGGTATCGTAACGACTATTATAATATATCAAATCGGAGCTCATCTCGATCCATACAATAATTGTTGGCCTCGGAATGGAACCTGATTTCTGTACCCAAATTCCATCGTGTACATAACCTATCGATGGTTTTAAGATTTTGTCGTAAATTTGCGGTTTACTTATCTTTGATATGATTCAATAGAGCTGTCAATGACATATTGGTTCTGACAAAGGTTTCTTTATTTATTTGGTCATTATATCTGTATTCTTCCTAAAAACATATGGGAGCAGGAAAAGAAAGGGGTTAGTTTTCAAAACTTCAAAAATACAAAAACATTTGATGAATCAAACTTCCAACATCAAATGACCATAACTTTTAACTCGGGTATAGTAACGACTATTATAATATATCAAAATCGGAGCTCGTCTCGATCCATACAATAATTGTTGGCCTTGCATTGGAACCTGATTTCCGTACCCAAATTCCATCGTTTACATAACTTATCGAGGGTTTTAAGATTTTGTCGTAAATTTGCGGTTTACTTACCTTCGATTTGCTTCAATAGAGCTGTCAATGAGATATTGTTTCCGAAAAAGGTTTCTTTATTTATTTGGTCATTAAATCTGTATTCTTCCTAAAAAACTATGGGAGCAGAAAAAGAAAGTGGCTAGTTTTCAAAACTTCAAAAATAAAAAAACATTTGATGAATCAGACTTCCAACATCAAATGACCTATACTTTTAACTCGGGTATCGTTACGACTATTATAATATATCAAATCGGAGCTCGTCTCGATCCATACAATAATTGTTGGCCTAGGAATGGAACCTGATTTCTGTACCCAAATTCCATCGTGTACATAACCTATTGATGGTTTTAAGATTTTGTCGTAAATTTACGGTTTACTTACTTTCGATATGAATCGATAGAGCTGTCAATGAGATATTGGTTTCGACAAAGGTTTTTTATTTATTTGGTCATTAAATCTGTATTCTTCCTAAAAACGTATGGGAGCAGAAAAAGAAAGGGGCTAGTTTTCAAAACTTCAAAAATACGAAAACATTTGATGAATCAGACTTCCAACATCAAATGACCATAACTTTTAACTCGGGTATCGTAACGACTATTATAATATATCCAAATCGGAGCTCGTCTCGATCCATACAATAATTGTTGGTCTAGGATTGGAACCTGATTTTCGTACCCAAATTCCATCGTTTACATAACTTATCGAGGGTTTGAAGATTTTGTCGTAAATTTCCGATTTACTTACTTTCGATTTGAATCAATAGAGCTGTAAATGAAATATTGGATCCGACAAAGGTTTCTTTATTTTTGTGGTCATTAAATCTGTATTCTTCCTAAAAACGTATGGGAGTAGAAAAAGAAAGGGGCTAGTTTTTATAATTTCAAAAATAACAAAACATTTGATAAATGATACTTCCAACATCAAATGACCATAACTTTTGACTGGGGTATCGTAACGACTATTATAATATATCAAATCGGAGCACGTCTCGATCCATACAATAATTGTTGGCCTCGGAATGGAACCTGATTTCTGTACCCAAATTCCATCGTGTACATAACCTATCGATGGTTTTAAGATTTTGTCGTAAATTTGCGGTTTACTTACCTTCGATATGATTAAATAGAGCTGTCAATGAGATATGGGTTCCGACAAAGGTTTCTTTATTTATTTGGTCATTATATCTGTATTCTTCCTAAAAACGTATGGGAGCAGAAAAAGAAAGTGGCTAGTTTTCAAAACTTCAAAAATACGAAAACATTTGATGAATCAGACTTCCAACATCAAATGACCATAACTTTTAACTCGGGTATAGTAACGACTATTATAATATATCAAAATCGGAGCTCGTCTCGATCCATACAATAATTGTTGGCCTAGCATTGGAACCTGATTTCCGTACCCAAATTCCATCGTTTACATAACTTATCGAGGGTTTTAAGATTTTGTCGTAAATTTGCGGTTTACTTACCTTCGATTTGCTTCAATAGAGCTGTCAATGAGATATTGTTTCTGACAAAGGTTTCTTTATTTATTTGGTCATTAAATCTGTATTCTTCCTAAAAAACTATGGGAGCAGAAAAAGAAAGGGGCTAGTTTTCAAAACTTCAAAAATAAAAAAACATTTGATGAATCAGACTTCCAACATCAAATTACCATAACTTTTGACTCGGGTATCGTAACGACTATTATAATATATCAAATCGGAGCTCGTCTCGATCCATACAATAATTTTTGGACTCGGAATGGAACCTGAGTTTTGTACCCAAATTCCATCGTGTACATAACTTATCGATGGTTTTAAGATTTTGTCCTAAATTTGCGGTTTACTTACCTTCGATATGATTCAATAGAGCTGTCAATGAGATATTGGTTCCGACGAAGGTTTCTTTATTTATTTGGTCATTAAATCTGTATTCTTCCTAAAAACATAGGGGAGCAGAAAAAGAAAGGGGCTAGTTTTCAAAACTTCAAAAATACGAAAACATTTGATGAATCAGACTTCCAACATCAAATGACCTATACTTTTAACTCGGGTATCGTTACGACTATTATAATATATCAAATCGGAGCTCGTCTCGATCCATACAATAATTGTTGGCCTAGCATTGGAACCTGATTTCCGTACCCAAATTCCATCGTTTACATAACTTATCGATGGTTTTAAGATTTTGTCGTAAATTTGCGGTGTACTTACCTTCGATATGATTCAATAGAGCTGTCAATGAGATATTGGTTCCGACAAAGGTTTCTTTATTTATTTGGTCATTAAATCTGTATTCTTCCTAAAAAAGTATGGGAGCAGAAAAAGAAAGGGGCTAGTTTTCATAATTTCAAAAATAACAAAACATTTAATAAATCAGACTTCCAACATCAAATGACCATAACTTTTGACTGGGGTATCGTAACGACTATTATAATATATCAAATCGGAGTTCATCTCGATCCATACAATAATTGTTGGCCTCGGAATGGAACCTGATTTCTGTACCCAAATTCCATCGTGTACATAACCTATCGATGGTTTTAAGATTTTGTCGTAAATTTGCGGTTTACTTATCTTTGATATGATTCAATAGAGCTGTCAATGACATATTGGTTCCGACAAAGGTTTCTTTATTTATTTGGTCATTATATCTGTATTCTTCCTAAAAACGTTTGGGAGCAGGAAAAGAAAGGGGTTAGTTTTCAAAACTTCAAAAATACGAAAACATTTGATGAATCAAACTTCCAACATCAAATGACCATAACTGTTAACTCGGGTATAGTAACGACTATTATAATATATAAAAATCGGAGCTCGTCTCGATCCATACAATAATTGTTGGCCTTGCATTGGAACCTGATTTCCGTACCCAAATTCCATCGTTTACATAACTTATCGAGGGTTTTAAGATTTTGTCGTAAATTTGCGGTTTACTTACCTTCGATTTGCTTCAATAGAGCTGTCAATGAGATATTGTTTCCGACAAAGGTTTCTTTATTTATTTGGTCATTAAATCTGTATTCTTCCTAAAAAACTATGGGAGCAGAAAAAGAAAGGGGCTAGGTTTCAAAACTTCAAAAATAAAAAAACATTTGATGAATGAGACTTCCAACATCAAATTACCATAACTTTTGACTGGGGTATCGTAACGACTATTATAATATATCAAATCGGAGCTCGTCTCGATCCATACACTAATTGTTGGACTCGGAATGGAACCTGAGTTTTGTACCCAAATTCCATCGTGTACATAACTTATCGATGGTTTTAAGATTTTGTCGTAAATTTGCGGTTTACTTACCTTCGATATGATTCAATAGAGCTGTCAATGAGATATTGGTTGCGACGAAGGTTTCTTTATTTATTTTGTCATTAAATCTGTATTCTTCCTAAAAACATATGGGAGCAGAAAGAGAAAGGGGCTAGTTTTCAAAATTTCAAAAATAAGAAAACATTTGATGAATCAGACTTCCAACATCAAATGACCATAACTTTTAACTGGGGTATCGTAACGACTATTATAATATATCAAAATCGGAGCTCGTCTCGATCCATACAATAATTGTTGGCCAAGCATTGCAACCGGATTTCTGTACACAAATTCCATCGTTTACATAACTTATCGAGGGTTTTAAGATTTCGTCGTAAATTTCGGGTTTACTTGCTTTCGATTTGAATCAATAGAGCTGTAAATGAGATATTGCATCCGACAAAGGTTTCTTTATTTATTTGGTCAATAAATCTGTATTCTTCCTAAAAAACTATGGGAGTAGAAAAAGAAAGGGGCTAGTTTTCATAAATTCAAAAATAACAAAACATTTGATGAATCAGACTTCCAATATCAAATGACCATAACTTTTGACTGGGGTATCGTAACGACTATTATAATATATCAAATCGGAGCTCGTCTCAATCCATACAATAATTGTTGGCCTCGGAATGGAACCTGATTTCTGTACCCAAATTCTATCGTTTTTATAACTTATCGAGGGTTTGAAGATTTTGTCGTAAATTTACGGTTTACTTACCTTCGATATGATTCAATAGCGCTGTAAATGAGTTATTGCGTCCGACAAAGGTTTCTTTATTTATTTGGTCAATAAATCTGTATTCTTCCTAAAAAACTTTGGGAGCAGAAAAAGAAAGGGGCTAGTTTTCATAATTTCAAAAATAACAAAACATTTGATGAATGAGACTTCCAACATCAAATGACCATAACTTTTGACTGGGGTATCGTAACGACTATTATAATATATCAAAATCGGAGCTCGTCTCCATCCATACAATAATTGTTGGCCTAGCATTGGAACCTGATTTCTGTACCCAAATTCCATCGTGTATATAACTTATCGATGGTTTTAAGATTTTGTCGTAAATTTCCGGTTTACTTACCTTCGATATGATTCAATAGAGCTGTCAATGAGATATTGGCTCCCACAAAGGTTTCTTTATTTATTTGGTCCATAAATCTGTATTCTTCCTAAAAACGTATGGGAGCAGAAAAAGAAAGGGGCTTGTTTTTAAAACTTCAAAAATACGAAAACATTTGATGAATCAGACTTCCAACATCAAATGACCATAACTTTTAACTGGGGTATCGTAACGACTATTATAATATATCAAAATCGGAGCTCGTCTCGATCCATACAATAATTTTTGGCCTAGCATTGGAACCGGATTTCTGTACACAAATTCCATCGTTTACATAACTTATCGAGGGTTTTAAGATTTTGTCGTAAATTTCGGGTTTACTTACTTTCGATTTGAATCAATAGAGCTGTAAATGAGATATTACATCCGACAAAGGTTTCATTATTTATTTGGTCAATAAATCTGTATTCTTCCTAAAAAACTATGGGAGCAGAAAAAGAAAGGGGCTAGTTTTCATAAATTCAAAAATAACAAAACATTTGATGAATCAGACTTCCAACATCAAATGACCATAACTTTTGACTGGGCTATCGTAACGACTATTATAATATATCAAATCGGAGCTCGTGTCGATCCATACAATAATTGTTGGCCTCGGAATGGAACCTGATTTCTGTACCCAAATTCTATCGTTTACATAACTTATCGAGGGTATGAAGATTTTGTCGTAAATTTGCGGTTTACTTACCTTCGATATGATTCAATAGCGCTGTAAATGAGATATTGCGTCCGACAAAGGTTTCTTTATTTATTTGGTCAATAAATCTGTATTCTTCCTAAAAAAACTATGGGAGCAGAAAAAGAAAGGGGCTAGTTTTCATAATTTCAAAAATAACAAAACATTTGATGAATGAGACTTCCAACATCAAATGACCATAACTTTGGACTGGGGTATCGTAACGACTATTATAATATATCAAAATCGGAGCTCGTCTCGATCCATACAATAATTGTTGGCCAAGCATTGGAACCTGATTTCTGTACCCAAATTCCATCTTTTACAAAACTTATCGAGGGTTTTAAGATTTTGTTGTAAATTTCCGGTTTACTTACCTGCGATTTGAATCAATAGAGCTGTAAATGAGATATTGGCTCCGAAAAAGGTTTCTTTGATTATTTGGTCCATAAATCTGTATTCTTCCTAAAAAACTATGGGAGCAGAAAAAGAAAGGGGCTAGTTTTCATAATTTCAAAAATAACAAAACATTTGATGAATCAGACTTCCAACATCAAATGACCATAACTTTTGACTGGGGTATCGTAACGACTATTATAATATATCAAATCGGAGTTCGTCTCGATCCATACAATAATTGTTGGCCTCGGAATGGAACCTGATTTCTGTACCCAAATTCCATCATGTATATAACTTATCGATGGTTTTAAGATTTTGTCGTAAATTTGCGGTTTACTTACCTTCGATATGATTCAATAGAGCTGTCAATGAGATATTGGATCCGACAAAGGTTTCTTTATTTATTTGGTCATTAAATCTGTATTCTTCCTAAAAACGTATGGGAGCAGAAAAAGAAAGGGGCTAGTTTTCATAATTTCAAAAATAACAAAACATTTGATGAATGAGACTTCCAACATCAAATGACCATAACTTTGGACTGGGGTATCGTAACGACTATTATAATATATCAAAATCGGAGCTCGCCTCGATCCATACAATAATTGTTGGCCTAGCATTGGAACGTGATTTCTTTACCCAAATTCCATCGTTTACAAAACTTATCGAGGGTTTTAAGATTTTGTCGTAAATTTCCGGTTTACTTACCTGCGATTTGAATCAATAGAGCTGTAAATGAGATATTGGCTCCGAAAAAGGTTTCTTTATTTATTTGGTCATTAAATCTGTATTCTTCCTAAAAAACTATGGGAGCAGAAAAAGAAAAGGGCTAGTTTTCAAAACTTCAAAAATAACAAAACATTGGATGAATCAGATTTCCAACATCAAATGACCATAAATTTTGACTGGGCTATCGTAACGACTATTATAATATATCAAATCGGAGCTCGTCTCGATCCATAAAATAATTGTTGGCCTCGAAATGGAACCAGATTTCTGTACCCAAATTCCATCGTTTACATAACTTATCGAGAGTTTTAAGATTGATCGTAAATTTCCGGTTTACGTACCTTCGATATGATTCAATAGAGCTGTAAATGAGATATTGGATCCGACAAAGGTTTCTTTATTTATTTGGTCAATAAATCTGTATTCTTCCTAAAAAAAACTATGGGAGCAGAAAAAGAAAGGGGCTAGTTTTCATAATTTCAAAAATAACAAAACATTTGATGAATCACACTTCCAACATCAAATGACCATAACTTTTGACTGGGGTATCGTAACGACTATTATAATATATCAAATTGGAGCTCGTTTCGATCCATACAATAATTTTTCGCCTCGGAATGGAACCTGATTTCTGTACTCAAATTCCATCGTGTACATAACTTATCGATAGTTTTAAGATATTGTTGTAAATTTGCGATTTACTTACCTTCGATATGATTCAATACAGCTGTCAATGAGATATTGGTTCCGAAACGGTTTCTTTATTTATTTGGTCATTAAATCTGTATTCTTCCTAAAAAAACTATGGGAGCAGAAAAAGAAAGGGGCTAGTTTTCAAAACTTCAAAAATACGAAAACATTTGATGAATCAGACTTCCAACATCAAATGACCATAACTTTTAACTCAGGTATTGTAACGACTATTATAATATATCAAAATCGGAGCTCGTCTCGATCCATACAATAATTGTTGGCCTAGCATTATAACCTGATTTCCGTACCCAAATTCCATCGTTTACATAACTTATCGAGGGTTTGAAGATTTTGCCGTAAATTTCCGGTTTACTTACTTTCGATTTGATTCAATAGAGCTGTAAATGAGATATTGGATCCGACAAAGGTTTCTTTATTATTTTGGTCATTAAATCTGTATTCTTCCTAAAAACGTATGGGAGCAGAAAAAGAAAGGGGCTAGTTTTCAAAACTTCAAAAATACGAAAACATTTGATGAATCAGACTTCCAACATCAAATGACCATAACTTTTAACTGGGGTATCGTAACGACTATTATAATATATCAAAATCGGAGCTCATCTCGATCCATACAATAATTGTTGGCCTAGCATTGGAACCGGATTTCTGTATACAAATTCCATCATTTACATAACTTATCGAGGGTTTTAAGATTTTGTCGTAAATTTCGGGTTTACTTACTTTCGATTTGAATCAATAGAGCTGTAAATGAGATATTGCATCCGACAAAGGTTTCATTATTTATTTGGTCAATAAATCTGTATTCTTCCTAAAAAACTATGGGAGCAGAAAAAGAAAGGGGCTAGTTTTCATAAATTCAAAAATAACAAAACATTTGATGAATCAGACTTCCAACATCAAATGACCATAACTTTTGACTGGGGTATCGTAACGACTATTATAATATATCAAATCGGAGCTCGTCTCGATCCATACAATAATTGTTGGCCTCGGAATGGAACCTGATTTTTGTACCCAAATTCTATCGTTTACATAACTTATCGAGGGTATGAAGATTTTGTCGTAAATTTGCGGTTTACTTACCGTCGATATGATTCAATAGCGCTGTAAATGAGATATTGCGTCCGACAAAGTTTTCTTTATTTATTTGGTCAATAAATCTGTATTCTTCCTAAAAAAACTTTGGGAGCAGAAAAAGAAAGGGGCTAGTTTTCATAATTTCAAAAATAACAAAACATTTGATGAATGAGACTTCTAACATCAAATAACCATAAATTTTGACTGGGGTATCGTAACGACTATTATAATATATCAAATCGGAGCTCGTCTTGATCCATACAATAATTGTTGGCCTCAGAATGGAACCTGATTTCTGTACCCAAATTCCATCGTGTATATAACTTATCGATGGTTTTAAGATTTTGTCGTAAATTTGCGGTTTACTTACCTTCGATATTATTCAATAGAGCTGTCAATGAGATATTGGTTCCGACAAAGGTTTCTTTATTTATTAGGTCATTAAATCTGTATTCTTCCTAAAAACGTATGGGAGCAGAAAAAGAAAGGGGCTAGTTTTCATAAATTCAAAAATAACAAAACAATTGATGAATCAGACTTCCAACATCAAATGACCATAACTTTTGACTCGGGTATCGTAACGACTATTATAATATATCAAATCGGAGCTCGTCTCGATCCATACAATAATTGTTGGCCTCGGAATGGAACCTGATTTCTGTACCAAAATTCTATCGTTTACATAACTTATCGAGGGTATGAAGATTTTGTCGTAAATTTGCGGTTTACTTACCTTCGATATGATTTTATAGCGCTGTAAATGAGATATTGCGTCCGACAAAGGTTTCTTTATTTATTTGGTCAATAAATCTGTATTCTTCCTAAAAAAAACTATGGGAGCATAAAAAGAAAGGGGCTAGTTTTCATAATTTCAAAAATAACAAAACATTTGATGAATGAGACTTCCAACATCAAATGACCATAACTTTGGACTGGGGTATCGTAACGACTATTATAATATATCAAAATCGGAGCTCGTCTCGATCCATACAATAATTGTTCGCCTAGCATTGGAACCTGATTTCTGTACCCAAATTCCATCGTTTACAAAACTTATCGAGGGTTTTAAGATTTTGTCGTAAATTTCGGGTTTACTTACCTGCGATTTGAATCAATAGAGCTGTAAATGAGATATTGGCTCCGAAAAAGGTTTCTTTATTTATTTGGTCCATAAATCTGTATTCTTCCTAAAAAAACTATGGGAGCAGAAAAAGAAAGGGGCTAGTTTTCATAATTTCAAAAATAACAAAACATTTGATGAATCAGACTTCCAACATCAAATGACCATAACTTTTGCCTGGGGTATCGTAACGACTATTATAATATATCAAATCGGAGCTCATCTCGATCCATACAATAATTGTTGGCCTCGGAATGGAACCTGATTTCTGTACCCAAATTCCATTGTGTATATAACTTATCGATGGTTTTAAGATTTTGTCGTAAATTTGCGGTTTACTTACCTTCGATATGATTCAATAGAGCTGTCAATGAGATATTGGTTCCGACAAAGGTTTCTTTATTTATTAGGTCATTAAATCTGTATTCTTCCTAAAAACGTATGGGAGCAGAAAAAGAAAGGGGCTAGTTTTCAAAACTTCAAAAATACGAAAACATTTGATGAATCAGACTTCCAACATCAAATGACCATAACTTTTAACTGGGGTATCGTAACGACTATTATAATATATCAAAATCGGAGCTCGTCTCGATCCATACAATAATTGTTGGCCTAGAATTGGAACCGGATTTCTGTCCACAAATTCCATCGTTTATATAACTTATCGAGGGTTTTAAGATTTTGTCGTAAATTTCGGGTTTACTTACTTTCGATTTGAATCAATAGAGCTGTAAATGAGATATTGCATCCGCCAAAGGTTTCTTTATTTATTTGGTCAATAAATCTTTATTCTTCCTAAAAAACTATGGGAGCAGAAAAAGTAAGGGGCTAGTTTTCATAAATTCAAAAATAACAAAACATTTGATGAATCAGACTTCCAACATCAAATGACCATAACTTTTGACTGGTGTATCGTAACGACTATTATAATATATCAAATCAGAGCTCGTCTCGATCCATACAATAATTGTTGGCCTCGGAATGGAACCTGATTTTTGTACCCAAATTCTATCGTTTACCTAACTTATCGAGGGTTGAAGATTTTGTCGTAAATTTGCGGTTTACTTACCTTCGATTTGCTTCAATAGAGCTGTCAATGAAATATTGTTTCCGAAAAAGGATTCTTTATTTATTTGGTCCTTAAATCTGTATTCTTCCTAAAAAACTATGGGAGCAGAAAAAGAAAAGGGCTAGTTTTCAAAACTTCAAAATAACAAAACATTGGATGAATCAGATTTCCAACATCAAATGACCATAACTTTTAACTGGGGTATCGTAACGACTATTATAATATATCAAATCGGAGCTCGTCTTGATCCATAAAATAATTGTTGGCCTCGGAATGGAACCTGATTTCTGTACCCAAATTCCATCGTTTACATAACTTATCGAGGGTTTTAAGATTGATCGTAAATTTGCGGTTTACTTACCTTCGATATGATTCAATAGAGCTGTAAATGAGATATTGGATCCGACAAAGGTTTCTTTATTTATTTGGTCAATAAATCTGTATTCTTCCTAAAAAAAACTATGGGAGCAGAAAAAGAAAGGGGCTAGTTTTCATAATTTCAAAAATAACAAAACATTTGATGAATGAGACTTCCAACATCAAATGACCATAACTTTGGACTGGGGTATCGTAACGACTATTATAATATATCAAAATCGGAGCTCGTCTCGATCCATACAATAATTGTTCGCCTAGCATTGGAACCTGATTTCTGTACCCAAATTCCATCGTTTACAAAACTTATCGAGGGTTTTAAGATTTTGTCGTAAATTTCCGGTTTACTTACCTGCGATTTGAATCAATAGAGCTGTAAATGAGATATTGGCTCCGAAAAAGGTTTCTTTATTTATTTGGTCCATAAATCTGTATTCTTCCTAAAAAAACTATGGGAGCAGAAAAAGAAAGGGGCTAGTTTTCATAATTTCAAAAATAACAAAACATTTGATGAATCAGACTTCCAACATCAAATGACCATAACTTTTGCCTGGGGTATCGTAACGACTATTATAATATATCAAATCGGAGCTCATCTCGATCCATACAATAATTGTTGGCCTCGGAATGGAACCTGATTTCTGTACCCAAATTCCATTGTGTATATAACTTATCGATGGTTTTAAGATTTTATCGTAAATTTGCGGTTTACTTACCTTCGATATGATTCAATAGAGCTGTCAATGAGATATTGGTTCCGACAAAGGTTTCTTTATTTATTAGGTCATTAAATCTGTATTCTTCCTAAAAACGTATGGGAGCAGAAAAAGAAAGGGGCTAGTTTTCAAAACTTCAAAAATACGAAAACATTTGATGAATCAGACTTCCAACATCAAATGACCATAACTTTTAACTGGGGTATCGTAACGACTATTATAATATATCAAAATCGGAGCTCGTCTCGATCCATACAATAATTGTTGGCCTAGAATTGGACTCGGATTTCTGTCCACAAATTCCATCGTTTATATAACTTATCGAGGGTTTTAAGATTTTGTCGTAAATTTCGGGTTTACTTACTTTCGATTTGAATCAATAGAGCTGTAAATGAGATATTGCATCCGCCAAAGGTTTCTTTATTTATTTGGTCAATAAATCTTTATTCTTCCTAAAAAACTATGGGAGCAGAAAAAGAAAGGGGCTAGTTTTCATAAATTCAAAAATAACAAAACATTTGATGAATCAGACTTCCAACATCAAATGACCATAACTTTTGACTGGTGTATCGTAACGACTATTATAATATATCAAATCAGAGCTCGTCTCGATCCATACAATAATTGTTGGCCTCGGAATGGAACCTGATTTTTGTACCCAAATTCTATCGTTTACCTAACTTATCGAGGGTTTGAAGATTTTGTCGTAAATTTGCGGTTTACTTACCTTCGATTTGCTTCAATAGAGCTGTCAATGAAATATTGTTTCCGAAAAAGGTTTCTTTATTTATTTGGTCCTTAAATCTGTATTCTTCCTAAAAAACTATGGGAGCAGAAAAAGAAAAGGGCTAGTTTTCAAAACTTCAAAATAACAAAACATTGGATGAATCAGATTTCCAACATCAAATGACCATAACTTTTAACTGGGGTATCGTAACGACTATTATAATATATCAAATCGGAGCTCGTCTTGATCCATAAAATAATTGTTGGCCTCGGAATGGAACCTGATTTCTGTACCCAAATTCCATCGTTTACATAACTTATCGAGGGTTTTAAGATTGATCGTAAATTTGCGGTTTACTTACCTTCGATATGATTCAATAGAGCTGTAAATGAGATATTGGATCCGACAAAGGTTTCTTTATTTATTTGGTCAATAAATCTGTATTCTTCCTAAAAAAAACTATGGGAGCAGAAAAAGAAAGGGGCTAGTTTTCATAATTTCAAAAATAACAAAACATTTGCTGAATCACACTTGCAACATCAAATGACCATAACTTTTGACTGGGGTATCGTAACGACTATTATAATATATCAAATTGGAGCTCGTTTCGATCCATACAATAATTTTTCGCCTCGGAATGGAACCTGATTTCTGTACCCAAATTCCTTCGTGTACATAACTTATCGATAGTTTTAAGATTTTGTTGTAAATTTGCGGTTTACTTACCTTCGATATGATTCAATAGAGCTGTCAATGAGATATTGGTTCCGACAAAGGTTTCTTTATTTATTTGGTCATTAAATCTGTATTCTTCCTAAAAAAACTATGGGAGCAGAAAAAGAAAGGGGCTAGTTTTCAAAACTTCAAAAATACGAAAACATTTGATGAATCAGACTTCCAACATCAAATGACCATAACTTTTAACTCGGGTATTGTAACGACTATTATAATATATCAAAATCGGAGCTCGTCTCGATCCATACAATAATTGTTGGCCTAGCATTATAACCTGATTTCCGTACCCAAATTCCATCGTTTACATAACTTATCGAGGGTTTGAAGATTTTGTCGTAAATTTCCGGTTTACTTACTTTCGATTTGATTCAATAGAGCTGTAAATGAGATATTGGATTCGACAAAGGTTTCTTTATTTTCTTGGTCATTAAATATGTATTCTTCCTAAAAACGTATGGGAGCAGAAAAAGAAAGGGGCTAGTTTTCAAAACTTCAAAAATACGAAAACATTTGATGAATCAGACTTCCAACATCAAATGACCATAACTTTTAACTAGGGTATCGTAACGACTATTATAATATATCAAAATCGGAGCTCGTCTCGATCCATACAATAATTGTTGGCCTAGCATTGGAACCTGATTTCTGTACCGAAATTCCATCGTTTACAAAACATATCGAGGGTTTTAAGATTTTGTCGTAAATTTCCGGTTTACTTACCTGCGATTTGAATCAATAGAGCTGTAAATGAGATATTGGCTCCGAAAAAGGTTTCTTTATTTATTTGGTCCATAAATCTGTATTCTTCCTAAAAAACTATGGGAGCAGAAAAAGAAAGGGGCTAGTTTTCATAATTTCAAAAATAACAAAACATTTGATGAATCAGACTTCCAACATCAAATGACCATAACTTTTGACTGGGGTATCGTAACGACTATTATAATATATCAAATCGGAGCTCGTCTCGATCCATACAATAATTGTTGGCCTCGGAATGGAACCTGATTTCTGTACCCAAATTCCATCGTGTATATAACTTATCGATGGTTTTAAGATTTTGTCGTAAATTTGCGGTTTACTTACCTTCGATATGATTCAATAGAGCTGTCAATGAGATATTGGATCCGACAAAGGTTTCTTTATTTTTTTGGTCATTAAATCTGTATTCTTCCTAAAAACGTATGGGAGCAGAAAAAGAAAGGGGCTAGTTTTCATAATTTCAAAAATAACAAAACATTTGATGAATGAGACTTCCAAAATCAACTGACCATAACTTTGGACTGGGGTATCGTAACGACTATTATAATATATCAAAATCAGAGCTCGTCTCGAAACATACAATAATTGTTGGCCTAGCATTGGAACCTGATTTCTGTACCCAAATTCCATCGTTTACAAAACTTATCGAGGGTTTTAAGATTTTGTCGTAAATTTCCGGTTTACTTACCTGCGATTTGAATCAATAGAGCTGTAAATGAGATATTGGCTCCGAAAAAGGTTTCTTTATTTATTTGGTCCATAAATCTGTATTCTTCCTAAAAAACTATGGGAGCAGAAAAAGAAAGGGGCTAGTTTTCATAATTTCAAAAATAACAAAACATTTGATGAATCAGACTTCCAACATCAAATGACCATAACTTTTGACTGGGGTATCGTAACGACTATTATAATATATCAAATCGGAGCTCGTCTCGATCCATACAATAATTGTTGGCCTCGGAATGGAACCTGATTTCTGTACCCAAATTCTATCGTTTACATAACTTATCGATGGTTTTAAGATTTTGTCGTAAATTTGCGGTTTACTTACCTTCGATTTGCTTCAATAGAGCTGTCAATGAAATATTTTTTCGGAAAAAGGTTTCTTTATTTATTTGGTCATTAAATCTGTATTCTTCCTAAAAAACTATGGGAGCAGAAAAAGAAAAGGGCTAGTTTTCAAAACTTCAAAAATAATAAAACATTTGATGAATCAGATTTCCAACATCAAATGACCATAAATTTTGACTGGGGTATCGTAACGACTATTATAATATATCAAATCGGAGCTCGTCTCGATCCATAAAATAATTGTTGGCCTCGGAATGGAACCTGATTTCTATACCCAAATTCCATCGTTTACATAACTTATCGAGGGTTTTAAGATTGATCGTAAATTTGTGGTTTACTTACCTTCGATATGATTCAATAGAGCTGTAAATGAGATATTGGATCCGACAAAGGTTTCTTTATTTATTTGGTCAATAAATCTGTATTCTTCCTAAAAAAACTATGGGAGCAGAAAAAGAAAGGGGCTAGTTTTCATAATTTCAAAAATAACAAAACATTTGATGAATCACACTTCCAACATCAAATGACCATAACTTTTGACTGGGGTATCGTAACGACTATTATAATATATCAAATTGGAGCTCGTTTCGATCCATACAATAATTTTTCGCCTCGGAATGGAACCTGATTTCTGTACTCAAATTCCATCATGTACATAACTTATCGATAGTTTTAAGATTTTGTTGTAAATTTGCGGTTTACTTACCTTCGATATGATTCAATAGAGCTGTCAATGAGATATTGGTTCCGAAATCGGTTTCTTTATTTATTTGGTCATTAAATCTGTATTCTTCCTAAAAAAACTATGGGAGCAGAAAAAGAAAGGGGCTAGTTTTCAAAACTTCAAAAATACGAAAACATTTGATGAATCAGACTTCCAACATCAAATGACCATAACTTTTAACTGGGGTATCGTAACGACTATTATAATATATCAAAATCGGAGCTCGTCTCGATCCATACAATAATTGTTGGCCTAGCATTGGAACCGGATTTCTGTACACAAATTCCATCGTTTACATAACATATCGAGGGTTTTAAGATTTTGTCGTAAATTTCGGGTTTACTTACTTTCGATTTGAATCAATAGAGCTGTAAATGAGATATTGCATCCGACAAAGGTTTCTATATTTATTTGGTCAATAAATCTTTATTCTTCCTAAAAAACTAAGGGAGCAGAAAAAGAAAGGGGCTAGTTTTCATAAATTCAAAAATAACAAAACATTTGATGAATCAGACTTCCAACATCAAATGACCATAACTTTTGACTGGGGTATCGTAACGACTATTATAATATATCAAATCGGAGCTCGTCTCGATCCATAAAATAATTGTTGGCCTCGGAATGGAACCTGATTTCTATACCCAAATTCCATCGTTTACATAACTTATCGAGGGTTTTAAGATTGATCGTAAATTTGTGGTTTACTTACCTTCGATATGATTCAATAGAGCTGTAAATGAGATATTGGATCCGACAAAGGTTTCTTTATTTATTTGGTCAATAAATCTGTATTCTTCCTAAAAAAAACTATGGGAGCAGAAAAAGAAAGGGGCTAGTTTTCATAATTTCGAAAATAACAAAACATTTGATGAATCAGATTTCCAACATCAAATGACCATAAATTTTGACTGGGGTATCGTAACGACTATTATAATATATCAAATCGGAGCTCGTCTCGATCCATAAAATAATTGTTGGCCTCGGAATGGAACCTGATTTCTATTCCCAAATTCCATCGTTTACATAACTTATCGAGGGTTTTAGGATTGATCGTAAATTTGTGGTTTACTTACCTTCGATATGATTCAATAGAGCTGTAAATGAGATATTGGATCCGACAAAGGTTTCTTTATTTATTTGGTCAATAAAGCTGTATTCTTCCTAAAAAAAACTATGGGAGTAGAAAAAGAAAGGGGCTAGTTTTCATAATTTCGAAAATAACAAAACATTTGATGAATCACACTTCCAACATCAAATGACCATAACTTTTGACTGGGGTATCGTAACGACTATTATAATATATCAAATCGGAGCTCGTCTCGATCCATACAATAATTGTTGGCCTCGGAATGGAACCTGATTTCTGTACCCAAATTCCATCGTGTATATAACTTATCGATGGTTTTAAGATTTTGTCGTAAATTTGCGGTTTACTTACCTTCGATATGATTCAATAGAGCTGTCAATGAGATATTGGTTCCGACAAAGGTTTCTTTATTTATTAGGTCATTAAATCTGTATTCTTCCTAAAAACGTATGGGAGCAGAAAAAGAAAGGGGCTAGTTTTCAAAACTTCAAAAATACGAAAACATTTGATGAATCAGACTTCCAACATCAAATGACCATAACTTTTAACTGGTGTATCGTAACGACTATTATAATATATCAAAATCGGAGCTCGTCTCGATCCATACAATAATTGTTGGCCTAGCATTGGAACCGGATTTCTGTACACAAATTCCATCGTTTACATAACATATCGAGGGTTTTAAGATTTTGTCGTAAATTTCGGGTTTACTTACTTTCGATTTGAATCAATAGAGCTGTAAATGAGATATTGCATCCGAAAAAGGTTTCTATATTTATTTGGTCAATAAATCTTTATTCTTCCTAAAAAACTAAGGGAGCAGAAAAAGAAAGGGGCTAGTTTTCATAAATTCAAAAATAACAAAACATTTGATGAATCAGACTTCCAACATCAAATGACCATAACTTTTGACTGGGGTATCGTAACGACTATTATAATATATCAAATCGGAGCTCGTCTCGATCCATAAAATAATTGTTGGCCTCGGAATGGAACCTGATTTCTATACCCAAATTCCATCGTTTACATAACTTATCGAGGGTTTTAAGATTGATCGTAAATTTGTGGTTTACTTACCTTCGATATGATTCAATAGAGCTGTAAATGAGATATTGGATCCGACAAAGGTTTCTTTATTTATTTGGTCAATAAATCTGTATTCTTCCTAAAAAAAACTATGGGAGCAGAAAAAGAAAGGGGCTAGTTTTCATAATTTCGAAAATAACAAAACATTTGATGAATCAGATTTCCAACATCAAATGACCATAAATTTTGACTGGGGTATCGTAACGACTATTATAATATATCAAATCGGAGCTCGTCTCGATCCATAAAATAATTGTTGGCCTCGGAATGGAACCTGATTTCTATACCCAAATTCCATCGTTTACATAACTTATCGAGGGTTTTAAGATTGATCGTAAATTTGTGGTTTACTTACCTTCGATATGATTCAATAGAGCTGTAAATGAGATATTGGATCCGACAAAGGTTTCTTTATTTATTTGGTCAATAAATCTGTATTCTTCCTAAAAAAACTATGGGAGCAGAAAAAGAAAGGGGCTAGTTTTCATAATTTTAAAAATAATAAAACATTTGATGAATCACACTTCCAACATCAAATGACCATAACTTTTGACTGGGGTATCGTAACGACTATTATAATATATCAAATTGGAGCTCGTTTCGATCCATACAATAATTTTTCGCCTCGGAATGGAACCTGATTTCTGTACTCAAATTCCATCATGTACATAACTTATCGATAGTTTTAAGATTTTGTTGTAAATTTGCGGTTTACTTACCTTCGATATGATTCAATAGAGCTGTCAATGAGATATTGGTTCCGAAATCGGTTTCTTTATTTATTTGGTCATTAAATCTGTATTCTTCCTAAAAAAACTATGGGAGCAGAAAAAGAAAGGAGCTAGTTTTCAAAACTTCAAAAATACGAAAACCTTTGATGAATCAGACTTCCAACATCAAATGACCATAACTTTTAACTCGGGTATATGAACGACTATTATAATATATCAAAATCGGAGCTCGTCTCGATCCATACAATAATTGTTGGCCTAGCATTATAACCTGATTTCCGTACCCAAATTCCATCGTTTAAATAACTTATCGAGGGTTTGAAGATTTTGTCGTAAATTTCCGGTTTACTTACTTTCGATTTGATTCAATAGAGCTGTAAATGAGATATTGGTTTCGACAAAGGTTTCTTTTTTTATTTGGTCATTAAATCTGTATTCTTCCTAAAAACATATTGGAGCAGAAAAAGAAAGGGGCTAGTTTTCAAAACTTCAAAAATACGAAAACATTTGATGAATCAGACTTCCAACATCAAATGACCATAACTTTTAACTCGGGTATCGTAACGACTATTATAATATATCAAAATCGGAGCACATCTCGATCCATACAATAATTGTTGGCCTAGAATTGGAACCTGATTTCCGTACCCAAATTCCATCGTTTACATAACTTATCGAGGGTTTGAAGATTTTGTTGTAAATTTCCGGTTTACTTACCTTCGATTTGAATCGATAGAGCTGTAAATGAGATATTGGATCCGACAAAGGTTTCTTTATTTATTTGGTCATTAAATCTGTATTCTTCCTAAAAACGTATGGGAGCAGAAAAAGAAAGGGGCTAGTTTTCAAAAATTCAAAAATACGAAAACATTTGATGAATCAGACTTCCAACATCAAATGACCATAACTTTTAACTGGGGTATCGTTACGACTATTATAATATATCAAAATCGGAGCTCATCTCGATCCATACAATAATTGTTGGCCTAGCATTGGAACCGGATTTCTGTATACAAATTCCATCGTTTACATAACTTATCGAGGGTTTTAAGATTTTGTCGTAAATTTCGGGTTTACTTACTTTCGATTTGAATCAATAGAGCTGTAAATGAGATATTGCATCCGACAAAGGTTTCTTTATTTATTTGGTCAATAAATCTGTATTCTTCCTAAAAAATATGGGAGCAGAAAAAGAAAGGGGCTAGTTTTCATAAATTCAAAAATAACAAAACATTTGATGAATCAGACTTCCAACATCAAATGACCATAACTTTTGACTGGGGTATCGTAACGACTATTATAATATATCAAATCGGAGCTCGTCTCGATCCATACAATAATTGTTGGCCTCGGAATGGAACCTGATTTCTGTACCCAAATTCCATCGTGTATATAACTTATCGATGGTTTTAAGATTTTGTCGTAAATTTGCAGTTTACTTACCTTCGATATGATTCAATAGAGCTGTCAATGAGATATTGGTTCCGACAAAGGTTTCTTTATTTATTAGGTCATTAAATCTGTATTCTTCCTAAAAACGTATGGGAGCAGAAAAAGAAAGGGGCTAGTTTCCAAAACTTCAAAAATACGAAAACATTTGATGAATCAGACTTCCAACATCAAATGACCATAACTTTTAACTGGGGTATCGTAACGACTATTATAATATATCAAAATCGGAGCTCGTCTCGATCCATACAATAATTGTTGGCCTAGCATTGGAACCGGATTTCTGTACACAAATTCCATCGTTTACATAACATATCGAGGGTTTTAAGATTTTGTCGTAAATTTCGGGTTTACTTACTTTCGATTTGAATCAATAGAGCTGTAAATGAGATATTGCATCCGACAAAGGTTTCTATATTTATTTGGTCAATAAATCTTTATTCTTCCTAAAAAACTAAGGGAGCAGAAAAAGAAAGGGGCTAGTTTTCATAAATTCAAAAATAACAAAACATTTGATGAATCAGACTTCCAACATCAAATGACCATAACTTTTGACTGGGGTATCGTAACGACTATTATAATATATCAAATCGGAGCTCGTCTCGATCCATAAAATAATTGTTGGCCTCGGAATGGAACCTGATTTCTATACCCAAATTCCATCGTTTACATAACTTATCGAGGGTTTTAAGATTGATCGTAAATTTGTGGTTTACTTACCTTCGATATGATTCAATAGAGCTGTAAATGAGATATTGGATGCGACAAAGGTTTCTTTATTTATTTGGTCAATAAATCTGTATTCTTCCTAAAAAAAACTATGGGTGCAGAAAAAGAAAGGGGCTAGTTTTCATAATTTCGAAAATAACAAAACATTTGATGAATCAGATTTCCAACATCAAATGACCATAAATTTTGACTGGGGTATCGTAACGACTATTATAATATATCAAATTGGAGCTCGTTTCGATCCATACAATAATTTTTCGCCTCGGAATGGAACCTGATTTCTGTACTCAAATTCCATCATGTACATAACTTATCGATAGTTTTAAGATTTTGTTGTAAATTTGCGGTTTACTTACCTTCGATATGATTCAATAGAGCTGTCAATGAGATATTGGTTCCGACAAAGGTTTCTTTATTTATTAGGTCATTAAATCTGTATTCTTCCTAAAAACGTATGGGAGCAGAAAAAGAAAGGGGCTAGTTTTCAAAACTTCAAAAATACGAAAACATTTGATGAATCAGACTTCCAACATCAAATGACCATAACTTTTAACTGGGGTATCGTAACGACTATTATAATATATCAAAATCGGAGCTCGTCTCGATCCATACAATAATTGTTGGCCTAGCATTGGAACCGGATTTCTGTACACAAATTCCATCGTTTACATAACATATCGAGGGTTTTAAGATTTTGTCGTAAATTTCGGGTTTACTTACTTTCGATTTGAATCAATAGAGCTGTAAATGAGATATTGCATCCGACAAAGGTTTCTATATTTATTTGGTCAATAAATCTTTATTCTTCCTAAAAAACTAAGGGAGCAGAAAAAGAAAGGGGCTAGTTTTCATAAATTCAAAAATAACAAAACATTTGATGAATCAGACTTCCAACATCAAATGACCATAACTTTTGACTGGGGTATCGTAACGACTATTATAATATATCAAATCGGAGCTCGTCTAGATCCATAAAATAATTGTTGGCCTCGGAATGGAACCTGATTTCTATACCCAAATTCCATCGTTTACATAACTTATCGAGGGTTTTAAGATTGATCGTAAATATGTGGTTTACTTACCTTCGATATGATTCAATAGAGCTGTAAATGAGATATTGGATCCGACAAAGGTTTCTTTATTTATTTGGTAAATAAATCTGTATTCTTCCTAAAAAAAACTATGGGAGCAGAAAAAGAATGGGGCTAGTTTTCATAATTTCGAAAATAACAAAACATTTGATGAATCAGATTTCCAACATCAAATGACCATAAATTTTGACTGGGGTATCGTAACGACTATTATAATATATCAAATCGGCGCTCGTCTCGATCCATAAAATAATTGTTGGCCTCGGAATGGAACCTGATTTCTATACCCAAATTCCATCGTTTACATAACTTATCGAGGGTTTTAAGATTGATCGTAAATTTGTGGTTTACTTACCTTCGATATGATTCAATAGAGCTGTAAATGAGATATTGGATCCGACAAAGGTTTCTTTATTTATTTGGTCAATAAATCTGTATTCTTCCTAAAAAAAACTATGGGAGCAGAAAAAGAAAGGGGCTAGTTTTCATAATTTGGAAAATAACAAAACATTTGATGAATCACACTTCCAACATCAAATGACCATAACTTTTGACTGGGGTATCGTAACGACTATTATAATATATCAAATCGGAGCTCGTCTCGATCCATACAATAATTTTTGGCCTCGGAATGGAACCTGATTTCTGTACCCAAATTCCATCGTGTATATAACTTATCGATGGTTTTAAGATTTTGTCGTAAATTTGCGGTTTACTTACCTTCGATATGATTCAATAGAGCTGTCAATGAGATATTGGTTCCGACAAAGGTTTCTTTATTTATTAGGTCATTAAATCTGTATTCTTCCTAAAAACTTATGGGAGCAGAAAAAGAAAGGGGCTAGTTTTCAAAACTTCAAAAATACGAAAACATTTGATGAATCAGACTTCCAACATCAAATGACCATAACTTTTAACTGGGGTATCGTAACGACTATTATAATATATCAAAATCGGAGCTCGTCTCGATCCATACAATAATTGTTGGCCTAGCATTGGAACCGGATTTCTGTACACAAATTCCATCGTTTACATAACATATCGAGGGTTTTAAGATTTTGTCGTAAATTTCGGGTTTACTTACTTTCGATTTGAATCAATAGAGCTGTAAATGAGATATTGCATCCGACAAAGGTTTCTATATTTATTTGGTCAATAAATCTTTATTCTTCCTAAAAAACTAAGGGAGCAGAAAAAGAAAGGGGCTAGTTTTCATAAATTCAAAAATAACAAAACATTTGATGAATCAGACTTCCAACATCAAATGACCATAACTTTTGACTGGGGTATCGTAACGACTATTATAATATATCAAATCGGAGCTCGTCTCGATCCATAAAATAATTGTTGGCCTCGGAATGGAACCTGATTTCTATACCCAAATTCCATCGTTTACATAACTTATCGAGGGTTTTAAGATTGATCGTAAATTTGTGGTTTACTTACCTTCGATATGATTCAATAGAGCTGTAAATGAGATATTGGATCCGACAAAGGTTTCTTTATTTATTTGGTCAATAAATCTGTATTCTTCCTAAAAAAAACTATGGGAGTAGAAAAAGAAAGGGGCTAGTTTTCATAATTTCGAAAATAACAAAACATTTGATGAATCAGATTTCCAACATCAAATGACCATAAATTTTGACTGGGGTATCGTAACGACTATTATAATATATCAAATCGGAGCTCGTCTCGATCCATAAAATAATTGTTGGCCTCAGAATGGAACCTGATTTCTATACCCAAATTCCATCGTTTACATAACTTATTGAGGGTTTTAAGATTGATCGTAAATTTGTGGTTTACTTACCTTCGATATGATTCAATAGAGCTGTAAATGAGATATTGGATCCGACAAAGGTTTCTTTATTTATTTGGTCAATAAATCTGTATTCTTCCTAAAAAAAACTATGGGAGCAGAAAAAGAAAGGGGCTAGTTTTCATAATTTCGAAAATAACAAAACATTTGATGAATCAGACTTCCAACATCAAATGACCATAACTTTTGACTGGGGTATCGTAACGACTATTATAATATATCAAATCGGAGCTCGTCTCGATCCATACAATAATTGTTGGCCTCGGAATGGAACCTGATTTCTGTACCCAAATTCCATCGTGTATATAACTTATCGATGGTTTTAAGATTTTGTCGTAAATTTGCGGTTTACTTACCTTCGATATGATTCAATAGAGCTGTCAATGAGATATTGGTTCCGACAAAGGTTTCTTTATTTATTAGGTCATTAAATCTGTATTCTTCCTAAAAACGTATGGGAGCAGAAAAAGAAAGGGGCTAGTTTTCAAAACTTCAAAAATACGAAAACATTTGATGAATCAGACTTCCAACATCAAATGACCATAACTTTTAACTGGGGTATCGTAACGACTATTATAATATATCAAAATCGGAGCTCGTCTCGATCCATACAATAATTGTTGGCCTAGCATTGGAACCGGATTTCTGTACACAAATTCCATCGTTTACATAACATATCGAGGGTTTTAAGATTTTGTCGTAAATTTCGGGTTTACTTACTTTCGATTTGAATCAATAGAGCTGTAAATGAGATATTGCATCCGACAAAGGTTTCTATATTTATTTGGTCAATAAATCTTTATTCTTCCTAAAAAACTATGGGAGCAGAAAAAGAAAGGGGCTAGTTTTCATAAATTCAAAAATAACAAAACATTTGATGAATCAGACTTCCAACATCAAATGACCATAACTTTTGACTGGGGTATCGTAACGACTATTATAATATATCAAATCGGAGCTCGTCTCGATCCATACAATAATTGTTGGCCTCGGAATGGAACCTGATTTTTGTACCCAAATTCTATCGTTTACATAACTTATCGAGGGTTTGAAGATTTAGTCGTAAATTTGTGGTTTACTTACCTTCGATTTGTTTCAATAGAGCTGTCAAGGAAATATTGTTTCCGAAAAAGGTTTCTTTATTTATTTGGTCATTAAATCTCTATTCTTCCTAAAAAACTATGGGAGCAGAAAAAGAAAAGGGCTAGTTTTCAAAACTTCAAAAATAACAAAACATTGGATGAATCAGATTTCCAACATCAAATCACCATAACTTTTGACTGGGGTATCGTAACGACTATTATAATATATCAAATCGGAGCTCGTCTCGATCCATAAAATAATTGTTGGCCTCGGAATGGAACCTGATTTCTTTACCCAAATTACATCGTTTACATAACTTATCGAGGGTTTTAAGATTGATCGTAAATTTGCGGTTTACTTACCTTCGATATGATTCAATAGAGCTGTAAATGAGATATTGGATCCGACAAAGGTTTCTTTATTTATTTGGTCAATAAATCTGTATTCTTCCTAAAAAAAACTATGGGAGCAGAAAAAGAAAGGGGCTAGTTTTCATAATTTCGAAAATAACAAAACATTTGATGAATCACACTTCCAACATCAAATGACCATAACTTTTGACTGGGGTATCGTAACGACTATTATAATATATCAAATTGGAGCTCGTTTCGATCCATACAATAATTTTTTGCCTCGGAATGGAACCTGATTTCTGTACCCAAATTCCTTCGTGCACATAACTTATCGATAGTTTTAAGATTTTGTTGTAAATTTGCGGTTTACTTACCTTCGATATGATTCAATAGAGCTGTCAATGAGATATTGGTTCCGACAAAGGTTTCTTTATTTATTTGGTCATTAAATCTGTATTCTTCCTAAAAAAACTATGGGAGCAGAAAAAGAAAGGGGCTAGTTTTCAAAACTTCAAAAATACGTAAACATTTGATGAATCAGACTTCCAACATCAAATGACCATAACTTTTAACTCGGGTATTGTAACGACTATTATAATATATCGAAATCGGAGCTAGTCTCGATCCATACAATAATTGTTAGCCTAGCATTATAACCTGATTTCCGTACCCAAATTCCATCGTTTACATAACTTATCGAGGGTTTGAAGATTTTGTCGTAAATTTCCGGTTTTCTTACTTTCGATTTGATTCAATAGAGCTGTAAATGAGATATTGGATCCGACAAAGGTTTCTTTATTTTTTTGGTCATTAAATCTGTATTCTTCCTAAAAACGTATGGGAGCAGAAAAAGAAAGGGGCTAGTTTTCAAAACTTCAAAAATACGAAAACATTTGATGAATCAGACTTCCAACATCAAATGACCATAACTTTTAACTGGGGTATCGTAACGACTATTATAATATATCAAAATCGGAGCTCGTCTCGATCCATACAATAATTGTTGGCCTAGCATTGGAACCGGATTTCTGTAAACAAATTCCATCGTTTACATAACTTATCGAGGGTTTTAAGATTTTGTCGTAAATTTCGGGTTTACTTACTTTCGATTTGAATCAATAGAGCTGTAAATGAGATATTGCATCCGACAAAGGTTTCTTTATTTATTTGGTCAATAAATCTGTATTCTTCCTAAAAAACTATGGGAGCAGAAAAAGAAAGGGGCTAAGTTTTCAAAACTTCAAAAATACCAAAACATTTGATGAATCAGACTTCCAACATCAAATGACCATAACTTTTAACTCGGGTATTGTAACGACTATTATAATATATCAAAATCGGAGCTCGTCTCGATCCATACAATAATTGTTGGCCTAGCATTATAACCTGATTTCCGTACCCAAATTCCATCGTTTACATAACTTATCGAGGGTTTGAAGATTTTGTCGTAAATTTCCGGTTTACTTACTTTCGATTTGATTCAATAGAGCTGTAAATGAGATATTGGATCCGACAAAGGTTTCTTTATTTTCTTGGTCATTAAATCTGTATTCTTCCTAAAAACGTATGGGAGCAGAAAAAGAAAGGGGCTAGTTTTCAAAACTTCAAAAATACGAAAACATTTGATGAATCAGACTTCCAACATCAAATAACCATAACTTTTAACTGGGGTATCGTAACGACTATTATAATATATCAAAATCGGAGCTCGTCTCGATCCATACAATAATTGTTGGCCTAGCATTGGAACCTGATTTCTGTACCCAAATACCATCGTTTACAAAACTTATCGAGGGTTTTAAGATTTTGTCTTAAATTTCCGGTTTACTTACCTGCGATTTGAATCAATAGAGCTGTAAATGAGATATTGGCTCCGGAAAAGGTTTCTTTATTTATTTGGTCCATAAATCTGTATTCTTCCTAAAAAACTATGGGAGCAGAAAAAGAAAGGGGCTAGTTTTCATAATTTCAAAAATAACAAAACATTTGATGAATCAGACTTCCAACATCAAATGACCATAACTTTTGACTGGGGTATCGTGACGACTATTATAATATATCAAATCGGAGTTCGTCTCGATCGATACTATAATTGTTGGCCTCGGAATGGAACCTGATTTCTGTACCCAAATTCCATCGTGTATATAACTTATCGATGGTTTTAAGATTTTGTCGTAAATTTGCGGTTTACTTACCTTCGATATGATTCAATAGAGCTGTCAATGAGATATTGGATCCGACAAAGGTTTCTTTATTTTTTTGGTCATTAAATCTGTATTCTTCCTAAAAACGTATGGGAGCAGAAAAAGAAAGGGGCTAGTTTTCAAAACTTCAAAAATACGAAAACATTTGATGAATCAGACTTCCAACATCAAATGACCATAACTTTTAACTGGGGTATCGTAACGACTATTATAATTTATCAAAATCGGAGCTCGTCTCGATCCATACAATAATTGTTGGCCTAGCATTGGAACCGGATTTCTGTACACAAATTCAATCGTTTACATAACTTATCGAGGGTTTGAAGATTTTGTCGTAAATTTCCGGTTTACTTACTTTCGATTTGATT
Source organism: Hippophae tibetana (assembly GCA_037013495.1). Classification (NCBI taxonomy): domain Eukaryota; kingdom Viridiplantae; phylum Streptophyta; class Magnoliopsida; order Rosales; family Elaeagnaceae; genus Hippophae; species Hippophae tibetana. The sequence continues at coordinate 82,713,873 of CM072801.1, forward strand.
CAATAGAGCTGTAAATGAGATATTGGATCCGACAAAGGTTTCTTTATTTTCTTGGTCATTAAATCTGTATTCTTCCTAAAAACGTATGGGAGCAGAAAAAGAAAGGGGCTAGTTTTCATAATTTCAAAAATAACAAAACATTTAATAAATCAGACTTCCAACATCAAATTACCATAACTTTTGACTGGGGTATCGTAACGACTATTATAATTTATCAAAATCGGAGCTCGTCTCGATCCATACAATAATTGTTGGCCTAGCATTGGAACCGGATTTCTGTACACAAATTCCATCGTTTACATAACATATCGAGCGTTTTAAGATTTTGTCGTAAATTTCGGGTTTACTTACTTTCGATTTGAATCAATAGAGCTGTAAATGAGATATTGCATCCGACAAAGGTTTCTTTATTTATTTGGTCAATAAATCTTTATTCTTCCTAAAAAACTATGGGAGCAGAAAAAGAAAGGGGCTAGTTTTCATAAATTCAAAAATAACAAAACATTTGATGAATCAGACTTCCAACATCAAAAGACCATAACTTTTGACTGGGGTATCGTAACGACTATTATAATATATCAAATCGGAGCTCGTCTCGATCCATACAATAATTGTTGGCCTCGGAATGGAACCTGATTTCTGTACCCAAATTCCATCGTTTACATAACTTATCGAGGGTTTTAAGATTTTGTCGTAAATTTGTGGTTTACTTACCTTCGATTTGCTTCAATAGAGCTGTCAATGAAATATTGTTTCCGAAAAAGGTTTCTTTATTTATTTGGTCATTAAATTTGTATTCTTCCTAAAAAACTATGGGAGCAGAAAAAGAAAAGGGCTAGTTTTCAAAACTTCAAAAATAACAAAACATTGGATGAATCAGATTTCCAACATCAAATGACCATAACTTTTGACTGGGGTATCGTAACGACTATTATAATATATCAAATCGGAGCTCGTCTCGATCCATAAAATAATTGTTGGCCTCAAAATGGAACCTGATTTCTGTACCCAAATTCCATCGTTTACATAACTTATCGAGGGTTTTAAGATTGGTCGTAAATTTGCGGTTTACTTACCTTCGATATGATTCAATAGAGCTGTAAATGAGATATTGGATCCGACAAAGGTTTCTTTATTTATTTGGTCAATAAATCTGTATTCTTCCTAAAAAAACTATGGGAGCAGAAAAAGAAAGGGGCTAGTTTTCATAATTTCGAAAATAACAAAACATTTGATGAATCACACTTCCAACATCAAATGACCATAACTTTTGACTGGGGTATCGTAACGACTATTATAATATATCAAATTGGATCTCGTTTCGATCCATACAATAATTTTTTGCCTCGGAATGGAACCTGATTTCTGTACCCAAATTCCTTCGTGTACATAACTTATCGATAGTTTTAAGATTTTGTTGTAAATTTGCGGTTTACTTACCTTCGATATGATTCAATAGAGCTGTCAATGAGATATTGGTTCCGACAAAGGTTTCTTTATTTATTTGGTCATTAAATCTGTATTCTTCCTAAAAAAACTATGGGAGCAGAAAAAGAAAGGGGCTAGTTTTCAAAACTTCAAAAATACGTAAACATTTGATGAATCAGACTTCCAACATCAAATGACCATAACTTTTAACTCGGGTATTGTAACGACTATTATAATATATCGAAATCGGAGCTAGTCTCGATCCATACAATAATTGTTAGCCTAGCATTATAACCTGATTTCCGTACCCAAATTCCATCGTTTACATAACTTATCGAGGGTTTGAAGATTTTGTCGTAAATTTCCGGTTTTCTTACTTTCGATTTGATTCAATAGAGCTGTAAATGAGATATTGGATCCGACAAAGGTTTCTTTATTTTTTTGGTCATTAAATCTGTATTCTTCCTAAAAACGTATGGGAGCAGAAAAAGAGAGGGGCTAGTTTTCAAAACTTCAAAAATACGAAAACATTTGATGAATCAGACTTCCAACATCAAATGACCATAACTTTTAACTGGGGTATCGTAACGACTATTATAATATATCAAAATCGGAGCTCGTCTCGATCCATACAATAATTGTTGGCCTAGCATTGGAACCGGATTTCTGTACACAAATTCCATCGTTTACATAACTTATCGAGGGTTTTAAGATTTTGTCGTAAATTTCGGGTTTACTTACTTTCGATTTGAATCAATAGAGCTGTAAATGAGATATTGCATCCGACAAAGGTTTCTTTATTTATTTGGTCAATAAATCAGTATTCTTCCTAAAAAACTATGGGAGCAGAAAAAGAAAGGGGCTAAGTTTTCAAAACTTCAAAAATACCAAAACATTTGATGAATCAGACTTCCAACATCAAATGACCATAACTTTTAACTCGGGTATTGTAACGACTATTATAATATATCAAAATCGGAGCTCGTCTCGATCCATACAATAATTGTTGGCCTAGCATTATAACCCGATTTCCGTACCCAAATTCCATCGTTTACATAACTTATCGAGGGTTTGAAGATTTTGTCGTAAATTTCCGGTTTACTTACTTTCGATTTGATTCAATAGAGCTGTAAATGAGATATTGGATCCGACAAAGGTTTCTTTATTTTCTTGGTCATTAAATCTGTATTCTTCCTAAAAACGTATGGGAGCAGAAAAAGAAAGGGGCTAGTTTTCAAAACTTCAAAAATACGAAAACATTTGATGAATCAGACTTCCAACATCAAATAACCATAACTTTTAACTGGGGTATCGTAACGACTATTATAATATATCAAAATCGGAGCTCGTCTCGATCCATACAATAATTGTTGGCCTAGCATTGGAACCTGATTTCTGTACCCAAATTCCATCGTTTACAAAACTTATCGAGGGTTTTAAGATTTTGTCTTAAATTTCCGGTTTACTTACCTGCGATTTGAATCAATAGAGCTGTAAATGAGATATTGGCTCCGGAAAAGGTTTCTTTATTTATTTGGTCCATAAATCTGTATTCTTCCTAAAAAACTATGGGAGCAGAAAAAGAAAGGGGCTAGTTTTCATAATTTCAAAAATAACAAAACATTTGATGAATCAGACTTCCAACATCAAATGACCATAACTTTTGACTGGGGTATCGTGACGACTATTATAATATATCAAATCGGAGTTCGTCTCGATCGATACTATAATTGTTGGCCTCGGAATGGAACCTGATTTCTGTACCCAAATTCCATCGTGTATATAACTTATCGATGGTTTTAAGATTTTGTCGTAAATTTGCGGTTTACTTACCTTCGATATAATTCAATAGAGCTGTCAATGAGATATTGGATCCGACAAAGGTTTCTTTATTTTTTTGGTCATTAAATCTGTATTCTTCCTAAAAACGTATGGGAGCAGAAAAAGAAAGGGGCTAGTTTTCAAAACTTCAAAAATACGAAAACATTTGATGAATCAGACTTCCAACATCAAATGACCATAACTTTTAACTGGGGTATCGTAACGACTATTATAATTTATCAAAATCGGAGCTCGTCTCGATCCATACAATAATTGTTGGCCTAGCATTGGAACCGGATTTCTGTACACAAATTCCATCGTTTACATAACATATCGAGCGTTTTAAGATTTTGTCGTAAATTTCGGGTTTACTTACTTTCGATTTGAATCAATAGAGCTGTAAATGAGATATTGCATCCGACAAAGGTTTCTTTATTTATTTGGTCAATAAATCTTTATTCTTCCTAAAAAACTATGGGAGCAGAAAAAGAAAGGGGCTAGTTTTCATAAATTCAAAAATAACAAAACATTTGATGAATCAGACTTCCAACATCAAATGACCATAACTTTTGACTGGGGTATCGTAACGACTATTATAATATATCAAATCGGAGCTCGTCTCGATCCATACAATAATTGTTGGCCTCGGAATGGAACCTGATTTCTGTACCCAAATTCCATCGTTTACATAACTTATCGAGGGTTTTAAGATTTTGTCGTAAATTTGTGGTTTACTTACCTTCGATTTGCTTCAATAGAGCTGTCAATGAAATATTGTTTCCGAAAAAGGTTTCTTTATTTATTTGGTCATTAAATTTGTATTCTTCCTAAAAAACTATGGGAGCAGAAAAAGAAAAGGGCTAGTTTTCAAAACTTCAAAAATAACAAAACATTGGATGAATCAGATTTCCAACATCAAATGACCATAACTTTTGACTGGGGTATCGTAACGACTATTATAATATATCAAATCGGAGCTCGTCTCGATCCATAAAATAATTGTTGGCCTCAAAATGGAACCTGATTTCTGTACCCAAATTCCATCGTTTACATAACTTATCGAGGGTTTTAAGATTGGTCGTAAATTTGCGGTTTACTTACCTTCGATATGATTCAATAGAGCTGTAAATGAGATATTGGATCCGACAAAGGTTTCTTTATTTATTTGGTCAATAAATCTGTATTCTTCCTAAAAAAACTATGGGAGCAGAAAAAGAAAGGGGCTAGTTTTCATAATTTCGAAAATAACAAAACATTTGATGAATCACACTTCCAACATCAAATGACCATAACTTTTGACTGGGGTATCGTAACGACTATTATAATATATCAAATTGGAGCTCGTTTCGATCCATACAATAATTTTTTGCCTCGGAATGGAACCTGATTTCTGTACCCAAATTCCTTCGTGTACATAACTTATCGATAGTTTTAAGATTTTGTTGTAAATTTGCGGTTTACTTACCTTCGATATGATTCAATAGAGCTGTCAATGAGATATTGGTTCCGACAAAGGTTTCTTTATTTATTTGGTCATTAAATCTGTATTCTTCCTAAAAAAACTATGGGAGCAGAAAAAGAAAGGGGCTAGTTTTCAAAACTTCAAAAATACGAAAACATTTGATGAATCAGACTTCCAACATCAAATGACCATAACTTTTAACTCGGGTATCGTAACGACTATTATAATATATCAAAATCGGAGCTCGTCTCGATCCATACAATAATTGTTGGCCTAGCATTATAACCTGATTTCCGTACCCAAATTCCATCGTTTACATAACTTATCGAGGGTTTGAAGATTTTGTCGTAAATTTCCGGTTTTCTTACTTTCGATTTGATTCAATAGAGCTGTAAATGAGATATTGGATCCGACAAAGGTTTCTTTATTTTTTTGGTCATTAAATCTGTATTCTTCCTAAAAATGTATGGGAGCAGAAAAAGAAAGGGGCTAGTTTTCAAAACTTCAAAAATACGAAAACATTTGATGAATCAGACTTCTAACATCAAATGACCATAACTTTTAACTGGGGTATCGTAACGACTATTATAATATATCAAAATCGGAGCTCGTCTCGATCCATACAATAATTGTTGGCCTAGCATTGGAACCGGATTTCTGTACACAAATTCCATCGTTTACATAACTTATCGAGGGTTTTAAGATTTTGTCGTAAATTTCGGGTTTACTTACTTTCGATTTGAATCAATAGAGCTGTAAATGAGATATTGCATCCGACAAAGGTTTCTTTATTTATTTGGTCAATAAATCTGTATTCTTCCTAAAAAACTATGGGAGCAGAAAAAGAAAGGGGCTAAGTTTTCAAAACTCAAAAATACGAAAACATTTGATGAATCAGACTTCCAACATCAAATGACCATAACTTTTAACTCGGGTATTGTAACGACTATTATAATATATCAAAATCGGAGCTCGTCTCGATCCATACAATAATTGTTGGCCTAGCATTATAACCCGATTTCCGTACCCAAATTCCATCGTTTACATAACTTATCGAGGGTTTGAAGATTTTGTCGTAAATTTCCGGTTTACTTACTTTCGATTTGATTCAATAGAGCTGTAAATGAGATATTGGATCCGACAAAGGTTTCTTTATTTTCTTGGTCATTAAATCTGTATTCTTCCTAAAAACGTATGGGAGCAGAAAAAGAAAGGGGCTAGTTTTCAAAACTTCAAAAATACGAAAACATTTGATGAATCAGACTTCCAACATCAAATGACCATAACTTTTAACTGGGGTATCGTAACGACTATTATAATATATCAAAATCGGAGCTCGTCTCGATCCATACAATAATTGTTGGCCTAGCATTGGAACCTGATTTCTGTACCCAAATTCCATCGTTTACAAAACTTATCGAGGGTTTTAAGATTTTGTCGTAAATTTGCGGTTTGCTTACCTTCGATTTGCTTCAATAGAGCTGTCAATGAAATATTGTTTCCGAAAAAGGTTTCTTTATTTATTTGGTCATTAAATTTGTATTCTTCCTAAAAAACTATGGGAGCAGAAAAAGAAAAGGGCTAGTTTTCAAAACTTCAAAAATAACAAAACATTGGATGAATCAGATTTCCAACATCAAATGACCATAACTTTTGACTAGGGTATCGTAACGACTATTATAATATATCAAATCGGAGCTCGTCTCGATCCATAAAATAATTGTTGGCCTCAGAATGGAACCTGATTTCTGTACCCAAATTCCATCGTTTACATAACTTATCGAGGGTTTTAAGATTGGTCGTAAATTTGCGGTTTACTTACCTTCGATATGATTCAATAGAGCTGTAAATGAGATATTGCATCCGACAAAGGTTTCTTTATTTATTTGGTCAATAAATCTGTATTCTTCCTAAAAAATATGGGAGCAGAAAAAGAAAGGGGCTAGTTTTCATAATTTCGAAAATAACAAAACATTTGATGAATCACACTTCCAACATCAAATGACCATAACTTTTGACTGGGGTATCGTAACGAATATTATAATATATCAAATTGGAGCTCGTTTCGATCCATACAATAATTTTTTGCCTCGGAATGGAACCTGATTTCTGTACCCAAATTCCTTCGTGTACATAACTTATCGATAGTTTTAAGATTTTGTTGTAAATTTGCGGTTTACTTACCTTCGATATGATTCAATAGAGCTGTCAATGAGATATTGGTTCCGAAAACGGTTTCTTTATTTATTTGGTCATTAAATCTGTATTCTTCCTAAAAAAACTATGGGAGCAGAAAAAGAAAGGGGTTAGTTTTCAAAACTTCAAAAATACGAAAACATTTGATGAATCAGACTTCCAACATCAAATGACCATAACTTTTTACTCGGGTATCGTAACGACTATTATAATATATCAAAATCGGAGCTCGTCTCGATCCATACAATAATTGTTGGCCTAGCATTATAACCCGATTTCCGTACCCAAATTCCATCGTTTACATAACTTATCGAGGGTTTGAAGATTTTGTCGTAAATTTCCGGTTTACTTACTTTCTATTTGATTCAATAGAGCTGTAAATGAGATATTGGATCCGACAAAGGTTTCTTTATTTTCTTGGTCATTAAATCTGTATTCTTCCTAAAAACGTATGGGAGCAGAAAAAGAAAGGGGCTAGTTTTCAAAACTTCAAAAATACGAAAACATTTGATGAATCAGACTTCCAACATCAAATGACCATAACTTTTAACTGGGGTATCGTAACGACTATTATAATATATCAAAATCTGAGCTCGTCTCGATCCATACAATAATTGTTGGCCTAGCATTGGAACCTGATTTCTGTACCCAAATTCCATCGTTTACAAAACTTATCGAGGGTTTTAAGATTTTGTCTTAAATTTCCGGTTTACTTACCTCCGATTTGAATCAATAGAGCTGTAAATGAGATATTGGCTCCGAAAAAGGTTTCTTTATTTATTTGGTCCATAAATATGTATTCTTCCTAAAAAACTATGGGAGCAGAAAAAGAAAGGGGCTAGTTTTCATAATTTCAAAAATAACAAAACATTTAATGAATCAGACTTCCAACATCAAATGACCATAACTTTTGACTGGGTATCGTGACGACTATTATAATATATCAAATCGGAGTTCGTCTCGATCCATACTATAATTGTTGGCCTCGGAATGGAACCTGATTTCTGTACCCAAATTCCATCGTGTATATAACTTATCTATGGTTTTAAGATTTTGTCGTAAATTTGCGGTTTACTTACCTTCGATATGATTCAATAGAGCTGTCAATGAGATATTGGATCCGACAAAGGTTTCTTTATTTTTTTGGTCATTAAATCTGTATTCTTCCTAAAAACGTATGGGAGCAGAAAAAGAAAGGGGCTAGTTTTCATAATTTCAAAAATAACAAAACATTTGATGAATGAGACTTCCAACATCAAATGACCATAACTTTGGACTGGGGTATCGTAACGACTATTATAATATATCAAAATCGGAGCTCGTCTCGATCCATACAATAATTGATGGCCTCGCATTGGAACCTGATTTCTGTACCCAAATTCCATCGTTTACAAAACTTATCGAGGGTTTTAAGATTTTGTCGTAAATTTCCGGTTTACTTACCTGCGATTTGAATCAATAGAGCTGTAAATGAGATATTGGCTCCGAAAAAGGTTTCTTTATTTATTTGGTCCATAAATCTGTATTCTTCCTAAAAAACTATGGGAGGAGAAAAAGAAAGGGGCTAGTTTTCATAATTTCAAAAATAACAAAACATTTGATGAATCAGACTTCCAACATCAAATGACCATAACTTTTGACTGGGGTATCGTAACGACTATTATAATATATCAAATCGGAACTCGTCTCGATCCATACAATAATTGTTGGCCTCGGAATGGAACCTGATTTCTGTACCCAAATTCTATCGTTTACATAACTTATCGATGGTTTTAAGATTTTGTCGTAAATTTGCGGTTTACTTACCTTCGATTTGCTTCAATAGAGCTGTGAATGAAATATTGTTTCCGAAAAAGGTTTCTTTATTTATTTGGTCATTAAATCTGTATTCTTCCTAAAAAACTATGGGAGCAGAAAAAGAAAAGGGCTAGTTTTCAAAACTTCAAAAATAACAAAACATTGGATGAATCAGATTTCCAACATCAAATGACCATAAATTTTGACTGGGGTATCGTAACGACTATTATAATATATCAAATCGGAGCTCGGCTCGATCCATAAAATAATTGTTGGCCTCGGAATGGAACCTGATTTCTGTAAGCAAATTCCATCGTTTACATAACTTATCGAGGGTTTTAAGATTGATCGTAAATTTGCGGTTTACTTACCTTCGATATGATTCAATAGAGCTGTAAATGAGATATTGGATCCGACAAAGGTTTCTTTATTTATTTGGTCAATAAATCTGTATTCTTCCTAAAAAAAACTATGGGAGCAGAAAAAGAAAGGGGCTAGTTTTCATAATTTCAAAAATAACAAAACATTTGATGAATCACACTTCCAACATCAAATGACCATAACTTTTGACTGGGGTATCGTAACGACTATTATAATATATCAAATTGGAGCTCGTCTCGATCCATACAATAATTGTTGGCTTCGTAATGGAACCTGATTTCTGTACCCAAATTCCATCGTGTACATAACTTATCGATAGTTTTAAGATTTTGTTGTAAATTTGCGGTTTACTTACCTTCGATATGATTCAATAGAGCTGTCAATGAGATATTGGTTCCGAAAACGGTTTCTTTATTTATTTGGTCATTAAATCTGTATTCTTCCTAAAAAAACTATGGGAGCAGAAAAAGAAAGGGGCGAGTTTTCAAAACTTCAAAAATACGAAAACATTTGATGCATCAGACTTCCAACATCAAATGACCATAACTTTTAACTCGGGTATTGTAACGACTATTATAATATATAAAAATCGGAGCTCGTCTCGATCCATACAATAATTGTTGGCCTAGCATTATAACCTGATTTCCGTACCCAAATTCCATCGTTTACATAACTTATCGAGGGTCTGAAGATTTTGTCCTAAATTTCCGGTTTACTTACTTTCGATTTGATTCAATAGAGCTGTAAATGAGATATTGGATCCGACAAAGGTTTCTTTATTTTTTTGGTCATTAAATCTGTATTCTTCCTAAAAACGTATGGGATCAGAAAAAGAAAGGGGCTAGTTTTCAAAACTTCAAAAATACGAAAACATTTGATGAATCAGACTTCCAACATCAAATGACCATAACTTTTGACTGGGGTATCGTAACGAATATTATAATATATCAAATTGGAGCTCGTTTCGATCCATACAATAATTTTTCGCCTCGGAATGGAACCTGATTTCTGTACCCAAATTCCTTCGTGTACATAACTTATCGATAGTTTTAAGATTTTGTTGTAAATTTGCGGTTTACTTACCTTCGATATGATTCAATAGAGCTGTCAATGAGATATTGGTTTCGACAAAGGTTTCTATATTTTTTTGGTCATTAAATCTGTATTCTTCCTAAAAAAACTATGGGAGCAGAAAAAGAAAGGGGCTAGTTTTCAAAACATCAAAAATACGAAAACATTTGATGAATCAGACTTCCAACATCAAATGACCATAACTTTTAACTGGGGTATCGTAACGACTATTATAATATATCAAAATCGGAGCTCGTCTCGATCCATACAATAATTGTTGGCCTAGCATTGGAACCGGATTTCTGTACACAAATTCCATCGTTTACATAACTTATCGAGGGTTTTAAGATTTCGTCGTAAATTTCGAGTTTACTTACTTTCGATTTGAATCAATAGAGCTGTAAATGAGATATTGCATCCGACAAAGGTTTCTTTATTTATTTGGTCAATAAATCTTTATTCTTCCTAAAAAACTATGGGAGCAGAAAAAGAAAGGGGCTAAATTTCATAAATTCAAAAATAACAAAACATTTGATGAATCAGACTTCCAACATCAAATGACCATAACTTTTGACTGGGGTATCGTAACGACTATTATAATATATCAAATCGGAGCTCGTCTCGATCCATACAATAATTGTTGGCCTCGGAATGGAACCTGATTTCTGTACCCAAATTCTATCGTTTACATAACTTATCGATGGTTTTAGGATTTTCGTAAATTTGCGGTTTACGTACCTTCGATTTGCTTCAATAGAGCTATCAATGAAATATTGTTTCCGAAAAAGGTTTCTTTATTTATTTGGTCATTAAATCTGTATTCTTCCTAAAAAACTATGGGAGCAGAAAAAGAAAAGGGCTAGTTTTCAAAACTTCAAAAATAACAAAACATTGGATGAATCAGATTTCCAACATCAAATGACCATAAATTTTGACTGGGGTATCGTAACGACTATTATAATATATCAAATCGGAGCTCGTCTCGATCCATAAAATAATTGTTGGCCTCGGAATGGAACCTGATTTCTGTACCCAAATTCCATCGTTTACATAACTTATCGAGGGTTTTAAGATTGATCCTAAATTTGCGGTTTACTTACCTTCGATATGATTCAATAGAGCTGTAAATGAGATATTGGATCCGACAAAGGTTTCTTTATTTATTTGGTCAATAAATCTGTATTCTTCCTAAAAAAAACTATGGGAGCAGAAAAAGAAAGGGGCTAGTTTTCATAATTTCAAAAATAACAAAACATTTGATGAATCACACTTCCAACATCAAATGACCATAACTTTTGACTGGGGTATCGTAACGACTATAATAATATATCAAATTGGAGCTCGTTTCGATCCATACAATAATTTTTCGCCTCGGAATGGAACCTGATTTCTGTACTCAAATTCCATCGTGTGCATAACTTATCGATAGTTTTAAGATTTTGTTGTCAATTTGCGGTTTACTTACCTTCGATATGATTCAATAGAGCTGTCAATGATATATTGGTTCCGAAAACGGTTTCTTTATTTATTTGGTCATTAAATCTGTATTCTTCCTAAGAAAACTATGGGAGCAGAAAAAGAGAGGGGCTAGTTTTCAAAACTTCAAAAATACGAAAACATTTGATGAATCAGACTTCCAACATCAAATGACCATAACTTTTAACTCGGGTATTGTAACGACTATTATAATATATCAAAATCGGAGCTCGTCTCGATCCATACAATAATTGTTGGCCTAGCATTATAACCTGATTTCCGTACCCAAATTCCATCCTTTACATAACTTATCGAGGGTTTGAAGATTTTGTCCTAAATTTCCGGTTTACTTACTTTCGATTTGATTCAATAGAGCTGTAAATGAGATATTGGATCCGACAAAGGTTTCTTTATTTTTTTGGTCATTAAATCTGTATTCTTCCTAAAAACGTATGGGAGCAGAAAAAGAAAGGGGCTAGTTTTCAAAACTTCAAAAATACGAAAACATTTGATGAATGAGACTTCCAACATCAAATGACCATAACTTTTAACTGGGGTATCGTAACGACTATTATAATATATCAAAATCGGAGCTCATCTCGATCCATACAATAATTGTTGGCCTAGCATTGGAACCGGATTTCTGTATACAAATTCCATCGTTTACATAACTTATCGAGGGTTTTAAGATTTTGTCGTAAATTTCGGGTTTACTTACTTTCGATTTGAATCAATAGAGCTGTAAATGAGATATTGCATCCGACAAAGGTTTCTTTATTTATTTAGTCAATAAATCTGTATTCTTCCTAAAAAATATGGGAGCAGAAAAAGAAAGGGGCTAGTTTTCATAAATTCAAAAATAACAAAACATTTGATGAATCAGACTTCCAACATCAAATGACCATAACTTTTGACTGGGGTATCGTAACGACTATTATAATATATCAAATCGGAGCTCGTCTCGATCCATACAATAATTGTTGGCCTCGGAATGGAACCTGATTTCTTTACCCAAATTCCATCGTGTATAGAACTTATCGTTGGTTTTAAGATTTTGTCGTAAATTTGCGTTTTACTTACCTTCGATATGATTCAATAGAGCTGTCAATGAGATATTGGTTCCGACAAAGGTTTCTTTATTTATTAGGTCATTAAATCTGTATTCTTCCTAAAAACGTATGGGAGCAGAAAAAGAAAGGGGCTAGTTTTCAAAACTTCAAAAATACGAAAACATTTGATGAATCAGACTTCCAACATCAAATGACCATAACTTTTAACTGGGGTATCGTAACGACTAATATAATATATCAAAATCGGAGCTCCTCTCGATCCATACAATAATTGTTGGCCTAGCATTGGAACCGGATTTCTGTACACAAATTCCATCGTTTACATAACTTATCGAGGGTTTTAAGATTTTGTCATAAATTTCGGGTTTACTTACTTTCGATTTGAATCAATAGAGCTGTAAATGAGATATTGCATCCGACAAAGGTTTCTTTATTTATTTGGTCAATAAATCTTTATTCTTCCTAAAAAACTATGGGAGCAGAAAAAGAAAGGGGCTAGTTTTCATAAATTCAAAAATAACAAAACATTTGATGAATCAGACTTCCAACATCAAATGACCATAACTTGTGACTGGGGTATCGTAACGACTATTATAATATATCAAATCGGAGCTCGTCTCGATCCATACAATAATTGTTGGCCTCGGAATGGAACCTGATTTTTGTACCCAAATTCTATCGTTTACATAACTTATCGAGGGTTTGAAGATTTTGTCGTAAATTTGCGGTTTACTTACCTTCGATTTGCTTCAATAGAGCTGTCAATGAAATATTGTTTCCGAAAAAGGTTTCTTTATTTATTTGGTCATTAAATCTGTATTCTTCCTAAAAAACTATGGGAGCAGAAAAAGAAAAGGGCTAGTTTTCAAAACTTCAAAAATAACAAAACATTGGATGAATCAGATTTCTAACATCAAATGACCATAACTTTTGACTGGGGTATCGTAACGACTATTATAATATATCAAATCGGAGCTCGTCTCGATCCATAAAATAATTGTTGGCCTCGGAATGGAACCTGATTTCTGTACCCAAATTCCATCGTTTACATAACTTATCGAGGGTTTTAAGATTGATCGTAAATTTGCGGTTTACTTACCTTCGATATGATTCAATAGAGCTGTAAATGAGATATTGGATCCGACAAAGGTTTATTTATTTATTTGGTCAATAAATCTGTATTCTTCCTAAAAAAACTATGGGAGCAGAAAAAGAAAGGGGCTAGTTTTCATAATTTCAAAAATAACAAAACAATTGATGAATCACACTTCCAACATCAAATGACCATAACTTTTGACTGGGGTATCGTAACGACTATTATAATATATCAAATTGCAGCTCGTTTCGATCCATACAATAATTTTTCGCCTCAGAATGGAACCTGATTTCTGTACCCAAATTCCTTCGTGTACATAACTTATCGATAGTTTTAAGATTTTGTTGTAAATTTGCGGTTTACTTACCTTCGATATGATTCAATAGAGCTGTCAATGAGATATTGGTTCCGACAAAGGTTTCTTTATTTATTTGGTCATTAAATCTGTATTCTTCCTAAAAAAACTATGGGAGCAGAAAAAGAAAGGGGCTAGTTTTCAAAACATCAAAAATACGAAAACATTTGATGAATCAGACTTCCAACATCAAATGACCATAACTTTTAACTGGGGTATCGTAACGACTATTATAATATATCAAAATCGGAGCTCGTCTCGATCCATACAATAATTGTTAACATAGCATTGGAACCGGATTTCTGTACACAAATTCCATCGTTTACATACCTTATCGAGGGTTTTAAGATTTTGTCGTAAATTTCGGGTTTACTTACTTTCGATTTGAATCAATAGAGCTGTAAATGAGATATTGCATCCGACAAAGGTTTCTTTATTTATTTGGTCAATAAATCTGTATTCTTCCTAAAAAACTATGGGAGCAGAAAAAGAAAGGGGCTAGTTTTCATAAATTCAAAAATAACAAAACATTTGATGAATCAGACTTCCAACATCAAATGACCATAACTTTTGACTGGGGTATCGTAACGACTATTATAATATATCAAATCGGAGCTCGTCTCGATCCATACAATAATTGTTGGCCTCGGAATGGAACTTGATTTCTGTACCCAAATTCTATCGTTTACATAACTTATCGAGGGTATGAAGATTTTGTCGTAAATTTGCGGTTTACTTACCTTCGATATGATTCAATAGCGCTGTAAATGAGATATTGCGTCCGACAAAGTTTTCTTTATTTATTTGGTCAATAAATCTGTATTCTTCCTAAAAAAACTATGGGAGTAGAAAAAGAAAGGGGCTAGTTTTCATAATTTCAAAAATAACAAAACATTTGATGAATGAGACTTCCAACATCAAATGACCATAACTTTGGACTGGGGTATCGTAACGACTATTATAATATATCAAAATCGAAGCTCGTCTCGATCCATACAATAATTGTTGGCCTAGCATTGGAACCTGATTTTTGTACCCAAATTCCATCGTTTACAAAACTTATCGAGGGTTTTAAGATTTTGTCGTAAATTTCCGGTTTACTTACCTGCGATTTGAATCAATAGAGCTGTAAATGAGATATTGGCTCCGAAAAAGGTTTCTTTATTTATTTGGTCCATAAATCTGTATTCTTCCTAAAAAACTATGGGAGCAGAAAAAGAAATGGGCTAGTTTTTATAATTTCAAAAATAACAAAACATTTGATGAATCAGACTTCCAACATCAAATGACCATAACTTTTGACTGGGGTATCGTAACGACTATTATAATATATCAAATCGGAGCTCGTCTCGATCCATACAATAATTTTTGGCCTAGTATTGGAACCTGATTTCTGTACACAAATTCCATCGTTTACATAACTTATCGAGGGTTTTAAGATTTTGTCGTAAATTTCGGGTTTACTTACTTTCGATTTGAATCAATAGAGCTGTAAATGAGATATTGCATCCGACAAAGGTTTCTTTATTTATTTGGTCATTAAATCTGTATTCTTCCTAAAAAACTATGGGAGCAGAAAAAGAAAGGGGCTAGTTTTCAAAACATCAAAAATACGAAAACATTTGATGAATCAGACTTCCAACATCAAATGACCATAACTTTTAACTGGGGTATCGTAACGACTATTATAATATATCAAAATCGGAGCTCGTCTCGATCCATACAATAATTGTTGGCCTAGCATTCGAACCGTATTTCTGTACACAAATTCCATCGTTTACATAAATTATCGAGGGTTTTAAGATTTTGTCGTAAATTTCGGGTTTACTTACTTTCGATTTGAATCAATAGAGCTGTAAATGAGATATTGCATCCGACAAAGGTTACTTTATTTATTTGGTCAATAAATCTGTATTCTTCCTAAAAAACTATGGGAGCAGAAAAAGAAAGGGGCTAGTTTTCATAAATTCAAAAATAACAAAACATTTGATGAATCAGACTTCCAACATCAAATGACCATAACTTTTGACTGGGGTATCGTAACGACTATTATAATATATCAAATCGGAGCTCGTCTCGATCCATACAATAATTGTTGGCCTCGGAATGGAACCTGATTTCTGTACCCAAATTCTATCGTTTACATAACTTATCGAGGGTTTGAAGATTTTGTCGTAAATTTGCGGTTTACTTACCTTCGATATGATTCATTAGCGCTGTAAATGAGATATTGCGTCCGACAAAGTTTTCTTTATTTATTTGGTAAATAAATCTGTATTCTTCCTAAAAAAACTATGGGTGCAGAAAAAGAAAGGGTCTAGTTTTCATAATTTCAAAAATAACAAAACATTTGTTGAATGAGACTTCCAACATCAAATGACCATAACTTTGGACTGGGGTATCGTAACGACTATTATAATATATCAAAATCGGAGCTCGTCTCGATCCATACAATAATTGTTGGCCTAGCATTGGAACCTGATTTCTGTACCCAAATTCCGTCGTTTACATAACTTATCGAGGGTTTTATGATTTTGTCGTAAATTTGCGGTTTACTTACCTTCGATATGATTCAATAGAGCTGTCAATGAGATATTGGTTCCGACAAGGGTTTCTTTATTTATTTGGTCATTAAATCCGTATTCTTCCTAAAAACGTATGGGAGCAGAAAAAGAAAGGGGCTTGTTTTCAAAGCTTCAAAAATACGAAAACATTTGATGAATCAGACTTCCAACATCAAATGACCATAACTTTTAACTAGGGTGTCGTAACGACTATTATAATATATCAAAATCGAAGCTCATCTCGATCCATACAATAATTGTTGGCCGAGCATTGGAACCTGATTTCCGTACCCAAATTCCATCGTTTACATAACTTATCGATGGTTTGAAGATTTTGTCGTAAATTTCCGGTTTACTTACTTTCGATTTGAATCAATAGAGATGTAAATGAGATATTGGATCCGACAAAGGTTTCTTTATTTATTTGGTCAATAAATCTGTATTCTTCCTAAAAAACTAAGGGAGGAGAAAAAGAAAAGGGCTAGTTTTCATAATTTTAAAAATAACAAAATATTTGATGAATCAGACTTCCAACATCAAATGACCATAACTTTTGACTGGGGTATCGTAACGACTATTGTAATATATCAAAATCGGAGCTCGTCTCGATCCATACAATAATTGTTGGCCTAGCATTGGAACCTGATTTCTGTACCCAAATTCCATCGTTTACAAAACTTATCGAGGGTTTTAATATTTTGTCGTAAATTTCCGGTTTACTTACCTGCGATTTGAATCAATAGAGCTGTAAATGAGATATTGGCTCCGAAAAAGGTTTCTTTATTTATTTGGTCCATAAATCTATATTCTTCCTAAAAAACTATGGGAGCAGAAAAAGAAAGGGGCTAGTTTTCATAATTTCAAAAATAACAAAACATTTGATGAATCAGACTTCCAACATCAAATGACCATAACTTTTGACTGGGGTATCGTAACGACTATTATAATATATCAAATCGGAGCTCGTCTAGATCCATACAATAATTGTTGGCCTCGGAATGGAACCTGATTTCTGTACCCAAATTCCATCGTGTACATAACTTATCGATGGTTTTAAGATTTTGTCGTAAATTTGCGGTTTACTTACCTTCGATATGATTCAATAGAGCTGTCAATGAGATATTGGTTCCGACAAAGGTTTCTTTATTTATTAGGTCATTAAATCTATATTTTTCCTAAAAACGTATGGGAGCAGAAAAAGAAAGGGGCTAGTTTTCAAAACTTCAAAAATACGAAAACATTTGATGAATTAGACTTCCAACATCAAATGACCATAACTTTTAACTCGGGTATCATAACGACTATTATAATATATCAAAATCGGAGCTCGTCTCGATCCATACAATAATTGTTGGCCTAGCATTGGAACCTGATTTCCGTACCCAAATTCCATCGTTTACATAACTTATCGAGGGTTTGAAGATTTTGTTGTAAATTTCTGGTTTACTTACTTTCGATTTGAATCAAGAGAGCTGTAAATGAGATATAGGATCCGACAAAGGTTTCTTTATTTTTTTGGTCATTAAATCTGTATTCTTCCTAAAATCGTATGGGAGCAGAAAAAGAAAGGGGCTAGTCTTCATAATTTCAAAAATACGAAAACATTTGATGAATCAGACTTCCAACATCAAATGACCATAACTTTTAACTGGGATATCGTAACGACTATTATAATATATCAAAATCGGAGCTCGTCGCGATCCATACAATAATTGTTGGCCTAGCATTGGAACCGGATTTCTGTACACAAATTCCATCGTTTACATAACTTATCGAGGGTTTTAAGATTTTGTCGTAAATTTCGGGTTTACTTACTTTCGATTTGAATCAATAGAGCTGTAAGTGAGATATTGCTTCCGACAAAGGTTTCTTTATTTATTTGGTCATTAAATCTGTATTCTTCCTAAAAAACTATGGGAGCAGAAAAAGAAAGGGGCTAGTTTTCATAATTTCAAATATAACAAAACATTTGATGAATCAGACTTCCAACATCAAATGACCATAACTTTTGACTGGGGTATCGTAACGACTATTATAATATATCAAATCGGAGCTCGTCTCGATCCATACAATAATTGTTGGCCTCGGAATGGAACCTGATTTTTGTACCCAAATTCCATCGTTTACATAACTAATCGAGGGTTTTAAGATTTTGTCGTAAATTTGCGGTTTACTTACCTTCGATATGATTCAATAGAGCGGTCAATGAGATATTGGTTCCGACAAAGGTTTCTTTATTTATTTGGTCATTAAATCTGTATTCTTCCTAAAAAACTATGGGAGCAGAAAAAGAAAGGGGCTAGTTTTCATAATTTCAAAAATAACAAAACATTTGATGAATGAGACTTCCAACATCAAATGACCATAACTTTTGACTGGGGTATCGTAACGACTATTATAATATATCAAATCGGAGCTCGTCTCGATCCATACAATAATTGTTGGCCTTGGAATGGAACCTGATTTCTGTACCCAAATTCTATCGTTTACATAACTTATCGAGGGTTTGAAGATTTTGTCGGAAATTTGCGGTTTACTTACCTTCGATATGATTCAATAGCGCTGTAAATGAGATATTGCGTCCGACAAAGGTTTCTTTATTTATTTGGTCAATAAATCTGTATTCTTCCTAAAAAAACTATGGGAGCAGAAAAAGAAAGGGGCTAGTTTTCATAATTTCAAAAATAACAAAACATTTGATGAATGAGACTTCCAACATCAAATGACCATAACTTTGGACTGGGGTATCGTAACGACTATTATAATATATCAAAATCGGAGCTCGTCTCGATCCATACAATAATTGTTGGCCTAGCATTGGAACCTGATTTCTGTACCCAAATTCCATCGTTTACAAAACTTATCGGGGGTTTTAAGATTTTGTCGTAAATTTCCGGTTTACATACCTGCGATTTGAATCAATAGAGCTGTAAATGAGATATTGGCTCCGACAAAGGTTTCTTTATTTATTTGGTCCATAAATCTATATTCTTTCTAAAAAACTATGGGAGCAGAAAAAGAAAGGGGCTAGTTTTCATAATTTCAAAAATAACAAAACATTTGATGAATCACACTTCCAACATCAAATGACCATAACTTTTGACTAGGGTATCGTAACGACTATTATAATATATCAAATTGGAGCTCGTTTCGATCCATACAATAATTGTTCGCCTCGGAATGGAACCTGATTTCTGTACCCAAATTCCATCGTGTACATAACTTATCGATGGTTTTAAGATTTTGTTGTAAATTTGCGGTTTACTTACCTTCGATATGATTCAATAGAGCTGTCAATGAGATATTGGTTCCGACAAAGGTTTCTTTTTTTATTTGGTCATTAAATCTGTATTCTTCCTAAAAAAACTATGGAAGCAGAAAAAGAAAGGGGCTAGTTTTCAAAACTTCAAAAATACGAAAACATTTGATGAATCAGACTTCAACATCAAATGACCATAACTTTTGACTAGGGTATCGTAACGACTATTATAATATATCAAATCGGAGCTCGTCTCGATCCATACAATAGTTGTTGGCCTCGGAATGGAACCTGATTTCTGTACCCAAATTCCATCGTGTACATAACTTATCGATGGTTTTAAGATTTTGTCGTAAATTTGCGGTTTACTTACCTTCGATATGATTCAATAGAGCTGTCAATGAGATATTGGTTCCGACAAAGGTTTCTTTATTTATTAGGTCATTAAATCTGTATTCTTCCTAAAAAACTATGGGAGCAGAAAAAGAAAGGGGCTAGTTTTCAAAACTTCAAAAATAACAAAACATTTGATGAATCAGACTTCCAACATCAAATGACCATAACTTTTGACTGGGGTATCGTAACGACTATTATAATATATCAAATCGGAGCTCGTCTCGATGCATAAAATAATTGTTGGCCTCGGATTGGAACCTGATTTCTGTACCCAAATTCCATCGTTTACATAATTATCGAGGGTTTTAAGATTGATCGTAAATTTGCGGTTTACTTACCTTCGATATGATTCAATAGAGCTGTAAATGAGATATTGGATCCGACAAAGGTTTCTTTATTTATTTGGTCAATAAATCTGTATTCTTCCTAAAAAAACTATAGGAGCAGAAAAAGAAAGGGGCTAGTTTTCATAATTTCAAAAATAACAAAACATTTGATGAATCACACTTCCAACATCAAATGACCATAACTTTTGACTAGGGTATCGTAACGACTATTATAATATATCAAAATCGGAGCTCGTCTCGATCCATACAATAATTGTTGGCCTAGCATTGGAACCGGATTTCTGTACACAAATTCCATCGTTTACATAACTTATCGAGGGTTTTAAGATTTCGTCGTAAATTTCGAGTTTACTTACTTTCGATTTGAATCAATAGAGCTGTAAATGAGATATTGCATCCGACAAAGGTTTCTTTATTTATTTGGTCAATAAATCTGTATTCTTCCTAAAAAAATTATGGGAGCAGAAAAAGAAAGGGGCTAGTTTTCATAATTTCAAAAATAACAAAACATTTGATGAATGAGACTTCCAACATCAAATGACCATAACTTTTGACTGGGGTATCGTAACGACTATTATAAAATATCAAAATCGGAGCTCGTCTCGATCCAGACAATAATTGTTGGCCTAGCATTGGAACCTGATTTCTGTACCCAAATTCCATCGTTTACAAAACTTATCGAGGGTTTTAAGATTTTGTCGTAAATTTCCGGTTTACTTACCTGCGATTTGAATCAATAGAGTTGTAAATGAGATATTGGCTCCGACAAAGGTTTCTTTATTTATTTGGTCCATAAATCTGTATTCTTCCTAAAAAACTATGGGAGTAGAAAAAGAAAGGGGCTAGTTTTCATAATTTCAAAAATAACAAAACATTTGATGAATCAGACTTCCAACATCAAATGACCATAACTTTTGACTGGGGTATCGTAACGACTATTATAATATATCAAATCGGAGCTCGTCTCGATCTATACAATAATTGTTGGCCTCGGAATGGAACCTGATTTCTGTACCCAAATTCCATCGTGTACATAACTTATCGATGGTTTTAAGATTTTGTCGTAAATTTGCGGTTTACTTACCTTCGATATGATTCAATAGAGCTGTCAATGAGATATTGGTTCCGACAAAGGTTTCTTTATTTATTAGGTCATTAAATCTGTATTCTTCCTAAAAACGTATGGGAGCAGAAAAAGAAAGGGGCTAGTTTTCAAAACTTCAAAAATACGAAAACATTTGATGAATCAGACTTCCAACATCAAATGACCATAACTTTTAACTCGGGTATCATAACGACTATTATAATATATCAAAATCAGAGCTCATCTCGATCCATACAATAATTGTTGGCCTAGCATTGGAACCTGATTTCCGTACCCAAATTCCATCGTTTACATCACTTATCGAGGGTTTGAAGATTTTGTCGTAAATTTCTGGTTTACTTACTTTCGATTTGAATCAAGAGAGCTGTAAATGAGATATTGGATCCGACAAAGGTTTCTTTATTTTTTTGGTCATTAAATCTGTATTCTTCCTAAAATCGTATGGGAGCAGAAAAAGAAAGGGGCTAGTTTTCATAATTTCAAAAATACGAAAACATTTGATGAATCAAACTTCCAACATCAAATGACCATAACTTTTGACTGGGGTATCTTAACGACTATTATAATATATCAAATCGGAGCTCGTCTCGATCCATACAATAATTGTTGGCCTCGGAATGGAACCTGATTTCTGTACCCAAATTCCATCGTTGACATAACTTATCGAGGGTTTGAAGATTTTGTCATAAATTTGCGGTTTACTTACCTTCGATATGATTCAATAGCGCTGTAAATGAGATATTGCATCCGACAAAGGTTTCTTTATTTATTTGGTCAATAAATATGTATTCTTCCAAAAAAAAATATGGGAGCAGAAAAAGAAAGGGGCTAGTTTTCATAATTTCAAAAATAACAAAACATTTGATGAATGAGACTTCCAACATCAAATGACCATAACTTTGGACGGGGTATCGTAACGACTATTATAATATATCAAAATCGGAGCTCGTCTCGATCCATACAATAATTGTTGGCCTACCATTGGAACATGATTTCTGTACCCAAATTCCATCGTTTACAAAACTTATCGAGGGTTTTAAGATTTTGTCGTAAATTTGCGGTTTACTTACCTTCGATATGATTCAATAGAGCTGTCAATGAGGTATTGGTTCCGACAAAGGTTTCTTTATTTATTAGGTCATTAAATCTGTATTCTTCCTAAAAAAACTATGGAAGCAGAAAAAGAAAGGGGCTAGTTTTCAAAACTTCAAAAATACGAAAACATTTGATGAATTAGACTTCCAACATCAAATGACCATAACTTTTAACTCGGGTATCGTAACGACTATTATAATATATCAAAATCGGAGCTAGTCTCGATCCATACAATAATTGTTGGCCTAGCATTATAACCTGATTTCCGTACCCAAATTCCATCATTTACATAACTTATCGAGGGATTGAAGATTTTGTCGTAAATTTCCGGTTTACTTACTTTCGATTTGAATCAATAGAGCTGTAAATGAGATATAGGATCCGACAAAGGTTTCTTTATTTTTTTGGTCATTAAATCTGTATTCTTCCTAAAAACGTATGGGAGCAGGAAAAGAAAGGGACTAGTTTTCAAAACTTCAAAAATACGAAAACATTTGATGAATCAGACTTCCAACATCAAATGACCATAACTTTTAACTGGGGTATCGTAACGACTATTATAATATATCAAAATCGGAGCTCGTCTCGATCCATACAATAATTGTTGGCCTAGCATTGGAACCTGATTTCTGTACCCAAATTCCATCGTTTACAAAACTTATCGAGGGTTTTAAGATTTTGTCGTAAATTTCGGGTTTACTTACTTTCGATTTGAATCAATAGAGCTGTAAATGAGATATTGCATCCGACAAAGGTTTCTTTATTTATTTGGTCAATAAATCTATATTCTTCCTAAAAAACTATGGGAGCAGAAAAAGAAAGGGGCTAGTTTTCATAAATTCAAAAATAACAAAACATTTGATGAATCAGACTTCCAACATCAAATGACCATAACTTTTGACTGGGGTATCGTAACGACTATTATAATATATCAAATCGGAGCTCGTCTCGATCCATACAATAATTGTTGGCCTCGGAATGGAACCTGATTTCTGTACCCAAATTCTATCGTTTACATAACTTATCGAGGGTTTGAAGATTTTGTCGTAAATTTGCGGTTTACTTACCTTCGATATGATTCAATAGCGCTGTAAATGAGATATTGCGTCCGACAAAGGTTTCTTTATTTATTTGCTCAATAAATCTGTATTCTTCCTAAAAAAACTATGGGAGCAGAAAAAGAAAGGGGCTAGTTTTCATAATTTCAAAAATACGAAAACATTTGATGAATCAGACTTCCAACATCAAATGACCATAACTTTTAACTCGGGTATCGTAACGACTATTATAATATATCAAAATCGGAGCTCGTCTCGATCCATACAATAATTGTTGGCCTAGCATTATAACCTGATTTCCGTACCCAAATTCCATCATTTACATAACTTATCGAGGGATTGAAGATTTTGCCGTAAATTTCCGGTTTACTTACTTTCGATTTGAATCAATAGAGCTGTAAATGAGATATTGGATCCGACAAAGGTTTCTTTATTTTTTTGGTCATTAAATCTGTATTCTTCCTAAAAACGTATGGGAGCAGGAAAAGAAAGGGACTAGTTTTCAAAACTTCAAAAATACGAAAACATTTGATGAATCAGACTTCCAACATCAAATGACCATAACTTTTAACTGGGGTATCGTAACGACTATTATAATATATCAAAATCGGAGCTCGTCTCGATCCATACAATAATTGTTGGCCTAGCATTGGAACCGGATTTCTGTACACAAATTCCATCGTTTACATAACTTATCGAGGGTTTTAAGATTTTGTCGTAAATTTCGGGTTTACTTACTTTCGATTTGAATCAATAGAGCTGTAAATGAGATATTGCATCCGACAAAGGTTTCTTTATTTATTTGGTCAATAAATCTGTATTCTTCCTAAAAAACTATGGGAGCAGAAAAAGAAAGGGGCTTCTTTTCATAAATTCAAAAATAACAAAACATTTGATGAATCAGACTTCCAACATCAAATGACCATACCTTTTGACTGGGGTATCGTAACGACTATTATAATATATCAAATCGGAGCTCGTCTCGATCCATACAATAATTGTTGGCCTCGGAATGGAACCTGATTTCTGTACCCAAATTCTATCGTTTACATAACTTATCGAGGGTTTGAAGATTTTGTCGTAAATTTGCGGTTTACTTACCTTCGATATAATTCAATAGCGCTGTAAATGAGATATTGCGTCCGACAAAGGTTTCTTTATTTATTTGGTCAATAAATCTGTATTCTTCCTAAAAAAACTATGGGAGCAGAAAAAGAAAGGGGCTAGTTTTCATAATTTCAAAACTAACAAAACATTTGATGAATGAGACTTCCAACATCAAATGACCATAACTTTTGACTGGGGTATCGTAACGACTATTATAATATATCAAAATCGGAGCTCGTCTCGATCCATACAATAATTGTTGGCCTAGCAATGGAACCGGATTTCTGTACACAAATTCCATCGTTTACATAACTTATCGAGGGTTTTAAGATTTTGTCCTAAATTTCGTGTTTACTTACTTTCGATTTGAATCAATAGAGCTGTAAATGAGATATTGCATCCGACAAAGGTTTCTTTATTTATTTGGTCAATAAATCTGTATTCTTCCTAAAAAACTGTGGGAGCAGAAAAAGAAAGGGGTTAGTTTTCATAAATTCAAAAATAACAAAACATTTGATGAATCAGACTTCCAACATCAAATGACCATAACTTTTGACTGGGGTATCGTAACGACTATTATAATATATCAAATCGGAGCTCGTCTCGATCCATACAATAATTGTTGGCCTCGGAATGGAACCTGATTTCTGTACACAAATTCTATCGTTTACATAACTTATCGAGGGTTTGAAGATTTTGTCGTAAATTTGCGGTTTACTTACCTTCGATATGATTCAATAGCGCTGTAAATGAGATATTGCGTCCGACAAAGGTTTATTTATTTATTTGGTCAATAAATCTGTATTCTTCCTAAAAAAACTATGGGAGCAGAAAAAGAAAGGGGCTAGTTTTCATAATTTCAAAAATAACAAAACATTTGATGAATGAGACTTCCAACATCAAATGACCATAACTTTTGACTGGGGTATCGTAACGACTATTATAATATATCAAAATCGGAGCTCGTCTCGATCCAGACAATAATTGTTGGCCTAGCATTGGAACCTGATTTCTGTACCCAAATTCCATCGTTTACAAAACTTATCGAGGGTTTTAAGATTTTGTCGTAAATTTCCGGTTTACTTACCTGCGATTTGAATCAATAGAGTTGTAAATGAGATATTGGCTCCGACAAAGGTTTCTTTATTTATTTGGTCCATAAATCTGTATTCTTCCTAAAAAACTATGGGAGCAGAAAAAGAAAGGGGCTAGTTTTCATAATTTCAAAAATAACAAAACATTTGATGAATCAGACTTCCAACATCAAATGACCATAACTTTTGACTGGGGTATCGTAACGACTATTATAATATATCAAATCGGAGCTCGTCTCGATCTATACAATAATTGTTGGCCTCGGAATGGAACCTGATTTCTGTACCCAAATTCCATCGTGTACATAACTTATCGATGGTTTTAAGATTTTGTCGTAAATTTGCGGTTTACTTACCTTCGATATGATTCAATAGAGCTGTCAATGAGATATTGGTTCCGACAAAGGTTTCTTTATTTATTAGGTCATTAAATCTGTATTCTTCCTAAAAACGTATGGGAGCAGAAAAAGAAAGGGGCTAGTTTTCAAAACTTCAAAAATACGAAAACATTTGATGAATCAGACTTCCAACATCAAATGACCATAACTTTTAACTCGGGTATCATAACGACTATTATAATATATCAAAATCAGAGCTCGTCTCGATCCATACAATAATTGTTGGCCTAGCATTGGAACCTGATTTCCGTACCCAAATTCCATCGTTTACATCACTTATCGAGGGTTTGAAGATTTTGTCGTAAATTTCTAGTTTACTTACTTTCGATTTGAATCAAGAGAGCTGTAAATGAGATATTGGATCCGACAAAGGTTTCTTTATTTTTTTGGTCATTAAATCTGTATTCTTCCTAAAATCGTATGGGAGCAGAAAAAGAAAGGGGCTAGTTTTCATAATTTCAAAAATACGAAAACATTTGATGAATCAAACTTCCAACATCAAATGACCATAACTTTTGACTGGGGTATCTTAACGACTATTATAATATATCAAATCGGAGCTCGTCTCGATCCATACAATAATTGTTGGCCTCGGAATGGAACCTGATTTCTGTACCCAAATTCCATCGTTGACATAACTTATCGAGGGTTTGAAGATTTTGTCATAAATTTGCGGTTTACTTACCTTCGATATGATTCAATAGCGCTGTAAATGAGATATTGCATCCGACAAAGGTTTCTTTATTTATTTGGTCAATAAATATGTATTCTTCCAAAAAAAAATATGGGAGCAGAAAAAGAAAGGGGCTAGTTTTCATAATTTCAACAATAACAAAACATTTGATGAATGAGACTTCCAACATCAAATGACCATAACTTTGGACGGGGTATCGTAACGACTATTATAATATATCAAATCGGAGCTCGGCTCGATCCATACAATAATTGTTGCCCTCGGAATGGAACCTGATTTCTGTACCCAAATTCCATCGTTTACATAACTTATCGAGGTTTTTAAGATTTTGTCGTAAATTTGCAGTTTACTTACCTTCGATATGATTCAATAGACCTGTCAATGAGATATTGGTTCCGACAAAGGTTTCTTTATTTATTTGGTCATTAAATATGTATTCTTCCTAAAAAACTATGAGAGCAGAAAAAGAAAGGGGCATGTTTTCATACTTTCAAAAATAACAAAACATTTGATGAATCAGACTTCCAACATCAAATGACCATAACTTTTAACTGTGTTATCGTAACGACTATTCTAATATATATAAATTGGAGCTCGTCTCCATCCATACAATAATTGTTGGCCTAGTATTGGAACCTGATTTCTGTTCCCAAATTCCATCGTTTACATAACTTATCGAGGATTTTAAGATTTTGTCGTAAATTTCAGGTTTACTTACCTTCGATTTTGCTTCAATACAGCCGTCAATGAGATATTGGTTCCGAAAAAGGTTTCTTTATTTATTTGGTCATTAAATCTGTATTCTTCCCAAAAACGTATGGGAGCAAAAACAGAAAGGGGCTAGTTTTCAAAACATGAAAAATATGAAAACATTTGATGTATCAGACTTCCAACATCAAATGACCATAACTTTTAACTGTGGTATCGCAACGACTATTATAATATATCAAAATCGGAGCTCGTCTCGATCCATACAATAATTGTTGGCCTAGCATTGGAACCTGATTCTGTACCCAAATTCCATCGTTTACATAACTTATCAATGGTTTTAAGATTTTGTCTTAAATTTCCGGTTTACTTACTTTCGATTTGAATCAATAGAGCTGTAAATGAGATATTGGATCCGACAAAGGTTTCTTTATTTATTTGGTCAATAAATCTGTATTCTTCCTGAAAATCTATGCGAGCAGAAAAAGAAAGGGGCTAGTTTTCATAATTTCAAAAATAACAAAACATTTGATGAATCAGACTTCCAACATCAAATGACCATAACTTTTGACTGGGGTATCGTACCGACTATTATAATATATCAAATCGGAGCTCGTCTCGATCCATACAATAATTGTTGGCCTCGGAATAGGACCTGATTTATGTACCCAAATTTCATCGTTTACATAACTTATTGAGGGTTTTATGAGTTTGTCGTAAATTTGTGGTTTACTTACCTTCGATATGATTCAATAGAGCTGTCAATGAGATATTGGTTCTGACAAAGGTTTCTTTATTTATTTGGTCATTAAATCTGTATTCTTCCTAAAAAACTATGGGAGCAGAAAAAGAAAGGGGCTAGTTTTGATAATTTAAAAAATAACAAAACATTTGATGAATTAGACTTCCAACATCAAATGACCATAACTTTTAACTCGGGTATCATAACGACTATTATAATATATCAAAATCGGAGCTCGTCTCGATCCATACAATAATTGTTGGCCTAGCATTGGAACCTGATTTCCGTACCCAAATTCCATCGTTTACATAACTTATTGAGGGTTTGAAGATTTTGTCGTAAATTTCTGGTTTACTTACTTTCGATTTGAATCAAGAGAGTTGTAAATGAGATATTGGATCCGACAAAGGTTTCTTTATTTTTTTGGTCATTAAATCTGTTTTCTTCCTAAAAAACTATGGGAGCAGAAAAAGAAAGGGGCTAGTTTTGATAATTTAAAAAATAACAAAACATTTGATGAATTAGATTTCCAACATCAAATGACCATAACTTTTAACTCGGGTATCGTAACGACTATTATAATATATCAAAATCGGAGCTCGTCTCGTTCCATACAATAATTGTTGGCCTAGCATTGGAACCTGATTTCCGTACCCAAATTCCATCGTTTACATAACTTATCGAGGGTTTGAAGATTTTGTCGTAAATTTCTGGTTTACTTACTTTCGATTTGAATCAAGAGAGTTGTAAATGAGATATTGGATCCGACAAAGGTTTCTTTATTTTTTTGGTCATTAAATCTGTATTCTTCCTAAAATCGTATGGGAGCAGAAAAAGAAAGGGGCTAGTTTTCATAATTTCAAAAATAACAAAACATTTGATGAATGAGACTTCCAACATCAAATGACCATAACTTTGGACTGGGTATCGTAACGACTATTATAATATATCAAATCGGAGCTCGTCTCGATCCATACAATAATTGTTGCCCTCGGAATGGAACCTGATTTCTGTACCCAAATTCCATCGTTTACATAACTTATCGAGGTTTTTAAGATTTTGTCGTAAATTTGTGGTTCACTTACCTTCGATATGATTCAATAGACCTGTCAATGAGATATTGGTTCCGACAAAGGTTTCTTTATTTATTTGGTCATTAAATATGTATTCTTCCTAAAAAACTATGAGAGCAGAAAAAGAAAGGGGCATGTTTTCATAATTTCAAAAATAACAAAACATTTGATGAATCAGACTTCCAACATCAAATGACCATAACTTTTAACTGGGGTATCGTAACGACTATTATAATATATAAAAATCGGAGCTCGTCTCCATCCATACAATAATTGTTGGCCTAGTATTGGAACCTGATTTCTGTTCCCAAATTCCATCGTTTACATAACTTATCGAGGATTTTAAGATTTTGTCGTAAATTTCAGGTTTACTTACCATCGATTTTGCTTCAATACAGCCGTCAATGAGATATTGGTTCCGAAAAAGGTTTCTTTATTTATTTGGTCATTAAATCTGTATTCTTCCCAAAAACGTATGGGAGCAAAAACAGAAAGGGGCTAGTTTTCAAAACATGAAAAATATGAAAACATTTGATGTATCAGACTTCCAACATCAAATGACCATAACTTTTAACTGTGGTATCGCAATGACTATTATAATATATCAAAATCGGAGCTCGTCTCGATCCATACAATAATTGTTGGCCTAGCATTGGAACCTGATTCTGTACCCAAATTCCATCGTTTACATAACTTATCGAGGGTTTTAAGATTTTGTCTTAAATTTCCGGTTTACTTACTTTCGATTTGAATCAATAGAAATGTAAATGAGATATTGGATCCGACAAAGGTTTCTTTATTTATTTGGTCAATAAATCTGTATTCTTCCTGAAAATCTATGGGATTAGAAAAAGAAAGGGGCTAGTTTTCATAATTTCAAAAAAACAAAACATTTGATGAATCAGACTTCCAACATCAAATGACCATAACTTTTGACTGGGGTATCGTAACGACTATTATAATATATCAAATCGGAGCTCGTCTCGATCCATACAATAATTGTTGGCCTCGGAATGGGACCTGATTTATGTACCCAAATTTCATCGTTTACATAACTTATCGAGGGTTTTATGAGTTTGTCGTAAATTTGTGGTTTACTTACCTTCGATATGATTCAATAGAGCTGTCAATGAGATATTGGTTCTGACAAAGGTTTCTTTATTTATTTGGTCATTAAATATGTATTCTTCCTAAAAAACTATGGGAGCAGAAAAAGAAAGGGGCTAGTTTTGATAATTTAAAAAATAACAAAACATTTGATGAATTAGACTTCCAACATCAAATGACCATAACTTTTAACTCGGGTATCATAACGACTATTATAATATATCAAAATCGGAGCTCGTCTCGATCCATACAATAATTGTTGGCCTACCATTGGAACCTGATTTCCGTACCCAAATTCCATCGTTTACATAACTTATCGAGGGTTTGAAGATTTTGTCGTAAATTTCTGGTTTACTTACTTTCGATTTGAATCAAGAGAGTTGTAAATGAGATATTGGATCCGACAAAGGTTTCTTTATTTTTTTGGTCATTAAATCTGTATTCTTCCTAAAATCGTATGGGAGCAGAAAAAGAAAGGGGCTAGTTTTCATAATTTCAAAAATAACAAAACATTTGATGAATGAGACTTCCAACATCAAATGACCATAACTTTGGACTGGGTATCGTAACGACTATTATAATATATCAAATCGGAGCTCGTCTCGATCCATACAATAATTGTTGCCCTCGGAATGGAACCTGATTTCTGTACCCAAATTCCATCGTTTACATAACTTATCGAGGTTTTTAAGATTTTGTCGTAAATTTGCGGTTTACTTACCTTCGATATGATTCAATAGACCTGTCAATGAGATATTGGTTCCGACAAAGGTTTCTTTATTTATTTGGTCATTAAATATATATTCTTCCTAAAAAACTATGAGAGCAGAAAAAGAAAGGGGCATGTTTTTATAATTTCAAAAATAACAAAACATTTGATGAATCAGACTTCCAACATCAAATGACCATAACTTTTAACTGGGGTATCGTAACGACTATTATAATATATAAAAATCGGAGCTCGTCTCCATCCATACAATAATTGTTGGCCTAGTATTGGAACCTGATTTCTGTTCCCAAATTCCATCGTTTACATAACTTATCGAGGATTTTAAGATTTTGTCGTAAATTTCAGGTTTACTTACCTTCGATTTTGCTTCAATACAGCCGTCAATGAGATATTGGTTCCGAAAAAGGTTTCTTTATTTATTTGGTCATTAAATCTGTATTCTTCCCAAAAACGTATGGGAGCAAAAACAGAAAGGGCCTAGTTTTCAAAACATGAAAAATATGAAAACATTTGATGTATCAGACTTCCAACATCAAATGACCATAACTTTTAACTGTGGTATCGTAACGACTATTATAATATATCAAAATCGGAGCTCGTCTCGATCCATACAATAATTGTTGGCCTAGCATTGGAACCTGATTCTGTACCCAAATTCCATCGTTTACATAACTTATCGAGGGTTTTAAGATTTTGTCTTAAATTTTCGGTTTACTTACTTTCGATTTGGATCAATAGAGCTGTAAATGAGATATTGGATCCGACAAAGGTTTCTTTATTTATTTGGTCAATAAATCTGTATTCTTCCTGAAAATCTATGGGATCAGAAAAAGAAAGGGGCTAGTTTTCATAATTTCAAAAATAACAAAACATTTGATGAATCAGACTTCCAACATCAAATGACCATAACTTTTGACTGGGGTATCGTAACGACTATTATAATATATCAAATCGGAGCTCGTCTCGATCCATACAATAATTTTTGGCCTAGTATTGGAACCTGATTTCTGTTCCCAAATTCCATCCTTTACATAACTTATCGAGGATTTTAAGATTTTATCGTAAATTTCAGGTTTACTTACCTTCGATTTTGCTTCCATACAATCGTCAATGAGATATTGGTTCCGAAAAAGGTTTCTTTATTTATTTGGTCATTAAATCTGTATTCTTCCCAAAAACGTATGGGAGCAGAAACAGAAAGGGGCTAGTTTTCAAAACATGAAAAATACGAAAACATTTTATGTATCAGACTTCCAACATCAAATGACCATAACTTTTAACTGGGGTATCATAACGACTATTATAATATATCAAAATCGGAGCTCGTCTCGATCCATACAATAATTGTTGGCCTAGCAATGGTACCTGATTCTTTACCCAAATTCCATCGTTCACATAACTTATCGAGGGTTTTAATATTTTGTCGTAAATTTCCGGTTTACTTACTTTCGATTTGAATCTATAGAGCTGTAAATGAGATATTGGATCCGACAAAGGTTTCTTTATTTATTTGGTCAATAAATCTGTATTCTTCCTGAAAAACTATGGGAGCAGAAAAAGAAAGGGGCTAGTTTTCATAATTTCAAAAATAACAAAACATTTGATGAATCAGACTTCCAACATCAAATGACCATAACTTTTGACTGGGGTATCGTAACGACTATTATAATATATCAAATCGGTGCTCGTCTCGATCTATAGAATAATTGTTGGCCTCGGACTCGGACCTGATTTCTGTACCCAAATTCCATCATTTACATAACTTATCGAGGGTTTTAAGATTTTGTCGTAAATTTGCGATTTACTTACCTTCGATATGATTCAATAGAGCTGTCAATGAGATATTGGTTACGACAAAGGTTTCTTTATTTATTTGGTCATTAAATCTGTATTCTTCCTAAAAAAATATGGGAGCAGAAAAAGAAAGGGGCTAGTTTTCATAATTTAAAAAATAACAAAACATTTGATGAATCAGACCTCCAACATCAAATGACCATAACTTTTGACTGGGGTAACGTAACGACTATTGTAATATATCAAAATCGGAGCTCGTCTCGATCCATACAATAATTGTTGCCCTCGGAATGGAACTTGATTTCTGTACCCAAATTCCATCGTTTACATAACTTATCGAGGATTTTAAGATTTTGTTGTAAATTTCAGGTTTACTTACCTTTGATTTTTCTTCAATACAGCCGTCAATGAGATATTGGTTCCGAAAAAGGTTTCTTTATTTATTTGGTCATTAAATCTGTATTCTTCCCAAAAACGTATGGGAGCAGAAACAGAAAGGGGCTAGTTTTCAAAACTTGAAAAATACGAAAACATTTGATGTATCAGACTTCCAACATCAAATGACCATAACTTTTAACTGGGGTATCGTAACGACTATTATAATATTTCAAAATCGGAGCTCGTCTCGATCCATACAATAATTGTTGGCCTAGCATTGGAACCTGATTTCTGTACCCAAATTCCATCGTTTACATAAATTATCGAGGGTTTTAAGATTTTGTCTTAAATTTCCGGTTTACTTACTTTCGATTTGAATCAATAGAGCTGTAAATGAGATATTGGATCCGACAAAGTTTTCTTTATTTATTTGGTCAATAAATCTGTATTCTTCCTGAAAATCTATGGGAGCAGAAAAAGAAAAGGGCTAGTTTTCATAATTTCAAAAATAACAAAACATTTGATGAATCAGACTTCCAACATCAAATGACCATAACTTTTGACTGGGGTATCGTAACGACTGTTGTAATATATCAAATCGGAGCTCGTCTCGATCCATACAATAATTGTTGGCCTCGGAATGGGACCTGATTTATGTACCCAAATTTCATCGTTTACATAACTTATCGAGGGTTTTATGAGTTTGTCGTAAATTTGTGGTTTACTTACCTTCGATATGATTCAATAGAGCTGTCAATGAGATATTGGTTCTGACAAAGGTTTCTTTATTTATTTGGTCATTAAATCTGTATTCTTCCTAAAAAACTATGGGAGCAGAAAAAGAAAGGGGCTAGTTTTCATAATTTAAAAAATAACAAAACATTTGATGAATCAGACCTCCAACATCAAATGACCATAACTTTTTACTGGGGTATCGTAACGACTATTGTAATATATCAAAATCGGAGCTCGTCTCGATCCATACAATAATTGTTGCCCTCGGAATGGAACCTGATTTCTATACCCAAATTCCATCGTTTACATAACTTATCGAGGATTTTAAGATTTTGTCGTAAATTTGCGGTTTACTTACCTTCGATATGATTCAATAGACCTGTCAATGAGATATTGGTTCCGACAAAGGTTTCTTTATTTATTTGGTCATTAAATATGTATTCTTCCTAAAAAACAATGAGAGCAGAAAAAGAAAGGGGCATGTTTTCATAATTTCAAAAATAACAAAACATTTGATGAATCACACTTCCAACATCAAATGACCATAACTTTTAACTGGGGTATCGTAACGACTATTATAATATATCAAAATCGGAGCTCGTCTCCATCCATACAATAATTTTTGGCCTAGTATTGGAACCTGATTTCTGTTCCCAAATTCCATCGTTTACATAACTTATCGAGGATTTTAAGATTTTATCGTAAATTTCAGGTTTACTTACCTTCGATTTTGCTTCCATACAATCGTCAATGAGATATTGGTTCCGAAAAAGGTTTCTTTATTTATTTGGTCATTAAATCTGTATTCTTCCCAAAAACGTATGGGAGCAGAAACAGAAAGGGGCTAGTTTTCAAAACATGAAAAATACGAAAACATTTTATGTATCAGACTTCCAACATCAAATGACCATAACTTTTAACTGGGGTATCGTAACGACTATTATAATATATCAAAATCGGAGCTCATCTCGATCCATACAATAATTGTTGGCCTAGCAATGGTACCTGATTCTTTACCCAAATTCCATCGTTCACATAACTTATCGAGGGTTTTAATATTTTGTCGTAAATTTCCGGTTTACTTACTTTCGATTTGAATCTATAGAGCTGTAAATGAGATATTGGATCCGACAAAGGTTTCTTTATTTATTTGGTCAATAAATCTGTATTCTTCCTGAAAAACTATGGGAGCAGAAAAAGAAAGGGGCTAGTTTTCATAATTTCAAAAATAACAAAACATTTGATGAATCAGACTTCCAACATCAAATGACCATAACTTTTGACTGGGGTATCGTAACGACTATTATAATATATCAAATCGGAGCTCGTCTCGATCTATAGAATAATTGTTGGCCTCGGACTCGAACCTGATTTCTGTACCCAAATTCCATCATTTACATAACTTATCGAGGGTTTTAAGATTTTGTCGTAAATTTGCGATTTACTTACCTTTGATATGATTCAATAGAGCTGTCAATGAGATATTGGTTACGACAAAGGTTTCTTTATTTATTTGGTCATTAAATCTGTATTCTTCCTAAAAAAATATGGGAGCAGAAAAAGAAAGGGGCTAGTTTTCATAATTTAAAAAATAACAAAACATTTGATGAATCAGACCTCCAACATCAAATGACCATAACTTTTGACTGGGGTAACGTAACGACTATTGTAATATATCAAAATCGGAGCTCGTCTCGATCCATACAATAATTGTTGCCCTCGGAATGGAACCTGATTTCTGTACCCAAATTCCATCGTTTACATAACTTATCGAGGATTTTAAGATTTTGTCGTAAATTTCAGGTTTACTTACCTTTGATTTTTCTTCAATACAGCCGTCAATGAGATATTGGTTCCGAAAAAGGTTTCTTTATTTATTTGGTCATTAAATCTGTATTCTTCCCAAAAACGTATGGGAGCAGAAACAGAAAGGGGCTAGTTTTCAAAACTTGAAAAATACGAAAACATTTGATGTATCAGACTTCCAACATCAAATGACCATAACTTTTAACTGGGGTATCGTAACGACTATTATAATATTTCAAAATCGGAGCTCGTCTCGATCCATACAATAATTGTTGGCCTAGCATTGGAACCTGATTTCTGTACCCAAATTCCATCGTTTACATAAATTATCGAGGGTTTTAAGATTTTGTCTTAAATTTCCGGTTTACTTACTTTCGATTTGAATCAATAGAGCTGTAAATGAGATATTGGATCCGACAAAGTTTTCTTTATTTATTTGGTCAATAAATCTGTATTCTTCCTGAAAATCTATGGGAGCAGAAAAAGAAAAGGGCTAGTTTTCATAATTTCAAAAATAACAAAACATTTGATGAATCAGACTTCCAACATCAAATGACCATAACTTTTGACTGGGGTATCGTAACGACTATTGTAATATATCAAAATCGGAGCTCGTCTCGATCCATACAATAATTGTTGCCCTCGGAATGGAACCTGATTTCTGTACCCAAATTCCATCGTTTACATAACTTATCGAGGATTTTAAGATTTTGTCGTAAATTTCAGGTTTACTTACTTTCGATTTGAATCAATAGAGCTGTAAATGAGATATTGCATCCGAGAAAGGTTTCTTTATTTATTTGGTCAATAAATCTGTATTCTTCCTAAAAAAACTATGGGAGCAGAAAAAGAAAGGGGCTAGTTTTCATAATTTCAAAAATAACAAAACATTTGATGAATCAGACTTCCAACATCAAATGACCATAACTTTTAACTGGGGTATCGTAACGACTATTATAATATATAAAAATCGGAGCTCGTCTCCATCCATACAATAATTGTTGGCCTAGTATTGGAACCTGATTTCTGTTCCCAAATTCCATCGTTTACATAACTTATCGAGGATTTTAAGATTTTGTCGTAAATTTCAGGTTTACTTACCTTCGATTTTGCTTCAATACAGCCGTCAATGAGATATTGGTTCCGAAAAAGGTTTCTTTATTTATTTGGTCATTAAATCTGTATTCTTCCTAAAAAACTATGAGAGCAGAAAAAGAAAGGGGCATGTTTTCATAATTTCAAAAATAACAAAACATTTGATGAATCAGACTTCCAACATCAAATGACCATAACTTTTAACTGGGGTATCGTAACGACTATTATAATATATCAAAATCGGAGCTCGTCTCCATCCATACAATAATTTTTGGCCTAGTATTGGAACCTGATTTCTGTTCCCAAATTCCATCGTTTACATAACTTATCGAGGATTTTAAGATTTTATCGTAAATTTCAGGTTTACTTACCTTCGATTTTGCTTCAATACAATCGTCAATGAGATATTGGTTCCGAAAAAGGTTTCTTTATTTATTTGGTCATTAAATCTGTATTCTTCCCAAAAACGTATGGGAGCAGAAACAGAAAGGGCTAGTTTTCAAAACATGAAAAATACGAAAACATTTGATGTATCAGACTTCCAACATCAAATGACCATAACTTTTAACTTGGTTATCGTAACGACTATTATAATATATCAAAATCGGAGCTCGTCTCGATCCATACAATAATTGTTGGCCTAGCAATGGAACCTGATTCTTTACCCAAATTCCATCGTTCACATAACTTATCGAGGGTTTTAAGATTTTGTCGTAAATTTCCGGTTTACTTACTTTCGATTTGAATCTATAGAGCTGTAAATGAGATATTGGATCCGACAAAGGTTTCTTTATTTATTTGGTCAATAAATCTGGATTCTTCCTGAAAAACTATTGGAGCAGAAAAAGAAAGGGGCTAGTTTTCATAATTTCAAAAATAACAAAACATTTGATGAATCAGACTTCCAACATCAAATGACCATAACTTTTGACTGGGGTATCGTAACGACTATTATAATATATCAAATCGGAGCTCGTCTCGATCTATACAATAATTGTTGGCCTCGGAATGGGACCTGATTTCTATACCCAAATTCCATCATTTACATAACTTATCGAGGGTTTTAAGATTTTGTCGTAAATTTGCGGTTTACTTACCTTCGATATGATTCAATAGAGCTGTCAATGAGATATTGGTTATGACAAAGGTTTCTTTATTTATTTGGTCATTAAATCTGTATTCTTCCTAAAAAAATATGGGAGCAGAAAAAGAAAGGGGCTAGTTTTCATAATTTAAAAAATAACAAAACATTTGATGAATCAGACCTCCAACATCAAATGACCATAACTTTTGACTGGGGTATCGTAACGACTATTGTAATATATCAAAATCGGAGCTCGTCTCGATCCATACAATAATTGTTGCCCTCGGAATGGAACCTGATTTCTGTACCCAAATTCCATCGTTTACATAACTTATCGAGGATTTTAAGATTTTGTCGTAAATTTCAGGTTTACTTACCTTTGATTTTTCTTCAATACAGCCGTCAATGAGATATTGGTTCCGAAATAGGTTTCTATATTTATTTGGTCATTAAATCTGTATTCTTCCCAAAAACGTATGGGAGCAGAAACAGAAAGGGGCTAGTTTTCAAAACTTGAAAAATACGAAAACATTTGATGTATGAGACTTCCAACATCAAATGACCATAACTTTTAACTGGGGTATCGTAACGACTATTATAATATTTCAAAATCGGAGCTCGTCTCGATCCATACAATAATTGTTGGCCTCGTAATGGAACCTGATTTTTGTACCCAAATTCCATCGTTTACATAACTTATCGAGTGTTTTAAGATTTTGTCGTAAATTTCAGGTTTACTTACCTTCGATTTTGCTTCAATACAACCGTCAATGAGATATTGGTTCCGAAAAAGTTTTCTTTATTTATTTGGTCATTAAATCTGTATTCTTCCTAAAAACGTATGGGAGCAGAAAAAGAAAGGGG
The DNA here is from genome assembly GCA_037013495.1 of Hippophae tibetana. Classification (NCBI taxonomy): domain Eukaryota; kingdom Viridiplantae; phylum Streptophyta; class Magnoliopsida; order Rosales; family Elaeagnaceae; genus Hippophae; species Hippophae tibetana. The sequence continues at coordinate 82,753,259 of CM072801.1, forward strand.
CTAGTTTTCAAAACTTCAAAAATACGAAAACATTTGATGATCAGACTTCCAACATCAAATGACCATAACTTTTACCTGGGGTATCGTAATGACTATTATAATATATCAAAATCGGAGCTCGTCTCCATCCATACAATAATTGTTGGCCTAGTATTCGAACCTGATTTCTGTTCCCAAATTCCATCATTTACATAACTTCTCGAGGGTTTTAAGATTTTGTCGTAAAATTCAGGTTTACTTACCTTCTATATGATTCAATAGAGCTGTCAATGAGATATTGGTTCCGACAAAGGTTTCTTTATTTATTTGGTCATTAAATCTGAATTCTTCCTAAAAAACTATGGGAGCAGAAAAAGAAAGGGGCTAGTTTTCATAATTTCAAAAATAACAAAACATTTGATGAATCAGACTTCCAACATCAAATGACCATAACTTTGGACTGGGGTATCGTAACGACTATTATAATATATCAAATCGGAGCTCGTCTCGATCCATACAATAATTGTTGGCCTCGGAATGAAACCTGATTTCTGTACCCAAATTCCATCGTTTACATAACTTATCGTGGGTTTTAAGATTTTGTCGTAAATTTGCGGTTTACTTACCTTCTATATGATTCAATAGCGATGTAAATGAGATATTGCGTCCGACAAAGGTTTCTTTATTTATTTTGTCATTAAATCTGTATTCTTCCTAAAAACGTATGGGAGCAGAAAAAGGAAGGGGCTAGTTTTCAAAACTTTAAAAATACGAAAACATTTGATGATCAGACTTCCAACATCAAATGACCATAACTTTTAACTGGGGTATCGTAATGACTATTATAATATATCAAAATAGGAGCTCGTCTCGATCCATACAATAATTGTTGGCCTCGGAATGGGACCTGATTTCTGTACCCAAATTCCATCGTTTACATAACTTATCGAGTGTTTTAAGATTTTGTCGTAAATTTGCGGTTTACTTACCTTCGATATGATTCAATAGAGCTGTCAATGAGATATTGGTTCCGACAAAAATTTCTTTATTTATTTGGTCATTAAATCTGAATTCTTCCTAAAAAACTATGGGAGCAGAAAAAGAAAGGGGCTAGTTTTCATAATTTCAAAAATAACAAAACATTTGATGAATCAGACTTCCAACATCAAATGACCATAACTTTGGACTCGGGTATCGTAACGACTATTATAATATATCAAAATCGGAGCTCGTCTCGATCCATACAATAATTGTTGGCCTAGCATTGGAACCTGATTTCTGTACCCAAATTCAATCGTTTACATAACTTATCGAGGGTTTTAAGATTTTGTCGTAAATTTGCGGTTTACTTACCTTCGATTTGAATCAATAAAGATGTAAATGAGATATTGGATCCGACAAAGGTTTCTTTATTTATTTGGTCATTAAATCTGTATTCTTCCTAAAAACGTATGGGAGCAGAAAAAGAAAGGGGCTAGTTTTCAAAACTTCAAAAATACGAAAACATTTGATGATCAGACTTCCAACATCAAATGACCATAACTTTTAACTGGGGTATCGTAATGACTATTATAATATATCAAAATCGGAGCTCGTCACCATCCATACAATAATTGTTGGCCTAGTATTCGATCTTGATTTCTGTTCCCAAATTCCATCATTTACATAACTTCTCGAGGGTTTTCAGATTTTGTCGTAAAATTCAGGTTTACTTACCTTCGATTTTTCTTCAAATAGAGCCGTCAATGAGATATTGGTTCCGACAAAGATTTCTTTATTTATTTGGTAAATAAATCTGTATTCTACCTGAAAAACTATGGGAGCAGAAAAAGAAAGGGGCTAGTTTTCATAATTTCAAAAATAACAAAACATTTGATGAATCAGACTTCCAACATCAAATGACCATAACTTTTGACTGGGGTATCTTACCGACTATTATAATATATCAAATCGGAGCTCGTCTCGATCCATACAATAATTGTTGGCCTCGGAATGGGACCTGATTTCTGTACCCAAATTCCATCGTTTACATAACTTATCGAGTGTTTTAAGATTTTGTCGTAAATTTGCGGTTTACTTACCTTCTATATGATTCAATAGAGCTGTCAATGAGATATTGGTTCCGACAAAGGTTTCTTTATTTATTTGGTCATTAAATCTGAATTCTTCCTAAAAAACTATTTGAGCAGAAAAAGAAAGGGGCTAGTTTTCATAATTTCAAAAATAACAAAACATTTGATGAATCAGACTTCCAACATCAAATGACCATAACTTTGGACTGGGGTATCGTAACGACTATTATAATATATCAAATCGGAGCTCGTCTCGATCCATACAATAATTGTTGGCCTCGGAATGAAACCTGATTTCTGTACCCAAATTCCATCGTTTACATAACTTATCGTGGGTTTTAAGATTTTGTCGTAAATTTCTGGTTTACTTACTTTCGATTTGAATCAATAGAGCTGTAAATGAGATATTGGATCCGACAAAGGTTTCTTTATTTATTTGGTCAATAAATCTGTATTCTTCCTGAAAAACTATGGGAGCAGAAAAAGAAAGGGGCTAGTTTTCATAAATTCAAAAATAACAAAACATTTGATGATCAGACTTCCAACATCAAATGACCATAACTTTTGACTGGGGTATCGTAATGACTATTATAATATATCAAAATCGGAGCTCGTCTCCATCCATACAATAATTGTTGGCCTAGTATTCGAACCTGATTTCTGTTCCCAAATTCCATCATTTACATAACTTCTCGAGGGTTTTAAGATTTTGTCGTAAAATTCAGGTTTACTTACCTTCTATATGATTCAATAGAGCTGTCAATGAGATATTGGTTCCGACAAAGGTTTCTTTATTTATTTGGTCATTAAATCTGAATTCTTCCTAAAAAACTATGGGAGCAGAAAAAGAAAGGGGCTAGTTTTCATAATTTCAAAAATAACAAAACATTTGATGAATCAGACTTCCAACATCAAATGACCATAACTTTGGACTGGGGTATCGTAACGACTATTATAATATATCAAATCGGAGCTCGTCTCGATCCATACAATAATTGTTGGCCTCGGAATGAAACCTGATTTCTGTACCCAAATTCCATCGTTTACATAACTTATCGTGGGTTTTAAGATTTTGTCGTAAATTTGCGGTTTACTTACCTTCTATATGATTCAATAGCGATGTAAATGAGATATTGCGTCCGACAAAGGTTTCTTTATTTATTTGGTCATTAAATCTGTATTCTTCCTAAAAACGTATGGGAGCAGAAAAAGGAAGGGGCTAGTTTTCAAAACTTTAAAAATACGAAAACATTTGATGATCAGACTTCCAACATCAAATGACCATAACTTTTAACTGGGGTATCGTAATGACTATTATAATATATCAAAATAGGAGCTCGTCTCGATCCATACAATAATTGTTGGCCTCGGAATGGGACCTGATTTCTGTACCCAAATTCCATCGTTTACATAACTTATCGAGTGTTTTAGGATTTTGTCGTAAATTTGCGGTTTACTTACCTTCGATATGATTCAATAGAGCTGTCAATGAGATATTGGTTCCGACAAAAATTTCTTTATTTATTTGGTCATTAAATCTGAATTCTTCCTAAAAAACTATGGGAGCAGAAAAAGAAAGGGGCTAGTTTTCATAATTTCAAAAATAACAAAACATTTGATGAATCAGACTTCCAACATCAAATGACCATAACTTTAGACTCGGGTATCGTAACGACTATTATAATATATCAAAATCGGAGCTCGTCTCGATCCATACAATAATTGTTGGCCTAGCATTGGAACCTGATTTCTGTACCCAAATTCCATCGTTTACATAACTTATCGAGGGTTTTAAGATTTTGTCGTAAATTTGCGGTTTACTTACCTTCGATTTGAATCAATAAAGATGTAAATGAGATATTGGATCCGACAAAGGTTTCTTTATTTATTTGGTCATTAAATCTGTATTCTTCCTAAAAACGTATGGGAGCAGAAAAAGAAAGGGGCTAGTTTTCAAAACTTCAAAAATACGAAAACATTTGATGATCAGACTTCCAACATCAAATGACCATAACTTTTAACTGGGGTATCGTAATGACTATTATAATATATCAAAATCGGAGCTCGTCACCATCCATACAATAATTGTTGGCCTAGTATTCGATCTTGATTTCTGTTCCCAAATTCCATCATTTACATAACTTCTCGAGGGTTTTCAGATTTTGTCGTAAAATTCAGGTTTACTTACCTTCGATTTTTCTTCAAATAGAGCCGTCAATGAGATATTGGTTCCGACAAAGATTTCTTTATTTATTTGGTAAATAAATCTGTATTCTACCTGAAAAACTATGGGAGCAGAAAAAGAAAGGGGCTAGTTTTCATAATTTCAAAAATAACAAAACATTTGATGAATCAGACTTCCAACATCAAATGACCATAACTTTTGACTGGGGTATCTTAGCGACTATTATAATATATCAAATCGGAGCTCGTCTCGATCCATACAATAATTGTTGGCCTCGGAATGGGACCTGATTTCTGTACCCAAATTCCATCGTTTACATAACTTATTGAGTGTTTAAAGATTTTGTCGTAAATTTGCGGTTTACTTACCTTCTATATGATTCAATAGAGCTGTCAATGAGATATTGGTTCCGACAAAGGTTTCTTTATTTATTTGGTCATTAAATCTGAATTCTTCCTAAAAACCTATTTGAGCAGAAAAAGAAAGGGTCTAGTTTTCATAATTTCAAAAATAACAAAACATTTGATGAATCAGACTTCCAACATCAAATGACCATAACTTTTGACTGGGGTATCTTAGCGACTATTATAATATATCAAATCAGAGCTCGTCTCGATCCATACAATAATTGTTGGCCTCGGAATGGGACCTGATTTCTGTACCCAAATTCCATCGTTTACATAACTTATCGAGTGTTTTAAGATTTTGTCGTAAATTTGCAGTTTACTTACCTTCTATATGATTCAATAGAGCTGTCAATGAGATATTGGTTCCGAAAAAGGTTTCTTTATTTATTTGGTCATTAAATCTGTATTCTTCCTAAAAACGTATGGGAGCAGAAAAAGAAAGGGGCTAGTTTTCAAAACTTCAAAAATACGAAAACATTTGATGATCAGACTTCCAACATCAAATGACCATAACTTTTAACTGGGGTATCGTAATGACTATTATAATATATCAAAATCGAAGCTCGTCACCATCCATACAATAATTGTTGGCCTAGTATTCGATCTTGATTTCTGTTCCCAAATTCCATCATTTACATAACTTCTCGAGGGTTTTCAGATTTTGTCGTAAAATTCAGGTTTACTTACCTTCGATTTTTCTTCAAATAGAGCCGTCAATGAGATATTGGTTCCGACAAAGATTTCTTTATTTATTTGGTAAATAAATCTGTATTCTACCTGAAAAACTATGGGAGCAGAAAAAGAAAGGGGCTAGTTTTCATAATTTCAAAAATAACAAAACATTTGATGAATCAGACTTCCAACATCAAATGACCATAACTTTTGACTGGGGTATCTTACCGACTATTATAATATATCAAATCGGAGCTCGTCTCGATCCATACAATAATTGTTGGCCTCGGAATGGGACCTGATTTCTGTACCCAAATTCCATCGTTTACATAACTTATCGAGTGTTTTAAGATTTTGTCGTAAATTTGCGGTTTACTTACCTTCTATATGATTAAATAGAGCTGTCAATGAGATATTGGTTCCGACAAAGGTTTCTTTATTTATTTGGTCATTAAATCTGAATTCTTCCTAAAAAACTATTTGAGCAGAAAAAGAAAGGGGCTAGTTTTCATAATTTCAAAAATAACAAAACATTTGATGAATCAGACTTCCAACATCAAATGACCATAACTTTTGACTGGGGTATCTTAGCGACTATTATAATATATCAAATCGGAGCTCGTCTCGATCCATACAATAATTGTTGGCCTCGGAATGGGACCTGATTTCTGTACCCAAATTCCATCGTTTACATAACTTATCGAGTGTTTTAAGATTTTGTCGTAAATTTGCAGTTTACTTACCTTCTATATGATTCAATAGAGCTGTCAATGAGATATTGGTTCCGACAAAGGTTTCTTTATTTATTTGGTCATTAAATCTGAATTCTTCCTAAAAAACTATGGGAGCAGAAAAAGAAAGGGGCTAGTTTTCATAATTTCAAAAATAACAAAACATTTGATGAATCAGACTTCCAACATCAAATGACCATAACTTTGGACTGGGGTATCGTAACGACTATTATAATATATCAAATCGGAGCTCGTCTCGATCCATACAATAATTGTTGGCCTCGGAATGAAACCTGATTTCTGTACCCAAATTCCATCGTTTACATAACTTATCGTGGGTTTTAAGATTTTGTCGTAAATTTCTGGTTTACTTACTTTCGATTTGAATCAATAGAGCTGTAAATGAGATATTGGATCCGACAAAGGTTTCTTTATTTATTTGGTCAATAAATCTGTATTCTTCCTGAAAAACTATGGGAGCAGAAAAAGAAAGGGGCTAGTTTTCATAAATTCAAAAATAACAAAACATTTGATGATCAGACTTCCAACATCAAATGACCATAACTTTTGACTGGGGTATCGTAATGACTATTATAATATATCAAAATCGGAGCTCGTCTCCATCCATACAATAATTGTTGGCCTAGTATTCGAACCTGATTTCTGTTCCCAAATTCCATCATTTACATAACTTCTCGAGGGTTTTAAGATTTTGTCGTAAAATTCAGGTTTACTTACCTTCTATATGATTCAATAGAGCTGTCAATGAGATATTGGTTCCGACAAAGGTTTCTTTATTTATTTGGTCATTAAATCTGAATTCTTCCTAAAAAACTATGGGAGCAGAAAAAGAAAGGGGCTAGTTTTCATAATTTCAAAAATAACAAAACATTTGATGAATCAGACTTCCAACATCAAATGACCATAACTTTGGACTGGGGTATCGTAACGACTATTATAATATATCAAATCGGAGCTCGTCTCGATCCATACAATAATTGTTGGCCTCGGAATGAAACCTGATTTCTGTACCCAAATTCCATCGTTTACATAACTTATCGTGGGTTTTAAGATTTTGTCGTAAATTTGCGGTTTACTTACCTTCTATATGATTCAATAGCGATGTAAATGAGATATTGCGTCCGACAAAGGTTTCTTTATTTATTTGGTCATTAAATCTGTATTCTTCCTAAAAACGTATGGGAGCAGAAAAAGGAAGGGGCTAGTTTTCAAAACTTTAAAAATACGAAAACATTTGATGATCAGACTTCCAACATCAAATGACCATAACTTTTAACTGGGGTATCGTAATGACTATTATAATATATCAAAATAGGAGCTCATCTCGATCCATACAATAATTGTTGGCCTCGGAATGGGACCTGATTTCTGTACCCAAATTCCATCGTTTACATAACTTATCGAGTGTTTTAAGATTTTGTCGTAAATTTGCGGTTTACTTACCTTCGATATGATTCAATAGAGCTGTCAATGAGATATTGGTTCCGACAAAAATTTCTTTATTTATTTGGTCATTAAATCTGAATTCTTCCTAAAAAACTATGGGAGCAGAAAAAGAAAGGGGCTAGTTTTCATAATTTCAAAAATAACAAAACATTTGATGAATCAGACTTCCAACATCAAATGACCATAACTTTAGACTCGGGTATCGTAACGACTATTATAATATATCAAAATCGGAGCTCGTCTCGATCCATACAATAATTGTTGGCCTAGCATTGGAACCTGATTTCTGTACCCAAATTCCATCGTTTACATAACTTATCGAGGGTTTTAAGATTTTGTCGTAAATTTGCGGTTTACTTACCTTCGATTTGAATCAATAAAGATGTAAATGAGATATTGGATCCGACAAAGGTTTCTTTATTTATTTGGTCATTAAATCTGTATTCTTCCTAAAAACGTATGGGAGCAGAAAAAGAAAGGGGCTAGTTTTCAAAACTTCAAAAATACGAAAACATTTGATGATCAGACTTCCAACATCAAATGACCATAACTTTTAACTGGGGTATCGTAATGACTATTATAATATATCAAAATCGGAGCTCGTCACCATCCATACAATAATTGTTGGCCTAGTATTCGATCTTGATTTCTGTTCCCAAATTCCATCATTTACATAACTTCTCGAGGGTTTTCAGATTTTGTCGTAAAATTCAGGTTTACTTACCTTCGATTTTTCTTCAAATAGAGCCGTCAATGAGATATTGGTTCCGACAAAGATTTCTTTATTTATTTGGTAAATAAATCTGTATTCTACCTGAAAAACTATGGGAGCAGAAAAAGAAAGGGGCTAGTTTTCATAATTTCAAAAATAACAAAACATTTGATGAATCAGACTTCCAACATCAAATGACCATAACTTTTGACTGGGGTATCTTAGCGACTATTATAATATATCAAATCGGAGCTCGTCTCGATCCATACAATAATTGTTGGCCTCGGAATGGGACCTGATTTCTGTACCCAAATTCCATCGTTTACATAACTTATCGAGTGTTTAAAGATTTTGTCGTAAATTTACGGTTTACTTACCTTCTATATGATTCAATAGAGCTGTCAATGAGATATTGGTTCCGACAAAGGTTTCTTTATTTATTTGGTCATTAAATCTGAATTCTTCCTAAAAACCTATTTGAGCAGAAAAAGAAAGGGGCTAGTTTTCATAATTTCAAAAATAACAAAACATTTGATGAATCAGACTTCCAACATCAAATGACCATAACTTTTGACTGGGGTATCTTAGCGACTATTATAATATATCAAATCGGAGGTCGTCTCGATCCATACAATAATTGTTGGCCTCGGAATGGGACCTGATTTCTGTACCCAAATTCCATCGTTTACATAACTTATCGAGTGTTTTAAGATTTTGTCGTAAATTTGCAGTTTACTTACCTTCTATATGATTCAATAGAGCTGTCAATGAGATATTGGTTCCGACAAAGGTTTCTTTATTTATTTGGTCATTAAATCTGAATTCTTCCTAAAAAACTATGGGAGCAGAAAAAGAAAGGGGCTAGTTTTCATAATTTCAAAAATAACAAAACATTTGATGAATCAGACTTCCAACATCAAATGACCATAACTTTGGACTGGGGTATCGTAACGACTATTATAATATATCAAATCGGAGCTCGTCTCGATCCATACAATAATTGTTGGCCTCGGAATGAAACCTGATTTCTGTACCCAAATTCCATCGTTTACATAACTTATCGTGGGTTTTAAGATTTTGTCGTAAATTTCTGGTTTACTTACTTTCGATTTGAATCAATAGAGCTGTAAATGAGATATTGGATCCGACAAAGGTTTCTTTATTTATTTGGTCAATAAATCTGTATTCTTCCTGAAAAACTATGGGAGCAGAAAAAGAAAGGGGCTAGTTTTCATAATTTCAAAAATAACAAAACATTTGATGAATCAGACTTCCAACATCAAATGACCATAACTTTTGACTGGGGTATCTTAGCGACTATTATAATATATCAAATCGGAGCTCGTCTCGATCCATACAATAATTGTTGGCCTCGGAATGGGACCTGATTTCTGTACCCAAATTCCATCGTTTACATAACTTATCGAGTGTTTTAAGATTTTGTCGTAAATTTGCGGTTTACTTACCTTCTATATGATTCAATAGAGCTGTCAATGAGATATTGGTTCCGACAAAGGTTTCTTTATTTATTTGGTCATTAAATCTGAATTCTTCCTAAAAAACTATTTGAGCAGAAAAAGAAAGGGGCTAGTTTTCATAATTTCAAAAATAACAAAACATTTGATGAATCAGACTTCCAACATCAAATGACCATAACTTTTGACTGGGGTATCTTAGCGACTATTATAATATATCAAATCGGAGCTCGTCTCGATCCATACAATAATTGTTGGCCTCGGAATGGGACCTGATTTCTGTACCCAAATTCCATCGTTTACATAACTTATCGAGTGTTTTAAGATTTTGTCGTAAATTTGCAGTTTACTTACCTTCTATATGATTCAATAGAGCTGTCAATGAGATATTGGTTCCGACAAAGGTTTCTTTATTTATTTGGTCATTAAATCTGAATTCTTCCTAAAAAACTATGGGAGCAGAAAAAGAAAGGGGCTAGTTTTCATAATTTCAAAAATAACAAAACATTTGATGAATCAGACTTCCAACATCAAATGACCATAACTTTGGACTGGGGTATCGTAACGACTATTATAATATATCAAATCGGAGCTCGTCTCGATCCATACAATAATTGTTGGCCTCGGAATGAAACCTGATTTCTGTACCCAAATTCCATCGTTTACATAACTTATCGTGGGTTTTAAGATTTTGTCGTAAATTTCTGGTTTACTTACTTTCGATTTGAATCAATAGAGCTGTAAATGAGATATTGGATCCGACAAAGGTTTCTTTATTTATTTGGTCAATAAATCTGTATTCTTCCTGAAAAACTATGGGAGCAGAAAAAGAAAGGGGCTAGTTTTCATAAATTCAAAAATAACAAAACATTTGATGAATCAGACTTCCAACATCAAATGACCATAACTTTTGACTGGGGTATCTTAACGACTATTATAATATATCAAATCGGAGCTCGCCTCGATCCATACAATAATTGTTGGCCTCGGAATGGGACCTGATTTCTGTACCCAAATTCCATCGTTTACATAACTTATCGAGTGTTTTAAGATTTTGTCGTAAATTTGCGGTTTACTTAACTTCTATATGATTCAATAGCGCTGTAAATGAGATATTGCGTCCGACAAAGGTTTCTTTATTTATTTGGTCAATAAATTTGTATTCTTCCTTAAAAAATATGGAGCAGAAAAAGAAAGGGGCTAGTTTTCATAATTTAAAAAATAACAAAACATTTGATGAATCAGACTTCCAACATCAAATGACCATAACTTTGGACTGGGGTATCGTAACGACTATTATAATATATCAAATCGGAGCTCGTCTCGATCCATACAATAATTGTTGGCCTCGGAATGAAACCTGATTTCTGTACCCAAATTCCATCGTTTACATAACTTATCGTGGGTTTTAAGATTTTGTCGTAAATTTCTGGTTTACTTACTTTCGATTTGAATCAATAGAGCTGTAAATGAGATATTGGATCCGACAAAGGTTTCTTTATTTATTTGGTCAATAAATCTGTATTCTTCCTGAAAAACTATGGGAGCAGAAAAAGAAAGGGGCTAGTTTTCATAAATTCAAAAATAACAAAACATTTGATGAATCAGACTTCCAACATCAAATGACCATAACTTTTGACTGGGGTATCTTAACGACTATTATAATATATCAAATCGGAGCTCGCCTCGATCCATACAATAATTGTTGGCCTCGGAATGGGACCTGATTTCTGTACCCAAATTCCATCGTTTACATAACTTATCGAGTGTTTTAAGATTTTGTCGTAAATTTGCGGTTTACTTAACTTCTATATGATTCAATAGCGCTGTAAATGAGATATTGCGTCCGACAAAGGTTTCTTTATTTATTTGGTCAATAAATTTGTATTCTTCCTTAAAAAATATGGAGCAGAAAAAGAAAGGGGCTAGTTTTCATAATTTAAAAAATAACAAAACATTTGATGAATCAGACTTCCAACATCAAATGACCATAACTTTTGACTGGGGTATCGTAACGACTATTGTAATATATCAAATTCGGAGCTTGTCTCGATCCATACAATAATTGTTGGCCTCGGAATGGAACCTGATTTCTGTACCCAAATTCCATCGTTTAAATAACTTATCGAGTGTTTTAAGATTTTGTCGTAAATTTGCGGTTTACTTACCTTCGATATGATTCAATAGAGCTGTCAATGAGATATTGGTTCCGACAAAAATTTCTTTATTTATTTGGTCATTAAATCTGAATTCTTCCTAAAAAACTATGGGAGCAGAAAAAGAAAGGGGCTAGTTTTCATAATTTCAAAAATAACAAAACATTTGATGAATCAGACTTCCAACATCAAATGACCATAACTTTAGACTCGGGTATCGTAACGACTATTATAATATATCAAAATCGGAGCTCGTCTCGATCCATACAATAATTGTTGGCCTAGCATTGGAACCTGATTTCTGTACCCAAATTCCATCATTTACATAACTTCTCGAGGGTTTTAAGATTTTGTCGTAAAATTCAGGTTTACTTACCTTCGATTTTTCTTCAAATAGAGCCGTCAATGAGATATTGGTTCCGACAAAGATTTCTTTATTTATTTGGTCAATAAATATTCTACCTGAAAAACTATGGGAGCAGAAAAAGAAAGGGGCTAGTTTTCATAATTTCAAATATAACAAAACATTTGATGAATCAGACTTCCAACATCAAATGACCATAACTTTTGACTGGGGTATCGTAACGACTATTATAATATATCAAATCGGAGCTCGTCTCGATCCATACAATAATTGTTGGCCTAGCATTGGAACCGGATTTCTGTACACAAATTCCATCGTTTACATAACTTATCGAGTGTTTTAAGATTTTGTCGTAAATTTCGGGTTTACTTACCTTCGATTTTTCTTCAAATAGAGCCGTCAATGAGATATTGGTTCCGACAAAGATTTCTTTATTTATTTGGTAAATAAATCTGTATTCTACCTGAAAAACTATGGGAGCAGAAAAAGAAAGGGGCTAGTTTTCATAAATTCAAAAATAACAAAACATTTGATGAATCAGACTTCCAACATCAAATGACCATAACTTTTGACTGGGGTATCTTAACGACTATTATAATATATCAAATCGGAGCTCGTCTCGATCCATACAATAATTGTTGGCCTCGGAATGGGACCTGATTTCTGTACCCAAATTCCATCGTTTACATAACTTATCGTGGGTTTTAAGATTTTGTTGTAACATTCTGGTTTACTTACTTTCGATTTGAATCAATAGAGCTGTAAATTAGATATTGGATCCGACAAAGGTTTCTTTATTTATTTGGTCAATAAATTTGTATTCTTCCTTAAAAAATATGGGAGCAGAAAAAGAAAGGGGCTAGTTTTCATAATTTAAAAAATAACAAAACATTTGATGCATCAGACTTCCAACATCAAATGACCATAACTTTTGACTGAGGTATCGTAACGACTATTGTAATATATCAAATTCGGAGCTTGTCTCGATCCATACAATAATTGTTGGCCTCGCAATGGAACCTGATTTCTGTACCCAAATTCCATCGTTTACATAACTTATCGAGTGTTTTAAGATTTTGTCGTAAATTTGCGGTTTACTTCCCTTCGATATGATTCAATAGAGCTGTCAATGAGATATTGGTTCCGACAAAAATTTCTTTATTTATTTGGTCATTAAATCTGAATTCTTCCTAAAAAACTATGGGAGCAGAAAAAGAAAGGGGCTAGTTTTCATAATTTCAAAAATAACAAAACATTTGATGAATCAGACTTCCAACATCAAATGACCATAACTTTTGACTGGGGTATCGTAATGACTATTATAATATATCAAAATCGAGGCTCGTCTCCATCCATACAATAATTGTTGGCCTAGTATTCGAACCTGATTTCTGTTCCCAAATTCCATCATTTACATAACTTCTCGAGGGTTTTAAGATTTTGTCGTAAAATTCAGGTTTACTTACCTTCGATTTTTCTTCAAATAGAGCCGTCAATGAGATATTGGTTCCGACAAAGATTTGTTTATTTATTTGGTAAATAAATCTGTATTCTACCTGAAAAACTATGGGAGCAGAAAAAGAAAGGGGCTAGTTTTCATAATTTCAAAAATAACAAAACATTTGATGAATCAGACTTCCAACATCAAATGACCATAACTTTTGACTGGGGTATCTTAACGACTATTATAATATATCAAATCGGATCTCGTCTCGATCCATACAATAATTGTTGGCCTCGGAATGGGACCTGATTTCTGTATCCAAATTCCATCGTTTACATAACTTATCGAGTGTTTTAAGATTTTGTCGTAAATTTGCGGTTTACTTACCTTCTATATGATTCAATAGAGCTGTCAATGAGATATTGGTTCCGACAAAGGTTTCTTTATTTATTTGGTCATTAAATCTGAATTCTTCCTAAAAAACTATTTGAGCAGAAAAAGAAAGGGGCTAATTTTCATAATTTCAAAAATAACAAAACATTTGAGGAATCAGACTTCCAACATCAAATGACCATAACTTTTGACTGGGGTATCTTAGCGACTATTATAATATATCAAATCGGAGCTCGTCTCGATCCATACAATAATTGTTGGCCTCGGAATGGGACCTGATTTCTGTACCCAAATTCCATCGTTTACATAACTTATCGAGTGTTTTAAGATTTTGTCGTAAATTTGCGGTTTACTTACCTTCTATATGATTCAATAGAGCTGTCAATGAGATATTGGTTCCGACAAAGGTTTCTTTATTTATTTGGTCATTAAATCTGAATTCTTCCTAAAAAACTATGGGAGCAGAAAAAGAAAGGGGCTAGTTTTCATAATTTCAAAAATAACAAAACATTTGATGAATCAGACTTCCAACATCAAATGACCATAACTTTGGACTGGGGTATCGTAACGACAATTATAATATATCAAATCGGAGCTCGTCTCGATCCATACAATAATTGTTGGCCTCGGAATGAAACCTGATTTCTGTACCCAAATTCCATCGTTTACATAACTTATCGTGGGTTTTAAGATTTTGTCGTAAATTTCTAGTTTACTTACTTTCGATTTGAATCAATAGAGCTGTAAATGAGATATTGGATCCGACAAAGGTTTCTTTATTTATTTGGTCAATAAATCTGTATTCTTCCTGAAAAACTATGGGAGCAGAAAAAGAAAGGGGCTAGTTTTCATAAATTCAAAAATAACAAAACATTTGATGAATCAGACTTCCAACATCAAAGGACCATAACTTTTGACTGGGGTATCGTAACGACTATTGTAATATATCAAATTCGGAGCTTGTCTCGATCCATACAATAATTGTTGGCCTCGGAATGGAACCTGATTTCTGTACCCAAATTCCATCGTTTACATAACTTATCGAGTGTTTTAAGATTTTGTCGTAAATTTGCGGTTTACTTACCTTCGATATGATTCAATAGAGCTGTCAATGAGATATTCGTTCCGACAAAAATTTCTTTATTTATTTGGTCATTAAATCTGAATTCTTCCTAAAAAACTATGGGAGCAGAAAAAGAAAGGGGCTAGTTTTCATAATTTCAAAAATAACAAAACATTTGATGAATCAGACTTCCAACATCAAATGACCATAACTTTTGACTGGGGTATCGTAATGACTATTATAATATATCAAAATCGAGGCTCGTCTCCATCCATACAATAATTGTTGGCCTAGTATTCGAACCTGATTTCTGTTCCCAAATTCCATCATTTACATAACTTCTCGAGGGTTTTAAGATTTTGTCGTAAAATTCAGGTTTACTTACCTTCGATTTTTCTTCAAATAGAGCCGTCAATGAGATATTGGTTCCGACAAAGATTTCTTTATTTATTTGGTAAATAAATCTGTATTCTACCTGAAAAACTATGGGAGCAGAAAAAGAAAGGGGCTAGTTTTCATAATTTCAAAAATAACAAAACATTTGATGAATCAGACTTCCAACATCAAATGACCATAACTTTTGACTGGGGTATCTTAGCGACTATTATAATATATCAAATCGGAGCTCGTCTCGATCCATACAATAATTGTTGGCCTCGGAATGGGACCTGATTTCTGTACCCAAATTCCATCGTTTACATAAATTATCGAGGGTTTTAAGATTTTGTCTTAAATTTCCGGTTTACTTACTTTCGATTTGAATCAATAGAGCTGTAAATGAGATATTGGATCCGACAAAGTTTTCTTTATTTATTTGGTCAATAAATCTGTATTCTTCTTGAAAATCTATGGGAGCAGAAAAAGAAAGGGGCTAGTTTTCATAAATTCAAAAATAACAAAACATTTGATGAATCAGACTTCCAACATCAAATGACCATAACTTTTGACTGGGGTATCTTAACGACTATTATAATATATCAAATCGGAGCTCGTCTCGATCCATACAATAATTGTTGGCCTCGGAATGGGACCTGATTTCTGTACCCAAATTCCATCGTTTACATAACTTATCGAGTGTTTTAATATTTTGTCGTAAATTTGCGGTTTACTTACCTTCTATATGATTCAATAGAGCTGTCAATGAGATATTGGTTCCGACAAAGGTTTCTTTATTTATTTGGTCATTAAATCTGAATTCTTCCTAAAAAACTATTTGAGCAGAAAAAGAAAGGGTCTAGTTTTCATAATTTCAAAAATAACAAAACATTTGATGAATCAGACTTCCAACATCAAATGACCATAACTTTTGACTGGGGTATCTTAGCGACTATTATAATATATCAAATCGGAGCTCGTCTCGATCCATACAATAATTGTTGGCCTCGGAATGGGACCTGATTTCTGTACCCAAATTCCATCGTTTACATAACTTATCGAGTGTTTTAAGATTTTGTCGTAAATTTGCGGTTTACTTACCTTCTATATGATTCAATAGAGCTGTCAATGAGATATTGGTTCCGACAAAGGTTTCTTTATTTATTTGGTCATTAAATCTGAATTCTTCCTAAAAAACTATGGGAGCAGAAAAAGAAAGGGGCTAGTTTTCATAATTTCAAAAATAACAAAACATTTGATGAATCAGACTTCCAACATCAAATGACCATAACTTTGGACTGGGGTATCGTAACGACAATTATAATATATCAAATCGGAGCTCGTCTCGATCCATACAATAATTGTTGGCCTCGGAATGAAACCTGATTTCTGTACCCAAATTCCATCGTTTACATAACTTATCGTGGGTTTTAAGATTTTGTCGTAAATTTCTGGTTTACTTACTTTCGATTTGAATCAATAGAGCTGTAAATGAGATATTGGATCCGACAAAGGTTTCTTTATTTATTTGGTCAATAAATCTGTATTCTTCCTGAAAAACTATGGGAGCAGAAAAAAGAAAGGGGCTAGTTTTCATAAATTCAAAAATAACAAAACATTTGATGAATCAGACTTCCAACATCAAAGGACCATAACTTTTGACTGGGGTATCGTAACGACTATTGTAATATATCAAATTCGGAGCTTGTCTCGATCCATACAATAATTGTTGGCCTCGGAATGGAACCTGATTTCTGTACCCAAATTCCATCGTTTACATAACTTATCGAGTGTTTTAAGATTTTGTCGTAAATTTGCGGTTTACTTACCTTCGATAGGATTCAATAAAGCTGTCAATGAGATATTCGTTCCGACAAAAATTTCTTTATTTATTTGGTCATTAAATCTGAATTCTTCCTAAAAAACTATGGGAGCAGAAAAAGAAAGGGGCTAGTTTTCATAATTTCAAAAATAACAAAACATTTGATGAATCAGACTTCCAACATCAAATGACCATAACTTTTGACTGGGGTATCGTAATGACTATTATAATATATCAAAATCGAGGCTCGTCTCCATCCATACAATAATTGTTGGCCTAGTATTCGAACCTGATTTCTGTTCCCAAATTCCATCATTTACATAACTTCTCGAGGGTTTTAAGATTTTGTCGTAAAATTCAGGTTTACTTACCTTCGATTTTTCTTCAAATAGAGCCGTCAATGAGATATTGGTTCCGACAAAGATTTCTTTATTTATTTGGTAAATAAATCTGTATTCTACCTGAAAAACTATGGGAGCAGAAAAAGAAAGGGGCTAGTTTTCATAATTTCAAAAATAACAAAACATTTGATGAATCAGACTTCCAACATCAAATGACCATAACTTTTGACTGGGGTATCTTAGCGACTATTATAATATATCAAATCGGAGCTCGTCTCGATCCATACAATAATTGTTGGCCTCGGAATGGGACCTGATTTCTGTACCCAAATTCCATCGTTTACATAAATTATCGAGGGTTTTAAGATTTTGTCTTAAATTTCCGGTTTACTTACTTTCGATTTGAATCAATAGAGCTGTAAATGAGATATTGGATCCGACAAAGTTTTCTTTATTTATTTGGTCAATAAATCTGTATTCTTCCTGAAAATCTATGGGAGCAGAAAAAGAAAGGGGCTAGTTTTCATAAATTCAAAAATAACAAAACATTTGATGAATCAGACTTCCAACATCAAATGACCATAACTTTTGACTGGGGTATCTTAACGACTATTATAATATATCAAATCGGAGCTCGTCTCGATCCATACAATAATTGTTGGCCTCGGAATGGGACCTGATTTCTGTA
This sequence comes from Hippophae tibetana, assembly GCA_037013495.1. Lineage (NCBI taxonomy): Eukaryota > Viridiplantae > Streptophyta > Magnoliopsida > Rosales > Elaeagnaceae > Hippophae > Hippophae tibetana. Next base: position 82,771,605 of record CM072801.1, read on the forward strand.
CCCAAATTCCATCGTTTACATAACTTATCGAGTGTTTTAATATTTTGTCGTAAATTTGCGGTTTACTTACCTTCTATATGATTCAATAGAGCTGTCAATGAGATATTGGTTCCGACAAAGGTTTCTTTATTTATTTGGTCATTAAATCTGAATTCTTCCTAAAAAACTATTTGAGCAGAAAAAGAAAGGGTCTAGTTTTCATAATTTCAAAAATAACAAAACATTTGATGAATCAGACTTCCAACATCAAATGACCATAACTTTTGACTGGGGTATCTTAGCGACTATTATAATATATCAAATCGGAGCTCGTCTCGATCCATACAATAATTGTTGGCCTCGGAATGGGACCTGATTTCTGTACCCAAATTCCATCGTTTACATAACTTATCGAGTGTTTTAAGATTTTGTCGTAAATTTGCGGTTTACTTACCTTCTATATGATTCAATAGAGCTGTCAATGAGATATTGGTTCCGACAAAGGTTTCTTTATTTATTTGGTCATTAAATCTGAATTCTTCCTAAAAAACTATTTGAGCAGAAAAAGAAAGGGGCTAGTTTTCATAATTTCAAAAATAACAAAACATTTGATGATCAGACTTCCAACATCAAATGACCATAACTTTGGACTGGGGTATCGTAATGACTATTATAATATATCAAAATCGGAGCTCGTCTCCATCCATACAATAATTGTTGGCCTAGTATTCGAACCTGATTTCTGTTCCCAAATTCCATCATTTACATAACTTCTCGAGGGTTTTAAGATTTTGTCGTAAAATTCAGGTTTAATTACCTTCGATTTTTCTTCAAATAGAGCCGTCAATGAGATATTGGTTCCGACAAAGATTTCTTTATTTATTTGGTCAATAAATATTCTACCTGAAAAACTATGGGAGCAGAAAAAGAAAGGGGCTAGTTTTCATAATTTCAAATATAACAAAACATTTGATGAATCAGACTTCCAACATCAAATGACCATAACTTTTGACTGGGGTATCGTAACGACTATTATAATATATCAAATCGGAGCTCGTCTCGATCCATACAATAATTGTTGGCCTAGCATTGGAACCGGATTTCTGTACACAAATTCCATCGTTTACATAACTTATCGAGGGTTTTAAGATTTTGTCGTAAATTTCGGGTTTACTTACCTTCGATTTTTCTTCAAATAGAGCCGTCAATGAGATATTGGTTCCGACAAAGATTTCTTTATTTATTTGGTAAATAAATCTGTATTCTACCTGAAAAACTATGGGAGCAGAAAAAGAAAGGGGCTAGTTTTCATAAATTCAAAAATAACAAAACATTTGATGAATCAGACTTCCAACATCAAATGACCATAACTTTTGACTGGGGTATCTTAACGACTATTATAATATATCAAATCGGAGCTCGTCTCGATCCATACAATAATTGTTGGCCTCGGAATGGGACCTGATTTCTGTACCCAAATTCCATCGTTTACATAACTTATCGTGGGTTTTAAGATTTTGTCGTAAATTTCTGGTTTACTTACTTTCGATTTGAATCAATAGAGCTGTAAATTAGATATTGGATCCGACAAAGGTTTCTTTATTTATTTGGTCAATAAATCTGTATTCTTCCTGAAAAACTATGGGAGCAGAAAAAGAAAGGGGCTAGTTTTCATAAATTCAAAAATAACAAAACATTTGATGAATCAGACTTCCAACATCAAATGACCATAACTTTTGACTGGGGTATCTTAACGACTATTATAATATATCAAATCGGAGCTCGTCTCGATCCATACAATAATTGTTGGCCTCGGAATGGGACCTGATTTCTGTACCCAAATTCCATCGTTTACATAACTTATCGAGTGTTTTAATATTTTGTCGTAAATTTGCGGTTTACTTACCTTCTATATGATTCAATAGCGCTGTAAATGAGATATTGCGTCCGACAAAGGTTTCTTTATTTATTTGGTCAATAAATTTGTATTCTTCCTTAAAAAATATGGGAGCAGAAAAAGAAAGGGGCTAGTTTTCATAATTTAAAAAATAACAAAACATTTGATGAATCAGACTTCCAACATCAAATGACCATAACTTTTGACTGGGGTATCGTAACGACTATTGTAATATATCAAATTCGGAGCTTGTCTCGATCCATACAATAATTGTTGGCCTCGGAATGGAACCTGATTTCTGTACCCAAATTCCATCGTTTACATAACTTATCGAGTGTTTTAAGATTTTGTCGTAAATTTGCGGTTTACTTACCTTCTATATGATTCAATAGAGCTGTCAATGAGATATTGGTTCCGACAAAGGTTTCTTTATTTATTTGGTCATTAAATCTGAATTCTTCCTAAAAAACTATTTGAGCAGAAAAAGAAAGGGGCTAGTTTTCATAATTTCAAAAATAACAAAACATTTGATGATCAGACTTCCAACATCAAATGACCATAACTTTGGACTGGGGTATCGTAATGACTATTATAATATATCAAAATCGGAGCTCGTCTCCATCCATACAATAATTGTTGGCCTAGTATTCGAACCTGATTTCTGTTCCCAAATTCCATCATTTACATAACTTCTCGAGGGTTTTAAGATTTTGTCGTAAAATTCAGGTTTAATTACCTTCGATTTTTCTTCAAATAGAGCCGTCAATGAGATATTGGTTCCGACAAAGATTTCTTTATTTATTTGGTCAATAAATATTCTACCTGAAAAACTATGGGAGCAGAAAAAGAAAGGGGCTAGTTTTCATAATTTCAAATATAACAAAACATTTGATGAATCAGACTTCCAACATCAAATGACCATAACTTTTGACTGGGGTATCGTAACGACTATTATAATATATCAAATCGGAGCTCGTCTCGATCCATACAATAATTGTTGGCCTAGCATTGGAACCGGATTTCTGTACACAAATTCCATCGTTTACATAACTTATCGAGGGTTTTAAGATTTTGTCGTAAATTTCGGGTTTACTTACCTTCGATTTTTCTTCAAATAGAGCCGTCAATGAGATATTGGTTCCGACAAAGATTTCTTTATTTATTTGGTAAATAAATCTGTATTCTACCTGAAAAACTATGGGAGCAGAAAAAGAAAGGGGCTAGTTTTCATAAATTCAAAAATAACAAAACATTTGATGAATCAGACTTCCAACATCAAATGACCATAACTTTTGACTGGGGTATCTTAACGACTATTATAATATATCAAATCGGAGCTCGTCTCGATCCATACAATAATTGTTGGCCTCGGAATGGGACCTGATTTCTGTACCCAAATTCCATCGTTTACATAACTTATCGTGGGTTTTAAGATTTTGTCGTAAATTTCTGGTTTACTTACTTTCGATTTGAATCAATAGAGCTGTAAATTAGATATTGGATCCGACAAAGGTTTCTTTATTTATTTGGTCAATAAATCTGTATTCTTCCTGAAAAAATATGGGAGCAGAAAAAGAAAGGGGCTAGTTTTCATAAATTCAAAAATAACAAAACATTTGATGAATCAGACTTCCAACATCAAATGACCATAACTTTTGACTGGGGTATCTTAACGACTATTATAATATATCAAATCGGAGCTCGTCTCGATCCATACAATAATTGTTGGCCTCGGAATGGGACCTGATTTCTGTACCCAAATTCCATCGTTTACATAACTTATCGAGTGTTTTAATATTTTGTCGTAAATTTGCGGTTTACTTACCTTCTATATGATTCAATAGCGCTGTAAATGAGATATTGCGTCCGACAAAGGTTTCTTTATTTATTTGGTCAATAAATTTGTATTCTTCCTTAAAAAATATGGGAGCAGAAAAAGAAAGGGGCTAGTTTTCATAATTTAAAAAATAACAAAACATTTGATGAATCAGACTTCCAACATCAAATGACCATAACTTTTGACTGGGGTATCGTAACGACTATTGTAATATATCAAATTCGGAGCTTGTCTCGATCCATACAATAATTGTTGGCCTCGGAATGGAACCTGATTTCTGTACCCAAATTCCATCGTTTACATAACTTATCGAGTGTTTTAAGATTTTGTCGTAAATTTGCGGTTTACTTCCCTTCGATATGATTCAATAGAGCTGTCAATGAGATATTGGTTCCGACAAAAATTTCTTTATTTATTTGGTCATTAAATCTGAATTCTTCCTAAAAAACTATGGGAGCAGAAAAAGAAAGGGGCTAGTTTTCATAATTTCAAAAATAACAAAACATTTGATGAATCAGACTTCCAACATCAAATGACCATAACTTTTGACTGGGGTATCGTAATGACTATTATAATATATCAAAATCGAGGCTCGTCTCCATCCATACAATAATTGTTGGCCTAGTATTCGAACCTGATTTCTGTTCCCAAATTCCATCATTTACATAACTTCTCGAGGGTTTTAAGATTTTGTCGTAAAATTCAGGTTTACTTACCTTCGATTTTTCTTCAAATAGAGCCGTCAATGAGATATTGGTTCCGACAAAGATTTCTTTATTTATTTGGTAAATAAATCTGTATTCTACCTGAAAAACTATGGGAGCAGAAAAAGAAAGGGGCTAGTTTTCATAATTTCAAAAATAACAAAACATTTGATGAATCAGACTTCCAACATCAAATGACCATAACTTTTGACTGGGTTATCTTAGCGACTATTATAATATATCAAATCGGAGCTCGTCTCGATCCATACAATAATTGTTGGCCTCGGAATGGGACCTGATTTCTGTACCCAAATTCCATCGTTTACATAACTTATCGAGTGTTTTAAGATTTTGTCGTAAATTTGCGGTTTACTTACCTTCTATATGATTCAATAGAGCTGTCAATGAGATATTGGTTCCGACAAAGGTTTCTTTATTTATTTGGTCATTAAATCTGAATTGTTCCTAAAAAACTATTTGAGCAGATAAAGAAAGGGGCTAGTTTTCATAATTTCAAAAAGAACAAAACATTTGATGAATCAGACTTCCAACATCAAATGACCATAACTTTTGACTGGGGTATCTTAGCGACTATTATAATATATCAAATCGGAGCTCGTCTCCATCCATACAATAATTGTTGGCCTAGTATTCGAACCTGATTTCTGTTCCCAAATTCCATCATTTACATAACTTCTCGAGGGTTTTAAGATTTTGTCGTAAAATTCAGGTTTACTTACCTTCGATTTTTCTTCAAATAGAGCCGTCAATGAGATATTGGTTCCGACAAAGATTTCTTTATTTATTTGGTCAATAAATATTCTACCTGAAAAACTATGGGAGCAGAAAAAGAAAGGGGCTAGTTTTCATAATTTCAAATATAACAAAACATTTGATGAATCAGACTTCCAACATCAAATGACCATAACTTTTGACTGGGGTATCGTAACGACTATTATAATATATCAAATCGGAGCTCGTCTCGATCCATACAATAATTGTTGGCCTAGCATTGGAACCGGATTTCTGTACACAAATTCCATCGTTTACATAACTTATCGAGTGTTTTAAGATTTTGTCGTAAATTTCGGGTTTACTTACCTTCGATTTTTCTTCAAATAGAGCCGTCAATGAGATATTGGTTCCGACAAAGATTTCTTTATTTATTTGGTAAATAAATCTGTATTCTACCTGAAAAACTATGGGAGCAGAAAAAGAAAGGGGCTAGTTTTCATAAATTCAAAAATAACAAAACATTTGATGAATCAGACTTCCAACATCAAATGACCATAACTTTTGACTGGGGTATCTTAACGACTATTATAATATATCAAATCGGAGCTCGTCTCGATCCATACAATAATTGTTGGCCTCGGAATGGGACCTGATTTCTGTACCCAAATTCCATCGTTTACATAACTTATCGTGGGTTTTAAGATTTTGTCGTAAATTTCTGGTTTACTTACTTTCGATTTGAATCAATAGAGCTGTAAATTAGATATTGGATCCGACAAAGGTTTCTTTATTTATTTGGTCAATAAATCTGTATTCTTCCTGAAAAACTATGGGAGCAGAAAAAGAAAGGGGCTAGTTTTCATAAATTCAAAAATAACAAAACATTTGATGAATCAGACTTCCAACATCAAATGACCATAACTTTTGACTGGGGTATCTTAACGACTATTATAATATATCAAATCGGAGCTCGTCTCGATCCATACAATAATTGTTGGCCTCGGAATGGGACCTGATTTCTGTACCCAAATTCCATCGTTTACATAACTTATCGAGTGTTTTAATATTTTGTCGTAAATTTGCGGTTTACTTACCTTCTATATGATTCAATAGCGCTGTAAATGAGATATTGCGTCCGACAAAGGTTTCTTTATTTATTTGGTCAATAAATTTGTATTCTTCCTTAAAAAATATGGGAGCAGAAAAAGAAAGGGGCTAGTTTTCATAATTTAAAAAATAACAAAACATTTGATGAATCAGACTTCCAACATCAAATGACCATAACTTTTGACTGAGGTATCGTAACGACTATTGTAATATATCAAATTCGGAGCTTGTCTCGATCCATACAATAATTGTTGGCCTCGCAATGGAACCTTATTTCTGTACCCAAATTCCATCGTTTACATAACTTATCGAGTGTTTTAAGATTTTGTCGTAAATTTGCGGTTTACTTCCCTTCGATATGATTCAATAGAGCTGTCAATGAGATATTGGTTCCGACAAAAATTTCTTTATTTATTTGGTCATTAAATCTGAATTCTTCCTAAAAAACTATGGGAGCAGAAAAAGAAAGGGGCTAGTTTTCATAATTTCAAAAATAACAAAACATTTGATGAATCAGACTTCCAACATCAAATGACCATAACTTTTGACTGGGGTATCGTAATGACTATTATAATATATCAAAATCGAGGCTCGTCTCCATCCATACAATAATTGTTGGCCTAGTATTCGAACCTGATTTCTGTTCCCAAATTCCATCATTTACATAACTTCTCGAGGGTTTTAAGATTTTGTCGTAAAATTCAGGTTTACTTACCTTCGATTTTTCTTCAAATAGAGCCGTCAATGAGATATTGGTTCCGACAAAGATTTCTTTATTTATTTGGTAAATAAATCTGTATTCTACCTGAAAAACTATGGGAGCAGAAAAAGAAAGGGGCTAGTTTTCATAATTTCAAAAATAACAAAACATTTGATGAATCTGACTTCCAACATCAAATGACCATAACTTTTGACTGGGTTATCTTAGCGACTATTATAATATATCAAATCGGAGCTCGTCTCGATCCATACAATAATTGTTGGCCTCGGAATGGGACCTGATTTCTGTACCCAAATTCCATCGTTTACATAACTTATCGAGTGTTTTAAGATTTTGTCGTAAATTTGCGGTTTACTTACCTTCTATATGATTCAATAGAGCTGTCAATGAGATATTGGTTCCGACAAAGGTTTCTTTATTTATTTGGTCATTAAATCTGAATTGTTCCTAAAAAACTATTTGAGCAGAAAAAGAAAGGGGCTAGTTTTCATAATTTCAAAAAGAACAAAACATTTGATGAATCAGACTTCCAACATCAAATGACCATAACTTTTGACTGGGGTATCTTAGCGACTATTATAATATATCAAATCGGAGCTCGTCTCGATCCATACAATAATTGTTGGCCTCGGAATGGGACCTGATTTCTGTACCCAAATTCCATCGTTTACATAACTTATCGAGTGTTTTAATATTTTGTCGTAAAATTCAGGTTTACTTACCTTCGATTTTTCTTCAAATAGAGCCGTCAATGAGATATTGGTTCCGACAAAGATTTCTTTATTTATTTGGTAAATAAATCTGTATTCTACCTGAAAAACTATGGGAGCAGAAAAAGAAAGGGGCTAGTTTTCATAAATTCAAAAATAAAAAAACATTTGATGAATCAGACTTCCAACATCAAATGACCATAACTTTTGACTGGGGTATCTTAACGACTATTATAATATATCAAATCGGATCTCGTCTCGATCCATACAATAATTGTTGGCCTCGGAATGGGACCTGATTTCTGTACCCAAATTCCATCGTTTACATAACTTATCGAGTGTTTTAAGATTTTGTCGTAAATTTGCGGTTTATTTACCTTCTATATGATTCAATAGAGCTGTCAATGAGATATTGGTTCCGACAAAGGTTTCTTTATTTATTTGGTCATTAAATCTGAATTCTTCCTAAAAAACTATTTGAGCAGAAAAAGAAAGGGGCTAGTTTTCATAATTTCAAAAATAACAAAACATTTGATGAATCAGACTTCCAACATCAAATGACCATAACTTTTGACTGGGGTATCTTAGCGACTATTATAATATATCAAATCGGAGCTCGTCTCGATCCATACAATAATTGTTGGCCTCGGAATGGGACCTGATTTTTGTACCCAAATTCCATCGTTTACATAACTTATCGAGTGTTTTAAGATTTTGTCGTAAATTTGCGGTTTACTTACCTTCTATATGATTCAATAGAGCTGTCAATGAGATATTGGTTCCGACAAAGGTTTCTTTATTTATTTGGTCATTAAATCTGAATTCTTCCTAAAAAACTATGGGAGCAGAAAAAGAAAGGGGCTAGTTTTCATAATTTCAAAAATAACAAAACATTTGATGAATCAGACTTCCAACATCAAATGACCATAACTTTGGACTGGGGTATCGTAACGACTATTATAATATATCAAATCGGAGCTCGTCTCGATCCATACAATAATTGTTGGCCTCGGAATGAAACCTGATTTCTGTACCCAAATTCCATCGTTTACATAACTTATCGAGTGTTTTAAGATTTTGTCGTAAATTTGCGGTTTACTTACCTTCTATATGATTCAATAGAGCTGTCAATGAGATATTGGTTCCGACAAAGGTTTCTTTATTTATTTGGTCATTAAATCTGAATTCTTCCTAAAAAACTATTTGAGGAGAAAAAGAAAGGGGCTAGTTTTCATAATTTCAAAAATAACAAAACATTTGATGAATCAGACTTCCAACATCAAATGACCATAACTTTTAACTGGGGTATCGTAATGACTATTATAATATATCAAAATCGGAGCTCGTCTCCATCCATACAATAATTGTTGGCCTAGTATTCGAACCTGATTTCTGTTCCCAAATTCCATCATTTACATAACTTCTCGAGGGTTTTAAGATTTTGTCGTAAAATTCAGGTTTACTTACCTTCGATTTTTCTTCAAATAGAGCCGTCAATGAGATATTGGTTCCGACAAAGATTTCTTTATTTATTTGGTAAATAAATCTGTATTCTACCTGAAAAACTATGGGAGCAGAAAAAGAAAGGGGCTAGTTTTCATAAATTCAAAAATAACAAAACATTTGATGAATCAGACTTCCAACATCAAATGACCATAACTTTTGACTGGGGTATCTTAACGACTATTATAATATATCAAATCGGATCTCGTCTCGATCCATACAATAATTGTTGGCCTCGGAATGGGACCTGATTTCTGTACCCAAATTCCATCGTTTACATAACTTATCGAGTGTTTTAAGATTTTGTCGTAAATTTGCGGTTTACTTACCTTCTATATGATTCAATAGAGCCGTCAATGAGATATTGGTTCCGACAAAGGTTTCTTTATTTATTTGGTCATTAAATCTGAATTCTTCCTAAAAAAATATTTGAGCAGAAAAAGAAAGGGGCTAGTTTTCATAATTTCAAAAATAACAAAACATTTGATGAATCAGACTTCCAACATCAAATGACCATAACTTTTGACTGGGGTATGTTAGCGACTATTATAATATATCAAATCGGAGCTCGTCTCGATCCATACAATAATTGTTGGCCTCGGAATAGGACCTGATTTCTGTACCCAAATTCCATCGTTTACATAACTTATCCAGTGTTTTAAGATTTTGTCGTAAATTTGCGGTTTACTTACCTTCTATATGATTCAATAGAGCTGTCAATGAGATATTGGTTCCGACAAAGGTTTCTTTATTTATTTGGTCATTAAATCTGAATTGTTCCTAAAAAACTATTTGAGCAGAAAAAGAAAGGGGCTAGTTTTCATAATTTCAAAAAGAACAAAACATTTGATGAATCAGACTTCCAACATCAAATGACCATAACTTTTGATTGGGGTATCTTAGCGACTATTATAATATATCAAATCGGAGCTCGTCTCGATCCATACAATAATTGTTGGCCTCGGAATGGGACCTGATTTCTGTACCCAAATTCCATCGTTTACATAACTTATCGAGTGTTTTAATATTTTGTCGTAAAATTCAGGTTTACTTACCTTCGATTTTTCTTCAAATAGAGCCGTCAATGAGATATTGGTTTCGACAAAGATTTCTTTATTTATTTGGTAAATAAATCTGTATTCTACCTGAAAAACTATGGGAGCAGAAAAAGAAAGGGGCTAGTTTTCATAAATTCAAAAATAACAAAACATTTGATGAATCAGACTTCCAACATCAAATGACCATAACTTTTGACTGGGGTATCTTAACGACTATTATAATATATCAAATCGGATCTCGTCTCGATCCATACAATAATTGTTGGCCTCGGAATGGGACCTGATTTCTGTACCCAAATTCCATCGTTTACATAACTTATCGTGGGTTTTAAGATTTTGTCGTAAATTTCTGGTTTACTTACCTTCTATATGATTCAATAGAGCTGTCAATGAGATATTGGTTCCGACAAAGGTTTCTTTATTTATTTGGTCATTAAATCTGAATTCTTCCTAAAAAACTATGGGAGCAGAAAAAGAAAGGGGCTAGTTTTCATAATTTCAAAAATAACAAAACATTTGATGAATCAGACTTCCAACATCAAATGACCATAACTTTTCACTGGGGTATCGTAACGACTATTATAATATTTCAAAATCGGAGCTAGTCTCGATCCATACAATAATTGTTGGCCTAGCATTGGAACCTGATTTCTGTACCCAAATTCCATCGTTTACATAAATTATCGAGGGTTTTAAGATTTTGCCTTAAATTTCCGGTTTACTTACTTTCGATTTGAATCAATAGAGCTGTAAATGAGATATTGGATCCGACAAAGTTTTCTTTATTTATTTGGTCAATAAATCTGTATTCTTCCTGAAAATCTATGGGAGCAGAAAAAGAAAGGGGCTAGTTTTCATAAATTCAAAAATAACAAAACATTTGATGAATTAGACTTCCAACATCAAATGACCATAACTTTTGACTGGGGTATCTTAAAGACTATTATAATATATCAAATCGGAGCTCGTCTCGATCCATACAATAATTGTTGGCCTCGGAATGGGACCTGATTTCTGTACCCAAATTCCATCGTTTACATAACTTATCGAGTGTTTTAAGATTTTGTCGTAAATTTGCGGTTTACTTACCTTCTATATGATTCAATAGAGCTGTCAATGAGATATTGGTTCCGACAAAGGTTTCTTTATTTATTTGGTCATTAAATCTGAATTCTTCCTAAAAAACTATTTGAGCAGAAAAAGAAAGGGGCTAGTTTTCATAATTTCAAAAATAACAAAACATTTGATGAATCAGACTTCCAACATCAAATGACCATAACTTTTAACTGGGGTATCGTAATGACTATTATAATATATCAAAATCGGAGCTCGTCTCCATCCATACAATAATTGTTGGCCTAGTATTCGAACCTGATTTCTGTTCCCAAATTCCATCATTTACATAACTTCTCGAGGGTTTTAAGATTTTGTCGTAAAATTCAGGTTTACTTACCTTCGATTTTTCTTCAAATAGAGCCGTCAATGAGATATTGGTTCCGACAAAGATTTCTTTATTTATTTGGTAAATATATCTGTATTCTACCTGAAAAACTATGGGAGCAGAAAAAGAAAGGGGCTAGTTTTCATAAATTCAAAAATAACAAAACATTTGATGAATCAGACTTCCAACATCAAATGACCATAACTTTTGACTGGGGTATCTTAACGACTATTATAATATATCAAATCGGATCTCGTCTCGATCCATACAATAATTGTTGGCCTCGGAATGGGACCTGATTTCTGTACCCAAATTCCATCGTTTACATAACTTATCGTGGGTTTTAAGATTTTGTCGTAAATTTCTGGTTTACTTACCTTCTATATGATTCAATAGAGCTGTCAATGAGATATTGGTTCCGACAAAGGTTTCTTTATTTATTTGGTCATTAAATCTGAATTCTTCCTAAAAAACTATGGGAGCAGAAAAAGAAAGGGGCTAGTTTTCATAATTTCAAAAATAACAAAACATTTGATGAATCAGACTTCCAACATCAAATGACCATAACTTTTCACTGGGGTATCGTAACGACTATTATAATATTTCAAAATCGGAGCTAGTCTCGATCCATACAATAATTGTTGGCCTAGCATTGGAACCTGATTTCTGTACCCAAATTCCATCGTTTACATAAATTATCGAGGGTTTTAAGATTTTGTCTTAAATTTCCGGTTTACTTACTTTCGATTTGAATCAATAGAGCTGTAAATGAGATATTGGATCCGACAAAGTTTTCTTTATTTATTTGGTCAATAAATCTGTATTCTTCCTGAAAATCTATGGGAGCAGAAAAAGAAAGGGGCTAGTTTTCATAAATTCAAAAATAACAAAACATTTGATGAATTAGACTTCCAACATCAAATGACCATAACTTTTGACTGGGGTATCTTAACGACTATTATAATATATCAAATCGGAGCTCGTCTCGATCCATACAATAATTGTTGGCCTCGGAATGGGACCTGATTTCTGTACCCAAATTCCATCGTTTACATAACTTATCGAGTGTTTTAAGATTTTGTCGTAAATTTGCGGTTTACTTACCTTCTATATGATTCAATAGAGCTGTCAATGAGATATTGGTTCCGACAAAGGTTTCTTTATTTATTTGGTCATTAAATCTGAATTCTTCCTAAAAAACTATTTGAGCAGAAAAAGAAAGGGGCTAGTTTTCATAATTTCAAAAATAACAAAACATTTGATGAATCAGACTTCCAACATCAAATGACCATAACTTTTAACTGGGGTATCGTAATGACTATTATAATATATCAAAATCGGAGCTCGTCTCCATCCATACAATAATTGTTGGCCTAGTATTCGAACCTGATTTCTGTTCCCAAATTCCATCATTTACATAACTTCTCGAGGGTTTTAAGATTTTGTCGTAAAATTCAGGTTTACTTACCTTCGATTTTTCTTCAAATAGAGCCGTCAATGAGATATTGGTTCCGACAAAGATTTCTTTATTTATTTGGTAAATAAATCTGTATTCTACCTGAAAAACTATGGGAGCAGAAAAAGAAAGGGGCTAGTTTTCATAAATTCAAAAATAACAAAACATTTGATGAATCAGACTTCCAACATCAAATGACCATAACTTTTGACTGGGGTATCTTAACGACTATTATAATATATCAAATCGGATCTCGTCTCGATCCATACAATAATTGTTGGCCTCGGAATGGGACCTGATTTCTGTACCCAAATTCCATCGTTTACATAACTTATCGAGTGTTTTAAGATTTTGTCGTAAATTTGCGGTTTACTTACCTTCTATATGATTCAATAGAGCCGTCAATGAGATATTGGTTCCGACAAAGGTTTCTTTATTTATTTGGTCATTAAATCTGAATTCTTCCTAAAAAAATATTTGAGAAGAAAAAGAAAGGGGCTAGTTTTCATAATTTCAAAAATAACAAAACATTTGATGAATCAGACTTCCAACATCAAATGACCATAACTTTTGACTGGGGTATGTTAGCGACTATTATAATATATCAAATCGGAGCTCGTCTCGATCCATACAATAATTGTTCGCCTCGGAATAGGACCTGATTTCTGTACCCAAATTCCATCGTTTACATAACTTATCGAGTGTTTTAAGATTTTGTCGTAAATTTGCGGTTTACTTACCTTCTATATGATTCAATAGAGCTGTCAATGAGATATTGGTTCCGACAAAGGTTTCTTTATTTATTTGGTCATTAAATCTGAATTGTTCCTAAAAAACTATTTGAGCAGAAAAAGAAAGGGGCTAGTTTTCATAATTTCAAAAAGAACAAAACATTTGATGAATCAGACTTCCAACATCAAATGACCATAACTTTTGACTGGGGTATCTTAGCGACTATTATAATATATCAAATCGGAGCTCATCTCGATCCATACAATAATTGTTGGCCTCGGAATTGGACCTGATTTCTGTACCCAAATTCCATCGTTTACATAACTTATCGAGTGTTTTAATATTTTGTCGTAAAATTCAGGTTTACTTACCTTCGATTTTTCTTCAAATAGAGCCGTCAATGAGATATTGGTTCCGACAAAGATTTCTTTATTTATTTGGTAAATAAATCTGTATTCTACCTGAAAAACTATGGGAGCAGAAAAAGAAAGGGGCTAGTTTTCATAAATTCAAAAATAACAAAACATTTGATGAATCAGACTTCCAACATCAAATGACCATAACTCTTGACTGGGGTATCTTAACGACTATTATAATATATCAAATCGGATCTCGTCTCGATCCATACAATAATTGTTGGCCTCGGAATGGGACCTGATTTCTGTACCCAAATTCCATCGTTTACATAACTTATCGTGGGTTTTAAGATTTTGTCGTAAATTTCTGGTTTACTTACCTTCTATATGATTCAATAGAGCTGTCAATGAGATATTGGTTCCGACAAAGGTTTCTTTATTTATTTGGTCATTAAATCTGAATTCTTCCTAAAAAACTATGGGAGCAGAAAAAGAAAGGGGCTAGTTTTCATAATTTCAAAAATAACAAAACATTTGATGAATTAGACTTCCAACATCAAATGACCATAACTTTTCACTGGGGTATCGTAACGACTATTATAATATTTCAAAATCGGAGCTCGTCTCGATCCATACAATAATTGTTGGCCTAGCATTGGAACCTGATTTCTGTACCCAAATTCCATCGTTTACATAAATTATCGAGGGTTTTAAGATTTTGTCTTAAATTTCCGGTTTACTTACTTTCGATTTGAATCAATAGAGCTGTAAATGAGATATTGGATCCGACAAAGTTTTCTTTATTTATTTGGTCAATAAATCTGTATTCTTCCTGAAAATCTATGGGAGCAGAAAAAGAAAGGGGCTAGTTTTCATAAATTCAAAAATAACAAAACATTTGATGAATTAGACTTCCAACATCAAATGACCATAACTTTTGACTGGGGTATCTTAACGACTATTATAATATATCAAATCGGAGCTCGTCTCGATCCATACAATAATTGTTGGCCTCGGAATGGGACCTGATTTCTGTACCCAAATTCCATCGTTTACATAACTTATCGAGTGTTTTAAGATTTTGTCGTAAATTTGCGGTTTACTTACCTTCTATATGATTCAATAGCGCTGTAAATGAGATATTGCGTCCGACAAAGGTTTCTTTATTTATTTGGTCAATAAATTTGTATTCTTCCTTAAAAAATATGGGAGCAGAAAAAGAAAGGGGCTAGTTTTCATAATTTAAAAAATAACAAAACATTTGATGAATCAGACTTCCAACATCAAATGACCATAACTTTTGACTGGGGTATCGTAACGACTATTGTAATATATCAAATTCGGAGCTTGTCTCGATCCATACAATAATTGTTGGCCTCAGAATGGAACCTGATTTCCATACCCAAATTCCATCGTTTACATAACTTATCGAGGGTTTTATGATTTTGTCGTAAATTTGCGGTTTACTTACCTTCGATTTAAATCAATAGAGCTGTAAATGAGATATTGGATCCGACAAAGGTTTCTTTATTTATTTGGTCATTAAATCTGTATTCTTCCTAAAAACGTATGGGAGCAGAAAAAGGAAGGGGCTAGTTTTCAAAACTTTAAAAATACGAAAACATTTGATGATCAGACTTCCAACATCAAATGACCATAACTTTTAACTGGGGTATCGTAATGACTATTATAATATATCAAAATCGGAGCTCGTCTCGATCCATACAATAATTGTTGGCCTCGGAATGGGACCTGATTTCTGTACCCAAATTCCATCGTTTACATAACTTATCGAGTGTTTTAAGATTTTGTCGTAAATTTGCGGTTTACTTACCTTCTATACGATTCAATAGAGCTGTCAATGAGATATTGGTTCCGACAAAGGTTTCTTTATTTATTTGGTCATTAAATCTGAATTCTTCCTAAAAAACTATTTGAGCAGAAAAAGAAAGGGGCTAGTTTTCATAATTTCAAAAATAACAAAACATTTGATGAATCAGACTTCCAACATCAAATGACCATAACTTTTGACTGGGGTATCTTAGCAACTATTATAATATATCAAATCGGAGCTCGTCTCGATCCATACAATAATTGTTGGCCTCGGAATGGGACCTGATTTCTGTACCCAAATTCCATCGTTTACATAACTTATCGAGTGTTTTAAGATTTTGTCGTAAATTTGCGGTTTACTTACCTTCTATATGATTCAATAGAGCTGTCAATGAGATATTGGTTCCGACAAAGGTTTCTTTATTTATTTGGTCATTAAATCTGAATTCTTCCTAAAAAACTATGGGAGCAGAAAAAGAAAGGGGCTAGTTTTCATAATTTCAAAAATAACAAAACATTTGATGAATCAGACTTCCAACATCAAATGACCATAACTTTGGACTGGGGTATCGTAACGACTATTATAATATATCAAATCGGAGCTCGTCTCGATCCATACAATAATTGTTGGCCTCGGAATGAAACCTGATTTCTGTACCCAAATTCCATCGTTTACATAACTTATCGAGTGTTTTAAGATTTTGTCGTAAATTTGCGGTTTACTTACCTTCTATACGATTCAATAGAGCTGTCAATGAGATATTGGTTCCGACAAAGGTTTCTTTATTTATTTGGTCATTAAATCTGAATTCTTCCTAAAAAACTATTTGAGCAGAAAAAGAAAGGGGCTAGTTTTCATAATTTCAAAAATAACAAAACATTTGATGAATCAGACTTCCAACATCAAATGACCATAACTTTTGACTGGGGTATCTTAGCAACTATTATAATATATCAAATCGGAGCTCGTCTCGATCCATACAATAATTGTTGGCCTCGGAATGGGACCTGATTTCTGTACCCAAATTCCATCGTTTACATAACTTATCGAGTGTTTTAAGATTTTGTCGTAAATTTGCGGTTTACTTACCTTCTATATGATTCAATAGAGCTGTCAATGAGATATTGGTTCCGACAAAGGTTTCTTTATTTATTTGGTCATTAAATCTGAATTCTTCCTAAAAAACTATGGGAGCAGAAAAAGAAAGGGGCTAGTTTTCATAATTTCAAAAATAACAAAACATTTGATGAATCAGACTTCCAACATCAAATGACCATAACTTTTCACTGGGGTATCGTAACGACTATTATAATATTTCAAAATCGGAGCTCGTCTCGATCCATACAATAATTGTTGGCCTAGCATTGGAACCTGATTTCTGTACCCAAATTCCATCGTTTACATAAATTATCGAGGGTTTTAAGATTTTGTCTTAAATTTCCGGTTTACTTACTTTCGATTTGAATCAATAGAGCTGTAAATGAGATATTGGATCCGACAAACGTTTCTTTATTTATTTGGTCAATAAATCTGTATTCTTCCTGAAAAACTATGGGAGCAGAAAAAGAAAGGGGCTAGTTTTCATAAATTCAAAAATAACAAAACATTTGATGAATTAGACTTCCAACATCAAATGACCATAACTTTTGACTGGGGTATCTTAACGACTATTATAATATATCAAATCGGAGCTCGTCTCGATCCATACAATAATTGTTGGCCTCGGAATGGGACCTGATTTCTGTACCCAAATTCCATCGTTTACATAACTTATCGAGTGTTTTAAGATTTTGTCGTAAATTTGCGGTTTACTTACCTTCTATATGATTCAATAGCGCTGTAAATGAGATATTGCGTCCGACAAAGGTTTCTTTATTTATTTGGTCAATAAATTTGTATTCTTCCTTAAAAAATATGGGAGCAGAAAAAGAAAGGGGCTAGTTTTCATAATTTAAAAAATAACAAAACATTTGATGAATCAGACTTCCAACATCAAATGACCATAACTTTTGACTGGGGTATCGTAACGACTATTGTAATATATCAAATTCGGAGCTTGTCTCGATCCATACAATAATTGTTGGCATCGGAATGGAACCTGATTTCCATACCCAAATTCCATCGTTTACATAACTTATCGAGGGTTTTATGATTTTGTCGTAAATTTGCGGTTTACTTACCTTCGATTTAAATCAATAGAGCTGTAAATGAGATATTGGATCCGACAAAGGTTTCTTTATTTATTTGGTCATTAAATCTGTATTCTTCCTAAAAACGTATGGGAGCAGAAAAAGGAAGGGGCTAGTTTTCAAAACTTTAAAAATACGAAAACATTTGATGATCAGACTTCCAACATCAAATGACCATAACTTTTAACTGGGGTATCGTAATGACTATTATAATATATCAAAATCGGAGCTCGTCTCGATCCATACAATAATTGTTAGCCTCGGAATGGGACCTGATTTCTGTACCCAAATTCCATCGTTTACATAACTTATCGAGTGTTTTAAGATTTTGTCGTAAATTTGCGGTTTACTTACCTTCTATACGATTCAATAGAGCTGTCAATGAGATATTGGTTCCGACAAAGGTTTCTTTATTTATTTGGTCATTAAATCTGAATTCTTCCTAAAAAACTATTTGAGCAGAAAAAGAAAGGGGCTAGTTTTCATAATTTCAAAAATAACAAAACATTTGATGAATCAGACTTCCAACATCAAATGACCATAACTTTTGACTGGGGTATCTTAGCAACTATTATAATATATCAAATTGGAGCTCGTCTCGATCCATACAATAATTGTTGGCCTCGGAATGGGACCTGATTTCTGTACCCAAATTCCATCGTTTACATAACTTATCGAGTGTTTTAAGATTTTGTCGTAAATTTGCGGTTTACTTACCTTCTATATGATTCAATAGAGCTGTCAATGAGATATTGGTTCCGACAAAGGTTTCTTTATTTATTTGGTCATTAAATCTGAATTCTTCCTAAAAAACTATGGGAGCAGAAAAAGAAAGGGGCTAGTTTTCATAATTTCAAAAATAACAAAACATTTGATGAATCAGACTTCCAACATCAAATGACCATAACTTTGGACTGGGGTATCGTAACGACTATTATAATATATCAAATCGGAGCTCGTCTCGATCCATACAATAATTGTTGGCCTCGGAATGAAACCTGATTTCTGTACCCAAATTCCATCGTTTACATAACTTATCGAGTGTTTTAAGATTTTGTCGTAAATTTGCGGTTTACTTACCTTCTATACGATTCAATAGAGCTGTCAATGAGATATTGGTTCCGACAAAGGTTTCTTTATTTATTTGGTCATTAAATCTGAATTCTTCCTAAAAAACTATTTGAGCAGAAAAAGAAAGGGGCTAGTTTTCATAATTTCAAAAATAACAAAACATTTGATGAATCAGACTTCCAACATCAAATGACCATAACTTTTGACTGGGGTATCTTAGCAACTATTATAATATATCAAATCGGAGCTCGTCTCGATCCATACAATAATTGTTGGCCTCGGAATGGGACCTGATTTCTGTACCCAAATTCCATCGTTTACATAACTTATCGAGTGTTTTAAGATTTTGTCGTAAATTTGCGGTTTACTTACCTTCTATATGATTCAATAGAGCTGTCAATGAGATATTGGTTCCGACAAAGGTTTCTTTATTTATTTGGTCATTAAATCTGAATTCTTCCTAAAAAACTATGGGAGCAGAAAAAGAAAGGGGCTAGTTTTCATAATTTCAAAAATAACAAAACATTTGATGAATCAGACTTCCAACATCAAATGACCATAACTTTTCACTGGGGTATCGTAACGACTATTATAATATTTCAAAATCGGAGCTCGTCTCGATCCATACAATAATTGTTGGCCTAGCATTGGAACCTGATTTCTGTACCCAAATTCCATCGTTTACATAAATTATCGAGGGTTTTAAGATTTTGTCTTAAATTTCCGGTTTACTTACTTTCGATTTGAATCAATAGAGCTGTAAATGAGATATTGGATCCGACAAACGTTTCTTTATTTATTTGGTCAATAAATCTGTATTCTTCCTGAAAAACTATGGGAGCAGAAAAAGAAAGGGGCTAGTTTTCATAAATTCAAAAATAACAAAACATTTGATGAATCAGACTTCCAACATCAAATGACCATAACTTTTGACTGGGGTATCTTAACGACTATTATAATATATCAAATCGGAGCTCGTCTCGATCCATACAATAATTGTTGGCCTCGGAATGGGACCTGATTTCTGTACCCAAATTCCATCGTTTACATAACTTATCGAGTGTTTTAATATTTTGTCGTAAATTTGCTGTTTACTTACCTTCTATATGATTCAATAGCGCTGTAAATGAGATATTGCGTCCGACAAAGGTTTCTTTATTTATTTGGTCAATAAATTTGTATTCTTCCTTAAAAAATATGGGAGCAGAAAAAGAAAGGGGCTAGTTTTCATAATTTAAAAAATAACAAAACATTTGATGAATCAGACTTCCAACATCAAATGACCATAACTTTTGACTGGGGTATCGTAACGACTATTGTAATATATCAAATTCGGAGCTTGTCTCGATCCATACAATAATTGTTGGCCTCGGAATGGAACCTGATTTCTATACCCAAATTCCATCGTTTACATAACTTATCGAGTGTTTTATGATTTTGTCGTAAATTTGCGGTTTACTTCCCTTCGATATGATTCAATAGAGCTGTCAATGAGATATTGGTTCCGACAAAAATTTCTTTATTTATTTGGTCATTAAATCTGAATTCTTCCTAAAAAACTATGGGAGCAGAAAAAGAAAGGGGCTAGTTTTCATAATTTCAAAAATAACAAAACATTTGATGAATCAGACTTCCAACATCAAATGACCATAACTTTTGACTGGGGTATCGTAATGACTATTATAATATATCAAAATCGAGGCTCGTCTCCATCCATACAATAATTGTTGGCCTAGTATTCGAACCTGATTTCTGTTCCCAAATTCCATCATTTACATAACTTCTCGAGGGTTTTAAGATTTTGTCGTAAAATTCAGGTTTACTTACCTTCGATTTTTCTTCAAATAGAGCCGTCAATGAGATATTGGTTCCGACAAAGATTTCTTTATTTATTTGGTAAATAAATCTGTATTCTACCTGAAAAACTATGGGAGCAGAAAAAGAAAGGGGCTAGTTTTCATAATTTCAAAAATAACAAAACATTTGATGAATCAGACTTCCAACATCAAATGACCATAACTTTTGACTGGGTTATCTTAGCGACTATTATAATATATCAAATCGGAGCTCGTCTCGATCCATACAATAATTGTTGGCCTCGGAATGGGACCTGATTTCTGTACCCAAATTCCATCGTTTACATAACTTATCGAGTGTTTTAAGATTTTGTCGTAAATTTGCGGTTTACTTACCTTCTATATGATTCAATAGAGCTGTCAATGAGATATTGGTTCCGACAAAGGTTTCTTTATTTATTTGGTCATTAAATCTGAATTCTTCCTAAAAAACTATTTGAGCAGAAAAAGAAAGGGGCTAGTTTTCATAATTTCAAAAATAACAAAACATTTGATGAATCAGACTTCCAACATCAAATGACCATAACTTTTGACTGGGGTATCTTAGCGACTATTATAATATATCAAATCGGAGCTCGTCTCGATCCATACAATAATTGTTGGCCTCGGAATGGGACCTGATTTCTGTACCCAAATTCCATCGTTTACATAACTTATCGAGTGTTTTAAGATTTTGTCGTAAATTTGCGGTTTACTTACCTTCTATATGATTGAATAGAGCTGTCAATGAGATATTGGTTCCGACAAAGGTTTCTTTATTTATTTGGTCATTAAATCTGAATTCTTCCTAAAAAACTATGGGAGCAGAAAAAGAAAGGGGCTAGTTTTCATAATTTCAAAAATAACAAAACATTTGATGAATCAGACTTCCAACATCAAATGACCATAACTTTGGACTGGGGTATCGTAACGACTATTATAATATATCAAATCGGAGCTCGTCTCGATCCATACAATAATTGTTGGCCTCGGAATGAAACCTGATTTCTGTACCCAAATTCCATCGTTTACATAACTTATCGAGTGTTTTAAGATTTTGTCGTAAATTTGCGGTTTACTTACCTTCTATATGATTCAATAGAGCTGTCAATGAGATATTGGTTCCGACAAAGGTTTCTTTATTTATTTGGTCATTAAATCTGAATTCTTCCTAAAAAACTATTTGAGCAGAAAAAGAAAGGGGCTAGTTTTCATAATTTCAAAAATAACAAAACATTTGATGAATCAGACTTCCAACATCAAATGACCATAACTTTTAACTGGGGTATCGTAATGACTATTATAATATATCAAAATCGGAGCTCGTCTCCATCCATACAATAATTGTTGGCCTAGTATTCGAACCTGATTTCTGTTCCCAAATTCCATCATTTACATAACTTCTCGAGGGTTTTAAGATTTTGTCGTAAAATTCAGGTTTACTTACCTTCGATTTTTCTTCAAATAGAGCCGTCAATGAGATATTGGTTCCGACAAAGATTTCTTTATTTATTTGGTAAATAAATCTGTATTCTACCTGAAAAACTATGGGAGCAGAAAAAGAAAGGGGCTAGTTTTCATAAATTCAAAAATAACAAAACATTTGATGAATCTGACTTCCAACATCAAATGACCATAACTTTTGACTGGGGTATCTTAACGACTATTATAATATATCAAATCGGATCTCGTCTCGATCCATACAATAATTGTTGGCCTCGGAATGGGACCTGATTTCTGTACCCAAATTCCATCGTTTACATAACTTATCGAGTGTTTTAAGATTTTGTCGTAAATTTGGGGTTTACTTACCTTCTATATGATTCAATAGAGCCGTCAATGAGATATTGGTTCCGACAAAGGTTTCTTTATTTATTTGGTCATTAAATCTGAATTCTTCCTAAAAAAATATTTGAGCAGAAAAAGAAAGGGGCTAGTTTTCATAATTTCAAAAATAACAAAACATTTGATGAATTAGACTTCCAACATCAAATGACCATAACTTTTGACTGGGGTATGTTAGCGACTATTATAATATATCAAATCGGAGCTCGTCTCGATCCATACAATAATTGTTGGCCTCGGAATAGGACCTGATTTCTGTACCCAAATTCCATCGTTTACATAACCTATCGAGTGTTTTAAGATTTTGTCGTAAATTTGCGGTTTACTTACCTTCTATATGATTCAATAGAGCTGTCAATGAGATATTGGTTCCGACAAAGGTTTCTTTATTTATTTGGTCATTAAATCTGAATTGTTCCTAAAAAACTATTTGAGCAGAAAAAGAAAGGGGCTAGTTTTCATAATTTCAAAAAGAACAAAACATTTGATGAATCAGACTTCCAACATCAAATGACCATAACTTTTGACTGGGGTATCTTAGCGACTATTATAATATATCAAATCGGAGCTCGTCTCGATCCATACAATAATTGTTGGCCTCGGAATGGGACCTGATTTCTGTACCCAAATTCCATCGTTTACATAACTTATCGAGTGTTTTAATATTTTGTCGTAAAATTCAGGTTTACTTACCTTCGATTTTTCTTCAAATAGAGCCGTCAATGAGATATTGGTTCCGACAAAGATTTCTTTATTTATTTGGTAAATAAATCTGTATTCTACCTGAAAAACTATGGGAGCAGAAAAAGAAAGGGGCTAGTTTTCATAAATTCAAAAATAACAAAACATTTGATGAATCAGACTTCCAACATCAAATGACCATAACTTTTGACTGGGGTATCTTAACGACTATTATAATATATCAAATCGGATCTCGTCTCGATCCATACAATAATTGTTGGCCTCGGAATGGGACCTGATTTCTGTACCCAAATTCCATCGTTTACATAACTTATCGTGGGTTTTAAGATTTTGTCGTAAATTTCTGGTTTACTTACTTTCGATTTGAATCAATAGAGCTGTAAATGAGATATTGGATCCGACAAAGGTTTCTTTATTTATTTGGTCAATAAATCTGTATTCTTCCTGAAAAACTATGGGAGCAGAAAAAGAAAGGGGCTAGTTTTCATAAATTCAAAAATAACAAAACATTTGATGAATCAGACTTCCAACATCAAATGACCATAACTTTTGACTGGGGTATCTTAACGACTATTATAATATATCAAATCGGAGCTCGTCTCGATCCATACAATAATTGTTGGCCTCGGAATGGGACCTGATTTCTGTACCCAAATTCCATCGTTTACATAACTTATCGAGTGTTTTAATATTTTGTCGTAAATTTGCTGTTTACTTACCTTCTATATGATTCAATAGCGCTGTAAATGAGATATTGCGTCCGACAAAGGTTTCTTTATTTATTTGGTCAATAAATTTGTATTCTTCCTTAAAAAATATGGGAGTAGAAAAAGAAAGGGGCTAGTTTTCATAATTTAAAAAATAACAAAACATTTGATGAATCAGACTTCCAACATCAAATGACCATAACTTTTGACTGGGGTATCGTAACGACTATTGTAATATATCAAATTCGGAGCTTGTCTCGATCCATACAATAATTGTTGGCCTCGGAATGGAACCTGATTTCTATACCCAAATTCCATCGTTTACATAACTTATCGAGTGTTTTATGATTTTGTCGTAAATTTGCGGTTTACTTCCCTTCGATATGATTCAATAGAGCTGTCAATGAGATATTGGTTCCGACAAAAATTTCTTTATTTATTTGGTCATTAAATCTGAATTCTTCCTAAAAAACTATGGGAGCAGAAAAAGAAAGAGGCTAGTTTTCATAATTTCAAAAATAACAAAACATTTGATGAATCAGACTTCCAACATCAAATGACCATAACTTTTGACTGGGTTATCTTAGCGACTATTATAATATATCAAATCGGAGCTCGTCTCGATCCATACAATAATTGTTGGCCTCGGAATGGGACCTGATTTCTGTACCCAAATTCCATCGTTTACATAACTTATCGAGTGTTTTAAGATTTTGTCGTAAATTTGCGGTTTACTTACCTTCTATATGATTCAATAGAGCTGTCAATGAGATATTGGTTCCGACAAAGGTTTCTTTATTTATTTGGTCATTAAATCTGAATTCTTCCTAAAAAACTATTTGAGCAGAAAAAGAAAGGGGCTAGTTTTCATAATTTCAAAAATAACAAAACATTTGATGAATCAGACTTCCAACATCAAATGACCATAACTTTTGACTGGGGTATCTTAGCGACTATTATAATATATGAAATCGGAGCTCGTCTCGATCCATACAATAATTGTTGGCCTCGGAATGGGACCTGATTTCTGTACCCAAATTCCATCGTTTACATAACTTATCGAGTGTTTTAAGATTTTGTCGTAAATTTGCGGTTTACTTACCTTCTATATGATTCAATAGAGCTGTCAATGAGATATTGGTTCCGACAAAGGTTTCTTTATTTATTTGGTCATTAAATCTGAATTCTTCCTAAAAAACTATGGGAGCAGAAAAAGAAAGGGGCTAGTTTTCATAATTTCAAAAATAACAAAACATTTGATGAATCAGACTTCCAACATCAAATGACCATAACTTTTGACTGGGGTATCGTAATGACTATTATAATATATCAAAATCGAGGCTCGTCTCCATCCATACAATAATTGTTGGCCTAGTATTCGAACCTGATTTCTGTTCCCAAATTCCATCATTTACATAACTTCTCGAGGGTTTTAAGATTTTGTCGTAAAATTCAGGTTTACTTACCTTCGATTTTTCTTCAAATAGAGCCGTCAATGAGATATTGGTTCCGACAAAGATTTCTTTATTTATTTGGTAAATAAATCTGTATTCTACCTGAAAAACTATGGGAGCAGAAAAAGAAAGGGGCTAGTTTTCATAATTTCAAAAATAACAAAACATTTGATGAATCAGACTTCCAACATCAAATGACCATAACTTTTGACTGGGTTATCTTAGCGACTATTATAATATATCAAATCGGAGCTCGTCTCGATCCATACAATAATTGTTGGCCTCGGAATGGGACCTGATTTCTGTACCCAAATTCCATCGTTTACATAACTTATCGAGTGTTTTAAGATTTTGTCGTAAATTTGCGGTTTACTTACCTTCTATATGATTCAATAGAGCTGTCAATGAGATATTGGTTCCGACAAAGGTTTCTTTATTTATTTGGTCATTAAATCTGAATTCTTCCTAAAAAACTATTTGAGCAGAAAAAGAAAGGGGCTAGTTTTCATAATTTCAAAAATAACAAAACATTTGATGAATCAGACTTCCAACATCAAATGACCATAACTTTTGACTGGGGTATCTTAGCGACTATTATAATATATCAAATCGGAGCTCGTCTCGATCCATACAATAATTGTTGGCCTCGGAATGGGACCTGATTTCTGTACCCAAATTCCATCGTTTACATAACTTATCGAGTGTTTTAAGATTTTGTCGTAAATTTGCGGTTTACTTACCTTCTATATGATTCAATAGAGCTGTCAATGAGATATTGGTTCCGACAAAGGTTTCTTTATTTATTTGGTCATTAAATCTGAATTCTTCCTAAAAAACTATGGGAGCAGAAAAAGAAAGGGGCTAGTTTTCATAATTTCAAAAATAACAAAACATTTGATGAATCAGACTTCCAACATCAAATGACCATAACTTTGGACTGGGGTATCGTAACGACTATTATAATATATCAAATCGGAGCTCGTCTCGATCCATACAATAATTGTTGGCCTCGGAATGAAACCTGATTTCTGTACCCAAATTCCATCGTTTACATAACTTATCGAGTGTTTTAAGATTTTGTCGTAAATTTGCGGTTTACTTACCTTCTATATGATTCAATAGAGCTGTCAATGAGATATTGGTTCCGACAAAGGTTTCTTTATTTATTTGGTCATTAAATCTGAATTCTTCCTAAAAAACTATTTGAGCAGAAAAAGAAAGGGGCTAGTTTTCATAATTTCAAAAATAACAAAACATTTGATGAATCAGACTTCCAACATCAAATGACCATAACTTTTAACTGGGGTATCGTAATGACTATTATAATATATCAAAATCGGAGCTCGTCTCCATCCATACAATAATTGTTGGCCTAGTATTCGAACCTGATTTCTGTTCCCAAATTCCATCATTTACATAACTTCTCGAGGGTTTTAAGATTTTGTCGTAAAATTCAGGTTTACTTACCTTCGATTTTTCTTCAAATAGAGCCGTCAATGAGATATTGGTTCCGACAAAGATTTCTTTATTTATTTGGTCAATAAATATTCTACCTGAAAAACTATGGGAGCAGAAAAAGAAAGGGGCTAGTTTTCATAATTTCAAAAATAACAAAACATTTGATGAATTAGACTTCCAACATCAAATGACCATAACTTTTGACTGGGGTATCGTAATGACTATTATAATATATCAAAATCGAGGATCGTCTCCATCCATACAATAATTGTTGGCCTAGTATTCGAACCTGATTTCTGTTCCCAAATTCCATCATTTACATAACTTCTCGAGGGTTTTAAGATTTTGTCGTAAAATTCAGGTTTACTTACCTTCGATTTTTCTTCAAATAGAGCCGTCAATGAGATATTGGTTCCGACAAAGATTTCTTTATTTATTTGGTAAATAAATCTGTATTCTACCTGAAAAACTATGGGAGCAGAAAAAGAAAGGGGCTAGTTTTCATAATTTCAAAAATAACAAAGCATTTGCTGAATCAGACTTCCAACATCAAATGACCATAACTTTTGACTGGGGTATCTTAACGACTATTATAATATATCAAATCGGATCTCGTCTCGATCCATACAATAATTGTTGGCCTCGGAATGGGACCTGATTTCTGTACCCAAATTCCATCGTTTACATAACTTATCGAGTGTTTTAAGATTTTGTCGTAAATTTGCGGTTTACTTACCTTCTATATGATTCAATAGAGCTGTCAATGAGATATTGGTTCCGACAAAGGTTTCTTTATTTATTTGGTCATTAAATCTGAATTCTTCCTAAAAAACTATGGGAGCAGAAAAAGAAAGGGGCTAGTTTTCATAATTTCAAAAATAACAAAACATTTGATGAATCAGACTTCCAACATCAAATGACCATAACTTTGGACTGGGGTATCGTAACGACTATTATAATATATCAAATCGGAGCTCGTCTCGATCCATACAATAATTGTTGGCCTCGGAATGAAACCTGATTTCTGTACCCAAATTCCATCGTTTACATAACTTATCGAGTGTTTTAAGATTTTGTCGTAAATTTGCGGTTTACTTACCTTCTATATGATTCAATAGAGCTGTCAATGAGATATTGGTTCCGACAAAGGTTTCTTTATTTATTTGGTCATTAAATCTGAATTCTTTATAAAAAACTATTTGAGCAGAAAAAGAAAGGGGCTAGTTTTCATAATTTCAAAAATAACAAAACATTTGATAAATCAGACTTCCAACATCAAATGACCATAACTTTTGACTGGGGTATCTTAACGACTATTATAATATATCAAATCGGATCTCGTCTCGATCCATACAATAATTGTTGGCCTCGGAATGGGACCTGATTTCTGTACCCAAATTCCATCGTTTACATAACTTATCGTGGGTTTTAAGATTTTGTCGTAAATTTCTGGTTTACTTACTTTCGATTTGAATCAATAGAGCTGTAAATGAGATATTGGATCCGACAAAGGTTTCTTTATTTATTTGGTCAATAAATCTGTATTCTTCCTGAAAAACTATGGGAGCAGAAAAAGAAAGGGGCTAGTTTTCATAAATTCAAAAATAACAAAACATTTGATGAATCAGACTTCCAACATCAAATGACCATAACTTTTGACTGGGGTATCTTAACGACTATTATAATATATCAAATCGGAGCTCGTCTCGATCCATACAATAATTGTTGGCCTCGGAATGGGACCTGATTTCTGTACCCAAATTCCATCGTTTACATAACTTATCGAGTGTTTTAATATTTTGTCGTAAATTTGCGGTTTACTTACCTTCTATATGATTCAATAGCGCTGTAAATGAGATATTGCGTCCGACAAAGGTTTCTTTATTTATTTGGTCAATAAATTTGTATTCTTCCTTAAAAAATATGGGAGCAGAAAAAGAAAGGGGCTAGTTTTCATAATTTAAAAAATAACAAAACATTTGATGAATCAGACTTCCAACATCAAATGACCATAACTTTTGACTGGGGTATCGTAACGACTATTGTAATATATCAAATTCGGAGCTTGTCTCGATCCATACAATAATTGTTGGCCTCGGAATGGAACCTGATTTCTATACCCAAATTCCATCGTTTACATAACTTATCGAGTGTTTTATGATTTTGTCGTAAATTTGCGGTTTACTTCCCTTCGATATGATTCAATAGAGCTGTCAATGAGATATTGGTTCCGACAAAAATTTCTTTATTTATTTGGTCATTAAATCTGAATTCTTCCTAAAAAACTATGGGAGCAGAAAAAGAAAGAGGCTAGTTTTCATAATTTCAAAAATAACAAAACATTTGATGAATCAGACTTCCAACATCAAATGACCATAACTTTTGACTGGGGTATCGTAATGACTATTATAATATATCAAAATCGAGGCTCGTCTCCATCCATACAATAATTGTTGGCCTAGTATTCGAACCTGATTTCTGTTCCCAAATTCCATCATTTACATAACTTCTCGAGGGTTTTAAGATTTTGTCGTAAAATTCAGGTTTACTTACCTTCGATTTTTCTTCAAATAGAGCCGTCAATGAGATATTGGTTCCGACAAAGATTTCTTTATTTATTTGGTAAATAAATCTGTATTCTACCTGAAAAACTATGGGAGCAGAAAAAGAAAGGGGCTAGTTTTCATAATTTCAAAAATAACAAAACATTTGATGAATCAGACTTCCAACATCAAATGACCATAACTTTTGACTGGGTTATCTTAGCGACTATTATAATATATCAAATCGGAGCTCGTCTCGATCCATACAATAATTGTTGGCCTCGGAATGGGACCTGATTTCTGTACCCAAATTCCATCGTTTACATAACTTATCGAGTGTTTTAAGATTTTGTCGTAAATTTGCGGTTTACTTACCTTCTATATGATTCAATAGAGCTGTCAATGAGATATTGGTTCCGACAAAGGTTTCTTTATTTATTTGGTCATTAAATCTGAATTCTTCCTAAAAAACTATTTGAGCAGAAAAAGAAAGGGGCTAGTTTTCATAATTTCAAAAATAACAAAACATTTGATGAATCAGACTTCCAACATCAAATGACCATAACTTTTGACTGGGGTATCTTAGCGACTATTATAATATATCAAATCGGAGCTCGTCTCGATCCATACAATAATTGTTGGCCTCGGAATGGGACCTGATTTCTGTACCCAAATTCCATCGTTTACATAACTTATCGAGTGTTTTAAGATTTTGTCGTAAATTTGCGGTTTACTTACCTTCTATATGATTCAATAGAGCTGTCAATGAGATATTGGTTCCGACAAAGGTTTCTTTATTTATTTGGTCATTAAATCTGAATTCTTCCTAAAAAACTATGGGAGCAGAAAAAGAAAGGGGCTAGTTTTCATAATTTCAAAAATAACAAAACATTTGATGAATCAGACTTCCAACATCAAATGACCATAACTTTTGACTGGGGTATCGTAATGACTATTATAATATATCAAAATCGAGGCTCGTCTCCATCCATACAATAATTGTTGGCCTAGTATTCGAACCTGATTTCTGTTCCCAAATTCCATCATTTACATAACTTCTCGAGGGTTTTAAGATTTTGTCGTAAAATTCAGGTTTACTTACCTTCGATTTTTCTTCAAATAGAGCCGTCAATGAGATATTGGTTCCGACAAAGATTTCTTTATTTATTTGGTAAATAAATCTGTATTCTACGTGAAAAACTATGGGAGCAGAAAAAGAAAGGGGCTAGTTTTCATAATTTCAAAAATAACAAAACATTTGATGAATCAGACTTCCAACATCAAATGACCATAACTTTTGACTGGGTTATCTTAGCGACTATTATAATATATCAAATCGGAGCTCGTCTCGATCCATACAATAATTGTTGGCCTCGGAATGGGACCTGATTTCTGTACCCAAATTCCATCGTTTACATAACTTATCGAGTGTTTTAAGATTTTGTCGTAAATTTGCGGTTTACTTACCTTCTATATGATTCAATAGAGCTGTCAATGAGATATTGGTTCCGACAAAGGTTTCTTTATTTATTTGGTCATTAAATCTGAATTCTTCCTAAAAAACTATTTGAGCAGAAAAAGAAAGGGGCTAGTTTTCATAATTTCAAAAATAACAAAACATTTGATGAATCAGACTTCCAACATCAAATGACCATAACTTTTGACTGGGGTATCTTAGCGACTATTAAAATATATCAAATCGGAGCTCGTCTCGATCCATACAATAATTGTTGGCCTCGGAATGGGACCTGATTTCTGTACCCAAATTCCATCGTTTACATAACTTATCGAGTGTTTTAAGATTTTGTCGTAAATTTGCGGTTTACTTACCTTCTATATGATTCAATAGAGCTGTCAATGAGATATTGGTTCCGACAAAGGTTTCTTTATTTATTTGGTCATTAAATCTGAATTCTTCCTAAAAAACTATGGGAGCAGAAAAAGAAAGGGGCTAGTTTTCATAATTTCAAAAATAACAAAACATTTGATGAATCAGACTTCCAACATCAAATGACCATAACTTTTGACTGGGGT
Organism: Hippophae tibetana; assembly: GCA_037013495.1. NCBI lineage: Eukaryota > Viridiplantae > Streptophyta > Magnoliopsida > Rosales > Elaeagnaceae > Hippophae > Hippophae tibetana. Next base: position 82,803,513 of record CM072801.1, read on the forward strand.
ATCGTAATGACTATTATAATATATCAAAATCGAGGCTCGTCTCCATCCATACAATAATTGTTGGCCTAGTATTCGAACCTGATTTCTGTTCCCAAATTCCATCATTTACATAACTTCTCGAGGGTTTTAAGATTTTGTCGTAAAATTCAGGTTTACTTACCTTCGATTTTTCTTCAAATAGAGCCGTCAATGAGATATTGGTTCCGACAAAGATTTCTTTATTTATTTGGTAAATAAATCTGTATTCTACCTGAAAAACTATGGGAGCAGAAAAAGAAAGGGGCTAGTTTTCATAATTTCAAAAATAACAAAACATTTGATGAATCAGACTTCCAACATCAAATGACCATAACTTTTGACTGGGTTATCTTAGCGACTATTATAATATATCAAATCGGAGCTCGTCTCGATCCATACAATAATTGTTGGCCTCGGAATGGGACCTGATTTCTGTACCCAAATTCCATCGTTTAGATAACTTATCGAGTGTTTTAAGATTTTGTCGTAAATTTGCGGTTTACTTACCTTCTATATGATTCAATAGAGCTGTCAATGAGATATTGGTTCCGACAAAGGTTTCTTTATTTATTTGGTCATTAAATCTGAATTCTTCCTAAAAAACTATTTGAGCAGAAAAAGAAAGGGGCTAGTTTTCATAATTTCAAAAATAACAAAACATTTGATGAATCAGACTTCCAACATCAAATGACCATAACTTTTGACTGGGGTATCTTAGCGACTATTAAAATATATCAAATCGGAGCTCGTCTCGATCCATACAATAATTGTTGGCCTCGGAATGGGACCTGATTTCTGTACCCAAATTCCATCGTTTACATAACTTATCGAGTGTTTTAAGATTTTGTCGTAAATTTGCGGTTTACTTACCTTCTATATGATTCAATAGAGCTGTCAATGAGATATTGGTTCCGACAAAGGTTTCTTTATTTATTTGGTCATTAAATCTGAATTCTTCCTAAAAAACTATGGGAGCAGAAAAAGAAAGGGGCTAGTTTTCATAATTTCAAAAATAACAAAACATTTGATGAATCAGACTTCCAACATCAAATGACCATAACTTTGGACTGGGGTATCGTAACGACTATTATAATATATCAAATCGGAGCTCGTCTCGATCCATACAATAATTGTTGGCCTCGGAATGAAACCTGATTTCTGTACCCAAATTCCATCGTTTACATAACTTATCGAGTGTTTTAAGATTTTGTCGTAAATTTGCGGTTTACTTACCTTCTATATGATTCAATAGAGCTGTCAATGAGATATTGGTTCCGACAAAGGTTTCTTTATTTATTTGGTCATTAAATCTGAATTCTTCCTAAAAAACTATTTGAGCAGAAAAAGAAAGGGGCTAGTTTTCATAATTTCAAAAATAACAAAACATTTGATGAATCAGACTTCCAACATCAAATGACCATAACTTTTAACTGGGGTATCGTAATGACTATTATAATATATCAAAATCGGAGCTCGTCTCCATCCATACAATAATTGTTGGCCTAGTATTCGAACCTGATTTCTGTTCCCAAATTCCATCATTTACATAACTTCTCGAGGGTTTTAAGATTTTGTCGTAAAATTCAGGTTTACTTACCTTCGATTTTTCTTCAAATAGAGCCGTCAATGAGATATTGGTTCCGACAAAGATTTCTTTATTTATTTGGTAAATAAATCTGTATTCTACCTGAAAAACTATGGGAGCAGAAAAAGAAAGGGGCTAGTTTTCATAATTTCAAAAATAACAAAACATTTGATGAATCAGACTTCCAACATCAAATGACCATAACTTTTGACTGGGGTATATTAACGACTATTATAATATATCAAATCGGATCTCGTCTCGATCCATACAATAATTGTTGGCCTCGGAATGGGACCTGATTTCTGTACCCAAATTCGATCGTTTACATAACTTATCGAGTGTTTTAAGATTTTGTCGTAAATTTGCGGTTTACTTACCTTCTATATGATTCAATAGAGCTGTCAATGAGATATTGGTTCCGACAAAGGTTTCTTTATTTATTTGGTCATTAAATCTGAATTCTTCCTAAAAAACTATGGGAGCAGAAAAAGAAAGGGGCTAGTTTTCATAATTTCAAAAATAACAAAACATTTGATGAATCAGACTTCCAACATCAAATGACCATAACTTTTGACTGGGGTATATTAACGACTATTATAATATATCAAATCGGATCTCGTCTCGATCCATACAATAATTGTTGGCCTCGGAATGGGACCTGATTTCTGTACCCAAATTCGATCGTTTACATAACTTATCGAGTGTTTTAAGATTTTGTCGTAAATTTGCGGTTTACTTACCTTCTATATGATTCAATAGAGCTGTCAATGAGATATTGGTTCCGACAAAGGTTTCTTTATTTATTTGGTCATTAAATCTGAATTCTTCCTAAAAAACTATGGGAGCAGAAAAAGAAAGGGGCTAGTTTTCATAATTTCAAAAATAACAAAACATTTGATGAATCAGACTTCCAACATCAAATGACCATAACTTTGGACTGGGGTATCGTAACGACTATTATAATATATCAAATTGGAGCTCGTCTCGATCCATACAATAATTGTTGGCCTCGGAATGAAACCTGATTTCTGTACCCAAATTCCATCGTTTACATAACTTATCGAGTGTTTTAAGATTTTGTCGTAAATTTGCGGTTTACTTACCTTCTATATGATTCAATAGAGCTGTCAATGAGATATTGGTTCCGACAAAGGTTTCTTTATTTATTTGGTCATTAAATCTGAATTCTTCCTAAAAAACTATTTGAGCAGAAAAAGAAAGGGGCTAGTTTTCATAATTTCAAAAATAACAAAACATTTGATGAATCAGACTTCCAACATCAAATGACCATAACTTTTAACTGGGGTATCGTAATGACTATTATAATATATCAAAATCGGAGCTCGTCTCCATCCATACAATAATTGTTGGCCTAGTATTCGAACCTGATTTCTGTTCCCAAATTCCATCATTTACATAACTTCTCGAGGGTTTTAAGATTTTGTCGTAAAATTTAGGTTTACTTACCTTCGATTTTTCTTCAAATAGAGCCGTCAATGAGATATTGGTTCCGACAAAGATTTCTTTATTTATTTGGTCAATAAATATTCTACCTGAAAAACTATGGGAGCAGAAAAAGAAAGGGGCTAGTTTTCATAATTTCAAAAATAACAAAACATTTGATGAATCAGACTTCCAACATCAAATGACCATAACTTTTGACTGGGGTATCGTAATGACTATTATAATATATCAAAATCGAGGCTCGTCTCCATCCATACAATAATTGTTGGCCTAGTATTCGAACCTGATTTCTGTTCCCAAATTCCATCATTTACATAACTTCTCGAGGGTTTTAAGATTTTGTCGTAAAATTCAGGTTTACTTACCTTCGATTTTTCTTCAAATAGAGCCGTCAATGAGATATTGGTTCCGACAAAGATTTCTTTATTTATTTGGTAAATAAATCTGTATTCTACCTGAAAAACTATGGGAGCAGAAAAAGAAAGGGGCTAGTTTTCATAATTTCAAAAATAACAAAACATTTGATGAATCAGACTTCCAACATCAAATGACCATAACTTTTGACTGGGGTATCTTAACGACTATTATAATATATCAAATCGGATCTCGTCTCGATCCATACAATAATTGTTGGCCTCGGAATGGGACCTGATTTCTGTACCCAAATTCGATCGTTTACATAACTTATCGAGTGTTTTAAGATTTTGTCGTAAATTTGCGGTTTACTTACCTTCTATATGATTCAATAGAGCTGTCAATGAGATATTGGTTCCGACAAAGGTTTCTTTATTTATTTGGTCATTAAATCTGAATTCTTCCTAAAAAACTATGGGAGCAGAAAAAGAAAGGGGCTAGTTTTCATAATTTCAAAAATAACAAAACATTTGATGAATCAGACTTCCAACATCAAATGACCATAACTTTGGACTGGGGTATCGTAACGACTATTATAATATATCAAATCGGAGCTCGTCTCGATCCATACAATAATTGTTGGCCTCGGAATGAAACCTGATTTTTGTACCCAAATTCCATCGTTTACATAACTTATCGAGTGTTTTAAGATTTTGTCGTAAATTTGCGGTTTACTTACCTTCTATATGATTCAATAGAGCTGTCAATGAGATATTGGTTCCGACAAAGGTTTCTTTATTTATTTGGTCATTAAATCTGAATTCTTCCTAAAAAACTATTTGAGCAGAAAAAGAAAGGGGCTAGTTTTCATAATTTCAAAAATAACAAAACATTTGATGAATCAGACTTCCAACATCAAATGACCATAACTTTTAACTGGGGTATCGTAATGACTATTATAATATATCAAAATCGGAGCTCGTCTCCATCCATACAATAATTGTTGGCCTAGTATTCGAACCTGATTTCTGTTCCCAAATTCCATCATTTACATAACTTCTCGAGGGTTTTAAGATTTTGTCGTAAAATTCAGGTTTACTTACCTTCGATTTTTCTTCAAATAGAGCCGTCAATGAGATATTGGTTCCGACAAAGATTTCTTTATTTATTTGGTCAATAAATATTCTACCTGAAAAACTATGGGAGCAGAAAAAGAAAGGGGCTAGTTTTCATAATTTCAAAAATAACAAAACATTTGATGAATCAGACTTCCAACATCAAATGACCATAACTTTTGACTGGGGTATCGTAATGACTATTATAATATATCAAAATCGAGGCTCGTCTCCATCCATACAATAATTGTTGGCCTAGTATTCGAACCTGATTTCTGTTCCCAAATTCCATCATTTACATAACTTCTCGAGGGTTTTAAGATTTTGTCGTAAAATTCAGGTTTACTTACCTTCGATTTTTCTTCAAATAGAGCCGTCAATGAGATATTGGTTCCGACAAAGATTTGTTTATTTATTTGGTAAATAAATCTGTATTCTACCTGAAAAACTATGGGAGCAGAAAAAGAAAGGGGCTAGTTTTCATAATTTCAAAAATAACAAAACATTTGATGAATCAGACTTCCAACATCAAATGACCATAACTTTTGACTGGGGTATCTTAACGACTATTATAATATATCAAATCGGATCTCGTCTCGATCCATACAATAATTGTTGGCCTCGGAATGGGACCTGATTTCTGTACCCAAATTCCATCGTTTACATAACTTATCGAGTGTTTTAAGATTTTGTCGTAAATTTGCGGTTTACTTACCTTCTATATGATTCAATAGAGCTGTCAATGAGATATTGGTTCCGACAAAGGTTTCTTTATTTATTTGGTCATTAAATCTGAATTCTTCCTAAAAAACTATGGGAGCAGAAAAAGAAAGGGGCTAGTTTTCATAATTTCAAAAATAACAAAACATTTGATGAATCAGACTTCCAACATCAAATGACCATAACTTTGGACTGGGGTATCGTAACGACTATTATAATATATCAAATCGGAGCTCGTCTCGATCCATACAATAATTGTTGGCCTCGGAATGAAACCTGATTTCTGTACCCAAATTCCATCGTTTACATAACTTATCGAGTGTTTTAAGATTTTGTCGTAAATTTGCGGTTTACTTACCTTCTATATGATTCAATAGAGCTGTCAATGAGATATTGGTTCCGACAAAGGTTTCTTTATTTATTTGGTCATTAAATCTGAATTCTTCCTAAAAAACTATTTGAGCAGAAAAAGAAAGGGGCTAGTTTTCATAATTTCAAAAATAACAAAACATTTGATGAATCAGACTTCCAACATCAAATGACCATAACTTTTAACTGGGGTATCGTAATGACTATTATAATATATCAAAATCGGAGCTCGTCTCCATCCATACAATAATTGTTGGCCTAGTATTCGAACCTGATTTCTGTTCCCAAATTCCATCATTTACATAACTTCTCGAGGGTTTTAAGATTTTGTCGTAAAATTCAGGTTTACTTACCTTCGATTTTTCTTCAAATAGAGCCGTCAATGAGATATTGGTTCCGACAAAGATTTCTTTATTTATTTGGTCAATAAATATTCTACCTGAAAAACTATGGGAGCAGAAAAAGAAAGGGGCTAGTTTTCATAATTTCAAAAATAACAAAACATTTGATGAATCAGACTTCCAACATCAAATGACCATAACTTTTGACCGGGGTATCGTAACGACTATTATAATATATCAAATCGGAGCTCGTCTCGATCCATACAATAATTGTTGGCCTCGGAATGGGACCTGATTTCTGTACCCAAATTCCATCGTTTACATAACTTATCGAGTGTTTTAAGATTTTGTCGTAAATTTGCGGTTTACTTACCTTCTATATGATTCAATAGAGCTGTCAATGAGATATTGGTTCCGACAAAGGTTTCTTTATTTATTTGGTCATTAAATCTGAATTCTTCCTAAAAAACTATTTGAGCAGAAAAAGAAAGGGGCTAGTTTTCATAATTTCAAAAATAACAAAACATTTGATGAATCAGACTTCCAACATCAAATGACCATAACTTTTGACTGGGGTATGTTAGCGACTATTATAATATATCAAATCGGAGCTCGTCTCGATCCATACAATAATTGTTGGCCTCGGAATGGGACCTGATTTCTGTACCCAAATTCCATCGTTTACATAACTTATCGAGTGTTTTAAGATTTTGTCGTAAATTTGCGGTTTACTTACCTTCTATATGATTCAATAGAGCTGTCAATGAGATATTGGTTCCGACAAAGGTTTCTTTATTTATTTGGTCATTAAATCTGAATTCTTCCTAAAAAACTATGGGAGCAGAAAAAGAAAGGGGCTAGTTTTCATAATTTCAAAAATAACAAAACATTTGATGAATCAGACTTCCAACATCAAATGACCATAACTTTTGACTGGGGTATCTTAACGACTATTATAATATATCAAATCGGAGCTCGTCTCGATCCATACAATAATTGTTGGCCTCGGAATGGGACCTGATTTCTGTACCCAAATTCCATCGTTTACATAACTTATCGAGTGTTTTAATATTTTGTCGTAAATTTGCGGTTTACTTACCTTCTATATGATTCAATAGAGCTGTCAATGAGATATTGGTTCCGACAAAGGTTTCTTTATTTATTTGGTCATTAAATCTGAATTCTTCCTAAAAAACTATTTGAGCAGAAAAAGAAAGGGGCTAGTTTTCATAATTTCAAAAATAACAAAACATTTGATGAATCAGACTCCCAACATCAAATGACCATAACTTTTAACTGGGGTATCGTAACGACTATTATAATATATCTAAATCGGAGCTCGTCTCGATCCATACAATAATTGTTGGCCTCGGAATGGGACCTGATTTCTGTACCCAAATTCCATCGTTTACATAAATTATCGAGGGTTTTAAGATTTTGTCTTAAATTTCCGGTTTACTTACTTTCGATTTGAATCAATAGAGCTGTAAATGAGATATTGGATCCGACAAAGTTTTCTTTATTTATTTGGTCAATAAATCTGTATTCTTCCTGAAAATCTATGGGAGCAGAAAAAGAAAGGGGCTAGTTTTCATAAATTCAAAAATAACAAAACATTTGATGAATCAGACTTCCAACATCAAATGACCATAACTTTTGACTAGGGTATCTTAACGACTATTATAATATATCAAATCGGAGCTCGTCTCGATCCATACAATAATTGTTGGCCTCGGAATGGGACCTGATTTCTGTACCCAAATTCCATCGTTTACATAACTTATCGAGTGTTTTAATATTTTGTCGTAAATTTGCGGTTTACTTACCTTCTATATGATTCAATAGAGCTGTCAATGAGATATTGGTTCCGACAAAGGTTTCTTTATTTATTTGGTCATTAAATCTGAATTCTTCCTAAAAAACTATTTGAGCAGAAAAAGAAAGGGTCTAGTTTTCATAATTTCAAAAATAACAAAACATTTGATGAATCAGACTTCCAACATCAAATGACCATAACTTTGGACTGGGGTATCGTAACGACTATTATAATATATCAAATCGGAGCTCGTCTCGATCCATACAATAATTGTTGGCCTCGGAATGAAACCTGATTTCTGTACCCAAATTCCATCGTTTACATAACTTATCGAGGGTTTTAAGATATTGTCGTAAATTTGCGGTTTACTTACCTTCGATTTGAATCAATAGAGGTGTAAATGAGATATTGGATCCGACAAAGGTTTCTTTACTTATTTGGTCATTAAATCTGTATTCTTCCTAAAAAACTATTTGAGCAGAAAAAGAAAGGGGCTAGTTTTCATAATTTCAAAAATAACAAAACATTTGATGAATCAGACTTCCAACATCAAATGACCATAACTTTTGACTGGGGTATCTTAGCAACTATTATAATATATCAAATCGGAGCTCGTCTCGATCCATACAATAATTGTTGGCCTTGGAATGGGACCTGATTTCTGTACCCAAATTCCATCGTTTACATAACTTATCGTGGGTTTTAAGATTTTGTCGTAAATTTCTGGTTTACTTACCTTCTATATGATTCAATAGAGCTGTCAATGAGATATTGGTTCCGACAAAGGTTTCTTTATTTATTTGGTCATTAAATCTGAATTCTTCCTAAAAAACTATGGGAGCAGAAAAAGAAAGGGGCTAGTTTTCATAATTTCAAAAATAACAAAACATTTGATGAATCAGACTTCCAACATCAAATGACCATAACTTTTCACTGGGGTATCGTAACGACTATTATAATATTTCAAAATCGGAGCTCGTCTCGATCCATACAATAATTGTTGGCCTAGCATTGGAACCTGATTTCTGTACCCAAATTCCATCGTTTACATAAATTATCGAGGGTTTTAAGATTTTGTCTTAAATTTCCGGTTTACTTACTTTCGATTTGAATCAATAGAGCTGTAAATGAGATATTGGATCCGACAAAGTTTTCTTTATTTATTTGGTCAATAAATCTGTATTCTTCCTGAAAATCTATGGGAGCAGAAAAAGAAAGGGGCTAGTTTTCATAAATTCAAAAATAACAAAACATTTGATGAATTAGACTTCCAACATCAAATGACCATAACTTTTGACTGGGGTATCTTAACGACTATTATAATATATCAAATCGGAGCTCGTCTCGATCCATACAATAATTGTTGGCCTCGGAATGGGACCTGATTTCTGTACCCAAATTCCATCGTTTACATAACTTATCGAGTGTTTTAAGATTTTGTCGTAAATTTGCGGTTTACTTACCTTCTATATGATTCAATAGCGCTGTAAATGAGATATTGCGTCCGACAAAGGTTTCTTTATTTATTTGGTCATTAAATCTGTATTCTTCCTAAAAAACTATTTGAGCAGAAAAAGAAAGGGGCTAGTTTTCATAATTTCAAAAATAACAAAACATTTGATGAATCAGACTTCCAACATCAAATGACCATAACTTTTGACTGGGGTATCTTAGCAACTATTATAATATATCAAATCGGAGCTCGTCTCGATCCATACAATAATTGTTGGCCTCGGAATGGGACCTGATTTCTGTACCCAAATTCCATCGTTTACATAACTTATCGAGTGTTTTAAGATTTTGTCGTAAATTTGCGGTTTACTTACCTTCTATATGATTCAATAGAGCTGTCAATGAGATATTGGTTCCGACAAAGGTTTCTTTATTTATTTGGTCATTAAATCTGAATTCTTCCTAAAAAACTATGGGAGCAGAAAAAGAAAGGGGCTAGTTTTCATAATTTCAAAAATAACAAAACATTTGATGAATCAGACTTCCAACATCAAATGACCATAACTTTTCACTGGGGTATCGTAACGACTATTATAATATTTCAAAATCGGAGCTCGTCTCGATCCATACAATAATTGTTGGCCTAGCATTGGAACCTGATTTCTGTACCCAAATTCCATCGTTTACATAAATTATCGAGGGTTTTAAGATTTTGTCTTAAATTTCCGGTTTACTTACTTTCGATTTGAATCAATAGAGCTGTAAATGAGATATTGGATCCGACAAAGTTTTCTTTATTTATTTGGTCAATAAATCTGTATTCTTCCTGAAAATCTATGGGAGCAGAAAAAGAAAGGGGCTAGTTTTCATAAATTCAAAAATAACAAAACATTTGATGAATTAGACTTCCAACATCAAATGACCATAACTTTTGACTGGGGTATCTTAACGACTATTATAATATATCAAATCGGAGCTCGTCTCGATCCATACAATAATTGTTGGCCTCGGAATGGGACCTGATTTCTGTACCCAAATTCCATCGTTTACATAACTTATCGAGTGTTTTAAGATTTTGTCGTAAATTTGCGGTTTACTTACCTTCTATATGATTCAATAGCGCTGTAAATGAGATATTGCGTCCGACAAAGGTTTCTTTATTTATTTGGTCAATAAATTTGTATTCTTCCTTAAAAAATATGGGAGCAGAAAAAGAAAGGGGCTAGTTTTCATAATTTAAAAAATAACAAAACATTTGATGAATCAGACTTCCAACATCAAATGACCATAACTTTTGACTGGGGTATCGTAACGACTATTGTAATATATCAAATTCGGAGCTTGTCTCGATCCATACAATAATTGTTGGCCTCGGAATGGAACCTGATTTCCATACCCAAATTCCATCGTTTACATAACTTATCGAGGGTTTTATGATTTTGTCGTAAATTTGCGGTTTACTTACCTTCGATTTAAATCAATAGAGCTGTAAATGAGATATTGGATCCGACAAAGGTTTCTTTATTTATTTGGTCATTAAATCTGTATTCTTCCTAAAAACGTATGGGAGCAGAAAAAGGAAGGGGCTAGTTTTCAAAACTTTAAAAATACGAAAACATTTGATGATCAGACTTCCAACATCAAATGACCATAACTTTTAACTGGGGTATCGTAATGACTATTATAATATATCAAAATCGGAGCTCGTCTCGATCCATACAATAATTGTTGGCCTCGGAATGGGACCTGATTTCTGTACCCAAATTCCATCGTTTACATAACTTATCGAGTGTTTTAAGATTTTGTCGTAAATTTGCGGTTTACTTACCTTCTATACAATTCAATAGAGCTGTCAATGAGATATTGGTTCCGACAAAGGTTTCTTTATTTATTTGGTCATTAAATCTGAATTCTTCCTAAAAAACTATTTGAGCAGAAAAAGAAAGGGGCTAGTTTTCATAATTTCAAAAATAACAAAACATTTGATGAATCAGACTTCCAACATCAAATGACCATAACTTTTGACTGGGGTATCTTAGCAACTATTATAATATATCAAATCGGAGCTCGTCTCGATCCATACAATAATTGTTGGCCTCGGAATGGGACCTGATTTCTGTACCCAAATTCCATCGTTTACATAACTTATCGAGTGTTTTAAGATTTTGTCGTAAATTTGCGGTTTACTTACCTTCTATATGATTCAATAGAGCTGTCAATGAGATATTGGTTCCGACAAAGGTTTCTTTATTTATTTGGTCATTAAATCTGAATTCTTCCTAAAAAACTATGGGAGCAGAAAAAGAAAGGGGCTAGTTTTCATAATTTCAAAAATAACAAAACATTTGATGAATCAGACTTCCAACATCAAATGACCATAACTTTTAACTGGGGTATCGTAACGACTATTATAATATTTCAAAATCGGAGCTCGTCTCGATCCATACAATAATTGTTGGCCTAGCATTGGAACCTGATTTCTGTACCCAAATTCCATCGTTTACATAAATTATCGAGGGTTTTAAGATTTTGTCTTAAATTTCCGATTTACTTACTTTCGATTTGAATCAATAGAGCTGTAAATGAGATATTGGATCCGACAAAGTTTTCTTTATTTATTTGGTCAATAAATCTGTATTCTTCCTGAAAATCTATGGGAGCAGAAAAAGAAAGGGGCTAGTTTTCATAATTTCAAAAATAACAAAACATTTGATGAATCAGACTTCCAACATCAAATGACCATAACTTTGGACTGGGGTATCGTAACGACTATTATAATATTTCAAAATCGGAGCTCGTCTCGATCCATACAATAATTGTTGGCCTAGCATTGGAACCTGATTTCTGTACCCAAATTCCATCGTTTACATAAATTATCGAGGGTTTTAAGATTTTGTCTTAAATTTCCGATTTACTTACTTTCGATTTGAATCAATAGAGCTGTAAATGAGATATTGGATCCGACAAAGTTTTCTTTATTTATTTGGTCAATAAATCTGTATTCTTCCTAAAAAACTATTTGAGCAGAAAAAGAAAGGGGCTAGTTTTCATAAATTCAAAAATAACAAAACATTTGATGAATTAGACTTCCAACATCAAATGACCATAACTTTTGACTGGGGTATCTTAGCAACTATTATAATATATCAAATCGGACCTCGTCTCGATCCATACAATAATTGTTGGCCTCGGAATGGGACCTGATTTCTGTACCCAAATTCCAACGTTTACATAACTTATCGAGTGTTTTAAGATTTTGTCGTAAATTTGCGGTTTACTTACCTTCTATATGATTCAATAGAGCTGTCAATGAGATATTGGTTCCGACAAAGGTTTCTTTATTTATTTGGTCATTAAATCTGAATTCTTCCTAAAAAACTATGGGAGCAGAAAAAGAAAGGGGCTAGTTTTCATAATTTCAAAAATAACAAAACATTTGATGAATCAGACTTCCAACATCAAATGACCATAACTTTGGACTGGGGTATCGTAACGACTATTATAATATATCAAATCGGAGCTCGTCTCGATCCATACAATAATTGTTGGCCTCGGAATGAAACCTGATTTCTGTACCCAAATTCCATCGTTTACATAACTTATCGAGTGTTTTAAGATTTTGTCGTAAATTTGCGGTTTACTTACCTTCTATATGATTCAATAGAGCTGTCAATGAGATATTGGATCCGACAAAGGTTTCTTTATTTATTTGGTCATTAAATCTGAATTCTTCCTAAAAAACTATGGGAGCAGAAAAAGAAAGGGGCTAGTTTTCATAATTTCAAAAATAACAAAACATTTGATGAATCAGACTTCCAACATCAAATGACCATAACTTTGGACTGGGGTATCGTAACGACTATTATAATATATCAAATCGGAGCTCGTCTCGATCCATACAATAATTGTTGGCCTCGGAATGAAACCTGATTTCTGTACCCAAATTCCATCGTTTACATAACTTATCGAGTGTTTTAAGATTTTGTCGTAAATTTGCGGTTTACTTACCTTCTATATGATTCAATAGAGCTGTCAATGAGATATTGGTTCCGACAAAGGTTTCTTTATTTATTTGGTCATTAAATCTGAATTCTGCCTAAAAAACTATTTGAGCAGAAAAAGAAAGGGGCTAGTTTTCATAATTTCAAAAATAACAAAACATTTGATGAATCAGACTTCCAACATCAAATGACCATAACTTTTAACTGGGGTATTGTAATGACTATTATAATATATCAAAATCGGAGCTCGTCTCCATCCATACAATAATTGTTGGCCTAGTATTCGAACCTGATTTCTGTTCCCAAATTCCATCATTTACATAACTTCTCGAGGGTTTTAAGATTTTGTCGTAAAATTCAGGTTTACTTACCTTCGATTTTTCTTCAAATAGAGCCGTCAATGAGATATTGGTTCCGACAAAGATTTCTTTATTTATTTGGTCAATAAATATTCTACCTGAAAAACTATGGGAGCAGAAAAAGAAAGGGGCTAGTTTTCATAATTTCAAAAATAACAAAACATTTGATGAATCAGACTTCCAACATCAAATGACCATAACTTTTGACTGGGGTATCGTAATGACTATTATAATATATCAAAATCGAGGCTCGTCTCCATCCATACAATAATTGTTGGCCTAGTATTCGAACCTGATTTCTGTTCCCAAATTCCATCATTTACATAACTTCTCGAGGGTTTTAAGATTTTGTCGTAAAATTCAGGTTTACTTACCTTCGATTTTTCTTCAAATAGAGCCGTCAATGAGATATTGGTTCCGACAAAGATTTCTTTATTTATTTGGTAAATAAATCTGTATTCTACCTGAAAAACTATGGGAGCAGAAAAAGAAAGGGGCTAGTTTTCATAATTTCAAAAATAACAAAACATTTGATGAATCAGACTTCCAACATCAAATGACCATAACTTTTGACTGGGGTATCTTAACGACTATTATAATATATCAAATCGGATCTCGTCTCGATCCATACAATAATTGTTGGCCTCGGAATGGGACCTGATTTCTGTACCCAAATTCCATCGTTTACATAACTTATCGAGTGTTTTAAGATTTTGTCGTAAATTTGCGGTTTACTTACCTTCTATATGATTCAATAGAGCTGTCAATGAGATATTGGTTCCGACAAAGGTTTCTTTATTTATTTGGTCATTAAATCTGAATTCTTCCTAAAAAACTATGGGAGCAGAAAAAGAAAGGGGCTAGTTTTCATAATTTCAAAAATAACAAAACATTTGATGAATCAGACTTCCAACATCAAATGACCATAACTTTGGACTGGGGTATCGTAACGACTATTATAATATATCAAATCGGAGCTCGTCTCGATCCATACAATAATTGTTGGCCTCGGAATGAAACCTGAGTTCTGTACCCAAATTCCATCGTTTACATAACTTATCGAGTGTTTTAAGATTTTGTCGTAAATTTGCGGTTTACTTACCTTCTATATGATTCAATAGAGCTGTCAATGAGATATTGGTTCCGACAAAGGTTTCTTTATTTATTTGGTCATTAAATCTGAATTCTTCCTAAAAACTATTTGAGCAGAAAAAGAAAGGGGCTAGTTTTCATAATTTCAAAAATAACAAAACATTTGATGAATCAGACTTCCAACATCAAATGACCATAACTTTTGACTGGGGTATGTTAGCGACTATTATAATATATCAAATCGGAGCTCGTCTCGATCCATACAATAATTGTTGGCCTCAGAATGGGACCTGATTTCTGTACCCAAATTCCATCGTTTACATAACTTATCGAGTGTTTTAAGATTTTGTCGTAAATTTGCGGTTTACTTACCTTCTATATGATTCAATAGAGCTGTCAATGAGATATTGGTTCCGACAAAGGTTTCTTTATTTATTTGGTCATTAAATCTGAATTCTTCCTAAAAAACTATGGGAGCAAAAAAAGAAAGGGGCTAGTTTTCATAATTTCAAAAATAACAAAACATTTGATGAATGAGACTTCCAACATCAAATGACCATAACTTTGGACTGGGGTATCGTAACGACTATTATAATATATCAAATCGGAGCTCGTCTCGATCCATACAATAATTTTTGGCCTCGGAATGAAACCTGATTTCTGTACCCAAATTCCATCGTTTACATAACTTATCGAGGGTTTTAAGATATTGTCGTAAATTTGCGGTTTACTTACCTTCGATTTGAATCAATAGAGGTGTAAATGAGATATTGGATCCGACAAAGGTTTCTTTACTTATTTGGTCATTAAATCTGTATTCTTCCTAAAAAACTATTTGAGCAGAAAAAGAAAGGGGCTAGTTTTCATAATTTCAAAAATAACAAAACATTTGATGAATCAGACTTCCAACATCAAATGACCATAACTTTTGACTGGGGTATCTTAGCAACTATTATAATATATCAAATCGGAGCTTGTCTCGATCCATACAATAATTGTTGGCCTTGGAATGGGACCTGATTTCTGTACCCAAATTCCATCGTTTACATAACTTATCGTGGGTTTTAAGATTTTGTCGTAAATTTGCGGTTTACTTACCTTCTATATGATTCAATAGAGCTGTCAATGAGATATTGGTTCCGACAAAGGTTTCTTTATTTATTTGGTCATTAAATCTGAATTCTTCCTAAAAAACTATGGGAGCAGAAAAAGAAAGGGGCTAGTTTTCATAATTTCAAAAATAACAAAACATTTGATGAATCAGACTTCCAACATCAAATGACCATAACTTTTAACTGGGGTATCGTAACGACTATTATAATATTTCAAAATCGGAGCTCGTCTCGATCCATACAATAATTGTTGGCCTAGCATTGGAACCTGATTTCTGTACCCAAATTCCATCGTTTACATAAATTATCGAGGGTTTTAAGATTTTGTCTTAAATTTCCGGTTTACTTACTTTCGATTTGAATCAATAGAGCTGTAAATGAGATATTGGATCCGACAAAGTTTTCTTTATTTATTTGGTCAATAAATCTGTATTCTTCCTGAAAATCTATGGGAGCAGAAAAAGAAAGGGGCTAGTTTTCATAAATTCAAAAATAACAAAACATTTGATGAATTAGACTTCCAACATCAAATGACCATAACTTTTGACTGGGGTATCTTAACGACTATTATAATATATCAAATCGGACCTCGTCTCGATCCATACAATAATTGTTGGCCTCGGTATGGGACCTGATTTCTGTACCCAAATTCCATCGTTTACATAACTTATCGAGTGTTTTAAGATTTTGTCGTAAATTTGCGGTTTACTTACCTTCTATATGATTCAATAGAGCTGTCAATGAGATATTGGTTCCGACAAAGGTTTCTTTATTTATTTGGTCATTAAATCTGAATTCTTCCTAAAAAACTATGGGAGCAGAAAAAGAAAGGGGCTAGTTTTCATAATTTCAAAAATAACAAAACATTTGATGAATCAGACTTCCAACATCAAATGACCATAACTTTTGACTGGGGTATCGTAATGACTATTATAATATATCAAAATCGAGGCTCGTCTCCATCCATACAATAATTGTTGGCCTAGTATTCGAACCTGATTTCTATTCCCAAATTCCATCATTTACATAACTTCTCGAGGGTTTTAAGATTTTGTCGTAAAATTCAGGTTTACTTACCTTCGATTTTTCTTCAAATAGAGCCGTCAATGAGATATTGGTTCCGACAAAGATTTCTTTATTTATTTGGTAAATAAATCTGTATTCTACCTGAAAAACTATGGGAGCAGAAAAAGAAAGGGGCTAGTTTTCATAATTTCAAAAATAACAAAACATTTGATGAATCAGACTTCCAACATCAAATGACCATAACTTTTGACTGGGGTATCTTAGCGACTATTATAATATATCAAATCGGAGCTCGTCTCGATCCATACAATAATTGTTGGCCTCGGAATGGGACCTGATTTCTGTACCCAAATTCCATCGTTTACATAACTTATCGAGTGTTTTAAGATTTTGTCGTAAATTTGCGGTTTACTTACCTTCTATATGATTCAATAGAGCTGTCAATGAGATATTGGTTCCGACAAAGGTTTCTTTATTTATTTGGTCATTAAATCTGAATTCTTCCTAAAAAACTATTTGAGCAGAAAAAGAAAGGGGCTAGTTTTCATAATTTCAAAAATAACAAAACATTTGATGAATCAGACTTCCAACATCAAATGACCATAACTTTGGACTCGGGTATCGTAACGACTGTTATAATATATCAAAATCGGAGCTTGTCTCGATCCATACAATAATTGTTGGCCTCGGAATGGAACCTGATTTCCATACCCAAATTCCATCGTTTACATAACTTATCGAGGGTTTTATGATTTTGTCGTAAATTTGCGGTTTACTTACCTTCGATTTAAATCAATAGAGCTGTAAATGAGATATTGGATCCGACAAAGGTTTCTTTATTTATTTGGTCATTAAATCTGTATTCTTCCTAAAAACGTATGGGAGCAGAAAAAGGAAGGGGCTAGTTTTCAAAACTTTAAAAATACGAAAACATTTGATGATCAGACTTCCAACATCAAATGACCATAACTTTTAACTGGGGTATCTTAACGACTATTATAATATATCAAATCGGAGCTCGTCTCGATCCATACAATAATTGTTGGCCTCGGAATGGGACCTGATTTCTGTACCCAAATTCCATCGTTTACATAACTTATCGAGTGTTTTAAGATTTTGTCGTAAATTTGCGGTTTACTTACCTTCTATATGATTCAATAGCGCTGTAAATGAGATATTGCGTCCGACAAAGGTTTCTTTATTTATTTGGTCAATAAATTTGTATTCTTCCTTAAAAAATATGGGAGCAGAAAAAGAAAGGGGCTAGTTTTCATAATTTAAAAAATAACAAAACATTTGATGAATCAGACTTCCAACATCAAATGACCATAACTTTTGACTGGGGTATCGTAACGACTATTGTAATATATCAAATTCGGAGGTTGTCTCGATCCATACAATAATTGTTGGCCTCGGAATGGAACCTGATTTCCATACCCAAATTCCATCGTTTACATAACTTATCGAGGGTTTTATGATTTTGTCGTAAATTTGCGGTTTACTTACCTTCGATTTAAATCAATAGAGCTGTAAATGAGATATTGGATCCGACAAAGGTTTCTTTATTTATTTGGTCCTTAAATCTGTATTCTTCCTAAAAACGTATGGGAGCAGAAAAAGGAAGGGGCTAGTTTTCAAAACTTTAAAAATACGAAAACATTTGATGATCAGACTTCCAACATCAAATGACCATAACTTTTAACTGGGGTATCGTAATGACTATTATAATATATCAAAATCGGAGCTCGTCTCGATCCATACAATAATTGTTGGCCTCGGAATGGGACCTGATTTCTGTACCCAAATTCCATCGTTTACATAACTTATCGAGTGTTTTAAGATTTTGTCGTAAATTTGCGGTTTACTTACCTTCTATACAATTCAATAGAGCTGTCAATGAGATATTGGTTCCGACAAAGGTTTCTTTATTTATTTGGTCATTAAATCTGAATTCTTCCTAAAAAACTATTTGAGCAGAAAAAGAAAGGGGCTAGTTTTCATAATTTCAAAAATAACAAAACATTTGATGAATGAGACTTCCAACATCAAATGACCATAACTTTTGACTGGGGTATCTTAGCAACTATTATAATATATCAAATCGGAGCTCGTCTCGATCCATACAATAATTGTTGGCCTCGGAATGGGACCTGATTTCTGTACCCAAATTCCATCGTTTACATAACTTATCGAGTGTTTTAAGATTTTGTCGTAAATTTGCGGTTTACTTACCTTCTATATGATTCAATAGAGCTGTCAATGAGATATTGGTTCCGACAAAGGTTTCTTTATTTATTTGGTCATTAAATCTGAATTCTTCCTAAAAAAATATGGGAGCAGAAAAAGAAAGGGGCTAGTTTTCATAATTTCAAAAATAACAAAACATTTGATGAATCAGACTTCCAACATCAAATGACCATAACTTTTAACTGGGGTATCGTAACGACTATTATAATATTTCAAAATCGGAGCTCGTCTCGATCCATACAATAATTGTTGGCCTAGCATTGGAACCTGATTTCTGTACCCAAATTCCATCGTTTACATAAATTATCGAGGGTTTTAAGATTTTGTCTTAAATTTCCGGTTTACTTACTTTCGATTTGAATCAATAGAGCTGTAAATGAGATATTGGATCCAACAAAGTTTTCTTTATTTATTTGGTCAATAAATCTGTATTCTTCCTGAAAATCTATGGGAGCAGAAAAAGAAAGGGGCTAGTTTTCATAAATTCAAAAATAACAAAACATTTGATGAATTAGACTTCCAACATCAAATGACCATAACTTTTGACTGGGGTATCTTAGCAACTATTATAATATATCAAATCGGACCTCGTCTCGATCCATACAATAATTGTTGGCCTCGGTATGGGACCTGATTTCTGTACCCAAATTCCATCGTTTACATAACTTATCGAGTGTTTTAAGATTTTGTCGTAAATTTGCGGTTTACTTACCTTCTATATGATTCAATAGAGCTGTCAATGAGATATTGGTTCCGACAAAGGTTTCTTTATTTATTTGGTCATTAAATCTGAATTCTTCCTAAAAAACTATGGGAGCAGAAAAAGAAAGGGGCTAGTTTTCATAATTTCAAAAATAACAAAACATTTGATGAATCAGACTTCCAACATCAAATGACCATAACTTTTGACTGGGGTATCGTAATGACTATTATAATATATCAAAATCGAGGCTCGTCTCCATCCATACAATAATTGTTGGCCTAGTATTCGAACCTGATTTCTATTCCCAAATTCCATCATTTACATAACTTCTCGAGGGTTTTAAGATTTTGTCGTAAAATTCAGGTTTACTTACCTTCGATTTTTCTTCAAATAGAGCCGTCAATGAGATATTGGTTCCGACAAAGATTTCTTTATTTATTTGGTAAATAAATCTGTATTCTACCTGAAAAACTATGGGAGCAGAAAAAGAAAGGGGCTAGTTTTCATAATTTCAAAAATAACAAAACATTTGATGAATCAGACTTCCAACATCAAATGACCATAACTTTTGACTGGGGTATCTTAGCGACTATTATAATATATCAAATCGGAGCTCGTCTCGATCCATACAATAATTGTTGGCCTCGGAATGGGACCTGATTTCTGTACCCAAATTCCATCGTTTACATAACTTATCGAGTGTTTTAAGATTTTGTCGTAAATTTGCGGTTTACTTACCTTCTATATGATTCAATAGAGCTGTCAATGAGATATTGGTTCCGACAAAGGTTTCTTTATTTATTTGGTCATTAAATCTGAATTCTTCCTAAAAAACTATTTGAGCAGAAAAAGAAAGGGGCTAGTTTTCATAATTTCAAAAATAACAAAACATTTGATGAATCAGACTTCCAACATCAAATGACCATAACTTTTGACTGGGGTATGTTAGCGACTATTATAATATATCAAATCGGAGCTCGTCTCGATCCATACAATAATTGTTGGCCTCGGAATGGGACCTGATTTCTGTACCCAAATTCCATCGTTTACATAACTTATCGAGTGTTTTAAGATTTTGTCGTAAATTTGCGGTTTACTTACCTTCTATATGATTCAATAGAGCTGTCAATGAGATATTGGTTCCGACAAAGGTTTCTTTATTTATTTGGTCATTAAATCTGAATTCTTCCTAAAAAACTATGGGAGCAGAAAAAGAAAGGGGCTAGTTTTCATAATTTCAAAAATAACAAAACATTTGATGAATCAGACTTCCAACATCAAATGACCATAACTTTGGACTGGGGTATCGTAACGACTATTATAATATATCAAATCGGAGCTCGTCTCGATCCATACAATAATTGTTGGCCTCGGAATGAAACCTGATTTCTGTACCCAAATTCCATCGTTTACATAACTTATCGAGTGTTTTAAGATTTTGTCGTAAATTTGCGGTTTACTTACCTTCTATACGATTCAATAGAGCTGTCAATGAGATATTGGTTCCGACAAAGGTTTCTTTATTTATTTGGTCATTAAATCTGAATTCTTCCTAAAAAACTATTTGAGCAGAAAAAGAAAGGGGCTAGTTTTCATAATTTCAAAAATAACAAAACATTTGATGAATCAGACTTCCAACATCAAATGACCATAACTTTTGACTGGGGTATCTTAGCAACTATTATAATATATCAAATCGAAGCTCGTCTCGATCCATACAATAATTGTTGGCCTCGGAATGGGACCTGATTTCTGTACCCAAATTCCATCGTTTACATAACTTATCGAGTGTTTTAAGATTTTGTCGTAAATTTGCGGTTTACTTACCTTCTATATGATTCAATAGAGCTGTCAATGAGATATTGGTTTCGACAAAGGTTTCTTTATTTATATGGTCATTAAATCTGAATTCTTCCTAAAAAACTATGGGAGCAGAAAAAGAAAGCGGCTAGTTTTCATAATTTCAAAAATAACAAAACATTTGATGAATCAGACTTCCAACATCAAATGACCATAACTTTTCACTGGGGTATCGTAACGACTATTATAATATTTCAAAATCGGAGCTCGTCTCGATCCATACAATAATTGTTGGCCTAGCATTGGAACCTGATTTCTGTACCCAAATTCCATCGTTTACATAAATTATCGAGGGTTTTAAGATTTTGTCTTAAATTTCCGGTTTACTTACTTTCGATTTGAATCAATAGAGCTGTAAATGAGATATTGGATCCGACAAAGTTTTCTTTATTTATTTGGTCAATAAATCTGTATTCTTCCTGAAAATCTATGGGAGCAGAAAAAGAAAGGGGCTAGTTTTCATAAATTCAAAAATAACAAAACATTTGATGAATTAGACTTCCAACATCAAATGACCATAACTTTTGACTGGGGTATCTTAACGACTATTATAATATATCAAATCGGAGCTTGTCTCGATCCATACAATAATTGTTGGCCTCGGAATGGGACCTGATTTCTGTACCCAAATTCCATCGTTTACATAACTTATCGAGTGTTTTAAGATTTTGTCGTAAATTTGCGGTTTACTTACCTTCTATATGATTCAATAGCGCTGTAAATGAGATATTGCGTCCGACAAAGGTTTCTTTATTTATTTGGTCAATAAATTTGTATTCTTCCTTAAAAAATATGGGAGCAGAAAAAGAAAGGGGCTAGTTTTCATAATTTAAAAAATAACAAAACATTTGATGAATCAGACTTCCAACATCAAATGACCATAACTTTTGACTGGGGTATCGTAACAACTATTGTAATATATCAAATTCGGAGCTTGTCTCGATCCATACAATAATTGTTGGCCTCGGAATGGAACCTGATTTCCATACCCAAATTCCATCGTTTACATAACTTATCGAGGGTTTTATGATTTTGTCGTAAATTTGCGGTTTACTTACCTTCGATTTAAATCAATAGAGCTGTAAATGAGATATTGGATCCGACAAAGGTTTCTTTATTTATTTGGTCATTAAATCTGTATTCTTCCTAAAAACGTATGGGAGCAGAAAAAGGAAGGGGCTAGTTTTCAAAACTTTAAAAATACGAAAACATTTGATGATCAGACTTCCAACATCAAATGACCATAACTTTTGACTGGGGTATCTTAACGACTATTATAATATATCAAATCGGAGCTCGTCTCGATCCATACAATAATTGTTGGCCTCGGAATGGGACCTGATTTCTGTACCCAAATTCCATCGTTTACATAACTTATCGAGTGTTTTAAGATTTTGTCGTAAATTTGCGGTTTACTTACCTTCGATATGATTCAATAGAGCTGTCAATGAGATATTGGTTCCGACAAAGGTTTCTTTATTTATTTGGTCATTAAATCTGAATTCTTCCTAAAAAACTATTTGAGCAGAAAAAGAAAGGGGCTAGTTTTCATAATTTCAAAAATAACAAAACATTTGATGAATCAGACTTCCAACATCAAATGACCATAACTTTTGACTGGGGTATCTTAGCAACTATTATAATATATCAAATCGGAGCTCGTCTCGATCCATACAATAATTGTTGGCCTCGGAATGGGACCTGATTTCTGTACCCAAATTCCATCGTTTACATAACTTATCGAGTGTTTTAAGATTTTGTCGTAAATTTGCGGTTTACTTACCTTCTATATGATTCAATAGAGCTGTCAATGAGATATTGGTTCCGACAAAGGTTTCTTTATTTATTTGGTCATTAAATCTGAATTCTTCCTAAAAAACTATGGGAGCAGAAAAAGAAAGGGGCTAGTTTTCATAATTTCAAAAATAACAAAACATTTGATGAATCAGACTTCCAACATCAAATGACCATAACTTTGGACTGGGGTATCGTAACGACTATTATAATATATCAAATCGGAGCTCGTCTCGATCCATACAATAATTGTTGGCCTCGGAATGAAACCTGATTTCTGTACCCAAATTCCATCGTTTACATAACTTATCGAGTGTTTTAAGATTTTGTCGTAAATTTGCGGTTTACTTACCTTCTATACGATTCAATAGAGCTGTCAATGAGATATTGGTTCCGACAAAGGTTTCTTTATTTATTTGGTCATTAAATCTGAATTCTTCCTAAAAAACTATTTGAGCAGAAAAAGAAAGGGGCTAGTTTTCATAATTTCAAAAATAACAAAACATTTGATGAATCAGACTTCCAACATCAAATGACCATAACTTTTGACTGGGGTATCTTAGCAACTATTATAATATATCAAATCGGAGCTCGTCTCGATCCATACAATAATTGTTGGCCTCGGAATGGGACCTGATTTCTGTACCCAAATTCCATCGTTTACATAACTTATCGAGTGTTTTAAGATTTTGTCGTAAATTTGCGGTTTACTTACCTTCTATATGATTCAATAGAGCTGTCAATGAGATATTGGTTCCGACAAAGGTTTCTTTATTTATTTGGTCATTAAATCTGAATTCTTCCTAAAAAACTATGGGAGCAGAAAAAGAAAGGGGCTAGTTTTCATAATTTCAAAAATAACAAAACATTTGATGAATCAGACTTCCAACATCAAATGACCATAACTTTTCACTGGGGTATCGTAACGACTATTATAATATTTCAAAATCGGAGCTCGTCTCGATCCATACAATAATTGTTGGCCTAGCATTGGAACCTGATTTCTGTACCCAAATTCCATCGTTTACATAAATTATCGAGGGTTTTAAGATTTTGTCTTAAATTTCCGGTTTACTTACTTTCGATTTGAATCAATAGAGCTGTAAATGAGATATTGGATCCGACAAAGTTTTCTTTATTTATTTGGTCAATAAATCTGTATTCTTCTTGAAAATCTATGGGAGCAGAAAAAGAAAGGGGCTAGTTTTCATAAATTCAAAAATAACAAAACATTTGATGAATTAGACTTCCAACATCAAATGACCATAACTTTTGATTGGGGTATCTTAACGACTATTATAATATATCAAATCGGAGCTCGTCTCGATCCATACAATAATTGTTGGCCTCGGAATGGGACCTGATTTCTGTACCCAAATTCCATCGTTTACATAACTTATCGAGTGTTTTAAGATTTTGTCGTAAATTTGCGGTTTACTTACCTTCTATATGATTCAATAGCGCTGTAAATGAGATATTGCGTCCGACAAAGGTTTCTTTATTTATTTGGTCAATAAATTTGTATTCTTCCTTAAAAAATATGGGAGCAGAAAAAGAAAGGGGCTAGTTTTCATAATTTAAAAAATAACAAAACATTTGATGAATCAGACTTCCAACATCAAATGACCATAACTTTTGACTGGGGTATCCTAACGACTATTGTAATATATCAAATTCGGAGCTTGTCTCGATCCATACAATAATTGTTGGCCTCGGAATGGAACCTGATTTCCATACCCAAATTCCATCGTTTACATAACTTATCGAGGGTTTTATGATTTTGTCGTAAATTTGCGGTTTACTTACCTTCGATTTAAATCAATAGAGCTGTAAATGAGATATTGGATCCGACAAAGGTTTCTTTATTTATTTGGTCATTAAATCTGTATTCTTCCTAAAAACGTATGGGAGCAGAAAAAGGAAGGGGCTAGTTTTCAAAACTTTAAAAATACGAAAACATTTGATGATCAGACTTCCAACATCAAATGACCATAACTTTTAACTGGGGTATCGTAATGACTATTATAATATATCAAAATCGGAGCTCGTCTCGATCCATACAATAATTGTTGGCCTCGGAATGGGACCTGATTTCTATACCCAAATTCCATCGTTTACATAACTTATCGAGTGTTTTAAGATTTTGTCGTAAATTTGCGGTTTACTTACCTTCGATATGATTCAATAGAGCTGTGAATGAGATATTGGTTCCGACAAAAATTTCTTTATTTATTTGGTTATTAAATCTGAATTCTTCCTAAAAAACTATGGGAGCAGAAAAAGAAAGGGGCTAGTTTTCATAATTTCAAAAATAACAAAACATTTGATGAATCAGACTTCCAACATCAAATGACCATAACTTTGGACTCGGGTATCGTAACGACTATTATAATATATCAAAATCGGAGCTCGTCTCGATCCATACAATAATTGTTGGCCTAGCATTGGAACCTGATTTCTGTACCCAAATTCCATCGTTTACATAACTTATCGAGGGTTTTAAGATTTTGTCGTAAATTTGCGGTTTACTTACCTTCGATTTGAATCAATAGAGATGTAAATGAGATATTGGTTCCGACAAAGATTTCTTTATTTATTTGGTCAATAAATCTGTATTCTACCTGAAAAACTATGGGAGCAGAAAAAGAAAGGGGCTAGTTTTCATAATTTCAAAAATAACAAAACATTTGATGAATCAGACTTCCAACATGAAATGACCATAACTTTTGACTGGGGTATCTTAGCGACTATTATAATATATCAAATCGGAGCTCGTCTCGATCCATACAATAATTGTTGGCCTCGGAATGGGACCTGATTTCTGTACCCAAATTCCATCGTTTACATAACTTATCGAGTGTTTTAAGATTTTGTCGTAAATTTGCGGTTTACTTACCTTCTATATGATTCAATAGAGCTGTCAATGAGATATTGGTTCCGACAAAGGTTTCTTTATTTATTTGGTCATTAAATCTGAATTCTTCCTAAAAAACTATGGGAGCAGAAAAAGAAAGGGGCTAGTTTTCATAATTTCAAAAATAACAAAACATTTGATGAATCAGACTTCCAACATCAAATGACCATAACATTGGACTCGGGTATCGTAACGACTATTATAATATATCAAAATCGGAGCTCGTCTCGATCCATACAATAATTGTTGGCCTAGCATTGGAACCTGATTTCTGTACCCAAATTCCATCGTTTACATAACTTATCGAGGGTTTTAAGATTTTGTCGTAAATTTGCGGTTTACTTACCTTCGATTTGAATCAATAGAGATGTAAATGAGATATTGGATCCGACAAAGGTTCCTTTATTTATTTGGTCATTAAATCTGTATTCTTCCTAAAAACGTATGGGAGTAGAAAAAGAAAGGGGCTAGTTTTCAAAACTTCAAAAATACGAAAACATTTGATGATCAGACTTCCGACATCAAATGACCATAACTTTTAACTGGGGTATCGTAATGACTATTATAATATATCAAAATCGGAGCTCGTCTCCATCCATACAATAATTGTTGGCCTAGTATTCGAACCTGATTTCTGTTCCCAAATTCCATCATTTACATAACTTCTCGAGGGTTTTAAGATTTTGTCGTAAAATTCAGGTTTACTTACCTTCGATTTTTCTTCAAATAGAGCCGTCAATGAGATATTGGTTGCGACAAAGATTTTTTTATTTATTTGGTCAATAAATATTCTACCTGAAAAACTATGGGAGCAGAAAAAGAAAGGGGCTAGTTTTCATAATTTCAAAAATAACAAAACATTTGATGAATCAGACTTCCAACATCAAATGACCATAACTTTTGACTGGGGTATCTTAACGACTATTATAATATATCAAATCGGAGATCGTCTCGATCCATACAATAATTGTTGGCCTCGGAATGGGACCTGATTTCTGTACCCAAATTCCATCGTTTACATAACTTATCGAGTGTTTTAAGATTTTGTCGTAAATTTGCGGTTTACTTACCTTCTATATGATTCAATAGCGCTGTAAATGAGATATTGCGTCCGACAAAGGTTTCTTTATTTATTTGGTCAATAAATCTGTATTCTTCCTAAAAAAAACTATGGGAGCAGAAAAAGAAAGGGGCTAGTTTTCAAAACATTAAAAATACGAAAACATTTGATGATCAGACTTCCAACATTAAATGACCATAACTTTTAACTGGGGTATCGTAATGACTATTATAATATATCAAAATCGGAGCTCGTCTCCATCCATACAATAATTGTTGGCCTCGGAATGGGACCTGATTTCTGTACCCAAATTCCATCGTTTACATAACTTATCAAGTGTTTTAAGATTTTGTCGTAAATTTGCGGTTTACTTACCTTCGATATGATTCAATAGAGCTGTCAATGAGATATTGGTTCCGACAAAAATTTCTTTATTTATTTGGTCATTAAATCTGAATTCTTCCTAAAAAACTATGGGAGCAGAAAAAGAAAGGGGCTAGTTTTCATAATTTCAAAAATAACAAAACATTTGATGAATCAGACTTCCAACATCAAATGACCATAACTTTGGACTCGGGTATCGTAACGACTATTATAATATATCAAAATCGGAGCTCGTCTCGATCCATACAATAATTGTTGGCCTAGCATTGGAACCTGATTTCTGTACCCAAATTCCATCGTTTACATAACTTATCGAGGGTTTTAAGATTTTGTCGTAAATTTGCGGTTTACTTACCTTCTATATGATTCAATAGAGCTGTCAATGAGATATTGGTTCCGACAAAGGTTTCTTTATTTATTTGGTCATTAAATCTAAATTCTTCCTAAAAAACTATGGGAGCAGAAAAAGAAAGGGGCTAGTTTTCATAATTTCAAAAATAACAAAACATTTGATGAATCAGACTTCCAACATCAAATGACCATAACTTTGGACTCGGGTATCGTAACGACTATTATAATATATCAAAATCGGAGCTCGTCTCGATCCATACAATAATTGTTGGCCTAGCATTGGAACCTGATTTCTGTACCCAAATTCCATCGTTTACATAACTTATCGAGGGTTTTAAGATTTTGTCGTAAATTTGCGGTTTACTTACCTTCGATTTGAATCAATAGAGATGTAAATGAGATATTGGATCCGACAAAAGGTTTCTTTATTTATTTGGTCATTAAATCTGTATTCTTCCTAAAAAACTATGGGAGCAGAAAAAGAAAGGGGCTAGTTTTCATAATTTCAAAAATAGCAAAACATTTGATGAATTAGACTTCCAACATCAAATGACCATAACTTTGGACTCGGGTATCGTAACGACTATTATAATATATCAAAATCGGAGCTCGTCTCGATCCATACAATAATTGTTGGCCTAGCATTGAAACCTGATTTCTGTACCCAAATTCCATCGTTTACATAACTTATCGAGTGTTTTAAGATTTTGTCGTAAATTTGCGGTTTACTTACCTTCGATATGATTCAATAGAGCTGTCAATGAGATATTGGTTCCGACAAAAATTTCTTTATTTATTTGGTCATTAAATCTGAATTCTTCCTAAAAAACTATGGGAGCAGAAAAAGAAAGGGGCTAGTTTTCATAATTTCAAAAATAACAAAACATTTGATGAATCAGACTTCCAACATCAAATGACCATAACTTTGGACTCGGGTATCGTAACGACTATTATAATATATCAAAATCGGAGCTCATCTCGATCCATACAATAATTGTTGGCCTAGCATTGGAACCTGATTTCTGTACCCAAATTCCATCGTTTACATAACTTATCGAGGGTTTTAAGATTTTGTCGTAAATTTGCGGTTTACTTACCTTCGATTTGAATCAATAGAGATGTAAATGAGATATTGGATCCGACAAAAGGTTTCTTTATTTATTTGGTCATTAAATCTGTATTCTTCCTAAAAACGTATGGGAGCAGAAAAAGAAAGGGGCTAGTTTTCGAAACTTCAAAAATACGAAAACATTTGATGATCAGACTTCCTACATCAAATGACCATAACTTTTAACTGGGGTATCGTAATGACTATTATAATATATCAAAATCGGAGCTCGTCTCCATCCATACAATAATTGTTGGCCTAGTATTCGAACCTGATTTCTGTTCCCAAATTCCATCATTTACATAACTTCTCGAGGGTTTTAAGATTTTGTCGTAAAATTCAGGTTTACTTACCTTCGATTTTTCTTCAAATAGAGCCGTCAATGAGATATTGGTTCCGACAAAGATTTATTTATTTATTTGGTCAATAAATCTGTATTCTACCTGAAAAACTATGGGAGCAGAAAAAGAAAGGGGCTAGTTTTCATAATTTCAAAAATAACAAAACATTTGATGAATCAGACTTCCAACATCAAATGACCATAACTTTTGACTGGGGTATCTTAACGACTATTATAATATATCAAATCGGAGCTCGTCTCGATCCATACAATAATTGTTGGCCTCGGAATGGGACCTGATTTCTTTATCCCAAATTCCTTCGTTTACATAACTTATCGAGTGTTTTAAGATTTTGTCGTAAATTTGCGGTTTACTTACCTTCTATATGATTCAATAGCGCTGTAAATGAGATATTGCGTCCGACAAAGGTTTCTTTATTTATTTGGTCAATAAATCTGTATTCTTCATAAAAAAAACTATGGGAGCAGAAAAAGAAAGGGGCTAGTTTTCATAATTTAAAAAATAACAAAACATTTGATGAATCAGACTTCCAACATCAAATGACCATAACTTTTGACTGGGTATCGTAACGACTATTGTAATATATCAAATTCGGAGCTTGTCTCGATCCATACAATAATTGTTGGCCTCGGAATGGGACCTGATTTCTGTACCCAAATTCCATCGTTTACATAACTTATCGAGGGTTTTAAGATTTTGTCGTAAATTTCGGGTTTACTTACTTTCGATTTGAATCAATAGAGCTGTAAATGAGATATTGGATCCGACAAAGGTTTCTTTATTTATTTGGTCAATAAATCTGTATTCTTCCTGAAAAACTATGGGAGCAGAAAAAGAAAGGGGCTAGTTTTCATAATTTAAAAAATAACAAAACATTTGATGAATCAGACTTCCAACATCAAATGACCATAACTTTTGTCTGGGGTATCTTAACGACTATTATAATATATCAAATCGGAGCTCGTCTCGATCCATACAATAATTGTTGGCCTCGGAATGGGACCTGATTTCTGTACCCAAATTCCATCGTTTACATAACTTATCGAGTGTTTTAAGATTTTGTCGTAAATTTGCGGTTTACTTACCTTCGATATGATTCAATAGAGCTGTCAATGAGATATTGGTTCCGACAAAGGTTTCTTTATTTATTTGGTCATTAAATCTGAATTCTTCCTAAAAAAATATGGGAGCAGAAAAAGAAAGGGGCTAGTTTTCATAATTTCAAAAATAACAAAACATTTGATGAATCAGACTTCCAACATCAAATGACCATAACTTTGGACTCGGGTATCGTAACGACTATTATAATATATCAAAATCGGAGCAAGTCTCGATCCATACAATAATTGTTGGCCTAGCATTGGAACCTGATTTCTGTACCCAAATTCCATCGTTTACATAACTTATCGAGGGTTTTAAGATTTTGTCGTAAATTTCTGGTTTACTTACTTTCGATTTGAATCAATAGAGCTGTAAATGAGATATTGGATCCGACAAAGGTTTCTTTATTTATTTGGTCAATAAATCTGTATTCTTCCTGAAATACTATGGGAGCAGAAAAAGAAAGGGGCTAGTTTTCATAATTTAAAAAATAACAAAACATTTGATGAATCAGACTTCCAACATCAAATGACCATAACTTTTGACTGGGGTATCGTAACGACTATTGTAATATATCAAAATCGGAGCTCGTCTCGATCCATACAATAATTGTTGGCCTAGCATTGGAACCTGATTTCTGTACCCAAATTCCATCGTTTACATAACTTATCGAGGGTTTTTAGATTTTGTCGTAAATTTGCGGTTTACTTACTTTCGATTTGATTCAATAGAGATGTAAATGAGATATTGGATCCGACAAAGGTTTCTTTATTTATTTGGTCATTAAATCTGTATTCTTCCTAAAAACGTATGGGAGCAGAAAAAGAAAGGGGCTAGTTTTCAAAACTTCAAAAATACGAAAACATTTGATGATCAGACTTCCAACATCAAATGACCATAACTTTTAACTGGGGTATCATAATGACTATTATAATATATCAAAATCGGAGCTCGTCTCCATCCATACAATAATTGTTGGCCTAGTATTCGATCCTGATTTCTATTCCCAAATTCCATCATTTACATAACTTCTCGAGGGTTTTAAGATTTTGTCGTAAAATTTAGGTTTACTTACCTTCGATTTTTCTTCAAATAGAGCCGTCAATGAGATATTGGTTCCGACAAAGATTTCTTTATTTATTTGGTCAATAAATCTGTATTCTACCTGAAAAACTATAGGAGCAGAAAAAGAAAGGGGCTAGTTTTCATAATTTCAAAAATAACAAAACATTTGATGAATCAGACTTCCAACATCAAATGACCATAACTTTTGACTGGGGTATCTTAGCGACTATTATAATATATCCAATCGGAGCTCGTCTCGATCCATACAATAATTTTTGGCCTCGAAATGGGACCTGATTTCTGTACCCAAATTCCATCGTTTACATAACTTATCGAGTGTTTTAAGATTTTGTCGTAAATTTGCGGTTTACTTACCTTCTATATGATTGAATAGAGCTGTCAATGAGATATTGGTTCCGACAAAGGTTTCTTTATTTATTTGGTCATTAAATCTGAATTCTTCCTAAAAAACTATGGGAGCAGAAAAAGAAAGGGGCTAGTTTTCATAATTTCAAAAATAACAAAACATTTGATGAATCAGACTTCCAACATCAAATGACCATAACTTTGGACTCGGGTATCGTAACGACTATTATAATATATCAAAATCGGAGCTCGTCTCGATCCATACAATAATTGTTGGCCTAGCATTGGAACCTGATTTCTGTACCGAAATTCCATCGTTTACATAACTTATCGAGGGTTTTAAGATTTTGTCGTAAATTTGCGGTTTACTTACCTTCTATATGATTCAATAGAGCTGTCAATGAGATATTGGTTCCGACATAGGTTTCTTTATTTATTTGGTCATTAAATCTGAATTCTTCCTAAAAAACGTATGGGAGCAGAAAAAGAAAGGGGCTAGTTTTCATAATTTCAAAAATAACAAAACATTTGATGAATCAGACTTCCAACATCAAATGACCATAACTTTGGACTCGGGTATCGTAACGACTATTATAATATATCAAAATCGGAGCTCGTCTCGATCCATACAATAATTGTTGGCCTAGCATTGGAACCTGATTTCTGTACCCAAATTCCATCGTTTACATAACTTATCGAGGGTTTTAAGATTTTATCGTAAATTTGCAGTTTACTTACCTTCGATTTGAATCAATAGAGATGTAAATGAGATATTGGATCCGACAAAGGTTTCTTTATTTATTTGGTCATTAAATCTGTATTTTTCCTAAAAACGTATGGGAGCAGAAAAAGAAAGGGGCTAGTTTTCAAAACTTCAAAAATACGAAAACATTTGATGATCAGACTTCCAACATCAAATGACCATAACTTTTAACTGGGGTATCGTAATGACTATTATAATATATCAAAATCGAGGCTCGTCTCCATCCATACAATAATTGTTGGCCTAGTATTCGAACCTGATTTCTGTTCCCAAATTCCATCATTTACATAACTTCTCGAGGGTTTTAAGATTTTGTCGTAAAATTCAGGTTTACTTACCTTCGATTTTTCTTCAAATAGAGCCGTCAATGAGATATTGGTTCCGACAAAGATTTCTTTATTTATTTGGTAAATAAATCTGTATTCTACCTGAAAAACTATGGGAGCAGAAAAAGAAAGGGGCTAGTTTTCATAATTTCAAAAATAACAAAACATTTGATGAATCAGACTTCCAACATCAAATGACCATAACTTTTGACTGGGGTATCTTAGCGACTATTATAATATATCAAATCGGAGCTCGTCTCGATCCATACAATAATTGTTGGCCTCGGAATGGGACCTGATTTCTGTACCCAAATTCCATCGTTTACATAACTTATCGAGTGTTTTAAGATTTTGTCGTAAATTTGCGGTTTACTTACCTTCTATATGATTCAATAGAGCTGTCAATGAGATATTGGTTCCGACAAAGGTTTCTTTATTTATTTGGTCATTAAATCTGTATTCTTCCTAAAAAAAACTATGGGAGTAGAAAAAGAAAGGGGCTAGTTTTCATAATTTCAAAAATAACAAAACATTTGATGAATCAGACTTCCAACATCAAATGACCATAACTTTGGACTCGGGTATCGTAACGACTATTATAATATATCAAAATCGGAGCTCGTCTCGATCCATACAATAATTGTTGGCCTAGCATTGGAACCAGATTTCTGTACCCAAATTCCATCGTTTACATAACTTATCGAGGGTTTTAAGATTTTGTCGTAAATTTGCGGTTTACTTACCTTCTATATGATTCAATACAGCTGTCAATGAGATATTGGTTCCGACAAAGGTTTCTTTATTTATTTGGTCATTAAATCTGAATTCTTCCTAAAAAACTATGGGAGCAGAAAAAGAAAGGGGCTAGTTTTCATAATTTCAAAAATAACAAAACATTTGATGAATCAGACTTCCAACATCAAATGACCATAACTTTGGACTGGGTATCGTAACGACTATTATAATATATCAAATCGGAGCTCGTCTCGATCCATACAATAATTGTTGGCCTCGGAATGAAACCTGATTTCTGTACCCAAATTCCATCGTTTACATAACTTATCGTGGGTTTTAAGATTTTGTCGTAAATTTCTGGTTTACTTACTTTCGATTTGAATCAATAGAGCTGTAAATGAGATATTGGATCCGACAAAGGTTTCTTTATTTATTTGGTCAATAAATCTGTATTCTTCCTGAAAAACTATGGGAGCAGAAAAAGAAAGGGGCTAGTTTTCATAAATTCAAAAATAACAAAACATTTGATGAATCAGACTTCCAACATCAAATGACCATAACTTTTGACTGGGGTATCTTAACGACTATTATAATATATCAAATCGGAGCTCGTCTCGATCCATACAATAATTGTTGGCCTCGGAATGGGACCTGATTTCTGTACCCAAATTCCATCGTTTACATAACTTATCGAGTGTTTTAAGATTTTGTCGTAAATTTGCGGTTTACTTACCTTCTATATGATTCAATAGCGCTGTAAATGAGATATTGCGTCCGACAAAGGTTTCTTTATTTATTTGGTCAATAAATCTGTATTCTTCCTTAAAAAATATGGGAGCAGAAAAAGAAAGGGGCTAGTTTTCATAATTTAAAAAATAACAAAACATTTGATAAATCAGACTTCCAACATCAAATGACCATAATTTTGACTGGGGTATCGTAACGACTATTGTAATATATCAAATTCGGAGCTTGTCTCGATCCATACAATAATTGTTGGCCTCGGAACGGAACCTGATTTCTGTACCCAAATTCCATCGTTTGCATAACTTATCGAGGGTTTTATGATTTTGTCGTAAATTTGCGGTTTACTTACCTTCGATATGATTCAATAGAGCTGTCAATGAGATATTGGTTCCGACAAAAATTTCTTTATTTATTTGGTCATTAAATCTGAATTCTTCCTAATAAACTATGGGAGCAGAAAAAGAAAGGGGCTAGTTTTCATAATTTCAAAAATAACAAAACATTTGATGAATCAGACTTCCAACATCAAATGACCATAACTTTGGACTCGGGTATCGTAACGACTATTATAATATATCAAAATCGGAGCTCGTCTCGATCCATACAATAATTGTTGGCCTAGCATTGGAACCTGATTTCTGTACCCAAATTCCATCGTTTACATAACTTATAGAGGGTTTTAAGATTTTGTCGTAAATTTGCGGTTTACTTACCTTCGATTTGAATCAATAGAGATGTAAATGAGATATTGGATCCGACAAAGGTTTCTTTATTTATTTGGTCATTAAATCTGTATTCTTCCTAAAAACGTATGGGAGCAGAAAAAGAAAGGGGCTAGTTTTCAAAACTTCAAAAATACGAAAACATTTGATGATCAGACTTCCAACATCAAATGACCATAACTTTTAACTGGGGTATCGTAATGACTATTATAATATATCAAAATCGGAGCTCGTCTCCATCCATACAATAATTGTTGGCCTAGTATTCGAACCTGATTTCTGTTCCCAAATTCCATCATTTACATAACTTCTCGAGGGTTTTAAGATTTTGTCGTAAAATTCAGGTTTACTTACCTTCGATTTTTCTTCAAATAGAGCCGTCAATGAGATATTGGTTCCGACAAAGATTTCTTTATTTATTTGGTAAATAAATCTGTATTCTACCTGAAAAACTATGGGAGCAGAAAAAGAAAGGGGCTAGTTTTCATAATTTCAAAAATAACAAAACATTTGATGAATCAGACTTCCAACATCAAATGACCATAACTTTTGACTGGGGTATCTTAGCGACTATTATAATATATCAAATCGGAGCTCGTCTCGATCCATACAATAATTGTTGGCCTCGGAATGGGACCTGATTTCTGTACCCAAATTCCATCGTTTACATAACTTATCGAGTGTTTTAAGATTTTGTCGTAAATTTGCGGTTTACTTACCTTCTATATGATTCAATAGAGCTGTCAATGAGATATTGGTTCCGACAAAGGTTTCTTTATTTATTTGGTCATTAAATCTGTATTCTTCCTAAAAAAAACTATGGGAGTAGAAAAAGAAAGGGGCTAGTTTTCATAATTTCAAAAATAACAAAACATTTGATGAATCAGACTTCCAACATCAAATGACCATAACTTTGGACTCGGGTATCGTAATGACTATTATAATATATCAAAATCGGAGCTCGTCTCGATCCATACAATAATTGTTGGCCTAGCATTGGAACCAGATTTCTGTACCCAAATTCCATCGTTTACATAACTTATCGAGGGTTTTAAGATTTTGTCGTAAATTTGCGGTTTACTTACCTTCTATATGATTCAATACAGCTGTCAATGAGATATTGGTTCCGACAAAGGTTTCTTTATTTATTTGGTCATTAAATCTGAATTCTTCCTAAAAAACTATGGGAGCAGAAAAAGAAAGGGGCTAGTTTTCATAATTTCAAAAATAACAAAACATTTGATGAATCAGACTTCCAACATCAAATGACCATAACTTTGGACTGGGTATCGTAACGACTATTATAATATATCAAATCGGAGCTCGTCTCGATCCATACAATAATTGTTGGCCTCGGAATGAAACCTGATTTCTGTACCCAAATTCCATCGTTTACATAACTTATCGTGGGTTTTAAGATTTTGTCGTAAATTTCTGGTTTACTTACTTTCGATTTGAATCAATAGAGCTGTAAATGAGATATTGGATCCGACAAAGGTTTCTTTATTTATTTGGTCAATAAATCTGTATTCTTCCTGAAAAACTATGGGAGC
This sequence comes from Hippophae tibetana, assembly GCA_037013495.1. Lineage (NCBI taxonomy): Eukaryota > Viridiplantae > Streptophyta > Magnoliopsida > Rosales > Elaeagnaceae > Hippophae > Hippophae tibetana. The sequence continues at coordinate 82,840,498 of CM072801.1, forward strand.
AGAAAAAGAAAGGGGCTAGTTTTCATAAATTCAAAAATAACAAAACATTTGATGAATCAGACTTCCAACATCAAATGACCATAACTTTTGACTGGGGTATCTTAACGACTATTATAATATATCAAATCGGAGCTCGTCTCGATCCATACAATAATTGTTGGCCTCGGAATGGGACCTGATTTCTGTACCCAAATTCCATCGTTTACATAACTTATCGAGTGTTTTAAGATTTTGTCGTAAATTTGCGGTTTACTTACCTTCTATATGATTCAATAGCGCTGTAAATGAGATATTGCGTCCGACAAAGGTTTCTTTATTTATTTGGTCAATAAATCTGTATTCTTCCTTAAAAAATATGGGAGCAGAAAAAGAAAGGGGCTAGTTTTCATAATTTAAAAAATAACAAAACATTTGATAAATCAGACTTCCAACATCAAATGACCATAATTTTGACTGGGGTATCGTAACGACTATTGTAATATATCAAATTCGGAGCTTGTCTCGATCCATACAATAATTGTTGGCCTCGGAACGGAACCTGATTTCTGTACCCAAATTCCATCGTTTGCATAACTTATCGAGGGTTTTATGATTTTGTCGTAAATTTGCGGTTTACTTACCTTCGATATGATTCAATAGAGCTGTCAATGAGATATTGGTTCCGACAAAAATTTCTTTATTTATTTGGTCATTAAATCTGAATTCTTCCTAATAAACTATGGGAGCAGAAAAAGAAAGGGGCTAGTTTTCATAATTTCAAAAATAACAAAACATTTGATGAATCAGACTTCCAACATCAAATGACCATAACTTTGGACTCGGGTATCGTAACGACTATTATAATATATCAAAATCGGAGCTCGTCTCGATCCATACAATAATTGTTGGCCTAGCATTGGAACCTGATTTCTGTACCCAAATTCCATCGTTTACATAACTTATAGAGGGTTTTAAGATTTTGTCGTAAATTTGCGGTTTACTTACCTTCGATTTGAATCAATAGAGATGTAAATGAGATATTGGATCCGACAAAGGTTTCTTTATTTATTTGGTCATTAAATCTGTATTCTTCCTAAAAACGTATGGGAGCAGAAAAAGAAAGGGGCTAGTTTTCAAAACTTCAAAAATACGAAAACATTTGATGATCAGACTTCCAACATCAAATGACCATAACTTTTAACTGGGGTATCGTAATGACTATTATAATATATCAAAATCGGAGCTCGTCTCCATCCATACAATAATTGTTGGCCTAGTATTCGAACTTGATTTCTGTTCCCAAATTCCATCATTTACATAACTTCTCGAGGGTTTTAAGATTTTGTCGTAAAATTCAGGTTTACTTACCTTCGATTTTTCTTCAAATAGAGCCGTCAATGAGATATTGGTTCCGACAAAGATTTCTTTATTTATTTGGTCAATAAATCTGTATTCTACCGGAAAAACTATGGGAGCAGAAAAAGAAAGGGGCTAGTTTTCATAATTTCAAAAATAACAAAACATTTGATGAATCAAACTTCCAACATCAAATGACCATAACTTTTGACTGGGGTATCTTAGCGACTATTATAATATATCAAATCGGAGCTCGTCTCGATCCATACAATAATTGTTGGACTCGGAATGGGACCTGATTTCTGTACCCAAATTCCATCGTTTACATAACTTATCGAGTGTTTTAAGATTTTGTCGTAAATTTGCGGTTTACTTACCTTCTATATGATTCAATAGAGCTGTCAGTGAGATATTGGTTCCGACAAAGGTTTCTTTATTTATTTGGTCATTAAATCTGAATTCTTCCTAAAAAAATATGGGAGCAGAAAAAGAAAGGGGAGCGTTTTCATAATTTCAAAAATAACAAAACATTTGATGAATCAGACTTCCAACATCAAATGACCATAACTTTGGACTCGGGTATCGTAACGACTATTATAATATATCAAAATCGGAGCAAGTCTCGATCCATACAATAATTGTTGGCCTAGCATTGAAACCTGATTTCTGTACCCAAATTCCATCGTTTACATAACTTATCGAGGGTTTTAAGATTTTGTCGTAAATTTGCGGTTTACTTACCTTCTATATGATTCAATAGAGCTGTCAATGAGATATTGGTTCCGACATAGGTTTCTTTATTTATTTGGTCATTAAATCTGAATTCTTCCTAAAAAACGTATGGGAGCAGAAAAAGAAAGGGGCTAGTTTTCATAATTTCAAAAATAACAAAACATTTGATGAATCAGACTTCCAACATCAAATGACCATAACTTTGGACTCGGGTATCGTAACGACTATTATAATATATCAAAATCGGAGCTCGTCTCGATCCATACAATAATTGTTGGCCTAGCATTGGAACCTGATTTCTGTACCCAAATTCCATCGTTTACATAACTTATCGAGGGTTTTAAGATTTTATCGTAAATTTGCAGTTTACTTACCTTCGATTTGAATCAATAGAGATGTAAATGAGATATTGGATCCGACAAAGGTTTCTTTATTTATTTGGTCATTAAATCTGTATTTTTCCTAAAAACGTATGGGAGCAGAAAAAGAAAGGGGCTAGTTTTCAAAACTTCAAAAATACGAAAACATTTGATGATCAGACTTCCAACATCAAATGACCATAACTTTTAACTGGGGTATCGTAATGACTATTATAATATATCAAAATCGAGGCTCGTCTCCATCCATACAATAATTGTTGGCCTAGTATTCGAACCTGATTTCTGTTCCCAAATTCCATCATTTACATAACTTCTCGAGGGTTTTAAGATTTTGTCGTAAAATTCAGGTTTACTTACCTTCGATTTTTCTTCAAATAGAGCCGTCAATGAGATATTGGTTCCGACAAAGATTTCTTTATTTATTTGGTAAATAAATCTGTATTCTACCTGAAAAACTATGGGAGCAGAAAAAGAAAGGGGCTAGTTTTCATAATTTCAAAAATAACAAAACATTTGATGAATCAGACTTCCAACATCAAATGACCATAACTTTTGACTGGGGTATCTTAGCGACTATTATAATATATCAAATCGGAGCTCGTCTCGATCCATACAATAATTGTTGGCCTCGGAATGGGACCTGATTTCTGTACCCAAATTCCATCGTTTACATAACTTATCGAGTGTTTTAAGATTTTGTCATAAATTTGCGGTTTACTTACCTTCTATATGATTCAATAGAGCTGTCAATGAGATATTGGTTCCGACAAAGGTTTCTTTATTTATTTGGTCATTAAATCTGAATTCTTCCTAAAAAACTATTTGAGCAGAAAAAGAAAGGGGCTAGTTTTCATAATTTCAAAAATAACAAAACATTTGATGAATCAGACTTCCAACATCAAATGACCATAACTTTGGACTCGGGTATCGTAACGACTATTATAATATATCAAAATCGGAGCTCGTCTCGATCCATACAATAATTGTTGGCCTAGCATTGGAACCAGATTTCTGTACCCAAATTCCATCGTTTACATAACTTATCGAGGGTTTTAAGATTTTGTCGTAAATTTGCGGTTTACTTACCTTCTATATGATTCAATACAGCTGTCAATGAGATATTGGTTCCGACAAAGGTTTCTTTATTTATTTGGTCATTAAATCTGAATTCTTCCTAAAAAACTATGGGAGCAGAAAAAGAAAGGGGCTAGTTTTCATAATTTCAAAAATAACAAAACATTTGATGAATCAGACTTCCAACATCAAATGACCATAACTTTGGACTAGGTATCGTAACGACTATTATAATATATCAAATCGGAGCTCGTCTCGATCCATACAATAATTGTTGGCCTCGGAATGAAACCTGATTTCTGTACCCAAATTCCATCGTTTACATAACTTATCGTGGGTTTTAAGATTTTGTCGTAAATTTCTGGTTTACTTACTTTCGATTTGAATCAATAGAGCTGTAAATGAGATATTGGATCCGACAAAGGTTTCTTTATTTATTTGGTCAATAAATCTGTATTCTTCCTGAAATACTATGGGAGCAGAAAAAGAAAGGGGCTAGTTTTCATAAATTCAAAAATAACAAAACATTTGATGAATCAGACTTCCAACATCAAATGACCATAACTTTTGACTGGGGTATCTTAACGACTATTATAATATATCAAATCGGAGCTCGTCTCGATCCATACAATAATTGTTGGCCTCGGAATGGGACCTGATTTCTGTACCCAAATTCCATCGTTTACATAACTTATCGAGTGTTTTAAGATTTTGTCGTAAATTTGCGGTTTACTTACCTTCTATATGATTCAATAGCGCTGTAAATGAGATATTCCGTCCGACAAAGGTTTCTTTATTTATTTGGTCAATAAATCTGTATTCTTCCTTAAAAAATATGGGAGCAGAAAAAGAAAGGGGCTAGTTTTCATAATTTAAAAAATAACAAAACATTTGATGAATCAGACTTCCAACATCAAATGACCATAATTTTGACTGGGGTATCGTAACGACTATTGTAATATATCAAATTCGGAGCTTGTCTCGATCCATACAATAATTGTTGGCCTCGGAACGGAACCTGATTTCTGTACCCAAATTCCATCGTTTGCATAACTTATCGAGGGTTTTATGATTTTGTCGTAAATTTGCGGTTTACTTACCTTCGATATGATTCAATAGAGCTGTCAATGAGATATTGGTTCCGACAAAAATTTCTTTATTTATTTGGTCATTAAATCTGAATTCTTCCTAATAAACTATGGGAGCAGAAAAAGAAAGGGGCTAGTTTTCATAATTTCAAAAATAACAAAACATTTGATGAATCAGACTTCCAACATCAAATGACCATAACTTTGGACTCGGGTATCGTAACGACTATTATAATATATCAAAATCGGAGCTCGTCTCGATCCATACAATAATTGTTGGCCTAGCATTGGAACCTGATTTCTGTACCCAAATTCCATCGTTTACATAACTTATAGAGGGTTTTAAGATTTTGTCGTAAATTTGCGGTTTACTTACCTTCGATTTGAATCAATAGAGATGTAAATGAGATATTGGATCCGACAAAGGTTTCTTTATTTATTTGGTCATTAAATCTGTATTCTTCCTAAAAACGTATGGGAGCAGAAAAAGAAAGGGGCTAGTTTTCAAAACTTCAAAAATACGAAAACATTTGATGATCAGACTTCCAACATCAAATGACCATAACTTTTAACTGGGGTATCGTAATGACTATTATAATATATCAAAATCGGAGCTCGTCTCCATCCATACAATAATTGTTGGCCTAGTATTCGAACCTGATTTCTGTTCCCAAATTCCATCATTTACATAACTTCTCGAGGGTTTTAAGATTTTGTCGTAAAATTCAGGTTTACTTACCTTCGATTTTTCTTCAAATAGAGCCGTCAATGAGATATTGGTTCCGACAAAGATTTCTTTATTTATTTGGTCAATAAATCTGTATTCTACCGGAAAAACTATGGGAGTAGAAAAAGAAAGGGGCTAGTTTTCATAATTTCAAAAATAACAAAACATTTGATGAATCAAACTTCCAACATCAAATGACCATAACTTTTGACTGGGGTATCTTAGCGACTATTATAATATATCAAATCGGAGCTCCTCTCGATCCATACAATAATTGTTGGACTCGGAATGGGACCTGATTTCTGTACCCAAATTCCATCGTTTACATAACTTATCGAGTGTTTTAAGATTTTGTCGTAAATTTGCGGTTTACTTACCTTCTATATGATTCAATAGAGCTGTCAGTGAGATATTGGTTCCGACAAAGGTTTCTTTATTTATTTGGTCATTAAATCTGAATTCTTCCTAAAAAAATATGGGAGCAGAAAAAGAAAGGGGAGCGTTTTCATAATTTCAAAAATAACAAAACATTTGATGAATCAGACTTCCAACATCAAATGACCATAACTTTGGACTCGGGTATCGTAACGACTATTATAATATATCAAAATCGGAGCAAGTCTCGATCCATACAATAATTGTTGGCCTAGCATTGAAACCTGATTTCTGTACCCAAATTCCATCGTTTACATAACTTATCGAGGGTTTTAAGATTTTGTCGTAAATTTCTGGTTTACTTACTTTCGATTTGAATCAATAGAGCTGTAAATGAGATATTGGATCCGACAAAGGTTTCTTTATTTATTTGGTCAATAAATCTGTATTCTTCCTGAAATACTATGGGAGCAGAAAAAGAAAGGGGCTAGTTTTCATAATTTAAAAAATAACAAAACATTTGATGAATCAGACTTCCAACATCAAATGACCATAACTTTTGACTGGGGTATCGTAACGACTATTGTAATATATCAAATTCGGAGCTTGTCTCGATCCATACAATAATTGTTGGCCTCGGAATGGAACCTGATTTTTGTACCCAAATTCCATCGTTTACATAACTTATCGAGGGTTTTAAGATTTTGTCGTAAATTTGCGGTTTACTTACCTTCGATTTGAATCAATAGAGATGTAAATGAGATATTGGATCCGACAAAGGTTTCTTTATTTATTTGGTCATTAAATCTGTATTCTTCCTAAAAACGTATGGGAGCAGAAAAAGAAAGGGGCTAGTTTTCAAAACTTCAAAAATACGAAAACATTTGATGATCAGACTTCCAACATCAAATGACCATAACTTTTAACTACGGTATCGTAATGACTATTATAATATATCAAAATCAGAGCTCGTCTCCATCCATACAATAATTGTTGGCCTAGTATTCGAACCTGATTTCTGTTCCCAAATTCCATCATTTACATAACTTCTCGAGGGTTTTAAGATTTTGTCGTAAAATTCAGGTTTACTTACCTTCGATTTTTCTTCAAATAGAGCCGTCAATGAGATATTGGTTCCGACAAAGATTTATTTATTTATTTGGTCAATATATCTGTATTCTACCTGAAAAACTATGGGATCAGAAAAAGAAAGGGGCTACTTTTCATAATTTCAAAAATAACAAAACATTTGATGAATCAGACTTCCAACATCAAATGACCATAACTTTTGACTGGGGTATCTTAACGACTATTATAATATATCAAATCGGAGCTCGTCTCGATCCATACAATAATTGTTGGCCTCGGAATAGGAGCTGATTTCTGTACCCAAATTCCATCGTTTACATAACTTATCGAGTGTTTTAAGATTTTGTCGTAAATTTGCGGTTTACTTACCTTCTATATGATTCAATAGCGCTGTAAATGAGATATTGCGTCCGACAAAGGTTTCTTTATTTATTTGGTCAATAAATATGTATTCTTCCTGAAAAACTATGGGGGCAGAAAAAGAAAGGGGCTAGTTTTCATAATTTAAAAAATAACAAAACATTTGATGAATCAGACTTCCAACATCAAATGACCATAACTTTTGACTGGGGTATCTTAACGACTATTATAATATATCAAATCGGAGCTCGTCTCGATCCATACAATAATTGTTGGCCTAGCATTGAAACCTGATTTCTGTACCCAAATTCCATCGTTTACATAACTTATCGAGGGTTTTAAGATTTTGTCGTAAATTTCTGGTTTACTTACTTTTGATTTGAATCAATAGAGCTGTAAATGAGATATTGGATCCGACAAAGGTTTCTTTATTTATTTGGTCAATAAATCTGTATTCTTCCTGAAATACTATGGGAGCAGAAAAAGAAAGGGGCTAGTTTTCATAATTTAAAAAATAACAAAACATTTGATGAATCAGACTTCCAACATCAAATGACCATAACTTTTGACTGGGGTATCGTAACGACTATTGTAATATATCAAATTCGGAGCTTGTCTCGATCCATACAATAATTGTTGGCCTCGGAATGGAACCTGATTTTTGTACCCAAATTCCATCGTTTACATAACTTATCGAGGGTTTTAAGATTTTGTCGTAAATTTGCGGTTTACTTACCTTCGATTTGAATCAATAGAGATGTAAATGAGATATTGGATCCGACAAAGGTTTCTTTATTTATTTGGTCATTAAATCTGTATTCTTCCTAAAAACGTATGGGAGCAGAAAAAGAAAGGGGCTAGTTTTCAAAACTTCAAAAATACGAAAACATTTGATGATCAGACTTCCAACATCAAATGACCATAACTTTTAACTACGGTATCGTAATGACTATTATAATATATCAAAATCAGAGCTCGTCTCCATCCATACAATAATTGTTGGCCTAGTATTCGAACCTGATTTCTGTTCCCAAATTCCATCATTTACATAACTTCTCGAGGGTTTTAAGATTTTGTCGTAAAATTCAGGTTTACTTACCTTCGATTTTTCTTCAAATAGAGCCGTCAATGAGATATTGGTTCCGACAAAGATTTATTTATTTATTTGGTCAATATATCTGTATTCTACCTGAAAAACTATGGGATCAGAAAAAGAAAGGGGCTACTTTTCATAATTTCAAAAATAACAAAACATTTGATGAATCAGACTTCCAACATCAAATGACCATAACTTTTGACTGGGGTATCTTAACGACTATTATAATATATCAAATCGGAGCTCGTCTCGATCCATACAATAATTGTTGGCCTCGGAATAGGAGCTGATTTCTGTACCCAAATTCCATCGTTTACATAACTTATCGAGTGTTTTAAGATTTTGTCGTAAATTTGCGGTTTACTTACCTTCTATATGATTCAATAGCGCTGTAAATGAGATATTGCGTCCGACAAAGGTTTCTTTATTTATTTGGTCAATAAATATGTATTCTTCCTGAAAAACTATGGGGGCAGAAAAAGAAAGGGGCTAGTTTTCATAATTTAAAAAATAACAAAACATTTGATGAATCAGACTTCCAACATCAAATGACCATAACTTTTGACTGGGGTATCTTAACGACTATTATAATATATCAAATCGGAGCTCGTCTCGATCCATACAATAATTGTTGGCCTAGCATTGAAACCTGATTTCTGTACCCAAATTCCATCGTTTACATAACTTATCGAGGGTTTTAAGATTTTGTCGTAAATTTCTGGTTTACTTACTTTTGATTTGAATCAATAGAGCTGTAAATGAGATATTGGATCCGACAAAGGTTTCTTTATTTATTTGGTCAATAAATCTGTATTCTTCCTGAAATACTATGGGAGCAGAAAAAGAAAGGGGCTAGTTTTCATAATTTAAAAAATAACAAAACATTTGATGAATCAGACTTCCAACATCAAATGACCATAACTTTTGACTGGGGTATCGTAACGACTATTGTAATATATCAAATTCGGAGCTTGTCTCGATCCATACAATAATTGTTGGCCTCGGAATGGAACCTGATTTTTGTACCCAAATTCCATCGTTTACATAACTTATCGAGGGTTTTAAGATTTTGTCGTTAATTTTCGGTTTACTTACCTTCGATTTGAATCAATAGAGCTGTAAATGAGATATTGGATCCGACAAAGGTTTCTTTATTTATTTGGTCATTAAATCTGTATTCTTTCTAAAAAGGTATGGGAGCAGAAAAAGAAAGGGGCTTGTTTTCATAATTTCAAAAATAACAAAACATTTGATGAATCAGACTTCAAACATCAAATGACCATAACTTTGGACTCGGGTATCGTAACGACTATTATAATATATCAAAATCGGAGCTCGTCTCGATCCATACAATAATTGTTGGCCTAGCATTGGAACCTGATTTCTGTACCCAAATTCCATCGTTTACATAACTTATCGAGGGTTTTAAGATTTTGTCGTAAATTTGCGGTTTACTTACCTTCTATATGATTCAATAGAGCTGTCAATGAGATATTGGTTCCGACAAAGGTTTCTTTATTTATTTGGTCATTAAATCTGAATTCTTCCTAAAAAACTATGGGAGCAGAAAAAGAAAGGGGCTAGTTTTCATAATTTCAAAAATAACAAAACATTTGATGAATCAGACTTCCAACATCAAATGACCATAACTTTGGACTCGGGTATCGTAACGACTATTATAATATATCAAAATCGGAGCTCATCTCGATCCATACAATAATTGTTGGCCTAGCATTGGAACCTGATTTCTGTACCCAAATTCCATCGTTTACATAACTTATCGAGGGTTTTAAGATTTTGTCGTAAATTTGAGGTTTACTTACCTTCGATTTGAATCAATAGAGATGTAAATGAGATATTGGATCCGACAAAAGGTTTCTTTATTTATTTGGTCATTAAATCTGTATTCTTCCTAAAAACGTATGGGAGCAGAAAAAGAAAGGGGCTAGTTTTCAAAACTTCAAAAATACGAAAACATTTGATGATCAGACTTCCTACATCAAATGACCATAACTTTTAACTGGGGTATCGTAATGACTATTATAATATATCAAAATCGGAGCTCGTCTCCATCCATACAATAATTGTTTGCCTAGTATTCGAACCTGATTTCTGTTCCCAAATTCCATCATTTACATAACTTCTCAAGGGTTTTAAGATTTTGTCGTAAAATTCAGGTTTACTTACCTTCGATTTTTCTTCAAATAGAGCCGTCAATGAGATATTGGTTCCGACAAAGATTTATTTATTTATTTGGTCAATAAATCTGTATTCTACCTGAAAAACTATGGGAGCAGAAAAAGAAAGGGGCTAGTTTTCATAATTTCAAATATAACAAAACATTTGATGAATCAGACTTCCAACATCAAATGACCATAACTTTTGACTGGGGTATCGTAACGACTATTATAATATATCAAATCGGAGCTCGTCTCGATCCATACAATAATTGTTGGCCTAGCATTGGAACCGGATTTCTGTACACAAATTCCATCGTTTACATAACTTATCGAGGGTTTTAAGATTTTGTCGTAAATTTCGGGTTTACTTACCTTCGATTTTTCTTCAAATAGAGACGTCAATGAGATATTGGTTCCGACAAAGATTTATTTATTTATTTGGTCAATAAATCTGTATTCTACCTGAAAAACTATGGGAGCAGAAAAAGAAAGGGGCTAGTTTTCATAATTTCAAAAATAACAAAACATTTGATGAATCAGACTTCCAACATCAAATGACCATAACTTTTGACTGGGGTATCTTAACGACTATTATAATATATCAAATCGGAGCTCGTCTCGATCCATACAATAATTGTTGGCCTCGGAATGGGACCTGATTTCTGTACCCAAATTCCATCGTTTACATAACTTATCGAGTGTTTTAAGATTTTGTCGTAAATTTGCGGTTTACTTACCTTCTATATGATTCAATAGCGCTGTAAATGAGATATTGCGTCCGACAAAGGTTTCTTTATTTATTTGGTCATTAAATCTGAATTCTTCCTAAAAAACTATGGGAGCAGAAAAAGAAAGGGGCTAGTTTTCATAATTTCAAAAATAACAAAACATTTGATGAATCAGACTTCCAACATCAAATGACCATAACTTTGGACTCGGGTATCGTAACGACTATTATAATATATCAAAATCGGAGCTCATCTCGATCCATACAATAATTGTTGGCCTAGCATTGGAACCTGATTTCTGTACCCAAATTCCATCGTTTACATAACTTATCGAGGGTTTTAAGATTTTGTCGTAAATTTGCGGTTTACTTACCTTCGATTTGAATCAATAGAGATGTAAATGAGATATTGGATCCGACAAAAGGTTTCTTTATTTATTTGGTCATTAAATCTGTATTCTTCCGAAAAACGTATGGGAGCAGAAAAAGAAAGGGGCTAGTTTTCAAAACTTCAAAAATACGAAAACATTTGATGATCAGACTTCCTATATCAAATGACCATAACTTTTAACTGGGGTATCGTAATGACTATTATAATATATCAAAATCGGAGCTTGTCTCCATCCATACAATAATTGTTGGCCTAGTATTCGAACCTGATTTCTGTTCCCAAATTCCATCATTTACATAACTTCTCGAGGGTTTTAAGATTTTGTCGTAAAATTCAGGTTTACTTACCTTCGATTTTTCTTCAAATAGAGCCGTCAATGAGATATTGGTTCCGACAAAGATTTATTTATTTATTTGGTCAATAAATCTGTATTCTACCTGAAAAACTATGGGAGCAGAAAAAGAAAGGGGCTAGTTTTCATAATTTCAAAAATAACAAAACATTTGATGAATCAGACTTCCAACATCAAATGACCATAACTTTTGACTGGGGTATCTTAACGACTATTATAATATATCAAATCGGAGCTCGTCTCGATCCATACAATAATTGTTGGCCTCGGAATAGGAGCTGATTTCTGTACCCAAATTCCATCGTTTACATAACTTATCGAGTGTTTTAAGATTTTGTCGTAAATTTGCGGTTTACTTACCTTCTATATGATTCAATAGCGCTGTAAATGAGATATTGCGTCCGACAAAGGTTTCTTTATTTATTTGGTCAATAAATCTGTATTCTTCCTAAAAAAACTGTGGGAGCAGAAAAAGAAAGGGGCTAGTTTTCATAATTTAAAAAATAACAAAACATTTGATGAATTAGACTTCCAACATCAAATGACCATAACTTTTGACTGGGGTATCGTAACGACTATTGTAATATATCAAATTCGGAGCTTGTCTCGATCCATACAATAATTGTTGGCCTCGGAATGGAACCTGATTTCTGTACCCAAATTCCATCGTTTACATAACTTATCGAGGGTTTTAAGATTTTGTCGTAAATTTGGGGTTTACTTACCTTCGATTTGAATCAATTAGCTGTAAATGAGATATTGGATCTGACAAAGGTTTCTTTATTTATTTGGTCATTAAATCTGTATTCTTCCTAAAAACGTATGGGAGCAGAAAAAGAAAGGGGCTAGTTTTCAAAACTTCAAAAATACGAAAACATTTGATGATCAGACTTCCAACATCAAATGACCATAACTTTTAACTAAGGTATCGTAATGACTATTATAATATATCAAAATCGGAGCTCATCTCCATCCATACAATAATTGTTGGCCTAGTATTCGAACCTGATTTCTGTTCCCAAATTCCATCATTTACATAACTTCTCGAGGGTTTTAAGATTTTGTCGTAAAATTCAGGTTTACTTACCTTCGATTTTGCTTCAAATAGAGCCGTCAATGAGATATTGGTTCCGACAAAGGTTTCTTCTTTATTTGGTCAATAAATCTGTATTCTACCTGAAAAACTATGGGAGCAGAAAAAGAAAGGGGCTAGTTTTCATAATTTCAAAAATAACAAAACATTTGATGAATGAGACTTCCAACATCAAATGACCATAACTTTTGACTGGGGTATCGTAACGACTATTATAATATATCAAAATCAGAGCTCGTCTCGATCCATACAATAATTAATGGCCTAGCATTGGAACCTGATTTCTGTACCCAAATTCCATCGTTTACAAAACTTATCGAGGGATTTAGGATTTTGTCGTAAATTTCGGGTTTACTTACTTTCGATTTGAATCAATATAGCTGTAAATGAGATATTGGATCCGACAAATGTTTCTTTATTTATTTGGTCAATAAATCTGTATTCTTCCTGAAAAACTATGGGAGCAGAAAAAGAAAAGGGCTAGTTTTCATAATTTAAAAAATAACAAAACATTTGATGAATCAGACTTCCAACATCAAATGATCATAACTTTTGACTGGGGTATCTTAACGACTATCATAATATATCAAATCGGAGCTCATCTCAATCCATACAATAATTGTTGGCCTCGGAATGGGACCTGATTTCTGTACCCAAATTCCATCGTTTACATAACTTATCGAGTGTTTTAAGATTTTGTCGTAAATTTGCGGTTTACTTACCTTCGATATGATTCAATAGAGCTGTAAATGAGATATTGGATCCGACAAAGGTTTCTTTATTTATTTGGTCATTAAATCTGTATTCTTCCTAAAAACGTATGGCAGTAGAAAAAGAAAGGGGCTAGTTTTCAAAACTTCAAAAATACGAAAACATTTGATGATCAGACTTCCAACATCCAATGACCATAACTTTTAACTGGGGTATCGTAATGACTATTATAATATATCAAAATCGGAGCTCATCTCCATCCATACAATAATTGTTGGCCTAGTATTCGAACCTGATTTCTGTTTCCAAATTCCATCATTTACATAACTTCTCGAGGGTTTTAAGATTTTGTCGTAAAATTCAGGTTTACTTACCTTCGATTTTGCTTCAAATAGAGCCGTCAATGAGATATTGGTTCCGACAAAGGTTTCTTTATTTATTTGGTCAATAAATCTGTATTCTACTTGAAAAACTATGGGAGCAGAAAAAGAAAGGGGCTAGTTTTCATAATTTAAAAAATAACAAAACATTTGATGAATGAGACTTCCAACATCAAATGACCATAACTTTGGAATGGGGTATCGTAACGACTATTATAATATATCAAATCGGAGCTCGTCTCGATTCATACAATAATTGTTGGCCTCGGAATGGGACCTGATTTCTGTACCCAAATTCCATCGTTTACATAACTTATCGAGTGTTTTAAGATTTTGTCGTAAATTTGCGGTTTACTTACCTTCTATATGATTCAATAGCGCTGTAAATGAGATATTGCGTCCGACAAAGGTTTCTTTATTTATTTGGTCAATAAATCTGTATTCTTCCTAAAAAAACTATGGGAGTAGAAAAAGAAAGGGGCTAGTTTTCATAATTTAAAAAATAACAAAACATTTGATGAATCAGACTTCCAACATCAAATGACCATAACTTTTGACTGGGGTATCGTAACGACTATTGTAATATATCAAATTCGGAGCTTGTCTCGATCCATACAATAGTTGTTGGCCTCAGAATGGAACCTGATTTCTGTACCCAAATTCCATCGTTTACATAACTTATCGAGGGTTTTAAGATTTTGTCTTAAATTTGCGGTTTACTTACCTTCGATTTGAATCAATAGAGCTGTAAATGAGATATTGGATCCGACAAAGGTTTCTTTATTTATTTGGTCATTAAATCTGTATTCTTCCTAAAAACGTATGGGAGCAGAAAAAGAAAGGGGATAGTTTTCAAAACTTCAAAAATACGAAAACATTTGATGATCAGACTTCCAACATCAAATGACCATAACTTTTAACTGGGGTATCGTAATGACTATTATAATATATCAAAATCGGAGCTCATCTCCATCCATACAATAATTGTTGGCCTAGTATTCGAACCTGATTTCTGTTCTCAAATTCCATCATTTACATTACTTCTCGAGGGTTTTAAGGATTTGTCGTAAAATTCAGGTTTACTTACCTTCGATTTTGCTTCAAATAGAGCCGTCAATGAGATATTGGTTCCGACAAAGGTTTCTTTTTTATTTGGTCAATAAATCTGTATTCTACCTGAAAAACTATGGGAGCAGAAAAAGAAAGGGGCTAGTTTTCATAATTTCAAAAATAACAAAACATTTGATGAATGAGACTTCCAACATCAAATGACCATAACTTTTGACTGGGGTATCGTAACGACTATTATAATATATCAAAATCAGAGCTCGTCTCGATCCATACAATAATTAATGGCCTAGCATTGGAACCTGATTTCTGTACCCAAATTCCATCGTTTACAAAATTTATCGAGGGATTTAGGATTTTGTCGTAAATTTCGGGTTTACTTACTTTCGATTTGAATCAATAGAGCTGTAAATGAGATATTGGATCCGACAAAGGTTTCTTTATTTATTTGGTCATTAAATCTGTATTCTTCCTAAAAACGTATGGCAGTAGAAAAAGAAAGGGGCTAGTTTTCAAAACTTCAAAAATACGAAAACATTTGATGATCAGACTTCCAACATCCAATGACCATAACTTTTAACTGGGGTATCGTAATGACTATTATAATATATCAAAATCGGAGCTCATCTCCATCCATACAATAATTGTTGGCCTAGTATTCGAACCTGATTTCTGTTTCCAAATTCCATCATTTACATAACTTCTCGAGGGTTTTAAGATTTTGTCGTAAAATTCAGGTTTACTTACCTTCGATTTTGCTTCAAATAGAGCCGTCAATGAGATATTGGTTCCGACAAAGGTTTCTTTATTTATTTGGTCAATAAATCTGTATTCTACCTGAAAAACTATGGGAGCAGAAAAAGAAAGGGGCTAGTTTTCATAATTTAAAAAATAACAAAACATTTTATGAATGAGACTTCCAACATCAAATGACCATAACTTTGGAATGGGGTATCGTAACGACTATTATAATATATCAAATCGGAGCTCGTCTCGATCCATACAATAATTGTTGGCCTCGGAATGGGACCTGATTTCTGTACCCAAATTTCATCGTTTACATAACTTATCGAGTGTTTTAAGATTTTGTCGTAAATTTGCGGTTTACTTACCTTCTATATGATTGAATAGCGCTGTAAATGAGATATTGCGTCCGACAAAGGTTTCTTTATTTATTTGGTCAATAAATCTGTATTCTTCCTAAAAAAACTATGGGAGTAGAAAAAGAAAGGGGCTAGTTTTCATAATTTAAAAAATAACAAAACATTTGATGAATCAGACTTCCAACATCAAATGACCATAACTTTTGACTGGGGTATCGTAACGACTATTGTAATATATCAAATTCGGAGCTTGTCTCGATCCATAAAATAGTTGTTGGCCTCGGAATGGAACCTGATTTCTGTACCCAAATTCCATCGTTTACATAACTTATCGAGGGTTTTAAGATTTTGTCGTAAATTTGCGGTTTACTTACCTTCGATTTGAATCAATAGAGCTGTAAATGAGATATTGGATCCGACAAAGGTTTCTTTATTTATTTGGTCATTAAATCTGTATTCTTCCTAAAAACGTATGGGAGCAGAAAAAGAAAGGGGCTAGTTTTCAAAACTTCAAAAATACGAAAACATTTGATGATCAGACTTCCAACATCAAATGACCATAACTTTTAACTGGGGTATCGTAATGACTATTATAATATATCAAAATCGGAGCTCATCTCCATCCATACAATAATTGTTGGCCTAGTATTCGAACCTGATTTCTGTTCCCAAATTCCATCATTTACATTACTTCTCGAGGGTTTTAAGGATTTGTCGTAAAATTCAGGTTTACTTACCTTCGATTTTGCTTCAAATAGAGCCGTCAATGAGATATTGGTTCCGACAAAGGTTTCTTTTTTATTTGGTCAATAAATCTGTATTCTACCTGAAAAACTATGGGAGCAGAAAAAGAAAGGGGCTAGTTTTCATAATTTCAAAAATAACAAAACATTTGATGAATGAGACTTCCAACATCAAATGACCATAACTTTTGACTGGGGTATCGTAACGACTATTATAATATATCAAAATCAGAGCTCGTCTCGATCCATACAATAATTAATGGCCTAGCATTGGAACCTGATTTCTGTACCCAAATTCCATCATTTACAAAACTTATCGAGGGATTTAGGATTTTGTCGTAAATTTCGGGTTTACTTACTTTCGATTTGAATCAATAGAGCTGTAAATGAGATATTGGATCCGAAAAAGGTTTCTTTACTTATTTGGTCATTAAATCTGTATTCTTCCTAAAAACGTATGGCAGCAGAAAAAGAAAGGGGCTAGTTTTCAAAACTTCAAAAATACGAAAACATTTGATGATCAGACTTCCAACATCCAATGACCATAACTTTTAACTGGGGTATCGTAATGACTATTATAATATATCAAAATCGGAGCTCATCTCCATCCATACAATAATTGTTGGCCTAGTATTCGAACCTGATTTCTGTTTCAAAATTCCATCATTTACATAACTTCTCGAGGGTTTTAAGATTTTGTCGTAAAATTCAGGTTTACTTACCTTCGATTTTGCTTCAAATAGAGCCGTCAATGAGATATTGGTTCCGACAAAGGTTTCTTTATTTATTTGGTCAATAAATCTGTATTCTACCTGAAAAACTATGGGAGCAGAAAAAGAAAGGGGCTAGTTTTCATAATTTAAAAAATAACAAAACATTTGATGAATGAGACTTCCAACATCAAATGACCATAACTTTTGACTGGGGTATCGTAACGACTATTGTAATATATCAAATTCGGAGCTTGTCTCGATCCATACAATAATTATTGGCCTCGGAATGGAACCTGATTTCTGTACCCAAATTCCATCGTTTACATAACTTATCGAGGGTTTTAAGATTTTGTCGTAAATTTGCGGTTTACTTACCTTCGATTTGATTCAATAGAGCTGTAGATGAGATATTGGATCCGACAAAGGTTTCTTTATTTATTTGGTCATTAAATCTGTATTCTTCCTAAAAACGTATGGGAGCAGAAAAAGAAAGGGGCTAGTTTTCAAAACTTCAAAAATACGAAAACATTTGATGATCAGACTTCCAACATCAAATGACCATAACTTTTAACTGGGGTATCGTAATGACTATTATAATATATCAAAATCGGAGCTCATCTCCATCCATACAATTATTGTTGGCCTAGTATTCGAACCTGATTTCTGTTCCCAAATTCCATCATTTACATAACTTCTCGAGGGTTTTAAGATTTTGTCGTAAAATTCAGGTTTACTAACCTTCGATTTTGCTTCAAATAGAGCCGTCAATGAGATATTGGTTCCGACAAAGGTTTCTTTTTTATTTGGTCAATAAATCTGTATTCTACCTGAAAAACTATGGGAGCTGAAAAAGAAAGGGGCTAGTTTTCATAATTTCAAAAATAACAAAACATTTGATGAATGAGACTTCCAACATCAAATGACCATAACTTTTGACTGGGGTATCGTAACGACTATTATAATATATCAAAATCAGAGCTCGTCTCGATCCATACAATAATTAATGGCCTAGCATTGGAACCTGATTTCTGTACCCAAATTCCATCGTTTACAAAACTTATCGAGGGATTTAGGATTTTGTCGTATATTTCGGGTTTACTTACTTTCGATTTGAATCAATAGAGCTGTAAATGAGATATTGGATCCGACAAATGTTTCTTTATTTATTTGGTCAATAAATCTGTATTCTTCCTGAAAAACTATGGGAGCAGAAAAAGAAAAGGGCTAGTTTTCATAATTTAAAAAATAACAAAACATTTGATGAATGAGACTTCCAACATCAAATGACCATAACTTTTGACTGGGGTATCGTAACGACTATTGTAATATATCAAATTCGGAGCTTGTCTCGATCCATACAATAATTGTTGGCCTCGGAATGGAACCTCATTTCTGTACCCAAATTCCATCGTTTACATAACTTATCGAGGGTTTTAAGATTTTGTCGTAAATTTGCGGTTTACTTACCTTCGATTTGAATCAATAGAGCTGTAAATGAGATATTGGATCCGACAAAGGTTTCTTTATTTATTTGGTCATTAAATCTGTATTCTTCCTAAAAACGTATGGCAGTAGAAAAAGAAAGGGGCTAGTTTTCAAAACTTCAAAAATACGAAAACATTTGATGATCAGACTTCCAACATCCAATGACCATAACTTTTAACTGGGGTATCGTAATGACTATTATAATATATCAAAATCGGAGCTCATCTCCATCCATACAATAATTGTTGGCCTAGTATTCGAACCTGATTTCTGTACCCAAATTCCATCGTTTACATAACTTCTCGAGGGTTTTAAGATTTTGTCGTAAAATTCAGGTTTACTTACCTTCGATTTTGCTTCAAATAGAGCCGTCAATGAGATATTGGTTCCGACAAAGGTTTCTTTATTTATTTGGTCAATAAATCTGTATTCTACCTGAAAAACTATGGGAGCAGAAAAAGAAAGGGGCTAGTTTTCATAATTTAAAAAATAACAAAACATTTGATGAATGAGACTTCCAACATCAAATGACCATAACTTTTGACTGGGGTATCGTAACGACTATTGTAATATATCAAATTCGGAGCTTGTCTCGATCGATACAATAATTGTTGGCCTCGGAATGGAACCTGATTTCTGTACCCAAATTCCATCGTTTACATAACTTATCGAGGGTTTTAAGATTTTGTCGTAAATTTGTGGTTTACTTACCTTCGATTTGAATCAATAGAGCTGTAAATGAGATATTGGATCCGACAAAGGTTTCTTTATTTATTTGGTCATTAAATCTGTATTCTTCCTAAAAACGTATGGGAGCAGAAAAAGAAAGGGGCTAGTTTTCAAAACTTCAAAAATACGAAAACATTTGATGATCAGACTTCCAACATCCAATGACCATAACTTTTAACTGGGGTATCGTAATGACTATTATAATATATCAAAATCGGAGCTCATCTCCATCCATACAATAATTGTTGGCCTAGTATTCGAACCTGATTTCTGTTTCCAAATTCCATCATTTACATAACTTCTCGAGGGTTTTAAGATTTTGTCGTAAAATTCAGGTTTACTTACCTTCGATTTTGCTTCAAATACAGCCGTCAATGAGATATTGGTTCCGACAAAGGTTTCTTTATTTATTTGGTCAATAAATCTGTATTCTACCTGAAAAACTATGGGAGCAGAAAAAGAAAGGGGCTAGTTTTCATAATTTCAAAAATAACAAAACATTTGATGATTGAGACTTCCAACATCAAATGACCATAACTTTGGACTGGGGTATCGTAACGACTATTATAATATATCAAAATCGGAGCTCGTCTCGATCCATACAATAATTAATGGCCTAGCATTGGAACCTGATTTCTGTACCCAAATTCCATCGTTTACAAAACTTATCGAGGGTTTTAAGATTTTGTCGTAAATTTCGGGTTTACTTACTTTCGATTTGAATCAATAGAGCTGTAAATGAGATATTGGATCCGACAAAGGTTTCTTTATTTATTTGGTCAATAAATCTGTATTCTTCCTTAAAAACTATGGGAGCAGAAAAAGAAAGGGGCCAGTTTTCATAATTTAAAAAATAACAAAACATTTGATGAATCAGACTTCCAACATCAAATGACCATAACTTTTGACTGGGGTATCGTAACGACTATTGTAATATATCAAATTCGGAGCTTGTCTCGATCCATACAATAATTGTTGGCCTCGGAATGGAACCTGATTTCTGTACCCAAATTCCATCGTTTACATAACTTATCGAGGGTTTTAATATTTTGTCGTAAATTTGCGGTTTACTTACCTTCGATTTGAATCAATAGAGCTGTAAATGAGATATTGGATCCGACAAAGGTTTCTTTATTTATTTGGTCATTAAATCTGTATTCTTCCTAAAAACGTATGGGAGCAGAAAAAGAAAGGGGCTAGTTTTCAAAACTTTAAAAATACGAAAACATTTGACGATCAGACTTCCAACATCAAATGACCATAACTTTTAACTGGGGTATCGTAATGACTATTATAATATATCAAAATCGGAGCTCGTCTCCATCCATACAATAATTGTTGGCCTCGGAATGGGACCTGATTTTTGTACCCAAATTCCATCGTTTACATAACTTATCGAGTGTTTTAAGATTTTGTCGTAAATTTGCGGTTTACTTACCTTCGATATGATTCAATAGAGCTGTCAATGAGATATTGGTTCCGACAAAAATTTCTTTATTTATTTGGTCATTAAATCTGAATTCTTCCTAAAAAACTATGGGAGCAGAAAAAGAAAGGGGCTAGTTATCATAATTTCAAAAATAACAAAACATTTGATGAATCAGACTTCCAACATCAAATGACCATAACTTTTGACTGGGGTATCGTAACGACTATTGTAATATATCAAATTCGGAGCTTGTCTCGATCCATAAAATAATTGTTGGCCTCGGAATGGAACCTGATTTCTGTACCCAAATTCCATCGTTTACATAACTTATCGAGGGTTTTAAGATTTTGTCTTAAATTTGCGGTTTACTTACCTTCGATTTGAATCAATAGAGCTGTAAATGAGATATTGGATCCGACAAAGGTTTCTTTATTTATTTGGTCATTAAATCTGTATTCTTCCTAAAAACGTATGGGAGCAGAAAAAGAAAGGGGCTAGTTTTCAAAACTTCAAAAATACGAAAACATTTGATGATCAGACTTCCAACATCAAATGACCATAACTTTTGACTGGGGTATCGTAACGACTATTATAATATATCAAAATCGGAGCTCGTCTCGATCCATACAATAATTAATGGCCTAGCATTGGAACCTGATTTCGGTACCCAAATTCCATCGTTTACAAAACTTATCGAGGGATTTAGGATTTTGTCGTAAATTTCGGGTTTACTTACTTTCGATTTGAATCAATAGAGCTGTAAATGAGATATTTGATCCGACAAATGTTTCTTTATTTATTTGGTCAATAAATCTGTATTCTTCCTGAAAAACTCTGGGAGCAGAAAAAGAAAGGGGCTAGTTTTCATAATTTAAAAAATAACAAAACATTTGATGAATCAGACTTCCAACATCAAATGACCATAACTTTTGACTGGGGTATCTTAACGACTATTATAATATATCAAATCGGAGCTCGTCTCGATCCATACAATAATTGTTGGCCTCGGAATGGGACCTGATTTCTGTACCCAAATTCCATCGTTTACATAACTTATTGAGTGTTTTAAGATTTTGTCGTAAATATGCGGTTTATTTACCTTCGATATGATTCAATAGAGCTGTCAATGAGATATTGGTTCCGACAAAGTTTTCTTTATTTATTTGGTCATTAAATCTGAATTCTTCCTAAAAAACTATGGGAGCAGAAAAAGAAAGGGGCTAGTTTTCATAATTTAAAAAATAACAAAACATTTGATGAATCAGACTTCCAACATCAAATGACCATAACTTTTGACTGGGGTATCGTAACGACTATTGTAATATATCAAATTCGGAGCTTGTCTCGATCCATACAATAATTGTTGGCCTCGGAATGGAACCTGATTTCTGTACCCAAATTCCATCGTTTACATAACTTATCGAGGGTTTTAAGATTTTGTCGTAAATTTGCGGTTTACTTACCTTCGATTTGAATCAATAGAGCTGTAAATGAGATATTGGATCCGACAAAGGTTTCTTTATTTATTTGGTCATTAAATCTGTATTCTTCCTAAAAACGTATGGGAGGAGAAAAAGAAATGGGCTAGTTTTCAAAACTTCAAAAATACGAAAACATTTGATGATCAGACTTCCAACATCCAATGACCATAACTTTTAACTGGGGTATCGTAATGACTATTATAATATATCAAAATCGGAGCTCATCTCCATCCATACAATAATTGTTGGCCTAGTATTCGAACCTGATTTCTGTTACCAAATTCCATCATTTACATAACTTCTCGAAGGTTTTAAGATTTTGTCGTAAAATTCAGGTTTACTTACCTTCGATTTTGCTTCAAATAGAGCCGTCAATGAGATATTGGTTCCGACAAAGGTTTCTTTATTTATTTGGTCAATAAATCTGTATTCTACCTGAAAAACTATGGGAGCAGAAAAAGAAAGGGGCTAGTTTTCATAATTTCAAAAATAACAAAACATTTGATGATTGAGACTTCCAACATCAAATGACCATAACTTTGGACTAGGGTATCGTAACGACTATTATAATATATCAAAATCGGAGCTCGTCTCGATCCATACAATAATTAATGGCCTAGCATTGGAACCTGATTTCTGTACCCAAATTCCATCGTTTACAAAACTTATCGAGGGTTTTAAGATTTTGTCGTAAATTTCGGGTTTACTTACTTTCGATTTGAATCAATAGAGCTGTAAATGAGATATTGGATCCGACAAAGGTTTCTTTATTTATTTGGTCAATAAATCTGTATTCTTCCTTAAAAACTATGGGAGCAGAAAAAGAAAGGGGCCAGTTTTCATAATTTAAAAAATAACAAAACATTTGATGAATCAGACTTCCAACATCAAATGACCATAACTTTTGACTGGGGTATCGTAACGACTATTGTAATATATCAAATTCGGAGCTTGTCTCGATCCATACAATAATTGTTGGCCTCAGAATGGAACCTGATTTCTGTACCCAAATTCCATCGTTTACATAACTTATCGAGGGTTTTAAGATTTTGTCGTAAATTTGCGGTTTACTTACCTTCGATTTGAATCAATAGAGCTGTAAATGAGATATTGGATCCGACAAAGGTTTCTTTATTTATTTGGTCATTAAATCTGTATTCTTCCTAAAAACGTATGGCAGCAGAAAAAGAAAGGGGCTAGTTTTCAAAACTTTAAAAATACGAAAACATTTGACGATCAGACTTCCAACATCAAATGACCATAACTTTTAACTGGGGTATCGTAATGACTATTATAATATATCAAAATCGGAGCTCGTCTCCATCCATACAATAATTGTTGGCCTCGGAATGGGACCTGATTTCTGTACCCAAATTCCATCGTTTACATAACTTATCGAGTGTTTTAAGATTTTGTCGTAAATTTGCGGTTTACTTACCTTCGATATGATTCAATAGAGCTGTCAATGAGATATTGGTTCCGACCAAAATTTCTTTATTTATTTGGTCATTAAATCTGAATTCTTCCTAAAAAACTATGGGAGCAGAAAAAGAAAGGGGCTAGTTTTCATAATTTCAAAAATAACAAAACATTTGATGAATCAGACTTCCAACATCAAATGACCATAACTTTGGACTCGGGTATCGTAATGACTATTATAATATATCAAAATCGGAGCTCGTCTCGATCCATACAATAATTGTTGGCCTAGCATTGGAACCTGATTTCTGTACCCAAATTCAATCGTTTACATAACTTATTGAGGGTTTTAAGATTTTGTCGTAAATTTGCGGTTTACTTACCTTCTATATGATTCAATAGAGCTGTCAATGAGATATTGGTTCCGACAAAGGTTTCTTTATTTATTTGGTCATTAAATCTGAATTCTTCCTAAAAAACTATGGGAGCAAAAAAAGAAAGGGGCTAGTTTTCATAATTTCAAAAATAACAAAACATTTGATGAATCAGACTTCCAACATCAAATGACCATAACTTTGGACTCGGGTATCGTAACGACTATTATAATATATCAAAATCGGAGCTCATCTCGATCCATACAATAATTGTTGGCCTAGCATTGGAACCTGATTTCTGTACCCAAATTCCATCGTTTACATAACTTATCGAGGGTTTTAAGATTTTGTCGTAAATTTGCGGTTTACTTACCTTCGATTTGAATCAATAGAGATGTAAATGAGATATTGGATCCGACAAAGGTTTCTTTATTTATTTGGTCATTAAATCTGTATTCTTCCTAAAAACGTATGGGAGGAGAAAAAGAAAGGGGCTAGTTTTCAAAACTTCAAAAATACGAAAACATTTGATGATCAGACTTCCAACATCAAATGACCATAACTTTTAACTGGGGTATCGTAATGACTATTATAATATATCAAAATCGGAGCTCGTCTCCATCCATACAATAATTGTTGGCCTAGTATTCGAACCTGATTTCTGTTCCCAAATTCCATCATTTACATAACTTCTCAAGGGTTTTAAGATTTTGTCGTAAAATTCAGGTTTACTTACCTTCGATTTTTCTTCAAATAGAGCCGTCAATGAGATATTGGTTCCGACAAAGATTTCTTTATTTATTTGGTCAATAAATCTGTATTCTACCTGAAAAACTATGGGAGCAGAAAAAGAAAGGGGCTAGTTTTCATAATTTCAAAAATAACAAAACATTTGATGAATCAGACTTCCAACATCAAATGACCATAACTTTTGACTGGGGTATCGTAACGACTATTGTAATATATCAAATTCGGAGCTTGTCTCGATCCATACAATAATTGTTGGCCTCGGAATGGAACCTGATTTCTGTACCCAAATTCCATCGTTTACATAACTTATCGAGGGTTTTAAGATTTTGTCGTAAATTTGCGGTTTACTTACCTTCGATTTGAATCAATAGAGCTGTAAATGAGATATTGGATCCGACAAAGGTTTCTTTATTTATTTGGTCAATAAATCTGAATTCTTCCTAAAAACGTATGGGAGCAGAAAAAGAAAGGGGCTAGTTTTCAAAACTTCAAAAATACGAAAACATTTGATGATCAGACTTCCAACATCAAATGACCATAACTTTTGACTGGGGTATCGTAACGACTATTATAATATATCAAAATCGGAGCTCGTCTCGATCCATACAATAATTAATGGCCTAGCATTGGAACCTGATTTCTGTACCCAAATTCCATCGTTTACAAAACTTATCGAGGGATTTAGGATTTTGTCGTAAATTTCGGGTTTACTTACTTTCGATTTGAATAAATAGAGCTGTAAATGAGATATTGGATCCGACAAATGTTTCTTTATTTATTTGGTCAATAAATCTGTATTCTTCCTGAAAAAACCTGGGAGTAGAAAAAGAAAGGGGCTAGTTTTCATAATTTAAAAAATAACAAAACATTTGATGAATCAGACTTCCAACATCAAATGACCATAACTTTTGACTGGGGTATCTTAACGACTATTATAATATATCAAATCGGAGCTCGTCTCGATCCATACAATAATTGTTGGCCTCGGAATGGGACCTAATTTCTGTACCCAAATTCCATCGTTTACATAACTTATCGAGTGTTTTAAGATTTTGTCGTAAATTTGCGGTTTACTTACCTTCGATATGATTTAATAGAGCTGTCAATGAGATATTGGTTCCGACAAAGGTTTCTTTATTTATTTGGTCATTAAATCTGAATTCTTCCTAAAAACGTATGGGAGCAGAAAAAGAAAGGGGCTAGTTTTCAAAACTTCAAAAATACGAAAACATTTGATGATCAGACTTCCAACATCAAATGACCATAACTTTTGACTGGGGTATCGTAACGACTATTATAATATATCAAAATCGGAGCTCGTCTCGATCCATACAATAATTAATGGCCTAGCATTGGAACCTGATTTCGGTACCCAAATTCCATCGTTTACAAAACTTATCGAGGGATTTAGGATTTTGTCGTAAATTTCGGGTTTACTTACTTTCGATTTGAATCAATAGAGCTGTAAATGAGATATTGGTTCCGACAAAGGTTTCTTCTTTATTTGGTCAATAAATCTGTATTCTACCTGAAAAACTATGGGAGCAGAAAAAGAAAGGGGCTAGTTTTCATAATTTCAAAAATAACAAAACATTTGATGAATGAGACTTCCAACATCAAATGACCATAACTTTTGACTGGGGTATCGTAACGACTATTATAATATATCAAAATCAGAGCTCGTCTCGATCCATACAATAATTAATGGCCTAGCATTGGAACCTGATTTCTGTACCCAAATTCCATCGTTTACAAAACTTATCGAGGGATTTAGGATTTTGTCGTAAATTTCGGGTTTACTTACTTTCGATTTGAATCAATATAGCTGTAAATGAGATATTGGATCCGACAAATGTTTCTTTATTTATTTGGTCAATAAATCTGTATTCTTCCTGAAAAACTATGGGAGCAGAAAAAGAAAAGGGCTAGTTTTCATAATTTAAAAAATAACAAAACATTTGATGAATCAGACTTCCAACATCAAATGATCATAACTTTTGACTGGGGTATCTTAACGACTATTATAATATATCAAATCGGAGCTCGTCTCGATCCATACAATAATTGTTGGCCTCGGAATGGGACCTGATTTCTGTACCCAAATTCCATCGTTTACATAACTTATCGAGTGTTTTAAGATTTTGTCGTAAATTTGCGGTTTACTTACCTTCGATATGATTCAATAGAGCTGTAAATGAGATATTGGATCCGACAAAGGTTTCTTTATTTATTTGGTCATTAAATCTGTATTCTTCCTAAAAACGTATGGCAGTAGAAAAAGAAAGGGGCTAGTTTTCAAAACTTCAAAAATACGAAAACATTTGATGATCAGACTTCCAACATCCAATGACCATAACTTTTAACTGGGGTATCGTAATGACTATTATAATATATCAAAATCGGAGCTCATCTCCATCCATACAATAATTGTTGGCCTAGTATTCGAACCTGATTTCTGTTTCCAAATTCCATCATTTACATAACTTCTCGAGGGTTTTAAGATTTTGTCGTAAAATTCAGGTTTACTTACCTTCGATTTTGCTTCAAATAGAGCCGTCAATGAGATATTGGTTCCGACAAAGGTTTCTTTATTTATTTGGTCAATAAATCTGTATTCTACCTGAAAAACTATGGGAGCAGAAAAAGAAAGGGGCTAGTTTTCATAATTTAAAAAATAACAAAACATTTGATGAATGAGACTTCCAACATCAAATGACCATAACTTTGGAATGGGGTATCGTAACGACTATTATAATATATCAAATCGGAGCTCGTCTCGATCCATACAATAATTGTTGGCCTCGGAATGGGACCTGATTTCTGTACCCAAATTCCATCGTTTACATAACTTATCGAGTGTTTTAAGATTTGGCGTAAATTTGCGGTTTACTTACCTTCTATATGATTCAATAGCGCTGTAAATGAGATATTGCGTCCGACAAAGGTTTCTTTATTTATTTGGTCAATAAATCTGTATTCTTCCTAAAAAAAACTATGGGAGTAGAAAAAGAAAGGGGCTAGTTTTCATAATTTAAAAAATAACAAAACATTTGATGAATCAGACTTCCAACATCAAATGACCATAACTTTTGACTGGGGTATCGTAACGACTATTGTAATATATCAAATTCGGAGCTTGTCTCGATCCATACAATAGTTGTTGGCCTCGGAATGGAACCTGATTTCTGTACCCAAATTCCATCGTTTACATAACTTATCGAGGGTTTTAAGATTTTGTCGTAAATTTGCGGTTTACTTACCTTCGATTTGAATCAATAGAGCTGTAAATGAGATATTGGATCCGACAAAGGTTTCTTTATTTATTTGGTCATTAAATCTGTATTCTTCCTAAAAACGTATGGGAGCAGAAAAAGAAAGGGGCTAGTTTTCAAAACTTCAAAAATACGAAAACATTTGATGATCAGACTTCCAACATCAAATGACCATAACTTTTAACTGGGGTATCGTAATGACTATTATAATATATCAAAATCGGAGCTCATCTCCATCCATACAATAATTGTTGGCCTAGTATTCGAACCTAATTTCTGTTCCCAAATTCCATCATTTACATTACTTCTCGAGGGTTTTAAGGATTTGTCGTAAAATTCAGGTTTACTTACCTTCGATTTTGCTTCAAATAGAGCCGTCAATGAGATATTGGTTCCGACAAAGGTTTCTTTTTTATTTGGTCAATAAATCTGTATTCTACCTGAAAAACTATGGGAGTAGAAAAAGAAAGGGGCTAGTTTTCATAATTTCAAAAATAACAAAACATTTGATGAATGAGACTTCCAACATCAAATGACCATAACTTTTGACTGGGGTATCGTAACGACTATTATAATATATCAAAATCAGAGCTCGTCTCGATCCATACAATAATTAATGGCCTAGCATTGGAACCTGATTTCTGTACCCAAATTCCATCGTTTACAAAATTTATCGAGGGATTTAGGATTTTGTCGTAAATTTCGGGTTTACTTACTTTCGATTTGAATCAATAGAGCTGTAAATGAGATATTGGATCCGACAAAGGTTTCTTTATTTATTTGGTCATTAAATCTGTATTCTTCCTAAAAACGTATGGCAGTAGAAAAAGAAAGGGGCTAGTTTTCAAAACTTCAAAAATACGAAAACATTTGATGATCAGACTTCCAACATCCAATGACCATAACTTTTAACTGGGGTATCGTAATGACTATTATAATATATCAAAATCGGAGCTCATCTCCATCCATACAATAATTGTTGGCCTAGTATTCGAACCTGATTTCTATTTCCAAATTCCATCATTTACATAACTTCTCGAGGGTTTTAAGATTTTGTCTTAAAATTCAGGTTTACTTACCTTCGATTTTGCTTCAAATAGAGCCGTCAATGAGATATTGGTTCCGACAAAGGTTTCTTTATTTATTTGGTCAATAAATCTGTATTCTACCTGAAAAACTATGGGAGCAGAAAAAGAAAGGGGCTAGTTTTCATAATTTAAAAAATAACAAAACATTTGATGAATGAGACTTCCAACATCAAATGACCATAACTTTGGAATGGGGTATCGTAACGACTATTATAATATATCAAATCGGAGCTCGTCTCGATCCATACAATAATTGTTGGCCTCGGAATGGGACCTGATTTCTGTACCCAAATTTCATCAT
This sequence comes from Hippophae tibetana, assembly GCA_037013495.1. Taxonomy (NCBI): domain Eukaryota; kingdom Viridiplantae; phylum Streptophyta; class Magnoliopsida; order Rosales; family Elaeagnaceae; genus Hippophae; species Hippophae tibetana. Next base: position 82,870,543 of record CM072801.1, read on the forward strand.
TTACATAACTTATCGAGTGTTTTAAGATTTTGTCGTAAATTTGCGGTTTACTTACCTTCTATATGATTCAATAGAGCTGTCAATGAGATATTGGTTCCGACAAAGGTTTCTTTATTTATTTGGTCATTAAATCTGAATTCTTCCTAAAAAACTATGGGAGCAGAAAAAGAAAGGGGCTAGTTTTCATAATTTCAAAAATAACAAAACATTTGATGAATCAGAGTTCCAACATCAAATGACCATAACTTTGGACTCGGGTATCGTAACGACTATTATAATATATCAAAATCGGAGCTAATCTCGATCCATACAATAATTGTTGGCCTAGCATTGGAACCTGATTTCTGTACCCAAATTCCATCGTTTACATAACTTATCGAGGGTTTTAAGATTTTGTCGTAAATTTGCGGTTTACTTACCTTCGATTTGAATCAATAGAGATGTAAATGAGATATTGGATCCGACAAAGGTTTCTTTATTTATTTGGTCATTAAATCTGTATTCTTCCTAAAAACGTATGGGAGCAGAAAAAGAAAGGGGCTAGTTTTCAAAACTTCAAAAATACGAAAACATTTGATGATCAGACTTCCAACATCAAATGACCATAACTTTTAACTGGGGTATCGTAATGACTATTATAATATATCAAAATCGGAGCTCGTCTCCATCCATACAATAATTGTTGGCCTAGTATTCGAACCTGATTTCTGTTCCCAAATTCCATCATTTACATAACTTCTCAAGGGTTTTAAGATTTTGTCGTAAAATTCAGGTTTACTTACCTTCGATTTTTCTTCAAATAGAGCCGTCAATGAGATATTGGTTCCGACAAAGATTTCTTTATTTATTTGGTCAATAAATCTGTATTCTACCTGAAAAACTATGGGAGCAGAAAAAGAAAGGGGCTAGTTTTCATAATTTCAAAAATAACAAAACATTTGATGAATCAGACTTCCAACATCAAATGACCATAACTTTTGACTGGGGTATCGTAACGACTATTGTAATATATCAAATTCGGAGCTTGTCTCGATCCATACAATAATTGTTGGCCTCGGAATGGAACCTGATTTCTGTACCCAAATTCCATCGTTTACAAAACTTATCGAGGGTTTTAAGATTTTGTCGTAAATTTGCGGTTTACTTACCTTCGATTTGAATCAATAGAGCTGTAAATGAGATATTGGATCCGACAAAGGTTTCTTTATTTATTTGGTCATTAAATCTGTATTCTTCCTAAAAACGTATGGGAGCAGAAAAAGAAAGGGGCTAGTTTTCAAAACTTCAAAAATACGAAAACATTTGATGATCAGACTTCCAACATCAAATGACCATAACTTTTAACTGGGGTATCGTAATGACTATTATAATATATCAAAATCGGAGCTCGTCTCCATCCATACAATAATTGTTGGCCTAGTATTCGAACCTGATTTCTGTTCCCAAATTCCATCATTTACATAACTTCTCAAGGGTTTTAAGATTTTGTCGTAAAATTCAGGTTTACTTACCTTCGATTTTTCTTCAAATAGAGCCGTCAATGAGATATTGGTTCCGACAAAGATTTCTTTATTTATTTGGTCAATAAATCTGTATTCTACCTGAAAAACTATGGGAGCAGAAAAAGAAAGGGGCTAGTTTTCATAATTTCAAAAATAACAAAACATTTGATGAATCAGACTTCCAACATCAAATGACCATAACTTTTGACTGGGGTATCGTAACGACTATTGTAATATATCAAATTCGGAGCTTGTCTCGATCCATACAATAATTGTTGGCCTCGGAATGGAACCTGATTTCTGTACCCAAATTCCATCGTTTACATAACTTATCGAGGGTTTTAAGATTTTGTCGTAAATTTGCGGTTTACTTACCTTCGATTTGAATCAATAGAGCTGTAAATGAGATATTGGATCCGACAAAGGTTTCTTTATTTATTTGGTCATTAAATCTGAATTCTTCCTAAAAACGTATGGGAGCAGAAAAAGAAAGGGGCTAGTTTTCAAAACTTCAAAAATACGAAAACATTTGATGATCAGACTTCCAACATCAAATGACCATAACTTTTGACTGGGGTATCGTAACGACTATTATAATATATCAAAATCGGAGCTCGTCTCGATCCATACAATAATTAATGGCCTAGCATTGGAACCTGATTTCTGTACCCAAATTCCATCGTTTACAAAACTTATCGAGGGTTTTAAGATTTTGTCTTAAAATTCAGGTTTACTTACCTTCGATTTTGCTTCAAATAGAGCCGTCAATGAGATATTGGTTCCGACAAAGGTTTCTTTATTTATTTGGTCAATAAATCTGTATTCTACCTGAAAAACTATGGGAGCAGAAAAAGAAAGGGGCTAGTTTTCATAATTTAAAAAATAACAAAACATTTGATGAATGAGACTTCCAACATCAAATGACCATAACTTTGGAATGGGGTATCGTAACGACTATTATAATATATCAAATCGGAGCTCGTCTCGATCCATACAATAATTGTTGGCCTCGGAATGGGACCTGATTTCTGTACCCAAATTCCATCGTTTACATAACTTATCGAGTGTTTTAAGATTTGGCGTAAATTTGCGGTTTACTTACCTTCTATATGATTCAATAGCGCTGTAAATGAGATATTGCGTCCGACAAAGGTTTCTTTATTTATTTGGTCAATAAATCTGTATTCTTCCTAAAAAAAACTATGGGAGTAGAAAAAGAAAGGGGCTAGTTTTCATAATTTAAAAAATAACAAAACATTTGATGAATCAGACTTCCAACATCAAATGACCATAACTTTTGACTGGGGTATCGTAACGACTATTGTAATATATCAAATTCGGAGCTTGTCTCGATCCATACAATAGTTGTTGGCCTCGGAATGGAACCTGATTTCTGTACCCAAATTCCATCGTTTACATAACTTATCGAGGGTTTTAAGATTTTGTCGTAAATTTGCGGTTTACTTACCTTCGATTTGAATCAATAGAGCTGTAAATGAGATATTGGATCCGACAAAGGTTTCTTTATTTATTTGGTCATTAAATCTGTATTCTTCCTAAAAACGTATGGGAGCAGAAAAAGAAAGGGGCTAGTTTTCAAAACTTCAAAAATACGAAAACATTTGATGATCAGACTTCCAACATCAAATGACCATAACTTTTAACTGGGGTATCGTAATGACTATTATAATATATCAAAATCGGAGCTCATCTCCATCCATACAATAATTGTTGGCCTAGTATTCGAACCTAATTTCTGTTCCCAAATTCCATCATTTACATTACTTCTCGAGGGTTTTAAGGATTTGTCGTAAAATTCAGGTTTACTTACCTTCGATTTTGCTTCAAATAGAGCCGTCAATGAGATATTGGTTCCGACAAAGGTTTCTTTTTTATTTGGTCAATAAATCTGTATTCTACCTGAAAAACTATGGGAGTAGAAAAAGAAAGGGGCTAGTTTTCATAATTTCAAAAATAACAAAACATTTGATGAATGAGACTTCCAACATCAAATGACCATAACTTTTGACTGGGGTATCGTAACGACTATTATAATATATCAAAATCAGAGCTCGTCTCGATCCATACAATAATTAATGGCCTAGCATTGGAACCTGATTTCTGTACCCAAATTCCATCGTTTACAAAATTTATCGAGGGATTTAGGATTTTGTCGTAAATTTCGGGTTTACTTACTTTCGATTTGAATCAATAGAGCTGTAAATGAGATATTGGATCCGACAAAGGTTTCTTTATTTATTTGGTCATTAAATCTGTATTCTTCCTAAAAACGTATGGCAGTAGAAAAAGAAAGGGGCTAGTTTTCAAAACTTCAAAAATACGAAAACATTTGATGATCAGACTTCCAACATCCAATGACCATAACTTTTAACTGGGGTATCGTAATGACTATTATAATATATCAAAATCGGAGCTCATCTCCATCCATACAATAATTGTTGGCCTAGTATTCGAACCTGATTTCTATTTCCAAATTCCATCATTTACATAACTTCTCGAGGGTTTTAAGATTTTGTCTTAAAATTCAGGTTTACTTACCTTCGATTTTGCTTCAAATAGAGCCGTCAATGAGATATTGGTTCCGACAAAGGTTTCTTTATTTATTTGGTCAATAAATCTGTATTCTACCTGAAAAACTATGGGAGCAGAAAAAGAAAGGGGCTAGTTTTCATAATTTAAAAAATAACAAAACATTTGATGAATGAGACTTCCAACATCAAATGACCATAACTTTGGAATGGGGTATCGTAACGACTATTATAATATATCAAATCGGAGCTCGTCTCGATCCATACAATAATTGTTGGCCTCGGAATGGGACCTGATTTCTGTACCCAAATTTCATCATTTACATAACTTATCGAGTGTTTTAAGATTTTGTCGTAAATTTGCGGTTTACTTACCTTCTATATGATTCAATAGAGCTGTCAATGAGATATTGGTTCCGACAAAGGTTTCTTTATTTATTTGGTCATTAAATCTGAATTCTTCCTAAAAAACTATGGGAGCAGAAAAAGAAAGGGGCTAGTTTTCATAATTTCAAAAATAACAAAACATTTGATGAATCAGAGTTCCAACATCAAATGACCATAACTTTGGACTCGGGTATCGTAACGACTATTATAATATATCAAAATCGGAGCTAATCTCGATCCATACAATAATTGTTGGCCTAGCATTGGAACCTGATTTCTGTACCCAAATTCCATCGTTTACATAACTTATCGAGGGTTTTAAGATTTTGTCGTAAATTTGCGGTTTACTTACCTTCGATTTGAATCAATAGAGATGTAAATGAGATATTGGATCCGACAAAGGTTTCTTTATTTATTTGGTCATTAAATCTGTATTCTTCCTAAAAACGTATGGGAGCAGAAAAAGAAAGGGGCTAGTTTTCAAAACTTCAAAAATACGAAAACATTTGATGATCAGACTTCCAACATCAAATGACCATAACTTTTAACTGGGGTATCGTAATGACTATTATAATATATCAAAATCGGAGCTCGTCTCCATCCATACAATAATTGTTGGCCTAGTATTCGAACCTGATTTCTGTTCCCAAATTCCATCATTTACATAACTTCTCAAGGGTTTTAAGATTTTGTCGTAAAATTCAGGTTTACTTACCTTCGATTTTTCTTCAAATAGAGCCGTCAATGAGATATTGGTTCCGACAAAGATTTCTTTATTTATTTGGTCAATAAATCTGTATTCTACCTGAAAAACTATGGGAGCAGAAAAAGAAAGGGGCTAGTTTTCATAATTTCAAAAATAACAAAACATTTGATGAATCAGACTTCCAACATCAAATGACCATAACTTTTGACTGGGGTATCGTAACGACTATTGTAATATATCAAATTCGGAGCTTGTCTCGATCCATACAATAATTGTTGGCCTCGGAATGGAACCTGATTTCTGTACCCAAATTCCATCGTTTACAAAACTTATCGAGGGTTTTAAGATTTTGTCGTAAATTTGCGGTTTACTTACCTTCGATTTGAATCAATAGAGCTGTAAATGAGATATTGGATCCGACAAAGGTTTCTTTATTTATTTGGTCATTAAATCTGTATTCTTCCTAAAAACGTATGGGAGCAGAAAAAGAAAGGGGCTAGTTTTCAAAACTTCAAAAATACGAAAACATTTGATGATCAGACTTCCAACATCAAATGACCATAACTTTTAACTGGGGTATCGTAATGACTATTATAATATATCAAAATCGGAGCTCGTCTCCATCCATACAATAATTGTTGGCCTAGTATTCGAACCTGATTTCTGTTCCCAAATTCCATCATTTACATAACTTCTCAAGGGTTTTAAGATTTTGTCGTAAAATTCAGGTTTACTTACCTTCGATTTTTCTTCAAATAGAGCCGTCAATGAGATATTGGTTCCGACAAAGATTTCTTTATTTATTTGGTCAATAAATCTGTATTCTACCTGAAAAACTATGGGAGCAGAAAAAGAAAGGGGCTAGTTTTCATAATTTCAAAAATAACAAAACATTTGATGAATCAGACTTCCAACATCAAATGACCATAACTTTTGACTGGGGTATCGTAACGACTATTGTAATATATCAAATTCGGAGCTTGTCTCGATCCATACAATAATTGTTGGCCTCGGAATGGAACCTGATTTCTGTACCCAAATTCCATCGTTTACATAACTTATCGAGGGTTTTAAGATTTTGTCGTAAATTTGCGGTTTACTTACCTTCGATTTGAATCAATAGAGCTGTAAATGAGATATTGGATCCGACAAAGGTTTCTTTATTTATTTGGTCATTAAATCTGAATTCTTCCTAAAAACGTATGGGAGCAGAAAAAGAAAGGGGCTAGTTTTCAAAACTTCAAAAATACGAAAACATTTGATGATCAGACTTCCAACATCAAATGACCATAACTTTTGACTGGGGTATCGTAACGACTATTATAATATATCAAAATCGGAGCTCGTCTCGATCCATACAATAATTAATGGCCTAGCATTGGAACCTGATTTCTGTACCCAAATTCCATCGTTTACAAAACTTATCGAGGGTTTTAAGATTTTGTCTTAAAATTCAGGTTTACTTACCTTCGATTTTGCTTCAAATAGAGCCGTCAATGAGATATTGGTTCCGACAAAGGTTTCTTTATTTATTTGGTCAATAAATCTGTATTCTACCTGAAAAACTATGGGAGCAGAAAAAGAAAGGGGCTAGTTTTCATAATTTAAAAAATAACAAAACATTTGATGAATGAGACTTCCAACATCAAATGACCATAACTTTGGAATGGGGTATCGTAACGACTATTATAATATATCAAATCGGAGCTCGTCTCGATCCATACAATAATTGTTGGCCTCGGAATGGGACCTGATTTCTGTACCCAAATTTCATCGTTTACATAACTTATCGAGTGTTTTAAGATTTTGTCGTAAATTTGCGGTTTACTTACCTTCTATATGATTCAATAGCGCTGTAAATGAGATATTGCGTCCGACAAAGGTTTCTTTATTTATTTGGTCAATAAATCTGTATTCTTCCTAAAAAAAACTATGGGAGTAGAAAAAGAAAGGGGCTAGTTTTCATAATTTAAAAAATAACAAAACATTTGATGAATCAGACTTCCAACATCAAATGACCATAACTTTTGACTGGGGTATCGAAACGACTATTGTAATATATCAAATTCGGAGCTTGTCTCGATCCATACAATAGTTGTTGGCCTCGGAATGGAACCTGATTTCTGTACCCAAATTCCATCGTTTACATAACTTATCGAGGGTTTTAAGATTTTGTCGTAAATTTGCGGTTTACTTACCTTCGATTTGAATCAATAGAGCTGTAAATGAGATATTGGATCCGACAAAGGTTTCTTTATTTATTTGGTCATTAAATCTGTATTCTTCCTAAAAACGTATGGGAGCAGAAAAAGAAAGGGGCTAGTTTTCAAAACTTCAAAAATACGAAAACATTTGATGATCAGACTTCCAACATCAAATGACCATAACTTTTAACTGGGGTATCGTAATGACTATTATAATATATCAAAATCGGAGCTCATCTCCATCCATACAATAATTGTTGGCCTAGTATTCGAACCTGATTTCTGTTCCCAAATTCCATCATTTACATTACTTCTCGAGGGTTTTAAGGATTTGTCGTAAAATTCAGGTTTACTTACCTTCGATTTTGCTTCAAATAGAGCCGTCAATGAGATATTGGTTCCGACAAAGGTTTCTTTTTTATTTGGTCAATAAATCTGTATTCTACCTGAAAAACTATGGGAGCAGAAAAAGAAAGGGGCTAGTTTTCATAATTTCAAAAATAACAAAACATTTGATGAATGAGACTTCCAACATCAAATGACCATAACTTTTGACTGGGGTATCGTAACGACTATTATAATATATCAAAATCAGAGCTCGTCTCGATCCATACAATAATTAATGGCCTAGCATTGGAACCTGATTTCTGTACCCAAATTCCATCGTTTACAAAACTTATCGAGGGATTTAGGATTTTGTCGTAAATTTCGGGTTTACTTACTTTCGATTTGAATCAATAGAGCTATAAATGAGATATTGGATCCGACAAAGGTTTCTTTACTTATTTGGTCATTAAATCTGTATTCTTCCTAAAAACGTATGGCAGCAGAAAAAGAAAGGGGCTAGTTTTCAAAACTTCAAAAATACGAAAACATTTGATGATCAGACTTCCAACATCCAATGACCATAACTTTTAACTGGGGTATCGTAATGACTATTATAATATATCAAAATCGGAGCTCATCTCCATCCATACAATAATTGTTGGCCTAGTATTCGAACCTGATTTCTGTTTCAAAATTCCATCATTTACATAACTTCTCGAGGGTTTTAAGATTTTGTCGTAAAATTCAGGTTTACTTACCTTCGATTTTGCTTCAAATAGAGCCGTCAATGAGATATTGGTTCCGACAAAGGTTTCTTTATTTATTTGGTCAATAAATCTGTATTCTACCTGAAAAACTATGGGAGCAGAAAAAGAAAGGGGCTAGTTTTCATAATTTAAAAAATAACAAAACATTTGATGAATGAGACTTCCAACATCAAATGACCATAACTTTTGACTGGGGTATCGTAACGACTATTGTAATATATCAAATTCGGAGCTTGTCTCGATCCATACAATAATTGTTGGCCTCGGAATGGAACCTGATTTCTGTACCCAAATTCCATCGTTTACATAACTTATCGAGGGTTTTAAGATTTTGTCGTAAATTTGCGGTTTACTTACCTTCGATTTGAATCAATAGAGCTGTAAATGAGATATTGGATCCGACAAAGGTTTCTTTATTTATTTGGTCATTAAATCTGTATTCTTCCTAAAAACGTATGGGAGCAGAAAAAGAAAGGGGCTAGTTTTCAAAACTTCAAAAATACGAAAACATTTGATGATCAGACTTCCAACATCAAATGACCATAACTTTTAACTGGGGTATCGTAATGACTATTATAATATATCAAAATCGGAGCTCATCTCCATCCATACAATTATTATTGGCCTAGTATTCGAACCTGATTTCTGTTCCCAAATTCCATCATTTACATAACTTCTCGAGGGTTTTAAGATTTTGTCGTAAAATTCAGGTTTACTAACCTTCGATTTTGCTTCAAATAGAGCCGTCAATGAGATATTGGTTCCGACAAAGGTTTCTTTTTTATTTGGTCAATAAATCTGTATTCTACCTGAAAAACTATGGGAGCTGAAAAAGAAAGGGGCTAGTTTTCATAATTTCAAAAATAACAAAACATTTGATGAATGAGACTTCCAACATCAAATGACCATAACTTTTGACTGGGGTATCGTAACGACTATTATAATATATCAAAATCAGAGCTCGTCTCGATCCATACAATAATTAATGGCCTAGCATTGGAACCTGATTTCTGTACCCAAATTCCATCGTTTACAAAACTTATCGAGGGATTTAGGATTTTGTCGTATATTTCGGGTTTACTTACTTTCGATTTGAATCAATAGAGCTGTAAATGAGATATTGGATCCGACAAATGTTTCTTTATTTATTTGGTCAATAAATCTGTATTCTTCCTGAAAAACCATGGGAGCAGAAAAAGAAAAGGGCTAGTTTTCATAATTTAAAAAATAACAAAACATTTGATGAATGAGACTTCCAACATCAAATGACCATAACTTTTGACTGGGGTATCGTAACGACTATTGTAATATATCAAATTCGGAGCTTGTCTCGATCCATACAATAATTGTTGGCCTCGGAATGGAACCTGATTTTTGTACCCAAATTCCATCGTTTACATAACTTATCGAGGGTTTTAAGATTTTGTCGTAAATTTGCGGTTTACTTACCTTCGATTTGAATCAATAGAGCTGTAAATGAGATATTGGATCCGACAAAGGTTTCTTTATTTATTTGGTCATTAAATCTGTATTCTTCCTAAAAACGTATGGCAGCAGAAAAAGAAAGGGGCTAGTTTTCAAAACTTCAAAAATACGAAAACATTTGATGATCAGACTTCCAACATCCAATGACCATAACTTTTAACTGGGGTATCGTAATGACTATTATAATATATCAAAATCGGAGCTCATCTCCATCCATACAATAATTGTTGGCCTAGTATTCGAACCTGATTTCTGTACCCAAATTCCATCGTTTACATAACTTCTCGAGGGTTTTAAGATTTTGTCGTAAAATTCAGGTTTACTTACCTTCGATTTTGCTTCAAATAGAGCCGTCAATGAGATATTGGTTCCGACAAAGGTTTCTTTATTTATTTGGTCAATAAATCTGTATTCTACCTGAAAAACTATGGGAGCAGAAAAAGAAAGGGGCTAGTTTTCATAATTTAAAAAATAACAAAACATTTGATGAATGAGACTTCCAACATCAAATGACCATAACTTTTGACTGGGGTATCGTAACGACTATTGTAATATATCAAATTCGGAGCTTGTCTCGATCGATACAATAATTGTTGGCCTCGGAATGGAACCTGATTTCTGTACCCAAATTCCATCGTTTACATAACTTATCGAGGGTTTTAAGATTTTGTCGTAAATTTGTGGTTTACTTACCTTCGATTTGAATCAATAGAGCTGTAAATGAGATATTGGATCCGACAAAGGTTTCTTTATTTATTTGGTCATTAAATCTGTATTCTTCCTAAAAACGTATGGGAGCAGAAAAAGAAAGGGGCTAGTTTTCAAAACTTCAAAAATACGAAAACATTTGATGATCAGACTTCCAACATCCAATGACCATAACTTTTAACTGGGGTATCGTAATGACTATTATAATATATCAAAATCGGAGCTCATCTCCATCCATACAATAATTGTTGGCCTAGTATTCGAACCTGATTTCTGTTTCCAAATTCCATCATTTACATAACTTCTCGAGGGTTTTAAGATTTTGTCGTAAAATTCAGGTTTACTTACCTTCGATTTTGCTTCAAATAGAGCCGTCAATGAGATATTGGTTCCGACAAAGGTTTCTTTATTTATTTGGTCAATAAATCTGTATTCTACCTGAAAAACTATGGGAGCAGAAAAAGAAAGGGGCTAGTTTTCATAATTTCAAAAATAACAAAACATTTGATGAATGAGACTTCCAACATCAAATGACCATAACTTTTGACTGGGGTATCGTAACGACTATTATAATATATCAAAATCAGAGCTCGTCTCGATCCATACAATAATTAATGGCCTAGCATTGGAACCTGATTTCTGTACCCAAATTCCATCGTTTACAAAACTTATCGAGGGATTTAGGATTTTGTCGTATATTTCGGGTTTACTTACTTTCGATTTGAATCAATAGAGCTGTAAATGAGATATTGGATCCGACAAATGTTTCTTTATTTATTTGGTCAATAAATCTGTATTCTTCCTGAAAAACCATGGGAGCAGAAAAAGAAAAGGGCTAGTTTTCATAATTTAAAAAATAACAAAACATTTGATGAATGAGACTTCCAACATCAAATGACCATAACTTTTGACTGGGGTATCGTAACGACTATTGTAATATATCAAATTCGGAGCTTGTCTCGATCCATACAATAATTGTTGGCCTCGGAATGGAACCTGATTTTTGTACCCAAATTCCATCGTTTACATAACTTATCGAGGGTTTTAAGATTTTGTCGTAAATTTGCGGTTTACTTACCTTCGATTTGAATCAATAGAGCTGTAAATGAGATATTGGATCCGACAAAGGTTTCTTTATTTATTTGGTCATTAAATCTGTATTCTTCCTAAAAACGTATGGCAGCAGAAAAAGAAAGGGGCTAGTTTTCAAAACTTCAAAAATACGAAAACATTTGATGATCAGACTTCCAACATCCAATGACCATAACTTTTAACTGGGGTATCGTAATGACTATTATAATATATCAAAATCGGAGCTCATCTCCATCCATACAATAATTGTTGGCCTAGTATTCGAACCTGATTTCTGTACCCAAATTCCATCGTTTACATAACTTCTCGAGGGTTTTAAGATTTTGTCGTAAAATTCAGGTTTACTTACCTTCGATTTTGCTTCAAATAGAGCCGTCAATGAGATATTGGTTCCGACAAAGGTTTCTTTATTTATTTGGTCAATAAATCTGTATTCTACCTGAAAAACTATGGGAGCAGAAAAAGAAAGGGGCTAGTTTTCATAATTTAAAAAATAACAAAACATTTGATGAATGAGACTTCCAACATCAAATGACCATAACTTTTGACTGGGGTATCGTAACGACTATTGTAATATATCAAATTCGGAGCTTGTCTCGATCGATACAATAATTGTTGGCCTCGGAATGGAACCTGATTTCTGTACCCAAATTCCATCGTTTACATAACTTATCGAGGGTTTTAAGATTTTGTCGTAAATTTGTGGTTTACTTACCTTCGATTTGAATCAATAGAGCTGTAAATGAGATATTGGATCCGACAAAGGTTTCTTTATTTATTTGGTCATTAAATCTGTATTCTTCCTAAAAACGTATGGGAGCAGAAAAAGAAAGGGGCTAGTTTTCAAAACTTCAAAAATACGAAAACATTTGATGATCAGACTTCCAACATCCAATGACCATAACTTTTAACTGGGGTATCGTAATGACTATTATAATATATCAAAATCGGAGCTCATCTCCATCCATACAATAATTGTTGGCCTAGTATTCGAACCTGATTTCTGTTTCCAAATTCCATCATTTACATAACTTCTCGAGGGTTTTAAGATTTTGTCGTAAAATTCAGGTTTACTTACCTTCGATTTTGCTTCAAATAGAGCCGTCAATGAGATATTGGTTCCGACAAAGGTTTCTTTATTTATTTGGTCAATAAATCTGTATTCTACCTGAAAAACTATGGGAGCAGAAAAAGAAAGGGGCTAGTTTTCATAATTTCAAAAATAACAAAACATTTGATGATTGAGACTTCCAACATCAAATGACCATAACTTTGGACTGGGGTATCGTAACGACTATTATTATATATCAAAATCGGAGCTCGTCTCGATCCATACAATAATTAATGGCCTAGCATTGGAACCTGATTTCTGTACCCAAATTCCATCGTTTACAAAACTTATCGAGGGTTTTAAGATTTTGTCGTAAATTTCGGGTTTACTTACTTTCGATTTGAATCAATAGAGCTGTAAATGAGATATTGGATCCGACAAAGGTTTCTTTATTTATTTGGTCAATAAATCTGTATTCTTCCTTAAAAACTATGGGAGCAGAAAAAGAAAGGGGCCAGTTTTCATAATTTAAAAAATAAAAAAACATTTGATGAATCAGACTTCCAACATCAAATGACCATAACTTTTGACTGGGGTATCGTAACGACTATTGTAATATATCAAATTCGGAGCTTGTCTCGATCCATACAATAATTGTTGGCCTCGGAATGGAACCTGATTTCTGTACCCAAATTCCATCGTTTACATAACTTATCGAGGGTTTTAATATTTTGTCGTAAATTTGCGGTTTACTTACCTTCGATTTGAATCAATAGAGCTGTAAATGAGATATTGGATCCGACAAAGGTTTCTTTATTTATTTGGTCATTAAATCTGTATTCTTCCTAAAAACGTATGGGAGCAGAAAAAGAAAGGGGCTAGTTTTCAAAACTTTAAAAATACGAAAACATTTGACGATCAGACTTCCAACATCAAATGACCATAACTTTTAACTGGGGTATCGTAATGACTATTATAATATATCAAAATCGGAGCTCGTCTCCATCCATACAATAATTGTTGGCCTCGGAATGGGACCTGATTTTTGTACCCAAATTCCATCGTTTACATAACTTATCGAGTGTTTTAAGATTTTGTCGTAAATTTGCGGTTTACTTACCTTCGATATGATTCAATAGAGCTGTCAATGAGATATTGGTTCCGACAAAAATTTCTTTATTTATTTGGTCATTAAATCTGAATTCTTCCTAAAAAACTATGGGAGCAGAAAAAGAAAGGGGCTAGTTATCATAATTTCAAAAATAACAAAACATTTGATGAATCAGACTTCCAACATCAAATGACCATAACTTTTGACTCGGGTATCGTAACGACTATTGTAATATATCAAATTCGGAGCTTGTCTCGATCCATAAAATAATTGTTGGCCTCGGAATGGAACCTGATTTCTGTACCCAAATTCCATCGTTTACATAACTTATCGAGGGTTTTAAGATTTTGTCGTAAATTTGCGGTTTACTTACCTTCGATTTGAATCAATAGAGCTGTAAATGAGATATTGGATCCGACAAAGGTTTCTTTATTTATTTGGTCATTAAATCTGTATTCTTCCTAAAAACGTATGGGAGCAGAAAAAGAAAGGGGCTAGTTTTCAAAACTTCAAAAATACGAAAACATTTGATGATCAGACTTCCAACATCAAATGACCATAACTTTTGACTGGGGTATCATAACGACTATTATAATATATCAAAATCGGAGCTCGTCTCGATCCATACAATAATTAATGGCCTAGCATTGGAACCTGATTTCGGTACCCAAATTCCATCGTTTACAAAACTTATCGAGGGATTTAGGATTTTGTCGTAAATTTCGGGTTTACTTACTTTCGATTTGAATCAATAGAGCTGTAAATGAGATATTTGATCCGACAAATGTTTCTTTATTTATTTGGTCAATAAATCTGTATTCTTCCTGAAAAACTCTGGGAGCAGAAAAAGAAAGGGGCTAGTTTTCATAATTTAAAAAATAACAAAACATTTGATGAATCAGACTTCCAACATCAAATGACCATAACTTTTGACTGGGGTATCTTAACGACTATTATAATATATCAAATCGGAGCTCGTCTCGATCCATACAATAATTGTTGGCCTCGGAATGGGACCTGATTTCTGTACCCAAATTCCATCGTTTACATAACTTATCGAGGGTTTTAATATTTTGTCGTAAATTTGCGGTTTACTTACCTTCGATTTGAATCAATAGAGCTGTAAATGAGATATTGGATCCGACAAAGGTTTCTTTATTTATTTGGTCATTAAATCTGTATTCTTCCTAAAAACGTATGGGAGCAGAAAAAGAAAGGGGCTAGTTTTCAAAACTTTAAAAATACGAAAACATTTGACGATCAGACTTCCAACATCAAATGACCATAACTTTTAACTGGGGTATCGTAATGACTATTATAATATATCAAAATCGGAGCTCGTCTCCATCCATACAATAATTGTTGGCCTCGGAATGGGACCTGATTTTTGTACCCAAATTCCATCGTTTACATAACTTATCGAGTGTTTTAAGATTTTGTCGTAAATTTGCGGTTTACTTACCTTCGATATGATTCAATAGAGCTGTCAATGAGATATTGGTTCCGACAAAAATTTCTTTATTTATTTGGTCATTAAATCTGAATTCTTCCTAAAAAACTATGGGAGCAGAAAAAGAAAGGGGCTAGTTATCATAATTTCAAAAATAACAAAACATTTGATGAATCAGACTTCCAACATCAAATGACCATAACTTTTGACTCGGGTAATGTAACCACTATTGTAATATATCAAATTCGGAGCTTGTCTCGATCCATAAAATAATTGTTGGCCTCGGAATGGAACCTGATTTCTGTACCCAAATTCCATCGTTTACATAACTTATCGAGGGTTTTAAGATTTTGTCGTAAATTTGCGGTTTACTTACCTTCGATTTGAATCAATAGAGCTGTAAATGAGATATTGGATCCGACAAAGGTTTCTTTATTTATTTGGTCATTAAATCTGTATTCTTCCTAAAAACGTATGGGAGCAGAAAAAGAAAGGGGCTAGTTTTCAAAACTTTAAAAATACGAAAACATTTGACGATCAGACTTCCAACATCAAATGACCATAACTTTTAACTGGGGTATCGTAATGACTATTATAATATATCAAAATCGGAGCTCGTCTCCATCCATACAATAATTGTTGGCCTCGGAATGGGACCTGATTTTTGTACCCAAATTCCATCGTTTACATAACTTATCGAGTGTTTTAAGATTTTGTCGTAAATTTGCGGTTTACTTACCTTCGATATGATTCAATAGAGCTGTCAATGAGATATTGGTTCCGACAAAAATTTCTTTATTTATTTGGTCATTAAATCTGAATTCTTCCTAAAAAACTATGGGAGCAGAAAAAGAAAGGGGCTAGTTATCATAATTTCAAAAATAACAAAACATTTGATGAATCAGACTTCCAACATCAAATGACCATAACTTTTGACTCGGGTATCGTAACGACTATTGTAATATATCAAATTCGGAGCTTGTCTCGATCCATAAAATAATTGTTGGCCTCGGAATGAAACCTGATTTCTGTACCCAAATTCCATCGTTTACATAACTTATCGAGGGTTTTAAGATTTTGTCGTAAATTTGCGGTTTACTTACCTTCGATTTGAATCAATAGAGCTGTAAATGAGATATTGGATCCGACAAAGGTTTCTTTATTTATTTGGTCATTAAATCTGTATTCTTCCTAAAAACGTATGGGAGCAGAAAAAGAAAGGGGCTAGTTTTCAAAACTTCAAAAATACGAAAACATTTGATGATCAGACTTCCAACATCAAATGACCATAACTTTTGACTGGGGTATCATAACGACTATTATAATATATCAAAATCGGAGCTCGTCTCGATCCATACAATAATTAATGGCCTAGCATTGGAACCTGATTTCGGTACCCAAATTCCATCGTTTACAAAACTTATCGAGGGATTTAGGATTTTGTCGTAAATTTCGGGTTTACTTACTTTCGATTTGAATCAATAGAGCTGTAAATGAGATATTTGATCCGACAAATGTTTCTTTATTTATTTGGTCAATAAATCTGTATTCTTCCTGAAAAACTCTGGGAGCAGAAAAAGAAAGGGGCTAGTTTTCATAATTTAAAAAATAACAAAACATTTGATGAATCAGACTTCCAACATCAAATGACCATAACTTTTGACTGGGGTATCTTAACGACTATTATAATATATCAAATCGGAGCTCGTCTCGATCCATACAATAATTGTTGGCCTCGGAATGGGACCTGATTTCTGTACCCAAATTCCATCGTTTACATAACTTATCGAGGGTTTTAATATTTTGTCGTAAATTTGCGGTTTACTTACCTTCGATTTGAATCAATAGAGCTGTAAATGAGATATTGGATCCGACAAAGGTTTCTTTATTTATTTGGTCATTAAATCTGTATTCTTCCTAAAAACGTATGGGAGCAGAAAAAGAAAGGGGCTAGTTTTCAAAACTTTAAAAATACGAAAACATTTGACGATCAGACTTCCAACATCAAATGACCATAACTTTTAACTGGGGTATCGTAATGACTATTATAATATATCAAAATCGGAGCTCGTCTCCATCCATACAATAATTGTTGGCCTCGGAATGGGACCTGATTTTTGTACCCAAATTCCATCGTTTACATAACTTATCGAGTGTTTTAAGATTTTGTCGTAAATTTGCGGTTTACTTACCTTCGATATGATTCAATAGAGCTGTCAATGAGATATTGGTTCCGACAAAAATTTCTTTATTTATTTGGTCATTAAATCTGAATTCTTCCTAAAAAACTATGGGAGCAGAAAAAGAAAGGGGCTAGTTATCATAATTTCAAAAATAACAAAACATTTGATGAATCAGACTTCCAACATCAAATGACCATAACTTTTGACTCGGGTAATGTAACCACTATTGTAATATATCAAATTCGGAGCTTGTCTCGATCCATAAAATAATTGTTGGCCTCGGAATGGAACCTGATTTCTGTACCCAAATTCCATCGTTTACATAACTTATCGAGGGTTTTAAGATTTTGTCGTAAATTTGCGGTTTACTTACCTTCGATTTGAATCAATAGAGCTGTAAATGAGATATTGGATCCGACAAAGGTTTCTTTATTTATTTGGTCATTAAATCTGTATTCTTCCTAAAAACGTATGGGAGCAGAAAAAGAAAGGGGCTAGTTTTCAAAACTTCAAAAATACGAAAACATTTGATGATCAGACTTCCAACATCAAATGACCATAACTTTTGACTGGGGTATCGTAACGACTATTATAATATATCAAAATCGGAGCTCGTCTCGATCCATACAATAATTAATGGCCTAGCATTAGAACCTGATTTCGGTACCCAAATTCCATCGTTTACAAAACTTATCGAGGGATTTAGGATTTTGTCGTAAATTTCGGGTTTACTTACTTTCGATTTGAATCAATAGAGCTGTAAATGAGATATTTGATCCGACAAATGTTTCTTTATTTATTTGGTCAATAAATCTGTATTCTTCCTGAAAAACTCTGGGAGCAGAAAAAGAAAGGGGCTAGTTTTCATAATTTAAAAAATAACAAAACATTTGATGAATCAGACTTCCAACATCAAATGACCATAACTTTTGACTGGGGTATCTTAACGACTATTATAATATATCAAATCGGAGCTCGTCTCGATCCATACAATAATTGTTGGCCTCGGAATGGGACCTGATTTCTGTACCCAAATTCCATCGTTTACATAACTTATTGAGTGTTTTAAGATTTTGTCGTAAATTTGCGGTTTATTTACCTTCGATATGATTCAATAGAGCTGTCAATGAGATATTGGTTCCGACAAAGTTTTCTTTATTTATTTGGTCATTAAATCTGAATTCTTCCTAAAAAAACTATGGGAGCAGAAAAAGAAAGGGGCTAGTTTTCATAATTTAAAAAATAACAAAACATTTGATGAATCAGACTTCCAACATCAAATGACCATAACTTTTGACTGGGGTATCGTAACGACTATTGTAATATATCAAATTCGGAGCTTGTCTCGATCCATACAATAATTGTTGGCCTCGGAATGGAACCTGATTTCTGTACCCAAATTCCATCGTTTACATAACTTATCGAGGGTTTTAAGATTTTGTCGTAAATTTGCGGTTTACTTACCTTCGATTTGAATCAATAGAGCTGTAAATGAGATATTGGATCCGACAAAGGTTTCTTTATTTATTTGGTCATTAAATCTGTATTCTTCCTAAAAACGTATGGGAGGAGAAAAAGAAATGGGCTAGTTTTCAAAACTTCAAAAATACGAAAACATTTGATGATCAGACTTCCAACATCCAATGACCATAACTTTTAACTGGGGTATCGTAATGACTATTATAATATATCAAAATCGGAGCTCATCTCCATCCATACAATAATTGTTGGCCTAGTATTCGAACCTGATTTCTGTTACCAAATTCCATCATTTACATAACTTCTCGAAGGTTTTAAGATTTTGTCGTAAAATTCAGGTTTACTTACCTTCGATTTTGCTTCAAATATAGCCGTCAATGAGATATTGGTTCCGACAAAGGTTTCTTTATTTATTTGGTCAATAAATCTGTATTCTACCTGAAAAACTATGGGAGCAGAAAAAGAAAGGGGCTAGTTTTCATAATTTCAAAAATAACAAAACATTTGATGATTGAGACTTCCAACATCAAATGACCATAACTTTGGACTGGGGTATCGTAACGACTATTATAATATATCAAAATCGGAGCTCGTCTCGATCCATACAATAATTAATGGCCTAGCATTGGAACCTGATTTCTGTACCCAAATTCCATCGTTTACAAAACTTATCGAGGGTTTTAAGATTTTGTCGTAAATTTCGGGTTTACTTACTTTCGATTTGAATCAATAGAGCTGTAAATGAGATATTGGATCCGACAAAGGTTTCTTTATTTATTTGGTCAATAAATCTGTATTCTTCCTTAAAAACTATGGGAGCAGAAAAAGAAAGGGGCCAGTTTTCATAATTTAAAAAATAACAAAACATTTGATGAATCAGACTTCCAACATCAAATGACCATAACTTTTGACTGGGGTATCGTAACGACTATTGTAATATATCAAATTCGGAGCTTGTCTCGATCCATACAATAATTGTTGGCCACAGAATGGAACCTGATTTCTGTACCCAAATTCCATCGTTTACATAACTTATCGAGGGTTTTAAGATTTTGTCATAAATTTGCGGTTTACTTACCTTCGATTTGAATCAATAGAGCTGTAAATGAGATATTGGATCCGACAAAGGTTTCTTTATTTATTTGGTCATTAAATCTGTATTCTTCCTAAAAACGTATGGGAGCAGAAAAAGAAAGGGGCTAGTTTTCAAAACTTTAAAAATACGAAAACATTTGACGATCAGACTTCCAACATCAAATGACCATAACTTTTAACTGGGGTATCGTAATGACTATTATAATATATCAAAATCGGAGCTCGTCTCCATCCATACAATAATTGTTGGCCTCGGAATGGGACCTGATTTCTGTACCCAAATTCCATCGTTTACATAACTTATCGAGTGTTTTAAGATTTTGTCGTAAATTTGCGGTTTACTTACCTTCGATATGATTCAATAGAGCTGTCAATGAGATATTGGTTCCGACCAAAATTTCTTTATTTATTTGGTCATTAAATCTGAATTCTTCCTAAAAAACTATGGGAGCAGAAAAAGAAAGGGGCTAGTTTTCATAATTTCAAAAATAACAAAACATTTGATGAATCAGACTTCCAACATCAAATGACCATAACTTTGGACTCGGGTATCGTAATGACTATTATAATATATCAAAATCGGAGCTCGTCTCGATCCATACAATAATTGTTGGCCTAGCATTGGAACCTGATTTCTGTACCCAAATTCCATCGTTTACATAACTTATTGAGGGTATTAAGATTTTGTCGTAAATTTGCGGTTTACTTACCTTCTATATGATTCAATAGAGCTGTCAATGAGATATTGGTTCCGAAAAAGGTTTCTTTATTTATTTGGTCATTAAATCTGAATTCTTCCTAAAAAACTATGGGAGCAGAAAAAGAAAGGGGCTAGTTTTCATAATTTCAAAAATAACAAAACATTTGATGAATCAGACTTCCAACATCAAATGACCATAACTTTGGACTCGGGTATCGTAATGACTATTATAATATATCAAAATCGGAGCTCGTCTCGATCCATACAATAATTGTTGGCCTAGCATTGGAACCTGATTTCTGTACCCAAATTCCATCGTTTACATAACTTATTGAGGGTATTAAGATTTTGTCGTAAATTTGCGGTTTACTTACCTTCTATATGATTCAATAGAGCTGTCAATGAGATATTGGTTCCGACAAAGGTTTCTTTATTTATTTGGTCATTAAATCTGAATTCTTCCTAAAAAACTATGGGAGCAGAAAAAGAAAGGGGCTAGTTTTCATAATTTCAAAAATAACAAAACATTTGATGAATCAGACTTCCAACATCAAATGACCATAACTTTGGACTCGGGTATCGTAACGACTATTATAATATATCAAAATCGGAGCTCATCTCGATCCATACAATAATTGTTGGCCTAGCATTGGAACCTGATTTCTGTACCCAAATTCCATCGTTTACATAACTTATCGAGGGTTTTAAGATTTTGTCGTAAATTTGCGGTTTACTTACCTTCGATTTGAATCAATAGAGATGTAAATGAGATATTGGATCCGACAAAGGTTTCTTTATTTATTTGGTCATTAAATCTGTATTCTTCCTAAAAACGTATGGGAGCAGAAAAAGAAAGGGGCTAGTTTTCAAAACTTCAAAAATACGAAAACATTTGATGATCAGACTTCCAACATCAAATGACCATAACTTTTAACTGGGGTATCGTAATGACTATTATAATATATCAAAATCGGAGCTCGTCTCCATCCATACAATAATTGTTGGCCTAGTATTCGAACCTGATTTCTGTTCCCAAATTCCATCATTTACATAACTTCTCAAGGGTTTTAAGATTTTGTCGTAAAATTCAGGTTTACTTACCTTCGATTTTTCTTCAAATAGAGCCGTCAATGAGATATTGGTTCCGACAAAGATTTCTTTATTTATTTGGTCAATAAATCTGTATTCTACCTGAAAAACTATGGGAGCAGAAAAAGAAAGGGGCTAGTTTTCATAATTTCAAAAATAACAAAACATTTGATGAATCAGACTTCCAACATCAAATGACCATAACTTTTGACTGGGGTATCGTAACGACTATTGTAATATATCAAATTCGGAGCTTGTCTCGATCCATACAATAATTGTTGGCCTCGGAATGGAACCTGATTTCTGTACCCAAATTCCATCGTTTACATAACTTATCGAGGGTTTTAAGATTTTGTCGTAAATTTGCGGTTTACTTACCTTCGATTTGAATCAATAGAGCTGTAAATGAGATATTGGATCCGACAAAGGTTTCTTTATTTATTTGGTCATTAAATCTGAATTCTTCCTAAAAACGTATGGGAGCAGAAAAAGAAAGGGGCTAGTTTTCAAAACTTCAAAAATACGAAAACATTTGATGATCAGACTTCCAACATCAAATGACCATAACTTTTGACTGGGGTATCGTAACGACTATTATAATATATCAAAATCGGAGCTCGTCTCGATCCATACAATAATTAATGGCCTAGCATTGGAACCTGATTTCTGTACCCAAATTCCATCGTTTACAAAACTTATCGAGGGATTTAGGATTTTGTCGTAAATTTCGGGTTTACTTACTTTCGATTTGAATCAATAGATCTGTAAATGAGATATTGGATCCGACAAATGTTTCTTTATTTATTTGGTCAATAAATCTGTATTCTTCCTGAAAAACTCTGGGAGTAGAAAAAGAAAGGGGCTAGTTTTCATAATTTAAAAAATAACAAAACATTTGATGAATCAGACTTCCAACATCAAATGACCATAACTTTTGACTGGGGTATCTTAACGACTATTATAATATATCAAATCGGAGCTCGTCTCGATCCATACAATAATTGTTGGCCTCGGAATGGGACCTGATTTCTGTACCCAAATTCCATCGTTTACATAACTTATCGAGTGTTTTAAGATTTTGTCGTAAATTTGCGGTTTACTTACCTTCGATATGATTTAATAGAGCTGTCAATGAGATATTGGTTCCGACAAAGGTTTCTTTATTTATTTGGTCATTAAATCTGAATTCTTCCTAAAAACGTATGGGAGCAGAAAAAGAAAGGGGCTAGTTTTCAAAACTTCAAAAATACGAAAACATTTGATGATCAGACTTCCAACATCAAATGACCATAACTTTTGACTGGGGTATCGTAACGACTATTATAATATATCAAAATCGGAGCTCGTCTCGATCCATACAATAATTAATGGCCTTGCATTGGAACCTGATTTCGGTACCCAAATTCCATCGTTTACAAAACTTATCGAGGGATTTAGGATTTTGTCGTAAATTTCGGGTTTACTTACTTTCGATTTGAATCAATAGAGCTGTAAATGAGATATTTGATCCGACAAATGTTTCTTTATTTATTTGGTCAATAAATCTGTATTCTTCCTGAAAAACTCTGGGAGCAGAAAAAGAAAGGGGCTAGTTTTCATAATTTAAAAAATAACAAAACATTTGATGAATCAGACTTCCAACATCAAATGACCATAACTTTTGACTGGGGTATCTTAACGACTATTATAATATATCAAATCGGAGCTCGTCTCGATCCATACAATAATTGTTGGTCTCGGAATGGGACCTGATTTCTGTACCCAAATTCCATCGTTTACATAACTTATTGAGTGTTTTAAGATTTTGTCGTAAATTTGCGGTTTATTTACCTTCGATATGATTCAATAGAGCTGTCAATGAGATATTGGTTCCGACAAAGTTTTCTTTATTTATTTGGTCATTAAATCTGAATTCTTCCTAAAAAAACTATGGGAGCAGAAAAAGAAAGGGGCTAGTTTTCATAATTTAAAAAATAACAAAACATTTGATGAATCAGACTTCCAACATCAAATGACCATAACTTTTGACTGGGGTATCGTAACGACTATTGTAATATATCAAATTCGGAGCTTGTCTCGATCCATACAATAATTGTTGGCCTCGGAATGGAACCTGATTTCTGTACCCAAATTCCATCGTTTACATAACTTATCGAGGGTTTTAAGATTTTGTCGTAAATTTGCGGTTTACTTACCTTCGATTTGAATCAATAGAGCTGTAAATGAGATATTGGATCCGACAAAGGTTTCTTTATTTATTTGGTCATTAAATCTGTATTCTTCCTAAAAACGTATGGGAGGAGAAAAAGAAATGGGCTAGTTTTCAAAACTTCAAAAATACGAAAACATTTGATGATCAGACTTCCAACATCCAATGACCATAACTTTTAACTGGGGTATCGTAATGACTATTATAATATATCAAAATCGGAGCTCATCTCCATCCATACAATAATTGTTGGCCTAGTATTCGAACCTGATTTCTGTTACCAAATTCCATCATTTACATAACTTCTCGAAGGTTTTAAGATTTTGTCGTAAAATTCAGGTTTACTTACCTTCGATTTTGCTTCAAATATAGCCGTCAATGAGATATTGGTTCCGACAAAGGTTTCTTTATTTATTTGGTCAATAAATCTGTATTCTACCTGAAAAACTATGGGAGCAGAAAAAGAAAGGGGCTAGTTTTCATAATTTCAAAAATAACAAAACATTTGATGAATGAGACTTCCAACATCAAATGACCATAACTTTGGACTGGGGTATCGTAACGACTATTATAATATATCAAAATCGGAGCTCGTCTTGATCCATACAATAATTAATGGCCTAGCATTGGAACCTGATTTCTGTACCCAAATTCCATCGTTTACAAAACTAATCGAGGGTTTTAAGATTTTGTCGTAAATTTCGGGTTTACTTACTTTCGATTTGAATCAATAGAGCTGTAAATGAGATATTGGATCCGACAAAGGTTTCTTTATTTATTTGGTCAATAAATCTGTATTCTTCCTGAAAAACTATGGGAGCAGAAAAAGAAAGGGGCTAGTTTTCATAATTTAAAAAATAACAAAACATTTGATGAATCAGACTTCCAACATCAAATGACCATAACTTTTGACTGGGGTATCGTAACGACTATTGTAATATATCAAATTCGGAGCTTGTCTCGATCCATACAATAATTGTTGGCCTCAGAATGGAACCTGATTTCTGTACCCAAATTCCATCGTTTACATAACTTATCGAGGGTTTTAAGATTTTGTCGTAAATTTGCGGTTTACTTACCTTCGATTTGAATCAATAGAGCTGTAAATGAGATATTGGATCCGACAAAGGTTTCTTTATTTATTTGGTCATTAAATCTGTATTCTTCCTAAAAACGTATGGGAGCAGAAAAAGAAAGGGGCTAGTTTTCAAAACTTTAAAAATACGAAAACATTTGACGATCAGACTTCCAACATCAAATGACCATAACTTTTAACTGGGGTATCGTAATGACTATTATAATATATCAAAATCGGAGCTCGTCTCCATCCATACAATAATTGTTGGCCTCGGAATGGGACCTGATTTCTGTACCCAAATTCCATCGTTTACATAACTTATCGAGTGTTTTAAGATTTTGTCGTAAATTTGCGGTTTACTTACCTTCGATATGATTCAATAGAGCTGTCAATGAGATATTGGTTCCGACCAAAATTTCTTTATTTATTTGGTCATTAAATCTGAATTCTTCCTAAAAAACTATGGGAGCAGAAAAAGAAAGGGGCTAGTTTTCATAATTTCAAAAATAACAAAACATTTGATGAATTAGACTTCCAACATCAAATGACCATAACTTTGGACTCGGGTATCGTAATGACTATTATAATATATCAAAATCGGAGCTCGTCTCGATCCATACAATAATTGTTGGCCTAGCATTGGAACCTGATTTCTGTACCCAAATTCCATCGTTTACATAACTTATTGAGGGTTTTAAGATTTTGTCGTAAATTTGCGGTTTACTTACCTTCTATATGATTCAATAGAGCTGTCAATGAGATATTGGTTCCGACAAAGGTTTCTTTATTTATTTGGTCATTAAATCTGAATTCTTCCTAAAAAACTATGGGAGCAGAAAAAGAAAGGGGCTAGTTTTCATAATTTCAAAAATAACAAAACATTTGATGAATCAGACTTCCAACATCAAATGACCATAACTTTGGACTCGGGTATCGTAACGACTATTATAATATATCAAAATCGGAGCTCATCTCGATCCATACAATAATTGTTGGCCTAGCATTGGAACCTGATTTCTGTACCCAAATTCCATCGTTTACATAACTTATCGAGGGTTTTAGGATTTTGTCGTAAATTTGCGGTTTACTTACCTTCGATTTGAATCAATAGAGATGTAAATGAGATATTGGATCCGACAAAGGTTTCTTTATTTATTTGGTCATTAAATCTGTATTCTTCCTAAAAACGTATGGGAGCAGAAAAAGAAAGGGGCTAGTTTTCAAAACTTCAAAAATACGAAAACATTTGATGATCAGACTTCCAACATCAAATGACCATAACTTTTAACTGGGGTATCGTAATGACTATTATAATATATCAAAATCGGAGCTCGTCTCCATCCATACAATAATTGTTGGCCTAGTATTCGAACCTGATTTCTGTTCCCAAATTCCATCATTTACATAACTTCTCAAGGGTTTTAAGATTTTGTCGTAAAATTCAGGTTTACTTACCTTCGATTTTTCTTCAAATAGAGCCGTCAATGAGATATTGGTTCCAACAAAGATTTCTTTATTTATTTGGTCAATAAATCTGTATTCTACCTGAAAAACTATGGGAGCAGAAAAAGAAAGGGGCTAGTTTTCATAATTTCAAAAATAAC
Source organism: Hippophae tibetana (assembly GCA_037013495.1). NCBI lineage: Eukaryota > Viridiplantae > Streptophyta > Magnoliopsida > Rosales > Elaeagnaceae > Hippophae > Hippophae tibetana. The sequence goes on from CM072801.1 coordinate 82,897,319, forward strand.
AAAACATTTGATGAATCAGACTTCCAACATCAAATGACCATAACTTTTGACTGGGGTATCGTAACGACTATTGTAATATATCAAATTCGGAGCTTGTCTCGATCCATACAATAATTGTTGGCCTCGGAATGGAACCTGATTTCTGTACCCAAATTCCATCGTTTACATAACTTATCGAGGGTTTTAAGATTTTGTCGTAAATTTGCGGTTTACTTACCTTCGATTTGAATCAATAGTGCTGTAAATGAGATATTGGATCCGACAAAGGTTTCTTTATTTATTTGGTCATTAAATCTGAATTCTTCCTAAAAACGTATGGGAGCAGAAAAAGAAAGGGGCTAGTTTTCAAAACTTCAAAAATACGAAAACATTTGATGATCAGACTTCCAACATCAAATGACCATAACTTTTGACTGGGGTATCGTAACGACTATTATAATATATCAAAATCGGAGCTCGTCTCGATCCATACAATAATTAATGGCCTAGCATTGGAACCTGATTTCTGTACCCAAATTCCATCGTTTACAAAACTTATCGAGGGATTTAGGATTTTGTCGTAAATTTCGGGTTTACTTACTTTCGATTTGAATCAATAGAGCTGTAAATGAGATATTGGATCCGACAAATGTTTCTTTATTTATTTGGTCAATAAATCTGTATTCTTCCTGAAAAACTCTGGGAGTAGAAAAAGAAAGGGGCTAGTTTTCATAATTTAAAAAATAACAAAACATTTGATGAATCAGACTTCCAACATCAAATGACCATAACTTTTGACTGGGGTATCTTAACGACTATTATAATATATCAAATCGGAGCTCGTCTCGATCCATACAATAATTGTTGGCCTCGGAATGGGACCTGATTTCTGTACCCAAATTCCATCGTTTACATAACTTATCGAGTGTTTTAAGATTTTGTCGTAAATTTGCGGTTTACTTACCTTCGATATGATTTAATAGAGCTGTCAATGAGATATTGGTTCCGACAAAGGTTTCTTTATTTATTTGGTCATTAAATCTGAATTCTTCCTAAAAAAACTATGGGAGCAGAAAAAGAAAGGGGCTAGTTTTCATAATTTAAAAAATAACAAAACATTTGATGAATCAGACTTCCAACATCAAATGACCATAACTTTTGACTGGGGTATCGTAACGACTATTGTAATATATCAAATTCGGAGCTTGTCTCGATCCATACAATAATTGTTGGCCTCGGAATGGAAGCTGATTTCTGTACCCAAATTCCATCGTTTACATAACTTATCGAGGGTTTTAAGATTTTGTCGTAAATTTGCGGTTTACTTACCTTCGATTTGAATCAATAGAGCTGTAAATGAGATATTGGATCCGACAAAGGTTTCTTTATTTATTTGGTCATTAAATCTGTATTCTTCCTAAAAACGTATGGGAGCAGAAAAAGAAAGGGGCTAGTTTTCATAATTTAAAAAATAACAAAACATTTGATGAATCAGACTTCCAACATCAAATGACCATAACTTTTGACTGGGGTATCGTAACGACTATTGTAATATATCAAATTCGGAGCTTGTCTCGATCCATACAATAATTGTTGGCCTCAGAATGGAACCTGATTTCTGTACCCAAATTCCATCGTTTACATAACTTATCGAGGGTTTTAAGATTTTGTCGTAAATTTGCGGTTTACTTACCTTCGATTTGAATCAATAGAGCTGTAAATGAGATATTGGATCCGACAAAGGTTTCTTTATTTATTTGGTCATTAAATCTGTATTCTTCCTAAAAACGTATGGGAGCAGAAAAAGAAAGGGGCTAGTTTTCAAAACTTTAAAAATACGAAAACATTTGACGATCAGACTTCCAACATCAAATGACCATAACTTTTAACTGGGGTATCGTAATGACTATTATAATATATCAAAATCGGAGCTCGTCTCCATCCATACAATAATTGTTGGCCTCGGAATGGGACCTGATTTCTGTACCCAAATTCCATCGTTTACATAACTTATCGAGTGTTTTAAGATTTTGTCGTAAATTTGCGGTTTACTTACCTTCGATATGATTCAATAGAGCTGTCAATGAGATATTGGTTCCGACCAAAATTTCTTTATTTATTTGGTCATTAAATCTGAATTCTTCCTAAAAAACTATGGGAGCAGAAAAAGAAAGGGGCTAGTTTTCATAATTTCAAAAATAACAAAACATTTGATGAATTAGACTTCCAACATCAAATGACCATAACTTTGGACTCGGGTATCGTAATGACTATTATAATATATCAAAATCGGAGCTCGTCTCGATCCATACAATAATTGTTGGCCTAGCATTGGAACCTGATTTCTGTACCCAAATTCCATCGTTTACATAACTTATTGAGGGTTTTAAGATTTTGTCGTAAATTTGCGGTTTACTTACCTTCTATATGATTCAATAGAGCTGTCAATGAGATATTGGTTCCGACAAAGGTTTCTTTATTTATTTGGTCATTAAATCTGAATTCTTCCTAAAAAACTATGGGAGCAGAAAAAGAAAGGGGCTAGTTTTCATAATTTCAAAAATAACAAAACATTTGATGAATCAGACTTCCAACATCAAATGACCATAACTTTGGACTCGGGTATCGTAACGACTATTATAATATATCAAAATCGGAGCTCATCTCGATCCATACAATAATTGTTGGCCTAGCATTGGAACCTGATTTCTGTACCCAAATTCCATCGTTTACATAACTTATCGAGGGTTTTAGGATTTTGTCGTAAATTTGCGGTTTACTTACCTTCGATTTGAATCAATAGAGATGTAAATGAGATATTGGATCCGACAAAGGTTTCTTTATTTATTTGGTCATTAAATCTGTATTCTTCCTAAAAACGTATGGGAGCAGAAAAAGAAAGGGGCTAGTTTTCAAAACTTCAAAAATACGAAAACATTTGATGATCAGACTTCCAACATCAAATGACCATAACTTTTAACTGGGGTATCGTAATGACTATTATAATATATCAAAATCGGAGCTCGTCTCCATCCATACAATAATTGTTGGCCTAGTATTCGAACCTGATTTCTGTTCCCAAATTCCATCATTTACATAACTTCTCAAGGGTTTTAAGATTTTGTCGTAAAATTCAGGTTTACTTACCTTCGATTTTTCTTCAAATAGAGCCGTCAATGAGATATTGGTTCCGACAAAGATTTCTTTATTTATTTGGTCAATAAATCTGTATTCTACCTGAAAAACTATGGGAGCAGAAAAAGAAAGGGGCTAGTTTTCATAATTTCAAAAATAACAAAACATTTGATGAATCAGACTTCCAACATCAAATGACCATAACTTTTGACTGGGGTATCGTAACGACTATTGTAATATATCAAATTCGGAGCTTGTCTCGATCCATACAATAATTGTTGGCCTCGGAATGGAACCTGATTTCTGTACCCAAATTCCATCGTTTACATAACTTATCGAGGGTTTTAAGATTTTGTCGTAAATTTGCGGTTTACTTACCTTCGATTTGAATCAATAGTGCTGTAAATGAGATATTGGATCCGACAAAGGTTTCTTTATTTATTTGGTCATTAAATCTGAATTCTTCCTAAAAACGTATGGGAGCAGAAAAAGAAAGGGGCTAGTTTTCAAAACTTCAAAAATACGAAAACATTTGATGATCAGACTTCCAACATCAAATGACCATAACTTTTGACTGGGGTATCGTAACGACTATTATAATATATCAAAATCGGAGCTCGTCTCGATCCATACAATAATTAATGGCCTAGCATTGGAACCTGATTTCTGTACCCAAATTCCATCGTTTACAAAACTTATCGAGGGATTTAGGATTTTGTCGTAAATTTCGGGTTTACTTACTTTCGATTTGAATCAATAGAGCTGTAAATGAGATATTGGATCCGACAAATGTTTCTTTATTTATTTGGTCAATAAATCTGTATTCTTCCTGAAAAACTCTGGGAGTAGAAAAAGAAAGGGGCTAGTTTTCATAATTTAAAAAATAACAAAACATTTGATGAATCAGACTTCCAACATCAAATGACCATAACTTTTGACTGGGGTATCTTAACGACTATTATAATATATCAAATCGGAGCTCGTCTCGATCCATACAATAATTGTTGGCCTCGGAATGGGACCTGATTTCTGTACCCAAATTCCATCGTTTACATAACTTATCGAGTGTTTTAAGATTTTGTCGTAAATTTGCGGTTTACTTACCTTCGATATGATTTAATAGAGCTGTCAATGAGATATTGGTTCCGACAAAGGTTTCTTTATTTATTTGGTCATTAAATCTGAATTCTTCCTAAAAAAACTATGGGAGCAGAAAAAGAAAGGGGCTAGTTTTCATAATTTAAAAAATAACAAAACATTTGATGAATCAGACTTCCAACATCAAATGACCATAACTTTTGACTGGGGTATCGTAACGACTATTGTAATATATCAAATTCGGAGCTTGTCTCGATCCATACAATAATTGTTGGCCTCGGAATGGAAGCTGATTTCTGTACCCAAATTCCATCGTTTACATAACTTATCGAGGGTTTTAAGATTTTGTCGTAAATTTGCGGTTTACTTACCTTCGATTTGAATCAATAGAGCTGTAAATGAGATATTGGATCCGACAAAGGTTTCTTTATTTATTTGGTCATTAAATCTGTATTCTTCCTAAAAACGTATGGGAGCAGAAAAAGAAAGGGGCTAGTTTTCAAAACTTTAAAAATACGAAAACATTTGACGATCAGACTTCCAACATCAAATGACCATAACTTTTAACTGGGGTATCGTAATGACTATTATAATATATCAAAATCGGAGCTCATCTCCATCCATACAATAATTGTTGGCCTCGGAATGGGACCTGATTTCTGTACCCAAATTCCATCGTTTACATAACTTATCGAGTGTTTTAAGATTTTGTCGTAAATTTGCGGTTTACTTACCTTCGATATGATTCAATAGAGCTGTCAATGAGATATTGGTTCCGACCAAAATTTCTTTATTTATTTGGTCATTAAATCTGAATTCTTCCTAAAAAACTATGGGAGCAGAAAAAGAAAGGGGCTAGTTTTCATAATTTCAAAAATAACAAAACATTTGATGAATCAGACTTCCAACATCAAATGACCATAACTTTGGACTCGGGTATCGTAATGACTATTATAATATATCAAAATCGGAGCTCGTCTCGATCCATACAATAATTGTTGGCCTAGCATTGGAACCTGATTTCTGTACCCAAATTCCATCGTTTACATAACTTATTGAGGGTTTTAAGATTTTGTCGTAAATTTGCGGTTTACTTACCTTCGATTTTGCTTCAAATAGAGCCGTCAATGAGATATTGGTTCCGACAAAGGTTTCTTTATTTATTTGGTCAATAAATCTGTATTCTACCTGAAAAACTATGGGAGCAGAAAAAGAAAGGGGCTAGTTTTCATAATTTCAAAAATAACAAAACATTTGATGAATGAGACTTCCAACATCAAATGACCATAACTTTGGACTGTGGTATCGTAACGACTATTATAATATATCAAAATCGGAGCTCGTCTCGATCCATACAATAATTAATGGCCTAGCATTGGAACCTAATTTCTGTACCCAAATTCCATCGTTTACAAAACTTATCGAGGGTTTTAAGATTTTGTCGTAAATTTCGGGTTTACTTACTTTCGATTTGAATCAATAGAGCTGTAAATGAGATATTGGATCCGACAAAGGTTTCTTTATTTATTTGTTCAATAAATCTGTATTCTTCCTGAAAAACTATGGGAGCAGAAAAAGAAAGGGGCCAGTTTTCATAATTTAAAAAATAACAAAACATTTGATGAATCAGACTTCCAACATCAAATGACCATAACTTTTGACTGGGGTATCTTAACGACTATTATAATATATCAAATCGGAGCTCGTCTCGATCCATACAATAATTGTTGGCCTCGGAATGGGACCTGATTTCTGTACCCAAATTCCATCGTTTACATAACTTATGGAGTGTTTTAAGATTTTGTCGTAAATTTGCGGTTTACTTACCTTCGATATGATTCAATAGAGCTGTCAATGAGATATTGGTTCCGACAAAGGTTTCTTAATTTATTTTGTCATTAAATCTGAATTTTTCCTAAAAAACTATGGGAGCAGAAAAAGAAAGGGGCTAGTTTTCATAATTTCAAAAATAACAAAACATTTGATGAATCAGACTTCCAACATCAAATGACCATAACTTTGGACTCGGGTATCGTAACGACTATTATAATATATCAAAAAAGGAGCAAGTCTCGATCCATACAATAATTGTTGGCCTACCATTGGAACCTGATTTCTGTACCCAAATTCTATCGTTTACATAACTTATCGAGGGTTTTAAGATTTTGTCGTAAATTTCTGGTTTACTTACTTTCGATTTGAATCAAGAGAGCTGTAAATGAGATATTGGATCCGACAAAGGTTTCTTTATTTATTTGGTCAATAAATCTGTATTCTTCCTGAAAAACTATGGGAGCAGAAAAAGAAAGGGGCTAGTTTTCATAATTTAAAAAATACGAAAACATTTGATGATCAGAATTCCAACATCAAATGACCATAACTTTTAACTGGGGTATCGTAATGACTATTATAATATATCAAAATCGGAGCTCATCTCCATCCATACAATAATTGTTGGCCTAGTATTCGAACCTGATTTCTTTTCCCAAATTCCATCATTTACATAACTTCTCGAGGGTTTTAAGATTTTGTCATAAAATTCAGGTTTACTTACCTTCGATTTTGCTTCAAATAGAGCCGTCAATGAGATATTGGTTCCGACAAAGGTTTCTTTATTTATTTGGTCAATAAATCTGTATTCTACCTAAAAAACTATGGGAGCAGAAAAAGAAAGGGGCTAGTTTTCATAATTTCAAAAATAACAAAACATTTGATGAATGAGACTTCCAACATCAAATGACCATAACTTTGGACTGGGGTATTGTAACGACTATTATAATATATCAAAATCGGAGCTCGTCTCGATCCATACAATAATTAATGGCCTAGCATTGGAACCGGATTTCTGTACCCAAATTCCATCGTTTACAAAACTAATCGAGGGTTTTAAGATTTTGTCGTAAATTTCGGGTTTACTTACTTTCGATTTGAATCAAAAGAGCTGTAAATGAGATATTGGATCCGACAAAGGTTTCTTTATTTATTTGGTCAATAAATCTGTATTCTTCCTGAAAAACTATGGGAGCAGAAAAAGAAAGGGGCTAGTTTTCATAATTTAAAAAATAACAAAACATTTGATGAATCAGACTTCCAACATCAAATGACCATAACATTTGACTGGGGTATCTTAACGACTATTATAATATATCAAATCGGAGCTCGTCTCGATCCATATAATAATTGTTGGCCTCGGAATGGGACCTAATTTCTGTACCCAAATTCCATCGTTTACATAACTTATCGAGTGTTTTAAGATTTTGTCGTAAATTTGCGGTTTACTTACCTTCGATATGATTCAATAGAGCTGTCAATGAGATATTGGTTCGGACAAAGGTTTCTTTATTTATTTGGTCATTAAATCTGATTTCTTCCTAAAAAAACTATGGGAGCAGAAAAAGAAAGGGGCTAGTTTTCATAATTTAAAAAATAACAAAACATTTGATGAATGAGACTACCAACATCAAATGACCATAACTATTGACTGGGGTATCGTAACGACTATTGTAATATATCAAATTCGGAGCTTGTCTCGATCCATACAATAATTGTTGGCCTCGGAATGGAACCTGATTTCTGTACCCAAATTCCATCGTTTACATAACTTATCGAGGGTTTTAAGATTTTGTTGTAAATTTGCGGTTTACTTACCTTCGATTTGAATCAATAGAGCTGTAAATGAGATATTGGATCCGACAAAGGTTTCTTTATTTATTTGGTCATTAAATCTGTATTCTTCCTAAAAACGTATGGGAGCAGAAAAAGAAAGGGGCTAGTTTTCAAAACTCCAAAAATACGAAAACATTTGATGATCAGACTTCCAACATCAAATGACCATAACTTTTGACTGGGGTATCGTAATGACTATTATAATATATCAAAATCGGAGCTCATCTCCATCCATACAATAATTGTTGGCCTAGTATTTGAATCTGATTTCTGTTCCCAAATTCCATCATTTACATAACTTCTCGAGGGTTTTAAGATTTTGTCGTAAAATTCAGGTTTACTTACCTTCGATTTTGCTTCAAATAGAGCCGTCAATGAGATATTGGTTCCAACAAAGGTTTCTTTATTTATTTGGTCAATAAATCTGTATTCTACCTGAAAAACTATGGGAGCAGAAAAAGAAAGGGGCTAGTTTTCATAATTTCAAAAATAACAAAACATTTGATGAATGAGACTTCCAACATCAAATGACCATAACATTGGACTGGGGTATCGTAACGACTATTATAATATATCAAAATCGGAGCTCGTCTCGATCCATACAATAATTAATGGCCTAGCATTGGAACCTGATTTCTGTACCCAAATTCCATCGTTTACAAAACTTATCGAGGGTTTTAAGATTTTGTCGTAAATTTCGGGTTTACTTACTTTCGATTTGAATCAATAGAGCTGTAAATGAGATATTGGATCCGACAAAGGTTTCTTTATTTATTTGGTCAATAAATCTGTATTCTTCCTGAAAAACTATGGGAGCAGAAAAAGAAAGGGGCTAGTTTTCATAATTTAAAAAATAACAAAACATTTGATGAATCAGACTTCCAACATCAAATGACCATAACTTTTGACTGGGGTATCTTAACGACTATTATAATATATCAAATCGGAGCTCGTCTCGATCCATACAATAATTGTTGGCCTCGGAATGGGACCTGATTTCTGTACCCAAATTCCATCGTTTACATAACTTATCGAGTGTTTTAAGATTTTGTCGTAAATTTGCGGTTTACTTACCTTCGATATGATTCAATAGAGCTGTCAATGAGATATTGGTTCCGACAAAGGTTTCTTTATTTATTTGGTCATTAAATCTGAATTCTTCCTAAAAAACTATGGGAGCAGAAAAAGAAAGGGGCTAGTTTTCATAATTTCAAAAATAACAAAACATTTGATGAATGAGACTTCCAACATCAAATGACCATAACTTTGGACTCGGGTATCGTAACGACTATTATAATATATCAAAATCGGAGCTCGTCTCGATCCATACAATAATTGTTGGCCTAGCATTGGAACCTGATTTCTGTACCCAAATTCCATCGTTTACATAACTTATCGAGGGTTTTAAGATTTTGTCGTAAATTTGCGGTTTACTTACCTTCGATTTCAATCAATAGAGATGTAAATGAGATATTGGATCCGACAAAGGTTTCTTTATTTATTTGGTCATTAAATCTGTATTCTTCCTAAAAACGTATGAGAGCAGAAAAAGAAAGGGGCTAGTTTTCAAAACTTCAAAAATACGAAAACATTTGATGATCAGACTTCCAACATCAAATGACCATAACTTTTAACTGGGGTATCGTAATGACTATTATAATATATCAAAATCGGAGCTCGTCTCGATCCATACAATAATTGTTGGCCTCGGAATGGGACCTGATTTCTGTACCCAAATTCCATCGTTTACATAACTTATCGAGTGTTTTAAGATTTTGTCGTAAATTTGCGGTTTACTTACCTTCGATATGATTCAATAGAGCTGTCAATGAGATATTGGTTCCGACAAAAATTTCTTTATTTATTTGGTCATTGAATCTGAATTCTTCCTACAAAACTATGGGAGCAAAAAAAGAAAGGGGATAGTTTTCATAATTTCAAAAATAACAAAACATTTGATGAATCAGACTTCCAACATCAAATGACCATAAATTTTGACTGTGGTATCGTAACCACTATTATAATATATCAAATCGGAGCTCGTCTCGATCCATACAATAATTGTTGGCCTAGTATTCGAACCTGATTTCTGTTCCCAAATTCCATCATTTACATAACTTCTCGAAGGTTTTAAGATTTTGTCGTAAAATTCAGGTTTACTTACCTTCGATTTTTCTTCAAATAGAGCCGTCAATGAGATATTGGTTCCGACAAAGATTTCTTTATTTATTTGGTCAATAAATCTGTATTCTACCTGAAAAACTATGGGAGCAGAAAAAGAAAGAGGCTAGTTTTCATAATTTCAAAAATAACAAAACATTTGATGAATCAGACTTCCAACATCAAATGACCATAACTTTTGACTGGGGTATCTTAACGACTATTATAATATATCAAATCAGAGCTCGTCTCGATCCATACAATAATTGTTGGCCTCGGAATGGCTCCTGATTTCTGTACCCAAATTCCATCGTTTACATAACTTGTCGAGGGTTTTAAGATTTTGTCGTAAATTTGCAGTTTACTTACCATCGATATGATTCAATAGAGCTGTCAATGATATATTGGTCCCGACAAAGGTTTCTTTATTTATTTGGTCATTAAATCTGTATTTTTCCTAAAAAACTATGGGAGCAGAAAAAGAAAGGGGCTAGTTTTCATAATTTAAAAAATAACAAAACATTTGATGAATCAGACTTCCAACATCAAATGACCATAACTTTTACCTGGGGTATCGTAACGAATAATATAATATATCAAAATCGGAGCTCGTCTCCATCCATACAATAATTGTTGGCCTAGTATTTGAACCTGATTTCTGTTCCCAAATTCCATCGTTTACATAACTTCTCGAGGGTTTTATGATTTTGTCGTAAATTTCAGGTTTACTTACCTTCGATTTTTCTTCAAATAGAGCCGTCAATGAGATATTGGTTCCGACAAAGGTTTCTTTATTTATTTGGGCAATAAATCTGTATTCTTCCTGAAAAACTATGGGAGGAGAAAAAGAAAGGGGCTAGTTTTCATAATTTCAAAAATAACAAAACATTTGATGAATCAGACTTCCAACATCAAATGACCATAACTTTTGACTGGGGTATCGTAATGACTATTATAATATATCAAAATCGGAGCTCATCTCCATCCATAGAATAATTGTTGGCCTAGTATTTGAATCTGATTTCTGTTCCCAAATTCCATCATTTACATAACTTCTCGAGGGTTTTAAGATTTTGTCGTAAAATTCAGGTTTACTTACCTTCGATTTTGCTTCAAATAGAGCCGTCAATGAGATATTGGTTCCAACAAAGGTTTCTTTATTTATTTGGTCAATAAATCTGTATTCTACCTGAAAAACTATGGGAGCAGAAAAAGAAAGGGGCTAGTTTTCATAATTTCAAAAATAACAAAACATTTGATGAATGAGACTTCCAACATCAAATGACCATAACATTGGACTGGGGTATCGTAACGACTATTATAATATATCAAAATCGGAGCTCGTCTCGATCCATACAATAATTAATGGCCTAGCATTGGAACCTGATTTCTGTACCCAAATTCCATCGTTTACAAAACTTATCGAGGGTTTTAAGATTTTGTCGTAAATTTCGGGTTTACTTACTTTCGATTTGAATCAATAGAGCTGTAAATGAGATATTGGATCCGACAAAGGTTTCTTTATTTATTTGGTCAATAAATCTGTATTCTTCCTGAAAAACTATGGGAGCAGAAAAAGAAAGGGGCTAGTTTTCATAATTTAAAAAATAACAAAACATTTGATGAATCAGACTTCCAACATCAAATGACCATAACTTTTGACTGGGGTATCTTAACGACTTTTATAATATATCAAATCGGAGCTCGTCTCGATCCATACAATAATTGTTGGCCTCGGAATGGGACCTGATATCTGTACCCAAATTCCATCGTTTACATAACTTATCGAGTGTTTTAAGATTTTGTCGTAAATTTGCGGTTTACTTACCTTCGATATGATTCAATAGAGCTGTCAATGAGATATTGGTTCCGACAAAGGTTTCTTTATTTATTTGGTCATTAAATCTGAATTCTTCCTAAAAAACTATGGGAGCAGAAAAAGAAAGGGGCTAGTTTTCATAATTTCAAAAATAACAAAACATTTGATGAATGAGACTTCCAACATCAAATGACCATAACTTTGGACTCGGGTATCGTAACGACTATTATAATATATCAAAATCGGAGCTCGTCTCGATCCATACAATAATTGTTGGCCTAGCATTGGAACCTGATTTCTGTACCCAAATTCCATCGTTTACATAACTTATCGAGGGTTTTAAGATTTTGTCGTAAATTTGCGGTTTACTTACCTTCGATTTGAATCAATAGAGATGTAAATGAGATATTGGATCCGACAAAGGTTTCTTTATTTATTTGGTCATTAAATCTGTATTCTTCCTAAAAACGTATGAGAGCAGAAAAAGAAAGGGGCTAGTTTTCAAAACATCAAAAATACGAAAACATTTGATGATCAGACTTCCAACATCAAATGACAATAACTTTTAACTGGGGTATCGTAATGACTATTATAATATATCAAAATCGGAGCTCATCTCGATCCATACAATAATTGTTGGCCTCAGAATGGGACCTGATTTCTGTACCCAAATTCCATCGTTTACATAACTTGTCGAGTGTTTTAAGATTTTGTCGTAAATTTGCGGTTTACTTACCTTCGATATGATTCAATAGAGCTGTCAATGAGATATTGGTTCCGACAAAAATTTCTTTATTTATTTGGTCATTGAATCTGAATTCTTCCTAAAAAACTATGGGAGCAGAAAAAGAAAGGGGATAGTTTTCATAATTTCAAAAATAACAAAACATTTGATGAATCAGACTTCCAACATCAAATGACCATAAATTTTGACTGTGGTATCGTAACCACTATTATAATATATCAAATCGGAGCTCGTCTCGATCCATACAATAATTGTTGGCCTAGTATTCGAACCTGATTTCTGTTCCCAAATTCCATCATTTACATAACTTCTCGAAGGTTTTAAGATTTTGTCGTAAAATTCAGGTTTACTTACCTTCGATTTTTCTTCAAATAGAGCCGTCAATGAGATATTGGTTCCGACAAAGATTTCTTTATTTATTTGGTCAATAAATCTGTATTCTACCTGAAAAACTATGGGAGCAGAAAAAGAAAGGGGCTAGTTTTCATAATTTCAAAAATAACAAAACATTTGATGAATCAGACTTCCAACATCAAATGACCATAACTTTTGACTGGGGTATCTTAACGACTATTATAATATATCAAATCAGAGCTCGTCTCGATCCATACAATAATTGTTGGCCTCGGAATGGGTCCTGATTTCTGTACCCAAATTCCATAGTTTACATAACTTGTCGAGGGTTTTAAGATTTTGTCGTAAATTTGCAGTTTACTTACCATCGATATGATTCAATAGAGCTGTCAATGAGATATTGGTCCCGACAAAGGTTTCTTTATTTATTTGGTCATTAAATCTGTATTTTTCCTAAAAAACTATGGGAGCAGAAAAAGAAAGGGGCTAGTTTTCATAATTTAAAAATAACAAAACATTTGATGAATCAGACTTCCAACATCAAATGACCATAACTTTTACCTGGGGTATCGTAACGAATAGTATAATATATCAAAATCGGAGCTCGTCTCCATCCATACAATAATTGTTGGCCTAGTATTTGAACCTGATTTCTGTTCCCAAATTCCATCGTTTACATAACTTCTCGAGGGTTTTATGATTTTGTCGTAAATTTCAGGTTTACTTACCTTCGATTTTTCTTCAAATAGAGCCGTCAATGAGATATTGGTTCCGACAAAGGTTTCTTTATTTATTTGGTCAATAAATCTGTATTCTTCCTGAAAAACTATGGGAGGAGAAAAAGAAAGGGGCTAGTTTTCATAATTTCAAAAATAACAAAACATTTGATGAATCAGACTTCCAACATCAAATGACCATAACTTTTGACTGGGGTATCGTAACGACTATTATAATATATCAAAATCGAAGCTTGTCTCGATCCATACAATAATTGTTGGCCTAGCATTGGAACCTGATTTCTGTACCCAAATTCCATCGTTTACAAAACTTATCGAGGGTTTTAAGATTTTGTCGTAAATTTTCGGTTTACTTAATTTCGATTTGAATCAATAGAGCTGTAAATGAGATATTGGATCCGACAAAGGTTTCTTTATTTATTTGGTCCATAAATCTGTATTATTCCTAAAAAACTATGGGAGCAGAAAAAGAAAGGGGCTAGTTTTCATAATTTCAAAAATAACAAAACATTTTATGAATGAGACTTCCAACATCAAATGACCATAACTTTTGACTAGGGTATCGTAACGACTATTATAATATATCAAATCGGAGCTCGTCTTGATCCATACAATAATTGTTGGCCTCGGAATGGAACCTGATTTCTGTACCCAAATTCCATCGTTTGCATAACTTATCGAGGTGTTTAAGATTTTGTCGTAAATTTGCGGTTTACTTACCTTCGATGTGATTCAATAGACCTGTCAATGAGATATTGGTTCCGACAATGGTTTCTTTATTTATTTGGTCATTAAATCTGAATTCTTCCTAAAAAACTATGGGAGCAGAAAAAGAAAGGGGATAGTTTTCATAATTTCAAAAATAACAAAACATTTGATGAACCAGACTTCCAACATCAAATGACCATAAATTTTGACTGTGGTATCGTAACCACTATTATAATATATCAAATCAGAGCTCGTCTCGATCCATACAATAATTGTTGGCCTTGGAATGGGACCTAATTTCTGTACCCAAATTCCATCGTATACATAACTTATCGAGTGTTTTAAGATTTTGTCGTAAATTTGCGGTTTACTTACCTTCGATATGATTCAATAGAGCCGTCAATGAGATATTGGTTCCGACAAAGGTTTCTTTATTTATTTGGTCATTAAATCTGTATTCTTCCTAAAAACGTATGGGAGCAGAAAAAGAAAGGGGCTACGTTTTCAAAACTTCAAAAATACGAAAACATTTGATGATTAGACTTCGAACATCAAATGACCATAACTTTTAACTGGGGTATCGTAACGAATATTATAATATATCAAAATCGGAGCTCGTCTCCATCCATACAATAATTGTTGGCCTAGTATTTGAACCTGATTTCTGTTCCCAAATTCCATCGTTTACATAACTTCTCGAGGGTTTTATGATTTTGTCGTAAATTTCAGGTTTACTTACCTTCGATTTTGCTTCAAATAGAGCCGTCAATGAGATATTGGTTCCAACAAAGGTTTCTTTATTTATTTGGTCAATAAATCTGTATTCTTCCTGAAAAACTATGGGAGCAGAAAAAGAAAGGGGCTAGTTTTCATAATTTCAAAAATAACAAAACATTTGATGAATCAGACTTCCAACGTAAAATGACCATAACTTTGGATTGGGGTATCTTAATGACTATTATAATATATCAAATCGGAGCTCGTCTCGATCCATACAATAATTGTTGGCCTCGGAATGGGACCTGATTTCTGTACCCAAATTCCATCGTATACATAACTTATCGAGTGTTTTAAGATTTTGTCGTAAATTTGCGGTTTACTTACCTTCGATATGATTCAATAGAGCTGTCAATGAGATATTGGTTCCGACAAAGGTTTCTTTATTTATTTGGTCATTAAATCTGAATTCTTCCTAAAAAAACTATGGGAGCAGAAAAAGAAAGGGGCTAGTTTTCATAATTTAAAAAATAACAAAACATTTGATGAATCAGACTTCCAACATCAAATGACCATAACTTTTGACTGGGGTATCGTAACGACTATTGTAATATATCAAATTCGGAGCTTGTCTCGATCCATACAATAATTGTTGGCCTCGGAATGGAACCTGATTTCTGTACCCAAATTCCATCGTTTACATAACTTATCGAGGGTTTTAAGATTTTGTCGTAAATTTGCGGTTTACTTACCTTCGATTTGAATCAATAGAGCTGTAAATGAGATATTGGATCCAACAAAGGTTTCTTTATTTATTTGGTCATTAAATCTGTATTCTTCCTAAAAACGTATGGGAGCAGAAAAAGAAAGGGGCTAGTTTTCAAAACTCCAAAAATACGAAAACATTTGATGATCAGACTTCCAACATCAAATGACCATAACTTTTGACTGGGGTATCGTAAAGACTATTATAATATATCAAAATCGGAGCTCATCTCCATCCATACAATAATTGTTGGCCTAGTATTCGAACCTGATTTCTGTTCCCAAATTCCATCATTTACATAACTTCTCGAGGGTTTTAAGATTTTGTCGTAAAATTCAGGTTTACTTACCTTCGATTTTGCTTCAAATAGAGCCGTCAATGAGATATTGGTTCCGACAAAGGTTTCTTTATTTATTTGGTCAATAAATCTGTATTCTACCTGAAAAACTATGGGAGCAGAAAAAGAAAGGGGCTAGTTTTCATAATTTCAAAAATAACAAAACATTTGATGAATGAGACTTCCAACATCAAATGACCATAACTTTGGACTGGGGTATCGTAACGACTATTATAATATATCAAAATCGGAGCTCGTCTCGATCCATACAATAATTAATGGCCTAGCATTGGAACCTGATTTCTGTACCCAAATTCCATCGTTTACAAAACTTATCGAGGGTTTTAAGATTTTGTCGTAAATTTCGGGTTTACTTACTTTCGATTTGAATCAATAGAGCTGTAAATGAGATATTGGATCCGACAAAGGTTTCTTTATTTATTTGTTCAATAAATCTGTATTCTTCCTGAAAAACTATGGGAGCAGAAAAAGAAAGGGGCCAGTTTTCATAATTTAAAAAATAACAAAACATTTGATGAATCAGACTTCCAACATCAAATGACCATAACTTTTGACTGGGGTATCTTAACGACTATTATAATATATCAAATCGGAGCTCGTCTCGATCCATACAATAATTGTTGGCCTCGGAATGGGACCTAATTTCTGTACCCAAATTCCATCGTTTACATAACTTATGGAGTGTTTTAAGATTTTGTCGTAAATTTGCAATTTACTTACCTTCGATATGATTCAATAGAGCTGTCAATGAGATATTGGTTCGGACAAAGGTTTCTTAATTTATTTTGTCATTAAATCTGAATTTTTCCTAAAAAACTATGGGAGCAGAAAAAGAAAGGGGCTAGTTTTCATAATTTCAAAAATAACAAAACATTTGATGAATCAGACTTCCAACATCAAATGACCATAACTTTGGACTCGGGTATCGTAACGACTATTATAATATATCAAAAAAGGAGCAAGTCTCGATCCATACAATAATTGTTGGCCTACCATTGGAACCTGATTTCTGTACCCAAATTCCATCGTTTACATAACTTATCGAGGGTTTTAAGATTTTGTCGTAAATTTCTGGTTTACTTACTTTCGATTTGAATCAAGAGAGGTGTAAATGAGATATTGGATCCGACAAAGGTTTCTTTCTTTATTTGGTCAATAAATCTGTATTCTTCCTGAAAAACTATGGGAGCAGAAAAAGAAAGGGGCTAGTTTTCATAATTTAAAAAATACGAAAACATTTGATGATCAGAATTCCAACATCAAATGACCATAACTTTTAAGTGGGGTATCGTAATGACTATTATAATATATCAAAATCGGAGCTCATCTCCATCCATACAATAATTGTTGGCCTAGTATTCGAACCTGATTTCTTTTCCCAAATTCCATCATTTACATAACTTCTCGAGGGTTTTAAGATTTTGTCGTAAAATTCAGGTTTACTTACCTTCGATTTTGCTTCAAATAGAGCCGTCAATGAGATATTGGTTCCGACAAAGGTTTCTTTATTTATTTGGTCAATAAATCTGTATTCTACCTAAAAAACTATGGGAGCAGAAAAAGAAAGGGGCTAGTTTTCATAATTTCAAAAATAACAAAACATTTGATGAATGAGACTTCCAATATCAAATGACCATAACATTGGACTGGGGTATCGTAACGACTATTATAATATATCAAAATCGGAGCTCGTCTCGATCCATACAATAATTAATGGCCTAGCATTGGAACCTGATTTCTGTACCCAAATTCCATCGTTTACAAAACTTATCGAGGGTTTTAAGATTTTGTCGTAAATTTCGGGTTTACTTACTTTCGATTTGAATCAATAGAGCTGTAAATGAGATATTGGATCCGACAAAGGTTTCTTTATTTATTTGGTCAATAAATCTGTATTCTTCCTGAAAAACTATGGGAGCAGAAAAAGAAAGGGGCTAGTTTTCATAATTTAAAAAATAACAAAACATTTGATGAATCAGACTTCCAACATCAAATGACCATAACTTTTGACTGGGGTATCTTAACGACTATTATAATATATCAAATCGGAGCTCGTCTCGATCCATACAATAATTGTTGGCCTCGGAATGGGACCTGATTTCTGTACCCAAATTCCATCGTTTACATAACTTATCGAGTGTTTTAAGATTTTGTCGTAAATTTGCGGTTTACTTACCTTCGATATGATTCAATAGAGCTGTCAATGAGATATTGGTTCGGACAAAGGTTTCTTTATTTATTTGGTCATTAAATCTGATTTCTTCCTAAAAAAACTATGGGAGCAGAAAAAGAAAGGGGCTAGTTTTCATAATTTAAAAAATAACAAAACATTTGATGAATGAGACTTCCAACATCAAATGACCATAACTATTGACTGGGGTATCGTAACGACTATTGTAATATATCAAATTCGGAGCTTGTCTCGATCCATACAATAATTGTTGGCCTCGGAATGGAACCTGATTTCTGTACCCAAATTCCATCGTTTACATAACTTATCGAGGGTTTTAAGATTTTGTCGTAAATTTGCGGTTTACTTACCTTCGATTTGAATAAATAGAGCTGTAAATGAGATATTGGATCCGACAAAGGTTTCTTTATTTATTTGGTCATTAAATCTGTATTCTTCCTAAAAACGTATGGGAGCAGAAAAAGAAAGGGGCTAGTTTTCAAAACTCCAAAAATACGAAAACATTTGATGATCAGACTTCCAACATCAAATGACCATAACTTTTGACTGGGGTATCGTAATGACTATTATAATATATCAAAATCGGAGCTCATCTCCATCCATACAATAATTGTTGGCCTAGTATTCGAACCTGATTTCTGTTCCCAAATTCCATCATTTACATAACTTCTCGAGGGTTTTAAGATTTTGTCGTAAAATTCAGGTTTACTTACCTTCGATTTTGCTTCAAATAGAGCCGTCAATGAGATATTGGTTCCAACAAAGGTTTCTTTATTTATTTGGTCAATAAATCTGTATTCTACCTGAAAAACTATGGGAGCAGAAAAAGAAAGGGGCTAGTTTTCATAATTTCAAAAATAACAAAACATTTGATGAATGAGACTTCCAACATCAAATGACCATAACATTGGACTGTGGTATCGTAACGACTATTATAATATATCAAAATCGGAGCTCGTCTCGATCCATACAATAATTAATGGCCTAGCATTGGAACCTGATTTCTGTACCCAAATTCCATCGTTTACAAAACTTATCGAGGGTTTTAAGATTTTGTCGTAAATTTCGGGTTTACTTACCTTCGATTTTGCTTCAAATAGAGCCGACAATGAGATATTGGTTCCGACAAAGGTTTCTTTATTTATTTGGTCAATAAATCTGTATTCTTCCTGAAAAACTATGGGAGCAGAAAAAGAAAGGGGCTAGTTTTCATAATTTCAAAAATAACAAAACATTTGATGAATCAGACTTCCAACATCAAATGACCATAACTTTGGACTGGGGTATCTTAATGACTATTATAATATATCAAATCGGAGCTCGTATCGATCCATACAATAATTGTTGGCCTCGGCATGGGACATGATTTCTGTACCCAAATTCCATCGTATACATAACTTATCGAGTGTTTTAAGATTTTGTCGTAAATTTGCGGTTTACTTACCTTCGATATGATTCAATAGAGCCGTCAATGAGATATTGGTTCCGACAAAGGTTTCTTTATTTATTTGGTCAATAAATCTGTATTCTTCCTAAAATAACTATGGGAGCAGAAAAAGAAAGGGGGTAGTTTTCATTATTTCAAAAATAACAAAACATTTCATGAATGAGACTTCCAACATCAAATGACCATAACTTTGGACTGGGGTATCGTAACGACTATTATAATATATCAAAATCGAAGCTTGTCTCGATCCATACAATAATTGTTGGCCTAGCTTTGGAACCTGATTTCTGTACCCCAATTCCATCGTTTACAAAACTTATCGAGGTTTTTAAGATTTTGTCGTAAATTTCCGGTTTACTTAATTTCGATTTGAATCAATAGAGCTGTAAATGAGATATTGGATCCGACAAAGGTTTCTTTATTTATTTGGTCAATAAATATGTATTCTTCCTGAAAAACAATGGGAGCAGAAAAAGAAAGGGGCTAGTTTTCATAATTTCAAAAATAACAAAACATTTGATGAATCAGACTTCCAACATCAAATGACCATAACTTTTGACTAGGGTATCGTAACGACTATTATAATATATCAAATCGGAGCTCATCTCGATCCATACAATAATTGTTGGCCTAGTATTCGAACCTGATTTCTATTCCCAAATTCCATCATTTACATAACTTCTCGAAGGTTTTAAGATTTTGTCGTAAAATTCAGGTTTACTTACCTTCGATTTTTCTTCAAATAGAGCCATCAATGAGATATTGGTTCCGACAATGGTTTCTTTATTTATTTGGTCCATAAATCTGTATTATTCCTAAAAAACTATGGGAGCAGAAAAAGAAAGGGGCTAGTTTTCATAATTTCAAAAATAACAAAACATTTGATGAATGAGACTTCCAACATCAAATGACCATAACTTTTGACTAGGGTATCGTAACGACTATTATAATATATCAAATCAGAGCTCGTCTCGATCCATACAATAATTGTTGGCCTCGGAATGGAACCTGATTTCTGTACCCAAATTCCATCGTTTGCATAACTTAACGAGGTGTTTAAGATTTTGTCGTAAATTTGCGGTTTACTTACCTTCGATGTGATTCAATAGACCTGTCAATGAGATATTGGTTCCGACAATGGTTTCTTTATTTATTTGGTCATTAAATATGTATTCTTCCTAAAAAACTATTAGAGCAGAAAAAGAAAGGGGCATGTTTTCATAATTTCAAAAATAACAAAACATTTGATGAATCAGACTTCCAACATCAAATGACCATAAATTTTTACTGGGGTATCGTAACGACTATTATAATATATCAAAATCGGAGCTCGTCTCCATCCATACAATAATTGTTGGCCTAGTATTGGAACCTGATTTCTATTCCCAAATTAGATCGTTTACATAACTTATCGAGGATTTTAAGATTTTGTCGTAAATTTCAGGTTTACTTACCTTCGATTTTGCTTCAATACAGCCGTCAATGAGATATTGGTTCCAAAAAAGGTTTCTTTATTTATTTCGTCATTAAATCTATATTCTTCCTAAAAACGTATGGGAGCAGAAACAGAAAGGGGCTAGTTTTCAAAACTTGAAAAATACGAAAACATTTGATGTATCAGACTTCCAACATCAAATGACCATAACTTTTAACTGGGGTATCGTAACGACTATTATAATATATCAAAATCGGAGCTCGTCTCCATCCATACAATAATTGTTGGCCTAGTATTGGAACCTGATTTCTGTTCCCAAATTCCATCGTTTACATAACTTCTCGAGGGTTTTATGATTTTGTCGTAAATTTCAGGTTTACTTACCTTCGATTTTGCTTCAAATAGAACCGTCAATGAGATATTGGTTCCGACAAAGGTTTCTTTATTTATTTGTTCAATAAATCTGTATTCTTCTTGAAAAACTATGGGAGCAGAAAAAGAAAGGGGCTAGTTTTCATAATTTCAAAAATAACAAAACATTTGATGAATCAGACTTCCAACATCAAATGACCATAACTTTGGACTGGGGTATCTTAATGACTATTATAATATATCAAATCGGAGCTCGTCTCGATCCATACAATAATTGTTGGCCTCGGAATGGGACCTGATTTCTGTACCCAAATTCCATCGTATACATAACTTATCGAGTGTTTTAAGATTTTGTCGTAAATTTGCGGTTTACTTACCTTCGATATGATTCAATAGAGTCGTCAATGAGATATTGGTTCCGACAAAGGTTTCTTTATTTATTTGGTCAATAAATCTGTATTCTTCCTAAAAAAACTATGGGAGCAGAAAAAGAAAGGGGGTAGTTTTCATTATTTCAAAAATAACAAAACATTTGATGAATGAGACTTCCAACATCAAATGACCATAACTTTGGACTGGGGTATCGTAACGACTATTATAATATATCAAAATCGAAGCTTGTCTCGATCCATACAATAATTGTTGGCCTAGCATTGGAACCTGATTTCTGTACCCAACTTCCATCGTTTACAAAACTTATCGAGGGTTTTAAGATTTTGTCGTAAATTTCCGGTTTACTTAATTTCGATTTGAATCAATAGAGCTGTAAATGAGATATTGGATCCGACAAAGGTTTCTTTATTTATTTGGTCCATAAATCTGTATTATTCCTAAAAAACTATGGGAGCAGAAAAAGAAAGGGGCTAGTTTTCATAATTTCAAAAATAACAAAACATTTGATGAATGAGACTTCCAACATCAAATGACCATAACTTTTGACTAGGGTATCGTAACGACTATTATAATATATCAAATCAGAGCTCGTCTCGATCCATACAATAATTGTTGGCCTCGGAATGGAACCTGATTTCTGTACCCAAATTCCATCGTTTGCATAACTTATCGAGGTGTTTAAGATTTTGTCGTAAATTTGCGGTTTACTTACCTTCGATGTGATTCAATAGACCTGTCAATGAGATATTGGTTCCGACAATGGTTTCTTTATTTATTTGGTCATTAAATATGTATTCTTCCTAAAAAACTATTAGAGCAGAAAAAGAAAGGGGCATGTTTTCATAATTTCAAAAATAACAAAACATTTGATGAATCAGACTTCCAACATCAAATGACCATAAATTTTTACTGGGGTATCGTAACGACTATTATAATATATCAAAATCGGAGCTCTTCTCCATCCATACAATAATTGTTGGCCTAGTATTGGAACCTGATTTCTGTTCCCAAATTAGATCGTTTACATAACTTATCGAGGATTTTAAGATTTTGTCGTAAATTTCAGGTTTACTTACCTTCGATTTTGCTTCAATACAGCCGTCAATGAGATATTGGTTCCAAAAAAGGTTTCTTTATTTATTTCGTCATTAAATCTATATTCTTCCTAAAAACGTATGGGAGCAGAAACAGAAAGGGGCTAGTTTTCAAAACTTGAAAAATACGAAAACATTTGATGTATCAGACTTCCAACATCAAATGACCATAACTTTTAACTGGGGTATCGTAACGACTATTATAATATATCAAAATCGGAGCTCGTCTCCATCCATACAATAATTGTTGGCCTAGTATTGGAACCTGATTTCTGTTCCCAAATTCCATCGTTTACATAACTTCTCGAGGGTTTTATGATTTTGTCGTAAATTTCAGGTTTACTTACCTTCGATTTTGCTTCAAATAGAGCCGTCAATGAGATATTGGTTCCGACAAAGGTTTCTTTATTTATTTGGTCAATAAATCTGTATTCTTCTTGAAAAACTATCTGAGCAGAAAAAGAAAGGGGCTAGTTTTCATAATTTCAAAAATAACAAAACATTTGATGAATCAGACTTCCAACATCAAATGACCATAACTTTGGACTGGGGTATCTTAATGACTATTATAATATATCAAATCGGAGCTCGTCTCGATCCATACAATAATTGTTGGCCTAGCATTGGAACCTGATTTCTGTACCCAAATTCCATCGTTTACATAACTTATCGAGGGTTTTAAGATTTTGTCGTAAATTTCCGGTTTACTTACTTTCGATTTGAATCCATTGAGCTGTAAATGAAATATTGGATCCGACAAAGGTTTCTTTATTTATTTGGTCAATAAATCTGTATTCTTCCTGAAAAACTATGGGAGTAGAAAAAGAAAGGGGCTAGTTTTCATAATTTCAAAAATAACAAAACATTTGATGAATCAGACTTCCAACATCAAATGACCATAACTTTTGACTGGGGTATCGTAACGATTATTATAATATATCAAATCGGAGCTCGTCTCGATCCATACAATAATTGTTGGCATCCGAACGGAACCTGATTTCCGTACCCAAATTCCATTGTTTACATAACTTATCAAGGGTTTTAATATTTTGTCGTAAATTTGCGGTTTACTTACCTTCGATATGATTCAATAGCGCTGTCAATGAGATATTGGTTCCGACAAAGGTTTCTTTATTTATTTGGTCAATAAATCTGTATTCTTCCTAAAAACGTATGGGAGCAGAAACAGAAAGGGTCTAGTTTTTAAAACTTCAAAAATACGAAAACATTTGATGATCAGACTTCAAACATCAAATGACCATAACTTTTGACTGGGGTATCTTAACGACTATTATAATATATCAAATCGGAGCTCGTCTCGATCTATACAATAATTGTTGGCATCGGAATGGAACCTGATTTCCGTACCCATATTCCATCGTTTACATAACTTATCGAGGGTTTGAAGATTTTGTCGTAAATTTCCGGTTTACTTACTTTCGATTTGAATAAATAGAGCTGTAAATGAGATATTGGATCCAACGAAGGTTTCTTTATTTATTTGGTCAATAAATCTGTATTGTTCCTGAAAAACAATGGGAGCAGAAAAAGAAAGGGGCTAGTTTTCATAATTTCAAAAATAAAAAAACATTTGATGAATCAGACTTCCAACATCAAATGACCATAACTTTTGACTGAGGTATCGTAACACTATTATAATATATCAAATCGGAGCTCGTCTCGATCCATACAATAATTGTTGGCATCCGAATGGAACCTGATTTCCGTACCCAAATTCCATCGTTTACATAACTTATCAAGGGTTTTAAGATTTTGTCGTAAATTTGCGGTTTACTTACCTTCGATATGATTCAATAGCGCTGTCAATGAGATATTGGTTCTGACAAAGGTTTCTTTATTTATTTGGTCATTAAATCTGTATTCTTCCTAAAGACGTATGGGAGCAGAAAAAGAAAGGGGCTAGTTTTCAAAACTTCAAAAATACGAAAACATTTGATGATCAGACTCCCAACATCAAATGACCATAACTTTTAACTAGGGAATCGTAACGACTATTATAATATATCAAAATCGGAGCTCGTCTTCATCCATACAATAATTGTTGGCCTAGTATTGGAACCTCATTTATGTTCCCAAATTCCATCGTTTACATAACTTATCGAGGGTTTTAAGATTTTGTCGTAAATTTCAGATTTACTTACCTCCGATTTTGCATCAATAGAGCCGTCAATGAGATATTGGTTGCGAAAAAGGTTTCTTTATTTATTTGGTCATTAAATCTGTATTCTTCCTAAAAACGTATGGGAGCAGAAACAGAAAGGGGCTAGTTTTCAAAACTTCAAAAATACGAAATATTTGATGTATCAGACTTCCAACATCAAATGACCATAACTTTTAACTGGGGTATCGTAACGACTATTATAATATATCTAAATCGGAGCTCGTCTCGATCCATACAATAATTGTTGGCCAAGCATTGGAACCTGATTTCTGTACCCAAATTCCATCGTTTACATAACTTATCTAGGGTTTTAAGATTTTGTCGTAAATTTCCGGTTTACTTACTTTCGATTTGAATCAATAGAGCTGTAAATGAGATATTGAATCCGACAAAGGTTTCTATATTTATTTGGTCATTAAATCGGTATTCTTCCTAAAAAACAATGGGAGCAGAAAAAGAAAGGGGCTAGTTTTCAAAACTTCAAAAATACGAAAACATTTGATGATTAGACATCCAACATCAAATGACCATAACTTTTAACTGGGGTATCGTAACGACTATTATAATATATCAAAATCGGAGCTCGTCTCCATCCATACAATAATTGTAGGCCTAGTATTGGAACCTGATTTCTGTTCCCAAATTCCATCGTTTACAAAACTTATCGAGGGTTTTAAGATTTTGTCGTAAATTTCCGGTTTACTTAATTTCGATTTGAATCAATAGAGCTGTAAATGAGATATTGGATCCGACAAAGGTTTCTTTATTTATTTGGTCCATAAATCTGTATTATTCCTAAAAAACTATGGGAGCAGAAAAAGAAAGGGGCTAGTTTTCATAATTTCAAAAATAACAAAACATTTGATGAATGAGACTTCCAACATCAAATGACCATAACTTTTGACTAGGGTATCGAAACGACTATTATAATATATCAAATCAGAGCTCGTCTCGATCCATACAATAATTGTTGGCCTCGGAATGGAACCTGATTTCTGTACCCAAATTCCATCGTTTGCATAACTTATCGAGGTGTTTAAGATTTTGTCGTAAATTTGCGGTTTACTTACCTTCGATGTGATTCAATAGACCTGTCAATGAGATATTGGTTCCGACAATGGTTTCTTTATTTATTTGGTCATTAAATATGTATTCTTCCTAAAAAACTATTAGAGCAGAAAAAGAAAGGGGCATGTTTTCATAATTTCAAAAATAACAAAACATTTGATGAATCAGACTTCCAACATCAAATGACCATAAATTTTTACTGGGGTATCGTAACGACTATTATAATATATCAAAATCGGAGCTCGTCTCCATCCATACAATAATTGTTGGCCTAGTATTGGAACCTGATTTCTGTTCCCAAATTAGATCGTTTACATAACTTATCGAGGATTTTAAGATTTTGTCGTAAATTTCAGGTTTACTTACCTTCGATTTTGCTTCAATACAGCCGTCAATGAGATATTGGTTCCAAAAAAGGTTTCTTTATTTATTTCGTCATTAAATCTATATTCTTCCTAAAAACGTATGGGAGGAGAAACAGAAAGGGGCTAGTTTTCAAAACTTGAAAAATACGAAAACATTTGATGTATCAGACTTCCAACATCAAATGACCATAACTTTTAACTGGGGTATCGTAACGACTATTATAATATATCAAAATCGGAGCTCGTCTCCATCCATACAATAATTGTTGGCCTAGTATTGGAACCTGATTTCTGTTCCCAAATTCCATCGTTTACATAACTTCTCGAGGGTTTTATGATTTTGTCGTAAATTTCAGGTTTACTTACCTTCGATTTTGCTTCAAATAGAGCCGTCAATGAGATATTGGTTCCGACAAAGGTTTCTTTATTTATTTGGTCAATAAATCTGTATTCTTCTTGAAAAACTATGGGAGCAGAAAAAGAAAGGGGCTAGTTTTCATAATTTCAAAAATAACAAAACATTTGATGAATCAGACTTCCAACATCAAATGACCATAACTTTGGACTGGGGTATCTTAATGACTATTATAATATATCAAATCGGAGCTCGTCTCGATCCATACAATAATTGTTGGCCTAGCATTGGAACCTGATTTCTGTACCCAAATTCCATCGTTTACATAACTTATCGAGGGTTTTAAGATTTTGTCGTAAATTTCCGGTTTACTTACTTTCGATTTGAATCCATAGAGCTGTAAATGAAATATTGGATCCGACAAAGGTTTCTTTATTTATTTGGTCAATAAATCTGTATTCTTCCTGAAAAACTATGGGAGTAGAAAAAGAAAGGGGCTAGTTTTCATAATTTCAAAAATAACAAAACATTTGATGAATGAGACTTCCAACATAAAATGACCATAACTTTTGACTGGGGTATCGTAACGATTATTATAATATATCAAATCGGAGCTCGTCTCGATCCATACAATAATTGTTGGCATCCGAACGGAACCTGATTTCCGTACCCAAATTCCATTGTTTACATAACTTATCAAGGGTTTTAATATTTTGTCGTAAATTTGCGGTTTACTTACCTTCGATATGATTCAATAGCGCTGTCAATGAGATATTGGTTCCGACAAAGGTTTCTTTATTTATTTGGTCAATAAATCTGTATTCTTCCTAAAAACGTATGGGAGCAGAAACAGAAAGGGTCTAGTTTTTAAAACTTCAAAAATACGAAAACATTTGATGATCAGACTTCAAACATCAAATGACCATAACTTTTGACTGGGGTATCTTAACGACTATTATAATATATCAAATCGGAGCTCGTCTCGATCTATACAATAATTGTTGGCATCGGAATGGAACCTGATTTCCGTACCCAAATTCCATCGTTTACATAACTTATCGAGGGTTTGAAGATTTTGTCGTAAATTTCCGGTTTACTTACTTTCGATTTGAATAAATAGGGCTGTAAATGAGATATTGGATCCAACGAAGGTTTCTTTATTTATTTGGTCAATAAATCTGTATTGTTCCTGAAAAACAATGGGAGCAGAAAAAGAAAGGGGCTAGTTTTCATAATTTCAAAAATAAAAAAACATTTGATGAATCAGACTTCCAACATCAAATGACCATAACTTTTGACTAGGGTATCGTAACGACTATTATAATATATCAAATCGGAGCTCGTCTCGATCCATACAATAATTGTTGGCATCCGAATGGAACCTGATTTCCGTACCCAAATTACATCGTTTACATAACTTATCAAGGGTTTTAAGATTTTGTCGTAAATTTGCGGTTTACTTACCTTCGATATGATTCAATAGCGCTGTCAATGAGATATTGGTTCTGACAAAGGTTTCTTTATTTATTTGGTCATTAAATCTGTATTCTTCCTAAAGACGTATGGGAGCAGAAAAAGAAAGGGGCTAGTTTTCAAAACTTCAAAAATACGAAAACATTTGATGATCAGACTCCCAACATCAAATGACCATAACTTTTAACTAGGGAATCGTAACGACTATTATAATATATCAAAATCGGAGCTCGTCTTCATCCATACAATAATTGTTGGCCTAGTATTGGAACCTGATTTCTGTTCCCAAATTAGATCGTTTACATAACTTATCGAGGGTTTTAAGATTTTGTCGTAAATTTCAGATTTACTTACCTCCGATTTTGCATCAATAGAGCCGTCAATGAGATATTGGTTGCGAAAAAGGTTTCTTTATTTATTTGGTCATTAAATCTGTATTCTTCCTAAAAACGTATGGGAGCAGAAACAGAAAGGGGCTAGTTTTCAAAACTTCAAAAATACGAAATATTTGATGTATCAGACTTCCAACATCAAATGACCATAACTTTTAACTGGGGTATCGTAACGACTATTATAATATATCTAAATCGGAGCTCGTCTCGATCTATACAATAATTGTTGGCCAAGCATTGGAACCTGATTTCTGTACCCAAATTCCATCGTTTACATAACTTATCTAGGGTTTTAAGATTTTGTCGTAAATTTCCGGTTTACTTACTTTCGATTTGAATCAATAGAGCTGTAAATGAGATATTGAATCCGACAAAGGTTTCTATATTTATTTGGTCATTAAATCGGTATTCTTCCTAAAAAACAATGGGAGCAGAAAAAGAAAGGGGCTAGTTTTCAAAACTTCAAAAATACGAAAACATTTGATGATTAGACATCCAACATCAAATGACCATAACTTTTAACTGGGGTATCGTAACGACTATTATAATATATCAAAATCGGAGCTCGTCTCCATCCATACAATAATTGTAGGCCTAGTATTGGAACGTGATTTCTGTTCCCAAATTCCATCGTTTACATAACTTCTCGAGGGTTTTAAGATTTTGTCGTAAATTTCAGGTTTACTTACCTTCGATTTTGCTTCAAACAGAGCCGTCAATGAGGTATTGGTTCCGACAAAGGTTTCTTTATTTATTTGGTCAATAAATCTGTATTCTTCCTGAAAAACTATTGGAGCAGAAAAAGAAAGGGGCTAGTTTTCATAATTTAAAAAATAACAAAACATTTGATGAATCAGACTTCCAACATCAAATGACCACAACTTTTGACTGGGGTATCTAAACGACTATTATAATATATCAAATCGGAGCTCGTCTCGATCCATACAATAATTGTTGGCATCCGAATGGAACCTGATTTCCGTACCCAAATTACATCGTTTACATAACTTATCAAGGGTTTTAAGATTTTGTCGTAAATTTGCGGTTTACTTACCTTCGATATGATTCAATAGCGCTGTCAATGAGATATTGGTTCTGACAAAGGTTTCTTTATTTATTTGGTCATTAAATCTGTATTCTTCCTAAAGACGTATGGGAGCAGAAAAAGAAATGGGCTAGTTTTCAAAACTTCAAAAATACGAAAACATTTGATGATCAGACTCCCAACATCAAATGACCATAACTTTTAACTAGGGAATCGTAACGACTATTATAATATATCAAAATTGGAGCTCGTCTCCATCCATACAATAATTGTTGGCCTAGTATTGGAACCTAATATCTGTACCCAAATTCCATCGTTTACATAACTTATCGAAGGTTTTAAGATTTTGTCGTAAATTTGCGGTTTACTTACCTTCGATTTGAATCAATAGAGCTGTAAATGAGATATTGTATCCGACAAAGGTTTCTTTACTTATTTGGTCATTAAATCTGTATTCTTCCTAAAAACGTATGGGAGCAGAAAAAGAAAGGGGCTAAGTTTTCAAAACTTCAAAAATACGAAAACATTTGATGATCAAACTTCCAACATCAAATGACCATAACTTTTAACTGGGGTATCGTAATGACTATTATAATATATCAAAATCGGAGCTCGTCTCCATCCATACAATAATTGTTGGCCTAGTATTCGAACCTGATTTCTGTTCCCAAATTCCATCATTTACATAACTTCTCGAGGGTTTTAAGATTTTGTCGTAAATTTCAAGTTTACTTACCTTCGATTTTGCTTCAAATAGAGCCGTCAATGAGATATTGGTTCCAACAAAGGTTTCTTTATTTATTTGGTCAATAAATCTGTATTCTTCCTGAAAAACTATGGGAGCAGAAAAAGAAAGGGGCTAGTTTTCATAATTTCAAAAATAACAAAACATTTGATGAATCAGACTTCCAACATCAAATGACCATAACTTTTGACTGGGGTAACTTAACGACTATTATAATATATCAAATCGGAGCTCGTCTCGATCCATACAATAATTGTTGGCCTCGGAATGGGACCTGATTTTTGTACCCAAATTCCATCGTATACATAACTTATCGAGTGTTTTAAGATTTTGTCGTAAATTTGCGGTTTACTTACCTTCGATATGATTCAATAGAGCCGTCAATGAGATATTGGTTCCGACAAAGGTTTCTTTATTTATTTGGTCAATAAATCTGTAATCTTCCTAAAAAAACTATGGGAGCAGAAAAAGAAAGGGGCTAGTTTTCATAATTTCAAAAATAACAAAACATTTGATGAAAGACTTCCAACATCAAATGACCATAACTTTGGACTGGGGTATCGTAACGACTATTATAATATATCAAAATCGGAGCTTGTCTCGATCCATACAATAATTGTTGGCCTAGCATTGGAACCTGATTTCTGTACCCAAATTCCATCGTTTACAAAACATATCGAGGGTTTTAAGATTTTGTCGTAAATTTCCGGTTGACTTAATTTCGATTTGAATCAATAGAGCTGTAAATGAGATATTGGATCCGACAAAGGTTTCTTTATTTATTTGGTCCATAAATCTGTATTCTTCCTAAAAAACTATGGGAGCAGAAAAAGAAAGGGGCTAGTTTTCATAATTTCAAAAATAACAAAACATTTGATGAATTAGACTTCCAACATCAAATGACCATAACTTTTGACTGGGGTATCGTAACGACTATTATAATATATCAAATGGGAGCTCGTCTCGATCCATACAATAATTGTTGGCCTCGGAATGGAACCTGATTTCTGTACCCAAATTCCATCGTTTACATAACTGATGAACGAAAACCGGCATCGCCGATTCCCGCAAATACTTTGGTTTTAATATTTATAAAACTCTCGCAAGTGCACGAATCATTTCGTAGAAAATGATAAGTATACTCCCAAGGTCGATCTAAGGAAGGAATGTATGTGGTTTTTAACTTATTATTCAACCTTTTAAAAACGAAATTAAATCCTAAACATCCTGTCACGATAGTTTGGTTTTTGTGTTCCTAATCTAATAACATAAAATAAAACATATATACAGATTAATTAAATATAATCTAAAATCATAAAAATAAACATAGATACAAATTCAAATAATTATCTAGAAATAAACATATATACGGATTCAATAAATGTTCATGCAAATTTTTATCATTTATATTAGCGGAGTATTTATGGATATAATAACTAAATTAATTATGCTTGCTCATATTAACTAGGTTATTAAAGATATAAATTGATATTTTATTGATTCTCTCTTTTTTATATAAATACCACCTTTGGTGGGGTTAGATATTCTTTGTTAACTAAACAAATCAATTAACACCTATGGGTGGGGTTGATAACTAATATGCTTAATTAAATTAATTCCTTTTTCTAAGAGATTGAAAATGAACCATTTAAATGCCACCTTTGGTGGGGTTAGACAATTTAAACATTATTCAAGGTGTCCAAATTAAACTTAAGAATTTAATTATCCGAGTACTAACTTTCAAGTTTTAAAACCACTATTGAAAACATGTTGTCAATACATTTTCACATAATAATTCTTATAAAAACTTTTGAAATAGAGTTTCACTCTAACTACCGGGCGATTGTACCAACAAATAAAAGAGCACTACTCTAAATTAGACCGGATAACTAAACCTTAAAATCTAATTTTCGGGTTTAAGTTTGTAATGAAAAATAATATATTTCTCTCTAACATTCTTAATATAAAATCTTGAATAAAAACAAAATCAATTCATTTTAAAGATTTTTACCTATTTAATATTTCGCAAGCATAACAACGTCGTTATTACATCATTTTTACTAAACAGCTAGCATAGTTAAATTTAACCACAGACAAGTTGAATATAACATGTAAGAATAAAGCATAAAAATAACTGTAAAGAAAATAAAATCCTTACAGAACTTCGACGCTATTCCCGTTGCTAGAAAGCCTCCGAGCGGAATTTGCACTTCCATATATTGAATCAAAAATCTAAATTATTACAAAAACATTACAAGTTCCTCTCAAAAAGAGAAGAACACTAAACCTAAGAGAATTGAACTAAAAACTAAGAGAAAAACTAAGAAAAGCTTAGAAACTTAGAAAGAAACTAAGAGAAACTAAAAACTAAGAAATGAGAGAAAGAAAGAAGAGAGAAGTGAGTTTTGAAGGTGTGATTTGAAGTGAATGGAAGGGGGGTATTTATAGGTGAGGATGGAGAGAAAAAATGAGTAAAAAAATGTTAAAAAAATATTAAAAAATGTAAAAACGCGTATTGGACTTGCTGATGTCATCAATGACGTCAGCATGACGTCACAGGGGCGGCTGCACGTGAAAAATGGGGCGAAAACGCGTTGGGCGCGCGGATGGGCGGCTGCTGGGCGCTGCGCGCGCGCGCTGGGGCTGTCGCTGCGCGCAGCTCGGCGCGCGTGAACAGTGCCAGCGCGCGCGGGCGCGCGCGGGATGGGGCGCGCGCGGCTGGGCGCTGGGGCGCGCGCGGCTGGGCGCTGGGGCGCTGGGCTGCGCGCACGGCCGGGCTACGACGCACGATTTCCGTCTTTTTGACATTTTTGACCTTTTCGACCCATTTCGTCCGATTTTTCCATGTTTGTTGACCTTTTCTCACTTATTTATTGATATATTTGTGATGTATTGCTTCAAATATTCCTCTTTAAGTCTTTACATTGCGTTTTTAAGCCAAAATACCTGAAAAACAATAAAAATACCCGTGATTCCGAAAAAGACAAATTTATATAAATATATGATAAAACATATAAATATATGTATTTTTAATCAATTAAGGTACATAAAATCATGGTTATTTTAGTGCTTTTTGAGCACTCATCACAACCCCCAACCAGCTTCTTGCTAGTCTCTTAGCAAGAGAAGCGATAAAAGCTAAAAATTAAACTATCCTAAATCACTTTCGTGGATTGAAACGGTTGCATTTAGCCTATGCAACAAGCCGTTAAACCCCTAGGTTGCCCTAGTGGACGAGTTTGAGTCTCGTGAGGGTTTTCAGTAATGATACCCACAAACATTGAACTAAATGTAAAGATAAAAACAATCAAATCAAAAATTAAAATTACAACACAATCAAAAATTAATTTAAGAGTAAAAGAACACAACATATCACAAAAATATCTCATACTTTTTAATCTCTTTTAAGATCATAATTGAAATCTCAAGCATAAGTTATTTTAATCTCTTTAAACAATCATGATTTTATTATAATAATTAGTCGAAAATCATTTTCATATTTCATTTCAAAAATGTATCAATTTAATTTTACCCAATTTCAGTGTCATGAATCAGTATTCGCTTCGACTCTATTCCTCACAAGTCAATACTCTCAAAGCACTGAATCCTATGGGTTCAAACACTCATACTAATTTATATGCGAAAGAGTTGATGTATAGAAATGAACTAATATGTTCGCATATGTATAAAGAATAAAGGCTCAAAGTGTTATTTTAACATTGATCTCATGAAAGGAATCGAATGTATAAATTATAAAGATATCATATACAAAAATTATTTTCATGCATAAATCAAACTCATTAAGAAAGAATTTCAAGATATATGCTTTAACAAATGAAGAAATTGCAATGACTTTTTAGGGAATTACTTCCTATATCTTTCTTTTGTAATTAGCCTTTACTCACAACTTTGTAGGCAATGTGGGTCATAGTATGTAGATGATACTATTTTTTTATCTCTCTATTTTTTTTTTTTTTTTTTTTTTTTTAGAGAGTCAACCCATGTACAGATTGTACATTTTTTTGGATTTTGGTGAGTGGTTAATTTTTTTGGCTTTTCTGTTTGATCTTGGTTTAGGTAACCCCAGATATGTCTTTTTGTTTTTGTAACAGTCATGCATAAATGAGATATAAGCATATACTATCAATTTCTACTCAAATCATTTAATCTAAGCAAAAATAATAATAAAAAATATATGATACTCTATTAAGATGAGAAAAAAATTCATACATTCAATGCTAATACCTATAGAGATCATCTAAACTTTTTGAATAAATAAGAAATGTGTTTGGAGTAGAAAAAATATATATTTCACTCTGAATAAAAGAAATTAGGCTCAAATTATATCTCACAAGGGTAGTCTCCACTAAAAAAAAATTCATAAACACCGATTTTGGGTTTAATATAATTTCCACATTTTATCAAGAAATACTAGTTATGACAAAAACTAACTAATTATCAAAAATAATTACAAAATATTTCATGATATGTTTTCAAAAATTAATCTAACAGTACCAAAGACTTTAACTATTTACTTAAATTTGATTTAAAGATATGATACATTTTTGTGATAATTTTTTTTTATATATAGCATGGTAACTTTCCACCACCCCCAACCTAGAACTTACATTGTCCTCAATGTAACAACTGCAAATTAAAGATAAAGAGAAAAGAGGAGAAAGATTACCTATTTCTTGAGAATGTGTAAGTAGTAATGAAGAAATGCAGGTGCATCCATCATATTCATCATTAAAGTGTATACAGACAGATCGCTGTGAACTTCTAACATCTCAACAAATATTTTAGTTTTAACAATTTTAAAAATTATTCACATACAAGTAAACTAAAATAAACAATAAAATTAAGTAAATAAAACAAATAACAAAAAAATTACCTAACATGATGGGTTGCCTCCCATCCAGCGCTTAGTTTAACGTCTTAGCAAGACGTATCTTTTTGGTGCTAAGGGTTACTCAGCCAAATGCAATCCATTTCAGCAATGTTGTTTGGTTCTTCCACATAAGGCTTGACACGATGGCCATTAACTTTGAACGTTTTTTGTGTCTTGGAGTCCAATAGTTCTACTACTCCATGTTCAGATACCTGAACTATTTTGAATGGTCCATCCCATCTTGATCTTAGCTTTCCTGGAAACAATCTCAAACGAGAGTTAAATAAAAGAACTTTCATTCCAGGGTGAAGAGTCTTAGGAACTAGCCTCTTGTCATGATAGCGCTTAGTACGCTCCTTGTATAATTTGGCATTCTCATAGGCTTCATTCCTAATTTCTTCCAACTCATGAAGCTGGAGTACTCGTTTTTCACCTGCTTTATCTAAATCCATGTTTAGCTCTTTAATTGCCCAATAAGCCTTGTGTTCAAGTTCAACTGGAAGGTGGCACGCTTTCCCAAAGATTAACCGGTAAGGGCTCATCCCAATAGGTGTTTTGTAAGCGGTACGGTATGCCCATAAGGCATCATTTAACTTAAATGCCCAATCCTTCCTTGAAGGACGCACAGTGCGTTCCAGTATTCCCTTGATTTGCCTATTACTTACTTCCACTAATCCGGAAGTTTGAGGATGATATGGAGTAGCTACCTTATGTGTGATGTTGTACTTGTTTAGTACTCCATCAAAGAGTTTGTTACAAAAATGGCTACCTCCATCACTTATTATAGCTCTAGGCGTTCCGAACCTACTGAATATGAAATCTTTCAAGAATTTCACAACAACATTAGCATCATTGGTTTTGGTGGGGATAGCTTCTACCCACTTGGACACATAATCCACAGCAACCAAAATGTATTGAAAACCATTAGATGGGGGAAAAGGACCCATAAAGTCAATCCCCCATACGTCAAAGAGTTCAACAACTAAATTAGATGTCAAAGGCATTTCATCTCTTTTGCTTATGTTTCCTGTTCTTTGACATCTATCACATTGTGCACAAAACATATGAGCATCTTTAAAAAGAGTGGGCCAAAAGAATCCAGACTGTAATATCTTACGGGCTGTCTTTTCTCCTCCAAAATGACCCCCACAATGAAGTTCATGACAAAAAGTCAGAATGCTCTTATGTTCTTCTTCAGGTACACATCTCTGGATGACTTGATCTTGACCAATCTTGTATAAATAAGGGTCATCCCAGAAATAGTCCTTAATAGTTTTAAAAAACCTTTTCTTCTCCTGATATGAAGTGTTAGGTCGCAAAACACCAGTGGCAAGATAGTTTACAATATCAGCGTACCATGGGTTCGGACCTATGAAAAATAACTGTTCATCAGGAAAGGTTTCAACTATATCGTCATTACTCTCATCTTTAAGAGAATTAAAGTCAGAAATCAACCTAGACAAATGGTCAGCTACTAAGTTTTCACTGCCTTTCTTATCCTTGATTTCTAGGTCAAATTCTTGTAAGAGTAAGACCCACCTGATTAACCTTGGCTTGGCATTTGGTTTACTTAATAGGTATCTTAAAGCAGCATGATCAGAATGCACAATCACTTTAGATCCTACTAAATAAGACCGAAATTTGTCTAAAGAGAATACTATAGCCAAGAATTCCTTTTCAGTGGTGGTGTAATTCATCTGGGCATCATTGAGTGTTTTGCTAGCATAGTAGATGACATGTAAACGCTTTTCCACTCTTTGTCCCAGGACTGCTCCTATTGCATAATCAGAAGCGTCACACATTATTTCAAAGGGTAAAGACCAGTTTGGTGCTATTATAACAGGGGTAGATGTGAGTTTATCTTTCAAGGTATTAAAGGAGGTAAGGCAGTCATTGTTGAAATCAAAATCAGCATCTTTGGATAGCAAGTTACATAATGGACGACTTATTTTAGAGAAATCTTTAATAAATCGTCTGTAGAATCCTGCATGTCCCAAGAAGCTTCTTATCCCCTTCACAGATGTAGGGGGAGGTAGTTTGGATATCAATTCAACTTTTGCCTTATCAACTTCAATACCCTTGTTTGAAATTATATGTCCTAAAACTATCCCTTGTTGAACCATAAAATGACTTTTCTCCCAACTAAGGGTTAGATTGCATTCAATGCATCTTTCTAAAACCAAAGTCAATTTATGTAAGCAATCATCAAATGAGTTCCCAAAGACAGAGAAATCGTCCATGAAAATCTCAATGAATTTTTCCACCATGTCCGAGAAAATGGATATCATGCATCTCTGGAACGTGGCAGGGGCATTGCATAACCCAAATGGCATTCTGCGAAAAGCAAATGTCCCAAAAGGACATGTAAATGTGGTCTTTTCCTGATCTTCTGGTGCTATGGGTACTTGATAATATCCAGACAGTCCATCCAAAAAACAGTAAAATTCGTGCCCAGCTAATCTTTCCAACATTTGATCAATGAATGGAAGAGGAAAGTGATCCTTTTTCGTATATAAATTTAGTTTCCTAAAATCTATACACATTCTCCATCCAGTGATTATTCTAGTGGGCACTAATTCACTTTTGTCATTCTTAACAACTGTTATCCCAGATTTCTTTGGTACCACATGCACTGGACTAACCCACTTACTATCTGCAATAGGGTAGATAATCCCTTCTTCTAATAATTTAAGAATTTCCTTCTTAACTACCTCTTGCATGTTTGGGTTTAGTCTTCTTTGGGCCTCTCGTACAGGTTTAGCACCGTCCTCCAAGTTGATCTTGTGCATACACATTGTTGGACTAATGCCTCTTATATCCCCTATACTCCAACCTATAGATTTCTTAAACTGTTTAAGCACTTTGATGAGTTCCTTTTCTTGTGGTTTGGTCAAGGTTGAAGAAATTATCACTGGATAAGTTTCCCCTTCTCCCAAAAACACATATTTTAAGTGCTCAGGTAAGTCTTTGAGTTCAAGTTCAGGTGGATTGGCCTCTTTAATAGATGAAGAACTGGGTAGATTTAAAAGTGTACTAGATTTTGTCATCACTTCATTATTGTCTAGTTGTTCAAGGTACCCCTTTATTTCCTCATCTACATCTTCTTCAACCTTTTCAAGTGTAAGAACGGTTTCAAGCTTGTCTTCTATTCTGGTTCGGAAAAAGGTGTTTTGGACAAGATTATCCAAAGGATCAACATCGAATATTTCATCGATGGCAGAAATAGAAGGGAAAGGTGAAGAATCAAAAACTTTAAAATGAACAGTCTCTCCTAAGACTGTCATTGTCAAATTTCCATCTTGGACATCAATAATAGTTTTAGTAGTTGCCATAAATGGTCTACCAAGCAATATTGTGTGCTATCTGTCCAATGCTGGATTTTCTTGCATATCCAGAACCACAAAGTCAACAGGTATTATCAGTTTGTCTACCTGTACCAAAACATCCTCAACTATTCCCTCTGGATATTTAAGAGATCTATCTGCAAGTTGAAGGGACATAGTTGTGGGTTTTAAATCCCCTAGATTGAGTTGTAAGAATATAGAGTAGGGCATCAAATTTATACTAGCACCTAAATCAAGCATTGCTTTAGCAACCTTCTTATCCCCCATAGTTATGTTTATAATAAAACTTCCAGGGTCTTTCAACTTAGGGGGTAGTTTGTGCTGAAGTACAGCGCTAGAAATTTCTGATACTACTACTCGTTCATTCTGTTCATACCTCCTTTTCTTAGTGTTCAATTCTTTGAAAAACTTGGCATATGAGGGCACATTCATGATCACTTCTAATAGTGGTAAATTGATATTTACTTTAGAGAGCATATTAAAAAGATCATTGAATTGCTTATCTTGTTTGGATTCTTTCAACCGGTGGGGAAAAGGTACTTGTATCTGGTGTGGTTCTGTTGTCTTTTGAATTTTGGGGGTGTCAGATGACCCCCCAATGAGTTTTTCAGAAGGCTTGTTAAGTTTAACACTTGTCTCTCCTTTTTGCGAGATTAGAATATCGCCTTCTTTGTTACCGGAACTACAAGGTAGATTGTTAGAGATTTCAGGTAAACTGGTATTGACTACCTTACCACTTCGAAGGGTTCTAACATCCTTTGCTTGTTCTGGTTGACTGGGCAACTTTCCTGGTTCTTTCTTTTGCATTTGTTCAGCCAGTTGCCCAACTTTAGATTCAATCCTTTTAACCGAAGCCTCCATGGTGTTCAACCTTTGATTAGTCATCAATTGGTTGTCACGACTAACTTGAATAAAAGCATTCAAGCTATCTTCTAAGGTTGGCTTAAAAGATTGGCTTGGTGGGTAAGGGTGGTTGTTATCTGACCTTAGTGTTGGATATTGGGTGTAGGCTGGGTGATTATAGGTGTTTGGATGATATCTTTGAAAAGATTGAACTTCCTCTATGGCATCGACACTAGAATCACAAGTATTTGAACAATTATGAGTACCATGCCCAATTGAACAACACACTTCACATACCTCTTGATTTGAAATTTGGTGGGAAGTGAGGAATTTCACTTGTTTAGTCAATTCAGCAAGTTGCAAGGTTATCTCATTATCAGAGCCGACTTCATTGACCTTTGCTTTCCTTCTACCACCTCTTTGTTGGGAATTAGAACCCAACAGCTCATAAAGATTATAGGTTTCCTCTGCGGTCTTTTCTCCTACAGCACCTCCAGCAGCATTATCAACCATGTATTGACTCTGTAGTGTCAATCCATCATAAAAGAATTGGTTTTGTAGCTGTAAGGGAAAGCTATGATTTTGACATTGAATGAAAAGGAGTTTGAATCGTTCCCAAGCTTCATGAAAGGGCTCTTCATTCATTTGAGAAAATGTTGCTATCTTTGTTCTTAGATCAACAGTCTTTTGATGGGAATAGAACCTACCCATAAAAATTTCATAGACTGCCTCCCAAGTTTTAAGAGAACCTGACTGTAGAGTAATGAACCATGACCAAGCTTTATCTTTGAGAGTGTAAGGAAAACACCTCATCCTAAGTTGATCTTCATTAATTGCATGTAGTGGAAAGGTTTGGACAATAGCATAGAATTCTCGAATGAAATGCAAAGGGTCTTCATTAGGGATACCGTAAAAGGAAGGCAACAAAGAATAATGAATCTTTTTCAATTCATAATTCCTTGCAGCCTCTTGTAATTGGATACCGGAAGTTACATTGCCAATGATTGGCATTGTATATTCTTTCATCTTTTTCCGCCTATCTTCAGCATCTCCCATGGTTGTTTGTAGTTGAAAATGATCCTCCTCCTATTGTGTATCAACATTTTGCTTTTAGTAGATATCTCTAAGAAATATGTATAACTTGATAAAACGTAAAAGCAAAAAGTGCAAGGAACCTAATATTTTTTTTTTTTTTTTTTTTTTTTAAATTTAAGCGAATGGACAGAATTTTTGAAACAAACGAATTTTATTTCATCTGAATTTTTATTACACGCAAACTAAAACAAAGGAAAATACAATAATGGGTGACCTCCCATACAGGACTAAAATTTAGCGTCTTCTAGTAAGACGTTGCTTGGAGATTGCAGAATGAAAAACTCAATGTCTCCTCTTCATTGAATTAGTCTTTGCCTTTTTGCAAATGTTCAACTAACTGTTCAACTTGAACTTCCACCTTTTTGATAGAAGCTTCCACAGAGTCCAACCGTTGATTGGTTTTAGATTGATTATCCCTACAGACTTGAATAAAAGAATTCAAGTTGTCCTCCAGGGTTGGTTTATTGGGAATGCTTCTTGGAATAGGTGGGTGGAATTGCTGACCTGCCTGGTTTGAGCCTTGAGTGAAAGGAGGGTTGTTTTGCCTCCAA
Organism: Hippophae tibetana; assembly: GCA_037013495.1. Lineage (NCBI taxonomy): Eukaryota > Viridiplantae > Streptophyta > Magnoliopsida > Rosales > Elaeagnaceae > Hippophae > Hippophae tibetana. The sequence goes on from CM072801.1 coordinate 82,938,842, forward strand.
GAGAAATTTGGATGACTTCTCCACCCAGGATTATAGGTATTTGAGTTGGGATCAAACCTTGGTCTCTGTTGATATGCTCCCAACACATTGACCTGTTCAGGTCCAGTTGTTTCTCCTTGATATGGACAGGCTTCAGTACCATGTCCCATGTTGCTATACAAACCATATTGATCATTATTGGTGTTGGTTTGTGTAGCGAGAAGGGCAACTTGCTTAGTCAGTTGAACAAGTTGTTGTTGAACTTCATTACTGGAGTCGATTTCATGAACTCCAGCTTTTCTCACTCGGGAGCTTTTCTGTTGGGAATTAGCACCCAACATCTCAAAGAGGTTATACGTCTCTGAGGCAGTCTTTTCTCCTATTGCTCCTCCTGCAGCGTTGTCGACAATGAACTGACATTGTTGTGTAAGTCCATCGTAAAAGAATTGGTTCTGCAACTGCAGGGGAAAGCTATGATGGGGACACTGAGTGAGAAACATCTTGAACCTATCCCAAGCTTCATGGAATGGTTCTCCATCCATCTGAGAGAAAGTAGCAATCTTTCCTCTCAACTCTGATGTTTTTTGATGGGAATAGAATTTTCCCATGAATTTATTGTAAATGTTACCCCATGTCATCAGAGAACCTGGGGGAAGTGACATCAACCAAGCTTTGGCCTTATCTTTTAGAGTGTAGGGAAAACATCTCATCCTAAGTTGATCCTCGTTTAGAATACCGAGGGGGAATGTTTGGACCGTAGCATAGAAATCTCTCATAAAGGAAAGAGAATCTTCATTAGGTAACCCATAAAAGGAAGGAAGCATAGAAAAATGAATATTTTTAAGGTCGTAATTCCGAGCAGCCTCCCCCAACTGGATAGCGGCAGTTGCCGTGCCTATTACCGGTCTTGCAAACTCTTTCATTGTGGTTTCCCTAATATGTTGGTTTTCCTCCATTTCTTTTGGTTCTAGTAAAGGATTAAGACTTGGTTCTATGTTTGGCTCAAAAACAGGTTGATGGGTAGAATCCAGTTTTGTTGACACTTGTTTAAATTTATGAAATTTATTTACATATGGTGTAAGGGGGTTTCCTAAGGATCTCCTACCACGCATAGACTATTGTAAACGTAAATTTAAAACTCCTGTCAACAAAATAAAAAAAATTTAGATAAAATTTACATGTTATTTTATACAAAACACTAAACAAAACTAGTTAAACTCTAAAAAAAAAAAGAAATTTTTTATTTTTTTATTTTTTTTTTTTTTATTTTTTTTTTGTAACATAATTAGTATTAACCAAGAGTGCTCCCAGGAAAGAATGGTGGTGCAAACGGCACCTTAAATACCATTCTCCTAGCCAGAGCAACGTTCCCAGGAAAGACTAGTGGCACAAAGGCTTCCAAGAACTAGTCTCCTAGACAGAACTCCCTTAGATTTTTACTTTTTATGTTATTTAGTTAATTAGGTATAAATTCAAGTAATGTTTTTTTTTTTTTTTTTTTTTTTTATGAACGGTAATTTTATTTTACTATTCACGCTATATAATGTCTTATTAACTTAAAACTTTTTTTTGAAATTTAAGTTTTTGAAATTTTTTTTTTTTTTTTTTTTTTTTTTATTAACAGTAATTTTATTTTACTATTCACGCTATATTATTTCTTATTAACTTCAAAATTTTTTGAATTTTAAATTTTAAAATTTTTTTTTTTTATTTTTTATTTTTACTATTCATGAACGGTAAAAAATTTTACTTCAAATTTCAAATTTCTAAATTATTTTACAATTAAAAAAATTATTATTATTTTTTATTTTTTTATTTATTTTTTTATTTTTTTATTTTTTTTTTATTTATTATGAATTTTGAAATTTGATTATTATTAAAATATCACAATTATTTACAGCACAAAAATGTTTTTAAAATTTTGATAAATAATTTAAAAACGCTATTCCTTCCCCGGCAACGGCGCCAAAAACTTGATGAACGAAAACCGGCATCGCCGATTCCCGCAAATACTTTGGTTTTAATATTTATAAAACTCTCGCAAGTGCACGAATCATTTCGTAGAAAATGATAAGTATACTCCCAAGGTCGATCTAAGGAAGGAATGTATGTGGTTTTTAACTTATTATTCAACCTTTTAAAAACGAAATTAAATCCTAAACATCCTGTCACGATAGTTTGGTTTTTGTGTTCCTAATCTAATAACATAAAATAAAACATATATACAGATTAATTAAATATAATCTAAAATCATAAAAATAAACATAGATACAAATTCAAATAATTATCTAGAAATAAACATATATACGGATTCAATAAATGTTCATGCAAATTTTTATCATTTATATTAGCGGAGTATTTATGGATATAATAACTAAATTAATTATGCTTGCTCATATTAACTAGGTTATTAAAGATATAAATTGATATTTTATTGATTCTCTCTTTTTTATATAAATACCACCTTTGGTGGGGTTAGATATTCTTTGTTAACTAAACAAATCAATTAACACCTATGGGTGGGGTTGATAACTAATATGCTTAATTAAATTAATTCCTTTTTCTAAGAGATTGAAAATGAACCATTTAAATGCCACCTTTGGTGGGGTTAGACAATTTAAACATTATTCAAGGTGTCCAAATTAAACTTAAGAATTTAATTATCCGAGTACTAACTTTCAAGTTTTAAAACCACTATTGAAAACATGTTGTCAATACATTTTCACATAATAATTCTTATAAAAACTTTTGAAATAGAGTTTCACTCTAACTACCGGGCGATTGTACCAACAAATAAAAGAGCACTACTCTAAATTAGACCGGATAACTAAACCTTAAAATCTAATTTTCGGGTTTAAGTTTGTAATGAAAAATAATATATTTCTCTCTAACATTCTTAATATAAAATCTTGAATAAAAACAAAATCAATTCATTTTAAAGATTTTTACCTATTTAATATTTCGCAAGCATAACAACGTCGTTATTACATCATTTTTACTAAACAGCTAGCATAGTTAAATTTAACCACAGACAAGTTGAATATAACATGTAAGAATAAAGCATAAAAATAACTGTAAAGAAAATAAAATCCTTACAGAACTTCGACGCTATTCCCGTTGCTAGAAAGCCTCCGAGCGGAATTTGCACTTCCATATATTGAATCAAAAATCTAAATTATTACAAAAACATTACAAGTTCCTCTCAAAAAGAGAAGAACACTAAACCTAAGAGAATTGAACTAAAAACTAAGAGAAAAACTAAGAAAAGCTTAGAAACTTAGAAAGAAACTAAGAGAAACTAAAAACTAAGAAATGAGAGAAAGAAAGAAGAGAGAAGTGAGTTTTGAAGGTGTGATTTGAAGTGAATGGAAGGGGGGTATTTATAGGTGAGGATGGAGAGAAAAAATGAGTAAAAAAATGTTAAAAAAATATTAAAAAATGTAAAAACGCGTATTGGACTTGCTGATGTCATCAATGACGTCAGCATGACGTCACAGGGGCGGCTGCACGTGAAAAATGGGGCGAAAACGCGTTGGGCGCGCGGATGGGCGGCTGCTGGGCGCTGCGCGCGCGCGCTGGTGCTGTCGCTACGCGCAGCTCGGCGCGCGTGAACAGTGCCCGCGCGCTGCGTTGCGCGCAGCTGGGCATGCCAGCGCGCGCGGGCGCGCGCGGGATGGGGCGCGCGCGGCTGGGCGCTGGGCTGCGCGCACGGCCGGGCTACGACGCGCGATTTCCGTCTTTTTGACATTTTTGACCTTTTCGACCCATTTCGTCCGATTTTTCCATGTTTGTTGACCTTTTCTCACTTATTTATTGATATATTTGTGATGTATTGCTTCAAATATTCCTCTTTAAGTCTTTACATTGCGTTTTTAAGCCAAAATACCTGAAAAACAATAAAAATACCCGTGATTCCGAAAAAGACAAATTTATATAAATATATGATAAAACATATAAATATATGTATTTTTAATCAATTAAGGTACATAAAATCATGGTTATTTTAGTGCTTTTTGAGCACTCATCAATAACTTATCGAGGTGTTTAAGATTTTGTCGTAAATTTGCGGTTTACTTACCTTCGATGTGATTCAATAGACCTGTTAATGAGATATTGGTTCCGACAATGGTTTCTTTATTTATTTGGTCATTAAATATGTATTCTTCCTAAAAACTATTAGAGCAGAAAAAGAAAGGGGCATATTTTCATAATTTCAAAAATAACAAAACATTTGATGAATCAGACTTCCAACATCAAATGACCATAACTTTTGACTGGGGTATCTTAACGACTATTATAATATATCAAATCGGAGCTCGTCTCGATCCATACAATAATTGTTGGCCTCGGAATGGGTCCTGATTTCTGTACCCAAATTCCATCGTTTACATAACTTATCGAGGGTTTTAAGATTTTGTCATAAATTTGCAGTTTACTTACCATCGATATGATTCAATGGAGCTATCAATGAGATATTGGTTCCAACAAAGGTTTCTTTATTTATTTGGTCATTAAATCTGTATTCTTCCTAAAAAACTATGGGAGCAGAAGAAGAAAGGGGCTAGTTTTCATAATTTAAAAAATAACAAAACATTTGATGAATCAGACTTCCAACATCAAATGACCATAACTTTTGACTAGGGTATCGTAACGACTATTATAATATATCAAATCGGAGCTCGTCTCGATCCATACAATAATTGTTGGCATCGGAATGGAACCTGATTTCCGTACCCAAATTCCATCGTTTACATAACTTATCAAGGGTTTTAAGATTTTGTCGTAAATTTGCGGTTGACTTACCTCCGATTTTGCTTCAATAGAGCTGTAAATGAGTTATTGGTTCCGAAAAAGGTTTCTTTATTTATTTGGTCATTAAATCTGTATTCTTTCTAAAGACGTATGGGAGCAGAAACAGAAAGGGGCTAGTTTTCAAAACTTCAAAAATACGAAAATATTTGATGATCAGACTCCCAACATCAAATGACCATAACTTTTAACTAGGGTATCGTAACGACTATTATAATATATCTAAATCGGAGCTCGTCTCGATCCATACAATAATTGTTGGCCTAGCATTGGAACCTGATTTCTGTACCCCAATTCCATCGTTTACATAACTTATCGAGGGTTTTCAGATTTTGTCGTAAATTTCCGGTTTACTTACTTTCGATTTGAATCAATAGAGCTGTAAATGAGATATTGGATCCGACAAAGGTTTCTTTATTTATTTGGTCAATAAATCTGTATTCTTCCTGAAAAACAATGGGAGCAGAAAAAGAAAGGGGCTAGTTTTCATAATTTCAAAAATAACAAAACATTTGATAAATCACACTTCCAACATCAAATGACCATAACTTTTGACTGGGGTATCGTAACGACTATTATAATATATCAAATCGGAGCTCGTCTCGATCCATACAATAATTGTTGGAATCGGAATGGAACCTGATTTCCGTACCCAAATTCCATCGTTTACATAACTTATCAAGGGTTTTAAGATTTTGTCGTAAATTTGCGGTTTACTTACCTTCGATATGATTCAATAGAGCTGTCAATGAGATATTGGTTCCGACAAAGGTTTCTTTATTTATTTGGTCATTAAATCTGTATTCTTCCTAAAGACGTATGGGAGCAGAAAAAGAAAGGGGCTAGTTTTCAAAACTTCAAAAATACGAAAACATTTGATGATCAGACTCCCAATATCAAATGACCATAACTTTTAACTAGGGTATCGTAACGACTATTATAATATATCAAAATCGGAGCTCGTCTCCATCCATACAATAATTGTTGGCCTAGTATTGGAACCTGATTTCTGTTCCCAAATTCCATCGTCTACATAACTTATCGAGGGTTTTAAGATTTTGTCGTAAATTTCAGATTTACTTACCTCCGATTTTGCTTCAATAGAGCTGTAAATGAGATATTGGTTCCGAAAAAGGTTTCTTTATTTATTTGGTCATTAAATCTGTATTCTTCCTAAAAACGTATGGGAGCAGAAACAGAAAGGGGCTAGTTTTCAAAACTTCAAAAATACGAAAATATTTGATGTATCAGACTTCCAACATCAAATGACCATAACTTTTAACTGGGGTATCGTAACGACTATTATAATATATCTAAATCGGAGCTCGTCTCGATCCATACATAATTGTTGGCCTAGCATTGGAACCTGATTTCTATACCCAAATTCCATCGTTTACATAACTTATCGAGGGTTTTAAGATTTTGTCGTAAATTTCCGGTTTACTTACTTTCGATTTGAATCAATAGAGCTGTAAATGAGATATTGGATCCGACAAAGGTTTCTTTATTTATTTGGTCAATAAATCTGTATTCTTCCTAAAAAACAATGGGAGCAGAAAAAGAAAGGGGCTAGTTTTCAAAACTTCAAAAATACGAAAACATTTGATGATCAGACTTCCAACATCAAATGACCATAACTTTTAACTGGGGTATCGTAACGACTATTATAATATATCAAAATCGGAGCTCGTCTCCATCCATACAATAATTGTTGGCCTAGTATTGGAACCTGATTTCTGTTCCCAAATTCCATCGTTTACATAACTTCTCGAGGGTTTTAAGATTTTGTCGTAAATTTCAGGTTTACTTACCTTCGATTTTGCTTCAAACAGAGCCGTCAATGAGATATTGGTTCCGACAAAGGTTTCTTTATTTATTTGGTCAATAAATCTGTATTCTTCCTGAAAAACAATGGGAGCAGAAAAAGAAAGGGGCTAGTTTTCATAATTTCAAAAATAACAAAACATATGATGAATCAGATTTCCAACATCAAATGACCATAACTTTTGACTGGGGTATCGTAACGACTATTATAATATATCAAATCGGAGCTCGTCTCGATCCATACAATAATTGTTGGAATCGGAATGGAACCTGATTTCCGTACCCAAATTCCATCGTTTACATAACTTATCAAGGGTTTTAAGATTTTGTCGTAAATTTGCGGTTTACTTACCTTCGATATGATTCAATAGAGCTGTCAATGAGATATTGGTTCCGACAAAGGTTTCTTTATTTATTTGGTCATTAAATCTGTATTCTTCCTAAAGACGTATGGGAGCAGAAAAAGAAAGGGGCTAGTTTTCAAAACTTCAAAAATACGAAAACATTTGATGATCAGACTCCCAATATCAAATGACCATAACTTTTAACTAGGGTATCGTAACGACTATTATAATATATCAAAATCGGAGCTCGTCTCCATCCATACAATAATTGTTGGCCTAGTATTGGAACCTGATTTCTGTTCCCAAATTCCATCGTCTACATAACTTATCGAGGGTTTTAAGATTTTGTCGTAAATTTCAGATTTACTTACCTCCGATTTTGCTTCAATAGAGCTGTAAATGAGATATTGGTTCCGAAAAAGGTTTCTTTATTTATTTGGTCATTAAATCTGTATTCTTCCTAAAAACGTATGGGAGCAGAAACAGAAAGGGGCTAGTTTTCAAAACTTCAAAAATACGAAAATATTTGATGTATCAGACTTCCAACATCAAATGACCATAACTTTTAACTGGGGTATCGTAACGACTATTATAATATATCTAAATCGGAGCTCGTCTCGATCCATACATAATTGTTGGCCTAGCATTGGAACCTGATTTCTATACCCAAATTCCATCGTTTACATAACTTATCGAGGGTTTTAAGATTTTGTCGTAAATTTCCGGTTTACTTACTTTCGATTTGAATCAATAGAGCTGTAAATGAGATATTGGATCCGACAAAGGTTTCTTTATTTATTTGGTCAATAAATCTGTATTCTTCCTAAAAAACAATGGGAGCAGAAAAAGAAAGGGGCTAGTTTTCAAAACTTCAAAAATACGAAAACATTTGATGATCAGACTTCCAACATCAAATGACCATAACTTTTAACTGGGGTATCGTAACGACTATTATAATATATCAAAATCGGAGCTCGTCTCCATCCATACAATAATTGTTGGCCTAGTATTGGAACCTGATTTCTGTTCCCAAATTCCATCGTTTACATAACTTCTCGAGGGTTTTAAGATTTTGTCGTAAATTTCAGGTTTACTTACCTTCGATTTTGCTTCAAACAGAGCCGTCAATGAGATATTGGTTCCGACAAAGGTTTCTTTATTTATTTGGTCAATAAATCTGTATTCTTCCTGAAAAACAATGGGAGCAGAAAAAGAAAGGGGCTAGTTTTCATAATTTCAAAAATAACAAAACATATGATGAATCAGACTTCCAACATCAAATGACCATAACTTTTGACTGGGGTATCGTAACGACTATTATAATATATCAAATCGGAGCTCGTCTCGATCCATACAATAATTGTTGGAATCGGAATGGAACCTGATTTCCGTACCCAAATTCCATCGTTTACATAACTTATCAAGGGTTTTAAGATTTTGTCGTAAATTTGCGGTTTACTTACCTTCGATATGATTCAATAGAGCTGTCAATGAGATATTGGTTCCGACAAAGGTTTCTTTATTTATTTGGTCATTAAATCTGTATTCTTCCTAAAGACGTATGGGAGCAGAAAAAGAAAGGGGCTAGTTTTCAAAACTTCAAAAATACGAAAACATTTGATGATCAGACTCCCAATATCAAATGACCATAACTTTTAACTAGGGTATCGTAACGACTATTATAATATATCAAAATCGGAGCTCGTCTCCATCCATACAATAATTGTTGGCCTAGTATTGGAACCTGATTTCTGTTCCCAAATTCCATCGTCTACATAACTTATCGAGGGTTTTAAGATTTTGTCGTAAATTTCAGATTTACTTACCTCCGATTTTGCTTCAATAGAGCTGTAAATGAGATATTGGTTCCGAAAAAGGTTTCTTTATTTATTTGGTCATAAAATCTGTATTCTTCCTAAAAACGTATGGGAGCAGAAACAGAAAGGGGCTAGTTTTCAAAACTTCAAAAATACGAAAATATTTGATGTATCAGACTTCCAACATCAAATGACCATAACTTTTAACTAGGGTATCGTAACGACTATTATAATATATCTAAATCGGAGCTCGTCTCGATCCATACATAATTGTTGGCCTAGCATTGGAACCTGATTTCTATACCCAAATTCCATCGTTTACATAACTTATCGAGGGTTTTAAGATTTTGTCGTAAATTTCCGGTTTACTTACTTTCGATTTGAATCAATAGAGCTGTAAATGAGATATTGGATCCGACAAAGGTTTCTTTATTTATTTGGTCAATAAATCTGTATTCTTCCTAAAAAACAATGGGAGCAGAAAAAGAAAGGGGCTAGTTTTCAAAACTTCAAAAATACGAAAACATTTGATGATCAGACTTCCAACATCAAATGACCATAACTTTTAACTGGGGTATCGTAACGACTATTATAATATATCAAAATCGGAGCTCGTCTCCATCCATACAATAATTGTTGGCCTAGTATTGGAACCTGATTTCTGTTCCCAAATTCCATCGTTTACATAACTTCTCGAGGGTTTTAAGATTTTGTCGTAAATTTCAGGTTTACTTACCTTCGATTTTGCTTCAAACAGAGCCGTCAATGAGATATTGGTTCCGACAAAGGTTTCTTTATTTATTTGGTCAATAAATCTGTATTCTTCCTGAAAAACAATGGGAGCAGAAAAAGAAAGGGGCTAGTTTTCATAATTTCAAAAATAACAAAACATATGATGAATCAGACTTCCAACATCAAATGACCATAACTTTTGACTGGGGTATCGTAACGACTATTATAATATATCAAATCGGAGCTCGTCTCGATCCATACAATAATTGTTGGCATCGGAATGGAACCTGATTTCCGTACCCAAATTCCATCGTTTACATAACTTATCAAGGGTTTTAAGATTTTGTCGTAAATTTGCGGTTTACTTACCTTCGATATGATTCAATAGAGCTGTCAATGAGATATTGGTTCCGACAAAGGTTTCTTTATTTATTTGGTCATTAAATCTGTATTCTTCCTAAAGACGTATGGGAGCAGAAAAAGAAAGGGGCTAGTTTTCAAAACTTCAAAAATACGAAAACATTTGATGATCAGACTCCCAATATCAAATGACCATAACTTTTAACTGGGGTATCGTAACGACTATTATAATATATCAAAATCGGAGCTCGTCTCCATCCATACAATAATTGTTGGCCTAGTATTGGTACCTGATTTCTGTTCCCAAATTCCATCGTTTCATAACTTATCGAGGGTTTTAAGATTTTGTCGTAAATATCCGGTTTACTTACTTTCGATTTGAATCAATAGAGCTGTAAATGAGATATTGGATCCGACAAAGGTTTCTTTATTTATTTGGTCATTAAATATGTATTCTTCCTAAAAACTATTAGAGCAGAAAAAGAAATGGGCATATTTTCATAATTTCAAAAATAACAAAACATTTGATGAATCAGACTTCCAACATCAAATGACCATAAATTTTAACTGGGGTATCGTAACGACTATTATAATATATCAAAATCGGAGCTCGTCTCCATCCATACAATAATAGTTGGCCTAGTATTGGAACCTGATTTCTGTTCCCAAATTCCATCGTTTACATAACTTATCGAGGATTTTAAGATATTGTCATAAATTTCAAGTTTACTTACCTTCGATTTTGCTTCAATACAGCCGTCAATGAGATATTGGTTCCAAAAAAGGTTTCTTTATTTATTTGGTCATTAAATATGTATTCTTCCTAAAAACGTATGGGAGCAGAAACAAAAAGGGGCTAGTTTTCAAAACTTGAAAAATACGAAAACATTTGATGTATCAGACTTCCAACATCAAATGACCATAACTTTTAACTGGGGTATCGTAACGACTATTATAATATATCAAAATCGGAGCTCGTCTCGATCCATACAATAATTGTTGGCCTAGCATTGGAACCTGATTTCTGTACCCAAATTCCATCGTTTACATAACTTATCGAGGGTTTTAAGATTTTGTGGTAAATTTCCGGTTTACTTACCTTCGATTTTGCTTCAAATAGAGCTGTAAATGAAATATTGGATCCGACAAAGGTTTCTTTATTTATTTGGTCAATAAATCTGTATTCTTCCTGAAAAACTATGGGAGTAGAAAAATAAAGGGGCTAGTTTTCATAATTTCAAAAATAACAAAACATTTGATGAATCAGACTTCCAACATCAAATGACCATAACTTTTGACTGGGGTATCTTAAATACTATTATAATATATCAAATCGGAGCTCGTCTCGATCCATACAATAACTGTTGGCCTCGGAATGGGACCTAATTTCTGTACCCAAATTCCATCGTATACATATCTTATCGAGTGTTTTAAGATTTTGTCGTAAATTTGCGGTTTACTTACCTTCGATTTTGCTTCAAACAGAGCCGTCAATGAGATATTGGTTCCTACAAAGGTTTCTTTACTTATTTGGTCAATAAATCTGTATTCTTCCTGAAAAACAATGGGAGCAGAAAAAGAAAGGGGCTAGTTTTCATAATTTCAAAAATAACAAAACATTTGATGAATCAGACTTCCAACATCAAATGACCATAACTTTTGACTGGGGTATCGTAACGACTATTATAATATATCAAATCGGAGCTCGTCTCGATCCATACAATAATTGTTGGCATCGGAATGGAACCTGATTTCCGTACCCAAATTCCATCGTTTACATAACTTATCAAGGGTTTTAAGATTTTGTCGTAAATTTGCGGTTTACTTACCTTCGATATGATTCAATAGAGCTGTCAATGAGATATTGGTTCCGACAAAGGTTTCTTTATTTATTTGGTCATTAAATCTGTATTCTTCCTAAAGACGTATGGGAGCAGAAAAAGAAAGGGGCTAGTTTTCAAAACTTCAAAAATACGAAAACATTTGATGATCAGACTCCCAATATCAAATGACCATAACTTTTAACTAGGGTATCGTAACGACTATTATAATATATCAAAATCGGAGCTCGTCTCCATCCATACAATAATTGTTGGCCTAGTATTGGAACCTGATTTCTGTTCCCAAATTCCATCGTTTCATAACTTATCGAGGGTTTTAAGATTTTGTCGTAAATATCCGGTTTACTTACTTTCGATTTGAATCAATAGAGCTGTAAATGAGATATTGGATCCGACAAAGGTTTCTTTATTTATTTGGTCATTAAATATGTATTCTTCCTAAAAACTATTAGAGCAGAAAAAGAAAGGGGCATATTTTCATAATTTCAAAAATAACAAAACATTTGATGAATCAGACTTCCAACATCAAATGACCATAAATTTTAACTGGGGTATCGTAACGACTATTATAATATATCAAAATCGGAGCTCGTCTCCATCCATACAATAATTGTTGGCCTAGTATTGGAACCTGATTTCTGTTCCCAAATTCCATCGTTTACATAACTTATCGAGGATTTTAAGATATTGTCATAAATTTCAGGTTTACTTACCTTCGATTTTGCTTCAATACAGCCGTCAATGAGATATTGGTTCCAAAAAAGGTTTCTTTATTTATTTGGTCATTAAATATGTATTCTTCCTAAAAACGTATGGGAGCAGAAACAAAAAGGGGCTAGTTTTCAAAACTTGAAAAATACGAAAACATTTGATGTATCAGACTTCCAACATCAAATGACCATAACATTTAACTGGGGTATCGTAACGACTATTATAATATATCAAAATCGGAGCTCGTCTCGATCCATACAATAATTGTTGGCCTAGCATTGGAACCTGATTTCTGTACCCAAATTCCATCGTTTACATAACTTATCGAGGGTTTTAAGATTTTGTGGTAAATTTCCGGTTTACTTACCTTCGATTTTGCTTCAAATAGAGCTGTAAATGAAATATTGGATCCGACAAAGGTTTCTTTATTTATTTGGTCAATAAATCTGTATTCTTCCTGAAAAACTATGGGAGTAGAAAAAGAAAGGGGCTAGTTTTCATAATTTCAAAAATAACAAAACATTTGATGAATCAGACTTCCAACATCAAATGACCCTAACTTTTGACTGGGGTATCTTAACGACTATTATAATATATCAAATCGGAGCTCGTCTCGATCCATACAATAACTGTTGGCCTCGGAATGGGACCTAATTTCTGTACCCAAATTCCATCGTATACATATCTTATCGAGTGTTTTAAGATTTTGTCGTAAATTTGCGGTTTACTTACCTTTGATTTTGCTTCAAACAGAGCCGTCAATGAGATATTGGTTCCGACAAAGGTTTCTTTACTTATTTGGTCAATAAATCTGTATTCTTCCTGAAAAACATTGGGAGCAGAAAAAGAAAGGGGCTAGTTTTCATAATTTCAAAAATAACAAAACATTTGATGAATCAGACTTCCAACATCAAATGACCATAACTTTTGACTGGGGTATCGTAACGACTATTATAATATATCAAATCGGAGCTCGTCTCGATCCATACAATAATTGTTGGCATCGGAATGGAACCTGATTTCCGTACCCAAATTCCATCGTTTACATAACTTATCAAGGGTTTTAAGATTTTGTCGTAAATTTGCGGTTTACTTACCTTCGATATGATTCAATAGAGCTGTCAATGAGATATTGGTTCCGACAAAGGTTTCTTTATTTATTTGGTCATTAAATCTGTATTCTTCCTAAAGACGTATGGGAGCAGAAAAAGAAAGGGGCTAGTTTTCAAAACTTCAAAAATACGAAAACATTTGATGATCAGACTCCCAATATCAAATGACCATAACTTTTAACTGGGGTATCGTAACGACTATTATAATATATCAAAATCGGAGCTCGTCTCCATCCATACAATAATTGTTGGCCTAGTATTGGAACCTGATTTCTGTTCCCAAATTCCATCGTTTCATAACTTATCGAGGGTTTTAAGATTTTGTCGTAAATATCCGGTTTACTTACTTTCGATTTGAATCAATAGAGCAATAAATGAGATATTGGATCCGAAAAAGGTTTCTTTATTTATTTGGTCAATAAATCTGTACTCATCTTGAAAAACTATGGGAGCAGAAAAAGAAAGGGGCTAGTTTTCATAATTTCAAAAATAACAAAACAATTGATGAATCAGACTTCCAACATCAAATGACCATAACTTTTGACTGGTGTATCACAACGACTATTATACTATATCAAATCGAAGCTCGTCTCGATCCATACAATAATTGTTGGCCTTAGAATGGGACCCGATTTCTGTACCCAAATTCCATCGTTTACATAACTTATCGAGGGTTTTAAGATTTTGTCGTAAATTTGCGGTTTACTTACCTTCGATATGATTCAATAGAGCTGTCAATGAGATATTGGTTCCGACAAAGGTTTCTTTATTTACTTGGTCATTAAATCTGTATTCTTCCTAAAAAACTATGGGAGCATAAAAAGAAAGGGGCTAGTTTTCATAATTTCAAAAATAACAAAACATTTGATGAATCAGACTTCCAAAATCAAATGACCATAACTTTTACCTGGGGTATCGTAACGACTATTGTAATATATCAAATCGGAGCTCGTCACGATCCATACAATAATTGTTGGCATCGGAATGGAACCTGATTTCCGTACCCAAATTCCATCGTTTACATAACTTATTAAGGGTTTTAAGATTTTGTCGTAAATTTGCGGTTTACTTACCTTCGATATGATTCAATAGAGCTGTCAATGAGATATTGGTTCCGACAAAGGTTTCTTTATTTATTTGGTCATTAAATCTATATTCTTCCTAAAGACGTATGGGAGCAGAAAAAGAAAGGGGCTAGTTTTCAAAACTTCAAAAATACGAAAACATTTGATGAATGAGACTTCCAACATCAAATGACCATAACTTTGGACTGGGGTATCGTAACGACTATTATAATATATCAAAATCGGAGCTTGTCTCGATCCATACAATAATTGTTGGCCTAGCATTGGAACCTGATTTCTGTACCCAAATTCCATCGTTTACAAAACTTATCGAGGGTTTGAAGATTTTGTCGTAAATTTCCGGTTTACTTAATTTCTATTTGAATCAATAGAGCTGTAAATGAGATATTGGATCCGACAATGGTTTCTTTATTTATTTGGTCCATAAATCTGTATTCTTCCTAAAAAACTATGGGAGCATAAAAAGAAAGGGGCTAGTTTTCATAATTTCAAAAATAACAAAACATTTGATGAATCAGACTTCCAACATCAAATGACCATAACTTTTGACTGGGGTATCGTAACGACTATTATAATATATCAAATCGGAGCTCGTCTCGATCCATACAATAACTGTTGGCCTCGGAATGGGACCTAATTTCTGTACCCAAATTCCATCGTATACATATCTTATCGAGTGTTTTAAGATTTTGTCGTAAATTTGCGGTTTACTTACCTTCGATATGATTCAATAGAGCTGTCAATGAGATATTGGTTCCGACAAAGGTTTCTTTATTTATTTGGTCATTAAATCTGTATTCTTCCTAAAAAACTATGGGAGCAGAAAAAGAAAGGGGCTAGTTTTCAAAACTTCAAAAATACGAAAACATTTGATGAATGAGACTTCCAACATCAAATGACCATAACTTTGGACTGGGGTATCGTAACGACTATTATAATATATCAAAATCGGAGCTTGTCTCGATCCATACAATAATTGTTGGCCTAGCATTGGAACCTGATATCTGTACCCAAATTCCATCGTTTACAAAACTTATCGAGGGTTTGAAGATTTTGTCGTAAATTTCCGGTTTACTTAATTTCGATTTGAATCAATAGAGCTGTAAATGAGATATTGGATCCGACAATGGTTTCTTTATTTATTTGGTCAATAAATCTGTATTCTTCCTGAAAAACAATGGGAGCAGAAAAAGAAAGGGGCTAGTTTTCATAATTTCAAAAATAACAAAACATTTGATGAATCAGACTTCCAACATCAAATGACCATAACTTTTGACTGGGGTATCGTAACGACTATTATAATATATCAAATCGGAGCTCGTCTCGATCCATACAATAATTGTTGGCATCGGAATGGAACCTGATTTCCGTACCCAAATTCCATCGTTTACATAACTTATCAAGGGTTTTAAGATTTTGTCGTAAATTTGCGGTTTACTTACCTTCGATATGATTCAATAGAGCTGTCAATGAGATATTGGATCCGACAATGGTTTCTTTATTTATTTGGTCAATAAATCTGTATTCTTCCTGAAAAACAATGGGAGCAGAAAAAGAAAGGGGCTAGTTTTCATAATTTCAAAAATAACAAAACATTTGATGAATCAGACTTCCAACATCAAATGACCATAACTTTTGACTGGGGTATCGTAACGACTATTATAATATATCAAATGGGAGCTCGTCTCGATCCATACAATAATTGTTGGCATCGGAATGGAACCTGATTTCCGTACCCAAATTCCATCGTTTACATAACTTATCAAGGGTTTTAAGATTTTGTCGTAAATTTGCGGTTTACTTACCTTCGATATGATTCAATAGAGCTGTCAATGAGATATTGGTTCCGACAAAGGTTTCTTTATTTATTTGGTCATTAAATCTGTATTCTTCCTAAAGACGTATGGGAGCAGAAAAAGAAAGGGGCTAGTTTTCAAAACTTCAAAAATACGAAAACATTTGATGATCAGACTCCCAATATCAAATGACCATAACTTTTAACTGGGGTATCGTAACGACTATTATAATATATCAAAATCGGAGCTCGTCTCCATCCATACAATATTTGTTGGCCTAGTATTGGAACCTGATTTCTGTTCCCAAATTCCATCGTTACAAAACTTATCGAGGGTTTGAAGATTTTGTCGTAAATTTCCGGTTTACTTAATTTCGATTTGAATCAATAGAGCTGTAAATGAGATATTGGATCCGACAATGGTTTCTTTATTTATTTGGTCAATAAATCTGTATTCTTCCTGAAAAACAATGGGAGCAGAAAAAGAAAGGGGCTAGTTTTCATAATTTCAAAAATAACAAAACATTTGATGAATCAGACTTCCAACATCAAATGACCATAACTTTTGACTGGGGTATCGTAACGACTATTATAATATATCAAATCGGAGCTCGTCTCGATCCATACAATAATTGTTGGTATCGGAATGGAACCTGATTTCCGTACCCAAATTCCATCGTTTACATAACTTATCAAGGGTTTTAAGATTTTGTCGTAAATTTGCGGTTTACGTACCTTCGATATGATTCAATAGAGCTGTCAATGAGATATTGGTTCCGACAAAGGTTTCTTTATTTATTTGGTCATTAAATCTGTATTCTTCCTAAAGACGTATGGGAGCAGAAAAAGAAAGGGGCTAGTTTTCAAAACTTCAAAAATAAGAAAACATTTGATGATCAGACTCCAAATATCAAATGACCATAACTTTTAACTGGGGTATCGTAACGACTATTATAATATATCAAAATCGGAGCTCGTCTCCATCCATACAATAATTGTTGGCCTAGTATTGGAACCAGATTTCTGTTCCCAAATTCCATCGTTTCAAAACTTATCGAGGGTTTTAAGATTTTTTCGTAAATATCCGGTTTACTTACTTTCGATTTGAATCAATAGAGCAATAAATGAGATATTGGATCCGAAAAAGGTTTCTTTATTTATTTCGTCAATAAATCTGTATTCATCTTGAAAAACTATGGGAGCAGAAAAAGAAAGGGGCTAGTTTTCATAATTTCAAAAATAACAAAACAATTGATGAATCAGACTTCCAACATCAAATGACCATAAATTTTGATTGGGGATCACAACGACTATTATACTATATCAAATCGAAGCTCGTCTCGATCCATACAATAATTGTTGGCCTCGGAATGGGACCCGATTTCTGTACCCAAATTCCATCGTTTACATAACTTATCGAGGGTTTTAAGCTTTTGTCGTAAATTTGCGGTTTACTTACCTTCGATATGATTCAATAGAGCTGTCAATGAGATATTGGTTCCGACAAAGGTTTCTTTATTTATTTGGTCATTAAATCTGTATTCTTCCTAAAAAACTATGGGAGCAGAAAAAGAAAGGGGCTAGTTTTCATAATTTCAAAAATAACAAAACATTTGATGAATCAGACTTCCAAAATCAAATGACCATAACTTTTACCTGGGGTATCGTAACGACTATTGTAATATATCAAATCGGAGCTCGTCACGATCCATACAATAATTGTTGGCATCGGAATGGAACCTGATTTCCGTACCCAAATTCCATCGTTTACATAACTTATCAAGGGTTTTAAGATTTTGTCGTAAAGTTGCGGTTTACTTACCTTCGATATGATTCAATAGAGCTGTCAATGAGATATTGGTTCCGACAAAGGTTTCTTTATTTATTTGGTCATTAAATCTATATTCTTCCTAAAGACGTATGGGAGCAGAAAAA
This sequence comes from Hippophae tibetana, assembly GCA_037013495.1. NCBI lineage: Eukaryota > Viridiplantae > Streptophyta > Magnoliopsida > Rosales > Elaeagnaceae > Hippophae > Hippophae tibetana. The sequence goes on from CM072801.1 coordinate 82,957,186, forward strand.
GAAAGGGGCTAGTTTTCAAAACTTCAAAAATACGAAAACATTTGATGAATGAGACTTCCAACATCAAATGACCATAACTTTGGACTGGGGTATCGTAACGACTATTATAATATATCAAAATCGGAGCTTGTCTCGATCCATACAATAATTGTTGGCCTAGCATTGGAACCTGATTTCTGTACCCAAATTCCATCGTTTACAAAACTTATCGAGGGTTTGAAGATTTTGTCGTAAATTTCCGGTTTACTTAATTTCGATTTGAATCAATAGAGCTGTAAATGAGATATTGGATCCGACAATGGTTTCTTTATTTATTTGGTCCATAAATCTGTATTCTTCCTAAAAAACTATGGGAGCATAAAAAGAAAGGGGCTAGTTTTCATAATTTCAAAAATAACAAAACATTTGATGAATCAGACTTCCAACATCAAATGACCATAACTTTTGACTGGGGTATCGTAACGACTATTATAATATATCAAACGGGAGCTCGTCTCGATCCATACAATAATTGTTGGCATCGGAATGGAACCTGATTTCCGTACCCAAATTCCATCGTTTACATAACTTATCAAGGGTTTTAAGATTTTTTTGTAAAGTTGCGGTTTACTTACCTTCGATATGATTCAATAGAGCTATCAATGAGATATTGGTTCCGACAAAGGTTTCTTTATTTATTTGGTCATTAAATCTATATTCTTCCTAAAGACGTATGGGAGCAGAAAAAGAAAGGGGCTAGTTTTCAAAACTTCAAAAATACGAAAACATTTGATGAATGAGACTTCCAACATCAAATGACCATAACTTTGGACTGGGGTATCGTAACGACTATTATAATATATCAAAATCGGAGCTTGTCTCGATCCATACAATAATTGTTGGCCTAGCATTGGAACCTGATTTCTGTACCCAAATTCCATCGTTTACAAAACTTATCGAGGGTTTGAAGATTTTGTCGTAAATTTCCGGTTTACTTAATTTCGATTTGAATCAATAGAGCTATAAATGAGATATTGGATCCGACAATGGTTTCTTTATTTATTTGGTCCATAAATCTGTATTCTTCCTAAAAAACTATGGGAGCATAAAAAGAAAGGGGCTAGTTTTCATAATTTCAAAAATAACAAAACATTTGATGAATCAGACTTACAACATCAAATGACCATAACTTTTGACTGGGGTATCGTAACGACTATTATAATATATCAAATCGGAGCTCGTCTCGATCCATACAATAATTGTTGGCCTCGGAATGGAACCTGATTTCTGTACCCAAATTCCATCGTTTACATAACTTATCGAGGTGTTTAAGATTTTGTCGTAAATTTGCGGTTTACTTACCTTCGATGTGATTCAATAGACCTGTCAATGAGATATTGGTTCCGACAATGGTTTCTTTATTTATTTGGTCATTAAATATGTATTCTTCCTAAAAAACTATTAGAGCAAAAAAAGAAAGGGGCATGTTTTCATAATTTCAAAAATAACAAAACATTTGATGAATCAGACTTCCAACATCAAATGACCATAAATTTTAACTGGGGTATCGTAACGACTATTATAATATATCAAAAATGAAGCTCGTCTCCATCCATACAATAATTGTTGGCCTAGTATTGGAACCTGATTTCTGTTCCCAAATTCCATCGTTTACATAACTTATCGAGGATTTTAAGATTTTGTCGTAAATTTCAGGTTTACTTACCTTCGATTTTGCTTCAATACAGCCGTCAATGAGATATTGGTTCCAAAAAAGGTTTCTTTATTTATTTGGTCATTAAATCTGTATTCTTCCTAAAAACGTATGGGAGCAGAAACAGAAAGGGGCTAGTTTTCAAAACTTGAAAAATACGAAAACATTTCATGTATCAGACTTCCAACATCAAATGACCATAAATTTTAACTGGGGTATCGTAACGACTATTATAATATATCAAAATTGGAGCTCGTCTCGATCCATACAATAATTGTTGGCCTAGCATGGGAACCTGATTTCTGTACCCAAATTCCATCGTTTACATAACTTATTGAGGGTTTTTAGATTTTGTCGTAAATTTCCCGTTTACTTACCTTCGATTTTACTTCAAATAGAGCTGTAAATGAAATATTGGATCCGACAAAGGTTTCTTTATTTATTTGGTCAATAAATCTGTATTCTTCCTGAAAAACTATGGGAGCAGAAAAAGAAAGGGGCTAGTTTTCATAATTTCAAAAATAACAAAACATTTGATGAATCAGACTTCCAACATCAAATGACCATAACTTTTGACTGGGGTATCTTAACGACTATTATAATATATCAAATCGGAGCTCGTCTCGATCCATACAATAACTATTGGCCTGGGAATGGGACCTGATTTCTGTACCCAAATTCCATCGTATACATATCTTATCGAGTGTTTTAAGATTTTGTCGTAAATTTGCGGTTTACTTACCTTCGATATGATTCAATAGAGCTGTCAATGAGATATTGGTTCCGACAAAGGTTTCTTTATTTATTTGGTCATTAAATCTGTATTCTTCCTAAAGACGTATGGGAGCAGAAAAAGAAAGGGGCTAGTTTTCAAAACTTCAAAAATACGAAAACATTTGATGATCAGACTCCCAATATCAAATGACCATAACTTTTAACTCGGGTATCGTAACGAATACTATAATATATCAAAATCGGAGCTCGTCTCCATCCATACAATAATTGTTGGCCTAGTATTGGAACCTGATTTCTGTTCCCAAATTCCATCGTTTCAAAACTTATCGAGGGTTTTAAGATTTTGTCGTAAATATCCGGTTTACTTACTTTCGATTTGAATCAATAGAGCAATAAATGAGATATTGGATCCGAAAAAGGTTTCTTTATTTATTTGGTCAATAAATCTGTATTCATCTTGAAAAACTATGGGAGCAGAAAAAGAAAGGGGCTAGTTTTCATAATTTCAAAAATAACAAAACAATTGATGAATCAGACTTCCAACATCAAATGACCATAACTTTTGACTGGGTATCACAACGACTATTATACTATATCAAATCGAAGCTCATCTCGATCCATACAATAATTGTTGGCCTCGGAATGGGACCCGATTTCTGTACCCAAATTCCATCGTTTACATAACTTATCGAGGGTTTTAAGATTTTGTCGTAAATTTCCGGTTTACTTAATTTCGATTTGAATCAATAGAGCTGTAAATGAGATATTGGATCCGACAATGGTTTCTTTATTTATTTGGTCAATAAATCTGTATTCTTCCTGAAAAACAATGGGAGCAGAAAAAGAAAGGGGCTAGTTTTCATAATTTCAAAAATAACAAAACATTTGATGAATCAGACTTCCAACATCAAATGACCATAACTTTTGACTGGGGTATCGTAACGACTATTATAATATATCAAATCGGAGCTCGTCTCGATCCATACAATAATTGTTGGAATCGGAATGGAACCTGATTTCCGTACCCAAATTCCATCGTTTACATAACTTATCAAGGGTTTTAAGATTTTGTCGTAAATTTGCGGTTTACTTACCTTCGATATGATTCAATAGAGCTGTCAATGAGATATTGGTTCCGACAAAGGTTTCTTTATTTATTTGGTCATTAAATCTGTATTCTTCCTAAAGACGTATGGGAGCAGAAAAAGAAAGGGGCTAGTTTTCAAAACTTCAAAAATACGAAAACATTTGATGATCAGACTCCCAATATCAAATGACCATAACTTTTAACTGGGGTATCGTAACGAATACTATAATATATCAAAATCGGAGCTCGTCTCCATCCATACAATAATTGTTGGCCTAGTATTGGAACCTGATTTCTGTTCCCAAATTCCATCGTTTCAAAACTTATCGAGGGTTTTAAGATTTTGTCGTAAATATCCGGTTTACTTACTTTCGATTTGAATCAATAGAGCAATAAATGAGATATTGGATCCGAAAAAGGTTTCTTTATTTATTTGGTCAATAAATCTGTATTCATCTTGAAAAACTATGGGAGCAGAAAAAGAAAGGGGCTAGTTTTCATAATTTCAAAAATAACAAAACAATTGATGAATCAGACTTCCAACATCAAATGACCATAACTTTTGACTGGGTATCACAACGACTATTATACTATATCAAATCGAAGCTCGTCTCGATCCATACAATAATTGTTGGCCTCGGAATGGGACCCGATTTCTGTACCCAAATTCCATCGTTTACATAACTTATCGAGGGTTTTAAGATTTTGTCGTAAATTTGCGGTTTACTTACCTTCGATATGATTCAATAGAGCTGTCAATGAGATATTGGTTCCGACAAAGGTTTCTTATTTATTTGGTCATTAAATCTGTATTCTTCCTAAGAAACTATGGGAGCAGAAAAAGAAAGGGGCTAGTTTTCATAATTTCAAAAATAACAAAACATTTGATGAATCAGACTTCCAAAATCAAATGACCATAACTTTTACCTGGGGTATCGTAACGACTATTGTAATATATCAAATCGGAGCTCGTCACGATCCATACAATAATTGTTGGCATCGGAATGGAACCTGATTTCCATACCCAAATTCCATCGTTTACATAACTTATCAAGGGTTTTAAGATTTTGTCGTAAATTTGCGGTTTACTTACCTTCGATATGATTCAATAGAGCTGTCAATGAGATATTGGTTCCGACAAAGGTTTCTTTATTTATTTGGTCATTAAATCTATATTCTTCCTAAAGACGTATGGGAGCAGAAAAAGAAAGGGGCTAGTTTTCAAAACTTCAAAAATACGAAAACATTTGATGAATGAGACTTCCAACATCAAATGACCATAACTTTGGACTGGGGTATCGTAACGACTATTATAATATATCAAAATCGGAGCTTGTCTCGATCCATACAATAATTGTTGGCCTAGCATTGGAACCTGATTTCTGTACCCAAATTCCATCGTTTACAAAACTTATCGAGGGTTTGAAGATTTTGTCGTAAATTTCCGGTTTACTTAATTTCGATTTGAATCAATAGAGCTGTAAATGAGATATTGGATCCGACAATGGTTTCTTTATTTATTTGGTCCATAAATCTGTATTCTTCCTAAAAAACTATGGGAGCATAAAAAGAAAGGGGCTAGTTTTCATAATTTCAAAAATAACAAAACATTTGATGAATCAGACTTCCAACATCAAATGACCATAACTTTTGACTGGGGTATCGTAACGACTATTATAATATATCAAACGGGAGCTCGTCTCGATCCATACAATAATTGTTGGCATCGGAATGGAACCTGATTTCCGTACCCAAATTCCATCGTTTACATAACTTATCAAGGGTTTTAAGATTTTTTCGTAAAGTTGCGGTTTACTTACCTTCGATATGATTCAATAGAGCTATCAATGAGATATTGGTTCCGACAAAGGTTTCTTTATTTATTTGGTCATTAAATCTATATTCTTCCTAAAGACGTATGGGAGCAGAAAAAGAAAGGGGCTAGTTTTCAAAACTTCAAAAATACGAAAACATTTGATGAATGAGACTTCCAACATCAAATGACCATAACTTTGGACTGGGGTATCGTAACGACTATTATAATATATCAAAATCGGAGCTTGTCTCGATCCATACAATAATTGTTGGCCTAGCATTGGAACCTGATTTCTGTACCCAAATTCCATCGTTTACAAAACTTATCGAGGGTTTGAAGATTTTGTCGTAAATTTCCGGTTTACTTAATTTCGATTTGAATCAATAGAGCTGTAAATGAGATATTGGATCCGACAATGGTTTCTTTATTTATTTGGTCAATAAATCTGTATTCTTCCTGAAAAACAATGGGAGCAGAAAAAGAAAGGGGCTAGTTTTCATAATTTCAAAAATAAAAAAACAATTGATGAATTAGACTTCCAACATCAAATGACCATAACTTTTGACTGGGGTATCACAACGACTATTATACTATATCAAATCGAAGCTCGTCTCGATCCATACAATAATTGTTGGCCTCGGAATGGGACCCGATTTCTGTACCCAAATTCCATCGTTTACATAACTTATCGAGGGTTTTAAGATTTTGTCGTAAATTTGCGGTTTACTTACCTTCGATATGATTCAATAGAGCTGTCAATGAGATATTGGTTCCGACAAAGGTTTCTTTATTTATTTGGTCATTAAATCTGTATTCTTCCTAAAGACGTATGGGAGCAGAAAAAGAAAGGGGCTAGTTTTCAAAACTTCAAAAATACGAAAACATTTGATGATCAGACTCCCAATATCAAATGACCATAACTTTTAACTGGGGTATCGTAACGACTATTATAATATATCAAAATCGGAGCTCGTCTCCATCCATACAATAATTGTTGGCCTAGTATTGGAACCTGATTTCTGTTCCCAAATTCCATCGTTTCAAAACTTATCGAGGGTTTTAAGATTTTGTCGTAAATATCCGGTTTACTTAATTTCGATTTGAATCAATAGAGCAATAAATGAGATATTGGATCCGAAAAAGGTTTCTTTATTTATTTGGTCAATAAATCTGTATTCATCTTGAAAAACTATGGGAGCAGAAAAAGAAAGGGGCTAGTTTTCATAATTTCAAAAATAACAAAACAATTGATGAATCAGACTTCCAACATCAAATGACCATAACTTTTGACTGGGGTATCACAACGACTATTATACTATATCAAATCGAAGCTCGTCTCGATCCATACAATAATTGTTGGCCTCGGAATGGGACCCGATTTCTGTACCCAAATTCCATCGTTTACATAACTTATCGAGGGTTTTAAGATTTTGTCGTAAATTTGCGGTTTACTTACCTTCGATATGATTCAATAGAGCTGTCAATGAGATATTGGTTCCGACAAAGGTTTCTTTATTTATTTGGTCATTAAATCTGTATTCTTCCTAAAAAACTATGGGAGCAGAAAAAGAAAGGGGCTAGTTTTCATAATTTCAAAAATAACAAAACATTTGATGAATCAGACTTCCAAAATCAAATGACCATAACTTTTACCTGGGGTATCGTAACGACTATTGTAATATATCAAATCGGAGCTCGTCACGATCCATACAATAATTGTTGGCATCGGAATGGAACCTAATTTCCGTACCCAAATTCCATCGTTTACATAACTTCTCAAGGGTTTTAAGATTTTGTCGTAAATTTGCGGTTTACTTACCTTCGATATGATTCAATAGAGCTGTCAATGAGATATTGGTTCCGACAAAGGTTTCTTTATTTATTTGGTCATTAAATCTATATTCTTCCTAAAGACGTATGGGAGCAGAAAAAGAAAGGGGCTAGTTTTCAAAACTTCAAAAATACGAAAACATTTGATGAATGAGACTTCCAACATCAAATGACCATAACTTTGGACTGGGGTATCGTAACGACTATTATAATATATCAAAATCGGAGCTTGTCTCGATCCATACAATAATTGTTGGCCTAGCATTGGAACCTGATTTCTGTACCCAAATTCCATCGTTTACAAAACTTATCGAGCGTTTGAAGATTTTGTCGTAAATTTCCGGTTTACTTAATTTCGATTTGAATCAATAGAGCTGTAAATGAGATATTGGATCCGACAATGGTTTCTTTATTTATCTGGTCCATAAATCTGTATTCTTCCTAAAAAACTATGGGAGCATAAAAAGAAAGGGGCTAGTTTTCATAATTTCAAAAATAACAAAACATTTGATGAATCAGACTTCCAACATCAAATGACCATAACTTTTGACTGGGGTATCGTAACGACTATTATAATATATCAAATCGGAGCTCGTCTCGATCCATACAATAATTGTTGGCATTGGAATGGAACCTGATTTCCGTACCCAAATTCCATCGTTTACATAACTTATCAAGGGTTTTAAGATTTTGTCGTAAATTTGCGGTTTACTTACCTTCGATATGATTCAATAGAGCTGTCAATGAGATATTGGTTCCGACAAAGGTTTCTTTATTTATTTGGTCATTAAATCTATATTCTTCCTAAAGACGTATGGGAGCAGAAAAAGAAAGGGGCTAGTTTTCAAAACTTCAAAAATACGAAAACATTTGATGAATCAGACTTCCAACATCAAATGACCATTACTTTGGACTGGGGTATCGTAACGACTATTATAATATATCAAAATCGGAGCTTGTCTCGATCCATACAATAATTGTTGGCCTAGCATTGGAACCTGATTTCTGTACCCAAATTCCATCGTTTACAAAACTTATCGAGGGTTTGAAGATTTTGTCGTAAATTTCCGGTTTACTTAATTTCGATTTGAATCAATAGAGCTGTAAATGAGATATTGGATCCGACAATGGTTTCTTTATTTATTTGGTCAATAAATCTGTATTCTTCCTGAAAAACAATGGGAGCAGAAAAAGAAAGGGGCTAGTTTTCATAATTTCAAAAATAACAAAACATTTGATGAATCAGACTTCCAACATCAAATGACCATAACTTTTGACTGGGGTATCGTAACGAATATTATAATATATCAAATCGGAGCTCGTCTCGATCCATACAATAATTGTTGGCATCGGAATGGAACCTGATTTCCGTACCCAAATTCCATCGTTTACATAACTTATCAAGGGTTTTAAGATTTTGTCGTAAATTTGCGGTTTACTTACCTTCGATATGATTCAATAGAGCTGTCAATGAGATATTGGTTCCGACAAAGGTTTCTTTATTTATTTGGTCATTAAATCTGTATTCTTCCTAAAGACGTATGGGAGCAGAAAAAGAAAGGGGCTAGTTTTCAAAACTTCAAAAATACGAAAACATTTGATGATCAGACTCCCAATATCAAATGACCATAACTTTTAACTGGGGTATCGTAACGACTATTATAATATATCAAAATCGGAGCTCGTCTCCATCCATACAATAATTGTTGGCCTAGTATTGGAACCTGATTTCTGTTCCCAAATTCCATCGTTTCAAAACTTATCGAGGGTTTTAAGATTTTGTCGTAAATATCCGGTTTACTTACTTTCGATTTGAATCAATAGAGCAATAAATGAGATATTGGATCCGAAAAAGGTTTCTTTATTTATTTGGTCAATAAATCTGTATTCATCTTGAAAAACTATGGGAGCAGAAAAAGAAAGGGGCTAGTTTTCATAATTTCAAAAATAAAAAAACAATTGATGAATTAGACTTCCAACATCAAATGACCATAACTTTTGACTGGGGTATCACAACGACTATTATACTATATCAAATCGAAGCTCGTCTCGATCCATACAATAATTGTTGGCCTCGGAATGGGACCCGATTTCTGTACCCAAATTCCATCGTTTACATAACTTATCGAGGGTTTTAAGATTTTGTCGTAAATTTGCGGTTTACTTACCTTCGATATGATTCAATAGAGCTGTCAATGAGATATTGGTTCCGACAAAGGTTTCTTTATTTATTTGGTCATTAAATCTGTATTCTTCCTAAAAAACTATGGGAGCAGAAAAAGAAAGGGGCTAGTTTTCATAATTTCAAAAATAACAAAAATTTGATGAATGAGACTTCCAACATCAAATGACCACAACTTTTGACTGGGGTATCGTAACGACTATTGTAATATATCAAAATCGGAGCTCGTCTCGATCCATACAATAATTGTTGGCCTCAGAATGGTACCTGATTTCTGTACCCAAATTCCATCGTTTACAAAACTTATCGAGGGTTTGAAGATTTTGTCGTAAATTTCCGGTTTACTTAATTTCGATTTGAATCAATAGAGCTGTAAATGAGATATTGGATCCGAAAATGGTTTCTTTATTTATTTGGTCCATAAATCTGTATTCTTCCTAAAAAACTATGGGAGCATAAAAAGAAAGGGGCTAGTTTTCATAATTTCAAAAATAACAAAACATTTGATGAATCAGACTTCCAACATCAAATGACCATAACTTTTGACTGGGGTATCGTAACGACTATTATAATATATCAAATCGGAGCTCGTCTCGATCCATACAATAATTGTTGGCCTCGGAATGGAACCTGATTTCTGTACCCAAATTCCATCGTTTACATAACTTATCGAGGTGTTTAAGATTTTGTCGTAAATTTGCGGTTTACTTACCTTCGATGTGATTCAATAGACCTGTCAATGAGATATTGGTTCCGACAATGGTTTCTTTATTTATTTGGTCATTAAATATGTATTCTTCCTAAAAAACTATTAGAGCAAAAAAAGAAAGGGGCATGTTTTCATAATTTCAAAAATAACAAAACATTTGATGAATCAGACTTCCAACATCAAATGACCATAAATTTTAACCGGGGTATCGTAACGACTATTATAATATATCAAAATCGAAGCTCGTCTCCATCCATACAATAATTGTTGGCCTAGTATTGGAACCTGATTTCTGTTCCCAAATTCCATCGTTTACATAACTTATCGAGGATTTTAAGATTTTGTCGTAAATTTCAGGTTTACTTACCTTCGATTTTGCTTCAATACAGCCGTCAATGAGATATTGGTTCCAAAAAAGGTTTCTTTATTTATTTGGTCATTAAATCTGTATTCTTCCTAAAAACGTATGGGAGCAGAAACAGAAAGGGGCTACTTTTCAAAACTTGAAAAATACGAAAACATTTCATGTATCAATCTTCCAACATCAAATGACCATAAATTTTAACATGGGTATCGTAACGACTATTATAATATATCAAAATTGGAGCTCGTCTCGATCCATACAATAATTGTTGGCCTAGATTTTGGAACCTGATTTCTGTACCCAAATTCCATCGTTTACATAACTTATTGAGGGTTTTTAGATTTTGTCGTAAATTTCCGGTTTACTTACCTTCGATTTTACTTCAAATAGAGCTGTAAATGAAATATTGGATCCGACAAAGGTTTCTTTATTTATTTGGTCAATAAATCTGTATTCTTCCTGAAAAACTATGGGAGCAGAAAAAGAAATGGGCTAGTTTTCATAATTTCAAAAATAACAAAACATTTGATGAATCAGACTTCCAACATCAAATGACCATAACTTTTGACTGGGGTATCTTAACGACTATTATAATATATCAAATCGGAGCTCGTCTCGATCCATACAATAACTGTTGGCCTGGGAATGGGACCTGATTTCTGTACCCAAATTCCATCGTATACATATCTTATCGAGTGTTTTAAGATTTTGTCGTAAATATGCGGTTTACTTACCTTCGATATGATTCAATAGAGCTGTCAATGAGATATTGGTTCCGACAAAGGTTTCTTTATTTATTTGGTCATTAAATCTGTATTCTTCCTAAAAAACTATGGGAGCAGAAAAAGAAAGGGCTAGTTTTCAAAACTTCAAAAATACGAAAACATTTGATGAATGAGACTTCCAACATCAAATGACCATAACTTTGGACTGGGGTATCGTAACTACTATTGTAATATATCAAAATCGGAGCTCGTCTCGATCCATACAATAATTGTTGGCCTAGCATTGGAACCTGATTTCTATACCCAAATTCCATCGTTTACAAAACTTATCGAGGGTTTGAAGATTTTGTCGTAAATTTCCGGTTTACTTAATTTCGATTTGAATCAATAGAGCTGTAAATGAGATATTGGATCCGACAATGGTTTCTTTATTTATTTGGTCCATAAATCTGTATTCTTCCTAAAAAACTATGGGAGCATAAAAAGAAAGGGGCTAGTTTTCATAATTTCGAAAATAACAAAACATTTGATGAATCAGACTTCCAACATCAAATGACCATAACTTTTGACTGAGGTATCGTAACGACTATTATAATATATCAAATCGGAGCTCGTCTCGATCCATACAATAACTATTGGCCTCGGAATGGGACCTAATTTCTGTACCCAAATTCCATCGTATACATATCTTATCGAGTGTTTTAAGATTTTGTCGTAAATTTGCGGTTTACTTACCTTCGATATGATTCAATAGAGCTGTCAATGAGATATTGGTTCCGACAAAGGTTTCTTTATTTATTTGGTCATTAAATCTGTATTCTTCCTAAAAAACTATGGGAGCAGAAAAAGAAAGGGGCTAGTTTTCATAATTTCAAAAATAACAAAAATTTGATGAATCGGACTTCCAACATAAAATGACCATAACTTTTGACTGGGGTATCGTAACGACTATTGTAATATATCAAAATCGGAGCTCGTCTCGATCCATACAATAATTGTTGGCCTCAGAATGGTACCTGATTTCTGTACCCAAATTCCATCGTTTACATAACTTATCGAGGGTTTTAAGATATTGTCGTAAATTTGCGGTTTACTTACCTTCGATTTGAATCAATAGAGCTGTAAATGAGATATTGGATCCGACAAAGGTTTCTTTACTTATTTGGTCATTAAATCTGTATTCTTCCTAAAAACGTATGGGAGCAGAAAAAGAAAGGGGCTAGTTTTTAAAACTTCAAAAATACGAAAACATTTGATGATCAGACTTCAAACATCAAATGACCATAACTTTTGACTGGGGTATCTTAACGACTATTATAATATATCAAATCGGAGCTCGTCTCGATCTATACAATAATTGTTGGCATCGGAATGGAACCTGATTTCCGTACCCAAATTCCATCGTTTACATAATTTATCGAGGGTTTTAAGATTTTGTCGTAAATTTCCGGTTTACTTACTTTCGATTTGAATAAATAGAGCTGTAAATGAGATATTGGATCCAACAAAGGTTTCTTTATTTATTTGGTCAATAAATCTGTATTGTTCCTCAAAAACAATGGGAGCAGAAAAAGAAAGGGGCTAGTTTTCATAATTTCAAAAATAACAAAACATTTGATGAATCAGACTTCCAACATCAAATGACCATAACTTTTGACTAGGGTATCGTAACGACTATTATAATATATCAAATCGGAGCTCGTCTCGATCCATACAATAATTGTTGGCATCGGAATGGAACCTGATTTCCGTACCCAAATTCCATCGTTTACATAACTTATCAAGGGTTTTAAGATTTTGTCGTAAATTTGCGGTTTACTTACCTTCGATATGATTCAATAGAGCTGTCAATGAGATATTGGTTCCGACAAAGGTTTCTTTATTTATTTGGTCATTAAATCTGTATTCTTCCTAAAGACGTATGGGAGCAGAAAAAGAAAGGGGCTAGTTTTCAAAACTTCAAAAATACGAAAATATTTGATGTATCAGACTTCCAACATCAAATGACCATAACTTTTAACTGGGGTATCGTAACGACTATTATAATATATCTAAATCGGAGCTCGTCTCGATCTATACATTAATTGTTGGCCTAGCATTGGAACTTGATTTCTGTACCCCAATTCCATCGTTTACATAACTTATCAAGGGTTTTAAAATTTTGTGGTAAATTTGCGGTTTACTTACCTTCGATATGATTCAATAGAGCTGTCAATGAGATATTGGTTCCGACAAAGGTTTCTTTATTTATTTGGTCATTAAATCTGTATTCTTCCTAAAGACGTATGGGAGCAGAAAAAGAAAGGGGCTAGTTTTCAGCACTTCAAAAATACGAAAATATTTGATGTATCAGACTTCCAACATCAAATGACCATAACTTTTAACTGGGGTATCGTAACGACTATTATAATATATCTAAATCGGAGCTCGTCTCGATCCATACATTAATTGTTGGCCTAGCATTGGAACTTGATTTCTGTACCCCAATTCCATCGTTTACATAACTTATCGAGGGTTTTAAGATTTTGTCGTAAATTTCCAGTTTACTTACTTTCGATTTGAATCAATAGAGCTGTAAATGAGATATTGGATCCGACAAAGGTTTCTTTATTTATTTGGTCAATAAATCTATATTCTTCCTGAAAAACAATGGGAGCAGAAAAAGAAAGGGGCTAGTTTTCATAATTTCAAAAATAACAAAACATTTGATAAATCAGACTTCTAACATCAAATGACCATAACTTTTGACTGGGGTATCGTAACGACTATTATAATATATCAAATCGGAGCTCGTCTCGATCCATAAAATAATTGTTGGAATCGGAATGGAACCTGATTTCCGTACCCAAATTCCATCGTTTACATAACTTATCAAGGGTTTTAAAATTTTGTGGTAAATTTGCGGTTTACTTACATTCGATATGATTCAATAGAGCTGTCAATGAGATATTGGTTCCGACAAAGGTTTCTTTATATATTTGGTCATTAAATCTGTATTCTTCCTAAAGACGTATGGGAGCAGAAAAAGAAAGGGGCTAGTTTTCAGCACTTCAAAAATACGAAAATATTTGATGTATCAGACTTCCAACATCAAATGACCATAACTTTTAACTGCGGTATCGTAACGACTATTATAATATATCTAAATCGGAGCTCGTCTCGATCCATACATTAATTGTTGGCCTAGCATTGGAACCTGATTTCTGTACCCCAATTCCATCGTTTACATAACTTATCGAGGGTTTTAAGATTTTGTCGTAAATTTCCGGTTTACTTACTTTCGATTTGAATCAATAGAGCTGTAAATGAGATATTGGATCCGACAAAGGTTTCTTTATTTATTTGGTCAATAAATCTATATTCTTCCTGAAAAACAATGGGAGCAGAAAAAGAAAGGGGCTAGTTTTCATAATTTCAAAAATAACAAAACATTTGATAAATCAGACTTCCAACATCAAATGACCATAACTTTTGACTGGGGTATCGTAACGCCTATTATAATATATCAAATCGGAGCTCGTCTCGATCCATAAAATAATTGTTGGAATCGGAATGGAACCTGATTTCCGTACCCAAATTCCATCGTTTACATAACTTATCAAGGGTTTTAAGATTTTGTCGTAAATTTGCGGTTTACTTACCTTCCATATGATTCAATAGAGCTGTCAATGAGATATTGGTTCCGACAAAGGTTTCTTTATTTATTTGGTCATTAAATCTGTATCTTCCTAAAGACGTATGGGAGCAGAAAAAGAAAGGGGTAGTTTTCAAAACTTCAAAAATACGAAAACATTTGATGATCAAACTTCCAACATCAAATGACCATAACTTTTAACTGGGGTATCGTAAAGACTATTATAATATATCAAAATCGGAACTCGTCTCCATCCATACAATAATTGTTGGCCTAGTATTGGAACCTGATTTCTGTTCCCAAATTCCATCGTCTACATAACTTATCGAGGGTTTTAAGATTTTGTCGTAAATTTCAGATTTACTTACCTCCAATTTTGCTTCAATAGAGCTGTAAATGAGATATTGGTTCCGAAAAAGGTTTCTTTATTTATTTGGTCATTAAATCTGTATTCTTCCTAAAAACGTATGGGAGCAGAAACAGAAAGGGGCTAGTTTTCAAAACTTCAAAAATACGAAAATATTTGATGTATCAAACTTCCAACATCAAAT
This sequence comes from Hippophae tibetana, assembly GCA_037013495.1. Taxonomy (NCBI): domain Eukaryota; kingdom Viridiplantae; phylum Streptophyta; class Magnoliopsida; order Rosales; family Elaeagnaceae; genus Hippophae; species Hippophae tibetana. The sequence continues at coordinate 82,972,512 of CM072801.1, forward strand.
GACCATAACTTTTAACTGGGGTATCGTAACGACTATTATAATATATCTAAATCGGAGCTCGTCTCGATCCATACCTAATTGTTGGCCTAGCATTGGAACCTGATTTCTGTACCCAAATTCCATCGTTTACATAACTTATCGAGTGTTTTAAGATTTTTTCGTAAATTTCCGGTTTACTTACTTTCGATTTGAATCAATAGAGCTGTAAATGAGATATTGGATCCGACAAAGGTTTCTTTATTTATTTGGTCAATAAATCTGTATTCTTCCTGAAAAACAATGGGAGCAGAAAAAGAAAGGGGCTAGTTTTCATAATTTCAAAAATAACAAAACATTTGATGAATCAGACTTCCAACATCAAATGACCATAACTTTTGACTGGGGTATCGTAACGACTATTATAATATATCAAATCGGAGCTCGTCTAGATCCATACAATAATTGTTGGCATCGGAATGGAACCTGATTTCCGTACCCAAATTCCATCGTTTACATAACTTATCAAGGGTTTTAAAATTTTGTGGTAAATTTGCGGTTTACTTACCTTCGATATGATTCAATAGAGCTGTCAATGAGATATTGGTTCCGATAAAGGTTTCTTTATTTATTTTTTCATTAAATCTGTATTCTTCCTAAAGACGTATGGGAGCAGAAAAAGAAAGGGGCTAGTTTTCAGCACTTCAAAAGTACGAAAATATTTGATGTATCAGACTTCCAACATCAAATGACCATAACTTTTAACTGGGGTATCGTAACGACTATTATAATATATCTAAATCGGAGCTCGTCTCGATCCATACATTAATTGTTGGCCTAGCATTGGAACTTGATTTCTGTACCCCAATTCCATCGTTTACATAACTTATCGAGGGTTTTAAGATTTTGTCGTAAATTTCCGGTTTACTTACTTTCGATTTGAATCAATAGAGCTGTAAATGAGATATTGGATCCGACAAAGGTTTCTTTATTTATTTGGTCAATAAATCTATATTCTTCCTGAAAAACAATGGGAGCAGAAAAAGAAAGGGGCTAGTTTTCATAATTTCAAAAATAACAAAACATTTGATAAATCAGACTTCCAACATCAAATGACCATAACTTTTGACTAGGGTATCGTAACGACTATTATAATATATCAAATCGGAGCTCGTCTCGATCCATAAAATAATTGTTGGAATCGGAATGGAACCTGATTTCCGTACCCAAATTCCATCGTTTACATAACTTATCAAGGGTTTTAAAATTTTGTGGTAAATTTGCGGTTTACTTACCTTCGATATGATTCAATAGAGCTGTCAATGAGATATTGGTTCCGACAAAGGTTTCTTTATTTATTTGGTCATTAAATCTGTATTCTTACTAAAGACGTATGGGAGCAGAAAAAGAAAGGGGCTAGTTTTCAGCACTTCAAAAATACGAAAATATTTGATGTATCAGACTTCCAACATCAAATGACCATAACTTTTAACTGGGGTATCGTAACGACTATTATAATATATCTAAATCGGAGCTCGTCTCGATCCATACATTAATTATTGGCCTAGCATTGGAACCTGATTTCTGTACCCCAATTCCATCGTTTACATAACTTATCGAGGGTTTTAAGATTTTGTCGTAAATTTCCGGTTTACTTACTTTCGATTTGAATCAATAGAGCTGTAAATGAGATATTGGATCCGACAAAGGTTTCTTTATTTATTTGGTCAATAAATCTATATTCTTCCTGAAAAACAATGGGAGCAGAAAAAGAAAGGGGCTAGTTTTCATAATTTCAAAAATAACAAAACATTTGATGAATCAGACTTCCAACATCAAATGACCATAACATTTGACTGGGGTATCGTAACGACTATTATAATATATCAAATCGAAGCTCGTCTCGATCCATACAATAATTGTTGGCATCGGAATGGAACCTGATTTCCGTACCCAAATTCCATCGTTTACATAACTTATCAACTGTTTTAAAATTTTGTGGTAAATTTGCGGTTTACTTACCTTCGATATGATTCAATAGAGCTGTCAATGAGATATTGGTTCCGACAAAGGTTTCTTTATTTATTTGGTCATTAAATCTGTATTCTTCCTAAAGACGTATGGGAGCAGAAAAAGAAAGGGGCTAGTTTTCAGCACTTCAAAAATACGAAAATATTTGATGTATCAGACTTCCAACATCAAATGACCATAACTTTTAACTGGGGTATCGTAACGACTATTATAATATATCTAAATCGGAGCTCGTCTCGATCCATACATTAATTGTTGGCCTAGCATTGGAACCTGATTTCTGTACCCCAATTCCATCGTTTACATAACTTATCGAGGGTTTTAAGATTTTGTCGTAAATTTCCGGTTTACTTACTTTCGATTTGAATCAATAGAGTTGTAAATGAGATATTGGATCCGACAAAGGTTTCTTTATTTATTTGGTCAATAAATCTATATTCTTCCTGAAAAACAATGGGAGCAGAAAAAGAAAGGGGCTAGTTTTCATAATTTCAAAAATAACAAAACATTTGATAAATCAGACTTCCAACATCAAATGACCATAACTTTTGACTTGGGTATCGTAACGACTATTATAATATATCAAATCGGAGCTCGTCTCGATCCATAAAATAATTGTTGGAATCGGAATGGAACCTGATTTCCGTACCCAAATTCCATCGTTTACATAACTTATCAAGGGTTTTAAGATTTTGTCGTAAATTTGCGGTTTACTTACCTTCGATATGATTCAATAGAGCTGTCAATGAGATATTGGTTCCGACAAAGGTTTCTTTATTTATTTGGTCATTAAATCTGTATTCTTCCTAAAGACGTATGGGAGCAGAAAAAGAAAGGGGTAGTTTTCAAAACTTCAAAAATACGAAAACATTTGATGATCAGACTCCCAATATCAAATGACTATAACTTTTAACTGGGGTATCGTAACGACTATTATAATATATCAAAATCGGAGCTCGTCTCCATCCATACAATAATTGTTGGCCTAGTATTGGAACCTGATTTCTGTTCCCAAATTCCATCGTCTACATAACTTATCGAGGGTTTTAAGATTTTGTCGTAAATTTTAGATTTACTTACCTCCAATTTTGCTTCAATAGAGCTGTAAATGAGATATTGGTTCCGAAAAAGGTTTCTTTATTTATTTGGTCATTAAATCCGTATTCTTCCTAAAAACGTATGGGAGCAGAAACAGAAAGGGGCTAGTTTTCAAAACTTCAAAAATACGAAAATATTTGATGTATCAGACTTCCAACATCAAATGACCATAACTTTTAACTGGGGTATCGTAACGACTATTATAATATATCTAAATCGGAGCTCGTCTCGATCCATACCTAATTGTTGGCCTAGCATTGGAACCTGATTTCTGTACCCAAATTCCATCGTTTACATAACTTATCGAGTGTTTTAAGATTTTTTCGTAAATTTCCGGTTTACTTACTTTCGATTTGAATCAATAGAGCTGTAAATGAGATATTGGATCCGACAATGGTTTCTTTATTTATTTGGTCAATAAATCTGTATTCTTCCTAAAAAACAATGGGAGCAGAAAAAGAAAGGGGCTAGTTTTCAAAACTTCAAAAATACGAAAACATTTGATGATCAGACTTCCAACATCAAATGACCATAACTTTTAACTGGGGTATCGTAACGACTATTATAATATATCTAAATCGGAGCTCGTCTCCATCCATACAATAATTGTTGGCCTAGTATTGGAACCTGATTTCCGATCCCAAATTCCATCGTTTACATAACTTCTCGTGGGTTTTAAGATTTTGTCGTAAATTTCAGGTTTACTTACCTTCGATTTTGCTTCAAACAGAGCCGTCAATGAGATATTGGTTCCGACAAAGGTTTCTTTATTTATTTGGTCAATAAATCTGTATTCTTCCTGAAAAACAATGGGAGCAGAAAAAGAAAGGGGCTAGTTTTCATAATTTCAAAAATAACAAAACATTTGATGAATTAGACTTCCAACATCAAATGACCATAACTTTTGACTGGGGTATCGTAACGACTATTATAATATATCAAATCGGAGCTCGTCTCGATCCATACAATAATTGTTGGCATCGGAATGGAACCTGATTTCCGTACCCAAATTCCATCGTTTACATAACTTATCAAGGGTTTTAAAATTTTGTGGTAAATTTGCGGTTTACTTACCTTCGATATGATTCAATAGAGCTGTCAATGAGATATTGGTTCCGACAAAGGTTTCTTTATTTATTTGGTCATTCAATCTGTATTCTTCCTAAAGACGTATGGGAGCAGAAAAAGAAAGGGGCTAGTTTTCAGCACTTCAAAAATACGAAAATATTTGATGTATCAGACTTCCAACATAAAATGACCATAACTTTTAACTGGGGTATCGTAACGACTATTATAATATATCTAAATCGGAGCTCGTCTCGATCCATACATTAATTGTTGGCCTAGCATTGGAACCTGATTTCTGTACCCCAATTCCATCGTTTACATAACTTATCGAGGGTTTTAAGATTTTGTCGTAAATTTCCGGTTTACTTACTTTCGATTTGAATCAATAGAGCTGTAAATGAGATATTGGATCCGACAAAGGTTTCTTTATTTATTTGGTCAATAAATCTATATTCTTCCTGAAAAACAATGGGAGCAGAAAAAGAAAGGGGCTAGTTTTCATAATTTCAAAAATAACAAAACATTTGATAAATCAGACTTCCAACATCAAATGACCATAACTTTTGACTCGGGTATCGTAACGACTATTATAATATATCAAATCGGAGCTCATCTCGATCCATAAAATAATTGTTGGTATCGGAATGGAACCTGATTTCCGTACCCAATTTCCATCGTTTAGATAACTTATCAAGGGTTTTAAGATTTTGTCGTAAATTTGCGGTTTACTTACCTTCGATATGATTCAATAGAGCTGTCAATGAGATATTGGTTCCGACAAAGGTTTCTTTATTTATTTGGTCATTAAATCTGTATTCTTCCTAAAGACGTATGGGAGCAGAAAAAGAAAGGGGTAGTTTTCAAAACTTCAAAAATACGAAAACATTTGATGATCAGACTCCCAATATCAAATGACCATAACTTTTAACTGGGGTATCGTAACGACTATTATAATATATCAAAATCGGAGCTCGTCTCCATCCATACAATAATTGTTGGCGTAGTATTGGAACCTGATTTCTGTTCCCAAATTCCATCGTCTACATAACTTATCGAGGGTTTTAAGATTTTGTCGTAAATTTCAGATTTACTTACCTCCAATTTTGCTTCAATAGAGCTGTAAATGAGATATTGGTTCCGAAAAAGGTTTCTTTATTTATTTGGTCATTAAATCTGTATTCTTCCTAAAAACGTATGGGAGCAGAAACAGAAAGGGGCTAGTTTTCAAAACTTCAATAATACGAAAATATTTGATGTATCAAACTTCCAACATCAAATGACCATAACTTTTAACTGGGGTATCGTAACGACTATTATAATATATCTAAATCGGAGCTCGTCTCGATCCATACCTAATTGTTGGCCTAGCATTGGAACCTGATTTCTGTACCCAAATTCCATCGTTTACATAACTTATCGAGGGTTTTAAGATTTTGTCGTAAATTTCAGATTTACTTACCTCCAATTTTGCTTCAATAGAGCTGTAAATGAGATATTGGTTCCGAAAAAGGTTTCTTTATTTATTTGGTCATTAAATCTGTATTCTTCCTAAAAACGTATGGGAGTAGAAACAGAAAGGGGCTAGTTTTCAAAACTTCAAAAATACGAAAATATTTGATGTATTAGACTTCCAACATCAAATGACCATAACTTTTAACTGGGGTATCGTAACGACTATTATAATATATCTAAATCGGAGCTCGTCTCGATCCATACCTAATTGTTGGCCTAGCATTGGAACCTGATTTCTGTACCCAAATTCCATCGTTTACATAACTTATCGAGTGTTTTAAGATTTTTTCGTAAATTTCCGGTTTACTTACTTTCGATTTGAATCAATAGAGCTGTAAATGAGATATTGGATCCGACAAAGGTTTCTTTATTTATTTGGTCAATAAATCTGTATTCTTCCTGAAAAACAATGGGAGCAGAAAAAGAAAGGGGCTAGTTTTCATAATTTCAAAAATAACAAAACATTTGATGAATCAGACTTCCAACATCAAATGACCATAACTTTTGACTGGGGTATCGTAACGACTATTATAATATATCAAATCGGAGCTCGTCTCGATCCATACAATAATTGTTGGCATCGGAATGGAACCTGATTTCCGTACCCAAATTCCATCGTTTACATAACTTATCAAGGGTTTTAAAATTTTGTGGTAAATTTGCGGTTTACTTACCTTCGATATGATTCAATAGAGCTGTCAATGAGATATTGGTTCCGACAAAGGTTTCTTTATTTATTTTTTCATTAAATCTGTATTCTTCCTAAAGACGTATGGGAGCAGAAAAAGAAAGGGGCTAGTTTTCAGCACTTCAAAAGTACGAAAATATTTGATGTATCAGACTTCCAACATCAAATGACCATAACTTTTAACTGGGGTATCGTAACGACTATTATAATATATCTAAATCGGAGCTCGTCTCGATCCATACATTAATTGTTGGCCTAGCATTGGAACTTGATTTCTGTACCCCAATTCCATCGTTTACATAACTTATCGAGGGTTTTAAGATTTTGTCGTAAATTTCCGGTTTACTTACTTTCGATTTGAATCAATAGAGCTGTAAATGAGATATTGGATCCGACAAAGGTTTCTTTATTTATTTGGTCAATAAATCTATATTCTTCCTGAAAAACAATGGGAGCAGAAAAAGAAAGGGGCTAGTTTTCATAATTTCAAAAATAACAAAACATTTGATAAATCAGACTTCCAACATCAAATGACCATAACTTTTGACTGGGGTATCGTAACAACTATTATAATATATCAAATCGGAGCTCGTCTCGATCTATACAATAATTGTTGGCATCGGAATGGAACCTGATTTCCGTACCCAAATTCCATCGTTTACATAATTTATCGAGGGTTTTAAGATTTTGTCGTAAATTTCCGGTTTACTTACTTTCGATTTGAATAAATAGAGCTGTAAATGAGATATTGGATCCAACAAAGGTTTCTTTATTTATTTGGTCAATAAATCTGTATTGTTCCTCAAAAACAATGGGAGCAGAAAAAGAAAGGGGCTAGTTTTCATAATTTCAAAAATAACAAAACATTTGATGAATCAGACTTCCAACATCAAATGACCATAACTTTTGACTAGGGTATCGTAACGACTATTATAATATATCAAATCGGAGCTCGTCTCGATCCATACAATAATTGTTGGCATCGGAATGGAACCTGATTTCCGTACCCAAATTCCATCGTTTACATAACTTATCAAGGGTTTTAAGATTTTGTCGTAAATTTGCGGTTTACTTACCTTCGATATGATTCAATAGAGCTGTCAATGAGATATTGGTTCCGACAAAGGTTTCTTTATTTATTTGGTCATTAAATCTGTATTCTTCCTAAAGACGTATGGGAGCAGAAAAAGAAAGGGGCTAGTTTTCAAAACTTCAAAAATACGAAAATATTTGATGTATCAGACTTCCAACATCAAATGACCATAACTTTTAACTGGGGTATCGTAACGACTATTATAATATATCTAAATCGGAGCTCGTCTCGATCTATACATTAATTGTTGGCCTAGCATTGGAACTTGATTTCTGTACCCCAATTCCATCGTTTACATAACTTATCAAGGGTTTTAAAATTTTGTGGTAAATTTGCGGTTTACTTACCTTCGATATGATTCAATAGAGCTGTCAATGAGATATTGGTTCCGACAAAGGTTTCTTTATTTATTTGGTCATTAAATCTGTATTCTTCCTAAAGACGTATGGGAGCAGAAAAAGAAAGGGGCTAGTTTTCAGCACTTCAAAAATACGAAAATATTTGATGTATCAGACTTCCAACATCAAATGACCATAACTTTTAACTGGGGTATCGTAACGACTATTATAATATATCTAAATCGGAGCTCGTCTCGATCCATACATTAATTGTTGGCCTAGCATTGGAACTTGATTTCTGTACCCCAATTCCATCGTTTACATAACTTATCGAGGGTTTTAAGATTTTGTCGTAAATTTCCAGTTTACTTACTTTCGATTTGAATCAATAGAGCTGTAAATGAGATATTGGATCCGACAAAGGTTTCTTTATTTATTTGGTCAATAAATCTATATTCTTCCTGAAAAACAATGGGAGCAGAAAAAGAAAGGGGCTAGTTTTCATAATTTCAAAAATAACAAAACATTTGATAAATCAGACTTCTAACATCAAATGACCATAACTTTTGACTGGGGTATCGTAACGACTATTATAATATATCAAATCGGAGCTCGTCTCGATCCATAAAATAATTGTTGGAATCGGAATGGAACCTGATTTCCGTACCCAAATTCCATCGTTTACATAACTTATCAAGGGTTTTAAAATTTTGTGGTAAATTTGCGGTTTACTTACATTCGATATGATTCAATAGAGCTGTCAATGAGATATTGGTTCCGACAAAGGTTTCTTTATATATTTGGTCATTAAATCTGTATTCTTCCTAAAGACGTATGGGAGCAGAAAAAGAAAGGGGCTAGTTTTCAGCACTTCAAAAATACGAAAATATTTGATGTATCAGACTTCCAACATCAAATGACCATAACTTTTAACTGCGGTATCGTAACGACTATTATAATATATCTAAATCGGAGCTCGTCTCGATCCATACATTAATTGTTGGCCTAGCATTGGAACCTGATTTCTGTACCCCAATTCCATCGTTTACATAACTTATCGAGGGTTTTAAGATTTTGTCGTAAATTTCCGGTTTACTTACTTTCGATTTGAATCAATAGAGCTGTAAATGAGATATTGGATCCGACAAAGGTTTCTTTATTTATTTGGTCAATAAATCTATATTCTTCCTGAAAAACAATGGGAGCAGAAAAAGAAAGGGGCTAGTTTTCATAATTTCAAAAATAACAAAACATTTGATAAATCAGACTTCCAACATCAAATGACCATAACTTTTGACTGGGGTATCGTAACGCCTATTATAATATATCAAATCGGAGCTCGTCTCGATCCATAAAATAATTGTTGGAATCGGAATGGAACCTGATTTCCGTACCCAAATTCCATCGTTTACATAACTTATCAAGGGTTTTAAGATTTTGTCGTAAATTTGCGGTTTACTTACCTTCCATATGATTCAATAGAGCTGTCAATGAGATATTGGTTCCGACAAAGGTTTCTTTATTTATTTGGTCATTAAATCTGTATCTTCCTAAAGACGTATGGGAGCAGAAAAAGAAAGGGGTAGTTTTCAAAACTTCAAAAATACGAAAACATTTGATGATCAAACTTCCAACATCAAATGACCATAACTTTTAACTGGGGTATCGTAACGACTATTATAATATATCAAAATCGGAACTCGTCTCCATCCATACAATAATTGTTGGCCTAGTATTGGAACCTGATTTCTGTTCCCAAATTCCATCGTCTACATAACTTATCGAGGGTTTTAAGATTTTGTCGTAAATTTCAGATTTACTTACCTCCAATTTTGCTTCAATAGAGCTGTAAATGAGATATTGGTTCCGAAAAAGGTTTCTTTATTTATTTGGTCATTAAATCTGTATTCTTCCTAAAAACGTATGGGAGCAGAAACAGAAAGGGGCTAGTTTTCAAAACTTCAAAAATACGAAAATATTTGATGTATCAAACTTCCAACATCAAATGACCATAACTTTTAACTGGGGTATCGTAACGACTATTATAATATATCTAAATCGGAGCTCGTCTCGATCCATACCTAATTGTTGGCCTAGCATTGGAACCTGATTTCTGTACCCAAATTCCATCGTTTACATAACTTATCGAGTGTTTTAAGATTTTTTCGTAAATTTCCGGTTTACTTACTTTCGATTTGAATCAATAGAGCTGTAAATGAGATATTGGATCCGACAAAGGTTTCTTTATTTATTTGGTCAATAAATCTGTATTCTTCCTGAAAAACAATGGGAGCAGAAAAAGAAAGGGGCTAGTTTTCATAATTTCAAAAATAACAAAACATTTGATGAATCAGACTTCCAACATCAAATGACCATAACTTTTGACTGGGGTATCGTAACGACTATTATAATATATCAAATCGGAGCTCGTCTAGATCCATACAATAATTGTTGGCATCGGAATGGAACCTGATTTCCGTACCCAAATTCCATCGTTTACATAACTTATCAAGGGTTTTAAAATTTTGTGGTAAATTTGCGGTTTACTTACCTTCGATATGATTCAATAGAGCTGTCAATGAGATATTGGTTCCGATAAAGGTTTCTTTATTTATTTTTTCATTAAATCTGTATTCTTCCTAAAGACGTATGGGAGCAGAAAAAGAAAGGGGCTAGTTTTCAGCACTTCAAAAGTACGAAAATATTTGATGTATCAGACTTCCAACATCAAATGACCATAACTTTTAACTGGGGTATCGTAACGACTATTATAATATATCTAAATCGGAGCTCGTCTCGATCCATACATTAATTGTTGGCCTAGCATTGGAACTTGATTTCTGTACCCCAATTCCATCGTTTACATAACTTATCGAGGGTTTTAAGATTTTGTCGTAAATTTCCGGTTTACTTACTTTCGATTTGAATCAATAGAGCTGTAAATGAGATATTGGATCCGACAAAGGTTTCTTTATTTATTTGGTCAATAAATCTATATTCTTCCTGAAAAACAATGGGAGCAGAAAAAGAAAGGGGCTAGTTTTCATAATTTCAAAAATAACAAAACATTTGATAAATCAGACTTCCAACATCAAATGACCATAACTTTTGACTAGGGTATCGTAACGACTATTATAATATATCAAATCGGAGCTCGTCTCGATCCATAAAATAATTGTTGGAATCGGAATGGAACCTGATTTCCGTACCCAAATTCCATCGTTTACATAACTTATCAAGGGTTTTAAAATTTTGTGGTAAATTTGCGGTTTACTTACCTTCGATATGATTCAATAGAGCTGTCAATGAGATATTGGTTCCGACAAAGGTTTCTTTATTTATTTGGTCATTAAATCTGTATTCTTACTAAAGACGTATGGGAGCAGAAAAAGAAAGGGGCTAGTTTTCAGCACTTCAAAAATACGAAAATATTTGATGTATCAGACTTCCAACATCAAATGACCATAACTTTTAACTCGGGTATCGTAACGACTATTATAATATATCTAAATCGGAGCTCGTCTCGATCCATACATTAATTATTGGCCTAGCATTGGAACCTGATTTCTGTACCCCAATTCCATCGTTTACATAACTTATCGAGGGTTTTAAGATTTTGTCGTAAATTTCCGGTTTACTTACTTTCGATTTGAATCAATAGAGCTGTAAATGAGATATTGGATCCGACAAAGGTTTCTTTATTTATTTGGTCAATAAATCTATATTCTTCCTGAAAAACAATGGGAGCAGAAAAAGAAAGGGGCTAGTTTTCATAATTTCAAAAATAACAAAACATTTGATGAATCAGACTTCCAACATCAAATGACCATAACATTTGACTGGGGTATCGTAACGACTATTATAATATATCAAATCGAAGCTCGTCTCGATCCATACAATAATTGTTGGCATCGGAATGGAACCTGATTTCCGTACCCAAATTCCATCGTTTACATAACTTATCAACTGTTTTAAAATTTTGTGGTAAATTTGCGGTTTACTTACCTTCGATATGATTCAATAGAGCTGTCAATGAGATATTGGTTCCGACAAAGGTTTCTTTATTTATTTGGTCATTAAATCTGTATTCTTCCTAAAGACGTATGGGAGCAGAAAAAGAAAGGGGCTAGTTTTCAGCACTTCAAAAATACGAAAATATTTGATGTATCAGACTTCCAACATCAAATGACCATAACTTTTAACTGGGGTATCGTAACGACTATTATAATATATCTAAATCGGAGCTCGTCTCGATCCATACATTAATTGTTGGCCTAGCATTGGAACCTGATTTCTGTACCCCAATTCCATCGTTTACATAACTTATCGAGGGTTTTAAGATTTTGTCGTAAATTTCCGGTTTACTTACTTTCGATTTGAATCAATAGAGTTGTAAATGAGATATTGGATCCGACAAAGGTTTCTTTATTTATTTGGTCAATAAATCTATATTCTTCCTGAAAAACAATGGGAGCAGAAAAAGAAAGGGGCTAGTTTTCATAATTTCAAAAATAACAAAACATTTGATAAATCAGACTTCCAACATCAAATGACCATAACTTTTGACTTGGGTATCGTAACGACTATTATAATATATCAAATCGGAGCTCGTCTCGATCCATAAAATAATTGTTGGAATCGGAATGGAACCTGATTTCCGTACCCAAATTCCATCGTTTACATAACTTATCAAGGGTTTTAAGATTTTGTCGTAAATTTGCGGTTTACTTACCTTCGATATGATTCAATAGAGCTGTCAATGAGATATTGGTTCCGACAAAGGTTTCTTTATTTATTTGGTCATTAAATCTGTATTCTTCCTAAAGACGTATGGGAGCAGAAAAAGAAAGGGGTAGTTTTCAAAACTTCAAAAATACGAAAACATTTGATGATCAGACTCCCAATATCAAATGACTATAACTTTTAACTGGGGTATCGTAACGACTATTATAATATATCAAAATCGGAGCTCGTCTCCATCCATACAATAATTGTTGGCCTAGTATTGGAACCTGATTTCTGTTCCCAAATTCCATCGTCTACATAACTTATCGAGGGTTTTAAGATTTTGTCGTAAATTTTAGATTTACTTACCTCCAATTTTGCTTCAATAGAGCTGTAAATGAGATATTGGTTCCGAAAAAGGTTTCTTTATTTATTTGGTCATTAAATCCGTATTCTTCCTAAAAACGTATGGGAGCAGAAACAGAAAGGGGCTAGTTTTCAAAACTTCAAAAATACGAAAATATTTGATGTATCAGACTTCCAACATCAAATGACCATAACTTTTAACTGGGGTATCGTAACGACTATTATAATATATCTAAATCGGAGCTCGTCTCGATCCATACCTAATTGTTGGCCTAGCATTGGAACCTGATTTCTGTACCCAAATTCCATCGTTTACATAACTTATCGAGTGTTTTAAGATTTTTTCGTAAATTTCCGGTTTACTTACTTTCGATTTGAATCAATAGAGCTGTAAATGAGATATTGGATCCGACAATGGTTTCTTTATTTATTTGGTCAATAAATCTGTATTCTTCCTAAAAAACAATGGGAGCAGAAAAAGAAAGGGGCTAGTTTTCAAAACTTCAAAAATACGAAAACATTTGATGATCAGACTTCCAACATCAAATGACCATAACTTTTAACTGGGGTATCGTAACGACTATTATAATATATCTAAATCGGAGCTCGTCTCCATCCATACAATAATTGTTGGCCTAGTATTGGAACCTGATTTCCGATCCCAAATTCCATCGTTTACATAACTTCTCGTGGGTTTTAAGATTTTGTCGTAAATTTCAGGTTTACTTACCTTCGATTTTGCTTCAAACAGAGCCGTCAATGAGATATTGGTTCCGACAAAGGTTTCTTTATTTATTTGGTCAATAAATCTGTATTCTTCCTGAAAAACAATGGGAGCAGAAAAAGAAAGGGGCTAGTTTTCATAATTTCAAAAATAACAAAACATTTGATGAATTAGACTTCCAACATCAAATGACCATAACTTTTGACTGGGGTATCGTAACGACTATTATAATATATCAAATCGGAGCTCGTCTCGATCCATACAATAATTGTTGGCATCGGAATGGAACCTGATTTCCGTACCCAAATTCCATCGTTTACATAACTTATCAAGGGTTTTAAAATTTTGTGGTAAATTTGCGGTTTACTTACCTTCGATATGATTCAATAGAGCTGTCAATGAGATATTGGTTCCGACAAAGGTTTCTTTATTTATTTGGTCATTCAATCTGTATTCTTCCTAAAGACGTATGGGAGCAGAAAAAGAAAGGGGCTAGTTTTCAGCACTTCAAAAATACGAAAATATTTGATGTATCAGACTTCCAACATAAAATGACCATAACTTTTAACTGGGGTATCGTAACGACTATTATAATATATCTAAATCGGAGCTCGTCTCGATCCATACATTAATTGTTGGCCTAGCATTGGAACCTGATTTCTGTACCCCAATTCCATCGTTTACATAACTTATCGAGGGTTTTAAGATTTTGTCGTAAATTTCCGGTTTACTTACTTTCGATTTGAATCAATAGAGCTGTAAATGAGATATTGGATCCGACAAAGGTTTCTTTATTTATTTGGTCAATAAATCTATATTCTTCCTGAAAAACAATGGGAGCAGAAAAAGAAAGGGGCTAGTTTTCATAATTTCAAAAATAACAAAACATTTGATAAATCAGACTTCCAACATCAAATGACCATAACTTTTGACTCGGGTATCGTAACGACTATTATAATATATCAAATCGGAGCTCATCTCGATCCATAAAATAATTGTTGGTATCGGAATGGAACCTGATTTCCGTACCCAATTTCCATCGTTTAGATAACTTATCAAGGGTTTTAAGATTTTGTCGTAAATTTGCGGTTTACTTACCTTCGATATGATTCAATAGAGCTGTCAATGAGATATTGGTTCCGACAAAGGTTTCTTTATTTATTTGGTCATTAAATCTGTATTCTTCCTAAAGACGTATGGGAGCAGAAAAAGAAAGGGGTAGTTTTCAAAACTTCAAAAATACGAAAACATTTGATGATCAGACTCCCAATATCAAATGACCATAACTTTTAACTGGGGTATCGTAACGACTATTATAATATATCAAAATCGGAGCTCGTCTCCATCCATACAATAATTGTTGGCGTAGTATTGGAACCTGATTTCTGTTCCCAAATTCCATCGTCTACATAACTTATCGAGGGTTTTAAGATTTTGTCGTAAATTTCAGATTTACTTACCTCCAATTTTGCTTCAATAGAGCTGTAAATGAGATATTGGTTCCGAAAAAGGTTTCTTTATTTATTTGGTCATTAAATCTGTATTCTTCCTAAAAACGTATGGGAGCAGAAACAGAAAGGGGCTAGTTTTCAAAACTTCAATAATACGAAAATATTTGATGTATCAAACTTCCAACATCAAATGACCATAACTTTTAACTGGGGTATCGTAACGACTATTATAATATATCTAAATCGGAGCTCGTCTCGATCCATACCTAATTGTTGGCCTAGCATTGGAACCTGATTTCTGTACCCAAATTCCATCGTTTACATAACTTATCGAGGGTTTTAAGATTTTGTCGTAAATTTCAGATTTACTTACCTCCAATTTTGCTTCAATAGAGCTGTAAATGAGATATTGGTTCCGAAAAAGGTTTCTTTATTTATTTGGTCATTAAATCTGTATTCTTCCTAAAAACGTATGGGAGCAGAAACAGAAAGGGGCTAGTTTTCAAAATTTCAAAAATACGAAAATATTTGATGTATTAGACTTCCAACATCAAATGACCATAACTTTTAACTGGGGTATCGTAACGACTATTATAATATATCTAAATCGGAGCTCGTCTCGATCCATACCTAATTGTTGGCCTAGCATTGGAACCTGATTTCTGTACCCAAATTCCATCGTTTACATAACTTATCGAGTGTTTTAAGATTTTTTCGTAAATTTCCGGTTTACTTACTTTCGATTTGAATCAATAGAGCTGTAAATGAGATATTGGATCCGACAAAGGTTTCTTTATTTATTTGGTCAATAAATCTGTATTCTTCCTGAAAAACAATGGGAGCAGAAAAAGAAAGGGGCTAGTTTTCATAATTTCAAAAATAACAAAACATTTGATGAATCAGACTTCCAACATCAAATGACCATAACTTTTGACTGGGGTATCGTAACGACTATTATAATATATCAAATCGGAGCTCGTCTCGATCCATACAATAATTGTTGGCATCGGAATGGAACCTGATTTCCGTACCCAAATTCCATCGTTTACATAACTTATCAAGGGTTTTAAAATTTTGTGGTAAATTTGCGGTTTACTTACCTTCGATATGATTCAATAGAGCTGTCAATGAGATATTGGTTCCGACAAAGGTTTCTTTATTTATTTTTTCATTAAATCTGTATTCTTCCTAAAGACGTATGGGAGCAGAAAAAGAAAGGGGCTAGTTTTCAGCACTTCAAAAGTACGAAAATATTTGATGTATCAGACTTCCAACATCAAATGACCATAACTTTTAACTGGGGTATCGTAACGACTATTATAATATATCTAAATCGGAGCTCGTCTCGATCCATACATTAATTGTTGGCCTAGCATTGGAACTTGATTTCTGTACCCCAATTCCATCGTTTACATAACTTATCGAGGGTTTTAAGATTTTGTCGTAAATTTCCGGTTTACTTACTTTCGATTTGAATCAATAGAGCTGTAAATGAGATATTGGATCCGACAAAGGTTTCTTTATTTATTTGGTCAATAAATCTATATTCTTCCTGAAAAACAATGGGAGCAGAAAAAGAAAGGGGCTAGTTTTCATAATTTCAAAAATAACAAAACATTTGATAAATCAGACTTCCAACATCAAATGACCATAACTTTTGACTGGGGTATCGTAACAACTATTATAATATATCAAATCGGAGCTCGTCTCGATCCATAAAATAATTGTTGGAATCGGAATGGAACCTGATTTCCGTACCCAAATTCCATCGTTTACATAACTTATCAAGGGTTTTAAAATTTTGTGGTAAATTTGCGGTTTACTTACCTTCGATATGATTCAATAGAGCTGTCAATGAGATATTGGTTCCGACAAAGGTTTCTTTATTTATTTGGTCATTAAATCTGTATTCTTCCTAAAGACGTATGGGAGCAGAAAAAGAAAGGGGCTAGTTTTCAGCACTTCAAAAATACGAAAATATTTGATGTATCAGACTTCCAACATCAAATGACCATAACTTTTAACTGGGGTATCGTAATGACTATTATAATATATCTAAATCGGAGCTCGTCTCGATCCATACATTCATTGTTGGCCTAGCATTGGAACCTGATTTCTGTACCCCAATTCCATCGTTTACATAACTTATCGAGGGTTTTAAGATTTTGTCGTAAATTTCCGGTTTACTTACTTTCGATTTGAATCAATAGAGCTGTAAATGAGATATTGGATCCGACAAAGGTTTCTTTATTTATTTGGTCAATAAATCTATATTCTTCCTGAAAAACAATGGGAGCAGAAAAAGAAAGGGGCTAGTTTTCATAATTTCAAAAATAACAAAACATTTGATGAATGAGACTTCCAACATCAAATGACCATAACTTTTGACTGGGGTATCGTAACGACTATTATAATATATCAAATCGGAGCTCGTCTCGATCCATACAATAATTGTTGGCATCGGAATGGAACCTGATTTCCGTACCCAAATTCCATCGTTTACATAACTTATCAACTGTTTTAAAATTTTGTGGTAAATTTGCGGTTTACTTACCTTCGATATGATTCAATAGAGCTGTCAATGAGATATTGGTTCCGACAAAGGTTTCTTTATTTATTTGGTCATTAAATCTGTATTCTTCCTAAAGACGTATGGGAGCAGAAAAAGAAAGGGGCTAGTTTTCAGCACTTCAAAAATACGAAAATATTTGATGTATCAGACTTCCAACATCAAATGACCATAACTTTTAACTGGGGTATCGTAACGACTATTATAATATATCTAAATCGGAGCTCGTCTCGATCCATACATTAATTGTTGGCCTAGCATTGGAACCTGATTTCTGTACCCCAATTCCATCGTTTACATAACTTATCGAGGGTTTTAAGATTTTGTCGTAAATTTCCGGTTTACTTACTTTCGATTTGAATCAATAGAGTTGTAAATGAGATATTGGATCCGACAAAGGTTTCTTTATTTATTTGGTCAATAAATCTATATTCTTCCTGAAAAACAATTGGAGCAGAAAAAGAAAGGGGCTAGTTTTCATAATTTCAAAAATAACAAAACATTTGATAAATCAGACTTCCAACATCAAATGACCATAACTTTTGACTAGGGTATCGTAACGACTATTATAATATATCAAATCGGAGCTCGTCTCGATCCATAAAATAATTGTTGGAATCGGAATGGAACCTGATTTCCGTACCCAAATTCCATCGTTTACATAACTTATCAAGGGTTTTAAGATTTTGTCGTAAATTTGCGGTTTACTTACCTTCGATATGATTCAATAGAGCTGTCAATGAGATATTGGTTCCGACAAAGGTTTCTTTATTTATTTGGTCATTAAATCTGTATTCTTCCTAAAGACGTATGGGAGCAGAAAAAGAAAGGGGTAGTTTTCAAAACTTAAAAAAAACGAAAACATTTGATGATCAGACTCCCAATATCAAATGACCATAACTTTTAACTGGGGTATCGTAACGACTATTATAATATATCAAAATCGGAGCTCGTCTCCATCCATACAATAATTGTTGGCCTAGTATTGGAACCTGATTTCTGTTCCCAAATTCCATCGTCTACATAACTTATCGAGGGTTTTAAGATTTTGTCGTAAATTTTAGATTTACTTACCTCCAATTTTGCTTCAATAGAGCTGTAAATGAGATATTGGTTCCGAAAAAGGTTTCTTTATTTATTTGGTCATTAAATCCGTATTCTTCCTAAAAACGTATGGGAGCAGAAACAGAAAGGGGCTAGTTTTCAAAACTTCAAAAATACGAAAATATTTGATGTATCAGACTTCCAACATCAAATGACCATAACTTTTAACTGGGGTATCGTAACGACTATTATAATATATCTAAATCGGAGCTCGTCTCGATCCATACCTAATTGTTGGCCTAGCATTGGAACCTGATTTCTGTACCAAAATTCCATCGTTTACATAACTTATCGAGTGTTTTAAGATTTTTTCGTAAATTTCCGGTTTACTTACTTTCGATTTGAATCAATAGAGCTGTAAATGAGATATTGGATCCGACAATGGTTTCTTTATTTATTTGGTCAATAAATCTGTATTCTTCCTAAAAAACAATGGGAGCAGAAAAAGAAAGGGGCTAGTTTTCAAAACTTCAAAAATACGAAAACATTTGATGATCAGACTTCCAACATCAAATGACCATAACTTTTAACTGGGGTATCGTAACGACTATTATAATATATCTAAATCGGAGCTCGTCTCCATCCATACAATAATTGTTGGCCTAGTATTGGAACCTGATTTCCGATCCCAAATTCCATCGTTTACATAACTTCTCGTGGGTTTTAAGATTTTGTCGTAAATTTCAGGTTTACTTACCTTCGATTTTGCTTCAAACAGAGCCGTCAATGAGATATTGGTTCCGACAAAGGTTTCTTTATTTATTTGGTCAATAAATCTGTATTCTTCCTGAAAAACAATGGGAGCAGAAAAAGAAAGGGGCTAGTTTTCATAATTTCAAAAATAACAAAACATTTGATGAATCAGACTTCCAACATCAAATGACCATAACTTTTGACTGGGGTATCGTAACGACTATTATAATATATCAAATCGGAGCTCGTCTCGATCCATACAATAATTGTTGGCATCGGAATGGAACCTGATTTCCGTACCCAAATTCCATCGTTTACATAACTTATCAAGGGTTTTAAAATTTTGTGGTAAATTTGCGGTTTACTTACCTTCGATATGATTCAATAGAGCTGTCAATGAGATATTGGTTCCGACAAAGGTTTCTTTATTTATTTGGTCATTAAATCTGTATTCTTCCTAAAGACGTATGGGAGCAGAAAAAGAAAGGGGCTAGTTTTCAGCACTTCAAAAATACGAAAATATTTGATGTATCAGACTTCCAACATAAAATGACCATAACTTTTAACTGGGGTATCGTAACGACTATTATAATATATCTAAATCGGAGCTCGTCTCGATCCATACATTAATTGTTGGCCTAGCATTGGAACCTGATTTCTGTACCCCAATTCCATCGTTTACATAACTTATCGAGGGTTTTAAGATTTTGTCGTAAATTTCCGGTTTACTTACTTTCGATTTGAATCAATAGAGGTGTAAATGAGATATTGGATCCGACAAAGGTTTCTTTATTTATTTGGTCAATAAATCTATATTCTTCCTGAAAAACAATGGGAGCAGAAAAAGAAAGGGGCTAGTTTTCATAATTTCAAAAATAACAAAACATTTGATAAATCAGACTTCCAACATCAAATGACCATAACTTTTGACTCGGGTATCGTAACGACTATTATAATATATCAAATCGGAGCTCGTCTCGATCCATAAAATAATTGTTGGTATCGGAATGGAACCTGATTTCCGTACCCAAATTCCATCGTTTAGATAACTTATCAAGGGTTTTAAGATTTTGTCGTAAATTTGCGGTTTACTTACCTTCGATATGATTCAATAGAGCTGTCAATGAGATATTGGTTCCGACAAAGGTTTCTTTATTTATTTGGTCATTAAATCTGTATTCTTCCTAAAGACGTATGGGAGCAGAAAAAGAAAGGGGTAGTTTTCAAAACTTCAAAAAAACGAAAACATTTGATGATCAGACTCCCAATATCAAATGACCATAACTTTTAACTGGGGTATCGTAACGACTATTATAATATATCAAAATCGGAGCTCGTCTCCATCCATACAATAATTGTTGGCCTAGTATTGGAACCTGATTTCTGTTCCCAAATTCCATCGTCTACATAACTTATCGAGGGTTTTAAGATTTTGTCGTAAATTTCAGATTTACTTACCTCCAATTTTGCTTCAATAGAGCTGTAAATGAGATATTGGTTCCGAAAAAGGTTTCTTTATTTATTTGGTCATTAAATCTGTATTCTTCCTAAAAACGTATGGGAGCAGAAACAGAAAGGGGCTAGTTTTCAAAACTTCAAAAATACGAAAATATTTGATGTATCAAACTTCCAACATCAAATGACCATAACTTTTAACTGGGGTATCGTAACGACTATTATAATATATCTAAATCGGAGCTCGTCTCGATCCATACCTAATTGTTGGCCTAGCATTGGAACCTGATTTCTGTACCCAAATTCCATCGTTTACATAACTTATCGAGGGTTTTAAGATTTTGTCGTAAATTTCAGATTTACTTACCTCCAATTTTGCTTCAATAGAGCTGTAAATGAGATATTGGTTCCGAAAAAGGTTTCTTTATTTATTTGGTCATTAAATCTGTATTCTTCCTAAAAACGTATGGGAGCAGAAACAGAAAGGGGCTAGTTTTCAAAACTTCAAAAATACGAAAATATTTGATGTATCAGACTTCCAACATCAAATGACCATAACTTTTAACTGGGGTATCGTAACGACTATTATAATATATCTAAATCGGAACTCGTCTCGATCCATACATTAATTGTTGGCCTAGCATTGGAACCTGATTTCCGTACCCAAATTCCATCGTTTACATAACTTATCAAGGGTTTTAAAATTTTGTGGTAAATTTGCGGTTTACTTACCTTCGATATGATTCAATAGAGCTGTCAATGAGATATTGGTTCCGACAAAGGTTTCTTTATTTATTTGGTCATTAAATCTGTATTCTTCCTAAAGACGTATGGGAGCAGAAAAAGAAAGGGGCTAGTTTTCAGCACTTCAAAAATACGAAAATATTTGATGTATCAGACTTCCAACATCAAATGACCATAACTTTTAACTGGGGTATCGTAACGACTATTATAATATATCTAAATCGGAACTCGTCTCGATCCATACATTAATTGTTGGCCTAGCATTGGAACCTGATTTCTGTACCCCAATTCCATCGTTTACATAACTTATCGAGGGTTTTAAGATTTTGTCGTAAATTTCCGGTTTACTTACTTTCGATTTGAATCAATAGAGTTGTAAATGAGATATTGGATCCGACAAAGGTTTCTTTATTTATTTGGTCAATAAATCTATATTCTTCCTGAAAAACAATGGGAGCAGAAAAAGAAAGGGGCTAGTTTTCATAATTTCCAAAATAACAAAACATTTGATAAATCAGACTTCCAACATCAAATGACCATAACTTTTGACTCAGGTATCGTAACGACTATTATAATATATCAAATCGGAGCTCGTCTCGATCCATAAAATAATTGTTGGAATCGGAATGGAACCTGATTTCCGTACCCAAATTCCATCGTTTACATAACTTATCAAGGGTTTTAAGATTTTGTCGTAAATTTGCGGTTTACTTACCTTCGATATGATTCAATAGAGCTGTCAATGAGATATTGGTTCCGACAAAGGTTTCTTTATTTATTTGGTCATTAAATCTGTATTCTTCCTAAAGACGTATGGGAGCAGAAAAAGAAAGGGGTAGTTTTCAAAACTTCAAAAATACGAAAACATTTGATGATCAGACTCCCAATATCAAATGACCATAACTTTTAACTGGGGTATCGTAACGACTATTATAATATATCAAAATCGGAGCTCGTCTCCATCCATACAATAATTGTTGGCCTAGTATTGGAACCTGATTTCTGTTCCCAAATTCCATCGTCTACATAACTTATCGAGGGTTTTAAGATTTTGTCGTAAATTTCAGATTTACTTACCTCCAATTTTGCTTCAATAGAGCTGTATATGTGATATTGGTTCCGAAAAAGGTTTCTTTATTTATTTGGCCATTAAATCTGTATTCTTCCTAAAAACGTATGGGAGCAGAAACAGAAAGGGGCTAGTTTTCAAAACTTCAAAAATACGAAAATATTTGATGTATCAAACTTCCAACATCAAATGACCATAACTTTTAACTGGGGTATCGTAACGACTATTATAATATATCTAAATCGGAGCTCGTCTCGATCCATACCTAATTGTTGGCCTAGCATTGGAACCTGATTTCTGTACCCAAATTCCATCGTTTACATAACTTATCGAGTGTTTTAAGATTTTTTCGTAAATTTCCGGTTTACTTACTTTCGATTTGAATCAATAGAGCTGTAAATGAGATATTGGATCCGACAATGGTTTCTTTATTTATTTGGTCAATAAATCTGTATTCTTCCTAAAAAACAATGGGAGCAGAAAAAGAAAGGGGCTAGTTTTCAAAACTTCAAAAATACGAAAACATTTGATGATCAGACTTCCAACATCAAATGACCATAACTTTTAACTGGGGTATCGTAACGACTATTATAATATATCTAAATCGGAGCTCATCTCCATCCATACAATAATTGTTGGCCTAGTATTGGAACCTGATTTCTGATCCCAAATTCCATCGTTTACATAACTTCTCGTGGGTTTTAAGATTTTGTCGTAAATTTTAGGTTTACTTACCTTCGATTTTGCTTCAAACAGAGCCGTCAATGAGATATTGGTTCCGACAAAGGTTTCTTTATTTATTTGGTCAATAAATCTGTATTCTTCCTGAAAAACAATGGGAGCAGAAAAAGAAAGGGGCTAGTTTTCATAATTTCAAAAATAACAAAACATTTGATGAATCAGACTTCCAACATCAAATGACCATAACTTTTGACTGGGGTATCGTAACGACTATTATAATATATCAAATCGGAGCTCGTCTCGATCCATACAATAATTGTTGGCATCGGAATGGAACCTGATTTCCGTACCCAAATTCCATCGTTTACATAACTTATCAAGGGTTTTAAAATTTTGTGGTAAATTTGCGGTTTACTTACCTTCGATATGATTCAATAGAGCTGTCAATGAGATATTGGTTCCGACAAAGGTTTCTTTATTTATTTGGTCATTAAATCTGTATTCTTCCTAAAGACGTATGGGAGCAGAAAAAGAAAGGGGCTAGTTTTCAGCACTTCAAAAATACGAAAATATTTGATGTATCAGACTTCCAACATCAAATGACCATAACTTTTAACTCGGGTATCGTAACGACTATTATAATATATCTAAATCGGAGCTCGTCTCGATCCATACATTAATTGTTGGCCTAGGATTGGAACCTGATTTCTGTACCCCAATTCCATCGTTTACATAACTTATCGAGGGTTTTAAGATTTTGTCGTAAATTTCCGGTTTACTTACTTTCGATTTAAATCAATAGAGCTGTAAATGAGATATTGGATCCGACAAAGGTTTCTTTATTTATTTGGTCAATAAATCTTTATTCTTCCTGAAAAACAATGGGGGCAGAAAAAGAAAGGGGCTAGTTTTCATAATTTCAAAAATAACAAAACATTTTATAAATCAGACTTCCAACATCAAATGACCATAACTTTTGACTGGGTATCGTAACGACTATTATAATATATCAAATCGGAGCTCGTCTCGATCCATAAAATAATTGTTGGAATCGGAATGGAACCTGATTTCCGTACCCAAATTCCATCGTTTACATAACTTATCAAGGGTTTTAAGATTTGGTCGTAAATTTGCGGTTTACTTACCTTCGATATGATTCAATAGAGCTGTCAATGAGATATTGGTTCCGACAAAGGTTTCTTTATTTATTTGGTCATTAAATCTGCATTCTTCCTAAAGACGTATGGGAGCAGAAAAAGAAAGTGGTAGTTTTCAAAACTTCAAAAATACGAAAACATTTGATGATCAGACTCCCAATATCAAATGACCATAACTTTTAACTGGGGTATCGTAACGACTATTATAATATATCAAAATCGGAGCTCGTCTCCATCCATACAATAATTGTTGGCCTAGTATTGGAACCTGATTTCTGTTCCCAAATTCCATCGTCTACATAACTTATCGAGGGTTTTAAGATTTTGTCGTAAATTTCAGATTTACTTACCTCCAATTTTGCTTCAATAGAGCTGTAAATGAGATATTGGTTCCGACAAAGGTTTCTTTATTTATTTGGTCATTAAATCTGTATTCTTCCTAAAGACGTATGGGAGCAGAAAAAGAAAGGGGCTAGTTTTAAAAACTTCAAAAATACGAAATTATTTGATGTATCAGACTTCCAACATCAAATGACCATAACTTTTAACTGGGGTATCGTAACGACTATTATAATATATCTAAATCGGAGCTCGTGTCGATCCATACATAATTGATGGCCTAGCAATGGAACCTGATTTCTGTACCCAAATTCCATCGTTTACATAACTTATCGAGGGTTTTAAGATTTTTTCGTAAATTTCCGGTTTACTTACTTTCGATTTGAATCAATAGAGCTGTAAATGATATATTAGATCCGACAAAGTGTTCTTTATTTATTTGGTCAATAAATCTGTATTCTTCCTAAAAAACCATGGGAGCAGAAAAAGAAAGGGGCTAGTTTTCAAAACTTCAAAAATACGAAAACATTTGATGATCAGACTTCCAATATCAAATGACCATAACTTTTAACTGAGGTATCGTAACGACTATTATAATATATCAAAATCGGAGCTCGTCTCCATCCATACAATAATTGTTGGCCTAGTATTGGAACCTGATTTCTGTTCCCAAATTCCATCGTTTACATAACTTCTCGAGGGTTTTAAGATTTTGTCGTAAAGTTCAGGTTTACTTACCTTCGATTTTGCTTCAAATAGAGCCGTCAATGAGATATTGGCTCCGACAAAGTTTTCTTTATTTATTTGGTCAATAAATCTGTATTCTTCCTGAAAAACTATGGGAGCAGAAAAAGAAAGGGGTTAGTTTTCATAATTTTAAAAATAACAAAATATTTGATGAATGAGACTTCCAACATCAAATGACCATAACTTTTGACTGGGTTATCTTAACGACTATTATAATATATCAAATCGGAGCTCGTCTCGATCCATACAATAATTGTTGGCCTCTGAATGGGACCTGATTTCTGTACCCAAATTCCATCGTATACATAACTTATCGAGTGTTTTAAGATTTTGTCGTAAATTTGCGGTTTACTTACCTTCGATATGATTCAATAGAGCTGTCAATGAGATATTGGTTCCGACAAAGGTTTCTTTATTTATTTGGTCATTAAATCTGTATTCTTCCTAAAAAACTATGGGAGCAAAAAACGAAAGGGGCTAGTTTTCATAATTTCAAAAATAACAAAACATTTGATGAATGAGACTTCCAACATCAATTGACCATAACTTCTTACTAGGGTATCGTAACGACTATTGTAATATATCAAAATCGGAGCTCGTCTCGATCCATACAATAATTGTTGGCCTCGGAATGGTACCTGATTTCTGTACCTAAATTCAATCGTTTACATAACTTATCGAGGGTTTTAAGATTTTGTCGTAAATTTGCGGTTTACTTACCTTCGATTTGAATCAATAGAGCTGTAAATGAGATATTGGATCCGACAAAGGTTTCTTTACTTATTTGGTCATTAATCTGTATTCTTCCTAAAAACGTATGGGAGCAGAAAAAAAAGGGGCTAGGTTTTAAAACTTCAAAAATACGAAAACATTTGATGATCAGACTTCAAACATCAAATGACCATAACTTTTGACTGGGGTATCTTAACGACTATTATAATATATCAAATCGGAGCTCGTGTCGATCCATACAATAATTGTTGGCATCAGAATGGAACCTGATTTCCGTACCCAAATTCCATCGTTTACATAACTTATCGAGGGTTTTAAGATTTTATCGTAAATTTCCGGTTTACTTACCTTCGATATGATTCAATAGAGCTGTCAATGAGATATTGGATCCGACAAAGGTTTCTTTACTTATTTGGTCATTAAATCTGTATTCTTCCTAAAAACGTATGGGAGCAGAAAACAAATGGGCTAGGTTTTAAAACTTCAAACATACGAAAACATTTGATGATCAGACTTCAAACATCAAATGACCATAACTTTTGACTGGGGTATCTTAACGACTATTATAATATATCAAATCGGAGCTCGTCTCGATCCATACAATAATTGTTGGCATCGGAATGGAACCTGATTTCCGTACCCAAATTCCATCGTTTACATAACTTATCGAGGGTTTTAAGATTTTATCGTAAATTTCCGGTTTACTTACTTTCGATTTGAATCAATAGAGCTGTAAATGAGATATTGGATCCGACAAAGGTTTCTTTATTTATTTGGTCAATAAATCTGTATTCTTCCTAAAAAACAATTGGAGCAGAAAAAGAAAGGGGCTAGTTTTCAAAACTTCAAAAATACGAAAACATTTGATGATCAAACTTCCAACATCAAATGACCATAACTTTTAACTCGGGTATCGTAACGACTATTATAATATATCAAAATCGGAGCTCGTCTCCATCCATACAATAATTGTTGGCCTAGTATTGGAACCTGATTTCTGTTCCCAAATTCCATCGTTTACATAACTTCTCGAGGGTTTTAAGATTTTGTCGTAAATTTCAGGTTCACTTACCTTCGATTTTGCTTCAAATAGAACCGTCAATGAGATATTGGTTCCGACAAATGTTTCTTTATTTATTTGGTCAATAAATCTGTATTCTTCCTGAAAAACTATGGGAGCAGAAAAAGAAAGGGGCTAGTTTTCATAATTTTAAAAATAACAAAACATTTGATGAATCAGACTTCCAACATCAAATGACCATAACTTTTGACTGGGGTATCTTAACGACTATTATAATATATCAAATCGGAGCTCGTCTCGATCCATACAATAATTGTTGGCCTCGGAATGGGACCTGATTTCTGTACCCAAATTCCATCGTTTACATAATTTATCGAGGGTTTTAAGATTTTGTCGTAAATTTCCGGTTTACTTACTTTCGATTTGAATAAATAGAGCTGTAAATGAGATATTGGATCCTACAAAGGTTTCTTTATTTATTTGGTCAATAAATCTGTATTCTTCCTGAAAAACAATGGGAGCAGAAAAAGAAAGGGTCTAGTTTTCATAATTTCAAAAATAACAAAACATTTGATGAATAAGACTTCCAACATCAAATGACCATAACTTTTGACTGGGGTATCGTAACGACTATTATAATATATCAAATCGGAGCTCGTCTCGATCCATACAATAATTGTTGGCATCGGAATGGAACCTGATTTGCGTACCCAAATTCCATCGTTTACATAACTTATCAAGGGTTTTAAGATTTTGTCGTAAATTTGCGATTTACTTACCTTCGATATGATTCAATAGAGCTGTCAATGAGATATTGGTTCCGACAAAGGTTTCTATATTTATTTGGTCATTAAATCTGTATTCTTCCTAAAGACGTATGGGAGCAGAAAAAGAAAGGGGCTAGTTTTTAAAACTTCAAAAATACGAAAACATTTGATGATCAGACTCCCAATATCAAATGACCATAACTTTTAACTGGGGTATCGTAACGACTATTATAATATATCAAAATTGGAGCTCGTCTCCATCCATACAATAATTGTTGGCCTAGTATTGGAACCTGGTTTCTGTTCCCAAATTCCATCGTTTACATAACGTATCGAGGGTTTTAAGATTTTGTCGTAAATTTCAGATTTACTTACCTCCGATTTTGCTTCAATAGAGCCGTCAATGAGATATTTGTTCCGAAAAAGGTTTCTTTATTTATTTGGTCATTAAATCTGTATTCTTCCTAAAAACGTATGGGAGCAGAAACAGAAAGGGGCTAGTTTTCAAAACTTCAAAAATACGAAAATATTTGATGTATCAGACTTCCAACATCAAATGACCATAACTTTTACCTGAGGTATCGTAACGACTATTATAATATATCAAAATCAGAGCTCGTCTCGATCCATACAATAATTTTTGGCCTAGCATTGGAACCTGATTTCTGTACCCAAATTCCATCGTTTACATAACTTATCGAGGGTTTTAAGATTTTGTCGTAAATATCTGGTTTACTTACTTTCGATTTGAATCAATAGAGCTGTAAATGAGATATTGGATCCGACAAAGGTTTCTTTATTTATTTGGTCAATAAATATGTATTCTTCCTGAAAAACAATGGGAGCAGAAAAAGAAAGGGGCTAGTTTTCATAATTTCAAAAATAACAAAACATTTGATGAATCAGACTTCCAACATCAAATGACCATAACTTTTGACTGGGGTATCGTAACGACTATTATAATATATCAAATTGGAGCTCGTGTCGATCCATACAATAATTGTTGGCATCGGAATGGAACCTGATTTCCGTACCCAAATTCCATTGTTTACATAACTTATCAAGGGTTTTAAGATTTTATGGTAAATTTGCGGTTTACTTACCTTCGATATGATTCAATAGAGCTGTCAATGAGATATTGGTTCCGACAAAGGTTTCTTTATTTATTTGGTCATTAAATCTGTATTCTTCCTAAAGACGTATGGGAGCAGAAAAAGAAAGGGGCTAGTTTTAAAAACTTCAAAAATACGAAATTATTTGATGTATCAGACTTCCAACATCAAATGACCATAACTTTTAACTGGGGTATCGTAACGACTATTATAATATATCTAAATCGGAGCTCGTGTCGATCCATACATAATTGTTGGCCTAGCATTGGAACCTGATTTCTGTACCCAAATTCCATCGTTTACATAACTTATCGAGGGTTTTAAGATTTTGTCGTAAATTTCCGGTTTACTTACTTTCGATTTGAATCAATAGAGCTGTAAATGAGATATTGGATCCGACAAAGGTTTCTTTATTTATTTGGTCAATAAATCTGTATTCTTCCTAAAAAACAATGGGAGCAGAAAAAGAAAGGGGCTAGTTTTCACAACTTCAAAAATACGAAAACATTTGATGATCAGACTTCCAACATCAAATGACCATAACTTTTAACTGAGGTATCGTAACGACTATTATAATATATCAAAATCGGAGCTAGTCTCCATCCATACAATAATTGGTGGCCTAGTATTGGAACCTGATTTCTGTTCCCAAATTCCATCGTTTACATAACTTCTCGAGGGTTTTAAGATTTTGTCGTAAATTTCAGGTTTACTTACCTTCGATTTTGCTTCAAATAGAGCCGTCAATGAGATATTGGTTCCGACAAAGTTTTCTTTATTTATTTGGTCAATAAATCTGTATTCTTCCTGAAAAACTATGGGAGCAGAAAAAGAAAGGGGCTAGTTTTCATAATTTTAAAAATAACAAAACATTTGATGAATGAGACTTCCAACATCAAATGACCATAACTTTTGACTGGGGTATCTTAACGACTATTATAATATATCAAATCGGAGCTCGTCTCGATCCATACAATAATTGTTGGCCTCTGAATGGGACCTGATTTCTGTACCCAAATTCCATCGTATACATAACTTATCGAGTGTTTTAAGATTTTGTCGTAAATTTCCGGTTTACTTACTTTCGATTTAAATCAATAGAGCTGTAAATGAGATATTGGATCCGACAAAGGTTTCTTTATTTATTTGGTCAATAAATCTATATTCTTCCTGAAAAACAATGGGAGCAGAAAAAGAAAGGGGCTAGTTTTCATAATTTCAAAAATAACAAAACATTTTATAAATCAGACTTCCAACATCAAATGACCATAACTTTTGACTGGGTATCGTAACGACTATTATAATATATCAAATCGGAGCTCGTCTCGATCCATAAAATAATTGTTGGAATCGGAATGGAACCTCATTTCCGTACCCAAATTCCATCGTTTACATAACTTATCAAGGGTTTTAAGATTTGGTCGTAAATTTGCGGTTTACTTACCTTCGATATGATTCAATAGAGCTGTCAATGAGATATTGGTTCCGACAAAGGTTTCTTTATTTATTTGGTCATTAAATCTGCATTCTTCCTAAAGACGTATGGGAGCAGAAAAAGAAAGGGGTAGTTTTCAAAACTTCAAAAATACGAAAACATTTGATGATCAGACTCCCAATATCAAATGACCATAACTTTTAACTGGGGTATCGTAACGACTATTATAATATATCAAAATCGGAGCTCGTCTCCATCCATACAATAATTGTTGGCCTAGTATTGGAACCTGATTTCTGTTCCCAAATTCCATCGTCTACATAACTTATCGAGGGTTTTAAGATTTTGTCGTAAATTTCAGATTTACTTACCTCCAATTTTGCTTCAATAGAGCTGTAAATGAGATATTGGTTCCGACAAAGGTTTCTTTATTTATTTGGTCATTAAATCTGTATTCTTCCTAAAGACGTATGGGAGCAGAAAAAGAAAGGGGCTAGTTTTAAAAACTTCAAAAATACGAAATTATTTGATGTATCAGACTTCCAACATCAAATGACCATAACTTTTAACTGGGGTATCGTAACGACTATTATAATATATCTAAATCGGAGCTCGTGTCGATCCATACATAATTGAGGGCCTAGCAATGGAACCTGATTTCTGTACCCAAATTCCATCGTTTACATAACTTATCGAGGGTTTTAAGATTTTTTCGTAAATTTCCGGTTTACTTACTTTCGATTTGAATCAATAGAGCTGTAAATGATATATTAGATCCGACAAAGGTTTCTTTATTTATTTGGTCAATAAATCTGTATTCTTCCTAAAAAACCATGGGAGCAGAAAAAGAAAGGGGCTAGTTTTCAAAACTTCAAAAATACGAAAACATTTGATGATCAGACTTCCAATATCAAATGACCATAACTTTTAACTGAGGTATCGTAACGACTATTATAATATATCAAAATCGGAGCTCGTCTCCATCCATACAATAATTGTTGGCCTAGTATTGGAACCTGATTTCTGTTCCCAAATTCCATCGTTTACATAACTTCTCGAGGGTTTTAAGATTTTGTCGTAAAGTTCAGGTTTACTTACCTTCGATTTTGCTTCAAATAGAGCCGTCAATGAGATATTGGTTCCGACAAAGTTTTCTTTATTTATTTGGTCAATAAATCTGTATTCTTCCTGAAAAACTATGGGAGCAGAAAAAGAAAGGGGTTAGTTTTCATAATTTTAAAAATAACAAAATATTTGATGAATGAGACTTCCAACATCAAATGACCATAACTTTTGACTGGGTTATCTTAACGACTATTATAATATATCAAATCGGAGCTCGTCTCGATCCATACAATAATTGTTGGCCTCTGAATGGGACCTGATTTCTGTACCCAAATTCCATCGTATACATAACTTATCGAGTGTTTTAAGATTTTGTCGTAAATTTGCGGTTTACTTACCTTCGATATGATTCAATAGAGCTGTCAATGAGATATTGGTTCCGACAAAGGTTTCTTTATTTATTTGGTCATTAAATCTGTATTCTTCCTAAAAAACTATGGGAGCAAAAAAAGAAAGGGGCTAGTTTTCATAATTTCAAAAATAACAAAACATTTGATGAATGAGACTTCCAACATCAATTGACCATAACTTCTTACTGGGGTATCGTAACGACTATTGTAATATATCAAAATCGGAGCTCGTCTCGATCCATACAATAATTGTTGGCCTCGGAATGGTACCTGATTTCTGTACCTAAATTCAATCGTTTACATAACTTATCGAGGGTTTTAAGATTTTGTCGTAAATTTGCGGTTTACTTACCTTCGATTTGAATCAATAGAGCTGTAAATGAGATATTGGATCCGACAAAGGTTTCTTTACTTATTTGGTCATTAATCTGTATTCTTCCTAAAAACGTATGTGAGCAGAAAAAAAAGGGGCTAGGTTTTAAAACTTCAAAAATACGAAAACATTTGATGATCAGACTTCAAACATCAAATGACCATAACTTTTGACTGGGGTATCTTAACGACTATTATAATATATCAAATCGGAGCTCGTGTCGATCCATACAATAATTGTTGGCATCGGAATGGAACCTGATTTCCGTACCCAAATTCCATCGTTTACATAACTTATCGAGGGTTTTAAGATTTTATCGTAAATTTCCGGTTTACTTACCTTCGATATGATTCAATAGAGCTGTCAATGAGATATTGGATCTGACAAAGGTTTCTTTACTTATTTGGTCATTAAATCTGTATTCTTCCTAAAAACGTATGGGAGCAGAAAACAAATGGGCTAGGTTTTAAAACTTCAAACATACGAAAACATTTGATGATCAGACTTCAAACATCAAATGACCATAACTTTTGACTGGGGTATCTTAACGACTATTATAATATATCAAATCGGAGCTCGTCTCGATCCATACAATAATTGTTGGCATCGGAATGGAACCTGATTTCCGTACCCAAATTCCATCGTTTACATAACTTATCGAGGGTTTTAAGATTTTATCGTAAATTTCCGGTTTACTTACTTTCGATTTGAATCAATAGAGCTGTAAATGAGATATTGGATCCGACAAAGGTTTCTTTATTTATTTGGTCAATAAATCTGTATTCTTCCTAAAAAACAATTGGAGCAGAAAAAGAAAGGGGCTAGTTTTCAAAACTTCAAAAATACGAAAACATTTGATGATCAAACTTCCAACATCAAATGACCATAACTTTTAACTGGGGTATCGTAACGACTATTATAATATATCAAAATCGGAGCTCGTCTCCATCCATACAATAATTGTTGGCCTAGTATTGGAACCTGATTTCTGTTCCCAAATTCCATCGTTTACATAACTTCTCGAGGGTTTTAAGATTTTGTCGTAAATTTCAGGTTCACTTACCTTCGATTTTGCTTCAAATAGAGCCGTCAATGAGATATTGGTTCCGACAAAGGTTTCTTTATTTATTTGGTCAATAAATCTGTATTCTTCCTGAAAAACTATGGGAGCAGAAAAAGAAAGGGGCTAGTTTTCATAATTTTAAAAATAACAAAACATTTGATGAATCAGACTTCCAACATCAAATGACCATAACTTTTGACTGGGGTATCTTAACGACTATTATAATATATCAAATCGGAGCTCGTCTCGATCCATACAATAATTGTTGGCCTCGGAATGGGACCTGATTTCTGTACCCAAATTCCATCGTTTACATAATTTATCGAGGGTTTTAAGATTTTGTCGTAAATTTCCGGTTTACTTACTTTCGATTTGAATAAATAGAGCTGTAAATGAGATATTGGATCCTACAAAGGTTTCTTTATTTATTTGGTCAATAAATCTGTATTGTTCCTGAAAAACAATGGGAGCAGAAAAAGAAAGGGTCTAGTTTTCATAATTTCAAAAATAACAAAACATTTGATGAATAAGACTTCCAACATCAAATGACCATAACTTTTGACTGGGGTATCGTAACGACTATTATAATATATCAAATCGGAGCTCGTCTCGATCCATACAATAATTGTTGGCATCGGAATGGAACCTGATTTCCGTACCCAAATTCCATCGTTTACATAACTTATCAAGGGTTTTAAGATTTTGTCGTAAATTTGCGATTTACTTACCTTCGATATGATTCAATAGAGCTGTCAATGAGATATTGGTTCCGACAAAGGTTTCTTTATTTATTTGGTCATTAAATCTGTATTCTTCCTAAAGACGTATGGGAGCAGAAAAAGAAAGGGGCTAGTTTTTAAAACTTCAAAAATACGAAAACATTTGATGATCAGACTCCCAATATCAAATGACCATAACTTTTAACTGGGGTATCGTAACGACTATTATAATATATCAAAATTGGAGCTCGTCTCCATCCATACAATAATTGTTGGCCTAGTATTGGAACCTGGTTTCTGTTCCCAAATTCCATCGTTTACATAACGTATCGAGGGTTTTAAGATTTTGTCGTAAATTTCAGATTTACTTACCTCCGATTTTGCTTCAATAGAGCCGTCAATGAGATATTTGTTCCGAAAAAGGTTTCTTTATTTATTTGGTCATTAAATCTGTATTCTTCCTAAAAACGTATGGGAGCAGAAACAGAAAGGGGCTAGTTTTCAAAACTTCAAAAATACGAAAATATTTGATGTATCAGACTTCCAACATCAAATGACCATAACTTTTACCTGAGGTATCGTAACGACTATTGTAATATATCAAAATCAGAGCTCGTCTCGATCCATACAATAATTGTTGGCCTAGCATTGGAACCTGATTTCTGTACCCAAATTCCATCGTTTACATAACTTATCGAGGGTTTTAAGATTTTGTCGTAAATATCTGGTTTACTTACTTTCGATTTGAATCAATAGAGCTGTAAATGAGATATTGGATCCGACAAAGGTTTCTTTATTTATTTGGTCAATAAATATGTATTCTTCCTGAAAAACAATGGGAGCAGAAAAAGAAAGGGGCTAGTTTTCATAATTTCAAAAATAACAAAACATTTGATGAATCAGACTTCCAACATCAAATGACCATAACTTTTGACTGGGGTATCGTAACGACTATTATAATATATCAAATCGGAGCTCGTGTCGATCCATACAATAATTGTTGGCATCGGAATGGAACCTGATTTCCGTACCCAAATTCCATTGTTTACATAACTTATCAAGGGTTTTAAGATTTTATGGTAAATTTGCGGTTTACTTACCTTCGATATGATTCAATAGAGCTGTCAATGAGATATTGGTTCCGACAAAGGTTTCTTTATTTATTTGGTCATTAAATCTGTATTCTTCCTAAAGACGTATGGGAGCAGAAAAAGAAAGGGGCTAGTTTTAAAAACTTCAAAAATACGAAATTATTTGATGTATCAGACTTCCAACATCAAATGACCATAACTTTTAACTGGGGTATCGTAACGACTATTATAATATATCTAAATCGGAGCTCGTGTCGATCCATACATAATTGTTGGCCTAGCATTGGAACCTGATTTCTGTACCCAAATTCCATCGTTTACATAACTTATCGAGGGTTTTAAGATTTTGTCGTAAATTTCCGGTTTACTTACCTTCGATATGATTCAATAGAGCTGTCAATGAGATATTGGATCCGACAAAGGTTTCTTTACTTATTTGGTCATTAAATCTGTATTCTTCCTAAAAACGTATGGGAGCAGAAAACAAATGGGCTAGGTTTTAAAACTTCAAACATACGAAAACATTTGATGATCAGACTTCAAACATCAAATGACCATAACTTTTGACTGGGGTATCTTAACGACTATTATAATATATCAAATCGGAGCTCGTCTCGATCCATACAATAATTGTTGGCATCGGAATGGAACCTGATTTCCGTACCCAAATTCCATCGTTTACATAACTTATCAAGGGTTTTAAAATTTTGTGGTAAATTTGCGGTTTACTTACTTTCGATTTGAATCAATAGAGCTGTAAATGAGATATTGGATCCGACAAAGGTTTCTTTATTTATTTGGTCAATAAATCTGTATTCTTCCTAAAAAAAAATGGGAGCAGAAAAAGAAAGGGGCTAGTTTTCACAACTTCAAAAATACGAAAACATTTGATGATCAGACTTCCAACATCAAATGACCATAACTTTTAACTGAGGTATCGTAACGACTATTATAATATATCAAAATCGGAGCTCGTCTCCATCCATACAATAATTGTTGGCCTAGTATTGGAACCTGATTTCTGTTCCCAAATTCCATCGTTTACATAACTTCTCGAGGGTTTTAAGATTTTGTCGCAAATTTCAGGTTTACTTACCTTCGATTTTGCTTCAAATAGAGCCGTCAATGAGATATTGGTTCCGACAAAGTTTTCTTTATTTATTTGGTCAATAAATCTGTATTCTTCCTGAAAAACTATGGGAGCAGAAAAAGAAAGGGGCTAGTTTTCATAATTTTAAAAATAACAAAACATTTGATGAATGAGACTTCCAACATCAAATGACCATAACTTTTGACTGGGGTATCTTAACGACTATTATAATATATCAAATCGGAGCTCGTCTCGATCCATACAATAATTGTTGGCCTCTGAATGGGACCTGATTTCTGTACCCAAATTCCATCGTATACATAACTTATCGAGTGTTTTAAGATTTTGTCGTAAATTTGCGGTTTACTTACCTTCGATATGATTCAATAGAGCTGTCAATGAGATATTGGTTCCGACAAAGGTTTCTTTATTTATTTGGTCATTAAATCTGTATTCTTCCTAAAAAACTATGGGAGGAGAAAAAGAAAGGGGCTAGTTTTCATAATTTTAAAAATAACAAAACATTTGATGAATCAGACTTACAACATCAAATGACCATAACTTTTGACTGGGGTAACGTAACGACTATTATAATATATCAAATCGGAGCTCGTCTCGATCCATACAATAATTGTTTGCCTCGGAATGGAACCTGATTTCTGTACCCAAATTCCATCGTTTACAAAACTTATCGAGGGTTTGAAGATTTTGTCGTAAATTTCCGGTTTACTTACCTTCGATATGATTCAATAGATCTGTAAATGAGATATTGGATCCGACAAAGGTTTCTATATTTATTTGATCATTAAATCTGTATTCTTCCTAAAAAAACTATGGGAGTAGAAAAAGAAAGGGGCAAGTTTTCAAAACTTCAAAAATACGAAAACATTTGATGAATCAGACTTCCAACATCAAATGACCATAACTTTTAACTAGGGTATCGTAACGACTATTATAATATATCAAAATCGGAGCTCGTCTCGATCCATACAATAATTGTTGGCCTAGCATTGGAACCTGATTTCCGTACCCAAATTCCATCGTTTACATAACTTATCGAGGGTTTGAAGATTTTGTCGTAAATTTCCGGTTTACTTACTTTCGATTTGAATCAATAGACCTGTAAATGAGATATTGGATCCGAAAAAGGTTTCTTTATTTATTTGGTCATTAAATCTGTATTCTTCCTAAAAAACTATGGGAGCAGAAAAAGAAAGGGGCTAGTTTTCATAATTTCAAAAATAACAAAACATTTGATGAATCAGTCTTTCAACATCAAATGACCATAACTTTTGACTGGGGTATCGTAACGACTATTATAATATATCAAATCGCACTCGTCTCGATCTATACAATAATTGTTGGCCTCGGAATGGGACCTGATTTCTGTACCCAAATTCCATCGTTTACATAACTTATCGAGGGTTTTAAGATTTTGTCGTAAATTTGCGGTTTACTTACCTTCGATATGATTCAATAGAGCTGTCAATGAGATATTGGTTCCGACAAAGGTTTCTTCATTTATTTGGTTATTAATTCTGTATTTTTCCTAAAGACGTATGGGAGCAGAAACAGAAAGGGGCTAGTTTTCAAAACTTCAAAAATACGAAAACATTTGATGATCAGACTTCCAACATCAAATGACCATAACTTTTAACTGGGGTATCGTAACGACTATTATAATATATCAAAATCGGAGCTCGTCTCCATCCATACAATAATTGTTGGCCTAGTATTGGAACCTGATTTCTGTTCCCAAATTCCATCGTTTACATAACTTATCGAGGGTTTTAAGATTTTGTCGTAAATATCCGGTTTACTTACTTTCGATTTGAATCAATAGAGCTGTAAATGAGATATTGGATCCGACAAAGGTTTCTTTATTTATTTGGTCAATAAATATGTATTCTTCCTGAAAAACAATGGGAGCAGAAAAAGAAAGGGGCTAGTTTTCATAATTTCAAAAATAACAAAACATTTGATGAATCAGACTTCCAACATCAAATGACCATAACTTTTGACTGGGGTATCACAACAACTATTATAATATATCAAATCGGAGCTCGTCTCGATCGATACAATAATTGTTGGCATCGGAATGGAACCAGATTTCTGTACCCAAATTCCATCGCTT
Organism: Hippophae tibetana; assembly: GCA_037013495.1. Taxonomy (NCBI): domain Eukaryota; kingdom Viridiplantae; phylum Streptophyta; class Magnoliopsida; order Rosales; family Elaeagnaceae; genus Hippophae; species Hippophae tibetana. The sequence continues at coordinate 83,011,152 of CM072801.1, forward strand.
ACATAACTTATCGAGGGTTTTAAGATTTTGTCGTAAATTTGCGGTTTACTTACCTTCGATATGATTCAATAGAGCTGTCAATGAGATATTGGTTCCGACAAAGGTTTCTTTATTTATTTGGTCATTAAATCTGTATTCTTCCTAAAAAACTATGGGAGCAGAAAAAGAAAGGGGCTAGTTTTCATAATTTCAAAAATAACAAAACATTTGATGAATCAGACTTCCAAAATCAAATGACCATAACTTTTACCTGGGGTATCGTAACGACTATTGTAATATATCAAATCGGAGCTCGTCACGATCCATACAATAATTGTTGGCATCAGAATGGAACCTGATTTCCGTACCCAAATTCCATCGTTTACATAACTTATCAAGGGTTTTAAGATTTTGTCGTAATTTTGCGGTTTACTTACCTTCGATATTATTCAATAGAGCTGTCAATGAGATATTGGTTCCGACAAAGGTTTCTTTATTTATTTGGTCATTAAATCTGTATTCTTCCTAAAGACGTATGGGAGCAGAAAAAGAAAGGGGCTAGTTTTCAAAACTTCAAAAATACGAAAACATTTGTTGATCAGACTTCCAACATCAAATGACCATAACTTTTAACTAGAGTATCGTAACGACTATTATAATATATCAAAATCGGAGCTCGTCTCCATCCATACAATAATTGTTGGCCTAGTATTGGAACCTGATTTCTGTTCCCAAATTCCATCGTTTACATAACTTATCGAGGGTTTTAAGATTTTGTCGTAAATATCCGGTTTACTTACTTTCGATTTGAATCAATAGAGCTGTAAATGAGATATTGGATCCGACAAAGGTTTCTTTATTTATTTCGTCAATAAATCTGTATTCTTCTTGAAAAACTATGGGAGCAGAAAAAGAAAGGGGCTAGTTTTCATAATTTCAAAAATAACAAAACATTTGATGAATCAGACTTCCAACATCAAATGACCATAACTTTTGACTGGGGTATCACAACGACTATTATAATATATCAAATTGGAGCTCGTCTCGATCCATACAATAATTGTTGGCCTCGGAATGGGACCTGATTTCTGTACCCAAATTCCATCGTTTACATAACTTATCGAGGGTTTTAAGATTTTGTCGTAAATTTCCGGTTTACTTACTTTCGATTTGAATTAATAGAGCTGTAAATGAGATATTGGATCCGACAAAGGTTTCTTTATTTATTTGGTCAATAAATCTGTATTCTTCCTGAAAAACAAAGGGAGCAGAAAAAGAAAGGGGCTAGTTTTCATAATTTCAAAAATAACAAAACATTTGATGAATCAGACTTCCAAAATCAAATGACCATAACTTTTACTTGGGGTATCGTAACGACTATTGTAATATATCAAATCGGAGCTCGTCACAATCCATACAATAATTGTTGGCATCAGAATGGAACCTGATTTCCGTACCCAAATTCCATCGTTTACATAACTTATCAAGGGTTTTAAGATTTTGTCGTAATTTTGCGGTTTACTTACCTTCGATATGATTCAATAGAGCTGTCAATGAGATATTGGTTCCGACAAAGGTTTCTTTATTTATTTGGTCATTAAATCTGTATTCTTCCTAAAGACGTATGGGAGCAGAAAAAGAAAGGGGCTAGTTTTCAAAACTTCAAAAATACGAAAACATTTGTTGATCAGACTTCCAACATCAAATGACCATAACTTTTAACTGGGGTATCGTAACGACTATTATAATATATCAAAATCGGAGCTCGTCTCCATCCATACAATAATTGTTGGCCTAGTATTGGAACCTGATTTCTATTCCCAAATTCCATCGTATACGTAACTTATCGAGTGTTTTAAGATTTTGTCGTAAATTTGCGGTTTACTTACCTTCGATATGATTCAATAGAGCTGTCAATGAGATATTGGTTCCGACAAAGGTTTCTTTATTTATTTGGTCATTAAATCTGTATTCTTCCTAAAAAACTATGTGAGGAGAAAAAGAAAGGGGCTAGTTTTCATAATTTTAAAAATAACAAAACATTTGATGAATCAGACTTACAACATCAAATGACCATAACTTTTGACTGGGGTAACGTAACGACTATTATAATATATCAAATCGGAGCTCGTCTCGATCCATACAATAATTGTTTGCCTCGGAATGGAACCTGATTTCTGTACCCAAATTCCATCGTTTACAAAACTTATCGAGGGTTTGAAGATTTTGTCGTAAATTTCCGGTTTACTTACCTTCGATATGATTCAATAGATCTGTAAATTAGATATTGGATCCGACAAAGGTTTCTATATTTATTTGATCATTAAATCTGTATTCTTCCTAAAAAAACTATGGGAGTAGAAAAAGAAAGGGGCAAGTTTTCAAAACTTCAAAAATACGAAAACATTTGATGAATCAGACTTCCAACATCAAATGACCATAACTTTTAACTAGGGTATCGTAACAACTATTATAATATATCAAAATCGGAGCTCGTCTCGATCCATACAATAATTGTTGGCCTAGCATTGGAACCTGATTTCCGTACCCAAATTCCATCGTTTACATAACTTATCGAGGGTTTGAAGATTTTGTCGTAAATTTCCGGTTTACTTACTTTCGATTTGAATCAATAGACCTGTAAATGAGATATTGGATCCGAAAAAGGTTTCTTTATTTATTTGGTCATTAAATCTGTATTCTTCCTAAAAAACTATGGGAGCAGAAAAAGAAAGGGGCTAGTTTTCATAATTTCAAAAATAACAAAACATTTGATGAATCAGTCTTTCAACATCAAATGACCATAACTTTTGACTGGGGTATCGTAACGACTATTATAATATATCAAATCGGACTCGTCTCGATCCATACAATAATTGTTGGCCTCGGAATGGGACCTGATTTCTGTACCAAAATTCCATCGTTTACATAACTTATCGAGGGTTTTAAGATTTTGTCGTAAATTTGCGGTTTACTTACCTTCGATATGATTCAATAGAGCTGTCAATGAGATATTGGTTTCGACAAAGGTTTCTTTATTTATTTGGTTATTAATTCTGTATTTTTCCTAAAGACGTATGGGAGCAGAAACAGAAAGGGGCTAGTTTTCAAAACTTCAAAAATACGAAAACATTTGTTGATCAGACTTCCAACATCAAATGACCATAACTTTTAACTAGAGTATCGTAACGACTATTATAATATATCAAAATCGGAGCTCGTCTCCATCCATACAATAATTGTTGGCCTAGTATTGGAACCTGATTTCTGTTCCCAAATTCCATCGTTTACATAACTTATCGAGGGTTTTAAGATTTTGTCGTAAATATCCGGTTTACTTACTTTCGATTTGAATCAATAGAGCTGTAAATGAGATATTGGTTCCGAAAAAGGTTTCTTTATTTATTTGGTCATTAAATCTGTATTCTTCCTAAAGACGTATGGGAGCAGAAACAGAAAGGGGCTAGTTTTCAAAACTTCAAAAATACGAAAACATTTGTTGATCAGACTTCCAACATCAAATGACCATAACTTTTAACTAGAGTATCGTAACGACTATTATAATATATCAAAATCGGAGCTCGTCTCCATCCATACAATAATTGTTGGCCTAGTATTGGAACCTGATTTCTGTTCCCAAATTCCATCGTTTACATAACTTATCGAGGGTTTTAAGATTTTGTCGTAAATATCCGGTTTACTTACTTTCGATTTGAATCAATAGAGCTGTAAATGAGATATTGGATCCGACAAAGGTTTCTTTATTTATTTCGTCAATAAATCTGTATTCTTCTTGAAAAACTATGGGAGCAGAAAAAGAAAGGGGCTAGTTTTCATAATTTCAAAAATAACAAAACATTTGATGAATCAGACTTCCAACATCAAATGACCATAACTTTTGACTGGGGTATCACAACGACTATTATAATATATCAAATCGGAGCTCGTCTCGATCCATACAATAATTGTTGGCCTCGGAATGGGACCTGATTTCTGTACCCAAATTCCATCGTTTACATAACTTATCGAGGGTTTTAAGATTTTGTCGTAAATTTCCGGTTTACTTACTTTCGATTTGAATTAATAGAGCTGTAAATGAGATATTGGATCCGACAAAGGTTTCTTTATTTATTTGGTCAATAAATCTGTATTCTTCCTGAAAAACAATGGGAGCAGAAAAAGAAAGGGGCTAGTTTTCATAATTTCAAAAATAACAAAACATTTGATGAAATAGACTTCCAAAATCAAATGACCATAACTTTTACCTGGGGTATCGTAACGACTATTGTAATATATCAAATCGGAGCTCGTCACAATCCATACAATAATTGTTGGCATCGGAATGGAACCTGATTTCCGTACCCAAATTCCATCGTTTACATAACTTATCAAGGGTTTTAAGATTTTGTCGTAATTTTGCGGTTTACTTACCTTCGATATGATTCAATAGAGCTGTCAATGAGATATTGGTTCCGACAAAGGTTTCTTTATTTATTTGGTCATTAAATCTGTATTCTTCCTAAAGACGTATGGGAGCAGAAAAAGAAAGGGGCTAGTTTTCAAAACTTCAAAAATACGAAAACATTTGTTGATCAGACTTCCAACATCAAATGACCATAACTTTTAACTGGGGTAACGTAACGACTATTATAATATATCAAAATCGGAGCTCGTCTCCATCCATACAATAATTGTTGGCCTAGTATTGGAACCTGATTTCTGTTCCCAAATTCCATCGTTTACATAACTTATCGAGGGTTTTAAGATTTTGTCGTAAATATCCGGTTTACTTACTTTCGATTTGAATCAATAGAGCTGTAAATGAGATATTGGATCTGACAAAGGTTTCTTTATTTATTTCGTCAATAAATCTGTATTCTTCTTGAAAAACTATGGGAGCAGAAAAAGAAAGGGGCTAGTTTTCATAATTTCAAAAATAACAAAACATTTGATGAATCAGACTTCCAACATCAAATGACCATAACTTTTGACTGGGGTATCACAACGACTATTATAATATATCAAATCGGAGCTCGTCTCGATCCATACAATAATTGTTGGCCTCGGAATGGGACCTGATTTCTGTACCCAAATTCCATCGTTTACATAACTTATCGAGGGTTTTAAGATTTTGTCGTAAATTTCCGGTTTACTTACTTTCGATTTGAATCAATAGAGCTGTAAATGAGATATTGGATCCGACAAAGGTTTCTTTATTTATTTGGTCAATAAATCTGTATTCTTCCTGAAAAACAATGGGAGCAGAAAAAGAAAGGGGCTAGTTTTCATAATTTCAAAAATAACAAAACATTTGATGAATCAGACTTCCAACATCAAATGACCATAACTTTTGACTGGGTTATCGTAACGACTATTATAATATATCAAATCGGAGCTCGTCTCGATCCATACAATAATTGTTGGCATCGGAATGGAACCTGATTTCCGTACCTAAATTCCATCGTTTACATAACTTATCAAGGGTTTTAAGATTTTGCCGTAAATTTGCGGTTTACTTACCTTCGATATGATTCAATAGAGCTGTCAATGAGATATTGGTTCCGACAAAGGTTTCTTTATTTATTTGGTCATTAAATCTGTATTCTTCCTAAAGACGTATGGGAGCAGAAAAAGAAAGGGGCTAGTTTTCAAAACTTTAAAAATACGAAAACATTTGAGGATCAGACTCCCAACATCAAATGACCATAACTTTTAACTGGGGTATCGTAACGACTATTATAATATATCAAAATCGGAGCTCGTCTCCATCCATACAATAATTGTTGGCCTAGTATTGGAACCTGATTTCTGTTCCCAAATTCCATCGTCTGCATAACTTATCGAGGGTTTTAAGATTTTGTCGTAAATTTCAGATTTACTTACCTCCGATTTTTCTTCAATAGAGCTGTAAATGAGATATTGGATCCGACAAAGGTTTCTTTACTTATTTGGTCATTAAATCTGTATTCTTCCTAAAAACGTATGGGAGCAGAAAAAAAAGGGGCTAGGTTTAAAACTTCAAAAATACGAAAACATTTGATGATTAGACTTCAAACATCAAATGACCATAACTTTTGACTGGGGTATCTTAACGACTATTATAATATATCAAATCGGAGCTCGTGTCGATCCATACAATAATTGTTGGCATCGGAATGGAACCTGATTTCCGTACCCAAATTCCATCGTTTACATAACTTATCGAGGGTTTTAAGATTTTATCGTAAATTTCCGGTTTACTTACTTTCGATTTGAATCAATAGAGCTGTAAATGAGATATTGGATCCGACAAAGGTTTCTTTATTTATTTGGTCAATAAATCTGTATTCTTCCTAAAAAACAATGGGAGCAGAAAAAGAATCGGGCTAGTTTTCAAAACTTCAAAAATACGAAAACATTTGATGATCAGACTTCCAACATCAAATGACCATAACTTTTAACTGGGTATCGTAACGACTATTATAATATATCAAAATCGGAGCTCGTCTCCATCCATACAATAATTGTTGGCCTAGTATTGGAACCTGATTTCTGTTCCCAAATTCCATCGTTTACATAACTTATCGAGGGTTTTAAGATTTTGTCGTAAATTTCAGATTTACTTACTCCGATTTTGCTTCAATAGAGCCGTCAATGAGATATTTGTTCCGAAAAAGGTTTCTTTATTTATTTGGTCATTAAATCTGTATTCTTCCTAAAAACGTATGGGAGCAGAAACAGAAAGGGGCTAGTTTTCAAAACTTCAAAAATACGAAAATATTTGATGTATCAGACTTCCAACATCAAATGACCATAACTTTTACCTGGGGTATCGTAACGACTATTGTAATATATCAATATCAGAGCTCGTCTCGATCCATACAATAATTGTTGGCCTAGTATTGGAACCTCATTTCTGTACCCAAATTCCATCGTTTACATAACTTATCGAGGGTTTTACGATTTTGTCGTAAATATCCGGTTTACTTACTTTCGATTTGAATCAATAGAGCTGTAAATGAGATATTGGATCCGACAAAGGTTTCTTTATTTATTTGGTCAATAAATATGTATTCTTCCTGAAAAACAATGGGAGCAGAAAAAGAAAGGGGCTAGTTTTCATAATTTCAAAAATAACAAAACATTTGATGAATCAGACTTCCAACATCAAATGACCATAAATTTTGACTGGGTATCGTAACGACTATTATAATATATCAAATCGGAGCTCGTCTCGATCGATACAATAATTGTTGGCCTCGGAATGGGACTTGATATCTGTACCCAAATTCCATCGTTTACATAACTTATCGAGTGTTTTAAGATTTTGTCGTAAATTTGCGGTTTACTTACCTTCGATATGATTCAATAGAGCTGTCAATGAGATATTGGTTCCGACAAAGGTTTCTTTATTTATTTGGTTATTAATTCTGTATTTTTCCTAAAGACGTATGGGAGCAGAGAAAGAAAGGGGCTAGTTTTCAAAACTTCAAAAATACGAAAACATTTGATGATTAGACTTCCAACATCAAATGACCATAACTTTTAACTGGGGTATCGTAACGACTATTATAATATATCAAAATTGGAGCTCGTCTCCATCCATACAATAATTGTTGGCCTAGTATTGGAACCTGATTTCTGTTCCCAAATTCCATCGTTTACATAACGTATCGAGGGTTTTAAGATTTTGTCGTAAATTTCAGATTTATTTACCTCCGATTTTGCTTCAATAGAGCCGTCAATGAGATATTTGTTCCGAAAAAGGTTTCTTTATTTATTTGGTCATTAAATCTGTATTCTTCCTAAAAACGTATGGGAGCAGAAACAGAAAGGGGCTAGTTTTCAAAACTTCAAAAATACGAAAATATTTGATGTATCAGACTTCCAACATCAAATGACCATAACTTTTACCTGGGGTATCGTAACGACTATTGTAATATATCAAAATTAGAGCTCTTCTCGATCCATACAATAATTGTTGGCCTAGCATTGGAACCTGATTTCTGTACCCAAATTCCATCGTTTACATAACTTATCGAGGGTTTTAAGATTTTGTCGTAAATATCCGGTTTACTTACTTTCGATTTGAATCACTAGAGCTGTAAATGAGATATTGGATCCGACAAAGGTTTCTTTATTTATTTGGTCAATAAATCTGTATTCTTCTTGAAAAACTATGGGAGCAGAAAAAGAAAGGGGCTAGTTTTCATAATTTCAAAAATAACAAAACAATTGATGAATCAGACTTCCAACATCAAATGACCATAACTTTTGACTGGGGTATCACAACGACTATTATAATATATCAAATCGGAGCTCGTCTCGATCCATACAATAATTGTTGGCCTAGCATTGGGATCTGATTTCTGTACCCAAATTCCATCGTTTACATAACTTATCGAGGGTTTTAAGATTTTGTCGTAAATTTGCGGTTTACTTACCTTCGATATGATTCAATAGAGCTGTCAATGAGATATTGGTTCCGAAAAAGGTTTCTTTATTTATTTGGTCATTAAATCTGTATTCTTCCTAAAAAACTATGGGAGCAGAAAAAGAAAGGGGCTAGTTTTCATAATTTCAAAAATAACAAAACATTTGATGAATCAGACTTCCAAAATCAAATGACCATAACTTTTACCTGGGGTATTGATGAGTGCTCAAAAAGCACTAAAATAACCATGATTTGATGCACATTAATTGATTAAAAATATATATATTTATATGTTTTATCATATATTTATATAAATTTGTCTTTTTCGGAATCACGGGTATTTTTATTGTTTTTCAGGTATTTTGGCTTAAAAATGCAACTTAAAAACTCAAAGAGGAATACTGGAAGCAATACATCACAAATATATTAATAAATAAATGCGGAAAGGTCGACAAATATGGAAAAATTGGACAAAATGGGTCAAAAAGGTCAAAAATGTCAAAAAGGAGAAAAACGCGCCGCCGCGCCGCCCGGCCGCCATGCCCCACCGCCCGGCCGCCGCGCCCCAGCGCCCAGCACCGCCCCAGGCAGCAGCGCGCGCACTGTTCATCCGCGGTTACTGTTCATCAGACTCGGCACTGTTCATACACGGTACTGTTCATCAGACTCGGCACTGTTCATACCCCGGTACTGTTCATCAGACTCGGCACTGTTCATACCCGGTACTGTGCAGCCGCCCCATGTCATGCTGACGTCATCAAATGACGTCAGCAATCAATAATCCGCGTTTTTACATTTTTTTAACATTTTTTTCTCTACTTTTTCTCTCCATCCTCACCTATAAATACCCCCCTTCCCTTCACTTCAAAATACACCTTAAAACCACACTTCTCTCTTCTTTCTTTCTCTCATTTCTTAGTTTTTTTTGAGTTTTCCTTAGTTTCTTTCTTAGTTTCTAAGTTTTTCTTAGTTTCCTTCTTAGTTTTTAGTTCAATTCTCTTAGTTTTAGTGTTCTTCTCTTTTTGAGAGGAACTTGTAATGTTTTTGTAATAATTTAGTTTTTGATTCAATATATGGAAGTGCAAATTCCGCTCGGAGGTTTTCTAGCAACGGGAATAGCGTCGAAGTTCTGTAAGGATTTTATTTTCTTTACAGTTATTTTTATGCTTTATTCTTACATGTTATATTTAATTTGTCTATGATTAAATTTAACTCTGCTAGCTGTTTATAAACATGATATAATAATAACGTTGTTATGCTTGCGAAATATTAAATAGGTGAAAATTTCTAAAATGAATTGATTTTGTTTTTATTCAAGATTTTATATTAAGAATGTTAGAGAGAAATATATTATTTTTCATTACAAACTTAAAACTGAAAATTAGATTTTAAGGTTTAGTTATCTGGTCTAATTTAGAGTAGTGCTCTTTTATTTGTTGGTACAATCGCCCGGTAGTTAGAGTGAAACTCTATTTCAAAAGTTTTTATAAGAATTATTATGTGAAAATGTATTGACAACATGTTTTCAATAGTGGTTTTAAAACTTGAAAGTTAGTACTCGGATAATTAAATTCTTATGTTTAATTTGGACACCTTGAATAAAGTTTAAACTGTCTAACCCCACCAAAGGTGGCATTTAAATGATTCAATTTCAATCTCTTAGAAAAAGGAATTAATTTAATTAAGCATATTAGTTATCAACCCCACCCATAGGTGTTAATTGATTTGTTTAGTTAACAAAGAATATCTAACCCCACCAAAGGTGGTATTTATATAAAAAAGAGAGAATCAATAAAATATCAATTTATATCTTTAATAACCTAGATAATATGAGCAAGCATAATTAATTTAGTTATTATATCCATAAATACTCCGCTAATATAAATGATAAAATTTGCATGAATATTTATTGAATCTGTATATATGTTTATTTTTTATGTTATTAGATTATATTTAATTAATCTGTATATATGTTTATTTTATGTTATTAGATTAGGAACACAAAAACCAAACTATCGTGACAGGATGTTTAGGATTTAATTTCGTTTTTTAAAAGTTGGAATAATAAATTAAAAACCACATACATTCCTTCCTTAGATCGAACTTGGGAGTATACTTATCATTTTCTTCGAAATGATTCGTGCACTTGCGAGAGTTTTATAAATATTAAAACCAAAGTATTTGCGAAGATCGGCGATGCCGGTTTTCGTTCATCAGGTATCGTAACGACTATTGCAATATATCAAAATCAGAGCTCGTCTCGATCCATACAATAATTTTTGGCCTAGCATTGGAACCTGATTTTTGTACCCAAATTCCATCGTTTACATAACTTATCGCGGGTTTGAAGATTTTGTCGTAAATTTCCGGTTTACTTACTTTCGATTTGAATCAATAGAGCTGTAAATGAGATATTGGATCCGACATAGGTTTCTTTATTTATTTGGTCATTAAATCTGTATTCTTCCTAAAAACGTATGGGAGCAGAAAAAGAAAGGGGCTAGTTTTCAAAATTCAAAAATAAGAAAACATTTGATGAGTCAGACTTCCAACATCAAATGACCATAACTTTTACCTGGGGTATCGTAACGACTATTATAATATATCAAATCGGAGCTCGTCTCGATACATACAATAATTGTTGTCCGGGGAATGGGACCTGATTTCTGTACCCAAATTCCATCGTTTACATAACTTATCGAGGGTTTTAAGATTTTGTCGTAAATTTCCGGTTTACTTACTTTCGATTTGAATCAATAGAGCTGTAAATGAGATATTGGATCCGAAAAAGGTTTCTTTATTTATTAGGTCAATAAATCTGTATTCTTCCTAAAAAACTATGGGAGCAGAAAAGAAAGGGGCTAGTTTTCATAATTTCAAAAATAACAAAACATTTGATGAATCAGACTTCCAACATCAAATGACCATAACTTTTGACTGAGGTATCGTAACGACTATTATAACATATCAAATCGAAGCTCGTCTCGATCCATACAATAATTGTTGGCCTAGCATTGGAACCGGATTTTTGTAGCCAAATTCCATCGTTTAGATAACTTATCGAGGGTTTTAAGATTTTGTCGTAAATTTCCGGTTTACTTACCTTCGATTTGAATCAATAGAGATGTAAATGAGATATTGGATCCGACAAAGGTTTCTTTATTTATTTGGTCAATAAATCTGTACTCTTCCTAAAAAACTATGAGAGCAGAAAAAGAAAGGGGCTAGTTTTCATAATTTCAAAAATAACAAAACATTTGATGAATAAGACTTCCAACATCAAATGACCATAACTTTTGACTGGGGTATCGTAACGACTATTATAACATATCAAATCGAAGCTCGTCTCGATCCATACAATAATTGTTGGCCTAGCATTGAACCGGATTTCTGTAGCCAAATTCCATCCTTTACATAACTTATCGAGGGTTTGATGATTTTGTCGTAAATTTGCGGTTTACTTACCTTCGATATGATTCAATAGAGCTGTCAATGAGATATTGGTTCCGACAAAGGTTTCTTTATTTATTTGGTCATTAAATCTGTATTCTTCCTAAAAAACTATGGGAGTAGAAAAAGAAAGGGGCTAGTTTTCATAATTTCAAAAATAACAAAACATTTGATGAATCAGACTTCCAAAATCAAATGACCATAACTTTTACCTGGGGTATCGTAACGACTATTGCAATATATCAAAATCAGAGCTCGTCTCGATCCATACAATAATTTTTGGCCTAGCATTGGAACCTGATTTTTGTACCCAAATTCCATCGTTTACATAACTTATCGCGGGTTTGAAGATTTTGTCGTAAATTTCCGGTTTACTTACTTTCGATTTGAATCAATAGAGCTGTAAATGAGATATTGGATCCGACATAGGTTTCTTTATTTATTTGGTCATTAAATCTGTATTCTTCCTAAAAACGTATGGGAGCAGAAAAAGAAAGGGGCTAGTTTTCAAAATTCAAAAATAAGAAAACATTTGATGAGTCAGACTTCCAACATCAAATGACCATAACTTTTACCTGGGGTATCGTAACGACTATTATAATAAATCAAATCGGAGCTCGTCTCGATACATACAATAATTGTTGTCCGGGGAATGGGACCTGATTTCTGTACCCAAATTCCATCGTTTACATAACTTATCGAGGGTTTTAAGATTTTGTCGTAAATTTCCGGTTTACTTACTTTCGATTTGAATCAATAGAGCTGTAAATGAGATATTGGATCCGAAAAAGGTTTCTTTATTTATTAGGTCAATAAATCTGTATTCTTCCTAAAAAACTATGGGAGCAGAAAAGAAAGGGGCTAGTTTTCATAATTTCAAAAATAACAAAACATTTGATGAATCAGACTTCCAACATCAAATGACCATAACTTTTGACTGGGGTATCGTAACGACTATTATAACATATCAAATCGAAGCTCGTCTCGATCCATACAATAATAGTTGGCCTAGCATTGGAACCGGATTTTTGTAGCCAAATTCCATCGTTTAGATAACTTATCGAGGGTTTTAAGATTTTGTCGTAAATTTCCCGTTTACTTACCTTCGATTTGAATCAATAGAGATGTAAATGAGATATTGGATCCGACAAAGGTTTCTTTATTTATTTGGTCAATAAATCTGTATTCTTCCTAAAAAACTATGAGAGCAGAAAAAGAAAGGGGCTAGTTTTCATAATTTCAAAAATAACAAAACATTTGATGAATAAGACTTCCAACATCAAATGACCATAACTTTTGACTGGGGTATCGTAACGACTATTATAACATATCAAATCGAAGCTCGTCTCGATCCATACAATAATTGTTGGCCTAGCATTGAACCGGATTTCTGTAGCCAAATTCCATCGTTTACATAATTTATCGAGGGTTTGATGATTTTGTCGAAAATTTGCGGTTTACTTACCTTCGATATGATTCAATAGAGCTATCAATGAGATATTGGTTCCGACAAAGGTTTCTTTATTTATTTGGTCATTAAATCTGTATTCTTCCTAAAAAACTATGGGAGCAGAAAAAGAAAGGGGCTAGTTTTCATAATTTCAAAAATAACAAAACATTTGATGAATCAGACTTCCAAAATCAAATGACCATAACTTTTAGCTGGGGTATCGTAACGACTATTGCAATATATCAAAATCAGAGCTCGTCTCGATCCATACAATAATTTTTGGCCTAGCATTGGAACCTGATTTTTGTACCCAAATTCCATCGTTTACATAACTTATCGCGGGTTTGAAGATTTTGTCGTAAATTTCCGGTTTACTTACTTTCGATTTGAATCAATAGAGCTGTAAATGAGATATTGGATCCGACATAGGTTTCTTTATTTATTTGGTCATTAAATCTGTATTCTTCCTAAAAACGTATGGGAGCAGAAAAAGAAAGGGGCTAGTTTTCAAAATTCAAAAATAAGAAAACATTTGATGAGTCAGACTTCCAACATCAAATGACCATAACTTTTACCTGGGGTATCGTAACGACTATTATAATATATCAAATCGGAGCTCGTCTCGATACATACAATAATTGTTGGCCGGGGAATGGGACCTGATTTCTGTACCCAAATTCCATCGTTTACATAACTTATCGAGGGTTTTAAGATTTTTCGTAAATTTGCGGTGTACTTACCTTCGATATGATTCAATAGAGCTGTCAATGAGATATTGGTTCCGACAAAGGTTTCTTTATTTATTTGGTCATTAAATCTGTATTCTTCCTAAAAAACTATGGGAGCAGAAAAAGAAAGGGGCTAGTTTTCATAATTTCAAAAATAACAAAACGTTTGATGAATCAGACTTCCAAAATCAAATGACCATAACTTTTACCTGGGGTATCGTAACGACTATTGCAATATATCAAAATCAGAGCTCGTCTCGATCCATACAATAATTTTTGGCCTAGCATTGGAACCTGATTTTTGTACCCAAATTCCATCGTTTACATAACTTATTGCGGGTTTGAAGATTTTGTCGTAAATTTCCGGTTTACTTACTTTCGATTTGAATCAATAGAGCTGTAAATGAGATATTGGATCCGACATAGGTTTCTTTATTTATTTGGTCATTAAATCTGTATTCTTCCTAAAAATGTATGGGAGCAGAAAAAGAAAGGGGCTAGTTTTCAAAATTCAAAAATAAGAAAACATTTGATGAGTCAGACTTCCAACATCAAATGACCATAACTTTTACCTGGGGTATCGTAACGACTATTATAATATATCAAATCGGAGCTCGTCTCGATACATACAATAATTGTTGGCCGGGGAATGGGACCTGATTTCTGTACCAAAATTCCATCGTTTACATAACTTATCGAGGGTTTGAAGATTTTTCGTAAATTTGCGGTTTACTTACCTTCGATATGATTCAATAGAGCTGTCAATGAGATATTGGTTCCGACAAAGGTTTCTTTATTTATTTGGTCATTAAATCTGTATTCTTCCTAAAAAACTATGGGAGCAGAAAAAGAAAGGGGCTAGTTTTCATAATTTCAAAAATAACAAAACATTTGATGAATCAGACTTCCAAAATCAAATGACCATAACTTTTACCTGGGGTATCGTAACGACTATTGCAATATATCAAAATCAGAGCTCGTCTCGATCCATACAATAATTTTTGGCCTAGCATTGGAACCTGATTTTTGTACCCAAATTCCATCGTTTACATAACTTATCGCGGGTTTGAAGATTTTGTCGTAAATTTCCGGTTTACTTACTTTCGATTTGAATCAATAGAGCTGTAAATGAGATATTGGATCCGACATAGGTTTCTTTATTTATTTGGTCATTAAATCTGTATTCTTCCTAAAAACGTATGGGAGCAGAAAAAGAAAGGGGCTAGTTTTCAAAATTCAAAAATAAGAAAACATTTGATGAGTCAGACTTCCAACATCAAATGACCATAACTTTTACCTGGGGTATCGTAACGACTATTATAATATATCAAATCGGAGCTCGTCTCGATACATACAATAATTGTTGGCCGGGGAATGGGACCTGATTTCTGTACCCAAATTCCATCGTTTACATAACTTATCGAGGGTTTTAAGATTTTTCGTAAATTTGCGGTGTACTTACCTTCGATATGATTCAATAGAGCTGTCAATGAGATATTGGTTCCGACAAAGGTTTCTTTATTTATTTGGTCATTAAATCTGTATTCTTCCTAAAAAACTATGGGAGCAGAAAAAGAAAGGGGCTAGTTTTCATAATTTCAAAAATAACAAAACGTTTGATGAATCAGACTTCCAAAATCAAATGACCATAACTTTTACCTGGGGTATCGTAACGACTATTGCAATATATCAAAATCAGAGCTCGTCTCGATCCATACAATAATTTTTGGCCTAGCATTGGAACCTGATTTTTGTACCCAAATTCCATCGTTTACATAACTTATTGCGGGTTTGAAGATTTTGTCGTAAATTTCCGGTTTACTTACTTTCGATTTGAATCAATAGAGCTGTAAATGAGATATTGGATCCGACATAGGTTTCTTTATTTATTTGGTCATTAAATCTGTATTCTTCCTAAAAATGTATGGGAGCAGAAAAAGAAAGGGGCTAGTTTTCAAAATTCAAAAATAAGAAAACATTTGATGAGTCAGACTTCCAACATCAAATGACCATAACTTTTGACTGGGGTATCGTAACGACTATTATAACATATCAAATCGAAGCTCGTCTCGATCCATACAATAATTGTTGGCCTAGCATTGGAACCGGATTTTTGTAGCCAAATTCCATCGTTTACATAACTTATCGAGGGTTTGAAGATTTTGTCGTAAATTTCCGGTTTACTTACCTTCGATTTGAATCAATAGAGATGTAAATGAGATATTGGATCCGACAAAGGTTTCTTTATTTATTTGTTCAATAAATCTGTATTCTTCCTAAAAAACTATGAGAGCAAAAAAAGAAAGGGGCTAGTTTTCATAATTTCAAAAATAACAAAACATTTGATGAATAAGACTTCCAACATCAAATGACCATAACTTTTGACTGGGGTATCGTAACGACTATTATAACATATCAAATCGAAGCTCGTCTCGATCCATACAATAATTGTTGGCCTAGCATTGGAACCGGATTTCTGTAGCCAAATTCCATCGTTTACATAACTTATCGAGGGTTTGATGATTTTGTCGTAAATTTGCGGTTTACTTACCTTCGATATGATTCAATAGAGCTGTCAATGAGATATTGGTTCCGACAAAGGTTTCTTTATTTATTTGGTCATTAAATCTGTATTCTTCCTATAAAACTATGGGAGCAGAAAAAGAAAGGGGCTAGTTTTCATAATTTCAAAAATAACAAAACATTTGATGAATCAGACTTCCAAAATCAAATGACCATAACTTTTACCTGGGGTATCGTAACGACTATTGCAATATATCAAAATCAGAGCTCGTCTCGATCCATACAATAATTTTTGGCTTAGCATTGGAACCTAATTTTTGTACCCAAATTCCATCGTTTACATAACTTATCGCGGGTTTGAAGATTTTGTCGTAAATTTCCGGTTTACTTACTTTCGATTTGAATCAATAGAGCTGTAAATTAGATATTGGATCCGACATAGGTTTCTTTATTTATTTGGTCATTAAATCTGTATTCTTCCTAAAAATGTATGGGAGCAGAAAAAGAAAGGGGCTAGTTTTCAAAATTCAAAAATAAGAAAACATTTGATGAGTCAGACTTCCAACATCAAATGACCATAACTTTTACCTGGGGTATCGTAACGACTATTATAATATATCAAATCGGAGCTCGTCTCGATACATACAATAATTGTTGGCCGAGGAATGGGACCTGATTTCTGTACCCAAATTCCATCGTTTACATAACTTATCGAGGGTTTTAAGATTTTTTCATAAATTTGCGGTTTACTTACCTTCGATATGATTCAATAGAGCTGTCAATGAGATATTGGTTCCGACAAAGGTTTCTTTATTTATTTGGTCATTAAATCTGTATTCTTCCTAAAAAACTATGGGAGCAGAAAAAGAAAGGGGCTAGTTTTCATAATTTCAAAAATAACAAAACATTTGATGAATCAGACTTCCAAAATCAAATGACCATAACTTTTGACTCGGGTATCGTAACGACTATTGTAATATATCAAAATCGGAGCTCGTCTCGATCCATACAATAATTGTTGGCCTAGCAATGGAACCTGATTTCCATACCCAAATTCCATCGTTTACATAACATATCGAGGGTTTTAAGATTTTGTCGTAAATTTCCAGTATACTTACTTTCGATTTGAATGAATAGAGCTGTAAATGAGATATTGGATCCGACATAGGTTTCTTTATTTATTTGGTCATTAAATCTGTATTCTTCCTAAAAAACTATGAGAGCAGAAAAAGAAAGGGGCTAGATTTCATAATTTCAAAAATAACAAAAGTTTTGATGAGTCAGACTTCCAACATCAAATGACCATAACTTTTACCTGGGGTATCGTAACGACTATTATAATATATCAAATCGGAGCTCGTCTCGATACATACAATAATTGTTGTCCGGGGAATGGGACCTGATTTCTGTACCCAAATTCCATCGTTTACATAACTTATCGAGGGTTTGAAGATTTTGTCGTAAATTTCCGGTTTACTTACTTTCGATTTGAATCAATAGAGCTGTAAATGAGATATTGGATCCGAAAAAGGTTTCTTTATTTATTAGGTCAATAAATCTGTATTCTTCCTAAAAAACTATGGGAGCAAAAAAGAAAGGGGTTAGTTTTCATAATTTCAAAAATAACAAAACATTTGATGAATCAGACTTCCAACATCAAATGACCATAACTTTTGACTGGGTATCGTAACGACTATTATAACATATGAAATCGAAGCTCGTCTCGATCCATACAATAATTGTTGGCCTAGCATTGGAACCGGATTTTTGTAGCCAAATTCCAGCGTTTAGATAACTTATCGAGGGTTTTAAGATTTTGTCGTAAATTTCCGGTTTACTTACCTTCGATTTGAATCAATAGAGATGTAAATGAGATATTGGATCCGACAAAGGTTTCTTTATTTATTTGGTCAATAAATCTGTATTCTTCCTAAAAAACTATGAGAGCAGAAAAAGAAAGGGGCTAGTTTTCATAATTTCAAAAATAACAAAACATTTGATGAATAAGACTTCCAACATCAAATGACCATAACTTTTGACTGGGGTATCGTAACGACTATTATAACATATCAAATCGAAGCTCGTCTCGATCCATACAATAATTGTTGGCCTAGCATTGGAACCGGATTTCTGTAGCCAAATTCCATCGTTTACATAACTTATCGAGGGGTTGATGATTTTGTCGTAAATTTGCGGTTTACTTACCTTCGATATGATTCAATAGAGCTGTCAATGAGATATTGGTACCGACAAAGGTTTCTTTATTTATTTGGTCATTAAATCTGTATTCTTCCTAAAAAACTATGGGAGCAGAAAAAGAAAGGGGCTAGTTTTCATAATTTCAAAAATAACAAAACATTTGATGAATCAGACTTCCAAAATCAAATGACCATAACTTTTACCTGGGGTATCGTAACGACTATTGCAATATATCAAAATCAGAGCTCGTCTCGATCCATACAATAATTTTTGGCCTAGCATTGGAACCTGATTTTTGTACCCAAATTCCATCGTTTACATAACTTATCGCGGGTTTGAAGATTTTGTCGTAAATTTTCGGTTTACTTACTTTCGATTTGAATCAATAGAGCTGTAAATGAGATATTGGATCCGACATAGGTTTCTTTATTTATTTGGTCATTAAATCTGTATTCTTCCTAAAAAACTATGATAGCAGAAAAAGAAAGGGGCTAGTTTTCATAATTTCAAAAATAACAAAACATTTGATGAATCAGACTTCCAAAATCAAATGACCATAACTTTTACCTGGGGTATCGTAACGACTATTGCAATATATCAAAATCAGAGCTCCTCTCGATCCATACAATAATTGTTAGCCTAGCATTGGAACCTGATTTCTGTACCCAAATTCCATCGTTTACATAACTTATCGAGGGTTTTAAGATTTTGTCGTAAATTTCATATTTACTTACCTCCGATTTTGCTTCAATAGAGCTGTAAATGAGATATTGGTTCCGAAAAAGGTTTCTTTATTTATTTGGTCATTAAATCTGTATTCTTCATAAAAACGCATGGGAGCAGAAACAGAAAGGGGCTAGTTTTCAAAACTTCAAAAATACGAAAATATTTGATGTATCAGATTTCCAACATCAAATGACCATAACTTTTGACTGGGGTATCGTAACGACTATTATAACATATCAAATCGAAGCTCGTCTCGATCCATACAATAATTTTTGGCCTAGCATTGGAACCTGATTTTTGTACCCAAATTCCATCGTTTACATAACTTATCGCGGGTTTGAAGATTTTGTCGTAAATTTCCGGTTTACTTACTTTCGATTTGAATCAATAGAGCTGTAAATGAGATATTGGATCCGACATAGGTTTCTTTATTTATTTGGTCATTAAATCTGTATTCTTCCTAAAAATGTATGGGAGCAGAAAAAGAAAGGGGCTAGTTTTCAAAATTCAAAAATAAGAAAACATTTGATGAGTCAGACTTCCAACATCAAATGACCATAACTTTTACCTGGGGTATCGTAACGACTATTATAATATATCAAATCGGAGCTCGTCTCGATACATACAATAATTGTTGGCCGAGGAATGGGACCTGATTTCTGTACCCAAATTCCATCGTTTACATAACTTATCGAGGGTTTTAAGATTTTGTCGTAAATTTGCGGTTTACTTACCTTCGATATGATTCAATAGAGCTGTCAATGAGATATTGGTTCCGACAAAGGTTTCTTTATTTATTTGGTCATTAAATCTGTATTCTTCCTAAAAAACTATGGGAGCAGAAAAAGAAAGGGGCTAGTTTTCATAATTTCAAAAATAACAAAACATTTGATGAATCAGACTTCCAAAATCAAATGACCATAACTTTTACCTGGGGTATCGTAACGACTATTGCAATATATCAAAATCAGAGCTCGTCTCGATCCATACAATAATTTTTGGCCTAGCATTGGAACCTGATTTTTGTACCCAAATTCCATCGTTTACATAACTTATCGCGGGTTTGAAGATTTTGTCGTAAATTTCCGGTTTACTTACTTTCGATTTGAATCAATAGAGCTGTAAATGAGATATTGGATCCGACATAGGTTTCTTTATTTATTTGGTCATTAAATCTGTATTCTTCCTAAAAACGTATGGGAGCAGAAAAAGAAAGGGGCTAGTTTTCAAAATTCAAAAATAAGAAAACATTTGATGAGTCAGACTTCCAACATCAAATGACCATAACTTTTACCTGGGGTATCGTAACGACTATTATAATATATCAAATCGGAGCTCGTCTCGATACATACAATAATTGTTGGCCGGGGAATGGGACCTGATTTCTGTACCCAAATTCCATCGTTTACATAACTTATCGAGGGTTTTAAGATTTTTCGTAAATTTGCGGTGTACTTACCTTCGATATGATTCAATAGAGCTGTCAATGAGATATTGGTTCCGACAAAGGTTTCTTTATTTATTTGGTCATTAAATCTGTATTCTTCCTAAAAAACTATGGGAGCAGAAAAAGAAAGGGGCTAGTTTTCATAATTTCAAAAATAACAAAACGTTTGATGAATCAGACTTCCAAAATCAAATGACCATAACTTTTACCTGGGGTATCGTAACGACTATTGCAATATATCAAAATCAGAGCTCGTCTCGATCCATACAATAATTTTTGGCCTAGCATTGGAACCTGATTTTTGTACCCAAATTCCATCGTTTACATAACTTATTGCGGGTTTGAAGATTTTGTCGTAAATTTCCGGTTTACTTACTTTCGATTTGAATCAATAGAGCTGTAAATGAGATATTGGATCCGACATAGGTTTCTTTATTTATTTGGTCATTAAATCTGTATTCTTCCTAAAAATGTATGGGAGCAGAAAAAGAAAGGGGCTAGTTTTCAAAATTCAAAAATAAGAAAACATTTGATGAGTCAGACTTCCAACATCAAATGACCATAACTTTTGACTGGGGTATCGTAACGACTATTATAACATATCAAATCGAAGCTCGTCTCGATCCATACAATAATTGTTGGCCTAGCATTGGAACCGGATTTTTGTAGCCAAATTCCATCGTTTACATAACTTATCGAGGGTTTGAAGATTTTGTCGTAAATTTCCGGTTTACTTACCTTCGATTTGAATCAATAGAGATGTAAATGAGATATTGGATCCGACAAAGGTTTCTTTATTTATTTGTTCAATAAATCTGTATTCTTCCTAAAAAACTATGAGAGCAAAAAAAGAAAGGGGCTAGTTTTCATAATTTCAAAAATAACAAAACATTTGATGAATAAGACTTCCAACATCAAATGACCATAACTTTTGACTGGGGTATCGTAACGACTATTATAACATATCAAATCGAAGCTCGTCTCGATCCATACAATAATTGTTGGCCTAGCATTGGAACCGGATTTCTGTAGCCAAATTCCATCGTTTACATAACTTATCGAGGGTTTGATGATTTTGTCGTAAATTTGCGGTTTACTTACCTTCGATATGATTCAATAGAGCTGTCAATGAGATATTGGTTCCGACAAAGGTTTCTTTATTTATTTGGTCATTAAATCTGTATTCTTCCTATAAAACTATGGGAGCAGAAAAAGAAAGGGGCTAGTTTTCATAATTTCAAAAATAACAAAACATTTGATGAATCAGACTTCCAAAATCAAATGACCATAACTTTTACCTGGGGTATCGTAACGACTATTGCAATATATCAAAATCAGAGCTCGTCTCGATCCATACAATAATTTTTGGCTTAGCATTGGAACCTAATTTTTGTACCCAAATTCCATCGTTTACATAACTTATCGCGGGTTTGAAGATTTTGTCGTAAATTTCCGGTTTACTTACTTTCGATTTGAATCAATAGAGCTGTAAATTAGATATTGGATCCGACATAGGTTTCTTTATTTATTTGGTCATTAAATCTGTATTCTTCCTAAAAATGTATGGGAGCAGAAAAAGAAAGGGGCTAGTTTTCAAAATTCAAAAATAAGAAAACATTTGATGAGTCAGACTTCCAACATCAAATGACCATAACTTTTACCTGGGGTATCGTAACGACTATTATAATATATCAAATCGGAGCTCGTCTCGATACATACAATAATTGTTGGCCGAGGAATGGGACCTGATTTCTGTACCCAAATTCCATCGTTTACATAACTTATCGAGGGTTTTAAGATTTTTTCATAAATTTGCGGTTTACTTACCTTCGATATGATTCAATAGAGCTGTCAATGAGATATTGGTTCCGACAAAGGTTTCTTTATTTATTTGGTCATTAAATCTGTATTCTTCCTAAAAAACTATGGGAGCAGAAAAAGAAAGGGGCTAGTTTTCATAATTTCAAAAATAACAAAACATTTGATGAATCAGACTTCCAAAATCAAATGACCATAACTTTTGACTCGGGTATCGTAACGACTATTGTAATATATCAAAATCGGAGCTCGTCTCGATCCATACAATAATTGTTGGCCTAGCAATGGAACCTGATTTCCATACCCAAATTCCATCGTTTACATAACATATCGAGGGTTTTAAGATTTTGTCGTAAATTTCCAGTATACTTACTTTCGATTTGAATGAATAGAGCTGTAAATGAGATATTGGATCCGACATAGGTTTCTTTATTTATTTGGTCATTAAATCTGTATTCTTCCTAAAAAACTATGAGAGCAGAAAAAGAAAGGGGCTAGATTTCATAATTTCAAAAATAACAAAAGTTTTGATGAGTCAGACTTCCAACATCAAATGACCATAACTTTTACCTGGGGTATCGTAACGACTATTATAATATATCAAATCGGAGCTCGTCTCGATACATACAATAATTGTTGTCCGGGGAATGGGACCTGATTTCTGTACCCAAATTCCATCGTTTACATAACTTATCGAGGGTTTGAAGATTTTGTCGTAAATTTCCGGTTTACTTACTTTCGATTTGAATCAATAGAGCTGTAAATGAGATATTGGATCCGAAAAAGGTTTCTTTATTTATTAGGTCAATAAATCTGTATTCTTCCTAAAAAACTATGGGAGCAAAAAAGAAAGGGGTTAGTTTTCATAATTTCAAAAATAACAAAACATTTGATGAATCAGACTTCCAACATCAAATGACCATAACTTTTGACTGGGTATCGTAACGACTATTATAACATATGAAATCGAAGCTCGTCTCGATCCATACAATAATTGTTGGCCTAGCATTGGAACCGGATTTTTGTAGCCAAATTCCAGCGTTTAGATAACTTATCGAGGGTTTTAAGATTTTGTCGTAAATTTCCGGTTTACTTACCTTCGATTTGAATCAATAGAGATGTAAATGAGATATTGGATCCGACAAAGGTTTCTTTATTTATTTGGTCAATAAATCTGTATTCTTCCTAAAAAACTATGAGAGCAGAAAAAGAAAGGGGCTAGTTTTCATAATTTCAAAAATAACAAAACATTTGATGAATAAGACTTCCAACATCAAATGACCATAACTTTTGACTGGGGTATCGTAACGACTATTATAACATATCAAATCGAAGCTCGTCTCGATCCATACAATAATTGTTGGCCTAGCATTGGAACCGGATTTCTGTAGCCAAATTCCATCGTTTACATAACTTATCGAGGGGTTGATGATTTTGTCGTAAATTTGCGGTTTACTTACCTTCGATATGATTCAATAGAGCTGTCAATGAGATATTGGTACCGACAAAGGTTTCTTTATTTATTTGGTCATTAAATCTGTATTCTTCCTAAAAAACTATGGGAGCAGAAAAAGAAAGGGGCTAGTTTTCATAATTTCAAAAATAACAAAACATTTGATGAATCAGACTTCCAAAATCAAATGACCATAACTTTTACCTGGGGTATCGTAACGACTATTGCAATATATCAAAATCAGAGCTCGTCTCGATCCATACAATAATTTTTGGCCTAGCATTGGAACCTGATTTTTGTACCCAAATTCCATCGTTTACATAACTTATCGCGGGTTTGAAGATTTTGTCGTAAATTTTCGGTTTACTTACTTTCGATTTGAATCAATAGAGCTGTAAATGAGATATTGGATCCGACATAGGTTTCTTTATTTATTTGGTCATTAAATCTGTATTCTTCCTAAAAAACTATGATAGCAGAAAAAGAAAGGGGCTAGTTTTCATAATTTCAAAAATAACAAAACATTTGATGAATCAGACTTCCAAAATCAAATGACCATAACTTTTACCTGGGGTATCGTAACGACTATTGCAATATATCAAAATCAGAGCTCCTCTCGATCCATACAATAATTGTTAGCCTAGCATTGGAACCTGATTTCTGTACCCAAATTCCATCGTTTACATAACTTATCGAGGGTTTTAAGATTTTGTCGTAAATTTCATATTTACTTACCTCCGATTTTGCTTCAATAGAGCTGTAAATGAGATATTGGTTCCGAAAAAGGTTTCTTTATTTATTTGGTCATTAAATCTGTATTCTTCATAAAAACGCATGGGAGCAGAAACAGAAAGGGGCTAGTTTTCAAAACTTCAAAAATACGAAAATATTTGATGTATCAGATTTCCAACATCAAATGACCATAACTTTTGACTGGGGTATCGTAACGACTATTATAACATATCAAATCGAAGCTCGTCTCGATCCATACAATAATTTTTGGCCTAGCATTGGAACCTGATTTTTGTACCCAAATTCCATCGTTTACATAACTTATCGCGGGTTTGAAGATTTTGTCGTAAATTTCCGGTTTACTTACTTTCGATTTGAATCAATAGAGCTGTAAATGAGATATTGGATCCGACATAGGTTTCTTTATTTATTTGGTCATTAAATCTGTATTCTTCCTAAAAATGTATGGGAGCAGAAAAAGAAAGGGGCTAGTTTTCAAAATTCAAAAATAAGAAAACATTTGATGAGTCAGACTTCCAACATCAAATGACCATAACTTTTACCTGGGGTATCGTAACGACTATTATAATATATCAAATCGGAGCTCGTCTCGATACATACAATAATTGTTGGCCGAGGAATGGGACCTGATTTCTGTACCCAAATTCCATCGTTTACATAACTTATCGAGGGTTTTAAGATTTTGTCGTAAATTTGCGGTTTACTTACCTTCGATATGATTCAATAGAGCTGTCAATGAGATATTGGTTCCGACAAAGGTTTCTTTATTTATTTGGTCATTAAATTTGTATTCTTCCTAAAAAACTATGGGAGCAGAAAAAGAAAGGGGCTAGTTTTCATAATTTCAAAAATAACAAAACATTTGATGAATCAGACTTCCAAAATCAAATGACCATAACTTTTACCTGGGGTATCGTAACGACTATTGCAATATATCAAAATCGGAGCTCGTCTCGATCCATACAATAATTTTTGGCCTAGCATTGGAACCTGATTTTTGTACCCAAATTCCATCGTTTACATAACTTATCGCGGGTTTGAAGATTTTGTCGTAAATTTTCGGTTTACTTACTTTCGATTTGAATCAATAGAGCTGTAAATGAGATATTGGATCCGACATAGGTTTCTTTATTTATTTGGTCATTAAATCTGTATTCTTCCTAAAAAACTATGATAGCAGAAAAAGAAAGGGGCTAGTTTTCATAATTTCAAAAATAACAAAACATTTGATGAATTAGACTTCCAACATCAAATGACCATAACTTTTGACTGTGGTATCGTAACGACTATTATAATATATCAAAATCGGAGCTCCTCTCGATCCATACAATAATTGTTAGCCTAGCATTGGAACCTAATTTCTGTACCCAAATTCCATCGTTTACATAACTTATCGAGGGTTTTAAGATTTTGTCGTAAATTTCATATTTACTTACCTCCGATTTTGCTTCAATAGAGCTGTAAATGAGATATTGGTTCCGAAAAAGGTTTCTTTATTTATTTGGTCATTAAATCTGTATTCTTCATAAAAACGCATGGGAGCAGAAACAGAAAGGGGCTAGTTTTCAAAACTTCAAAAATACGAAAATATTTGATGTATCAGACTTCCAACATCAAATGACCATAACTTTTAACTGGGGTATCGTAACGTCTATTATAATATATCTAAATCGGAACTCGTCTCGATCCATACAATAATTGTTGGCCTAGCATTGGAACCTGATTTCTGTACCCCAATTCCATCGTTTACATAACTTGTCGAGGGTTTTAAGATTTTGTCGTAAATTTCCGGTTTACTTACTTTCGATTTGAATCAATAGAGCTGTAAATGAGATATTGGATCCGACAAAGGTTTCTTTATTTATTTGGTCAATAAATCTGTATTCTTCCTGAAAAACAATGGGAGCAGAAAAAGAAAGGGGCTAGTTTTCATAATTTCAAAAATAACAAAACATTTGATGAATCAGACTTCCAACATCAAATGACCATAACTTTTGACTGGGGTATCGTAACGACTATTATAATATATCAAATCGGAGCTCGTCTCGATCCATACAATAATTGTTGGCATCGGAATGGAACCTGATTTCTGTACCCAAATTCCATCGTTTACATAACTTAACAAGGGTTTTAAGATTTTGTCGTAAATTTGCGGTTTACTTACCTTCGATATGATTCAATAGAGCTGTCAATGAGATATTGGTTCCGACAAAGGTTTCTTTATTTATTTGGTCATTAAATCTGTATTCATCCAAAAAACGTATGGGAGCAGAAACAGAAAGGGGTTAGTTTTCAAAACTTCAAAAATACGAAAATATTTGATGTATCAGACTTCCAACATCAAATGACCATAACTTTTAACTGGGGTATCGTAACGACTATTATAATATATCTAAATCGGAGCTCGTCTCGATCCATAATAATTGTTGGCCTAGCATTGGAACCTGATTTCTGTACCCAAATTCCATCGTTTACATAACTTATCGAGGGTTTTAAGATTTTGTCGTAAATTTCCGGTTTACTTACTTTCGATTTGAATCAATAGAGTTGTAAATGAGATATTGGATCCGAGAAAGGTTTCTTTATTTATTTGGTCAATAAATCTGTATTCTTCCTAAAAAATAATGGGAGCAGAAAAAGAAAGGGGCTAGTTTTCAAAACTTCAAAAATACGAAAACATTTGATGATCAGACTTCCAACATCAAATGACCATAACTTTTAACTAGGGTATCGTAACGACTATTATAATATATCAAAATCGGAGCTCGTCTCCATCCATACAATAATTGTTGGCCTAGTATTGGAACCTGATTTCTGTTCCCCAATTCCATCGTTTACATAACTTCTCGAGGGTTTTAAGATTTTGTCGTAAATTTCAGGTTTACTTACCTTCGATTTTGCTTCAAATAGAGCCGTCAATGAGATATTGGATCCGACAAAGGTTTCTTTATTTATTTGGTCAATAAATCTGTATTCTTCCTGAAAAACTATGGGAGCAGAAAAAGAAAGGGGCTAGTTTTCAAAATTTTAAAAATAACAAAACATTTGATGAATCAGACTTCCAACATCAAATGACCATAACTTTTGACTGGGGTATCTTAACGACTATTATAATATATCAAATCGGAGCTCGTCTCGATCCATACAATAATTGTTGGCCTCGGAATGGGACCTGATTTCTGTACCCAAATTCCATCGTATACATAACTTATCGACTGTTTTAAGATTTTTTCGTAAATTTGCGGTTTACTTACCTTCGATATGATTCAATAGAGCTGTCAATGAGATATTGGTTCCGACAAAGGTTTCTTTATTTATTTGGCCATTAAATCTATATTCTTCCTAAAAAACTATGGGAGCAAAAAAAGAAAGGGGCTAGTTTTCATAATTTCAAAAATAACAAAACATTTGATGAATCAGACTTCCAACATCAAATGACCATAACTTTTTACTGGGGTATCGTAACGACTATTGTAATATATCAAAATCGGAGCTCGTCTCGATCCATACAATAATTGTTGGCCTCGGAATGGCACCTGATTTCTGTACCCAAATTCCATCGTTTATATAACTTATCGAGGGTTTTAAGATTTTGTCGTAAATTTGCGGTTTACTTACCTTCGATTTGAATCAATGGAGCTGTAAATGAGATATTGGATCCGACAAAGGTTTCTTTACTTATTTGGTCATTAAATCTGTATTCTTCCTAAAAACGTATGGGAGCAGAAAAAGAAAGGGGCTAGGTTTTAAAACTTCAAAAATACGAAAACATTTGATGATCAGACTTCAAACATCAAATGACCATAACTTTTACCTGGGGTTTCGTAACGCCTATTGTAATATATCAAATCGGAGCTCGTCTCGATCCATACAATAATTGTTGGCCTCGGAATGGGACCTGATTTCTGTACCCAAATTCCATCGTTTAAATAACTTATCGAGGGTTTTAAGATTTTGTCGTAAATTTGCGGTTTACTTACCTTCGATATGATTCAATAGAGCTGTCAATGAGATATTGGTTCCGACAAAGGTTTCTTTATTTATTTGGTCATTAAATCTGTATTCTTCATAAAAAACTATGGGAGCAGAAAAAGAAAGGGGCTAGTTTTCATAATTTCAAAAATAACAAAACCTTTGATGAATCAGACTTCCAAAAACAAATGACCATAACTACTACCTGGGTATCGTAACGACTATTGTAATATATCAAATCGGAGCTCGTCTCGATCCATACAATAATTGTTGGCCTCGGAATGGGACCTGATTTCTGTACCCAAATTCCATCGTTTACATAACTTATCGAGGGTTTTAAGATTTTGTCGTAAATTTGCGGTTTACTTACCTTCGATATGATTCAATAGAGCTGTCAATGAGATATTGGTTCCGACAAAGGTTTCTTTATTTATTTGGTTATTAATTCTGTATTTTTCCTAAAGACGTATGGGAGCAGAAAAAGAAAGGGGCTAGTTTTCAAAACTTCAAAAATACGAAAACATTTGATGATAAGACTTCCAACATCAAATGACCATAACTTTTAACTAGGGTATCGTAACGACTATTATAATATATCAAAATCGGAGCTCGTCTCCATCCATACAATAATTGTTGGCCTAGTATTGGAACCTGATTTCTGTTCCCAAATTCCATCGTTTACATAACTTATCGAGCGTTTTAAGATTTTGTCGTAAATATCCGGTTTACTTACTTTCGATTTGAATCAATAGAGCTATAAATGAGATATTGGATCCGACAAAGGTTTCTTTATTTATTTGGTCAATAAATCTGTATTCTTCTTGAAAAACTATGGGAGCAGAAAAAGAAAGGGGCTAGTTTTCATAATTTCTAAAATAACAAAACAATTGATGAATCAGACTTCCAACATCAAATGACCATAAATTTTGACTGGGGTATCACAACGACTATTATAATATATCAAATCGGAGCTCATCTCGACCCATACAATAATTGTTGGCCTCGGAATGGGACCTGATTTCTGTACTCAAATTCCATCGTTTACATAACTTATCGAGGGTTTTAAGATTTTGTCGTAAATTTGCGGTTTACTTACCTTCGATATGATTCAATAGAGCTGTCAATGAGATATTTGTTCCGACAAAGGTTTCTTTATTTATTTGGTCATTAAATCTGTATTCTTCCTAAAAAACTATGGGAGCAGAAAAAGAAAGGGGCTAGTTTTCATAATTTCAAAAATAACAAAACATTTGATGAATCAGACTTCCAAAATCAAATGACCATAACTTTTACCTGGGGTATCGTAACGCCTATTGTAATATATCAAATCGGAGCTCGTCTCGATCCATACAATAATTGTTGGCATCGGAATGGAACCTGATTTCCGTACCCAAATTCCATCGTTTACATAACTTATCAAGGGTTTTAAGATTTTGTCGTAAATTTGCGGTTTACTTACCTTCGATATGATTCAATAGAGCTGTCAATGAGATATTGGTTCCGACAAAGGTTTCTTTATTTATTTGGTCATTAAATCTGTATTCTTCCTAAAGACGTATGGGAGCAGAAAAAGAAAGGGGCTAGTTTTCAAAACTTCAAAAATAGGAAAACATTTGATGATCAGACTTCCAACATCAAATGACCATAACTTTTAACTAGGGTATCGTAACGACTATTATAATATATCAAAATCGGAGCTCGTCTCCATCCATACAATAATTGTTGGCCTATTATTGGAACATAATTTCTGTTCCCAAATTCCATCGTTTACATAACTTATCGAGGGTTTTAAGATTTTGTCGTAAATATCCGGTTTACTTACTTTCGATTTCAATAAATAGAGCTGTAAATGAGATATTGGATCCGACAAAGGTTTCTTTATTTATTTGGTCAGTAAATATGTATTCTTCCTGAAAAACAATGGGAGCAGAAAAAGAAAGGGGCTAGTTTTCATAATTTCAAAAATAACAAAACATTTGATGAATCAGACTTCCAACATCAAATGACTATAACTTTTGACTGGGGTATCGTAACGACTATTATAATATATCAAATCGAAGCTCTCCCGATCTATACAATAATTGTTGGCCTCGGAATGGGACCTGATTTCTGTACCCAAATTCCATCGTTTACATAACTTATCGAGGGTTTTAAGATTTTGTCGTAAATTTGCGGTTTACTTACCTTCGATATGATTCAATAGAGCTGTAAATGAGATATTGGTTCCGACAAAGGTTTCTTTATTTATTTGGTCAATAAATATGTATTCTTCCTGAAAAACAATGGGAGCAGAAAAAGAAAGGGGCTAGTTTTCATAATTTCAAAAATAACAAAACATTTGATGAATCAGACTTCCAACATCAAATGACTATAACTTTTGACTGGGGTATCGTAACGACTATTATAATATATCAAATCGGAGCTCGTCTCGATCCATACAATAATTGTTGGCCTCGGAATGGGACCTGATTTCTGTACCCAAATTCCATCGTTTACATAACTTATCGAGGGTTTTAAGATTTTGTCGTAAATTTGCGGTTTACTTACTTTCGATATGATTCAATAGAGCTGTCAATGAGATATTGGTTCGGACAAAGGTTTCTTTATTTATTTGGTTATTAATTCTGTATTTTTCCTAAAGACGTATGGGAGCAGAAAAAGAAAGGGGCTAGTTTTCAAAACATCAAAAATACGAAAACATTTGATGATCAGACTTCCAACATCAAATGACCATAACTTTTAACTAGGGTATCGTAACGACTATTATAATATATCAAAATCGGAGCTCGTCTCCATCCATACAATAATTGTTGGCCTAGTATTGGAACCTAATTTCTGTTCCCCAATTCCATCGTTTACATAACTTCTCGAGGGTTTTAAGATTTTGTCGTAAATTTCAGGTTTACTTACCTTCGATTTTGCTTCAAATAGAGCCGTCAATGAGATATTGGATCCGACAAAGGTTTCTTTATTTATTTGGTCAATAAATCTGTATTCTTCCTGAAAAACTATGGGAGCAGAAAAAGAAAGGGGCTAGTTTTCATAATTTCAAAAATAACAAAACCTTTGATGAATCAGACTTCCAAAAACAAATGACCATAACTACTACCTGGGTATCGTAACGACTATTGTAATATATCAAATCGGAGCTCGTCTCGATCCATACAATAATTGTTGGCCTCGGAATGGGACCTGATTTCTGTACCCAAATTCCATCGTTTACATAACTTATCGAGGGTTTTAAGATTTTGTCGTAAATTTGCGGTTTACTTACCTTCGATATGATTCAATAGAGCTGTCAATGAGATATTGGTTCCGACAAAGGTTTCTTTATTTATTTGGTTATTAATTCTGTATTTTTCCTAAAGACGTATGGGAGCAGAAAAAGAAAGGGGCTAGTTTTCAAAACTTCAAAAATACGAAAACATTTGATGATAAGACTTCCAACATCAAATGACCATAACTTTTTACTAGGGTATCGTAACGACTATTGTAATATATCAAAATCGGAGCTCGTCTCGATCCATACAATAATTGTTGGCCTCGGAATGGCACCTGATTTCTGTACCCAAATTCCATCGTTTATATAACTTATCGAGGGTTTTAAGATTTTGTCGTAAATTTGCGGTTTACTTACCTTCGATTTGAATCAATAGAGCTGTAAATGAGATATTGGATCCGACAAAGGTTTCTTTACTTATTTGGTCATTAAATCTGTATTCTTCCTAAAAACGTATGGGAGCAGAAAAAGAAAGGGGCTAGGTTTTAAAACTTCAAAAATACGAAAACATTTGATGATCAGACTTCAAACATCAAATGACCATAACTTTTACCTGGGGTTTCGTAACGCCTGTTGTAATATATCAAATCGGAGCTCGTCTCGATCCATACAATAATTGTTGGCCTCGGAATGGGACCTGATTTCTGTACCCAAATTCCATCGTTTACATAACTTATCGAGGGTTTTAAGATTTTGTCGTAAATTTGCGGTTTACTTACCTTCGATATGATTCAATAGAGCTGTCAATGAGATATTGGTTCCGACAAAGGTTTCTTTATTTATTTGGTCATTAAATCTGTATTCTTCCTAAAAAACTATGGGAGCAGAAAAAGAAAGGGGCTAGTTTTCATAATTTCAAAAATAACAAAACCTTTGATGAATCAGACTTCCAAAATCAAATGACCATAACTTTTACCTGGGTATCGTAACGACTATTGTAATATATCAAATCGGAGCTCGTCTCGATCCATACAATAATTGTTGGCCTCGGAATGGGACCTGATTTCTGTACCCAAATTCCATCGTTTACATAACTTATCGAGGGTTTTAAGATTTTGTCGTAAATTTGCGGTTTACTTACCTTCGATATGATTCAATAGAGCTGTCAATGAGATATTGGTTCCGACAAAGGTTTCTTTATTTATTTGGTTATTAATTCTGTATTTTTCCTAAAGACGTATGGGAGCAGAAAAAGAAAGGGGCTAGTTTTCAAAACTTCAAAAATACGAAAACATTTGATGATAAGACTTCCAACATCAAATGACCATAACTTTTAACTAGGGTATCGTAACGACTATTATAATATATCAAAATCGGAGCTCGTCTCCATCCATACAATAATTGTTGGCCTAGTATTGGAACCTGATTTCTGTTCCCAAATTCCATCGTTTACATAACTTATCGAGCGTTTTAAGATTTTGTCGTAAATATCCGGTTTACTTACTTTCGATTTGAATCAATAGAGCTATAAATGAGATATTGGATCCGACAAAGGTTTCTTTATTTATTTGGTCAATAAATCTGTATTCTTCTTGAAAAACTATGGGAGCAGAAAAAGAAAGGGGCTAGTTTTCATAATTTCTAAAATAACAAAACAATTGATGAATCAGACTTCCAACATCAAATGACCATAACTTTTGACTGGGGTATCACAACGACTATTATAATATATCAAATCGGAGCTCATCTCGATCCATACAATAATTGTTGGCCTCGGAATGGGACCTGATTTCTGTACTCAAATTCCATCGTTTACATAACTTATCGAGGGTTTTAAGATTTTGTCGTAAATTTGCGGTTTACTTACCTTCGATATGATTCAATAGAGCTGTCAATGAGATATTTGTTCCGACAAAGGTTTCTTTATTTATTTGGTCATTAAATCTGTATTCTTCCTAAAAAACTATGGGAGCAGAAAAAGAAAGGGGCTAGTTTTCATAATTTCAAAAATAACAAAACATTTGATGAATCAGACTTCCAAAATCAAATGACCATAACTTTTACCTGGGGTATCGTAACGCCTATTGTAATATATCAAATCGGAGCTCGTCTCGATCCATACAATAATTGTTGGCATCGGAATGGAACCTGATTTCCGTACCCAAATTCCATCGTTTACATAACTTATCAAGGGTTTTAAGATTTTGTCGTAAATTTGCGGTTTACTTACCTTCGATATGATTCAATAGAGCTGTCAATGAGATATTGGTTCCGACAAAGGTTTCTTTATTTATTTGGTCATTAAATCTGTATTCTTCCTAAAGACGTATGGGAGCAGAAAAAGAAAGGGGCTAGTTTTCAAAACTTCAAAAATAGGAAAACATTTGATGATCAGACTTCCAACATCAAATGACCATAACTTTTAACTAGGGTATCGTAACGACTATTATAATATATCAAAATCGGAGCTCGTCTCCATCCATACAATAATTGTTGGCCTATTATTGGAACATAATTTCTGTTCCCAAATTCCATCGTTTACATAACTTATCGAGGGTTTTAAGATTTTGTCGTAAATATCCGGTTTACTTACTTTCGATTTGAATAAATAGAGCTGTAAATGAGATATTGGATCCGACAAAGGTTTCTTTATTTATTTGGTCAGTAAATATGTATTCTTCCTGAAAAACAATGGGAGCAGAAAAAGAAAGGGGCTAGTTTTCATAATTTCAAAAATAACAAAACATTTGATGAATCAAACTTCCAACATCAAATGACTATAACTTTTGACTGGGGTATCGTAACGACTATTATAATATATCAAATCGAAGCTCTCCCGATCTATACAATAATTGTTGGCCTCGGAATGGGACCTGATTTCTGTACCCAAATTCCATCGTTTACATAACTTATCGAGGGTTTTAAGATTTTGTCGTAAATTTGCGGTTTACTTACCTTCGATATGATTCAATAGAGCTGTAAATGAGATATTGGTTCCGACAAAGGTTTCTTTATTTATTTGGTCAATAAATATGTATTCTTCCTGAAAAACAATGGGAGCAGAAAAAGA
This sequence comes from Hippophae tibetana, assembly GCA_037013495.1. Classification (NCBI taxonomy): domain Eukaryota; kingdom Viridiplantae; phylum Streptophyta; class Magnoliopsida; order Rosales; family Elaeagnaceae; genus Hippophae; species Hippophae tibetana. The sequence goes on from CM072801.1 coordinate 83,046,353, forward strand.
AAGGGGCTAGTTTTCATAATTTCAAAAATAACAAAACATTTGATGAATCAGACTTCCAACATCAAATGACTATAACTTTTGACTGGGGTATCGTAACGACTATTATAATATATCAAATCGGAGCTCGTCTCGATCCATACAATAATTGTTGGCCTCGGAATGGGACCTGATTTCTGTACCCAAATTCCATCGTTTACATAACTTATCGAGGGTTTTAAGATTTTGTCGTAAATTTGCGGTTTACTTACTTTCGATATGATTCAATAGAGCTGTCAATGAGATATTGGTTCGGACAAAGGTTTCTTTATTTATTTGGTTATTAATTCTGTATTTTTCCTAAAGACGTATGGGAGCAGAAAAAGAAAGGGGCTAGTTTTCAAAACTTCAAAAATACGAAAACATTTGATGATCAGACTTCCAACATCAAATGACCATAACTTTTAACTAGGGTATCGTAACGACTATTATAATATATCAAAATCGGAGCTCGTCTCAATCCATACAATAATTGTTGGCCTAGTATTGGAACCTGATTTCTGTTCCCAAATTCCATCGTTTACATAACTTATCGAGGGTTTTATGATTTTGTCGTAAATATCCGGTTTACTTACTTTCGATTTGAATCAATAGAGCTATAAATGAGATATTGGATCCGACAAAGGTTTCTTTATTTATTTGGTCAATAAATCTTTATTCTTCTTGAAAAACTATGGGAGCGGAAAAAGAAAGGGGCTAGTTTTCATAATTTCAAAAATAACAAAACAATTGATGAATCAGACTTCCAACATCAAATGACCATAACTTTTGACTGGGGTATCACAACGACTATTATAATATATCAAATCGGAGCTCGTCTCGATCCATACAATAATTGTTGGCCTCGGAATGGGACCTGATTTCTGTACCCAAATTCCATCGTTTACATAACTTATCGAGGGTTTTAAGATTTTGTCGTAAATTTGCGGTTTACTTACCTTCGATATGATTCAATAGAGCTATCAATGAGATATTGGTTCCGACAAAGGTTTCTTTATTTATTTGGTCATTAAATCTGTATTCTTCCTAAAAAACTATGGGAGCAGAAAAAGAAAGGGGCTAGTTTTCAAAATTTCAAAAATAACAAAACATTTGATGAATCAGACTTCCAAAATCAAATGACCATAACTTTTACCTGGGTATCGTAACGACTATTGTAATATATCAAATCGGAGCTCGTCTCGATTCATACAATAATTGTTGGCATCGGAATGGAACCTGATTTCCGTACCCAAATTCCATCGTTTACATAACTTATCGAGGGTTTTAAGATTTTGTCGTAAATATCCGGTTTACTTACTTTCGATTTGAATCAATAGAGCTATAAATGAGATATTGGATCCGACAAAGGTTTCTTTATTTATTTGGTCAATAAATCTGTATTCTTCTTGAAAAACTATGGGAGCAGAAAAAGAAAGGGGCTAGTTTTCATAATTTCAAAAATAACAAAACAATTGATGAATCAGACTTCCAACATCAAATGACCATAACTTTTGACTGGGGTATCACAACGACTATTATAATATATCAAATCGGAGCTCGTCTCGATCCATACAATAATTGTTGGCCTCGGAATGGGACCTGATTTCTGTACCCAAATTCCATCGTTTACATAACTTATCGAGGGTTTTAAGATTTTGTCGTAAATTTGCGGTTTACTTACCTTCGATATGATTCAATAGAGCTGTAAATGAGATATTGGTTCCGACAAAGGTTTCTTTATTTATTTGGTCATTAAATCTGTATTCTTCCTAAAAAACTATGGGAGCAGAAAAAGAAAGGGGCTAGTTTTCATAATTTCAAAAATAACAAAACATTTGATGAATCAGACTTCCAAAATCAAATGACCATAACTTTTACCTGGGGTATCGTAACGACTATTGTAATATATCAAATCGGAGCTCGTCTCGATTCATACAATAATTTTTGGCATCGGAATGGAACCTGATTTCCGTACCCAAATTCCATCGTTTACATAACTTATCAAGGGTTTTAAGATTTTGAGTAAATTTGCGGTTTACTTACCTTCGATATGATTCAATAGAGCTGTCAATGAGATATTGGTTCCGACAAAGGTTTCTTTATTTATTTGGTCATTAAATCTGTATTCTTCCTAAAGACGTATGGGAGCAGAAAAAGAAAGGGGCTAGTTTTCAAAACTTCAAAAATACGAAAACATTTGATGATCAGACTTCCAACATCAAATGACCATAACTTTTAACTGGGGTATCGTAATGACTATTATAATATATCAAAATCGGAGCTCGTCTCCATCCATACAATAATTGTTGGCCTAGTATTGGAACCTGATTTCTGTTCCCAAATTCCATCGTTTACATAACTTATCGAGGGTTTTAAGATTTTGTCGTAAAAATCCGGTTTACTTACTTTCGATTTGAATCAATAGAGCTGTAAATGAGATATTGGATCCGACAAAGGTTTCTTTATTTATTTGGTCAATAAATTTGTATTCTTCTTAAAAAACTATGGGAGCAGAAAAAGAAAGGGGCTAGTTTTCATAATTTCAAAAATAACAAAACAATTGATGAATCAGACTTCCAACATCAAATGACCATAACTTTCGACTGGGGTATCACAACGACTATTATAATATATCAAATCGGAGCTCGTCTCGATCCATACAATAATTGTTGGCCTCGGAATGGGACCTGATTTCTGTACCCGAATTCCATCGTTTACATAACTTATCGAGGGTTTTAAGATTTTGTCGTAAATTTCCGGTTTACTTACTTTCGATTTGAATCAATAGAGCTGTAAATGAGATATTGGATCCGACAAAGGTTTCTTTATTTATTTGGTCAATAAATCTGTATTCTTCCTGAAAAAAAATGGGAGCAGAAAAAGAAAGGGGCTAGTTTTCTTAATTTCAAAAATAACAAAACATTTGATGAATGAGACTTCCAACATCAAATGACCATAACTTTTGACTGGGGTATCGTAACGACTATTATAATATATCAAATCGGAGCTCGTCTCGATCCATACAATAATTGTTGGCCTAGCATTGGAAACTGATTTCTGTACCCAAATTCCATCGTTTACATAACTTATCGAGGGTTTTAAGATTTTGTCGTAAATTTCGGGTTTACTTACTTTCGATTTGAATCAATAGAGCTGTAAATGAGATATTGGATCCGACAAAGGTTTCTTTATTTATTTGGTCAATAAATCTGTATTCTTCCTAAAAAACAATGGGAGCAGAAAAAGAAAGGGGCTAGTTTTCAAAACATCAAAAATACGAAAACATTTGATGATCAGACTTCCAACATCAAATGACCATAACTTTTAACTAGGGTATCGTAACGACTATTATAATATATCAAAATCGGAGCTCGTCTCCATCCATACAATAATTGTTGGCCTAGTATTGGAACCTGATTTCTGTTCCCAAATTCCATCGTTTACATAACTTCTCGAGGGTTTTAAGATTTTGTCGTAAATTTCAGGTTTACTTACCTTCGATTTTGCTTCAAATAGAGCCGTCAATGAGATATTGGTTCCGACAAAGGTTTCTTTATTTATTTGGTCAATAAATCTGTATTCTTCTTGAAAAACTATGGGAGCAGAAAAAGAAAGGGGCTAGTTTTCATAATTTCAAAAATAACAAAACAATTGATGAATCAGACTTCCAACATCAAATGACCATAACTTTTGACTCGGGTATCACAACGACTATTATAATATATCAAATCGGAGCTCGTCTCGATCCATACAATAATTGTTCGCCTCGGAATGGGACCTGATTTCTGTACCCAAATTCCATCGTTTACATAACTTATCGAGGGTTTTAAGATTTTGTCGTAAATTTGCGGTTTACTTACCTTCGATATGATTCAATAGAGCTGTCAATGAGATATTGGTTCCGACAAAGGTTTCTTTATTTATTTGGTCATTAAATCTGTATTCTTCCTAAAAAACTATGGGAGCAGAAAAAGAAAGGGGCTAGTTTTCATAATTTCAAAAATAACAAAACATTTGATGAATCAGACTTCCAAAATCAAATGACCATAACTTTTACCTGGGTATCGTAACGACTATTGTAATATATCAAATCGGAGCTCGTCTCGATTCATACAATAATTGTTGGCATCGGAATGGAACCTGATTTCCGTACCCAAATTCCATCGTTTACATAACTTATCGAGGGTTTTAAGATTTTGTCGTAAATATCCGGTTTACTTACTTTCAATTTGAATCAATAGAGCTATAAATGAGATATTGGATCCGACAAAGGTTTCTTTATTTATTTGGTCAATAAATCTGTATTCTTCTTGAAAAACTATGGGAGCAGAAAAAGAAAGGGGCTAGTTTTCATAATTTCAAAAATAACAAAACAATTGATGAATCAGACTTCCAACATCAAATGACCATAACTTTTGACTGGGGTATCACAACGACTATTATAATATATCAAATCGGAGCTCGTCTCGATCCATACAATAATTGTTGGCCTCGGAATGGGACCTGATTTCTGTACCCAAATTCCATCGTTTACATAACTTATCGAGGGTTTTAAGATTTTGTCGTAAATTTGCGGTTTACTTACCTTCGATATGATTCAATAGAGCTGTAAATGAGATATTGGTTCCGACAAAGGTTTCTTTATTTATTTGGTCATTAAATCTGTATTCTTCCTAAAAAACTATGGGAGCAGAAAAAGAAAGGGGCTAGTTTTCATAATTTCAAAAATAACAAAACATTTGATGAATCGGACTTCCAAAATCAAATGACCATAACTTTTACCTGGGGTATCGTAACGACTATTGTAATATATCAAATCGGAGCTCGTCTCGATTCATACAATAATTTTTGGCATCGGAATGGAACCTGATTTCCGTACCCAAATTCCATCGTTTACATAACTTATCAAGGGTTTTAAGATTTTGAGTAAATTTGCGGTTTACTTACCTTCGATATGATTCAATAGAGCTATCAATGAGATATTGGTTCCGACAAAGGTTTCTTTATTTATTTGGTCATTAAATCTGTATTCTTCCTAAAGACGTATGGGAGCAGAAAAAGAAAGGGGCTAGTTTTCAAAACTTCAAAAATACGAAAACATTTGATGATCAGACTTCCAACATCAAATGACCATAACTTTTAACTGGGGTATCGTAATGACTATTATAATATATCAAAATCGGAGCTCGTCTCCATCCATACAATAATTGTTGGCCTAGTATTGGAACCTGATTTCTGTTCCCAAATTCCATCGTTTACATAACTTATCGAGGGTTTTAAGATTTTGTCGTAAAAATCCGGTTTACTTACTTTCGATTTGAATCAATAGAGCTGTAAATGAGATATTGGATCCGACAAAGGTTTCTTTATTTATTTGGTCAATAAATTTGTATTCTTCTTAAAAAACTATGGGAGCAGAAAAAGAAAGGGGCTAGTTTTCATAATTTCAAAAATAACAAAACAATTGATGAATCAGACTTCCAACATCAAATGACCATAACTTTCGACTGGGGTATCACAACGACTATTATAATATATCAAATCGGAGCTCGTCTCGATCCATACAATAATTGTTGGCCTCGGAATGGGACCTGATTTCTGTACCCGAATTCCATCGTTTACATAACTTATCGAGGGTTTTAAGATTTTGTCGTAAATTTCCGGTTTACTTACTTTCGATTTGAATCAATAGAGCTGTAAATGAGATATTGGATCCGACAAAGGTTTCTTTATTTATTTGGTCAATAAATCTGTATTCTTCCTGAAAAAAAATGGGAGCAGAAAAAGAAAGGGGCTAGTTTTCTTAATTTCAAAAATAACAAAACATTTGATGAATGAGACTTCCAACATCAAATGACCATAACTTTTGACTGGGGTATCGTAACGACTATTATAATATATCAAATCGGAGCTCGTCTCGATCCATACAATAATTGTTGGCCTAGCATTGGAAACTGATTTCTGTACCCAAATTCCATCGTTTACATAACTTATCGAGGGTTTTAAGATTTTGTCGTAAATTTCGGGTTTACTTACTTTCGATTTGAATCAATAGAGCTGTAAATGAGATATTGGATCCGACAAAGGTTTCTTTATTTATTTGGTCAATAAATCTGTATTCTTCCTAAAAAACAATGGGAGCAGAAAAAGAAAGGGGCTAGTTTTCAAAACATCAAAAATACGAAAACATTTGATGATCAGACTTCCAACATCAAATGACCATAACTTTTAACTAGGGTATCGTAACGACTATTATAATATATCAAAATCGGAGCTCGTCTCCATCCATACAATAATTGTTGGCCTAGTATTGGAACCTGATTTCTGTTCCCAAATTCCATCGTTTACATAACTTCTCGAGGGTTTTAAGATTTTGTCGTAAATTTCAGGTTTACTTACCTTCGATTTTGCTTCAAATAGAGCCGTCAATGAGATATTGGTTCCGACAAAGGTTTCTTTATTTATTTGGTCAATAAATCTGTATTCTTCTTGAAAAACTATGGGAGCAGAAAAAGAAAGGGGCTAGTTTTCATAATTTCAAAAATAACAAAACAATTGATGAATCAGACTTCCAACATCAAATGACCATAACTTTTGACTCGGGTATCACAACGACTATTATAATATATCAAATCGGAGCTCGTCTCGATCCATACAATAATTGTTCGCCTCGGAATGGGACCTGATTTCTGTACCCAAATTCCATCGTTTACATAACTTATCGAGGGTTTTAAGATTTTGTCGTAAATTTGCGGTTTACTTACCTTCGATATGATTCAATAGAGCTGTCAATGAGATATTGGTTCCGACAAAGGTTTCTTTATTTATTTGGTCATTAAATCTGTATTCTTCCTAAAAAACTATGGGAGCAGAAAAAGAAAGGGGCTAGTTTTCATAATTTCAAAAATAACAAAACATTTGATGAATCAGACTTCCAAAATCAAATGACCATAACTTTTACCTGGGTATCGTAACGACTATTGTAATATATCAAATCGGAGCTCGTCTCGATTCATACAATAATTGTTGGCATCGGAATGGAACCTGATTTCCGTACCCAAATTCCATCGTTTACATAACTTATCGAGGGTTTTAAGATTTTGTCGTAAATATCCGGTTTACTTACTTTCAATTTGAATCAATAGAGCTATAAATGAGATATTGGATCCGACAAAGGTTTCTTTATTTATTTGGTCAATAAATCTGTATTCTTCTTGAAAAACTATGGGAGCAGAAAAAGAAAGGGGCTAGTTTTCATAATTTCAAAAATAACAAAACAATTGATGAATCAGACTTCCAACATCAAATGACCATAACTTTTGACTGGGGTATCACAACGACTATTATAATATATCAAATCGGAGCTCGTCTCGATCCATACAATAATTGTTGGCCTCGGAATGGGACCTGATTTCTGTACCCAAATTCCATCGTTTACATAACTTATCGAGGGTTTTAAGATTTTGTCGTAAATTTGCGGTTTACTTACCTTCGATATGATTCAATAGAGCTGTAAATGAGATATTGGTTCCGACAAAGGTTTCTTTATTTATTTGGTCATTAAATCTGTATTCTTCCTAAAAAACTATGGGAGCAGAAAAAGAAAGGGGCTAGTTTTCATAATTTCAAAAATAACAAAACATTTGATGAATCGGACTTCCAAAATCAAATGACCATAACTTTTACCTGGGGTATCGTAACGACTATTGTAATATATCAAATCGGAGCTCGTCTCGATTCATACAATAATTTTTGGCATCGGAATGGAACCTGATTTCCGTACCCAAATTCCATCGTTTACATAACTTATCAAGGGTTTTAAGATTTTGAGTAAATTTGCGGTTTACTTACCTTCGATATGATTCAATAGAGCTGTCAATGAGATATTGGTTCCGACAAAGGTTTCTTTATTTATTTGGTCATTAAATCTGTATTCTTCCTAAAGACGTATGGGAGCAGAAAAAGAAAGGGGCTAGTTTTCAAAACTTCAAAAATACGAAAACATTTGATGATCAGACTTCCAACATCAAATGACCATAACTTTTAACTGGGGTATCGTAATGACTATTATAATATATCAAAATCGGAGCTCGTCTCCATCCATACAATAATTGTTGGCCTAGTATTGGAACCTGATTTCTGTTCCCAAATTCCATCGTTTACATAACTTATCGAGGGTTTTAAGATTTTGTCGTAAAAATCCGGTTTACTTACTTTCGATTTGAATCAATAGAGCTGTAAATGAGATATTGGATCCGACAAAGGTTTCTTTATTTATTTGGTCAATAAATTTGTATTCTTCTTAAAAAACTATGGGAGCAGAAAAAGAAAGGGGCTAGTTTTCATAATTTCAAAAATAACAAAACAATTGATGAATCAGACTTCCAACATCAAATGACCATAACTTTGGACTGGGGTATCACAACGACTATTATAATATATCAAATCGGAGCTCGTCTCGATCCATACAATAATTGTTGGCCTCGGAATGGGACCTGATTTCTGTACCCGAATTCCATCGTTTACATAACTTATCGAGGGTTTTAAGATTTTGTCGTAAATTTCCGGTTTACTTACTTTCGATTTGAATCAATAGAGCTGTAAATGAGATATTGGATCCGACAAAGGTTTCTTTATTTATTTGGTCAATAAATCTGTATTCTTCCTGAAAAAAAATGGGAGCAGAAAAAGAAAGGGGCTAGTTTTCTTAATTTCAAAAATAACAAAACATTTGATGAATGAGACTTCCAACATCAAATGACCATAACTTTTGACTGGGGTATCGTAACGACTATTATAATATATCAAATCGGAGCTCGTCTCGATCCATACAATAATTGTTGGCCTAGCATTGGAAACTGATTTCTGTACCCAAATTCCATCGTTTACATAACTTATCGAGGGTTTTAAGATTTTGTCGTAAATTTCGGGTTTACTTACTTTCGATTTGAATCAATAGAGCTGTAAATGAGATATTGGATCCGACAAAGGTTTCTTTATTTATTTGGTCAATAAATCTGTATTCTTCCTAAAAAACAATGGGAGCAGAAAAAGAAAGGGGCTAGTTTTCAAAACATCAAAAATACGAAAACATTTGATGATCAGACTTCCAACATCAAATGACCATAACTTTTAACTAGGGTATCGTAACGACTATTATAATATATCAAAATCGGAGCTCGTCTCCATCCATACAATAATTGTTGGCCTAGTATTGGAACCTGATTTCTGTTCCCAAATTCCATCGTTTACATAACTTCTCGAGGGTTTTAAGATTTTGTCGTAAATTTCAGGTTTACTTACCTTCGATTTTGCTTCAAATAGAGCCGTCAATGAGATATTGGTTCCGACAAAGGTTTCTTTATTTATTTGATCAATAAATCTGTATTCTTCCTGAAAAACTATGGGAGTAGAAAAAGAAAGGGGCTAGTTTTCATAATTTTAAAAATAACAAAACATTTGATGAATCAGACTTCCAACATCAAATGACCATAACTTTTGACTGGGGTATCGTAACGACTATTGTAATATATCAAAATCGGAGCTCATCTCGATCCATACAATAATTGTTGGCCTCGGAATGGTACCTGATTTCTGTACCCAAATTCCATCGTTTACATAACTTATCGAGGGTTTTAAGATTTTGTCATAAATTTGCGGTTTACTTACCTTCGATATGATTCAATAGAGCTGTAAATGATTTATTGGATCCGACAAAGGTTTCTTTACTTATTTGGTCATTAAATCTGTATTCTTCCTAAACACATATGGGAGCAGAAAAAGAAAGGGGCTAGGTTTTAAAACTTCAAAAATACGAAAACATTTGATGATCAGACTTCAAACATCAAATGACCATAACTTTTGACTGGGGTATCTTAACGACTATTATAATATATCAAATCGGAGCTCGTGTCGATCCATACAATAATTGTTGGCATCGGAATGGAACCTGATTTCCGTACCCAAATTCCATCGTTTACATAACTTATCGAGGGTTTGAAGATTTTGTCGTAAATTTGCGGTTTACTTACTTTCGATTTGAATCAATAGAGCTGTAAATGAGATATTGGATCCAACAAAGGTTTCTTTATTTATTTGGTCAATAAATCTGTATTCTTCCTGAAAAACAATGGGAGCAGAAAAAGAAAGGGGCTAGTTTTCATAATTTCAAAAATAACAAAACATTTGATGAATCAGACTTCCAACATCAAATGACCATAACTTTTGACTGGTGTATCGTAACGACTATTATAATATATCAAATCGGAGCTCGTCTCGAACCATACAATAATTGTTGGCATCGGAATGGAACCTGATTTCCGTACCCTAATTCCATCGTTTACATAACTTATCAAGGGTTTTAAGATTTTGTCGTAAATTTGCGGTTTACTTACCTTCGATATGATTCAATAGAGCTCTCAATGAGATATTGGTTCCGACAAAGGTTTCTTTATTTATTTGGTCATTAAATCGGTATTCTTCCTAAAAAACTTTGAGAGCAGAAAAAGAAAGGGGCTAGTTTTCATAATTTCAAAAATAACAAAACATTTGATGAATCAGACTTCCAAAATCAAATGACCATAACTTTTTACTGGGGTATCGTAACGACTATTGTAATATATCAAAATCAGAGCTCGTCTCGATCCATACAATAATTGTTGGCCTAGCATTGGAACCTGATTTCTGTACCCAAATTCCATCGTTTACATAACTTATCGCGGGTTTGAAGATTTTGTCGTAAATTTCCGGTTTACTAACTTTCGATTTGAATCAATAGAGGTGTAAATGAGATATTGGATCCGACATAGGTTTCTTTATTTATTTGGTCAATAAATCTGTATTTTTCCTGAAAAACAATGGGAGCAGAAAAAGAAAGGGGCTAGTTTTCATAATTTAAAAAATAACAAAACATTTGATGAATCAGACTTCCAACATCAAATGACCATAACTTTTGACTGGGGTATCGTAACGACTATTATAACATATCAAATCGAAGCTCGTCTCGATCCATACAATATTTGTTGGCCTAGCATTGGAACCGGATTTCTGTAGCCAAATTCCATCGTTTACATAACTTATCGAGGGTTTGATGATTTTGTCGTAAATTTGCGGTTTACTTACCTTCGATATGATTCAATAGAGCTGTCAATGAGATATTGGTTCCGACAAAGGTTTCTTTATTTATTTGGTCATTAAATCTGTATTCTTCGTAAAAAACTATGATAGCAAAAAAAGAAAGGGGCTAGTTTTCATAATTTCAAAAATAACAAAACATTTGATGAATTAGACTTCCAACATCAAATGACCATAACTTTTGACTAGGGTATCGTAATGACTATTATAATATATCAAATCGAAGCTCGTCTCGATCCATACAATAATTGTTGGCCTAGCATTGGAACCTGATTTCTTTTCCCAAATTCCATCGTTTACATAACTTATCGAGGGTTTTAAGATTTTGTCGTAAATTTCCGGTTTACTTACCTTCGATATGCTTCAATAGAGGTGTCAATGAGATATTGGTTCCGACAAAGGTTTCTTTATTTATTTGGTCATTAAATCTGTATTCTTCCTAAAAACGTATGGGAGCAGAAAAAGAAAGGGACTAGTTTTCATAATTTCAAAAATAACAAAACATTTGATGAATCAGACTTCCAAAATCAAATGACCATAACTTTTACCTGGGTATCGTAACGACTATTGTAATATATCAAATCGGAGCTCGTCTCGATTCATACAATAATTGTTGGCATCGGAATGGAACCTGATTTCCGTACCCAAATTCCATCGTTTACATAACTTATCGAGGGTTTTAAGATTTTGTCGTAAATATCAGGTTTACTTACTTTCAATTTGAATCAATAGAGCTATAAATGAGATATTGGATCCGACAAAGGTTTCTTTATTTATTTGGTCAATAAATCTGTATTCTTCTTGAAAAACTATGGGAGCAGAAAAAGAAAGGGGTTAGGTTTTAAAACTTCAAAAATACGAAAACATTTGATGATCAGACTTCAAACATCAAATGACCATAACTTTTGACTGGGGTATCTTAACGACTATTATAATATATCAAATCGGAGCTCGTCTCGATCCATACAATAATTGTTGGCCTCGGAATGGAACCTGTTTTCTGTACCCAAATTCCATCGTTTACATAACTTATCGAGGGTTTGAAGATTTTGTCGTAAATTTCCGGTTTACTTACTTTCGATTTGAATCAATATAGCTGTAAATGAGATATTATATCCGACAAACGTTTCTTTATTTATTTGGTCATTAAATCTTTATTCTTCCTAAAAAACTATGGGAGCAGAAAAAGAAAGAGGCTAGTTTTCATAATTTCAAAAATAACAAAACATTTGATGAATCAAACTTCCAACATCAAATGACCATTACTTTTGACTGGGCTATCGTAACGACTATTATAATATATCAAATCGGAGCTCGTCTCGATCCATACAATAATTGTTGGCAACGGAATCGAACCTGATTTCCGTACATAAATTCCATCGTTTGCATAACTTATCGAGGGTTTTAAGATTTTGTCGTAAATTTCCGGTTTACTTACCTTCGATATGCTTCAATAGAGGTGTCAATGAGATATTGGTTCCGACACAGGTTTCTTTACTTCTTTGGTCAATAAATCTGTATTCTTCCTAAAAAATAATGATAGCAGAAAAAGAAAGGGGCTAGTTTTCATAATTTCAAAAATAACAAAACATTTGATGAATCAGACTTCCAACATCAAATGACCATAACTTTTGACTGGGGTATCTTAACGACTATTATAATATATCAAATCGAAGCTCGTCTCGATCCATACAATAATTGTTGGCCTCGGAATGGAACCTGATTTCTGTAGCCAAATTCCATCGTTTACATAACTTATCGAGGGTTTGAAGATTTTGTCGTAAATTTCCGGTTTACTTACTTTCGATTTGAATCAATAGAGCTGTAAATGAGATATTATATCCGACAAACGTTTCTTTATTTATTTGGTCATTAAATCTTTATTCTTCCTAAAAAACTATGGGAGCAGAAAAAGAAAGAGGCTAGTTTTCATAATTTCAAAAATAACAAAACATTTGATGAATCAAACTTCCAACATTAAATGACCATTACTTTTGACTGGGCTATCGTAACGACTATTATAATATATCAAATCGGAGCTCGTCTCGATCCATACAATAATTGTTGGCAACGGAATCGAACCTGATTTCCGTACCCAAATTCCATCGTTTGTATAACTTATCGACGGTTTTAAGATTTTGTCGTAAATTTCCGATTTACTTACTTTCGATTTGAATCAATAGAGCTGTAAATGAGATATTGGATCCGACAAAGGTTTCTTTATTTATTTGGTCATTAAATCTTTATTCTTCCTAAAAAACTATGGGAGCAGAAAAAGAAAGAGGCTAGTTTTCATAATTTCAAAAATAACAAAACATTTGATGAATCAAACTTCCAACATCAAATGACCATTACATTTGACTGGGCTATTGTAACGACTATTATAATATATCAAATCGGAGCTCGTCTCGATCCATACAATAATTGTTGGCAACGGAATGGAACCTGATTTCCGTACCCAAATTCCATCGTTTGCATAACTTATCGAGGGTTTTAAGATTTTGTCGTAAATTTCCGGTTTACTTACTTTCGATTTGAATCAATAGAGCTGTAAATGAGATATTGGATCCGACAATGGTTTCTTTATTTATTTGGTCATTAAATTTGTATTCTTCCTAAAAAACCATGGGAGCAGAAAAAGAAAGAGGCTAGTTTTCATAATTTCAAAAATAACAAAACATTTGATGAATAAGACTTCCAACATCAAATGACCATAACTTTTGACTGGGGTATCGTAACGACTATTATAACATATCAAATCGAAGCTCGTCTCGATCCATACAATAATTGTTGGCCTAGCATTGGAACCGGATTTCTATAGCCAAATTCCATCGTTTACATAAATTATCGAGGGTTTGATGATTTTGTCGTAAATTTGCGGTTTACTTACCTTCGATATGATTCAATAGAGCTGTCAATGAGATATTGGTTCCGACAAAGGTTTCTTTATTTATTTGGTCATTAAATCTGTATTCTTCCTAAAAACGTATGGGAGCAGAAAAAGAAAGGGGCTAGTTTTCAAAACTTCAAAAATACGAAAACATTTGATGATCAGACTTCCAAAATCAAATGACCATAACTTTTGACTGGGGTATCGTAACGACTATTATAATATATCAAATCGAAGCTCATCTCCATCCATACAATAATTGTTGGCCTAGTATTGGAACCTGATTTCTGTTCCCAAATTCCATCGTTTACATAACTTCTCGAGGGTTTTAAGATTTTGTCGTAAATTTCAGGTTTACTTACCTTCGATTTTGCTTCAAATAGAGCCGTCAATGAGATATTGGTTCCGACAAAGGTTTCTTTATTTATTTGGTCAATAAATCTGTATTCTTCCTGAAAAACTATGGGAGTAGAAAAGGAAAGGGGCTAGTTTTCATAATTTTAAAAATAACAAAACATTTGATGAATCAGACTTCCAACATCAAATGACCATAACTTTTGACTGGGGTATCGTAACGACTATTGTAATATATCAAAATCGAAGCTCATCTCGATCCATACAATAATTGTTGGCCTCGGAATGGTACCTGATTTCTGTACCCAAATTCCATAGTTTACATAACTTATCGAGGGTTTTAAGATTTTGTCGTAAATTTGCGGTTTACTTACCTTCGATATGATTCAATAGAGCTGTAAATGAGATATTGGATCCGACAAAGGTTTCTTTACTTATTTGGTCATTAAATCTGTATTCTTCCTAAACACATATGGGAGCAGAAAAAGAAAGGGGCTAGGTTTTAAAACTTCAAAAATACGAAAACATTTGATGATCAGACTTCAAACATCAAATGACCATAACTTTTGACTGGGGTATCTTAACGACTATTATAATATATCAAATCGGAGCTCGTGTCGATCCATACAATAATTGTTGGCATCGGAATGGAACCTGATTTCCGTACACAAATTCCATCGTTTACATAACTTATCGAGGGTTTGAAGATTTTGTCGTAAATTTGCGGTTTACTTACTTTCGATTTGAATCAATAGAGCTGTAAATGAGATATTGGATCCAACAAAGGTTTCTTTATTTATTTGGTCAATAAATCTGTATTCTTCCTGAAAAACAATGGGAGCAGAAAAAGAAAGGGGCTAGTTTTCATAATTTCAAAAATAACAAAACATTTGATGAATCAGACTTCCAACATCAAATGACCATAACTTTTGACTGGGGTATCGTAACGACTATTATAATATATCAAATCGGAGCTCGTCTCGAACCATACAATAATTGTTGGCATCGGAATGGAACCTGATTTCCGTACCCTAATTCCATCGTTTACATAACTTATCAAGGGTTTTAAAATTTTGTCGTAAATTTGCGGTTTACTTACCTTCGATATGATTCAATAGAGCTCTCAATGAGATATTGGTTCCAACAAAGGTTTCTTTATTTATTTGGTCATTAAATCTGTATTCTTCCTAAAGACGTATGGGAGCAGAAAAAGAAAGGGGCTAGTTTTTAAAACTTCAAAAATACGAAAACATTTGATGATCAGACTCCCAATATCAAATGACCATATCTTTTAACTGGGGTATCGTAACGACTATTATAATATATCAAAATTGGAGCTCGTCTCCATCCATACAATAATTGTTGGCCTACTATTGGAACCTGATTTGTGTTCCCAAATTCCATCGTTTACATAACGTATCGACGGTTTTAAGATTTTGTCGTAAATTTCAGATTTACTTACCTCCGATTTTGCTTCAATAGAGCCGTCAATGAGATATTGGTTCCGAAAAAGGTTTCTTTATTTATTTGGTCATTAAATCTGTATTCTTCCTAAAAACATATGGGAGCAGAAACAGAAAGGGGCTAGTTTTCAAAACTTCAAAAATACGAAAATATTTGATGTATCAGACTTCCAACATCAAATGACCATAAATTTTACCTGGGGTATCGTAACGACTATTGTAATATATCAAAATCAGAGCTCGTCTCGATCCATACAATAATTGTTGGCCTAGCATTGGAACCTGATTTCTGTACCCAAATTCCATCGTTTACATAACTTATCGAGGGTTTGAAGATTTTGTCGTAAATTTCCGGTTTACTTACTTTCGATTTGAATCAATAGAGCTATAAATGAGATATTGGATCCGACAAAGGTTTCTTTATTTATTTGGTCAATAAATCTGTATTCTTCCTGAAAAACAATGGGAGCTGAAAAAGAAAGGGGCTAGTTTTCATAATTTCAAAAATAACAAAACATTTGATGAATCAGACTTCCAACATCAAATGACCATAAATTTTGACTGGGGTATCTTAATGACTATTATAATATATCAAATCGGAGCTCGTCTCGATCCATACAATAATTGTTGGCCTCGGAATGGGACCTGATTTCTGTACCCAAATTCCATCGTTTACATAACTTATCGAGTGTTTTAAGATTTTGTCGTAAATTTGTGGTTTACTTACCTTCGATATGATTCAATAGAGCTGTCAATGAGATATTGGTTCCGACAAAGGTTTCTTTATTTATTTGGTTATTAATTCTGTATTTTTCCTAAAGACGTAGGGGAGTAGAAAAAGAAAGGGGCTAGTTTTCAAAACTTCAAAAATACGAAAACATTTGATGATCAGACTTCCAACATCAAATGACCATAACTTTTAACTGGGGTATCGTAACGACTATTATAATATATCAAAATCGGAGCTCGTCTCCATCCATACAATAATTGTTGGCCTAGTATTGGAACCTGATTTCTGTTCCCAAATTCCATCGTTTACATAACTTATCGAGGGTTTTAAGATTTTGTCGTAAATATCCGGTTTACTTACTTTCGATTTGAATCAATAGAGCTGTAAATGAGATATTGGATCCGACAAAGGTTTCTTTATTTATTTGTTCAATAAATCTGTATTCTTCTTGAAAAACTATGGGAGCAGAAAAAGAAAGGGGCTAGTTTTCATAATTTCAAAAATAACAAAACAATTGATGAATCAGACTTCCAACATCAAATGGCCATAACTTTTGAATGGGGTATCACAACGACTATTATAATATATCAAATCGGAGCTCGTCTCGATCCATACAATAATTGTTGGCCTAGAAATGGGATCTGATTTCTGTACCCAAATTCCATCGTTTACATAACTTATCGAGGGTTTGAAGATTTTGTCGTAAATTTGCGGTTTACTTACCTTCGATATGATTCAATAGAGCTCTCAATGAGATATTGGTTCCAACAAAGGTTTCTTTATTTATTTGGTCATTAAATCGGTATTCTTCCTAAAAAACTTTGAGAGCAGAAAAAGAAAGGGGCTAGTTTTCATAATTTCAAAAATAACAAAACATTTGATGAATCAGACTTCCAAAATCAAATGACCATAACTTTTTACTGGGGTATCGTAACGACTATTGTAATATATCAAAATCAGAGCTCGTCTCGATCCATACAATAATTGTTGGCCTAGCATTCGAACCTGATTTCTGTACCCAAATTCCATCGTTTACATAACTTATCGCGGGTTTGAAGATTTTGTCGTAAATTTCCGGTTTACTAACTTTCGATTTGAATCAATAGAGGTGTAAATGAGATATTGGATCCGACATAGGTTTCTTTATTTATTTGGTCAATAAATCTGTATTCTTCCTGAAAAACAATGGGAGCAGAAAAAGAAAGGGGCTAGTTTTCATAATTTAAAAAATAACAAAACATTTGATGAATCAGACTTCCAACATCAAATGACCATAACTTTTGACTGGGGTATCGTAACGACTATTATAATATATCAAATCGGGGCTCGTCTCGAACCATACAATAATTGTTGGCATCGGAATGGAACCTGATTTCCGTACCCTAATTCCATCGTTTACATAACTTATCAAGGGTTTTAAAATTTTGTCGTAAATTTGCGGTTTACTTACCTTCGATATGATTCAATAGAGCTCTCAATGAGATATTGGTTCCAACAAAGGTTTCTTTATTTATTTGGTCATTAAATCTGTATTCTTCCTAAAGACGTATGGGAGCAGAAAAAGAAAGGGGCTAGTTTTTAAAACTTCAAAAATACGAAAACATTTGATGATCAGACTCCCAATATCAAATGACCATATCTTTTAACTGGGGTATCGTAACGACTATTATAATATATCAAAATTGGAGCTCGTCTCCATCCATACAATAATTGTTGGCCTACTATTGGAACCTGATTTGTGTTCCCAAATTCCATCGTTTACATAACGTATCGACGGTTTTATGATTTTGTCGTAAATTTCAGATTTACTTACCTCCGATTTTGCTTCAATAGAGCCGTCAATGAGATATTGGTTCCGAAAAAGGTTTCTTTATTTATTTGGTCATTAAATCTGTATTCTTCCTAAAAACATATGGGAGCAGAAACAGAAAGGGGCTAGTTTTCAAAACTTCAAAAATACGAAAATATTTGATGTATCAGACTTCCAACATCAAATGACCATAAATTTTACCTGGGGTATCGTAACGACTATTGTAATATATCAAAATCAGAGCTCGTCTCGATCCATACAATAATTGTTGGCCTAGCATTGGAACCTGATTTCTGTACCCAAATTCCATCGTTTACATAACTTATCGAGGGTTTGAAGATTTTGTCGTAAATTTCCGGTTTACTTACTTTCGATTTGAATCAATAGAGCTATAAATGAGATATTGGATCCGACAAAGGTTTCTTTATTTATTTGGTCAATAAATCTGTATTCTTCCTGAAAAACAATGGGAGCTGAAAAAGAAAGGGGCTAGTTTTCATAATTTCAAAAATAACAAAACATTTGATGAATCAGACTTCCAACATCAAATGACCATAAATTTTGACTGGGGTATCTTAATGACTATTATAATATATCAAATCGGAGCTCGTCTCGATCCATACAATAATTGTTGGCCTCGGAATGGGACCTGATTTCTGTACCCAAATTCCATCGTTTACATAACTTATCGAGTGTTTTAAGATTTTGTCGTAAATTTGTGGTTTACTTACCTTCGATATGATTCAATAGAGCTGTCAATGAGATATTGGTTCCGACAAAGGTTTCTTTATTTATTTGGTTATTAATTCTGTATTTTTCCTAAAGACGTATGGGAATAGAAAAAGAAAGGGGCTAGTTTTCAAAACTTCAAAAATACGAAAACATTTGATGATCAGACTTCCAACATCAAATGACCATAACTTTTAACTAGGGTATCGTAACGACTATTATAATATATCAAAATCGGAGCTCATCTCCATCCATACAATAATTGTTGGCCTAGTATTGGAACCTGATTTCTGTTCCCAAATTCCATCGTTTACATAACTTATCGAGGGTTTTAAGATTTTGTCGTAAATATCCGGTTTACTTACTTTCGATTTGAATCAATAGAGCTGTAAATGAGATATTGGATCCGACAAAGGTTTCTTTATTTATTTGTTCAATAAATCTGTATTCTTCTTGAAAAACTATGGGAGCAGAAAAAGAAAGGGGCTAGTTTTCATAATTTCAAAAATAACAAAACAATTGATGAATCAGACTTCCAACATCAAATGGCCATAACTTTTGACTGGGGTATCACAACGACTATTATAATATATCAAATCGGAGCTCGTCTCGATCCATACAATAATTGTTGGCCTAGAAATGGGATCTGATTTCTGTACCCAAATTCCATCGTTTACATAACTTATCGAGGGTTTGAAGATTTTGTCGTAAATTTGCGGTTTACTTACCTTCGATATGATTCAATAGAGCTCTCAATGAGATATTGGTTCCGACAAAGGTTTCTTTATTTATTTGGTCATTAAATCGGTATTCTTCCTAAAAAACTTTGAGAGCAGAAAAAGAAAGGGGCTAGTTTTCATAATTTCAAAAATAACAAAACATTTGATGAATCAGACTTCCAAAATCAAATGACCATAACTTTTTACTGGGGTATCGTAACGACTATTGTAATATATCAAAATCAGAGCTCGTCTCGATCCATACAATAATTGTTGGCCTAGCATTCGAACCTGATTTCTGTACCCAAATTCCATCGTTTACATAACTTATCGCGGGTTTGAAGATTTTGTCGTAAATTTCCGGTTTACTAACTTTCGATTTGAATCAATAGAGGTGTAAATGAGATATTGGATCCGACATAGGTTTCTTTATTTATTTGGTCAATAAATCTGTATTCTTCCTGAAAAACAATGGGAGCAGAAAAAGAAAGGGGCTAGTTTTCATAATTTAAAAAATAACAAAACATTTGATGAATGAGACTTCCAACATCAAATGACCATAACTTTTGACTGGGGTATCGTAACGACTATTATAACATATCAAATCGAAGCTCGTCTCGATCCATACAATATTTGTTGGCCTAGCATTGGAACCGGATTTCTGTAGCCAAATTCCATCGTTTACATAACTTATCGAGGGTTTGATGATTTTGTCGTAAATTTGCGGTTTACTTACCTTCGATATGATTCAATAGAGCTGTCAATGAGATATTGGTTCCGACAAAGGTTTCTTTATTTATTTGGTCATTAAATCTGTATTCTTTCTAAAAAACTATGATAGCAAAAAAAGAAAGGGGCTAGTTTTCATAATTTCAAAAATAACAAAACATTTGATGAATCAGACTTCCAACATCAAATGGCCATAACTTTTGACTGGGGTATCACAACGACTATTATAATATATCAAATCGGAGCTCGTCTCGATCCATACAATAATTGTTGGCCTAGAAATGGGATCTGATTTCTGTACCCAAATTCCATCGTTTACATAACTTATCGAGGGTTTGAAGATTTTGTCGTAAATTTGCGGTTTACTTACCTTCGATATGATTCAATAGAGCTCTCAATGAGATATTGGTTCCGACAAAGGTTTCTTTATTTATTTGGTCATTAAATCGGTATTCTTCCTAAAAAACTTTGAGAGCAGAAAAAGAAAGGGGCTAGTTTTCATAATTTCAAAAATAACAAAACATTTGATGAATCAGACTTCCAAAATCAAATGACCATAACTTTTTACTGGGGTATCGTAACGACTATTGTAATATATCAAAATCAGAGCTCGTCTCGATCCATACAATAATTGTTGGCCTAGCATTCGAACCTGATTTCTGTACCCAAATTCCATCGTTTACATAACTTATCGCGGGTTTGAAGATTTTGTCGTAAATTTCCGGTTTACTAACTTTCGATTTGAATCAATAGAGGTGTAAATGAGATATTGGATCCGACATAGGTTTCTTTATTTATTTGGTCAATAAATCTGTATTCTTCCTGAAAAACAATGGGAGCAGAAAAAGAAAGGGGCTAGTTTTCATAATTTAAAAAATAACAAAACATTTGATGAATCAGACTTCCAACATCAAATGACCATAACTTTTGACTGGGGTATCGTAACGACTATTATAACATATCAAATCGAAGCTCGTCTCGATCCATACAATATTTGTTGGCCTAGCATTGGAACCGGATTTCTGTAGCCAAATTCCATCGTTTACATAACTTATCGAGGGTTTGATGATTTTGTCGTAAATTTGCGGTTTACTTACCTTCGATATGATTCAATAGAGCTGTCAATGAGATATTGGTTCCGACAAAGGTTTCTTTATTTATTTGGTCATTAAATCTGTATTCTTCCTAAAAAACTATGATAGCAAAAAAAGAAAGGGGCTAGTTTTCATAATTTCAAAAATAACAAAACATTTGATGAATTAGACTTCCAACATCAAATGACCATAACTTTTGACTAGGGTATCGTAACGACTATTATAATATATCAAATCGAAGCTCGTCTCGATCCATACAATAATTGTTGGCCTAGCATTGGAACCTGATTTCTGTTCCCAAATTCCATCGTTTACATAACTTATCGAGGGTTTTAAGATTTTGTCGTAAATTTCCGGTTTACTTACCTTCGATATGCTTCAATAGAGGTGTCAATGAGATATTGGTTCCGACAAAGGTTTCTTTATTTATTTGGTCATTAAATCTGTATTCTTCCTAAAAACGTATGGGAGCAGAAAAAGAAAGGGACTAGTTTTCATAATTTCAAAAATAACAAAACCTTTGATGAATCAGACTTCCAACATCAAATGACCATAACTTTTTACTCGGTTATCGTAACGACTATTGTAATATATCAAAATTGGAGCTCGTCTCGATCCATGAAAATAATTGTTGGCCTCGGAATGGTACCTGATTTCTGTACCCAAATTCCATCGTTTACATAACTTATCGAGGGTTTTAAGATTTTGTCGTAAATTTGCGGTTTACTTACTTTCGATTTGAATCAATAGAGCTGTAAATGAGATATTGGATCCGACAAAGGTTTCTTTACTTATTTCGTCATTAAATCTGTATTCTTCCTATAAACGTATGGGAGCAGAAAAAGAAAGGGGCTAGGTTTTAAAACTTCAAAAATACGAAAACATTTGATGATCAGACTTCAAACATCAAATGACCATAACTTTTGACTGGGGTATCTTAACGACTATTATAATATATCAAATCGGAGCTCGTCTCGATCCATACAATAATTGTTGGCCTCGGAATGGAACCTGATTTCTGTACCCAAATTCCATCGTTTACATAACTTATCGGGGGTTTTAAGATTTTGTCATAAATTTCCGGTTTACTTACCTTCGATATGCTTCAATAGAGGTGTCAATGAGATATTGGTTCCGACACAGGTTTCTTTACTTATTTGGTCAATAAATCTGTATTCTTCCTAAAAAACTATGATAGCAGAAAAAGAAAGGGGCTAGTTTTCATAATTTCAAAAATAACAAAACATTTGATGAATCAGACTTCCAAAATCAAATGACCATAACTTTTTACTGGGGTATCGTAACGACTATTATAATATATCAAATCGAAGCTCGTCTCGATCCATACAATAATTGTTGGCCTCGGAATGGAACATGATTTCTGTAGCCAAATTCCATCGTTTACATAACTTATCGAGGGTTTGAAGATTTTGTCGTAAATTTCCGGTTTACTTACTTTCGATTTGAATCAATAGAGCTGTAAATGAGATATTATATCCGACAAACGTTTCTTTATTTATTTGGTCATTAAATCTTTATTCTTCCTAAAAAACTATGGGAGCAGAAAAAGAAAGAGGCTAGTTTTCATAATTTCAAAAATAACAAAACATTTGATGAATCAAACTTCCAACATCAAATGACCATTACTTTTGACTGGGCTATCGTAACGACTATTATAATATATCAAATCGGAGCTCGTCTCGATCCATACAATAATCGTTGGCAACCGAATGGAACCTGATTTCCGTACCCAAATTCCATCGTTTGCATAACTTATCGAGGGTTTTAAGATTTTGTCGTAAATTTCCGGTTTACTTACTTTCGATTTGAATCAATAGAGCTGTAAATGAGATATTGGATCCGACAAAGGTTTCTTTATTTATTTGGTCATTAAATCTTTATTCTTCCTAAAAAACTATGGGAGCAGAAAAAGAAATAGGCTAGTTTTCATAATTTCAAAAATAACAAAACATTTGATGAATCAAACTTCCAACATCAAATGACCATTACATTTGACTCGGCTATTGTAACGACTATTATAATATATCAAATCGGAGCTCGTCTCGATCCATACAATAATTGTTGGCAACGGAATGGAACCTGATTTCCGTACCCAAATTCCATCGTTTGCATAACTTATCGAGGGTTTTAAGATTTTGTCGTAAATTTCCGGTTTACTTACTTTCGATTTGAATCAATAGAGCTGTAAATGAGATATTGGATCCGACAAAGGTTTCTTTATTTATTTGGTCATTAAATCTTTATTCTTCCTAAAAAACTATGGGAGCAGAAAAAGAAAGAGGCTAGTTTTCATAATTTCAAAAATAACAAAACATTTGATGAATCAAACTTCCAACATCAAATGACCATTACTTTTGACTGGGCTATCGTAACGACTATTATAATATATCAAATCGGAGCTCGTCTCGATCCATACAATAATTGTTGGCAACCGAATGGAACCTGATTTCCGTACCCAAATTCCATCGTTTGCATAACTTATCGAGGGTTTTAAGATTTTGTCGTAAATTTCCGGTTTACTTACTTTCGATTTGAATCAATAGAGCTGTAAATGAGATATTGGATCCGACAAAGGTTTCTTTATTTATTTGGTCATTAAATCTTTATTCTTCCTAAAAAACTATGGGAGCAGAAAAAGAAAGAGGCTAGTTTTCATAATTTCAAAAATAACAAAACATTTGATGAATCAAACTTCCAACATCAAATGACCATTACATTTGACTGGGCTATTGTAACGACTATTATAATATATCAAATCGGAGCTCGTCTCGATCCATACAATAATTGTTGGCAACGGAATGGAACCTGATTTCCGTACCCAAATTCCATCGTTTGCATAACTTATCGAGGGTTTTAAGATTTTGTCGTAAATTTCCGGTTTACTTACTTTCGATTTGAATCAATAGAGCTGTAAATGAGATATTGGATCCGACAATGGTTTCTTTATTTATTTGGTCATTAAATTTGTATTCTTCCTAAAAAACCATGGGAGCAGAAAAAGAAAGAGGCTAGTTTTCATAATTTCAAAAATAACAAAACATTTGATGAATAAGACTTCCAACATCAAATGAACATAACTTTTGACTGGGGTATCGTAACGACTATTATAACATATCAAATCGAAGCTCGTCTCGATCCATACAATAATTGTTGGCCTAGCATTGGAACCGGATTTCTATAGCCAAATTCCATCGTTTACATAAATTATCGAGGGTTTGATGATTTTGTCGTAAATTTGCGGTTTACTTACCTTCGATATGATTCAATAGAGCTGTCAATGAGATATTGGTTCCGACAAAGGTTTCTTTATTTATTTGGTCATTAAATCTGTATTCTTCCTAAAAACGTATGGGAGCAGAAAAAGAAAGGGGCTAGTTTTCAAAACTTCAAAAATACGAAAACATTTGATGATCAGACTTCCAAAATCAAATGACCATAACTTTTGACTGGGGTATCGTAACGACTATTATAATATATCAAATCGAAGCTCATCTCCATCCATACAATAATTGTTGGCCTAGTATTGGAACCTGATTTCTGTTCCCAAATTCCATCGTTTACATAACTTCTCGAGGGTTTTAAGATTTTGTCGTAAATTTCAGGTTTACTTACCTTCGATTTTGCTTCAAATAGAGCCGTCAATGAGATATTGGTTCCGACAAAGGTTTCTTTATTTATTTGGTCAATAAATCTGTATTCTTCCTGAAAAACTATGGGAGTAGAAAAGGAAAGGGGCTAGTTTTCATAATTTTAAAAATAACAAAACATTTGATGAATCAGACTTCCAACATCAAATGACCATAACTTTTGACTGGGGTATCGTAACGACTATTGTAATATATCAAAATCGAAGCTCATCTCGATCCATACAATAATTGTTGGCCTCGGAATGGTACCTGATTTCTGTACCCAAATTCCATAGTTTACATAACTTATCGAGGGTTTTAAGATTTTGTCGTAAATTTGCGGTTTACTTACCTTCGATATGATTCAATAGAACTGTAAATGAGATATTGGATCCGACAAAGTTTCTTTACTTATTTGGTCATTAAATCTGTATTCTTCCTAAACACATATGGGAGCAGAAAAAGAAAGGGGCTAGGTTTTAAAACTTCAAAAATACGAAAACATTTGATGATCAGACTTCAAACATCAAATGACCATAACTTTTGACTGGGGTATCTTAACGACTATTATAATATATCAAATCGGAGCTCGTGTCGATCCATACAATAATTGTTGGCATCGGAATGGAACCTGATTTCCGTACCCAAATTCCATCGTTTACATAACTTATCGAGGGTTTGAAGATTTTGTCGTAAATTTGCGGTTTACTTACTTTCGATTTGAATCAATAGAGCTGTAAATGAGATATTGGATCCAACAAAGGTTTCTTTATTTATTTGGTCAATAAATCTGTATTCTTCCTGAAAAACAATGGGAGCAGAAAAAGAAAGGGGCTAGTTTTCATAATTTCAAAAATAACAAAACATTTGATGAATCAGACTTCCAACATCAAATGACCATAACTTTTGACTGGTGTATCGTAACGACTATTATAATATATCAAATCGGAGCTCGTCTCGAACCATACAATAATTGTTGGCATCGGAATGGAACCTGATTTCCGTACCCTAATTCCATCGTTTACATAACTTATCAAGGGTTTTAAGATTTTGTCGTAAATTTGCGGTTTACTTACCTTCGATATGATTCAATAGAGCTCTCAATGAGATATTGGTTCCGACAAAGGTTTCTTTATTTATTTGGTCATTAAATCGGTATTCTTCCTAAAAAACTTTGAGAGCAGAAAAAGAAAGGGGCTAGTTTTCATAATTTCAAAAATAACAAAACATTTGATGAATCAGACTTCCAAAATCAAATGACCATAACTTTTTACTGGGGTATCGTAACGACTATTGTAATATATCAAAATCAGAGCTCGTCTCGATCCATACAATAATTGTTGGCCTAGCATTGGAACCTGATTTCTGTACCCAAATTCCATCGTTTACATAACTTATCGCGGGTTTGAAGATTTTGTCGTAAATTTCCGGTTTACTAACTTTCGATTTGAATCAATAGAGGTGTAAATGAGATATTGGATCCGACATAGGTTTCTTTATTTATTTGGTCAATAAATCTGTATTTTTCCTGAAAAACAATGGGAGCAGAAAAAGAAAGGGGCTAGTTTTCATAATTTAAAAAATAACAAAACATTTGATGAATCAGACTTCCAACATCAAATGACCATAACTTTTGACTGGGGTATCGTAACGACTATTATAATATATCAAATCGGAGCTCGTCTCGAACCATACAATAATTGTTGGCATCGGAATGGAACCTGATTTCCGTACCCTAATTCCATCGTTTACATAACTTATCAAGGGTTTTAAGATTTTGTCGTAAATTTGCGGTTTACTTACCTTCGATATGATTCAATAGAGCTCTCAATGAGATATTGGTTCCAACAAAGGTTTCTTTATTTATTTGGTCATTAAATCTGTATTCTTCCTAAAGACGTATGGGAGCAGAAAAAGAAAGGGGCTAGTTTTTAAAACTTCAAAAATACGAAAACATTTGATGATCAGACTCCCAATATCAAATGACCATATCTTTTAACTGGGGTATCGTAACGACTATTATAATATATCAAAATTGGAGCTCGTCTCCATCCATACAATAATTTTTGGCCTACTATTGGAACCTGATTTGTGTTCCCAAATTCCATCGTTTACATAACGTATCGACGGTTTTAAGATTTTGTCGTAAATTTCAGATTTACTTACCTCCGATTTTGCTTCAATAGAGCCGTCAATGAGATATTGGTTCCGAAAAAGGTTTCTTTATTTATTTGGTCATTAAATCTGTATTCTTCCTAAAAACATATGGGAGCAGAAACAGAAAGGGGCTAGTTTTCAAAACTTCAAAAATACGAAAATATTTGATGTATCAGACTTCCAACATCAAATGACCATAAATTTTACCTGGGGTATCGTAACGACTATTGTAATATATCAAAATCAGAGCTCGTCTCGATCCATACAATAATTGTTGGCCTAGCATTGGAACCTGATTTCTGTACCCAAATTCCATCGTTTACATAACTTATCGAGGGTTTGAAGATTTTGTCGTAAATTTCCGGTTTACTTACTTTCGATTTGAATCAATAGAGCTATAAATGAGATATTGGATCCGACAAAGGTTTCTTTATTTATTTGGTCAATAAATCTGTATTCTTCCTGAAAAACAATGGGAGCAGAAAAAGAAAGGGGCTAGTTTTCATAATTTCAAAAATAACAAAACATTTGATGAATCAGACTTCCAACATCAAATGACCATAAATTTTGACTGGGGTATCGTAATGACTATTATAATATATCAAATCGGAGCTCGTCTAGATCCATACAATAATTGTTGGCCTCGGAATGGGACCTGATTTCTGTACCCAAATTCCATCGTTTACATAACTTATCGAGTGTTTTAAGATTTTGTCGTAAATTTGTGGTTTACTTACCTTCGATATGATTCAATAGAGCTGTCAATGAGATATTGGTTCCGACAAAGGTTTCTTTATTTATTTGGTTATTAATTCTGTATTTTTCCTAAAGACGTATGGGAGTAGAACAAGAAAGGGGCTAGTTTTCAAAACTTCAAAAATACGAAAACATTTGATGATCAGACTTCCAACATCAAATGACCATAACTTTTAACTGGGGTATCGTAACGACTATTATAATATATCAAAATCGGAGCTCGTCTCCATCCATACAATAATTGTTGGCCTAGTATTGGAACCTGATTTCTGTTCCCAAATTCCATCGTTTACATAACTTATCGAGGGTTTTAAGATTTTGTCGTAAATATCCGGTTTACTTACTTTCGATTTGAATCAATAGAGCTGTAAATGAGATATTGGATCCGACAAAGGTTTCTTTATTTATTTGTTCAATAAATCTGTATTCTTCTTGAAAAACTATGGGAGCAGAAAAAGAAAGGGGCTAGTTTTCATAATTTCAAAAATAAAAAAACAATTGATGAATCAGACTTCCAACATCAAATGGCCATAACTTTTGACTGGGGTATCACAACGACTATTATAATATATCAAATCGGAGCTCGTCTCGATCCATACAATAATTGTTGGCCTAGAAATGGGATCTGATTTCTGTACCCAAATTCCATCGTTTACATAACTTATCGAGGGTTTGAAGATTTTGTCGTAAATTTGCGGTTTACTTACCTTCGATATGATTCAATAGAGCTCTCAATGAGATATTGGTTCCGACAAAGGTTTCTTTTTTTATTTGGTCATTAAATCGGTATTCTTCCTAAAAAACTTTGAGAGCAGAAAAAGAAAGGGGCTAGTTTTCATAATTTCAAAAATAACAAAACATTTGATGAATCAGACTTCCAAAATCAAATGACCATAACTTTTTACTGGGGTATCGTAACGACTATTGTAATATATCAAAATCAGAGCTCGTCTCGATCCATACAATAATTGTTGGCCTAGCATTCGAACCTGATTTCTGTACCCAAATTCCATCGTTTACATAACTTATCGCGGGTTTGAAGATTTTGTCGTAAATTTCCGGTTTACTAACTTTCGATTTGAATCAATAGAGGTGTAAATGAGATATTGGATCCGACATAGGTTTCTTTATTTATTTGGTCAATAAATCTGTATTCTTCCTGAAAAACAATGGGAGCAGAAAAAGAAAGGGGCTAGTTTTCATAATTTAAAAAATAACAAAACATTTGATGAATCAGACTTCCAACATCAAATGACCATAACTTTTGACTGGGGTATCGTAACGACTATTATAACATATCAAATCGAAGCTCGTCTCGATCCATACAATATTTGTTGGCCTAGCATTGGAACCGGATTTCTGTAGCCAAATTCCATCGTTTACATAACTTATCGAGGGTTTGATGATTTTGTCGTAAATTTGCGGTTTACTTACCTTCGATATGATTCAATAGAGCTGTCAATGAGATATTGGTTCCGACAAAGGTTTCTTTATTTATTTGGTCATTAAATCTGTATTCTTCCTAAAAAACTATGATAGCAAAAAAAGAAAGGGGCTAGTTTTCATAATTTCAAAAATAACAAAACATTTGATGAATCAGACTTCCAACATCAAATGGCCATAACTTTTGACTGGGGTATCACAACGACTATTATAATATATCAAATCGGAGCTCGTCTCGATCCATACAATAATTGTTGGCCTAGAAATGGGATCTGATTTCTGTACCCAAATTCCATCGTTTACATAACTTATCGAGGGTTTGAAGATTTTGTCGTAAATTTGCGGTTTACTTACCTTCGATATTATTCAATAGAGCTCTCAATGAGATATTGGTTCCGACAAAGGTTTCTTTATTTATTTGGTCATTAAATCGGTATTCTTCCTAAAAAACTTTGAGAGCAGAAATAGAAAGGGGCTAGTTTTCATAATTTCAAAAATAACAAAACATTTGATGAATCAGACTTCCAAAATCAAATGACCATCACTTTTTACTGGGGTATCGTAACGACTATTGTAATATATCAAAATCAGAGCTCGTCTCGATCCATACAATAATTGTTGGCCTAGCATTCGAACCTGATTTCTGTACCCAAATTCCATCGTTTGCATAACTTATCGAGGGTTTTAAGATTTTGTCGTAAATTTCCGGTTTACTTACTTTCGATTTGAATCAATAGAGCTGTAAATGAGATATTGGATCCGACAAAGGTTTCTTTATTTATTTGGTCATTAAATCTTTATTCTTCCTGAAAAACAATGGGAGGAGAAAAAGAAAGGGGCTAGTTTTCATAATTTAAAAAATAACAAAACATTTGATGAATCAGACTTCCAACATCAAATGACCATAACTTTTGACTGGGGTATCGTAACGACTATTATAACATATCAAATCGAAGCTCGTCTCGATCCATACAATATTTGTTGGCCTAGCATTGGAACCGGATTTCTGTAGCCAAATTCCATCGTTTACATAACTTATCGAGGGTTTTAAGATTTTGTCGTAAATTTCCGGTTTACTTACCTTCGATATGATTCAATAGAGGTGTCAATGAGATATTGGTTCCGACACAGGTTTCTTTACTTCTTTGGTCAATAAATCTGTATTCTTCCTAAAAAACTATGATAGCAGAAAAAGAAAGGGGCTAGTTTTCATAATTTCAAAAATAACAAAACATTTGATGAATCAGACTTCCAACATCAAATGACCATAACTTTTGACTAGGGTATCGTAACGACTATTATAATATATGAAATCGAAGCTCGTCTCGATCCATACAATAATTGTTGGCCTAGCATTGGAACCTGATTTCTGTTCCCAAATTCCATCGTTTACATAACTTATCGAGGGTTTTAAGATTTTGTTGTAAATTTCCGGTTTACTTACCTTCGATATGCTTCAATAGAGGTGTCAATGAGATATTGGTTCCGACAAAGGTTTCTTTATTTATTTGGTCATTAAATCTGTATTCTTCCTAAAAACGTATGGGGGCAGAAAAAGAAAGGGACTAGTTTTCATAATTTCAAAAATAACAAAACCTTTGATGAATCAGACTTCCAACATCAAATGACCATAACTTTTTACTGGGTTATCGTAACGACTATTGTAATATATCAAAATTAGAGCTCGTCTCGATCCATGAAAATAATTGTTGGCCTCGGAATGGTACCTGATTTCTGTACCCAAATTCCATCGTTTACATAACTTATCGAGGGTTTTAAGATTTTGTCGTAAATTTGCGGTTTACTTACTTTCGATTTGAATCAATAGAGCTGTAAATGAGATATTGGATCCGACAAAGGTTTCTTTACTTATTTGGTCATTAAATCTGTATTCTTCCTATAAACGTATGGGAGCAGAAAAAGAAAGGGGCTAGGTTTTAAAACTTCAAAAATACGAAAACATTTGATGATCAGACTTCAAACATCAAATGACCATAACTTTTGACTGGGGTATCTTAACGACTATTATAATATATCAAATCGGAGCTCGTCTCGATCCATACAATAATTGTTGGCCTCGGAATGGAACCTGATTTCTGTACCCAAATTCCATCGTTTACATAACTTATCGAGGGTTTTAAGATTTTGTAATAAATTTCCGGTTTACTTACCTTCGATATGCTTCAATAGAGGTGTCAATGAGATATTAGTTCCGACACAGGTTTCTTTACTTATTTGGTCAATAAATCTGTATTCTTCCTAAAAAACTATGATAGCAGAAAAAGAAAGGGGCTAGTTTTCATAATTTCAAAAATAACAAAACATTTGATGAATCAGACTTCCAAAATCAAATGACCATAACTTTTTATTGGGGTATCGTAACGACTATTATAATATATCAAATCGAAGCTCGTCTCGATCCATACAATAATTGTTGGCCTCGGAATGGAACATGATTTCTGTAGCCAAATTCCATCGTTTACATAACTTATCGAGGGTTTGAAGATTTTGTCGTAAATTTCCGGTTTACTTACTTTCGATTTGAATCAATAGAGCTGTAAATGAGATATTATATCCGACAAACGTTTCTTTATTTATTTGGTCATTAAATCTTTATTCTTCCTAAAAAACTATGGGAGCAGAAAAAGAAAGAGGCTAGTTTTCATAATTTCAAAAATAACAAAACATTTGATGAATCAAACTTCCAACATCAAATGACCATTACTTTTGACTGGGCTATCGTAACGACTATTATAATATATCAAATCGGAGCTCGTCTCGATCCATACAATAATTGTTGGCAACGGAATCGAACCTGATTTCCGTACCCAAATTCCATCGTTTGCATAACTTATCGAGGGTTTTAAGATTTTGTCGTAAATTTCCGGTTTACTTACTTTCGATTTGAATCAATAGAGCTGTAAATGAGATATTGGATCCGACAAAGGTTTCTTTATTTATTTGGTCATTAAATCTTTATTCTTCCTAAAAAACTATGGGAGCAGAAAAAGAAAGAGGCTAGTTTTCATAATTTCAAAAATAACAAAACATTTGATGAATCAAACTTCCAACATCAAATGACCATTACATTTGACTGGGCTATCGTAACGACTATTATAATATATCAAATCGGAGCTCGTCTCGATCCATACAATAATTGTTGGCAACGGAATGGAACCTGATTTCCGTACCCAAATTCCATCGTTTGCATAACTTATCGAGGGTTTTAAGATTTTTTCGTAAATTTCCGGTTTACTTACTTTCGATTTGAATCAATAGAGCTGTAAATGAGATATTGGATCCGACAATGGTTTCTTTATTTATTTGGTCATTAAATTTGTATTCTTCCTAAAAAACCATGGGAGCAGAAAAATAAAGAGGCTAGTTTTCATAATTTCAAAAATAACAAAACATTTGATGAATAAGACTTCCAACATCAAATGACCATAACTTTTGACTGGGGTATCGTAACGACTATTATAACATATCAAATCGAAGCTCGTCTCGATCCATACAATAATTGTTGGCCTAGCATTGGAACCGTATTTCTATAGCCAAATTCCATCGTTTACATAAATTATCGAGGGTTTGATGATTTTGTCGTAAATTTGCGGTTTACTTAGCTTCGATATGATTCAATAGAGCTGTCAATGAGATATTGGTTCCGACAAAGGTTTCTTTATTTATTTGGTCATTAAATCTGTATTCTTCCTAAAAACGTATGGGAGCAGAAAAAGAAAGGGGCTAGTTTTCAAAACTTCAAAAATACGAAAACATTTGATGATCAGACTTCCAAAATCAAATGACCATAACTTTTGACTGGGGTATCGTAACGACTATTATAATATATCAAATTGAAGCTCATCTCGATCCATACAATAATTGTTGGCCTAGCATTGGAACCTGATTTCTGTTCCCAAATTCCATCGTTTACATAACTTATCGAGGGTTTTAAGATTTTGTCGTAAATTTCCGGTTTACTTACCTTCGATATGCTTCAATAGAGGTGTCAATGAGATATTGGTTCCGACAAAGGTTTCTTTACTTATTTGGTCAATAAATCTGTATTCTTCCAAAAAACGTATGGGAGCAGAAAAAGAAAGGGACTAGTTTTCATAATTTCAAAAATAACAAAACATTTGATGAATGAGACTTCCAACATCAAATGACCATAACTTTTTACTGGGGTATCGTAACGACTATTGTAATATATCAAAATTGGAGCTCGTCTCGATCCATGAAAATAATTGTTGGCCTCGGAATGGTACCTGATTTCTGTACCCAAATTCCATCGTTTACATAACTTATCGAGGGTTTTAAGATTTTGTCGTAAATTTGCGGTTTACTTACTTTCGATTTGAATCGATAGAGCTGTAAATGAGATATTGGATCCGACAAAGGCTTCTTTACTTATTTGGTCATTAAATCTGTATTCTTCCTATAAACGTATGGGAGCAGAAAAAGAAAGGGGGTAGGTTTTAAAACTTCAAAAATACGAAAACATTTGATGATCAGATTTCAAACATCAAATGACCATAACTTTTGACTGGGGTATCTTAACGACTATTATAATATATCAAATCGTAGCTCGTCTCGATCCATACAATAATTGTTGGCCTCGGAATGGAACCTGATTTCTGTACCCAAATTCCATCGTTTACATAACTTATCGAGGGTTTTAAGATTTTGTCATAAATTTCCGGTTTACTTACCTTCGATATGCTTCAATAGAGGTGTCAATGAGATATTGGTTCCGACACAGGTTTCTTTACTTATTTGGTCAATAAATCTGTATTCTTCCTAAAAAACTATGATAGCAGAAAAAGAAAGGGGCTAGTTTTCATAATTTCAAAAATAACAAAACATTTGATGAATCAGACTTCCAACATCAAATGACCATAACTTTTGACTGGGGTATCGTAACGACTATTATAATATATCAAATCGAAGCTCGTCTCGATCCATACAATAATTGTTGCCCTCGGAATGGAACCTGATTTCTGTACCCAAATTCCATCGTTTACATATCTTATCAAGGGTTTGAAGATTTTGTCGTAAATTTTCGGTTTACTTACTTTCGATTTGAATCAATAGAGCTGTAAATGAGATATTGGATCCGACAAAGGTTTCTTTATTTATTTGGTCATTGAATCTTTATTCTTCCTAAAAAACTATGGGAGCAGAAAAAGAAAGAGGCTAGTTTTCATAATTTCAAAAATAACAAAACATTTGATGAATCAAACTTCCAACATCAAATGACCATTACTTTTGACTGGGCTATCGTAACGACTATTATAATATATCAAATCGGAGCTCGTCTCGATCCATACAATAATTGTTGGCAACGGAATGGAACCTGATTTCCGTACCCAAATTCCATTGTTTGCATAACTTATCGAGGGTTTTAAGATTTTGTCGTAAATTTCCGGTTTACTTACTTTCGATTTGAATCAATAGAGATGTAAATGAGATATTGGATCCGACAATGGTTTCTTTATTTATTTGGTCATTAAATTTATATTCTTCCTAAAAAACAATGGGAGCAGAAAAAGAAAGAGGCTAGTTTTCATAATTTCAAAAATAACAAAACATTTGATGAATAAGACTTCCAACATCAAATGACCATAACTTTTGACTGGGGTATCGTAACGACTATTATAACATATCAAATCGAAGCTCGTCTCGATCGATACAATAATTGTTGGCCTAGCATTGGAAACGGATTTTTGTAGCCAAATTCCATCGTTTACATAAATTATCGAGGGTTTGATGATTTTGTCGTAAATTTGCGGTTTACTTACCATCGATATGATTCAATAGAGCTGTCAATGAGATATTGGTTCCGACAAAGGTTTCTTTATTTATTTGGTCATTAAATCTGTATTCTTCCTAAAAACGTATGGGAGCAGAAAAAGAAAGGGGCTAGTTTTCATAATTTCAAAAATAACAAAACATTTGATGAATCAGACTTCCAACATCAAATGACCATAACTTTTTACTAGGGTATCGTAACGACTATTGTAATATATCAAAATTGGAGCTCGTCTCGATCCATGACAATAATTGTTGGCCTCGGAATGGTACCTGATTTCTGTACCCAAATT
The DNA here is from genome assembly GCA_037013495.1 of Hippophae tibetana. NCBI lineage: Eukaryota > Viridiplantae > Streptophyta > Magnoliopsida > Rosales > Elaeagnaceae > Hippophae > Hippophae tibetana. The sequence goes on from CM072801.1 coordinate 83,082,129, forward strand.
CCATCGTTTACATAACTTATCGAGGGTTTTAAGATTTTGTCGTAAATTTGCGGTTTACTTACTTTCGATTTGAATCAATAGAGCTGTAAATGAGATATTGGATCCGACAAAGGTTTCTTTACTTATTTGGTCATTAAATCTGTATTCTTCCTATAAACGTATGGGAGCAGAAAAAGAAAGGGGGTAGGTTTTAAAACATCAAAAATACGAAAACATTTGATGATCAGACTTCAAACATCAAATGACCATAACTTTTGACTGGGGTATCTTAACGACTATTATAATATATCAAATCGGAGCTCGTCTCGATCCATACAATAATTGTTGGCCTCGGAATGGAACCTGATTTCTGTACCCAAATTCCATCGTTTACATAACTTATCGAGGGTTTTAAGATTTTGTCATAAATTTCCGGTTTACTTACCTTCGATATGCTTCAATAGAGGTGTCAATGAGATATTGGTTCCGACACAGGTTTCTTTACTTATTTGGTCAATAAATCTGTATTCTTCCTAAAAAACTATGATAGCAGAAAAAGAAAGGGGCTAGTTTTTATAATTTCAAAAATAACAAAACATTTGATGAATCAGACTTCCAACATCAAATGACCATAACTTTTAACTGGGGTATCGTAACGACTATTATAATATATCAAATCGAAGCTCCTCTCGATCCATACAATAATTGTTGGCCTCGGAATGGAACCTGATTTCTGTACCCAAATTCCATCGTTTACATAACTTATCGAGGGTGTTAATATTTTGTCGTAAATTTCCGGTTTACTTACTTTCGATTTGAATCAATAGAGCTGTAAATGAGATATTGGATCCGACAAAGGTTTCTTTACTTATTTGGTCATTAAATCTGTATTCTTCCTATAAACGTATGGGAGCAGAAAAAGAAAGGGGCTAGGTTTTAAAACTTCAAAAATACGAAAACATTTGATGAATCAGACTTCCAACATCAAATGACCATAACTTTTTACTAGGGTATCGTAACGACTATTGTAATATATCAAAATTGGAGCTCGTCTCGATCCATGAAAATAATTGTTGGCCTCGGAATGGTACCTGATTTCTGTACCCAAATTCCATCGTTTACATAACTTATCGAGGGTTTTAAGATTTTGTCGTAAATTTGCGGTTTACTTACTTTCGATTTGAATCAATAGAGCTGTAAATGAGATATTGGATCCGACAAAGGTTTCTTTACTTATTTGGTCATTAAATCTGTATTCTTCCTATAAACGTATGGGAGCAGAAAAAGAAAGGGGGTAGGTTTTAAAACATCAAAAATACGAAAACATTTGATGATCAGACTTCAAACATCAAATGACCATAACTTTTGACTGGGGTATCTTAACGACTATTATAATATATCAAATCGGAGCTCGTCTCGATCCATACAATAATTGTTGGCCTCGGAATGGAACCTGATTTCTGTACCCAAATTCCATCGTTTACATAACTTATCGAGGGTTTTAAGATTTTGTCGTAAATTTCCGGTTTACTTACTTTCGATTTGAATCAATAGAGCTGTAAATGAGATATTGGATCCGACAAACGTTTCTTTATTTATTTGGTCATTAAATCTTTATTCTTCCTAAAAAACTATGGGAGCAGAAAAAGAAAGAGGCTAGTTTTCATAATTTCAAAAATAACAAAACATTTGATGAATCAAACTTCCAACATCAAATGACCATAACTTTTAACTGGGGTATCGTAACGACTATTATAATATATCAAATCGAAGCTCGTCTCGAGCCATACAATAATTGTTGGCCTCGGAATGGAACCTGATTTCTGTACCCAAATTCCATCGTTTACATAACTTATCGAGGGTTTGAAGATTTTGTCGTAAATTTCCGGTTTACTTACTTTCGATTTGAATCAATAGAGCTGTAAATGAGATATTGGATCCGACAAACGTTTCTTTATTTATTTGGTCATTAAATCTTTATTCTTCCTAAAAAACTATGGGAGCAGAAAAAGAAAGAGGCTAGTTTTCATAATTTCAAAAATAACAAAACATTTGATGAATCAAACTTCCAACATCAAATGACCATTACTTTTGACTGGGCTATCGTAACGACTATTATAATATATCAAATCGGAGCTCGTCTCGATCCATACAATAATTGTTGGCAACCGAATGGAACCTGATTTCCGTACCCAAATTCCATCGTTTGCATAACTTATCGAGGGTTTTAAGATTTTGTCGTAAATTTCCGGTTTACTTACTTTCGATTTGAATCAATAGAGCTGTAAATGAGATATTGGATCCGACAAAGGTTTCTTTATTTATTTGGTCATTAAATCTTTATTCTTCCTAAAAAACTTTGGGAGCAGAAAAAGAAAGAGGCTAGTTTTCATAATTTCAAAAATAACAAAACATAAGATGAATCAAACTTCCAACATCAAATGACCATTACTTTTAACTGGGCTATCGTAACGACTATTATAATATATCAAATCGAAGCTCCTCTCGATCCATACAATAATTGTTGGCAACGGAATGGAACCTGATTTCCGTACCCAAATTCCATCGTTTCCATAACTTATCGAGGGTTTTAAGATTTTGTCGTAAATTTGCGGTTTACTTACTTTCGATTTGAATCAAGAGAGCTGTAAATGAGATATTGGATCCGACAAAGGTTTCTTTACTTATTTGGTCATTAAATCTGTATTCTTCCTATAAACGTATGGGAGCAGAAAAAGAAAGGGACTAGTTTTCATAATTTCAAAAATAACAAAACATTTGATGAATCAGACTTCCAACATCAAATGACCATAACTTTTTACTGGGGGTATCGTAACGACTATTGTAATATATCAAAATTGGAGCTCGTCTCGATCCATGAAAATAATTGTTGGCCTCGGAATGGTACCTGATTTCTGTACCCAAATTCCATCGTTTACATAACTTATCGAGGGTTTTAAGATTTTGTCGTAAATTTGCGGTTTACTTACTTTCGATTTGAATCAATAGAGCTGTAAATGAGATATTGGATCCGACAAAGGTTTCTTTACTTATTTGGTCATTAAATCTGTATTCTTCCTATAAACGTATGGGAGCAGAAAAAGAAAGGGGGTAGGTTTTAAAACTTCAAAAATACGAAAACATTTGATGATCAGACTTCAAACATCAAATGACCATAACTTTTGACTGGGGTATCTTAACGACTATTATAATATATCAAATCGGAGCTCGTCTCGATCCATACAATAATTGTTGGCCTCGGAATAGAACCTGATTTCTGTACCCAAATTCCATCGTTTACATAACTTATCGAGGGTTTTAAGATTTTGTCATAAATTTCCGGTTTACTTACCTTCGATATGCTTCAATAGAGGTGTCAATGAGATATTGGTTCCGACACAGGTTTCTTTACTTATTTGGTCAATAAATCTGTATTCTTCCTAAAAAACTATGATAGCAGAAAAAGAAAGGGGCTAGTTTTCATAATTTCAAAAATAACAAAACATTTGATGAATCAGACTTCCAACATCAAATGACCATAACTTTTGACTGGGGTATCGTAACGACTATTATAATATATCAAATCGAAGCTCGTCGCGATCCATACAATAATTGTTGGCCTCGGAATGGAACCTGATTTCTGTACCCAAATTCCATCGTTTACATAACTTATCGAGGGTTTGAAGATTTTTTCGTAAATTTCCGGTTTACTTACTTTCGATTTGAATCAATAGAGCTGTAAATGAGATATTGGATCCGAAAAACGTTTCTTTATTTATTTGGTCATTAAATCTTTATTCTTCCTAAAAAACTATGGGAGCAGAAAAAGAAAGAGGATAGTTTTCATAATTTCAAAAATAACAAAACATTTGATGAATCAAACTTCCAACATCAAATGACCATTACTTTTGACTGGGCTATCGTAACGACTATTATAATATATCAAATCGGAGCTCGTCTCGATCCATACAATAATTGTTGGCAACGGAATGGAACCTGATTTCCGTACCCAAATTCCATCGTTTGCATAACTTATCGAGGGTTTTAAGATTTTGTCGTAAATTTCCGGTTTACTTACTTTCGATTTGAATCAATAGAGCTGTAAATGAGATATTGGATCCGACAAAGGTTTCTTTATTTATTTGGTCATTAAATCTTTATTCTTCCTAAAAAACTATGGGAGCAGAAAAAGAAAGAGGCTAGTTTTCATAATTTCAAAAATAACAAAACATAAGATGAATCAAACTTCCAACATCAAATGACCATTACTTTTAACTGGGCTATCGTAACGACTGTTATAATATATCAAATCGGAGCTCGTCTCGATCCATACAATAATTGTTGGCAACGGAATGGAACCTGATTTCCGTACCCAAATTCCATCGTTTCCATAACTTATCGAGGGTTTTAAGATTTTGTCGTAAATTTGCGGTTTACTTACTTTCGATTTGAATCAAGAGAGCTGTAAATGAGATATTGGATCCGACAAAGGTTTCTTTACTTATTTGGTCATTAAATCTGTATTCTTCCTATAAACGTATGGGAGCAGAAAAAGAAAGGGACTAGTTTTCATAATTTCAAAAATAACAAAACATTTGATGAATCAGACTTCCAACATCAAATGACCATAACTTTTTACTGGGGGTATCGTAACGACTATTGTAATATATCAAAATTGGAGCTCGTCTCGATCCATGAAAATAATTGTTGGCCTCGGAATAGTACCTGATTTCTGTACCCAAATTCCATCGTTTACATAACTTATCGAGGGTTTTAAGATTTTGTCGTAAATTTGCGGTTTACTTACTTTCGATTTGAATCAATAGAGCTGTAAATGAGATATTGGATCCGACAAAGGTTTCTTTACTTATTTGGTCATTAAATCTGTATTCTTCCTATAAACGTATGGGAGCAGAAAAAGAAAGGGGGTAGGTTTTAAAACTTCAAAAATACGAAAACATTTGATGATCAGACTTCAAACATCAAATGACCATAACTTTTGACTGGGGTATCTTAACGACTATTATAATATATCAAATCGGAGCTCGTCTCGATCCATACAATAATTGTTGGCCTCGGAATGGAACCTGATTTCTGTACCCAAATTCCATCGTTTACATAACTTATCGAGGGTTTGAAGATTTTGTCGTAAATTTCCGGTTTACTTACTTTCGATTTGAATCAATAGAGCTGTAAATGAGATATTGGATCCGACAAACGTTTCTTTATTTATTTGGTCATTAAATCTTTATTCTTCCTAAAAAACTATGGGAGCAGAAAAAGAAAGAGGCTAGTTTTCATAATTTCAAAAATAACAAAACATTTGATGAATCAAACTTCCAACATCAAATGACCATAACTTTTAACTGGGGTATCGTAACGACTATTATAATATATCAAATCGAAGCTCGTCTCGAGCCATACAATAATTGTTGGCCTCGGAATGGAACCTGATTTCTGTACCCAAATTCCATCGTTTACATAACTTATCGAGGGTTTGAAGATTTTGTCGTAAATTTCCGGTTTACTTACTTTCGATTTGAATCAATAGAGCTGTAAATGAGATATTGGATCCGACAAACGTTTCTTTATTTATTTGGTCATTAAATCTTTATTCTTCCTAAAAAACTATGGGAGCAGAAAAAGAAAGAGGCTAGTTTTCATAATTTCAAAAATAACAAAACATTTGATGAATCAAACTTCCAACAACAAATGACCATTACTTTTGACTGGGCTATCGTAACGACTATTATAATATATCAAATCGGAGCTCGTCTCGATCCATACAATAATTGTTGGCAACCGAATGGAACCTGATTTCCGTACCCAAATTCCATCGTTTGCATAACTTATCGAGGGTTTTAAGATTTTGTCGTAAATTTCCGGTTTACTTACTTTCGATTTGAATCAATAGAGCTGTAAATGAGATATTGGATCCGACAAAGGTTTCTTTATTTATTTGGTCATTAAATCTTTATTCTTCCTAAAAAACTTTGGGAGCAGAAAAAGAAAGAGGCTAGTTTTCATAATTTCAAAAATAACAAAACATAAGATGAATCAAACTTCCAACATCAAATGACCATTACTTTTAACTGGGCTATCGTAACGACTATTATAATATATCAAATCGGAGCTCGTCTCGATCCATACAATAATTGTTGGCAACGGAATGGAACCTGATTTCCGTACCCAAATTCCATCGTTTCCATAACTTATCGAGGGTTTTAAGATTTTGTCGTAAATTTGCGGTTTACTTACTTTCGATTTGAATCAAGAGAGCTGTAAATGAGATATTGGATCCGACAAAGGTTTCTTTACTTATTTGGTCATTAAATCTGTATTCTTCCTATAAACGTATGGGAGCAGAAAAAGAAAGGGACTAGTTTTCATAATTTCAAAAATAACAAAACATTTGATGAATCAGACTTCCAACATCAAATGACCATAACTTTTTACTGGGGGTATCGTAACGACTATTGTAATATATCAAAATTGGAGCTCGTCTCGATCCATGAAAATAATTGTTGGCCTCGGAATGGTACCTGATTTCTGTACCCAAATTCCATCGTTTACATAACTTATCGAGGGTTTTAAGATTTTGTCGTAAATTTGCGGTTTACTTACTTTCGATTTGAATCAATAGAGCTGTAAATGAGATATTGGATCCGACAAAGGTTTCTTTACTTATTTGGTCATTAAATCTGTATTCTTCCTATAAACGTATGGGAGCAGAAAAAGAAAGGGGGTAGGTTTTAAAACTTCAAAAATACGAAAACATTTGATGATCAGACTTCAAACATCAAATGACCATAACTTTTGACTGGGGTATCTTAACGACTATTATAATATATCAAATCGGAGCTCGTCTCGATCCATACAATAATTGTTGGCCTCGGAATAGAACCTGATTTCTGTACCCAAATTCCATCGTTTACATAACTTATCGAGGGTTTTAAGATTTTGTCATAAATTTCCGGTTTACTTACCTTCGATATGCTTCAATAGAGGTGTCAATGAGATATTGGTTCCGACACAGGTTTCTTTACTTATTTGGTCAATAAATCTGTATTCTTCCTAAAAAACTATGATAGCAGAAAAAGAAAGGGGCTAGTTTTCATAATTTCAAAAATAACAAAACATTTGATGAATCAGACTTCCAACATCAAATGACCATAACTTTTGACTGGGGTATCGTAACGATTATTATAATATATCAAATCGAAGCTCGTCACGATCCATACAATAATTGTTGGCCTCGGAATGGAACCTGATTTCTGTACCCAAATTCCATCGTTTACATAACTTATCGAGGGTTTGAAGATTTTGTCGTAAATTTCCGGTTTACTTACTTTCGATTTGAATCAATAGAGCTGTAAATGAGATATTGGATCCGAAAAACGTTTCTTTATTTATTTGGTCATTAAATCTTTATTCTTCCTAAAAAACTATGGGAGCAGAAAAAGAAAGAGGATAGTTTTCATAATTTCAAAAATAACAAAACATTTGATGAATCAAACTTCCAACATCAAATGACCATTACTTTTGACTGGGCTATCGTAACGACTATTATAATATATCAAATCGGAGCTCGTCTCGATCCATACAATAATTGTTGGCAACGGAATGGAACCTGATTTCCGTACCCAAATTCCATCCTTTGCATAACTTATCGAGGGTTTTAAGATTTTGTCGTAAATTTCCGGTTTACTTACTTTCGATTTGAATCAATAGAGCTGTAAATGAGATATTGGATCCGACAAAGGTTTCTTTATTTATTTGGTCATTAAATCTTTATTCTTCCTAAAAAACTATGGGAGCAGAAAAAGAAAGAGGCTAGTTTTCATAATTTCAAAAATAACAAAACATAAGATGAATCAAACTTCCAACATCAAATGACCATTACTTTTAACTGGGCTATCGTAACGACTGTTATAATATATCAAATCGGAGCTCGTCTCGATCCATACAATAATTGTTGGCAACGGAATGGAACCTGATTTCCGTACCCAAATTCCATCGTTTCCATAACTTATCGAGGGTTTTAAGATTTTGTCATAAATTTCCGGTTTACTTACCTTCGATATGCTTCAATAGAGGTGTCAATGAGATATTGGTTCCGACACAGGTTTCTTTACTTATTTGGTCAATAAATATGTATTCTTCCTAAAAAACTATGATAGCAGAAAAAGAAAGAGGGTAGTTTTCATAATTTCAAAAATAACAAAACATTTGATGAATCAAACTTCCAACATCAAATGACCATTACTTTTGACTGGGCTATCGTAACGACTATTATAATATATCAAATCGGAGCTCGTCTCGATCCATACAATAATTGTTGGCAACGGAATGGAACCTGATTTCCGTACCCAAATTCCATCGTTTGCATAACTTATCGAGGGTTTTAAGATTTTGTCGTAAATTTCCGGTTTACTTACTTTCGATTTGAATCAATAGAGCTGTAAATGAGATATTGGATCCGACAAAGGTTTCTTTACTTATTTGGTCATTAAATCTGTATTCTTCCTATAAACGTATGGGAGCAGAAAAAGAAAGGGACTAGTTTTCATAATTTCAAAAATAACAAAACATTTGATGAATCAGACTTCCAACATCAAATGACCATAACTTTTTACTGGGGGTATCGTAACGACTATTGTAATATATCAAAATTGGAGCTCGTCTCGATCCATGAAAATAATTGTTGGCCTCGGAATGGTACCTGATTTCTGTACCCAAATTCCATCGTTTACATAACTTATCGAGGGTTTTAAGATTTTGTCGTAAATTTGCGGTTTACTTACTTTCGATTTGAATCAATAGAGCTGTAAATGAGATATTGGATCCGACAAAGGTTTCTTTACTTATTTGGTCATTAAATCTGTATTCTTCCTATAAACGTATGGGAGCAGAAAAAGAAAGGGGGTAGGTTTTAAAACTTCAAAAATACGAAAACATTTGATGATCAGACTTCAAACATCAAATGACCATAACTTTTGACTGGGGTATCTTAACGACTATTATAATATATCAAATCGGAGCTCGTCTCGATCCATACAATAATTGTTGGCCTCGGAATGGAACCTGATTTCTGTACCCAAATTCCATCGTTTACATAACTTATCGAGGGTTTTAAGATTTTGTCATAAATTTCCGGTTTACTTACCTTCGATATGCTTCAATAGAGGTGTCAATGAGATATTGGTTCCGACACAGGTTTCTTTACTTATTTGGTCAATAAATCTGTATTCTTCCTAAAAAACTATGATAGCAGAAAAAGAAAGGGGCTAGTTTTCATAATTTCAAAAATAACAAAACATTTGATGAATCAGACTTCCAACATCAAATGACCATAACTTTTGACTGGGGTATCGTAACGACTATTATAATATATCAAATCGAAGCTCCTCTCGATCCATACAATAATTGTTGGCCTCGGAATGGAACCTGATTTCTGTACCCAAATTCCATCGTTTACATAACTTATCGAGGGTTTGAAGATTTTGTCGTAAATTTCCGGTTTACTTACTTTCGATTTGAATCAATAGAGCTGTAAATGAGATATTGGATCCGACAAAGGTTTCTTTACTTATTTGGTCATTAAATCTGTATTCTTCCTATAAACGTATGGGAGCAGAAAAAGAAAGGGGCTAGGTTTTAAAACTTCAAAAATACGAAAACATTTGATGAATCAGACTTCCAACATCAAATGACCATAACTTTTGACTGGGGTATCGTAACGACTATTATAATATATCAAATCGAAGCTCGTCTCGATCCATACAATAATTGTTGGCCTCGGAATGGAACCTGATTTCTGTACCCAAATTCCATCGTTTACATAACTTATCGAGGGTTTGAAGATTTTGTCGTAAATTTCCGGTTTACTTACTTTCGATTTGAATCAATAGAGCTGTAAATGAGATATTGGATCCGACAATGGTTTCTTTATTTATTTGGTCATTAAATTTGTATTCTTCCTAAAAAACAATGGGAGCAGAAAAAGAAAGAGGCTAGTTTTCATAATTTCAAAAATAACAAAACATTTGATGAATAAGACTTCCAACATCAAATGACCAAAACTTTTGACTGGGGTATCGTAACGACTATTATAACATATCAAATCGAAGCTCGTCTCGATCCATACAATAATTGTTGGCCTAGCATTGGAACCGGATTTTTGTAGCCAAATTCCATCGTTTACATAAATTATCGAGGGTTTGATGATTTTGTCGTAAATTTGCGGTTTACTTACCTTCGATATGATTCAATAGAGCTGTCAATGAGATATTGGTTCCGACAAAGGTTTCTTTATTTATTTGGTCATTAAATCTGTATTCTTCCTAAAAACGTATGGGAGCAGAAAAAGAAAGGGGCTAGTTTTCAAAACTTCAAAAATACGAAAACATTTGATGATCAGACTTCCAAAATCAAATGACCATAACTTTTGACTGGGGTATCGTAACGACTATTATAATATATCAAATCGAAGCTCGTCTCGATCCATACAATAATTGTTGGCCTAGCATTGGAACCTGATTTCTGTTCCCAAATTCCATCGTTTACATAACTTATCGAGGGTTTTAAGATTTTGTCGTAAATTTCCGGTTTGCTTACCTTCGATATGCTTCAATAGAGGTGTCAATGAGATATTGGTTCCGACAAAGGTTTCTTTACTTATTTGGTCAATAAATCTGTATTCTTCCTAAAAACATATGGGAGCAGAAAAAGAAAGGGACTAGTTTTCATAATTTCAAAAATAACAAAACATTTGATGAATCAGACTTCCAACATCAAATGACCATAACTTTTTACTGGGGTATCGTAACGACTATTGTAATATATCAAAATTGGGGCTCGTCTCGATCCTTGAAAATAATTGTTGGCCTCGGAATGGTACCTGATTTCTGTACCCAAATTCCATCGTTTACATAACTTATCGAGGGTTTTAAGATTTTGTCGTAAATTTCCGGTTTACTTACCTTCGATATGCTTCAATAGAGGTGTCAATGAGATATTGGTTCCGACAAAGGTTTCTTTACTTATTTGGTCAATAAATCTGTATTCTTCCTAAAAAACTATGATAGCAGAAAAAGAAAGGGGCTAGTTTTCATAATTTCAAAAATAACAAAACATTTGATGAATTAGACTTCCAACATCAAATGACCATAACTTTTGACTGTGGTATCGTAACCACTATTATAATATATCAAATCGAAGCTCCTCTCGATCCATACAATAATTGTTGGCCTCGGAATGGAACCTGATTTCTGTTCCCAAATTCCATCGTTTACATAACTTATCGAGGGTTTTAAGATTTTGTCGTAAATTTCCGGTTTACTTACCTTCGATATGCTTCAATAGAGGTGTCAATGAGATATTGGTTCCGACAAAGTTTTCTTTACTTATTTGGTCAATAAATCTGTATTCTTCCTAAAAAACTATGATAGCAGGAAAAGAAAGGGGCTAGTTTTCATAATTTCAAAAATAACAAAACATTTGATGAATCAGACTTCCAACATCAAATGACCATAACTTTTGACTGGGGTATCGTAACGACTATTATAATATATCAAATCGAATCGAATCTCGATCCATACAATAATTGTTGGCCTCGGAATGGAACCTGATTTCTGTACCCAAATTCCATCGTTTACATAACTTATCGAGGGTTTGAAGATTTTGTCGTAAATTTCCGGTTTACTTACTTTCGATTTGAATCAATAGAGCTGTAAATGAGATATTGGATCCGACAATGGTTTCTTTATTTATTTGGTCATTAAATTTGTATTCTTCCTAAAAAACAATGGGAGCAGAAAAAGAAAGAGGCTAGTTTTCATAATTTCAAAAATAACAAAACATTTGATGAATAAGACTTCCAACATCAAATGACCAAAACTTTTGACTGGGGTATCGTAACGACTATTATAACATATCAAATCGAAGCTCGTCTCGATCCATACAATAATTGTTGGCCTAGCATTGGAACCGGATTTTTGTAGCCAAATTCCATCGTTTACATAAATTATCGAGGGTTTGATGATTTTGTCGTAAATTTGCGGTTTACTTACCTTCGATATGATTCAATAGAGCTGTCAATGAGATATTGGTTCCGACAAAGGTTTCTTTATTTATTTGGTCATTAAATCTGTATTCTTCCTAAAAACGTATGGGAGCAGAAAAAGAAAGGGGCTAGTTTTCAAAACTTCAAAAATACGAAAACATTTGATGATCAGACTTCCAAAATCAAATGACCATAACTTTTGACTGGGGTATCGTAACGACTATTATAATATATCAAATCGAAGCTCGTCTCGATCCATACAATAATTGTTGGCCTAGCATTGGAACCTGATTTCTGTTCCCAAATTCCATCGTTTACATAACTTATCGAGGGTTTTAAGATTTTGTCGTAAATTTCGGGTTTGCTTACCTTCGATATGCTTCAATAGAGGTGTCAATGAGATATTGGTTCCGACAAAGGTTTCTTTACTTATTTGGTCAATAAATCTGTATTCTTCCTAAAAACATATGGGAGCAGAAAAAGAAAGGGACTAGTTTTCATAATTTCAAAAATAACAAAACATTTGATGAATCAGACTTCCAACATCAAATGACCATAACTTTTTACTGGGGTATCGTAACGACTATTGTAATATATCAAAATTGGGGCTCGTCTCGATCCTTGAAAATAATTGTTGGCCTCGGAATGGTACCTGATTTCTGTACCCAAATTCCATCGTTTACATAACTTATCGAGGGTTTTAAGATTTTGTCGTAAATTTCCGGTTTACTTACCTTCGATATGCTTCAATAGAGGTGTCAATGAGATATTGGTTCCGACAAAGGTTTCTTTACTTATTTGGTCAATAAATCTGTATTCTTCCTAAAAAACTATGATAGCAGAAAAAGAAAGGGGCTAGTTTTCATAATTTCAAAAATAACAAAACATTTGATGAATTAGACTTCCAACATCAAATGACCATAACTTTTGACTGTGGTATCGTAACCACTATTATAATATATCAAATCGAAGCTCCTCTCGATCCATACAATAATTGTTGGCCTCGGAATGGAACCTGATTTCTGTTCCCAAATTCCATCGTTTACATAACTTATCGAGGGTTTTAAGATTTTGTCGTAAATTTCCGGTTTACTTACCTTCGATATGCTTCAATAGAGGTGTCAATGAGATATTGGTTCCGACAAAGTTTTCTTTACTTATTTGGTCAATAAATCTGTATTCTTCCTAAAAAACTATGATAGCAGAAAAAGAAAGGGGCTAGTTTTCATAATTTCAAAAATAACAAAACATTTGATGAATCAGACTTCCAACATCAAATGACCATAACTTTTGACTGGGGTATCGTAACGACTATTATAATATATCAAATCGAATCGAATCTCGATCCATACAATAATTGTTGGCCTCGGAATGGAACCTGATTTCTGTACCCAAATTCCATCGTTTACATAACTTATCGAGGGTTTGAAGATTTTTTCGTAAATTTGCGGTTTACTTACTTTCGATTTGAATCAATAGAGCTGTAAATGAGATATTGGATCCGACAAAGGTTTCTTTATTTATTTGGTCATTAAATCTTTATTCTTCCTAAAAAACTATGGGAGCAGAAAAAGAAAGAGGCTAGTTTTCATAATTTCAAAAATAACAAAACATTTGATGAATCAGACTTCCAACATCAAATGACCATTACTTTTGACTGGGGTATCGTAACGACTATTATAATATATCAAATCGGAGCTCGTCTCGATCCATACAATAATTGTTGGCAACGGCATGGAACCTGATTTCCGTACCCAAATTCCATCGTTTGCATAACTTATCGAGGGTTTTAAGATTTTGGCGTAAATTTTCGGTTTACTTACTTTCGATTTGAATCAATAGAGGTGTAAATGAGATATTGGATCGGACAATGGTTTCTTTATTTATTTGGTCATTAAATCTGTATTCTTCCTAAAAAATAATGGGAGCAGAAAAAGAAAGAGGCTAGTTTTCATAATTTCAAATATAACAAAACATTTGATGAATAAGACTTCCAACATCGAATCACCATAACTTTTGACTGGGGTATCGTAACGACTATTATAACATATCAAATCGAAGCTCGTCTCGATGCATACAATAATTGTTGGCCTAGCATTGGAACCGGATTTCTGTAGCCAAATTCCATCGTTTACATAACTTATCGAGGGTTTGATGATTTTGTCGCAAATTTGCGGTTTACTTACCTTCGATAAGATTCAATAGAGCTGTCAATGAGATATTGGTTCCGACAAAGGTTTCTTTATTTATTTGGTCATTAAATCTGTATTCTTTCTAAAAACGTATGGGAGCAGAAAAAGAAAGGGGCTAGTTTTCATAATTTCAAAAATAACAAAACATTTGATGAATCAGACTTCCAACATCAAATGACCATAACTTTTTACTGGGGTATCGTAACGACTATTGTAATATATCAAAATTGGAGCTCGTCTCGATCCATACAATAATTGTTGGGCTCGGAATGGTACCTGATTTCTGTACCCAAATTCCATCGTTTACATAACTTATCGAGGGTTTTAAGATTTTGTCGTAAATTTGCGGTTTACTTACCTTCGATTTGAATCAATAGAGCTGTAAATGAGATATTGGATCCGACAAAGGTTTCTTTACTTATTTGGTCATTAAATCTGTATTCTTCCTAAAAACGTATGGGAGCAGAAAAAGAAAGGGGCTAGGTTTTAAAACTTCAAAAATACGAAAACATTTGATGATCAGACTTCAAACATCAAATGACCATAACTTTTGACTGGGGTATCTTAACGACTATTATAATATATCAAATCAGAGCTCGTCTCGATCCATACAATAATTGTTGGCCTCGGAATGGAACCTGATTTCTGTACCCAAATTCCATCGTTTACATAACTTATCGAGGGTTTGAAGATTTTGTCGTAAATTTCCAATTTACTACTTTCGATTTGAATCAATAGAGCTGTTAATGAGATATTGGATCCAACAAAGGTTTCTTTATTTATTTGGTCATTAAATCTGTATTCTTCCTAAAAAACTATGGGAGCAGAAAAAGAAAGAGGCTAGTTTTCATAATTTCAAAAATAACAAAACATTTGGTGAATCAGACTTCCCACATCAAATGACCATAACTTTTGATTGGGTATCGTAACGACTATTATAATATATCAAAATCGGAGCTCGTGTTGATCCATACAATAATTGTTGGCCTAGCTTTGGAACCGGATTTCTGTAGCCAAATTCCATCGTTTACATAACTTATCGAGGGTTTGAAGATTTTGTCGTAAATTTGCGGTTTACTTACCATCGATATGATTCAATAGAGCTGTCAATGAGATATTGGTTCCGACAAAGGTTTCTTTACTTATTTGGTCAATAATCTGTATTCTTCCTAAAAAACTATGATAGCAGAAAAAGAAAGGGGCTAGTTTTCATAATTTCAAAAATAACAAAACATTTGATGAATCAGACTTCCAACATCAAATGACCATAACTTTTGACTGGGGTATCGTAACGACTATTATAATATATCAAATCGAATCTCGTCTCGATCCATACAGTAATTGTTGGCCTCGGAATGGAACCTGATTTCTGTAACCAAATTCCATCATTTACATAACTTATCGAGGGTTTGAAGATTTTGTCGTAAATTTGCGGTTTACTTACTTTCGATTTGAATCAAATGAGCTGTAAATGAGATATTGGATCCGACAAAGGTTTCTTTATTTATTTGGTCATTAAATATTTATTCTTCCTAAAAAACTATGGGAGCAGAAAAAGAAAGAGGCTAGTTTTCATAATTTCAAAAATAACAAAACATTTGATGAATAAGACTTCCAACATCAAATGACCATTACTTTTGACTGGGGTATCGTAACGACTATTATAATATATCAAATCGGAGCTCATCTCGATTCATACAATAATTGTTGGCAACGGAATGGAACCTAATTTCCGTACCCAAATTCCATCGTTTGCATAACTTATCGAGGGTTTTAAGATTTTGTCGTAAATTTCTGGTTTACTTACTTTCGATTTAATTCAATAGAGCTGTAAATGAGATATTGGATCCGACAAAGGTTTCTTTATTTTCTTGGTCATTAAATCTGTATTCTTCCTAAAAACGTATGGGAGCAGAAAAAGAAAGGGGCTAGTTTTAAAAACTTCAAAAATACGAAAACATTTGATGATCAGACTTCCAACATCAAATGACCATAACTTTTAACTCGGGTATCGTAACGACTATTATAATATATCAAAATCGGAGCTCGTCTTGATCCATACAATAATTGTTGGGCTAGCTTTGGAACCGGATTTCTGTAGCCAAATTCCATCGTTTACATAACTTATCGAGGGTTTGAAGATTTTGTCGTAAATTTGCGGTTTACTTACCTTCGATATGATTCAATAGAGCTGTCAATGAGATATTGGTTCCGACAAAGGTTTCTTTATTTATTTGGTCGTTAAATCTGTATTCTTCCTAAAAACGTATGGGAGCAGAAAAAGAAAGGGGCTAGTTTTAAAAACTTCAAAAATACGAAAACATTTGATGATCAGACTTCCAACATCAAATGACCATAACTTTTAACTCGGGTATCGTAACGACTATTATAATATATCAAAATCGGAGCTCGTCTCGATCCAATCAATAATTGTTGGCCTAGCATTGGAACCTGATTTCTGTTCCCAAATTCCATCGTTTACATAACCTATCGAGGGTTTTAAGATTTATCGTAAATTTTCGGTTTACTTACCTTCGATTTGCTTCAATAGAGTTGTCAATGAGATATTGGATCCGACAAAGGTTTCTTTATTTATTTGGTCAATAAATCTGTATTCTTCCTAAAAAACTATGGGAGTAGAAAAAGAAAGGGGCTAGTTTTCATAATTTCAAAAATAACAAAACATATGATGAATCAGATTTCCAACATCAATTGACCGTAACTTTTGACTGGGGTATCGTAACGACTATTACAATATATCAAATCGGAGCTCGTCTCGATCCATACAATAATTGTTGGCCTCGGAATGGAACCTAATTTCTGTACCCAAATTCCATCATTTACATAACTTATCGAGGGTTTGAAGATTTTGTCGTAAATTTGCGGTTTACTTACCTTCGATATGATTCAATAGAGCTGTCAATGAGATATTGGTTCCGACAAAGGTTTCTTTATTTATTTGGTCGTTAAATCTGTATTCTTCCTAAAAACGTATGGGAGCAGAAAAAGAAAGGGGCTAGTTTTAAAAACTTCAAAAATACGAAAACATTTGATGATCAGACTTCCAACATCAAATGACCATAACTTTAAACTCGGGTATCGTAACGACTATTATAATATATCAAAATCGGAGCTCGTCTCGATCCAATCAATAATTGTTGGCCTAGCATTGGAAACTGATTTCTGTTCCCAAATTCCATCGTTTACATAACTTATCGAGGGTTTTAAGATTTTATCGTAAATTTCCGGTTTACTTACCTTCGATTTGCTTCAATAGAGCTGTCAATGAGATATTGGTTCCGACAAAGGTTTCTTTATTTATTTGGCCATCAAGTTTTTGGCGCCGTTGCCGGGGATTTGGTCATCAAGTTTTTGGCGCCGTTGCCGGGGATTTGGCCATCAAGTTTTTGGCGCCGTTGCCGGGGAAGGAATAGCGGTTTTTAAATTATTTATCAAAATTTTTAAAACATTTTTGTGCTGTAAATAATTGTGATTTTTTTTGTTTTAATAGAAAAAATGATAATCAAATTTCAAATTTCATAAGAAATAAAAAAAAATAAATAAAAAAAATTAAAAAATTAAAAATTATTTTTTTTAATTGTAAAATAATTTAGAAATTTGAAATTTGAAGTAAAAAATTTTACCGTTCATGAATAGTAAAAAAAAACAAAAAACAAAAAATTTTATGTTAAAAATAAATAAATAAAATTTATAGCGTAGATAGTAAAATAAAATTACCGTTCATGAATAGTAAAAAAAAAAAAAAATTTTAAATTTTTAAGATAAAAATAAATAAATAATCTAATGTAAATAGTAAAATAAAATTACCGTTCATGAATAGTAAAAAAAAATTAAAAATTAAAAACTTAAAATTTTTTAATATAGTTTAAATAGTAAAATAAAATTACCGTTCATGAATAGTAAAAAAAAATTAAAAAAAAATTTAATTAAAAAAAAAATAAAGCTTACTTTTTAAGTTTCATTTAATTTTAATTTTTATTTAAAATCTTAATTTTATTTTAATAAAAGTAATAATAAAAATGAATAAAAACAAAATAAAAAAAATCAATTTTTATTCTTATTTTATTTTCCTTTACCTTTTTCAATTTTTTTTATTTTTTTTATTTTTGTTTATTTTATTTTATAACAATTTTAATTTAATTTATTTTTATTTTTATTTTTATTTATTATTTTTTTTTCTCTCTTAATTTTTATTTAACTTAATTAACTTAGATTTTTCATTAATTTAATTAACTTAGATTTTTAGTTTACTTAACTTAATTAACTTAACTTTTTTAACTTAGAATTTTTTTTAACTTAACTAACTTAGATTTTTAACTTAGCTTTTTAATTAACTTAACTTAATTAACTTGAACTTTTGAATTAACTTTCATTAACTTACCTTTTTAATTAATTTAGATTTTTTTTAACTTAACCAACTTAGTTTTTTTTAATTAACTTAACTTAATTAACTTAGATTTTCTTTTACTTAATTAACTTAAATTTTTACTTAATATAACTTAATTGACTTAACTTTAATAAACATGAAAAGTAAAGATCTAAGGGAGTTCTGTCTAGGAGACTAGTTCTTGGATGCCTTTGTGCCACTAGTCTTTCCTAGGAACGTTGTTCTGTCTAGGAGGATGGTTTTTAAGGAGCCTTTGCCCCACCATTCTTTCCTGGGAACACTCTTGGTTAATACTAATTATGTTATTTTAACTTTAAAAAAAAAAAAAATTTCTGAAACTATCTCCAAAATTTTAAAGTCTTAATTACAATCTCAAGAGTTAGTTTCTTTGTTTGATCTAGGTACAATTGTGTTTTGATGCCTTAATTATTTGATTTGCACCTAGATGTGGGTTATCTAAAACCCTTAAGCATGCTCCTAGTTTTTGGTACAGAAAAATTTGAAAATCAATAGGGCATGTTTGAAACAGTATAGGTAGACAACCTTGTCTTACTTGTAGGTATGATTGACTCAATGATGAGGGGACATTGAGTTTACTTAAAATGCAATCCCCAAGTTACGTCTTGCTAAGACGTTAAACTAAGCGCTGGATGGGAGGCAACCCATCATTTTAGGTAATTTTCTGTTATTTATTTTATTTACTTAATTTGATTGTTCATTTTAGTTAAATAATTTTTAAAGTCTTAAAACTAAAAATATTTGTTGAGATGTTAGAAGTTTACAGCGATCTTTCTGTATACACTTTAATAATGAATATGATGGATACACCTGCATTTCTCCATTACTACTTACACATTCTCAAGAAATAGGTAATCTTTCTTCTCTTTTCTCTTTATCTTTAATTTACAGTTGTTACATTGAGGACAATGTAAGTTCTAGGTTGGGGGTGGTGAAAAATTACCGTGCTTAATTAGAAAAAAAAAAGATTTAACAATTTAAAAATTAAAAAAAAAATTATTAAATATTTTCTCACAAAAATTTATCATTTCTTTAAATCAAATTTAAGTAAATAGTTAAGTCTTTTGTACTGTTAGATTAATTTTTGAAAACATATCATGAAATATTTTGTAATTGTTTTTGATAATTAGTTAGTTTTTGTCATAACTAGTATTTCTTAATAAAATGTGGAAATTATATTAAACCCAAAATCGGTGTTTATGAATTTTTTTTAGTGGAGACTACCCTTGTGAGATATAATTTGAGCCTAATTTCTTTTATTCAGAGTGAAATATATATTTTTTCTACTCCAAACACATTTCTTATTTATTCAAATTTTTAGATGATCTCTATAGGTATTAGCATTGAATGTATGAATTTTTTCTCATCTTAATAGAGTATCATATATATTTTTATTATTTTTGTTTAGATTAAATGATTTGAGTAGAAATTGATAGTATATGCTTATATCTCATTTATGCATGACTGCTACAAAAACAAAAAGACATATCTGGGGTTACCTAAACCAAGATCAAACAGAAAAGCCACAAAATTAACCACTCACCAAAATCCAAAAAAAATGTACAATCTGTACATGGGTTGACTCTCTAAAAAAATACATATATTGAAAAAAAAAATATCTTCAGAAAAAAAATAGAGAGATAAAAAAATTATAGTATTATCTACATACTATGACCCACATTGCCTACAAAGTTGTGAGTAAAGGCTAATTACAAAAGAAATATATAGGAAGTAATTCCCTAAAAAGTCATTGCAATTTCTTCATTTGTAAAAAGCATATATCTTGAAATTCTTTCTTAATGAGTTTCATTTATGCATAAAAATAATTTTTATATATGATATCTTTATAATTTATACATTCGATTCCTTTCATGAGATCAATGTTAAAATAACACTTTGAGCCTTTATTCTTTATACATATGCGAACCTATTAGTTCATTTCTATACATCAACTCTTTCGCATATAAATTAGTATGAGTGTTTGAACCCATAGGATTCAGTGCTTTGAGAGTATTGACTTGTGAGGAATAGAGTCGAAGCGAATTCTGATTCATGACACTGAAATTGGGTAAAATTAAATTGATACATTTTTGAAATGAAATATGAAAATGATTTTCGACTAATTATTATAATAAAATCATGATTGTTTAAAGAGATTAAAATAACTTATGCTTGAGATTTTAATTATGATCTTAAAGGAGATTAAAAAGTATGAGATATTTTTGTGATATGTTGTTTTCTTTTATTCTTAAATTAATTATTGATTGTGTTGTAATTGTAGTTTTTGATTTGATTGTTTTTATAGTTTCTTTTGATTTTTACACTTAGTTGAATGTTTGTGGGTATCATTACTGAAAACCCTCACGAGACTCAAACTCGTCCACTAGGGCAACCTAGGGGTTTAACGGCTTGTTGCATAGGCTAAATGCAACTGTTTCAATCCACGAAAGTGATTTAGGATAGTTTAATTTTTAGTTTTTATCGCTTCTCTTGCTAAGGGACTAGAAGGAAGCTGGTTGGGGGTTGTGGCGCTAGAAGGAGGGCCAAAAACTTGATAAACGAAAACCGGCATCGCCGATTCTTGCCAATACTTTGGTTTTAATATTTATAAAACTCTCGCAAGTGCACGAATCATTTAGAAGAAAATGATAAGTATACTCCCAAGGTCGATCTAAGGAAGGAATGTGTGTGGTTTTTAATTTATTATTCAAACTTTTAAAAACGAAATTAAATCCTAAACATCCGGTCACGATATTTTGGGGTTTTGTGTTTTTAATCTAATTAAATAAAATTAAACATAGATTCAATAAACATTTATGAAAATTTTATCATTTATAATGGCGGAGTATTTATGGATATAATAACTAAGTTAATTATGCTTGCTAATATTATCTAGGTTATTAAGGATATGAATTGATATTTATTGATTCTCCCTTTTTTGTATGAATACCACCTTTGGTGGGGTTAGATATTCTTTGTTAACTAAACAAATCAATTAACACCTATGGGTGGGGTTGATAACTAATTTTCTTAATTAAATTAATTCCTTTTTCTAAGAGATTGAAAATGAACCATTTAAATGCCACCTTTGGTGGGGTTAGACAGTTTAAACTTTATTCAAGGTGTCCAAATTAAACCCAAGAATTTAGTTATCCGAGTACTAACTTTCAAGTTTTAAAACCACTACCGAAAACATGTTGTCAATACATTTTTAGATAATAATTCTTATAAAAACTTTTGAAATAGAGCTTCACTCTAACTACCGGGCGATTGTACCATCAAATAAAAGAGCACTACTCTAAATCAGACCGGATAACTAAACCTTAAAATCTAATTTTCAGGTTTAAGTTTGTAATGAAAAATAATATATTTCTCTCTAACATTCTTAATATAAAATCATGAATAAAAACAAAATCAATTCATTTTAGAGATTTTTACCTATTTAATATTTCGCAAGCATAACAACGTTATTATTACATCATGTTTACTAAATAGCCAGCACAGTTAAATTTAACCACAGACAAATTAAATATAACATGTAAGAATAAAGCATAAAAATAACTGTAAAGAAAATAAAATCCTTACAGAACTTCGACGCTATTCCCGTTGCTGGAAAAACTCCAAGCGGAATTTGCACTCCCATTTATTGAATCAAAGAGCTAAAATATTACAAAAACATAACTAGTTCTTCCCAAAAAGGGAAGAACTCTAAATCTAAGAGAAATTAACTAAGAAAAGCTAAAAACTAAGAAAACATAAGAAAAACTAAAAAAAATCCTAAAAATATAAGAAAAGAGAGAAAAGAATGTATTTGGAGGTTTTTGAAGGTGTGATTTGAAGTGAAGGGAAGGGGGTATTTATAGGTGAGGATGGAGAGAAAAAGTAGAGAAAAAAAATGTTAAAAAAATGTAAAAACGCGGATTAGTAATTGCTGACGTCACGCGGATGAACAGTGCGCGCGGATGAACAGTTCCGCGCGCAGCTTGGGGCGGAGCTGGGCGCTGGGGCGCGGCGGCCGGGCGGCGCGGTGGCGCGACTTTCTCCTTTATGACATTTTTGTCCTTTTTGACCCATTTTGTCCAATTTTTTCATATTTGTTGACCTTTCCCCATTTATTTATTAATATATTTGTGATGTATTGCTTCCAGCATTCCTCTTTGAGTTTTTAAGCCAAAATACCTAAAAACAATAAAAATACCCGTGATTCCGAAAAAGACAAATTTATATAAATATATGATAAAACATATAAATATATATATTTTTAATCAATTAATATGCATTAAATCATGTTTATTTTAGTGCTTTTTGAGCACTCATCAATAGCAGAAAAAGAAAGGGGCTAGTTTTCATAATTTCAAAAATAACAAAACATTTGATGAATCAGACTTCCAACATCAAAGGACCATAACTTTTGACTGGGGAATCGTAACGACTATTATAATATATCAAATTGAAGCTCGTCTCGATCCATACAATAATTGTTGGCCTCGGAATGGAACCTGATTTCTGTACCCAAATTCCATCGTTTACATAACTTATCGAGGGTTTGAAGATTTTGTCGTAAATTTCCGGTTTACTTACTTTCGATTTGAATCAATAGAGCTGTAAATGAGATATTGGATCCGACAAAGGTTTCTTTATTTATTTGGTCATTAAATCTGTATTCTTCCTAAAAACCTATGGGAGCAGAAAAATAAAGGGGCTAGTTTTCATAATTTCAAAAATAACAAAACATTTGATGAATCAGACTACCAACATCAAATGACCATAACTTTTGACTGGGGTATCATAATGACTATTATAATATATCAAATCGAAGCTCGTCTCGATCCATACAATAATTGTGCGCCTCGGAATGGAACCTGTTTTCTGTACCCAAATTCCATCGTATACATAACTTATCGAGGGTTTGAAGATTTTGTCGTAAATTTCCGGTTTACTTACTTTCGATTTGAATCGATAGAGCTGTAAATGAGATATTGGATCCGAAAAAGGTTTCTTTATTTATTTGGTCAATAAATCTGTATTCTTCCTAAAAAACTATGGGAGTAGAAAAAGAAAGGGGCTAGTTTTCATAATTTCAAAAATAACAAAACATTTGGTGAATCAGACTTCCAACATCAAATGACCATAACTTTTGACTGGGTATCGTAACGACTATTATAATAAATCAAAATCGGAGCGCGTCCTGATCCATACAATAATTGTTGGCCTTGCATTGGAACCGGATTTCTGTAGCCAAATTCCATCGTTTACATAACTTATCGAGGGTTTGAAGATTTTGGCGTAAATTTCCGGTTTACTTACCTTCGATTTGCTTCAATAAGGTGTCAATGAGATATTGGTTCCGACAAATGTTTCTTTACTTATTTGGTCAATAAATCTGTATTCTTCCTAAAAAACTATGATAGCAGAAAAATAAAGGGGCTAGTTTTCATAATTTCAAAAATAACAAAACATTTGATGAATCAGACTTCAAACATCAAATGACCATAAATTTTGACTGGGGTATCGTAACGACTATTATAATATATCAAATCGGAGCTCGTCTCGATCCATACAATAATTGTTGGCCTCGGAATGGAACCTAATTTCTGTACCCAAATTCCATCGTTTACATAACTTATCGAGGGTTTGAAGATTTTGTCGTAAATTTGCGGTTTACTTACCTTCGATATGATTCAATAGAGCTGTCAATGAGATATTGGTTCCGAAAAACGTTTCTTTATTTATTTGGTCATTAAATCTGTATTCTTCCTAAAAACGTATGGGAGCAGAAAAAGAAAGGGGCTAATTTTCAAAACTTCAAAAATACGAAATATTTGATGATTAGACTTCCAACATCAAATAACCATAACTTTTAACTGAGGAATCGTAACGACTATTATAATATATCAAAATCCGAGCTCATCTCGATCCATACAATAATTGTTGGCCTAGCATTGGAACCTGATTTATGTTCCCAAATTCCATCGTTAACATAACTTATCGAGGGTTTTAAGATTTTGTCGTAAATTTCCGGTTTACTTACCTTCGATATGCTTCAATAGAGGTGTCAATGTGATATTGGTTCCGACAAAGGTTTCTTTACTTATTTGGTCAATAAATCTGTATTCTTCCTAAAAAACTATGATAGCAGAAAAAGAAAGGGGCTAGTTTTCATAATTTCAAAAATAACAAAACATTTGATGAATTAGACTTCCAACATCAAATGACCATAACTTTTGACTAGGGTATCGTAACGACTATTATAATATATCAAATCGAAGCTCGTCTCGATCCATTAAATAATTGTTGGTCTCGGAATGGAACCTGATTTTTGTACCCAAATTCCATTGTTTGCATAAGTTATCGAGGGTTTTAAGATTTATCGTAAATTTCCGGTTTACTTACCTTCGATTTGCTTCAATAGAGTTGTCAATGAGATATTGGATCCGACAAAGGGTTCTTTACATATTTGGTCAATAAATCTGTATTCTTCCTATAAAACAATGATAGCAGAAAAATAAAGGAGCTAGTTTTCATAATTTCAAAAACTAACAAAACATTTGATGAATCAGACTTCCAACATCAAATGACCATAACATTTGACTGGGGTATCGTAACGACTATTATAATATATCAAATCGGAGCTCGTCTCGATCCATACAATAATTGTTGGCCTCGGAATGGAACCTAATTTCAGTACCCAAATTCCATCGTTTACATAACTTATCGAGGGTTTTAAGATTTATCGTAAATTTGCGGTTTACTTACCTTCGATATGATTCAATAGAGCTGTCAATGAGATATTGGTTCCGACAAAGGTTTCTTTATTTATTTGGTCATTAACTCTGTATTCTTCCTAAAAACGTATGGGAGCAGAAAAAGAAAAGGGCTAGTTTTCAAAACTTCAAAAATACGAAAACATTTGATGATGAGACTTCCAACATCAAATGACCATAACTTTTAACTGGGGTATCGTAACGACTATTATAATATATCAAAATCGGAGCTCGTCTCGATCCATACAATAATTGTTGGCCTAGCATTGGAACCTGATTTATGTTCCCAAATTCCATCGTTTACATAACTTATCGAGGGTTTTAAGATTTTGTCGTAAATTTCCGGTTTACTTACCTTCGATTTGCTTCAATAGAGCTGTCAATGAGATATTGGTTCCGACAAAGGTTTCTTTATTTATTTGGTCATTAAATCTGTATTCTTCCTAAAAACGTATGGGAGCAGAAACAGAAAGGGGCTAGTTTTCAAAACTTCAAAAATACAAAAACATTTGATGAATTAGACTTTCAACATCAAATAACCATAACTTTTGACTAGGGTATCGTAACGACTATTATAATATATCAAATCTAAGCTCGTCTCGATCCATACAATAATTGTTGGCCTCGGAATGGAACCTGATTTCTGTACCCAAATTCCAACGTTTACATAACTTATCGAGGGTTTTAAGATTTATCGTAAATTTTCGGTTTACTTACCTTCGATTTGCTTCAATAGAGTTGTCCATGAGATATTGGATCCGACAAAGGTTTCTTTATTTATTTGGTCAATAAATCTGTATTCTTCCTAAAAAACTATGGGAGCAGAAAAAGAAAGGGGCTAGTTTTCATAATTTCAAAAATACGAAAACATTTGATGATCACACTTCCAACATCAAATGACCATAACTTTTAACTGGGGTATCGTAACGACTATTATAATATATCAAAATCGGAGCTCGTCTCGATCCATACAATAATTGTTGGCCTAGCATTGGAACCTGATTTATGTTCCCAAATTCCATCGTTTACATAACTTATCGAGGGTTTTAAGATTTTGTCGTAAATTTCCGGTTTACTTACCTTCGATTTGCTTCAATAGAGCTGTCAATGAGATATTGGTTCCGACAAAGGTTTCTTTATTTATTTGGTCATTAAATCTGTATTCTTCCTAAAAACGTATGGGAGCAGAAACAGAAAGGGGCTAGTTTTCAAAACTTCAAAAATACAAAAACATTTGATGAATTAGACTTTCAACATCAAATAACCATAACTTTTGACTAGGGTATCGTAACGACTATTATAATATATCAAATCTAAGCTCGTCTCGATCCATACAATAATTGTTGGCCTCGGAATGGAACCTGATTTCTGTACCCAAATTCCAACGTTTACATAACTTATCGAGGGTTTTAAGATTTATCGTAAATTTTCGGTTTACTTACCTTCGATTTGCTTCAATAGAGTTGTCCATGAGATATTGGATCCGACAAAGGTTTCTTTATTTATTTGGTCAATAAATCTGTATTCTTCCTAAAAAACTATGGGAGCAGAAAAAGAAAGGGGCTAGTTTTCATAATTTCAAAAATACGAAAACATTTGATGATCACACTTCCAACATCAAATGACCATAACTTTTAACTGGGGTATCGTAACGACTATTATAATATATCAAAATCGGAGCTCGTCTCGATCCATACAATAATTGTTGGCCTAGCATTGGAACTTGATTTCTGTTCCCAAATTCCATCGTTTACATAACTTATCGAGGGTTTTAAGATTTATCGTAAATTTTCGGTTTACTTACCTTCGATTTGCTTCAATAGAGTTGTCCATGAGATATTGGTTCCGACAAAGGTTTCTTTATTTATTTGGTCAATAAATCTGTATTCTTCCTAAAAAACTATGGGAGCAGAAAAAGAAAGGGGCTAGTTTTCATAATTTCAAAAATACGAAAACATTTGATGATCACACTTCCAACATCAAAAGACCATAACTTTTAACTCGGGTATCGTAACGACTATTATAATATATCAAAATCTAAGCTCGTCTCGATCCAATCAATAATTGTTGGCCTAGCTTTGGAATTTGATTTCTGTTTCCAAATTACATCGTTTACATAACTTATCGAGGGTTTTAAGATTTTGTCGTAAATTTCTGGTTTACTTACCTTCGATTTGCTTCAATAGAGCTGTCAATGAGATATTGGTTCCGACAAAGGTTTCTTTATTTATTTGGTCATTGAATCTGTATTCTTCCTAAAAACGTATGGGAGCAGAAACAGAAAGGGGCTAGTTTTCAAAACTTCAAAAATACGAAAACATTTGATGAATTAGACTTTCAACATAAAATGACTATAACTTTTGACTAAGGTATCGTAACGACTATTATAATATATCAAATCGAAGCTCGTCTCGATCCATACAATAATTGTTGGCCTCGGAATGGAACCTGATTTCTGTACCCAAATTCCATCGTTTACATAACTTATCGGGGGTTTTAAGATTGATCGTAAATTTTCGGTTTACTTACCTTCGATTTGCTTCAATAGAGTTGTCAATGAGATATTGGATCCGACAAAGGTTTCTTTATTTATTTGGTCAATAAATCTGTATTCTTCCTAAAAAACTATGGGAGGAGGAAAAGAAAGGGGCTAGTTTTCATAATTTCAAAAATAACAAAATATTTGATGAATCAGATTTCCAACATCAATTGACCATAACTTTTGACTGGGGTATCGTAACTACTATTATAATATATCAAATCGGAGCTCATCTCGATCCATACAATAATTGTTGGCGTCGGAATGGAACCTAATTTATGTACCTAATTTGATCGTTTACATAACTTATCGAGGGTTTGAAGATTTTGTCGTAAATTTGCGGTTTACTTACCTTCGATATGATTCAATAGTGCTGTCAATGAGATATTGGTTCCGACAAAGGTTTCTTTATTTATTTGGTCATTAAATCTGTATTCTTCCTAAAATAGTATGGGAGCAGAAAAAGAAAGGGGCTAGTTTTCAAAACTTCAAAAATACGAAAACATTTGATGATCAGACTTCCAACATCAAATGACCATAACTTTTAACTGGGGTATCGTAACGACTATTATAATATATCAAAATCGGAGCTCGTCTCGATCCATACAATAATTGTTGGCCTAGCATTGGAATCTGATTTCTGTTCCCAAACGCAATTGTTTACATAACTTATCGAGGGTTTTAAGATTTTGTCGTAAATTTCCGGTTTACTTACCTTCGATTTGCTTCAATAGAGCTGTAAATGAGATATTGGATCCGACAAAGGTTTATTTATTTATTTGGTCAATAAATCTGTATTCTTCCTAAAAATCTATGGGAGCAGAAAAAGAAAGGGGCTAGTTTTCATAATTTCAAAAATAACAAAACATTTGATGAATCAGATTTCCAACATCAATTGACCATAACTTTTGACTGGGGTATCGTAACGACTATTACAATATATCAAATCGGAGCTCGTCTCGATCCATACAATAATTGTTGGCCTCGGAATGGAACCTAATTTCTATACCCAAATTCCATCGTTTACATAACTTATCGAGGGTTTGAAGATTTTGTCGTAAATTTGCGGTTTACTTACCTTCGATATGATTCAATAGAGCTGTCAATGAGATATTGGTTCCGACAAAGGTTTATTTATTTATTTGGTCATTAAATCTGTATTCTTCCTAAAAACGTATGGGAGCAGAAAAAGAAATGGTCTAGTTTTCAAAACTTCAAAAAAACGAAAACATTTGATGAATCAGACTTCCAACATCAAATGACCATAACTTTTGAATGGGGTATCGTAACCACTATTATAATATATCAAATCGGAGCTCGTCTCGATTCATACAACAATCGTTGGCCTCGGAATGGAACCTGATTTCTATACCCAAATTCCATCGTTTACATAACTTATCGAGGGTTTGAAGATTTTGTCGTAAATTTGCGGTTTACTTACCTTCGATATGATTCAATAGAGCTGTCAATGAGATATTGGTTCCGACAAAGGTTTCTTTTTTTATTTGGTCATTAAATCTGTATTCTTCCTAAAAAAGTATGGGAGCAGAAAAAGAAAGGGGCTAGTTTTCAAAACTTGAAAAATACGAAAACATTTGATGATCAGACTTCCAACTTCAAATGACCATAACTTTTAACTGGGGTATCGTAACGAATATTATAATATATCAAAATCGGAGCTTGTCTTGATCCATAAAATAATTTTTGGCCTAGCATTGGAACCTGATTTCTGTTCCCAAATTCCATCGTTTACATAACTTATCGAGGGTTTTAAGATTTTGTCGTAAATTTCGGGTTTACTTACTTTCGATTTCAATCAATAGAGATGTAAATGAGATATTGGATCCGACAACGGTTTCTTTATTTATTTGGTCAATAAATCTGTATTCTTCCTAAAAAACTATGAGAGTAGAAAAAGAAAGGTGCTAGTTTTCATAATTTCAAAAATAACAAAACATTTGATGAATCCGACTTCCAACATCAAATGACCATAACTTTTGACTGGGGTATCGTAACGACTATTATAATATATTAGATCGAAGCTCGTCTCAATCCATACAATAATTTTTGGCCTAGCAATGGAACCTGATTTCTGTACCCAAATTCCACGGTTTACATAACTTATCGAGGGTTCGAAGATTTTGTCATAAATTTCCGGTTTACTTACTTTCGATTTAAATCAATAGAGCTGTAAATGAGATATTGGATCCGACAAAGGTTTCTTTATTTATTTGGTCATTAAATCTGTATTCTTCCTAAAAAAGTATGGGAGCAGAAAAAGAAAGAGGCTAGTTTTCAAAACATGAAAAATACGATAACATTTGATGATCAAACT
This sequence comes from Hippophae tibetana, assembly GCA_037013495.1. Taxonomy (NCBI): domain Eukaryota; kingdom Viridiplantae; phylum Streptophyta; class Magnoliopsida; order Rosales; family Elaeagnaceae; genus Hippophae; species Hippophae tibetana. The sequence goes on from CM072801.1 coordinate 83,112,428, forward strand.
TCCATCTTCAAATGACCATAACTTTTAACTGGGGTATCGTAACGACTATTATAATATATCAAAATCGGAGCTCGTCTCGATCCATAAAATAATTGTTGGCCTAGCATTGGAACCTGATTTCTGTTCCCAAATTCCATCGTTTACATAACTTATCGAGGGTTTTAAGATTTTGTCGTAAATTTCGGGTTTACTTACTTTCGATTTCAATCAATAGAGATGTAAATGAGATATTGGATCCGACAAAGGTTTCTTTATTTATTTGGTCAATAAATCTGTATTCTTCCTAAAAAACTATGAGAGTAGAAAAAGAAAGGTGCTAGTTTTCATAATTTCAAAAATAACAAAACATTTGATGAATCCGACTTCCAACATCAAATGACCATAACTTTTGACTGGGGTATCGTAACGACTATTATAATATATTAGATCGAAGCTCATCTCAATCCATACAATAATTGTTGGCCTAGCAATGGAACCTGATTTCTGTACCCAAATTCCATGGTTTACATAACTTATCGAGGGTTCGAAGATTTTGTCGTAAATTTCCGGTTAACTTACTTTCGATTTAAATCAATAGAGCTGTAAATGAGATATTGGATCCGACAAAGGTTTCTTTATTTATTTGGTCATTAAATCTGTATTCTTCCTAAAAAAGTATGGGAGCAGAAAAAGAACTGGGCTAGTTTTCATAATTTCAAAAAAAACAAAACTTTTGATGAAATAGACTTCCAACATCAAATGACCATAACTTTTGACTAGGGTATCGTAACGACTATTATAATATATCAAATCGAAGCTCGTCTCGATCCATACAATAATTGTTGGCCTCGGAATGGAACCTGATTTCTGTACCCAAATTCCATCGTTTACATAAGTTATCGAGGGTTTTAAGATTTATTGTAAATTTCCGGTTTACTTACCTACGATTTGCTTCAATAGAGTTGTCAATGAGATATTGGATCCGACAAAGGTTTCTTTACTTATTTGGTCAATAAATCTGTATTCTTCCTAAAAAACTATGATAGCAGAAAAATAAAGGGGCTAGTTTTCATAATTTCAAAAATAAGAAAACATTTGATGAACCAGACATCCAACATCAAATGACCATAACATTTGACTGGGGTATCGTAACGACTATTATAATATATCAAATCGGAGCTCGTCTCGATCCATACAATAAATGTTGGCCTCGGAATGGAACCTAATTTTCTGTACCCAAATTACATCGTTTACATAACTTAACGAGGGTTTTAAGATTTATCGTAAATTTGCGGTTTACTTACCTTCGATATGATTCAATAGAGCTGTCAATGAGATATTGGTTCCGACAAAGGTTTCTTTCTTTATTTGGTCATTAAATCTGTATTCGTCCTAAAAACGTATGGGAGCAGAAAAAGAAAAGGGTTAGTTTTCAAAACTTCAAAAATACGAAAACATTTGATGATCAGACTTCCAACATCAAATGACCATAACTTTTAACTCGGGTATCGTAACGACTATTATAATATATCAAAATCGGAGCTCGTCTCGATCCATACAATAATTGTTGGCCTAGCATTGGAACATGATTTATGTTCCCAAATTCCATCGTTTACATAACTTATCGAGGGTTTTAAGATTTTGTCGTAAATTTCCGGTTTACTTACCTTCGATTTGCTTCAATAGAGCTGTCAATGAGATATTGGTTGCGACAAAGGTTTCTTTATTTATTTGTTCATTAAATCTGTATTCTTCCTAAAAACGTATGGGAGCAGAAACAGAAAGGGGCTAGTTTTCAAAACTTCAAAAATACGAAAACATTTGATGAATTAGACTTTCAACATCAAATGACCACAACTTTTGACTAGGGTATCGTAACGACTATTATAATATATCAAATCGAAGATCGTCTCGATCCATACAATAATTGTTGGCCTTGGAATGGAACCTGATTTCTGTACCCAAATTCCATCGTTTACATAACTTATCGAGGGTTTTAATATTTATCGTAAATTTTCGGTTTACTTACCTTCGATTTGCTTCAATAGAGTTGTCAATGAGATATTGGATCCGACAAAGGTTTCTTTATTTATTTGGTCAATAAATCTGTATTCTTCCTAAAAAACTATGGGAGCAGAAAAAGAAAGGGGCTAGTTTTCATAATTTCAAAAATAACAAAACATTTGATGAATCAGATTTCCAACATCAATTGACCATAACTTTTGACTGGTGTATCGTAGAGACTATTATAATATATCAAATCGGAGCTCATCTCGATCCATACAATAATTGTTGGCCTCGGAATGGAACCTAATTTCTGTACCCAAATTCCATCGTTTACATAACTTATCGAGGGTTCGAACATTTTGTCGTAAATTTGCGGTTTACTTACCTTCGATATGATTCAATAGAGCTGTCAATGAGATATTGGTTCCGACAAAGGTTTATTTATTTATTTGGTCATTAAATCTGTATTCTTCCTAAAAACGTATGGGAGCAGAAAAAGAAAGGGGCTAGTTTTAAAAACTTCAAAAATACGAAAACATTTGATGATCAGACTTCCAACATCAAATGACCATAACTTTTAAATGCGGTATCGTAACGACTATTATAATATATCAAAATCGGAGCTCGTCTCGATCCAATCAATAATTGTTGGCCTAGCATTGGAACCTGATTTCTGTTCCCAAATTTCATCGTTTACATAACTTATAGACGGTTTTAAGATTTTGTCGTAAATTTCCGGTTTACTTACCTTCGATTTGCTTCAATAGAGTTGTCAAGGAGATCTTGGTTCCGACAAAGGTTTCTTTATTTATTTGGTCATTGAATCTGTATTCTTCCTAAAAATGTATGGGAGCAGAAACAGAAAGGGGCTAGTTTTCAAAACTTCAAAAATACGAAAACATTTGATGAATTAGACTTTCAACATCAAATGACCATAACTTTTGACTAGGGTATCGTAACGACTATTATAATATATCAAATCGAAGCTCGTCTCGATCCATACAATAATTGTTGGCCTCGGAATGGAACCTGATTTCTGTACCCAAATTCCATCGTTTACATAACTTATCGAGGGTTTTACGATTGATCGTAAATTTTTGGTTAACTTACTTTCGATTTAAATCAATAGAGCTGTAAATGAGATATTGGATCCGACAAAGGTTTCTTTATTTATTTGGTCATTAAATCTGTATTCTTCCTAAAAAAGTATGGGAGCAGAAAAAGAACTGGGCTAGTTTTCATAATTTCAAAAAAAACAAAACTTTTGATGAAATGGACTTCCAACATCAAATGACCATAACTTTTGACTAGGGTATCGTAACGACTATTATAATATATCAAATCGAAGCTCGTCTCGATCCATACAATAATTGTTGGCCTCGGAATGGAACCTGATTTCTGTACCCAAATTCCATCGTTTACATAAGTTATCGAGGGTTTTAAGATTTATTGTAAATTTCCGGTTTACTTACCTACGATTTGCTTCAATAGAGTTGTCAATGAGATATTGGATCCGACAAAGGTTTCTTTACTTATTTGGTCAATAAATCTGTATTCTTCCTAAAAAACTATGATAGCAGAAAAATAAAGGGGCTAGTTTTCATAATTTCAAAAATAAGAAAACATTTGATGAACCAGACATCCAACATCAAATGACCATAACATTTGACTGGGGAATCGTAACGACTATTATAATATATCAAATCGGAGCTCGTCTCGATCCATACAATAAATGTTGGCCTCGGAATGGAACCTAATTTTCTGTACCCAAATTTCATCGTTTACATAACTTAACGAGGGTTTTAAGATTTATCGTAAATTTGCGGTTTACTTACCTTCGATATGATTCAATAGAGCTGTCAATGAGATATTGGTTCCGACAAAGGTTTCTTTCTTTATTTGGTCATTAAATCTGTATTCGTCCTAAAAACGTATGGGAGCAGAAAAAGAAAAGGGTTAGTTTTCAAAACTTCAAAAATACGAAAACATTTGATGATCAGACTTCCAACATCAAATGACCATAACTTTTAACTCGGGTATCGTAACGACTATTATAATATATCAAAATCGGAGCTCGTCTCGATCCATACAATAATTGTTGGCCTAGCATTGGAACATGATTTATGTTCCCAAATTCCATCGTTTACATAACTTATCGAGGGTTTTAAGATTTTGTCGTAAATTTCCGGTTTACTTACCTTCGATTTGCTTCAATAGAGCTGTCAATGAGATATTGGTTGCGACAAAGGTTTCTTTATTTATTTGTTCATTAAATCTGTATTCTTCCTAAAAACGTATGGGAGCAGAAACAGAAAGGGGCTAGTTTTCAAAACTTCAAAAATACGAAAACATTTGATGAATTAGACTTTCAACATCAAATGACCACAACTTTTGACTAGGGTATCGTAACGACTATTATAATATATCAAATCGAAGATCGTCTCGATCCATACAATAATTGTTGGCCTTGGAATGGAACCTGATTTCTGTACCCAAATTCCATCGTTTACATAACTTATCGAGGGTTTTAATATTTATCGTAAATTTTCGGTTTACTTACCTTCGATTTGCTTCAATAGAGTTGTCAATGAGATATTGGATCCGACAAAGGTTTCTTTATTTATTTGGTCAATAAATCTGTATTCTTCCTAAAAAACTATGGGAGCAGAAAAAGAAAGGGGCTAGTTTTCATAATTTCAAAAATAACAAAACATTTGATGAATCAGATTTCCAACATCAATTGACCATAACTTTTGACTGGTGTATCGTAGAGACTATTATAATATATCAAATCGGAGCTCATCTCGATCCATACAATAATTGTTGGCCTCGGAATGGAACCTAATTTCTGTACCCAAATTCCATCGTTTACATAACTTATCGAGGGTTCGAACATTTTGTCGTAAATTTGCGGTTTACTTACCTTCGATATGATTCAATAGAGCTGTCAATGAGATATTGGTTCCGACAAAGGTTTCTTTATTTATTTGGTCATTAAATCTGTATTCTTCCTAAAAACGTATGGGAGCAGAAAAAGAAAGGGGCTAGTTTTAAAAACTTCAAAAATACGAAAACATTTGATGATCAGACTTCCAACATCAAATGACCATAACTTTTAAATGCGGTATCGTAACGACTATTATAATATATCAAAATCGGAGCTCGTCTCCATCCAATCAATAATTGTTGGCCTAGCATTGGAACCTGATTTCTGTTCCCAAATTTCATCGTTTACATAACTTATAGACGGTTTTAAGATTTTGTCGTAAATTTCCGGTTTACTTACCTTCGATTTGCTTCAATAGAGTTGTCAAGGAGATCTTGGTTCCGACAAAGGTTTCTTTATTTATTTGGTCATTGAATCTGTATTCTTCCTAAAAATGTATGGGAGCAGAAACAGAAAGGGGCTAGTTTTCAAAACTTCAAAAATACGAAAACATTTGATGAATTAGACTTTCAACATCAAATGACCATAACTTTTGACTAGGGTATCGTAACGACTATTATAATATATCAAATCGAAGCTCGTCTCGATCCATACAATAATTGTTGGCCTCGGAATGGAACCTGATTTCTGTACCCAAATTCCATCGTTTACATAACTTATCGAGGGTTTTACGATTGATCGTAAATTTTTGGTTTACTTACCTTCGATTTGCTTCAATAGAGTTGTCAATGAGATATTGGATCCGACAAAGGTTTCTTTATTTATTTGGTCATTAAATCTGTATTCTTCCTAAAAAACTATGGGAGGAGAAACAGAAAGGGGCTAGTTTTCAAAACTTCAAAAATACGAAAACATTTGATGAATTAGACTTGCAACATCAAATGACCATAACTTTTGACTAGGGTATCGTAACGACTATTATAATATATGAAATCTAAGCTCGTCTCGATCCATACAATAATTGTTGGCCTCGGAATGGAACCTGATTTCTGTATCCAAATTCCATCGTTTTCATAACTTATCGAGGGTTTTAAGATTTATCGTAAATTTTCGGTTTACTTACCTTCGATTTGCTTCAATAGAGTTGTCAATGAGATATTGGATCCGACAAAGGTTTCTTTATTTATTTGGTCAATAAAGCTGTATTCTTCCTAAAAAAATATGGGAGCAGAAAAAGAAAGGGGCGAGTTTTCATAATTTCAAAAATAACAAAACATTTGATGAATCAGATTTCCAACATCAATTGACCATAACTTTTGACTGGTGTATCGTAGAGACTATTATAATATATCAAATCGGAGCTCATCTCGATCCATACAATAATTGTTGGCCTCGGAATGGAACCTAATTTCTGTACCCAAATTCCATCGTTTACATAACTTATCGAGGGTTCGAACATTTTGTCGTAAATTTGCGGTTTACTTACCTTCGATATGATTCAATAGAGCTGTCAATGAGATATTGGTTCCGACAAAGGTTTCTTTATTTATTTGGTCATTAAATCTGTATTCTTCCTAAAAACGTATGGGAGCAGAAAAAGAAAGGGGCTAGTTTTAAAAACTTCAAAAATACGAAAACATTTGATGATCAGACTTCCAACATCAAATGACCATAACTTTTAACTGCGGTATCGTAACGACTATTATAATATATCAAAATCGGAGCTCGTCTCGATCCAATCAATAATTATTGGCCTAGCATTATAACCTGATTTCTATTCCCAAATTTCATCGTTTACATAACTTATCGAGGGTTTTAAGATTTTGTCGTAAATTTCCGGTTTACTTACCTTCGATTTGCTTCAATAGAGCTGTCAAGGAGATCTTGGTTCCGACAAAGGTTTCTTTATTTATTTGGTCATTGAATCTGTATTCTTCCTAAAAACGTATGGGAGCAGAAACAGAAAGGGGCTAGTTTTCAAAACTTCAAAAATACGAAAACATTTGATGAATTAGACTTTCAACATCAAATGACCATAACTTTTGACTAGGGTATCGTAACGACTATTATAATATATCAAATCGAAGCTCGTCTCGATCCATACAATAATTGTTGGCCTCGGAATGGAACCTGATTTCTGTACCCAAATTCCATCGTTTACATAACTTATCGAGGGTTTTAAGATTGATCGTAAATTTTTGGTTTACTTACCTTCGATTTGCTTCAATAGAGTTGTCAATGAGATATTGGATCCGACAAAGGTTTCTTTATTTATTTGGTCAATAAATCTGTATTCTTCCTAAAAAACTATGGGAGCAGAAAAAGAAAGGGGTTAGTTTTCCTAATTTCAAAAATAAAAAAACATTTGATGAATCACACTTCCAACATCAAATGACCATAACTTTTGACTAGGGTATCGTAACGACTATTATAATATATCAAATCGGAGCTCGTCTCGATCCATACAATAATTGTCAGCCTCAAAATGGAACCTGATTCCTGTACCCAAATTCCATCGTTTACATAACTTATCGAGGGTTTTAAGATTTTAATATTAAATTTCCGGTTTACTTACCTTCGATTTGCTTCGATAGAGCTGTCAATGAGATATTGGTTCCGACAAAGGTTTCTTTATTTATTTGGTCATTAAATCTGTATTCTTCCTAAAAAACTATGGGAGGAGAAACAGAAAGGGGCTAGTTTTCAAAACTTCAAAAATACGAAAACATTTGATGAATTAGACTTTCAACATCAAATGACTATAACTTTTGACTAGGGTATCGTAACGACTATTATAATATATCAAATCTAAGCTCGTCTCGATCCATACAATAATTGTTGGCCTCGGAATGGAACCTGATTTCTGTATCCAAATTCCATCGTTTACATAACTTATCGAGGGTTTTAAGATTTATCGTAAATTTTCGGTTTACTTACCTTCGATTTGCTTCAATAGAGTTGTCAATGAGATATTGGATCCGACAAAGGTTTCTTTATTTATTTGGTGAATAAAGCTGTATTCTTCCTAAAAAAATATGGGAGCAGAAAAAGAAAGGGGCTAGTTTTCATAATTTCAAAAATAACAAAACATTTGATGAATCAGATTTCCAACATCTATTGACCATAACTTTTGACTGGGTTATCGTAACGACTATTACAATATATCAAATCGGAGCTCGTCTCGATCCATACAATAATTGTTGGCCTTGGAATGGAACCTAATTTCTGTACCCAAATTCCATCGTTTACATAACTTATCGAGGGTTTGAAGATTTTGTTGTAAATTTGCGGTTTACTTACCTTCGATATGATTCAATAGAGCTGTCAATGAGATATTGGTTCCGACAAAGGTTTCTTTATTTATTTGGTCATTAAATCTGTATTCTTCCTAAAAATGTATGGGAGCAGAAAAAGAAAGGGGCTAGTTTTAAAAACTTCAAAAATACGAAAACATTTGATGATCAGACTTCCAACATCAAATGACCATAACTTTTAACTCGGGTATCGTAACGACTATTATAATATATCAAAATCTAAGCTCGTCTCGATCCAATCAATAATAGTTGGTCTAGCATTGGAACCTGATTTCTGTTCCCAAATTTCATCGTTTACATAACTTATCGAGGGTTTTAAGATTTTGTCGTAAATTTTCGGTTTACTTACCTTCGATTTGCTTCAATAGAGCTGTCAATGAGATATTGGTTCCGACAAAGGTTTCTTAATTTATTTGGTCATTGAATCTGTATTCTTCCTAAAAACGTATGGGAGCAGAAACAGAAAGGGGCTAGTTTTCAAAACTTCAAAAATACGAAAACATTTGATGAATTAGACATTCAACATCAAATGACCATAACTTTTGACTAGGGTATCGTAACGACTATTATAATATATCAAATCGGAGCTCGTCTCGATCCATACAATAATTTTCGGCCTCAAAATGGAACCTGATTCCTGTACCCAAATTCCATCGTTTACATAACTTATCGAGGGTTTTAAGATTTTAATATTAAATTTCCGGTTTACTTACCTTCGATTTGCTTCGATAGAGCTGTCAATGAGATATTGGTTCCGACAAAGGTTTCTTTATTTATTTGGTCATTAAATCTGTATTCTTCCTAAAAAACTATGGGAGGAGAAACAGAAAGGGGCTAGTTTTCAAAACTTCAAAAATACGAAAACATTTGATGAATTAGACTTTCAACATCAAATGACTATAACTTTTGACTAGGGTATCGTAACGACTATTATAATATATCAAATCTAAGCTCGTCTCGATCCATACAATAATTGTTGGCCTCGGAATGGAACCTGATTTCTGTATCCAAATTCCATCGTTTACATAACTTATCGAGGGTTTTAAGATTTATCGTAAATTTTCGGTTTACTTACCTTCGATTTGCTTCAATAGAGTTGTCAATGAGATATTGGATCCGACAAAGGTTTCTTTATTTATTTGGTGAATAAAGCTGTATTCTTCCTAAAAAAATATGGGAGCAGAAAAAGAAAGGGGCTAGTTTTCATAATTTCAAAAATAACAAAACATTTGATGAATCAGATTTCCAACATCTATTGACCATAACTTTTGACTGGGTTATCGTAACGACTATTACAATATATCAAATCGGAGCTCGTCTCGATCCATACAATAATTGTTGGCCTTGGAATGGAACCTAATTTCTGTACCCAAATTCCATCGTTTACATAACTTATCGAGGGTTTGAAGATTTTGTTGTAAATTTGCGGTTTACTTACCTTCGATATGATTCAATAGAGCTGTCAATGAGATATTGGTTCCGACAAAGGTTTCTTTATTTATTTGGTCATTAAATCTGTATTCTTCCTAAAAATGTATGGGAGCAGAAAAAGAAAGGGGCTAGTTTTAAAAACTTCAAAAATACGAAAACATTTGATGATCAGACTTCCAACATCAAATGACCATAACTTTTAACTCGGGTATCGTAACGACTATTATAATATATCAAAATCTAAGCTCGTCTCGATCCAATCAATAATAGTTGGTCTAGCATTGGAACCTGATTTCTGTTCCCAAATTTCATCGTTTACATAACTTATCGAGGGTTTTAAGATTTTGTCGTAAATTTTCGGTTTACTTACCTTCGATTTGCTTCAATAGAGCTGTCAATGAGATATTGGTTCCGACAAAGGTTTCTTAATTTATTTGGTCATTGAATCTGTATTCTTCCTAAAAACGTATGGGAGCAGAAACAGAAAGGGGCTAGTTTTCAAAACTTCAAAAATACGAAAACATTTGATGAATTAGACATTCAACATCAAATGACCATAACTTTTGACTAGGGTATCGTAACGACTATTATAATATATCAAATCGGAGCTCGTCTCGATCCATACAATAATTTTCGGCCTCAAAATGGAACCTGATTCCTGTACCCAAATTCCATCGTTTACATAACTTATCGAGGGTTTTAAGATTTTAATATTAAATTTCCGGTTTACTTACCTTCGATTTGCTTCGATAGAGCTGTCAATGAGATATTGGTTCCGACAAAGGTTTCTTTATTTATTTGGTCATTAAATCTGTATTCTTCCTAAAAAACTATGGGAGGAGAAACAGAAAGGGGCTAGTTTTCAAAACTTCAAAAATACGAAAACATTTGATGAATTAGACTTTCAACATCAAATGACCATAACTTTTGACTAGGGTATCGTAACGACTATTATAATATATCAAATCTAAGCTCGTCTCGATCCATACAATAATTGTTGGCCTCGGAATGGAACCTGATTTCTGTATCCAAATTCCATCGTTTACATAACTTATCGAGGGTTTTAAGATTTATCGTAAATTTTCGGTTTACTTACCTTCGATTTGCTTCAATAGAGTTGTCAATGAGATATTGGATTCGACAAAGGTTTCTTTATTTATTTGGTCAATAAAGCTGTATTCTTCCTAAAAAATAATGGGAGCAGAAAAAGAAAGGGGCTAGTTTTCATAATTTCAAAAATAACAAAACATTTGATGAATCAGATTTCCAACAACTATTGACCATAACTTTTGACTGAGTTATCGTAACGACTATTACAATATATCAAATCGGAGCTCGTCTCGATCAATACAATAATTGTTGGCCTCGGAATGGAACGTAATTTCTGTACCCAAATTCCATCGTTTACATAACTTATCGAGGGTTTGAAGATTTTGTCGTAAATTTGCGGTTTACTTACCATCGATATGATTCAATAGAGCTGTCAATGAGATATTGGTTCCGACAAAGGTTTCTTTATTTATTTGGTCATTAAATCTGTATTCTTCCTAAAAACGTATGGGAGTAGAAAAAGAAAGGGGCTAGTTTTAAAAACTTCAAAAATACGAAAACGTTTGATGATCAGACTTCCAACATCAAATGACCATAACTTTTAACTCGGGTATCGTAACGACTATTATAATATATCAAAATCTAAGCTCGTCTCGATCCAATCAATAATTGTTGGCCTAGCATTGGAACCTGATTTCTGTTCCCAAATTTCATCGTTTACATAACTTATCGAGGGTTTTAAAATTTTGTCGTAAATTTCCGGTTTACTTACCTTCGATTTGCTTCAATAGAGCTGTCAATGAGATATTGGTTCCGACAAAGGTTTCTTTATTTATTTGGTCATTGAATCTGTATTCTTCCTAAAAACGTATGGGAGCAGAAACATAAAGGGGCTAGTTTTCAAAACTTCAAAAATACGAAAACATTTGATGAATTAGACTTTCAACATCAAATGACTATAACTTTTGACTAGGGTAACGTAACGACTATTATAATATATCAAATCGAAGCTCGTCTCGATCCATACAATAATTGTTGGCCTCGGAATGGAACCTGATTTCTGTACCCAAATTCCATCGTTTACATAACTTATCGAGGGTTTTAAGATTGATCGTAAAGTTTCGGTTTACTTACCTTCGATTTGCTTCAATAGAGTTGTAAATGAGATATTGGATCTGACAAATGTTTCTTTATTTATTTGCTCAATAAATCTGTATTCTTCCTAAAAAAATATGGGAGCAGAAAAAGAAAGGGGCTAGTTTTCATAATTTCAAAAATAACAAAACATTTGATGAATCAGATTTCCAACATCAACTGACCATAACTTTTGACTGGGGTATCGTAACTACTATTATAATATATCAAATCGGAGCTCGTCTCGATCCATACAATAACTGTTGCCGTCGGAATGGAACCTAATTTATGTACCTAATTTCCATCATTTACATAATTTATCGAGGGTTTTAAGATTTTGTTGTAAATTTCCGGTTTACTTACCTTCGATATGCTTCAATGGAGCTGTCAATGAGATATTGGTTCCGACAAAGGTTTCTTTACTTATTTGGTCAATAAATCTGTATTCTTCCTAAAAAACTATGATAGCAGAAAAAGAAAGGGGCTAGTTTTCATAATTTCAAAAAAAACAAAACTTTTGATGAAATAGACTTCCAACATCAAATGACCATAACATTTGACTGGGGTATCGTAACGACTATTATAATATATCAAATCGGAGCTCGTCTCGATCCATATAATAATTGTTGGCCTCGGAATGGAACCTAATTTTCTGTACCCAAATTTCATCGTTTACATAACTTAACGAGGGTTTTAAGATTTATCGTAAATTTGCGGTTTACTTACCTTCGATATGATTCAATAGAGCTGTCAATGAGATATTGGTTCCGACAAAGGTTTCTTTCTTTATTTGGTCATTAAATCTGTATTCGTCCTAAAAACGTATGGGAGCAGAAAAAGAAAAGGGTTAGTTTTCAAAACTTCAAAAATACGAAAACATTTGATGATCAGACTTCCAACATCAAATGACCATAACTTTTAACTCGGGTATCGTAACGACTATTATAATATATCAAAATCGGAGCTCGTCTCGATCCATACAATAATTGTTGGCCTAGCATTGGAACCTGATTTCTGTTCCCAAATTTCATCGTTTACATAACTTATCGAGGGTTTTAAGATTTTGTCGTAAATTTCCGGTTTACTTACCTTCGATTTGCTTCAATAGAGCTGTCAATGAGATATTGGTTGCTACAAAGGTTTCTTTATTTATTTGTTCATTAAATCTGTATTCTTCCTAAAAACGTATGGGAGCAGAAACAGAAAGGGGCTAGTTTTCAAAACTTCAAAAATACGAAAACATTTGATGAATTAGACATTCAACATCAAATGACCATAACTTTTGACTAGGGTATCGTAACGACTATTATAATATATCAAATCGGAGCTCGTCTCGATCCATACAATAATTTTCGGCCTCAAAATGGAACCTGATTCCTGTACCCAAATTCCATCGTTTACATAACTTATCGAGGGTTTTAAGATTTTAATATTAAATTTCCGGTTTACTTACCTTCGATTTGCTTCGATAGAGCTGTCAATGAGATATTGGTTCCGACAAAGGTTTCTTTATTTATTTGGTCATTAAATCTATATTCTTCCTAAAAAACTATGGGAGGAGAAACAGAAAGGGGCTAGTTTTCAAAACTTCAAAAATACGAAAACATTTGATGAATTAGACTTTCAACATCAAATGACCATAACTTTTGACTAGGGTATCGTAACGACTATTATAATATATCAAATCTAAGCTCGTCTCGATCCATACAATAATTGTTGGCCTCGGAATGGAACCTGATTTCTGTATCCAAATTCCATCGTTTACATAACTTATCGAGGGTTTTAAGATTTATCGTAAATTTTCGGTTTACTTACCTTCGATTTGCTTCAATAGAGTTGTCAATGAGATATTGGATTCGACAAAGGTTTCTTTATTTATTTGGTCAATAAAGCTGTATTCTTCCTAAAAAATAATGGGAGGAGAAAAAGAAAGGGGCTAGTTTTCATAATTTCAAAAATAACAAAACATTTGATGAATCAGATTTCCAACATCTATTGACCATAACTTTTGACTGGGTTATCGTAACGACTATTACAATATATCAAATCGGAGCTCGTCTCGATCCATACAATAATTGTTGGCCTCGGAATGGAACGTAATTTCTGTACCCAAATTCCATCGTTTACATAACTTATCGAGGGTTTGAAGATTTTGTCGTAAATTTGCGGTTTACTTACCTTCGATATGATTCAATAGAGCTGTCAATGAGATATTGGTTCCGACAAAGGTTTCTTTATTTATTTGGTCATTAAATCTGTATTCTTCCTAAAAACGTATGGGAGGAGAAAAAGAAAGGGGCTAGTTTTAAAAACTTCAAAAATACGAAAACGTTTGATGATCAGACTTCCAACATCAAATGACCATAACTTTTAACTCGGGTATCGTAACGACTATTATAATATATCAAAATCTAAGCTCGTCTCGATCCAATCAATAATTGTTGGCCTAGCATTGGAACCTGATTTCTGTTCCCAAATTTCATCGTTTACATAACTTATCGAGGGTTTTAAGATTTTGTCGTAAATTTCCGGTTTACTTACCTTCGATTTGCTTCAATAGAGCTGTCAATGAGATATTGGTTCCGACAAAGGTTTCTTTATTTATTTGGTCATTGAATCTGTATTCTTCCTAAAAACGTATGGGAGCAGAAACAGAAAGGGGCTAGTTTTCAAAACTTCAAAAATACGAAAACATTTGATGAATTAGACTTTCAACATCAAATGACTATAACTTTTGACTAGGGTAACGTAACGACTATTATAATATATCAAATCGAAGCTCGTCTCGATCCATACAATAATTGTTGGCCTCGGAATGGAACCTGATTTCTGTACCCAAATTCCATCGTTTACATAACTTATCGAGGGTTTTAAGATTGATCGTAAAGTTTCGGTTTACTTACCTTCGATTTGCTTCAATAGAGTTGTAAATGAGATATTGGATCTGACAAAGGTTTCTTTATTTATTTGCTCAATAAATCTGTATTCTTCCTAAAAAACTATGGGAGGAGGAAAATAAAGGGGCTAGTTTTCATAATTTCAAAAATAACAAAACATTTGATGAATCAGATTTCCAACATCAATTGACCATAACTTTTGACTGGGGTATCGTAACTACTATTATAATATATCAAATCGGAGCTCGTCTCGATCCATACAATAACTGTTGCCGTCAGAATGGAACCTAATTTATGTACCTAATTTCCATCGTTTACATAATTTATCGAGGGTTTTAAGATTTTGTTGTAAATTTCCGGTTTACTTACCTTCGATATGCTTCAATGGAGCTGTCAATGAGATATTGGTTCCGACAAAGGTTTCTTTACTTATTTGGTCAATAAATCTGTATTCTTCCTAAAAAACTATGATAGCAGAAAAAGAAAGGGGCTAGTTTTCATAATTTCAAAAAAAACAAAACTTTTGATGAAATAGACTTCCAACATCAAATGACCATAACATTTGACTGGGGTATCGTAACGACTATTATAATATATCAAATCGGAGCTCGTCTCGATCCATATAATAATTGTTGGCCTCGGAATGGAACCTAATTTTCTGTACCCAAATTTCATCGTTTACATAACTTAACGAGGGTTTTAAGATTTATCGTAAATTTGCGGTTTACTTACCTTCGATATGATTCAATAGAGCTGTCAATGAGATATTGGTTCCGACAAAGGTTTCTTTCTTTATTTGGTCATTAAATCTGTATTCGTCCTAAAAACGTATGGGAGCAGAAAAAGAAAAGGGTTAGTTTTCAAAACTTCAAAAATACGAAAACATTTGATGATCAGACTTCCAACATCAAATGACCATAACTTTTAACTCGGGTATCGTAACGACTATTATAATATATCAAAATCGGAGCTCGTCTCGATCCATACAATAATTGTTGGCCTAGCATTGGAACCTGATTTATGTTCCCAAATTCCATCGTTTACATAACTTATCGAGGGTTTTAAGATTTTGTCGTAAATTTCCGGTTTACTTACCTTCGATTTGCTTCAATAGAGCTGTCAATGAGATATTGGTTGCGACAAAGGTTTCTTTATTTATTTGTTAATTAAATCTGTATTCTTCCTAAAAACGAATGGGAGCAGAAACAGAAAGGGGCTAGTTTTCAAAACTTCAAAAATACGAAAACATTGGATGAATTAGACTTTCAACATCAAATGACCACAACTTTTGACTAGGGTATCGTAACGACTATTATAATATATCAAATCGAAGATCGTCTCGATCCATACAATAATTGTTGGCCTTGGAATGGAACCTGATTTCTGTACCCAAATTCCATCGTTTACATAATTTATCGAGGGTTTTAATATTTATCGTAAATTTTCGGTTTACTTACCTTCGATTTGCTTCAATAGAGTTGTCAATGAGATATTGGATCCGACAAAGGTTTCTTTATTTATTTGGTCAATAAATCTGTATTCTTCCTAAAAAAATATGGGAGCAGAAAAAGAAAGGGGCTAGTTTTCATAATTTCAAAAATAACAAAACATTTGATGAATCAGATTTCCAACATCAATTGACCATAACTTTTGACTGGTGTATCGTAGAGACTATTATAATATATCAAATTGGAGCTCATCTCGATTCATACAATAATTGTTGCCCTGGAATGGAACCTAATTTTTGTACCCAAATTCCATCGTTTACATAACTTGTCGAGGGTTTGAACATTTTGTCGTAAATTTGCGGTTTACTTACCTTCGATATGATTCAATAGAGCTGTCAATGAGATATTGGTTCCGACAAAGGTTTCTTTATTTATTTGGTCATTAAATCTGTATTCTTCCTAAAAACGTATGGGAGCAGAAAAAGAAAGGGGCTAGTTTTAAAAACTTCAAAAATACGAAAACATTTGATGATCAGACTTCCAACATCAAATGACCATAACTTTTAACTCGGGTATCGTAACGACTATTATAATATATCAAAATCGGAGCTCGTCTCGATCCATACAATAATTGTTGGCCTAGCATTGGAACCTGATTTATGTTCCCAAA
This sequence comes from Hippophae tibetana, assembly GCA_037013495.1. Classification (NCBI taxonomy): domain Eukaryota; kingdom Viridiplantae; phylum Streptophyta; class Magnoliopsida; order Rosales; family Elaeagnaceae; genus Hippophae; species Hippophae tibetana. The sequence continues at coordinate 83,129,245 of CM072801.1, forward strand.
TTCCATCGTTTACATAACTTATCGAGGGTTTTAAGATTTTGTCGTAAATTTCCGGTTTACTTACCTTCGATTTGCTTCAATAGAGCTGTCAATGAGATATTGGTTGCGACAAAGGTTTCTTTATTTATTTGTTCATTAAATCTGTATTCTTCCTAAAAACGTATGGGAGCAGAAACAGAAAGGGGCTAGTTTTCATAATTTCAAAAAAAACAAAACTTTTGATGAAATAGACTTCCAACATCAAATGACCATAACTTTTGACTAGGGTATCGTAACGACTATTATAATATATCAAATCGAAGCTCGTCTCGATCCATACAATAATTGTTGGCCTCGGAATGGAACCTGATTTCTGTACCCAAATTCCATCGTTTACATATGTTATCGAGGGTTTTAAGATTTATTGTAAATTTCCGGTTTACTTACCTTCGATTTGCTTCAATAGAGTTGTCAATGAGATATTGGATCCGACAAAGGTTTCTTTACTTATTTGGTCAATAAATCTGTATTCTTCCTAAAAAACTATGATAGCAGAAAAATAAAGGTGCTAGTTTTCATAATTTAAAAAATAAGAAAACATTTGATGAATCAGACTTCCAACATCAAATGACCATAACATTTGACTGGGGTATCGTAACGACTATTATAATATATCAAATCGGAGCTCGTCTCGATCCATACAATAATTGTTGGCATCGGAATGGAACCTAATTTTCTGTACCCAAATTTCATCGTTTACATAACTTAACGAGGGTTTTAAGATTTATCGTAAATTTGCGGTTTACTTACCTTCGATATGATTCAATAGAGCTGTCAATGAGATATTGGTTCCGACAAAGGTTTCTTTCTTTATTTGGTCATTAAATCTGTATTCGTCCTAAAAACGTATGGGAGCAGAAAAAGAAAAGGGTTAGTTTTCAAAACTTCAAAAATACGAAAACATTTGATGATCAGACTTCCAACATCAAATGACCATAACTTTTAACTCGGGTATCGTAACGACTATTATAATATATCAAAATCGGAGCTCGTCTCGATCCATACAATAATTGTTGGCCTCGGAATGGAACCTGATTTATGTTCCCAAATTCCATCGTTTACATAACTTATCGAGGGTTTTAAGATTTTGTCGTAAATTTCCGGTTTACTTACCTTCGATTTGCTTCAATAGAGCTATCAATGAGATATTGGTTGCAACAAAGGTTTCTATATTTATTTGTTCATTAAATCTGTATTCTTCCTAAAAACGTATGGGAGCAGAAACAGAAAGGGGCTAGTTTTCAAAACTTCAAAAATACGAAAACATTTGATGAATTAGACTTTCAACATCAAATGACCATAACTTTTGACTAGGGTATCGTAACGACTATTATAATATATGAAATCTAAGCTCGTCTCGATCCATACAATAATTGTTGGCCTCGGAATGGAACCTGATTTCTGTATCCAAATTCCATCGTTTACATAACTTATCGAGGGTTTTAAGATTTATCGTAAATTTTCGGTTTACTTACCTTCGATTTGCTTCAATAGAGTTGTCAATGAGATATTGGATCCGACAAAGGTTTCTTTATTTATTTGGTCAATAAAGCTGTATTCTTCCTAAAAAAATATGGGAGCAGAAAAAGAAAGGGGCTAGTTTTCATAATTTCAAAAATAACAAAACATTTGATGAATCAGATTTCCAACATCAATTGACCATAACTTTTGACTGGGGTATCGTAACGACTATTACAATATATCAAATCGGAGCTCGTCTCGATCCATACAATAATTGTTGGCCTCGGAATGGAACCTAATTTCTGTACCGAAATTCCACCGTTTACATAACTTATCGAGGGTTTGAAGATTTTGTCGTAAATTTGCGGTTTACTTACCTTCAATATGATTCAATAGAGCTGTCAATGAGATATTGGTTCCGACAAAGGTTTATTTATTTATTTGGTCATTAAATCTGTATTCTTCCTAAAAACGTATGGGAGGAGAAAAAGAAAGGGGCTAGTTTTAAAAACATCAAAAATACGAAAACATTTGATGATCAGACTTCCAACATCAAATGACCATAACTTTTAACTGAAGTATCGTAACGACTATTATAATATATCAAAATCGGAGCTCGTCTCGATCCAATCAATAATTGTTGGCCTAGCATTGGAACCTGATTTCTGTTCCCAAATTTCATCGTTTACATAACTTATAGACGGTTTTAAGATTTTGTCGTAAATTTCCGGTTTACTTACCTTCGATTTGCTTCAATAGAGCTGTCAAGGAGATCTTGGTTCCGACAAAGGTTTCTTTATTTATTTGGTCATTGAATCTGTATTCTTCCTAAAAATGTATGGGAGCAGAAACAGAAAGGGGCTAGTTTTCAAAACTTCAAAAATACGAAAACATTTGATGAATTAGACTTTCAACATCAAATGACCATAACTTTTGACTAGGGTATCGTAACGACTATTATAATATATCAAATCGAAGCTCGTCTCGATCCATACAATAATTGTTGGCCTCGGAATGGAACTTGATTTCTGTACCCAAATTCCATCGTTTACATATGTTATCGAGGGTTTTAAGATTTATTGTAAATTTCCGGTTTACTTACCTTCGATATGCTTCAATGGAGCTGTCAATGAGATATTGGTTCCGACAAAGGTTTCTTTACTTATTTGGTCAATAAATCTGTATTCTTCCTAAAAAACTATGATAGCAGAAAAAGAAAGGGGCTAGTTTTCATAATTTCAAAAAAAACAAAACTTTTGATGAAATAGACTTCCAACATCAAATGACCATAACATTTGACTGGGGTATCGTAACGACTATTATAATATATCAAATCGGAGCTCGTCTCGATCCATATAATAATTGTTGGCCTCGGAATGGAACCTAATTTTCTGTACCCAAATTTCATCGTTTACATAACTTAACGAGGGTTTTAAGATTTATCGTAAATTTGCGGTTTACTTACCTTCGATATGATTCAATAGAGCTGTCAATGAGATATTGGTTCCGACAAAGGTTTCTTTCTTTATTTGGTCATTAAATCTGTATTCGTCCTAAAAACGTATGGGAGCAGAAAAAGAAAAGGGTTAGTTTTCAAAACTTCAAAAATACGAAAACATTTGATGATCAGACTTCCAACATCAAATGACCATAACTTTTAACTCGGGTATCGTAACGACTATTATAATATATCAAAATCGGAGCTCGTCTCGATCCATACAATAATTGTTGGCCTAGCATTGGAACCTGATTTATGTTCCCAAATTCCATCGTTTACATAACTTATCGAGGGTTTTAAGATTTTGTCGTAAATTTCCGGTTTACTTACCTTCGATTTGCTTCAATAGAGCTGTCAATGAGATATTGGTTGCGACAAAGGTTTCTTTATTTATTTGTTAATTAAATCTGTATTCTTCCTAAAAACGAATGGGAGCAGAAACAGAAAGGGGCTAGTTTTCAAAACTTCAAAAATACGAAAACATTGGATGAATTAGACTTTCAACATCAAATGACCACAACTTTTGACTAGGGTATCGTAACGACTATTATAATATATCAAATCGAAGATCGTCTCGATCCATACAATAATTGTTGGCCTTGGAATGGAACCTGATTTCTGTACCCAAATTCCATCGTTTACATAATTTATCGAGGGTTTTAATATTTATCGTAAATTTTCGGTTTACTTACCTTCGATTTGCTTCAATAGAGTTGTCAATGAGATATTGGATCCGACAAAGGTTTCTTTATTTATTTGGTCAATAAATCTGTATTCTTCCTAAAAAAATATGGGAGCAGAAAAAGAAAGGGGCTAGTTTTCATAATTTCAAAAATAACAAAACATTTGATGAATCAGATTTCCAACATCAATTGACCATAACTTTTGACTGGTGTATCGTAGAGACTATTATAATATATCAAATTGGAGCTCATCTCGATTCATACAATAATTGTTGCCCTGGAATGGAACCTAATTTTTGTACCCAAATTCCATCGTTTACATAACTTGTCGAGGGTTTGAACATTTTGTCGTAAATTTGCGGTTTACTTACCTTCGATATGATTCAATAGAGCTGTCAATGAGATATTGGTTCCGACAAAGGTTTCTTTATTTATTTGGTCATTAAATCTGTATTCTTCCTAAAAACGTATGGGAGCAGAAAAAGAAAGGGGCTAGTTTTAAAAACTTCAAAAATACGAAAACATTTGATGATCAGACTTCCAACATCAAATGACCATAACTTTTAACTCGGGTATCGTAACGACTATTATAATATATCAAAATCGGAGCTCGTCTCGATCCATACAATAATTGTTGGCCTAGCATTGGAACCTGATTTATGTTCCCAAATTCCATCGTTTACATAACTTATCGAGGGTTTTAAGATTTTGTCGTAAATTTCCGGTTTACTTACCTTCGATTTGCTTCAATAGAGCTGTCAATGAGATATTGGTTGCGACAAAGGTTTCTTTATTTATTTGTTCATTAAATCTGTATTCTTCCTAAAAACGTATGGGAGCAGAAACAGAAAGGGGCTAGTTTTCATAATTTCAAAAAAAACAAAACTTTTGATGAAATAGACTTCCAACATCAAATGACCATAACTTTTGACTAGGGTATCGTAACGACTATTATAATATATCAAATCGAAGCTCGTCTCGATCCATACAATAATTGTTGGCCTCGGAATGGAACCTGATTTCTGTACCCAAATTCCATCGTTTACATATGTTATCGAGGGTTTTAAGATTTATTGTAAATTTCCGGTTTACTTACCTTCGATTTGCTTCAATAGAGTTGTCAATGAGATATTGGATCCGACAAAGGTTTCTTTACTTATTTGGTCAATAAATCTGTATTCTTCCTAAAAAACTATGATAGCAGAAAAATAAAGGTGCTAGTTTTCATAATTTAAAAAATAAGAAAACATTTGATGAATCAGACTTCCAACATCAAATGACCATAACATTTGACTGGGGTATCGTAACGACTATTATAATATATCAAATCGGAGCTCGTCTCGATCCATACAATAATTGTTGGCATCGGAATGGAACCTAATTTTCTGTACCCAAATTTCATCGTTTACATAACTTAACGAGGGTTTTAAGATTTATCGTAAATTTGCGGTTTACTTACCTTCGATATGATTCAATAGAGCTGTCAATGAGATATTGGTTCCGACAAAGGTTTCTTTCTTTATTTGGTCATTAAATCTGTATTCGTCCTAAAAACGTATGGGAGCAGAAAAAGAAAAGGGTTAGTTTTCAAAACTTCAAAAATACGAAAACATTTGATGATCAGACTTCCAACATCAAATGACCATAACTTTTAACTCGGGTATCGTAACGACTATTATAATATATCAAAATCGGAGCTCGTCTCGATCCATACAATAATTGTTGGCCTCGGAATGGAACCTGATTTATGTTCCCAAATTCCATCGTTTACATAACTTATCGAGGGTTTTAAGATTTTGTCGTAAATTTCCGGTTTACTTACCTTCGATTTGCTTCAATAGAGCTATCAATGAGATATTGGTTGCAACAAAGGTTTCTATATTTATTTGTTCATTAAATCTGTATTCTTCCTAAAAACGTATGGGAGCAGAAACAGAAAGGGGCTAGTTTTCAAAACTTCAAAAATACGAAAACATTTGATGAATTAGACTTTCAACATCAAATGACCATAACTTTTGACTAGGGTATCGTAACGACTATTATAATATATGAAATCTAAGCTCGTCTCGATCCATACAATAATTGTTGGCCTCGGAATGGAACCTGATTTCTGTATCCAAATTCCATCGTTTACATAACTTATCGAGGGTTTTAAGATTTATCGTAAATTTTCGGTTTACTTACCTTCGATTTGCTTCAATAGAGTTGTCAATGAGATATTGGATCCGACAAAGGTTTCTTTATTTATTTGGTCAATAAAGCTGTATTCTTCCTAAAAAAATATGGGAGCAGAAAAAGAAAGGGGCTAGTTTTCATAATTTCAAAAATAACAAAACATTTGATGAATCAGATTTCCAACATCAATTGACCATAACTTTTGACTGGGGTATCGTAACGACTATTACAATATATCAAATCGGAGCTCGTCTCGATCCATACAATAATTGTTGGCCTCGGAATGGAACCTAATTTCTGTACCGAAATTCCACCGTTTACATAACTTATCGAGGGTTTGAAGATTTTGTCGTAAATTTGCGGTTTACTTACCTTCAATATGATTCAATAGAGCTGTCAATGAGATATTGGTTCCGACAAAGGTTTATTTATTTATTTGGTCATTAAATCTGTATTCTTCCTAAAAACGTATGGGAGGAGAAAAAGAAAGGGGCTAGTTTTAAAAACATCAAAAATACGAAAACATTTGATGATCAGACTTCCAACATCAAATGACCATAACTTTTAACTGAAGTATCGTAACGACTATTATAATATATCAAAATCGGAGCTCGTCTCGATCCAATCAATAATTGTTGGCCTAGCATTGGAACCTGATTTCTGTTCCCAAATTTCATCGTTTACATAACTTATAGACGGTTTTAAGATTTTGTCGTAAATTTCCGGTTTACTTACCTTCGATTTGCTTCAATAGAGCTGTCAAGGAGATCTTGGTTCCGACAAAGGTTTCTTTATTTATTTGGTCATTGAATCTGTATTCTTCCTAAAAATGTATGGGAGCAGAAACAGAAAGGGGCTAGTTTTCAAAACTTCAAAAATACGAAAACATTTGATGAATTAGACTTTCAACATCAAATGACCATAACTTTTGACTAGGGTATCGTAACGACTATTATAATATATCAAATCGAAGCTCGTCTCGATCCATACAATAATTGTTGGCCTCGGAATGGAACTTGATTTCTGTACCCAAATTCCATCGTTTACATAACTTATCGAGGGTTTTAAGATTGATCGTAAATTTTTGGTTTACTTACCTTCGATTTGCTTCAATAGAGTTGTCAATGAGATATTGGATCCGACAAAGGTTTTTTTATTAATTTGGTCAATAAATCTGTATTCTTCCTAAAAAACTATGGGAGCAGAAAAAGAAAGGGGTTAGTTTTCCTAATTTCAAAAATAAAAAAACATTTGATGAATCACACTTCCAACATCAAATGACCATAAATTTTGACTAGGGTATCGTAACGACTATTATAATATATCAAATCGGGGCTCGTATCGATCCATATAATAATTGTTGGCCTCAAAATGGAACCTGATTTCTGTACCCAAATTCCATTGTTTACATAACTTATCGAGGGTTTTAAGATTTTATTATTAAATTTCCGGTTTACTTACCTTCGATTTGCTTCGATAGAGCTGTCAATGAGATATTGGTTCCGACAAAGGTTTCTTTATTTATTTGGTCATTAAATCTGTATTCTTCCTAAAAAACTATGGGAGGAGAATCAGAAAGGGGCTAGTTTTCAAAACTTCAAAAATACGAAAACATTTGATGAATTAGACTTTCAACATCAAATGACCATAACTTTTGACTAGGGTATCGTAACGACTATTATAATATATGAAATCTAAGCTCGTCTCGATCCATACAATAATTGTTGGCCTCAAAATGGAACCTGATTTCTGTACCCAAATTCCATCGTTTACATAACTTATCGAGGGTTTTAAGATTTTATTATTAAATTTCCGGTTTACTTACCTTCGATTTGCTTCGATAGAGCTGTCAATGAGATATTGGTTCCGACAAAGGTTTCTTTATTTATTTGGTCATTAAATCTGTATTCTTCCTAAAAAACTATGGGAGGAGAATCAGAAAGGGGCTAGTTTTCAAAACATCAAAAATACGAAAACATTTGATGAATTAGACTTTCAACATCAAATGACCATAACTTTTGACTAGGGTATCGTAACGACTATTATAATATATGAAATCTAAGCTCGTCTCGATCCATACAATAATTGTTGGCCTCGGAATGGAACCTGATTTCTGTATCCAAATTCCATCGTTTACATAACTTATCGATGGTTTTAAGATTTATCGTAAATTTTCGGTTTACTTACCTTCGATTTGCTTCAATAGAGTTGTCAATCTGATATTGGATCCGACAAAGGTTTCTTTATTTATTTGGTCAATAAAGCTGTATTCTTCCTAAAAAAATATGGGAGCAGAAAAAGAAAGGGGCTAGTTTTCATAATTTCAAAAATAACAAAACATTTGATGAATCAGATTTCCAACATCAACTGACCATAACTTTTGACTGGGGTATCGTAACGACTATTACAATATATCAAATCGGAGCTCGTCTCGATCCATACAATAATTGTTGGCCTCGGAATGGAACCTAATTTCTGTACCCAAATTCCACCGTTTACATAACTTATCGAGGGTTTGAAGATTTTGTCGTAAATTAGCGGTTTACTTACCTTCGATATGATTCAATAGAGCTGTCAATGAGATATTGGTTCCGACAAAGGTTTCTTTATTTATTTGGTCATTAAATCTGTATTCTTCCTAAAAACGTATGGGAGGAGAAAAAGAAAGGGGCTAGTTTTAAAAACATCAAAAATACGAAAACATTTGATGATCAGACTTCCAAAATCAAATGACCATAACTTTTAACTGCGGTATCGTAACGACTATTATAATATATCAAAATCGGAGCTCGTCTCGATCCAATCAATAATTATTGGCCTAGCATTATAACCTGATTTCTATTCCCAAATTTCACCGTTTACATAACTTATCGAGGGTTTTAAGATTTTGTCGTAAATTTCCGGTTTACTTACCTTCGATTTGCTTCAATAGAGCTGTCAAGGAGATCTTGGTTCCGACAAAGGTTTCTTTATTTATTTGGTCATTGAATCTGTATTCTTCCTAAAAACGTATGGGAGCAGAAACAGAAAGGGACTAGTTTTCAAAACTTCAAAAATACGAAAACATTTGATGAATTAGACTTTCAACATCAAATGACCATAACTTTTGACTAGGGTATCGTAACGACTATTATAATATATCAAATCGAAGCTCGTCTCGTTCCATACAATAATTGTTGGTCTCGGAATGGAACCTGATTTCTGTACCCAAATTCCATCGTTTACATAACTTATCGAGGGATTTAAGATTGATCGTAAATTTTTGGTTTACTTACCTTCGATTTGCTTCAATAGAGTTGTCAATGAGATATTGGATCCGACAAAGGTTTCTTTATTTATTTGGTCAATAAATCTGTATTCTTCCTAAAAAACTAAGGGAGCAGAAAAAGAAAGGGGTTAGTTTTCCTAATTTCAAAAATAAAAAAACATTTGATGAATCACACTTCCAACATCAAATGACCATAACTTTTGACTAGGGTATCGTAACGACTATTATAATATATCAAATCGGAGCTCGTCTCGATCCATACAATAATTGTCGGCCTCAAAATGGAACCTGATTCCTGTACCCAAATTCCATCGTTTACATAACTTATCGAGGGTTTTAAGATTTTAATATTAAATTTCCGGTTTACTTACCTTCGATTTGCTTCGATAGAGCTGTCAATGAGATATTGGTTCCGACAAAGGTTTCTTTATTTATTTGGTCATTAAATCTGTATTCTTCCTAAAAAACTATGGGAGGAGAAACAGAAAGTGGCTAGTTTTCAAAACTTCAAAAATACGAAAACATTTGATGAATTAGACTTTCAACATCAAATGACTATAACTTTTGACTAAGGAATCGTAACGACTATTTTAATATATCAAATCTAAGCTCGTCTCGATCCATACAATAATTGTTGGCCTCGGAATGGAACCTGATTTCTGTATCCAAATTCCATCGTTTACATAACTTATCGAGGGTTTTAAGATTTATCGTAAATTTTCGGTTTACTTACCTTCGATTTGCTTCAATAGAGTTGTCAATGAGATATTGGATCCGACAAAGGTTTCTTTATTTATTTGGTCAATAAAGCTGTATTCTTCCTAAAAAAATATGGGAGCAGAAAAAGAAAAGGGCTAGTTTTCATAATTTCAAAAATAACAAAACATTTGATGAATCAGATTTCCAACATCAATTGACCATAACTTTTGACTCGGGTATCGTAACGACTATTACAATATATCAACTCGGAGCTCGTCTCGATCCATACAATAATTGTTGGCCTCGGAATGGAACCTAATTTCTGTACCCAAATTCCATCGTTTACATAACTTATCGAGGGTTTGAAGATTTTGTCGTAAATTTGCGGTTTACTTACCTTCGATATGATTCAATAGAGCTGTCAATGAGATATTGGTTCCGACAAAGGTTTCTTTATTTATTTGGTCATTAAATCTGTATTCTTCCTAAAAACGTATGGGAGCAGAAAAAGAAAGGGGCTAGTTTTAAAAACATCAAAAATACGAAAACATTTGATGATCAGACTTCCAACATCAAATGACCATAACTTTTAACTCGGGTAACATAACTACTATTATAATATATCAAATCGGAGCTCGTCTAGATCCATACAATAATTGTTGGCCTCGGAATGGAACCTGATTTCTGTACCCAAATTCCATCGCTTACATAACTTATCGAGTGTTTTAAGATTTTGTCGTAAATTTCCGGTTTACTTACCTTCAATTTGCTTCAATAGAGCTGTCAATGAGATATTGGTTCCGACAAAGGTTTCTTTATTTATTTGGTCATTGAATCTGTATTCTTCCTAAAAACGTATGGTAGCAGAAACAGAAAGGGGCTAGTTTTCAAAACTTCAAAAATACGAAAACATTTGATGAATTAGACTTTCAACATCAAATGACTATAACTTTTGATTAGGGTAACGTAACGACTATTATAATATATCAAATCGAAGCTCATCTCGATCCATACAATAATTGTTGACCTCGGAATGGAACCTGATTTCTGTAACCAAATTCCATCGTTTACATAACTTATCGAGGGTTTTAAGATTGATCGTAAAGTTTCGGTTTACTTACCTTCGATTTGCTTTAATAGAGTTGTAAATGAGATATTGGATCCGACAAAGGTTTCTTTATTTATTTGCTCAATAAATCTGTATTCTTCCTAAAAAACTATGGGAGGAGGAAAAGAAAGGGGCTAGTTTTCATAATTTCAAAAATAACAAAACATTTGATGAATCAGATTTCCAACATCAATTGACCATAACTTTTGACTGGGGTATCGTAACTACTATTATAATATATCAAATCGGAGCTCGTCTCGATCCATACAATAACTGTTGGCGTCGGAATGGAACCTAATTTATGTACCAAATGTCCATCGTTTACATAACTTATCGAGGGTTTGAAGATTTTGTCGTAAATTTGCGGTTTACTTACCTTCGATATGATTCAATAGAGCTGTCAATGAGATATTGGTTCCGACAAAGGTTTCTTTATTTATTTGGTCATTAAATCTGTATTCTTCCTAAAAAAGTATGGGAGCAGAAAAAGAAAGGGGCTAGTTTTCAAAACTTCAAAAATACGAAAACATTTGATGATGAGACCTCCAACATCAAATGACCATAACTTTTAACTGGGGTATCGTAACGACTATTATAATATATCAAAATTGGAGCTCGTCTCGATCCATACAATAATTGTTGGCCTAGCATTGGAATCTGATTTCTGTTCCCAAATTCAATTGTTTACATAACTTATCGAGGGTTTTAAGATTTTGTCGTAAATTTCCGGTTTACTTACCTTCGATTTGATTCAATAGAGCTGTAAATGAGATATTGGATCCGACAAAGGTTTCTTTATTTATTTGATCATTAAATCTGTATTCTTCCTAAAAACGTATGGGAGCAGAAAAAGAAAGGGTCTAGTTTTCAAAACTTCAAAAAAACGAAAACATTTGATGAATCAGACTTCCAACATCAAATGACCATAACTTTTGAGTGGGGTATCGTAACCACTATTATAATATATCAAATCGGAGCTCGTCTCGATCCATACAACAATCGTTGGCCTCGGAATGGAACCTGATTTCTGTACCCAAATTCCATCGTTTACATAACTTCTCGAGGGTTTTAAGATTTTGTCGTAAATTTGCGGTTTACTTACCTTCGATATGATTCAATAGAGCTGTCAATAAGATATTGGTTCCGACAAAGGTTTCTTTATTTATTTGGTCATTAAATCTGTATTCTTCCTAAAAACGTATGGGAGCAGAAAAAGAAAAGGGCTAGTTTTCAAAACTTCAAAAATACGAAAACAATTGATGAATCAGACTTCCAACATCAAATGACCATAACTTTTAACTGGGGTATCGTAACGACTATTATAATATATCAAAATCGGAGCTCGTCTCCATCCAATCAATAATTGTTGGCCTAGCATTGGAACCTGATTTCTGTTCCGAAATTCCATCGTTTACATAACTTATCGAGGGTTTTAAGATATTGACGTAAATTTCCGGTTTACTTACCTTCGATTTGCTTCAATAGAGCTGTCAATGAGATATTGGTTCCGAAAAAGTTTTCTTTATTTATTTGGACATTAAATCTGTATTCTTCCTAAAAACGTATGGGAGCAGAAAAAAAAGGGGGAGGTTCCCAAAACTTCAAAAATACGAAAACATTTGATGAATCAAAGTTCCAACATCAAATGACCATAACTTTTGACTCGGGTATCGTAACGACTATTATAATATATCAAATCGAAGCTCGTCTTGATCCATACAATAATTGTTGGCTTAGCATTCGAACCTGATTTCTGTTCCCAAATTCCATCGTTTACATAACTTATCGAGGGTTTGAAGATTTTGTCCTAAATTTCCGGTTGACTTACTTTCGATTTGAATCAATACAGCTGTAAATGAGATATTGTATCCGTCAAAGATTTCTTTATTTATTTGATCAATAAATCTGTATTATTCCTGAAAAACTATGGGAGCAGAAAAAGAAAGGGGCTAGTTTTCAAAACTTCAAAAATACGAAAACATTTGATGAATCAGACTTCCAACATCAAATAACCATAACTTTTGAATAGGGTATTGTAACGACTATTATAATATATCAAATCGGAGCTCGTCCCGATCCATACAATAATTGTTGGCCTCGGAATGGAACCTAATTTATGTACCTAAATTCCATCGTTTACATAACTTATCGAGGGTTTGAAGATTTTGTCGTAAATTTGCGGTTTACTTACCTTCGATATGATTCAATAGAGTTGTTAATGAGATATTGGTTCCGACAAAGGTTTCTTTATTTATTTGGTCATTAAATCTGTATTCTTCCTAAAAAAGTATGGGAGCAAAAAAAGAAAGGGGCTAGTTTTCAAAACTTGAAAAATACGAAAACATTTGATGATTAGACTTCCAACTTCAAATGACCATAACTTTTAACTAGGGTATCGTAACGACTATTATAATATATCAAAATCGGAGCTCGTCTCGATCCATAAAATAATTGTTGGCCTAGCATTGGAAATTGATTTCTGTTCCCAAATTCCATCGTTTACATAACTTATCGAGGGTTTTAAGATTTTGTCGTAAATTTCCGGTTTACTTACTTTCGATTTCAATCAATAGAGATGTAAATGAGATATTGGATCCGACAAAGGTTTCTTTATTTATTTGGTCAATAAATCTGTATTCTTCCTAAAAAACTATGAGAGTAGAAAAAGAAAGGTGCTAGTTTTCATAATTTCAAAAATAACAAAACATTTGATGAATCCGACTTCCAACATCAAATGACCATAACTTTTGACTGGGGTATCGTAACGACTATTATAATATATTAGATCGAAGCTCGTCTCAATCCATACAATAATTGTTGGCCTAGCAATGGAACCTGATTTCTGTACCCAAATTCCATGGTTTACATAACTTATCGAGGGTTCGAAGATTTTGTCGTAAATTTCCGGTTTACTTACTTTCGATTTAAATCAATAGAGCTGTAAATGAGATATTGGATCCGACAAAGGATTCTTTATTTATTTGGTCATTAAATCTGTATTCTTCCTAAAAAAGTATGGGATCAGAAAAAGAAAGGGGCTAGTTTTCAAAACTTGAAAAATACGAAAACATTTGATGATCAGACTTCCAACTTCAAATGACCATAACTTTTAACTGGGGTATCGTAACGACTATTATAATATATCAAAATCGGAGCTCGTCTCGATCCATAAAATAATTGTTGGCCTAGCATTGCAACCTGATTTCTGTTTCCAAATTCCATCGTTTACATAACTTATCAAGGGTTTTAAGATTTTGTCGTAAATTTCCGGTTTACTTACTTTCGATTTCAATCAATAGAGATGTAAATGAGATATTGGATCCGACAAAGGTTTCTTTATTTATTTGGTCATTAACTCTGTATTCTTCCTAAAAAACTATAGGAGTAGAAAAAGAAAGGGGCAAGTTTTCAAAACATCAAAAATACGAAAACATTTGATGAATCAGACTTCCAACATCAAATGACCATAACTTTTGACTGGGGTAACGTAACGACTATTATAATATATCAAATCAGAGCTCGTCTCGATCCATACAATAATTGTTTGCCTCGGAATGGAACCTGATTTCTGTACCCAAATTCCATCGTTTACATAACTTATCGAGGGTTTGAAGATTTTGTCGTAAATTTGCGGTTTACTTACCTTCGATATGATTCAATAGAGCTGTCAATGAGATATTGGTTCCGACAAAGGTTTCTTTATTTATTTGGTCATTAAATCTGTATTCTTCCTAAAAACGTATGGGAGCAGAAAAAGAAAGGGGCTAGTTTTAAAAACTTCAAAAATACGAAAACATTTGATGATCAGACTTCCAACATCAAATGACCATAACTTTTAACTCGGGTATCGTAACGACTATTATAATATATCAAAATCGGAGCTCGTCTCGATCCATACAATAATTGTTGGCCTAGCATTGGAACCTGATTTATGTTCCCAAATTCCATCGTTTACATAACTTATCGAGGGTTTTAAGATTTTGTCGTAAATTTCCGGTTTACTTACCTTCGATTTGCTTCAATAGAGCTGTCAATGAGATATTGGTTGCGACAAAGGTTTCTTTATTTATTTGTTCATTAAATCTGTATTCTTCCTAAAAACGTATGGGAGCAGAAACAGAAAGGGGCTAGTTTTCATAATTTTAAAAAAAACAAAACTTTTGATGAAATAGACTTCCAACATCAAATGACCATAACTTTTGACTGGGGTATCGTAATGACTATTATAATATATCAAATCGGAGATCGTCTTGATCCATACAATAATTGTTGGCCTCGGAATGGACCCTGATTTCTGTACACAAATTCTATCGTTTACATAACTTATCGAGGGTTTTAAGATTTTGTCGTAAATTTCCGGTTTACTTACTTTCGATTTGAATCAATAGAGCTGTAAATGAGATATTGGATCCGACAAAGGTTTCTTTATTTATTTGGTCAATAAATCTGTATTCTTCCTAAAAAACTATGGGAGCAGAAAAAGAAAGGGGTTAGTTTTCCGAATTTCAAAAATAAAAAAACATTTGATGAATCACACTTCCAACATCAAATGACCATAACTTTTGACTAGGGTATCGTAAAGACTATTATAATATATCAAATTGGAGCTCGTCTCGATCCATACAATAATTGTTGGCCTCAAAATGGAACCTGATTTCTGTACCCAAATTCCATCGTTTACATCACTTATCGAGGGTTTTAAGATTTTGTATTAAATTTCCGGTTTACTTACCTTCGATTTGCTTCGATAGAGCTGTCAATGAGATATTGGTTCCGACAAAGATTTCTTTATTTATTTGGTCTTTAAATCTGTATTCTTCCTAAAAACGTATGGGAGCAGAAATAGAAAGGGGCTAGTTTTCAAAACTTCAAAAATACGAAAACATTTGATGAATTAGACTTTCAACATCAAATGACCACAACTTTTGACTAGGGTATCGTAACGACTATTATAATATATCAAATCGAAGATCGTCTCGATCCATACAATAATTGTTGGCCTTGGAATGGAACCTGATTTCTGTACCCAAATTCCATCGTTTACATAACTTATCGAGGGTTTTAATATTTATCGTAAATTTTCGGTTTACTTACCTTCGATTTGGTTCAATAGAGTTGTCAATGAGATATTGGATCCGACAAAGGTTTCTTTATTTATTTGGTCAATAAATCTGTATTCTTCCTAAAAAACTATGGGAGTAGAAAAAGAAAGGGGCTAGTTTTCATAATATCAAAAATAACAAAACATTTGATGAATCAGACTTCCAACATCAATTGACCATAACTTTTGACTGGTGTATCGTAGAAACTATTATAATATATCAAATCGGATCTCATCTCGATCCATACAATAATTGTTGGCCTCGGAATGGAACCTAATTTTTGTACCCAAATTCCATCGTTTACATAACTTATCGAGGGTTTGAAGATTTTGTCGTAAATTTGCGGTTTACTTACCTTCGATATGATTCAATAGAGGTGTCAATGAGATATTGGTTCCGACAAAGGTTTCTTTATTTATTTGGTCATTAAATCTGTATTCTTCCTAAAAACGTATGGGAGTAGAAAAAGAAAGGGTCTAGTTTTAAAAACTTCAAAAATACGAAAACATTTGATGATCAGACTTCCAACATCAAATGACCACAACTTTTAACTGGGGTATCGTAACGACTATTATAATATATCAAAATCGGAGCTCGTCTCGATCCAATCAATAATTGTTGGCCTAGCATTGGAACCTGATTTCTGTTCCCAAATTTCATCGTTTACTTAACTTATCGAGGGTTTTAAGATTTTGTCGTAAATTTCCGGTTTACTTACCTTCGATTTGCTTCAATAGAGCTGTCAATGAGATATTTGTTCCGACAAAGGTTTCTTTATTTATTTGGTCATTGAATCTGTATTCTTCCTAAAAACGTATGGGAGCAGAAACAGAAAGGGGCTAGTTTTCAAAACTTCAAAAATACGAAAACATTTGATGAATTAGACTTTCAACATCAAATGACCATAACTTTTGACTAGGGTATCGTAACGACTATTATAATATATCAAATCGAAGCTCGTCTCGATCCATACAATAATTGTTGGCCTCGGAATGGAACCTGATTTCTGTACCCAAATTCCATCGTCGATTTGCTTCAATAGTGTTGTCAATGAGATATTGGATCCGACAAAGGTTTCTTTATTTATTTGGTCAATAAATCTGTATTCTTCTTAAAAAACTATGGGAGCAGGAAAAGAAAGGGGCTAGTTTTCATAATTTCAAAAATAACAAAACATTTGATGAATCAGATTTCCAACATCAATTGACCATAACTTTTGACTGGGGTATCGTAACGACTATTATAATATATCAAATCGGAGCTCGGCTCGATCCATACAATAATTGTTGGCGTGGGAATGGAACCTAATTTATGTACCTAAATTCCATCGTTTACATAACTTATCAAGGGTTTGAAGATTTTGTCGTAAATTTGCGGTTTACTTACCTTCGATATGATTCAATAGAGCTGTCAATGAGATATTGGTTCCGACAAAGGTTTCTTTATTTATTTGGTCATTAAATCTGTATTCTTCCTAAAATACTATGGGAGCAGAAAAAGAAAGGGGCTAGTTTTCAAAACTTCAAAAATACGAAAACATTTGATGATCAGACTTCCAACATCAAATGACCATAACTTTTAACTGGGGTATCGTAACGACTATTATAATATATCAAAATCGGAGCTCGTCTCGATCCATACAATAATTGTTGGCCTAGCATTGGAATCTGATTTCTCTTCCCAAATTCAATTGTTTACATAACTTATCGAGGGTTTTAAGATTTTGTCGTAAATTTCTGGTTTACTTACCTTCGATTTGCTTCAATAGAGCTGTAAATGAGATATTGGATCCGACAAAGGTTTCTTTATTTATTTGGTCATTAAATCTCTATTCTTCCTAAAAACGTATGGGAGCAGAAAAAGAAAGGGTCTAGTTTTCAAAACTTCAAAAAAACGAAAACATTTGATGAATTAGACTTCCAACATCAAATGACCATAAATTTTTGAGTGGGGTATCGTAACCACTATTATAATATATCAAATCGGAGCTCGTCTTGATCCATACAACAATCGTTGGCCACGGAATGGAACCTGATTTCTGTACCCAAATTCCATCGTTTACATAACTTCTCGAGGGTTTTAAGATTTTGTCGTAAATTTGCGGTTTACTTACCTTCGATATGATTCAATAGAGCTGTCAATGAGATATTGGTTCCGACAAAGGTTTCTTTATTTATTTGGTCATTAAATCTGTATTCTTCCTAAAAACGTATGGGAGCAGAAAAAGAAAGGGGCTAGTTTTCACACCTTCAAAAATACGAAAACATTTGATGATCAGACTTCCAACATCAAATGACCATAACTTTTAACTGGGGTATCGTAACGACTTTTATAATATATCAAAATCGGAGCTCGTCTCCATCCAATCAATAATTGTTGGCCTAGCATTGGAACCTGATTTCTGTTCCCAAATTCCATCGTTTACATAACTTATCGAGGGTTTTAAGATTTTGTCGTAAATTTACGGTTTACTTACCTTCGATTTGCTTCAATAGAGCTGTCAATGAGATATTGGTTCCGAAAAAGGTTTCTTTATTTATTTGGTCATTAAATCTGTATTCTTCCTAAAAACGTATGGGAGCAGAAGAAAAAGGGGGAGGTTTTCAAAACTTCAAAATTACGAAAACATTTGATGAATCAGACTTCCAACATCAAATGACCATAACTTTTGACTGGGGTATCATAACGACTATTATAATATATCAAATCGAAGCTCGTCTCGATCCATACAATAATTGTTGGCTTAGCATTCGAACCTGATTTCTGTTCCCAAATTCCATCGTTTACATAACTTATCGAGGGTTTGAAGATTTTGTCCTAAATTTCCGGTTTACTTACTATCGATTTGAATCAATAGAGCTGTAAATGAGATATTGGATCCGTCAAAGGTTTCTTTATTTATTTGGTCAATAAATCTGTATTCTTCCTGAAAAACTATGGGAGCAGAAAAAGAAAGGGGCTAGTTTTCAAAACTTCAAAAATACGAAAACATTTGATGAATCAGACTTCCAACATCAAATAACCATAACTTTTGACTAGGGTATTGTAACTACTATTATAATATATCAAATCGGAGCTCGTCTCGATCCATACAATAATTGTTGGCCTCGGAATGGATCCTAATTTGTGTATCTAAATTCCATCATTTACATAACTTATCGAGGGTTTGAAGATTTTGTCGTAAATTTGCGGTTTACTTACCTTCGATATGATTCAATAGAGCTGTAAATGAGATATTGGATCCGACAAAGGTTTCTTTATTTATTTGGTCATTAAATCTGTATTCTTCCTAAAAAACTATGAGAGCAAAAAAAGAAAGGTGCTAGTTTTCATAATTTCAAAAATAACAAAACATTTGATGAATCAGACTTCCAACATCAAATGACCATAACTTTTGACTGGGGTATCGTAACGACTATTATAATATATTAAATCGAAGCTCATCTCGATCCATACAATAATTGTTGGCCTAGCATTGGATCCTGATTTCTGTACCCAAATTCCATTGTTTACATAACTTATCAAGGGTTTGAAGATTTTGTCGTAAATTTCAGGTTTACTTACTTTCGATTTGAATAAATAGAGCTGTAAATGAGATATTGGATCCGACAAAGGTTTCTCTATTTATTTGGTTAATAAATATGTATTCTTCCTAAAAAACTATGGGAGCAGAAAAAGAAAGGGGTTAGTTTTCATAATTTCAAAAATAACAAAACATTTGATGAATCACACTTCCAACATCAAATGACCATAACTATTGACTAGGGTATCGTAACGACTATTATAATATATCAAATCGGAGCTCGTCTCGATCCATACAATAATTGTTGGCCTCAAAATGGAACCTGATTTCTGTACCCAAATTCCATCGTTTACATAACTTATCGAGGGTTTTAATATTTTATTATTAAATTTCCGGTTTACTTACCTTCGATTTGCTTCAATAGAGCTGTCAATGAGATATTGGTTCCGACAAAAGGTTTCTTTATTTATTTGGTCATTAAATCTGTATTCTTCCTAAAAAACTATGGGAGCAGAAAAAGAAAGGGGCTTGTTTTCATAATTTCAAAATTAAAATACATTTGATGAATCAGACTTCCAACATCAAATGACCATAACTTTTGACTGGGGTATCGTAACGACTATTATAATATATAAAATCGGAGCTCGTCTCGATCCATACAATAATTGTTGGCCTCGGAATGGAACCTAATTTCTGTACCCAAATTCCATCGCTTACATAACTTATCGAGTGTTTTAAGATTTTGTCGTAAATTTCCGGTTTACATATCTTCGATTTGCTTCAATAGAGCTGTCAATGAGATATTGGTTCCGAAAAAGGTTTCTTTATTTATTTGGTCATTAAATCTGTATTCTTCCTAAAAACGTATGGGAGGAGAAACAGAAAGCGACTAGTTTTCAAAACTTCAAAAATACGAAAACATTTGATGTATCAGACTTCCAACATCAAATGACCATAACTTTTAACTGGGGTATCGTAACGACTAATATAATATATCAAAATCGGAGCTCGTCTCGATCCATACAATAATTGTTGGCCTAGCATTGGAACCTATTTTCTGTACCCAAATTCCATCGTTTACATAACTTATCGAGGGTTTGAAGATTTTGTCGTAAATTTCGGGTTTACTTACTTTCGATTTGAATCAATAGAGCTGTAAATGAGATATTGGATCCGACAAAGGTTTCTTTATTTATTTGGTCAATAAATCTGTATTCTTCCTAAAAAACTATGGGAGCAGAAAAAGAAAATGGCTAGTTTTCATAATTTCAAAAATAACAAAACATTTGATGAATCAGACTTCCAACATCAAATAACCATAACTTTTGACTGGGGTATCGTAACGACTATTATAATATATAAAATCGGAGCTCGTCTCGATCCATACAATAATTGTTGGCCTCAGAATGGAACCTGATTTCTGTACCCAAATTCCATCGTTTACATAACTTATCGAGGGTTTTAAGATTTTGTATTAAATTTCCGGTTTACTTACCTTCGATTTGCTTCAATAGAGCTGTCAACGAGTTATTGGTTCCGACAAAGGTTTCTTTATTTATTTGGTCATTAAATCTGTATTCTTCCTAAAAAACTATGGGAGCAGAAAAAGAAAGGGGCTAGTTTTCATAATTTCAAAAATAACAAAACATTTGATGAATCACACTTCCAACATCAAATGACCATAACTATTGACTAGGGTATCGTAACGACTATTATAATATATCAAATCGGAGCTCGTCTCGATCCATACAATAATTGTTGGCCTCAAAATGGAACCTGATTTCTGTACCCAAATTCCATCGTTTACATAACTTATCGAGGGTTTTAAGATTTTATTATTAAATTTCCGGTTTACTTACCTTCGATTTGCTTCAATAGAGCTGTCAATGAGATATTGGTTCCGACAAAGGTTTCTTTATTTATTTGGTCATTAAATCTGTATTCTTCCTAAAAAACTATGGGAGCAGAAAAAGAAAGGGGCTAGTTTTCATAATTTCAAAAATAAAAAAACATTTGATGAATCAGACTTCCAACATCAAATGACCATAACTTTTGACTGGGGTATCGTAACGACTATTATAATATATAAAATCGGAGCTCGTCTCGATCCATACAATAATTGTTGGCCTCGGAATGGAACCTAATTTCTGTACCCAAATTCCATCGCTTACATAACTTATCGAGTGTTTTAAGATTTTGTCGTAAATTTCCGGTTTACATACCTTCGATTTGCTTCAATAGAGCTGTCAATGAGATATTGGTTCCGAAAAAGGTTTCTTTATTTATTTGGTCATTAAATCTGTATTCTTCCTAAAAACGTATGGGAGCAGAAACAGAAAGCGGCTAGTTTTCAAAACTTCAAAAATTCGAAAACATTTGATGTATCAGACTTCCAACATCAAATGACCATAACTTTTAACTGGGGTATCGTAACGACTATTATAATATATCAAAATCGGAGCTCGTCTCGATCCATACAATAATTGTTGGCCTAGCATTGGAACCTGATTTCTGTACCCAAATTCCATCGTTTACATAACTTATCGAGGGTTTGAAGATTTTGTCGTAAATTTCGGGTTTACTTACTTTCGATTTGAATCAATAGAGCTGTAAATGAGATATTGGATCCGACAAAGGTTTCTTTATTTATTTGGTCAATAAATCTGTATTCTTCCTAAAAAACTATGGGAGCAGAAAAAGAAAATGGCTAGTTTTCATAATTTCAAAAATAACAAAACATTTGATGAATCACACTTCCAACATCAAATGACCATAACTTTTGACTAGGGTATCGTAACGACTATTATAATATATCAAATCGGAGCTCGTCTCGATCCATACAATAATTGTTGGCCTCAGAATG
This sequence comes from Hippophae tibetana, assembly GCA_037013495.1. Taxonomy (NCBI): domain Eukaryota; kingdom Viridiplantae; phylum Streptophyta; class Magnoliopsida; order Rosales; family Elaeagnaceae; genus Hippophae; species Hippophae tibetana. Next base: position 83,151,664 of record CM072801.1, read on the forward strand.
GAACCTGATTTCTGTACCCAAATTCCATCGTTTACATAACTTATCGATGGTTTTAAGATTTTGTATTAAATTTCCGGTTTACTTACCTTCGATTTGCTTCAATAGAGCTGTCAACGAGATATTGGTTCCGACAAAGGTTTCTTTATTTATTTGGTCATTAAATCTGTATTCTTCCTAAAAAACTATGGGAGCAGAAAAAGAAAGGGGCTAGTTTTCATAATTTCAAAAATAAAAAAACATTTGATGAATCAGACTTCCAACGTCAAATGACCATAACATTTGACTGGGGTATCGTAACGACTATTATATTATATCAAATCGAAACTCGTCTCAATCCATACAATAATTGTTGGCCTAGCATTGGAACCTAATTTCTGTACCCAAATTCCATCGCTTACATAATTTATCGAGGGTTTGAAGATTTTGTCGTAAATTTCCAGTTTACATACCTTCGATTTGCTTCAATAGAGCTGTAAATGAGATATTGGATCCGACAAAGGTTTCTTTATTTATTTGTTCAATAAAACTGTATTCTTCCTAAAAACGTATGGGAGCAGAAACAGAAAGGGGCTAGTTTTCAAAACTTCAAAAATACGAAAACATTTGATGTATCAGACTTCCAACATCAAATGACCATAACTTTTAACTGGGGTATCGTAACGACTATTATAATATATCAAAATCGGAGCTCGTCTCGATCCATACAATAATTGTTGGCCTAGCATTGGAACCTGATTACTGTACCCAAATTCCATTGTTTACATAACTTATCAAGGGTTTGAAGATTTTGTCGTAAATTTCAGGTTTACTTACTTTCGATTTGAATAAATAGAGCTGTAAATGAGATATTGGATCCGACAAAGGTTTCTCTATTTATTTGGTCAATAAATATGTATTCTTCCTAAAAAACTATGGGAGCAGAAAAAGAAAGGGGTTAGTTTTCATAATTTCAAAAATAACAAAACATTTGATGAATCACACTTCCAACATCAAATGACCATAACTATTGACTAGGGTATCGTAACGACTATTATAATATATCAAATCGGAGCTCGTCTCGATCCATACAATAATTGTTGGCCTCAAAATGGAACCTGATTTCTGTACCCAAATTCCATCGTTTACATAACTTATCGAGGATTTTAAGATTTTATTATTAAATTTCCGGTTTACTTACCTTCGATTTGCTTCAATAGAGCTGTCAATGAGATATTGGTTCCGACAAAGGATTCTTTATTTATTTGGTCATTAAATCTGTATTCTTCCTAAAAAACTATGGGAGCAGAAAAAGAAAGGGGCTAGTTTTCATAATTTCAAAAATAAAAAAACATTTGATGAATCAGACTTCCAACATCAAATGACCATAACGTTTGACTGGGGTATCGTAACGACTATTATAATATATAAAATCGGAGCTCGTCTCGATCCATACAATAATTGTTGGCCTCGGAATGGAACCTAATTTCTGTACCCAAATTCCATCGCTTACATAACTTATCGAGTGTTTTAAGATTTTGTCGTAAATTTCCGGTTTACATACCTTCGATTTGCTTCAATAGAGCTGTCAATGAGATATTGGTTCCGAAAAAGGTTTCTTTATTTATTTGGTCATTAAATCTGTATTCTTCCTAAAAACGTATGGGAGCAGAAACAGAAAGCGGCTAGTTTTCAAAACTTCAAAAATTCGAAAACATTTGATGTATCAGACTTCCAACATCAAATGACCATAACTTTTAACTGGGGTATCGTAACGACTATTATAATATATCAAAATCGGAGCTCGTCTCGATCCATACAATAATTGTTGGCCTAGCATTGGAACCTGATTTCTGTACCCAAATTCCATCGTTTACATAACTTATCGAGGGTTTGAAGATTTTGTCGTAAATTTCGGGTTTACTTACTTTCGATTTGAATCAATAGAGCTGTAAATGAGATATTGGATCCGACAAAGGTTTCTTTATTTATTTGGTCAATAAATCTGTATTCTTCCTAAAAAACTATGGGAGCAGAAAAAGAAAATGGCTAGTTTTCATAATTACAAAAATAACAAAACATTTGATGAATCACACTTCCAACATCAAATGACCATAACTTTTGACTAGGGTATCGTAACGACTATTATAATATATCAAATCGGAGCTCGTCTCGATCCATACAATAATTGTTGGCCTCAGAATGGAACCTGATTTCTGTACCCAAATTCCATCGTTTACATAACTTATCGAGGGTTTTAAGATTTTGTATTAAATTTCCGGTTTACTTACCTTCGATTTGCTTCAATAGAGCTGTCAACGAGATATTGGTTCCGACAAAGGTTTCTTTATTTATTTGGTCATTAAATCTGTATTCTTCCTAAAAAACTATGGGAGCAGAAAAAGAAAGGGGCTAGTTTTCATAATTTCAAAAATAAAAAAACATTTGATGAATCAGACTTCCAACGTCAAATGACCATAACATTTGACTGGGGTATCGTAACGACTATTATATTATATCAAATCGAAACTCGTCTCAATCCATACAATAATTGTTGGCCTAGCATTGGAACCTAATTTCTGAACCCAAATTCCATCGCTTACATAATTTATCGAGGGTTTGAAGATTTTGTCGTAAATTTCCAGTTTACATACCTTCGATTTGCTTCAATAGAGCTGTAAATGAGATATTGGATCCGACAAAGGTTTCTTTATTTATTTGTTCAATAAAACTGTATTCTTCCTAAAAACGTATGGGAGCAGAAATAGAAAGGGGCTAGTTTTCAAAACTTCAAAAATACGAAAACATTTGATGTATCAGACTTCCAACATCAAATGACCATAACTTTTAACTGGGGTATCGTAACGACTATTATAATATATCAAAATCGGAGCTCGTCTCGATCCATACAATAATTGTTGGCCTAGCATTGGAACCTGATTACTGTACCCAAATGCCATTGTTTACATAACTTATCAAGGGTTTGAAGATTTTGTCGTAAATTTCAGGTTTACTTACTTTCGATTTGAATAAATAGAGCTGTAAATGAGATATTGGATCCGACAAAGGTTTCTCTATTTATTTGGTCAATAAATATGTATTCTTCCTAAAAAACTATGGGAGCAGAAAAAGAAAGGGGTTAGTTTTCATAATTTCAAAAATAACAAAACATTTGATGAATCACACTTCCAACATCAAATGACCATAACTATTGACTAGGGTATCGTAACGACTATTATAATATATCAAATCGGAGCTCGTCTCGATCCATACAATAATTGTTGGCCTCAAAATGGAACCTGATTTCTGTACCCAAATTCCATCGTTTACATAACTTATCGAGGGTTTTAAGATTTTATTATTAAATTTCCGGTTTACTTACCTTCGATTTGCTTCAATAGAGCTGTCAATGAGATATTGGTTCCGACAAAGGTTTCTTTATTTATTTGGTCATTAAATCTGTATTCTTCCTAAAAAACTATGGGAGCAGAAAAAGAAAGGGGCTAGTTTTCATAATTTCAAAAATAAAAAAACATTTGATGAATCAGACTTCCAACATCAAATGACCATAACTTTTGACTGGGGTATCGTAACGACTATTATAATATATAAAATCGGAGCTCGTCTCGATCCATACAATAATTGTTGGCCTCGGAATGGAACCTAATTTCTGTACCCAAATTCCATCGCTTACATAACTTATCGAGTGTTTTAAGATTTTGTCGTAAATTTCCGGTTTACATATCTTCGATTTGCTTCAATAGAGCTGTCAATGAGATATTGGTTCCGAAAAAGGTTTCTTTATTTATTTGGTCATTAAATCTGTATTCTTCCTAAAAACGTATGGGAGCAGAAACAGAAAGCGGCTAGTTTTCAAAACTTCAAAAATACGAAAACATTTGATGTATCAGACTTCCAACATCAAATGACCATAACTTTTAACTGGGGTATCGTAACGACTAATATAATATATCAAAATCGGAGCTCGTCTCGATCCATACAATAATTGTTGGCCTAGCATTGGAACCTGTTTTCTGTACCCAAATTCCATCGTTTACATAACTTATCGAGGGTTTGAAGATTTTGTCGTAAATTTCGGGTTTACTTACTTTCGATTTGAATCAATAGAGCTGTAAATGAGATATTGGATCCGACAAAGGTTTCTTTATTTATTTGGTCAATAAATCTGTATTCTTCCTAAAAAACTATGGGAGCAGAAAAAGAAAATGGCTAGTTTTCATAATTTCAAAAATAACAAAACATTTGATGAATCAGACTTCCAACATCAAATAACCATAACTTTTGACTGGGGTATCGTAACGACTATTATAATATATAAAATCGGAGCTCGTCTCGATCCATACAATAATTGTTGGCCTCAGAATGGAACCTGATTTCTGTACCCAAATTCCATCGTGTACATAACCTATGGATGGTTTTAAGATTTTGTCGTAAATTTGCGGTTTACTTACCTTCGATTTGCTTCAATAGAGCTGTCAACGAGTTATTGGTTCCGACAAAGGTTTCTTTATTTATTTGGTCATTAAATCTGTATTCTTCCTAAAAAACTATGGGAGCAGAAAAAGAAAGGGGCTAGTTTTCATTATTTCTAAAATAACAAAACATTTGATGAATCACACTTCCAACATCAAATGACCATAACTATTGACTAGGGTATCGTAACGACTATTATAATATATCAAATCGGAGCTCGTCTCGATCCATACAATAATTGTTGGCCTCAAAATGGAACCTGATTTCTGTACCCAAATTCCATCGTTTACATAACTTATCGAGGGTTTTAAGATTTTATTATTAAATTTCCGGTTTACTTACCTTCGATTTGCTTCAATAGAGCTGTCAATGAGATATTGGTTCCGACAAAGGTTTCTTTATTTATTTGGTCATTAAATCTGTATTCTTCCTAAAAAACTATGGGAGCAGAAAAAGAAAGGGGCTAGTTTTCATAATTTCAAAAATAAAAAAACATTTGATGAATCAGACTTCCAACATCAAATGACCATAACTTTTGACTGGGGTATCGTAACGACTATTATAATATATAAAATCGGAGCTCGTCTCGATCCATACAATAATTGTTGGCCTCGGAATGGAACCTAATTTCTGTACCCAAATTCCATCGCTTACATAACTTATCGAGTGTTTTAAGATTTTGTCGTAAATTTCCGGTTTACATACCTTCGATTTGCTTCAATAGAGCTGTCAATGAGATATTGGTTCCGAAAAAGGTTTCTTTATTTATTTGGTCATTAAATCTGTATTCTTCCTAAAAACGTATGGGAGCAGAAACAGAAAGCGGCTAGTTTTCAAAACTTCAAAAATTCGAAAACATTTGATGTATCAGACTTCCAACATCAAATGACCATAACTTTTAACTGGGGTATCGTAACGACTATTATAATATATCAAAATCGGAGCTCGTCTCGATCCATACAATAATTGTTGGCCTAGCATTGGAACCTGATTTCTGTACCCAAATTCCATTGTTTACATAACTTATCAAGGGTTTGAAGATTTTGTCGTAAATTTCAGGTTTACTTACTTTCGATTTGAATAAATAGAGCTGTAAATGAGATATTGGATCCGACAAAGGTTTCTCTATTTATTTGGTCAATAAATATGTATTCTTCCTAAAAAACTATGGGAGCAGAAAAAGAAAGGGGTTAGTTTTCATAATTTCAAAAATAACAAAACATTTGATGAATCACACTTCCAACATCAAATGACCATAACTATTGACTAGGGTATCGTAACGACTATTATAATATATCAAATCGGAGCTCGTCTCGATCCATACAATAATTGTTGGCCTCAAAATGGAACCTGATTTCTGTACCCAAATTCCATCGTTTACATAACTTATCGAGGGTTTTAAGATTTTATTATTAAATTTCCGGTTTACTTACCTTCGATTTGCTTCAATAGAGCTGTCAATGAGATATTGGTTCCGACAAAGGTTTCTTTATTTATTTGGTCATTAAATCTGTATTCTTCCTAAAAAACTATGGGAGCAGAAAAAGAAAGGGGCTAGTTTTCATAATTTCAAAAATAAAAAAACATTTGATGAATCAGACTTCCAACATCAAATGACCATAACTTTTGACTGGGGTATCGTAACGACTATTATAATATATAAAATCGGAGCTCGTCTCGATCCATACAATAATTGTTGGCCTCGGAATGGAACCTAATTTCTGTACCCAAATTCCATCGCTTACATAACTTATCGAGTGTTTTAAGATTTTGTCGTAAATTTCCGGTTTACATACCTTCGATTTGCTTCAATAGAGCTGTCAATGAGATATTGGTTCCGAAAAAGGTTTCTTTATTTATTTGGTCATTAAATCTGTATTCTTCCTAAAAACGTATGGGAGCAGAAACAGAAAGCGGCTAGTTTTCAAAACTTCAAAAATTCGAAAACATTTGATGTATCAGACTTCCAACATCAAATGACCATAACTTTTAACTGGGGTATCGTAACGACTATTATAATATATCAAAATCGGAGCTCGTCTCGATCCATACAATAATTGTTGGCCTAGCATTGGAACCTGATTTCTGTACCCAAATTCCATCGTTTACATAACTTATCGAGGGTTTGAAGATTTTGTCGTAAATTTCGGGTTTACTTACTTTCGATTTGAATCAATAGAGCTGTAAATGAGATATTGGATCCGACAAAGGTTTCTTTATTTATTTGGTCAATAAATCTGTATTCTTCCTAAAAAACTATGGGAGCAGAAAAAGAAAATGGCTAGTTTTCATAATTACAAAAATAACAAAACATTTGATGAATCACACTTCCAACATCAAATGACCATAACTTTTGACTAGGGTATCGTAACGACTATTATAATATATCAAATCGGAGCTCGTCTCGATCCATACAATAATTGTTGGCCTCAGAATGGAACCTGATTTCTGTACCCAAATTCCATCGTTTACATAACTTATCGAGGGTTTTAAGATTTTGTATTAAATTTCCGGTTTACTTACCTTCGATTTGCTTCAATAGAGCTGTCAACGAGATATTGGTTCCGACAAAGGTTTCTTTATTTATTTGGTCATTAAATCTGTATTCTTCCTAAAAAACTATGGGAGCAGAAAAAGAAAGGGGCTAGTTTTCATAATTTCAAAAATAAAAAAACATTTGATGAATCAGACTTCCAACGTCAAATGACCATAACATTTGACTGGGGTATCGTAACGACTATTATATTATATCAAATCGAAACTCGTCTCAATCCATACAATAATTGTTGGCCTAGCATTGGAACCTAATTTCTGAACCCAAATTCCATCGCTTACATAATTTATCGAGGGTTTGAAGATTTTGTCGTAAATTTCCAGTTTACATACCTTCGATTTGCTTCAATAGAGCTGTAAATGAGATATTGGATCCGACAAAGGTTTCTTTATTTATTTGTTCAATAAAACTGTATTCTTCCTAAAAACGTATGGGAGCAGAAATAGAAAGGGGCTAGTTTTCAAAACTTCAAAAATACGAAAACATTTGATGTATCAGACTTCCAACATCAAATGACCATAACTTTTAACTGGGGTATCGTAACGACTATTATAATATATCAAAATCGGAGCTCGTCTCGATCCATACAATAATTGTTGGCCTAGCATTGGAACCTGATTACTGTACCCAAATGCCATTGTTTACATAACTTATCAAGGGTTTGAAGATTTTGTCGTAAATTTCAGGTTTACTTACTTTCGATTTGAATAAATAGAGCTGTAAATGAGATATTGGATCCGACAAAGGTTTCTCTATTTATTTGGTCAATAAATATGTATTCTTCCTAAAAAACTATGGGAGCAGAAAAAGAAAGGGGTTAGTTTTCATAATTTCAAAAATAACAAAACATTTGATGAATCACACTTCCAACATCAAATGACCATAACTATTGACTAGGGTATCGTAACGACTATTATAATATATCAAATCGGAGCTCGTCTCGATCCATACAATAATTGTTGGCCTCAAAATGGAACCTGATTTCTGTACCCAAATTCCATCGTTTACATAACTTATCGAGGGTTTTAAGATTTTATTATTAAATTTCCGGTTTACTTACCTTCGATTTGCTTCAATAGAGCTGTCAATGAGATATTGGTTCCGACAAAGGTTTCTTTATTTATTTGGTCATTAAATCTGTATTCTTCCTAAAAAACTATGGGAGCAGAAAAAGAAAGGGGCTAGTTTTCATAATTTCAAAAATAAAAAAACATTTGATGAATCAGACTTCCAACATCAAATGACCATAACTTTTGACTGGGGTATCGTAACGACTATTATAATATATAAAATCGGAGCTCGTCTCGATCCATACAATAATTGTTGGCCTCGGAATGGAACCTAATTTCTGTACCCAAATTCCATCGCTTACATAACTTATCGAGTGTTTTAAGATTTTGTCGTAAATTTCCGGTTTACATATCTTCGATTTGCTTCAATAGAGCTGTCAATGAGATATTGGTTCCGAAAAAGGTTTCTTTATTTATTTGGTCATTAAATCTGTATTCTTCCTAAAAACGTATGGGAGCAGAAACAGAAAGCGGCTAGTTTTCAAAACTTCAAAAATACGAAAACATTTGATGTATCAGACTTCCAACATCAAATGACCATAACTTTTAACTGGGGTATCGTAACGACTAATATAATATATCAAAATCGGAGCTCGTCTCGATCCATACAATAATTGTTGGCCTAGCATTGGAACCTGTTTTCTGTACCCAAATTCCATCGTTTACATAACTTATCGAGGGTTTGAAGATTTTGTCGTAAATTTCGGGTTTACTTACTTTCGATTTGAATCAATAGAGCTGTAAATGAGATATTGGATCCGACAAAGGTTTCTTTATTTATTTGGTCAATAAATCTGTATTCTTCCTAAAAAACTATGGGAGCAGAAAAAGAAAATGGCTAGTTTTCATAATTTCAAAAATAACAAAACATTTGATGAATCAGACTTCCAACATCAAATAACCATAACTTTTGACTGGGGTATCGTAACGACTATTATAATATATAAAATCGGAGCTCGTCTCGATCCATACAATAATTGTTGGCCTCAGAATGGAACCTGATTTCTGTACCCAAATTCCATCGTGTACATAACCTATGGATGGTTTTAAGATTTTGTCGTAAATTTGCGGTTTACTTACCTTCGATTTGCTTCAATAGAGCTGTCAACGAGTTATTGGTTCCGACAAAGGTTTCTTTATTTATTTGGTCATTAAATCTGTATTCTTCCTAAAAAACTATGGGAGCAGAAAAAGAAAGGGGCTAGTTTTCATTATTTCTAAAATAACAAAACATTTGATGAATCACACTTCCAACATCAAATGACCATAACTATTGACTAGGGTATCGTAACGACTATTATAATATATCAAATCGGAGCTCGTCTCGATCCATACAATAATTGTTGGCCTCAAAATGGAACCTGATTTCTGTACCCAAATTCCATCGTTTACATAACTTATCGAGGGTTTTAAGATTTTATTATTAAATTTCCGGTTTACTTACCTTCGATTTGCTTCAATAGAGCTGTCAATGAGATATTGGTTCCGACAAAGGTTTCTTTATTTATTTGGTCATTAAATCTGTATTCTTCCTAAAAAACTATGGGAGCAGAAAAAGAAAGGGGCTAGTTTTCATAATTTCAAAAATAAAAAAACATTTGATGAATCAGACTTCCAACATCAAATGACCATAACTTTTGACTGGGGTATCGTAACGACTATTATAATATATAAAATCGGAGCTCGTCTCGATCCATACAATAATTGTTGGCCTCGGAATGGAACCTAATTTCTGTACCCAAATTCCATCGCTTACATAACTTATCGAGTGTTTTAAGATTTTGTCGTAAATTTCCGGTTTACATACCTTCGATTTGCTTCAATAGAGCTGTCAATGAGATATTGGTTCCGAAAAAGGTTTCTTTATTTATTTGGTCATTAAATCTGTATTCTTCCTAAAAACGTATGGGAGCAGAAACAGAAAGCGGCTAGTTTTCAAAACTTCAAAAATTCGAAAACATTTGATGTATCAGACTTCCAACATCAAATGACCATAACTTTTAACTGGGGTATCGTAACGACTATTATAATATATCAAAATCGGAGCTCGTCTCGATCCATACAATAATTGTTGGCCTAGCATTGGAACCTGATTTCTGTACCCAAATTCCATTGTTTACATAACTTATCAAGGGTTTGAAGATTTTGTCGTAAATTTCAGGTTTACTTACTTTCGATTTGAATAAATAGAGCTGTAAATGAGATATTGGATCCGACAAAGGTTTCTCTATTTATTTGGTCAATAAATATGTATTCTTCCTAAAAAACTATGGGAGCAGAAAAAGAAAGGGGTTAGTTTTCATAATTTCAAAAATAACAAAACATTTGATGAATCACACTTCCAACATCAAATGACCATAACTATTGACTAGGGTATCGTAACGACTATTATAATATATCAAATCGGAGCTCGTCTCGATCCATACAATAATTGTTGGCCTCAAAATGGAACCTGATTTCTGTACCCAAATTCCATCGTTTACATAACTTATCGAGGGTTTTAAGATTTTATTATTAAATTTCCGGTTTACTTACCTTCGATTTGCTTCAATAGAGCTGTCAATGAGATATTGGTTCCGACAAAGGTTTCTTTATTTATTTGGTCATTAAATCTGTATTCTTCCTAAAAAACTATGGGAGCAGAAAAAGAAAGGGGCTAGTTTTCATAATTTCAAAAATAAAAAAACATTTGATGAATCAGACTTCCAACATCAAATGACCATAACTTTTGACTGGGGTATCGTAACGACTATTATAATATATAAAATCGGAGCTCGTCTCGATCCATACAATAATTGTTGGCCTCGGAATGGAACCTAATTTCTGTACCCAAATTCCATCGCTTACATAACTTATCGAGTGTTTTAAGATTTTGTCGTAAATTTCCGGTTTACATATCTTCGATTTGCTTCAATAGAGCTGTCAATGAGATATTGGTTCCGAAAAAGGTTTCTTTATTTATTTGGTCATTAAATCTGTATTCTTCCTAAAAACGTATGGGAGCAGAAACAGAAAGCGGCTAGTTTTCAAAACTTCAAAAATACGAAAACATTTGATGTATCAGACTTCCAACATCAAATGACCATAACTTTTAACTGGGGTATCGTAACGACTAATATAATATATCAAAATCGGAGCTCGTCTCGATCCATACAATAATTGTTGGCCTAGCATTGGAACCTGTTTTCTGTACCCAAATTCCATCGTTTACATAACTTATCGAGGGTTTGAACATTTTGTCGTAAATTTCGGGTTTACTTACTTTCGATTTGAATCAATAGAGCTGTAAATGAGATATTGGATCCGACAAAGGTTTCTTTATTTATTTGGTCAATAAATCTGTATTCTTCCTAAAAAACTATGGGAGCAGAAAAAGAAAATGGCTAGTTTTCATAATTTCAAAAATAACAAAACATTTGATGAATCAGACTTCCAACATCAAATAACCATAACTTTTGACTGGGGTATCGTAACGACTATTATAATATATAAAATCGGAGCTCGTCTCGATCCATACAATAATTGTTGGCCTCAGAATGGAACCTGATTTCTGTACCCAAATTCCATCGTTTACATAACTTATCGAGGGTTTTAAGATTTTGTATTAAATTTCCGGTTTACTTACCTTCGATTTGCTTCAATAGAGCTGTCAACGAGTTATTGGTTCCGACAAAGGTTTCTTTATTTATTTGGTCATTAAATCTGTATTCTTCCTAAAAAACTATGGGAGCAGAAAAAGAAAGGGGCTAGTTTTCATTATTTCTAAAATAACAAAACATTTGATGAATCACACTTCCAACATCAAATGACCATAACTATTGACTAGGGTATCGTAACGACTATTATAATATATCAAATCGGAGCTCGTCTCGATCCATACAATAATTGTTGGCCTCAAAATGGAACCTGATTTCTGTACCCAAATTCCATCGTTTACATAACTTATCGAGGGTTTTAAGATTTTATTATTAAATTTCCGGTTTACTTACCTTCGATTTGCTTCAATAGAGCTGTCAATGAGATATTGGTTCCGACAAAGGTTTCTTTATTTATTTGGTCATTAAATCTGTATTCTTCCTAAAAAACTATGGGAGCAGAAAAAGAAAGGGGCTAGTTTTCATAATTTCAAAAATAAAAAAACATTTGATGAATCAGACTTCCAACATCAAATGACCATAACTTTTGACTCGGGTATCGTAACGACTATTATAATATATAAAATCGGAGCTCGTCTCGATCCATACAATAATTGTTGGCCTCGGAATGGAACCTAATTTCTGTACCCAAATTCCATCGCTTACATAACTTATCGAGTGTTTTAAGATTTTGTCGTAAATTTCCGGTTTACATACCTTCGATTTGCTTCAATAGAGCTGTCAATGAGATATTGGTTCCGAAAAAGGTTTCTTTATTTATTTGGTCATTAAATCTGTATTCTTCCTAAAAACGTATGGGAGCAGAAACAGAAAGCGGCTAGTTTTCAAAACTTCAAAAATTCGAAAACATTTGATGTATCAGACTTCCAACATCAAATGACCATAACTTTTAACTGGGGTATCGTAACGACTATTATAATATATCAAAATCGGAGCTCGTCTCGATCCATACAATAATTGTTGGCCTAGCATTGGAACCTGATTTCTGTACCCAAATTCCATCGTTTACATAACTTATCGAGGGTTTGAAGATTTTGTCGTAAATTTCGGGTTTACTTACTTTCGATTTGAATCAATAGAGCTGTAAATGAGATATTGGATCCGACAAAGGTTTCTTTATTTATTTGGTCAATAAATCTGTATTCTTCCTAAAAAACTATGGGAGCAGAAAAAGAAAATGGCTAGTTTTCATAATTTCAAAAATAACAAAACATTTGATGAATCACACTTCCAACATCAAATGACCATAACTTTTGACTAGGGTATCGTAACGACTATTATAATATATCAAATCGGAGCTCGTCTCGATCCATACAATAATTGTTGGCCTCAGAATGGAACCTGATTTCTGTACCCAAATTCCATCGTTTACATAACTTATCGAGGGTTTTAAGATTTTGTATTAAATTTCCGGTTTACTTACCTTCGATTTGCTTCAATAGAGCTGTCAACGAGATATTGGTTCCGACAAAGGTTTCTTTATTTATTTGGTCATTAAATCTTTATTCTTCCTAAAAAACTATGGGAGCAGAAAAAGAAAGGGGCTAGTTTTCATAATTTCAAAAATAAAAAAACATTTGATGAATCAGACTTCCAACGTCAAATGACCATAACATTTGACTGGGGTATCGTAACGACTATTATATTATATCAAATCGAAACTCGTCTCAATCCATAAAATAATTGTTGGCCTAGCATTGGAACCTAATTTCTGTACCCAAATTCCATCGCTTACATAATTTATCGAGGGTTTGAAGATTTTGTCGTAAATTTCCAGTTTACATACCTTCGATTTGCTTCAATAGAGCTGTAAATGAGATATTGGATCCGACAAAGGTTTCTTTATTTATTTGTTCAATAAAACTGTATTCTTCCTAAAAACGTATGGGAGCAGAAACAGAAAGGGGCTAGTTTTTAAAACTTCAAAAATACGAAAACATTTGATGTATCAGACTTCCAACATCAAATGACCATAACTTTTAACTGGGGTATCGTAACGACTATTATAATATATCAAAATCGGAGCTCGTCTCGATCCATACAATAATTGTTGGCCTAGCATTGGAACCTAATTACTGTACCCAAATTCCATCGTTTACCTAACTTATCGAGGGTTTTAAGATTTTGTATTAAATTTCCGGTTTACTTACTTTCGATTTGAATCAATAGAGCTGTCAATGAGATATTGGTTCCGACAAAGGTTTCTTTATTTATTTGGTCAATAAATCTGTATTCTTCCTAAAAAACTATGGGAGCAGAAAAAGAAAATGGCTAGTTTTCATAATTTCAAAAATAACAAAACATTTGATGAATCACACTTCCAACATCAAATGACCATAACTTTTGACTAGGGTATCGTAACGACTATTATAATATATCAAATCGGAGCTCGTCTCGATCCATACAATAATTGTTGGCCCCAGAATGGAACCTGATTTCTGTACCCAAATTCCATCGTTTACATAACTTATCGAGGGTTTTAAGATTTTGTATTAAATTTCCGGTTTACTTACCTTCGATTTGCTTCAATAGAGCTGTCAACGAGATATTGGTTCCGACAAAGGTTTCTTTATTTATTTGGTCATTAAATCTTTATTCTTCCTAAAAAACTTTGGGAGCAGAAAAAAAAAGGGGCTAGTTTTCATAATTTCAAAAATAAAAAAACATTTGATGAATCAGACTTCCAACGTCAAATGACCATAACATTTGACTGGGGTATCGTAACGACTATTATATTATATCAAATCGAAACTCGTCTCGATCCATACAATAATTGTCGGCCTAGCATTGGAACCTGATTTCTGTACCCAAATTCCATTGTTTACATAACTTATCGAGGGTTTGAAGATTTTGTCGTAAATTTCGGGTTTACTTACTTTCCATTTGAATCAATAGAGCTGTAAATGAGATATTGGATCCGACAAAGGTTTCTTTATTTATTTGTTCAATAAAACTGTATTCTTCCTAAAAAACTATGGGAGGAGAAAAAGAAATGTGCTAGTTTTCATAATTTCAAAAATAACAAAACATTTGATGAATCACACTTCCAACATCAAATGACCATAACTTTTGACTAGGGTATCGTAACGACTATTATAATATATCAAATCGGAGCTCGTCTCCATCCATACAATAATTGTTGGCCTCAGATTGGAATCTGATTTCTGTACCCAAATTCCATCGTTTACAGAACTTATCGAGGGTTTTAAGATTTTGTATTAAATTTCCGGTTTACTTACCTTCGATTTGCTTCAATAGAGCTGTCAATGAGATATTGGTTCCGACAAAGGTTTCTTTATTTATTTGGTCATTAAATCTGTATTCTTCCTAAAAACGTATGGGAGCAGAAAAAAAATGGGGAGGTTTTCAAAACTTCAAAAATACGAAAACATTTGATGAATCAAACTTCCAACATCAAATGACCATAACATTTGACTGTGGTATCGTAACGACTATTATAATATATCAAATCGAAGCTCGTCTTGATCCATACAATAATTGTTGGTCTAGCATTGGAACCTGATTTCTGTACCCAAATTCCATCGCTTACATAACTTATCGAGGCTTTTAAGATTTTGTCGTAAATTTCCGGTTTACTTATCTTCGATTTGCTTCAATAGAGCTGTCAATGAGATATTGGTTCTGAAAAAGTTTTCTTTATTTATTTTATCATTAAATCTGTATTCTTCCTAAAAACGTATGGGAGTAGAAACAGAAAGGGGCTAGTTTTCAAAACTTCAAAAATACGAAAACATTTGATGAATCAGACTTCAAACATCAAATGACCATAACATTTGACTGGGGTATCGTAACGACTATTATAATATATAAAATCGGAGCTCGTCTCGATCCATACAATAATTGTTGGCCTCGGAATGGAACCTAATTTCTGTACCCAAATTCCATCGCTTACATAACTTATCGAGTGTTTTAAGATTTTGTCGTAAATTTCCGGTTTACATACCTTCGATTTGCTTCAATAGAGCTGTCAATGAGATATTGGTTCTGAAAAAGGTTTCTTTATTTATTTTGTCATTAAATCTATATTCTTCCTAAAAACGTATGGGAGCAGAAACAGAAAGGTCCTAGTTTTCAAAACTTCAAAAATACGAAAACATTTGATGATTAGACTTCCAACATCAAATGACCATAACTTTTAAGTGGGGTATCGTAACGACTATTATAATATATCAAAATTGAAGCTCGTCTCGATCCATACAATAATTGTTGGCCTAGCATTGGAACCTGATTTCTGTTCCCAAATTCCATCGTTTACATAACTTATCGAGGGTTTTAAGATTTTCTCGTAAATTTCTGGTTTAGTTACCTTCGATTTGCTTCAATAGAGCTGTCAATGAGATATTGGTTCCGAAAAAGGTTTCTTTATTTATTTTGTCATTAAATCTGTATTCTTCCTAAAAACGTATGGGAGCAGAAACAGAAAGGGGCTAGTTTTCAAAACTTCAAAAATACGAAAACATTTGATGAATCAGACTTCGATCATCAAATGACCATAACATTTGACTGTGGTATCGTAACGACTATTATAATATATCAACTCGAAGCTCGTCTTGATCCATACAATAATTGTTGGTCTAGCATTGGAACCTGATTTCTGTTCCCAAATTCCATCGTTTACATAACTTATCGTGGGTTTTAAGATTTGGTCGTAAATTTCCGGTTTACTTACCTTCGATTTGCTTCAATAGAGCTGTCAATGAGATATTGGTTTCGACAAAGGTTTCTTTATTTATTTGGTCATTAAATCTGTATTCTTTCTAAAAACGTATGGGAGCAGAAAAAGAAAGGGGCTAGTTTTCAAAACTTCAAAAATACGAAATCATTTGATGATCAGACTTCCAACATCAAATGACCATAACTTTTAATTGGGGTATCGTAACGACTCTTATAATGTATCAAAATCGGAGAGCGTCTCGATCCATACAATAATTGTTGGCCTCGGAATGGAACCTGATTTCTCTACCCAAATTCCATCGCTTACATAACTTATCGAGGCTTTGAAGATTTTGTCGTAAATTTCCGGTTTACTTACCTTCGATTTGCTTCAATAGAGCTGTCAAAGATATATTGGTTCCGACAAAGGTTTCTTTATTTATTTGGTCATTAAATCTGTATTCTTCCTAAAAACGTATGGGAGCAGAAAAAGAAAGGGGCTAGTTTTCAAAACTTCAAAAATACGAAAACATTTGATGATGAGACTTCCAACATCAAATGACCAAAACTTTTAACTGGGGTATCGTAACGACTATTATAATATATCCAAATAGGAGCTTGCCTCGATCCATACAATAATTGTTGGCCTCGGAATGGAACCTGATTTCTTTACCCAAATTCCATCGTTTACATAACTTATCCAGGGTTTTAAGATTTTGTCGTAAATTTCCGGTTTACTTACCTTCGATTTGCTTCAATAGAGCTGTCAATGAGATATTGGTTCCGACAAAGGTTTCTTTATTTATTTGGTCCTTAAATCTGTATTCTTCCTAAAAAACTATGGGAGCAGAAAAAGAAAGGTGCTAGTTGTCATAACTTCAAAAATAACAGAACATTTGATGAATCAGACTTCCAACATCAAATGACCATAACTTTTAACTCGGGTATCGTAACGACTATTATAATATATCAAAATCAGAGCTTGTTTCGATCCATACAATAATTGTTGGCCTAGCATTGGAACCTGATTTTCGTACCCAAATTCCATCGTTTACATAACTTATCGAGGGTTTTAAGATTTTGTCGTAAATTTGCGATTTACTTACCTTCGATTTGCTTCAATAGAGCTGTCAATGAGATATTGTTTCCGACAAAGGTTTCCTTATTTATTTGGTCATTAAATTTGTATTCGTCCTAAAACACTATGGGAGCAGAAAAAGAAAGGGGCTAGTTTTCAAAACTTCAAAAATAACAAAACATTTGATGAATCAGACTTCCAACATCAAATGACCATAACTTTTGACTGGGATATCGTAACGACTACTATAATATATCAAATCGGAGCTCGTCTCGATCCATACAATAATTGTTGGCCTCGGAATTGAACCTGATTTCTTTACCCAAATTCCATCGTTTACATAACTTATCAAGGGTTTTAAGATTTTGTCGTAAATTTCCGGTTTACTTACCTTCGATTTGCTTCAATAGAGCTGTCAATGAGATATTGGTTCCGACAAAGGTTTCTTTATTTATTTGGTCATTAAATCTGTATTCTTCCTAAAAACATACGGGAGCAGAAAAAGAAAGGGGCTAGTTTTCAAAACTTCAAAAATATGAAATCATTTGATGATCAGATTTCCAACATCAAATGACCATAACTTTTAACTGGGGTATCGTAACGACTATTATAATATATCAAAATCGGAGCTCGTCTCGATCCATACAATAATTGTTGGCCTCGGAATGGAACCTGATTTCTTTACCCAAATTCCATCGTTTACATAACTTATCAAGGGTTTTAAGATTTTGTCGTAAATTTCTGGTTTACTTACCTTCGCTTTGCTTCAATAGAGCTGTCAATGAGATATTGGTTCTGAAAAAGTTTTCTTTATTTATTTTGTCATTAAATCTGTATTCTTCCTAAAAACGTAAGGGAGCAGAAACAGAAAGTGGCTAGTTTTCAAAACTTCAAAAATACGAAATCATTTGATGAATCAGACTTCAAACATCAAATGACCATAACATTTGACTGGGGTATCGTAACGACTATTATAATATATCAAATCGAAGCTCGTCTTGATCCAAACAATAATTGTTGGCCTAGCATTGGAACCTGATTTATGTTCCCAAATTCCATCGTTTACATAAGTTATCGAGGGTTTTAAGATTTTGTCGTAAATTTCCGGTTTACTTACCTTTGATTTGCTTCAATAGAGCTGTCAATGAGATATTGGTTCCGACAAAGGTTTCTTTATTTATTTGGTCATTAAATCTGTATTCTTCCTAAAAACGTATGGGAGTAGAAAAAGAAAGGGGCTAGTTTTCAAAACTTCAAAAATACGAAATCATTTGATGATCAGACTTCCAACATCAAATGACCATAACTTTTAACTGCGGTATCGTAACGACTATTATAATATATCAAAATCGGAGCTCGTCTCGATCCATACAATAATTGTTGGCCTCGGACTGGAACCTAGTTTCGGTACCCAAATTCCATCGCTTACATAACTTATCGAGGGTTTTAAGATTTTGTCGTAAATTTCCGATTTACTTACCTTCGATTTGCTTCAATAGAGCTGTCAATTAGATATTGGTTCCGAAAAAGGTTTCTTTATTTATTTGGTCATTAAATCTGTATTCTTCCTAAAAATGTATGGGAGCAGAAACAGAAAGGGGCTAGTTTTCAAAACTTCAAAAATACGAAAACATTTGATGAATCAGACTTCAAACATCAAATGACCATAACATTTGACTGGGTATCGTAACGACTATTATAATATATCAAATCGAAGCTCGTCTCGATCCATACAATAATTGTTGGCCTCGGACTGGAACCTGGTTTCGGTACCCAAATTCCATCGTTTACATAACTTATCGAGGGTTTTAAGATTTTCTCGTAAATTTCCGGTTTACTTACCTTCGATTTGCTTCAATAGAGTTGTCAATGATATATTGGTTCCGACAAAGGTTCTTTATTTATTTGGTCATTAAATCTGTATTCTTCCTAAAAAAACTATGGGAGCAGAAAAAGAAAGGTGCTAGTTGTCATAACTTCAAAAATAACATAACATTTGATGAATGAGACTTCCAACATCAAATAACCATAACTTTTGACTGGGGTATCGTAACGACTATTATAATATATCAAAATCGGAGCTCGTCGCGATCCATACAATAATTGTTGGCCTCAGAATGGAACCTGATTTCTGTACCCAAATTCCATCGCTTACATAACTTATCGAGGCTTTTAAGATTTTGTCGTAAATTTCCGGTTTACTTTCCTTCGATTTGCTTCAATAGAGCTGTCAATGAGATATTGGTTCCGAAAAAGGTTTCTTTATTTATTTGGTCATTAAATCTGTATTCTTCCTAAAAATGTATGGGAGCAGAAACAGAAAAGGGCTAGTTTTCAAAACTTCAAAAATACGAAAACATTTGATGAATCAGACTTCAAACATCAAATGACCATAACATTTGACTGGGTATCGTAACGACTATTATAATATATCAAATCGAAGCTCGTCTCGATCCATACAATAATTGTTGGCCTGGGACTGGAACCTAGTTTCAGTACCCAAATTCCATCGTTTACATAACTTATCGAGGGTTTTAAGATTTTCTCGTAAATTTCCGGTTTACTTACCTTCGATTTGCTTCAATAGAGTTGTCAATGATATATTGGTTCCGACAAAGGTTTCTTTATTTATTTGGTCATTAAATCTGTATTCTTCCTAAAAAACTATGGGAGCAGAAAAAGAAAGGTGCTAGTTGTCATAACTTCAAAAATAACATAACATTTGATGAATGAGACTTCTAACATCAAATAACCATAACTTTTGACTGGGGTATCGTAACGACTATTATAATATATCAAAATTGGAGTTCGTCGCGATCCATACAATAATTGTTGGCCTCGGAATGGAACCTGATTTCTGTACCCAAATTCCATCGCTTACATAACTTATCGAGGCTTTTAAGATTTTGTCGTAAATTTCCGGTTTACTTTCCTTCGATTTGCTTCAATAGAGCTGTCAATGAGATATTGGTTCCGAAAAAGTTTTCTTTATTTATTTGGTCATTAAATCTGTATTCTTCCTAAAAATGTATGGGAGCAGTAACAGAAAGGGGCTAGTTTTCAAAACTTCAAAAATACGAAAACATTTGATGAATCAGACTTCAAACATCAAATGACCATAACATTTGACTGGGTATCGTAACGACTATTATAATATATCAAATCGAAGCTCGTCTCGATCCATACAATAATTGTTGGCCTCGGACTGGAACCTGGTTTCGGTACCCAAATTCCATCGTTTACATAACTTATCGAGGGTTTTAAGATTTTCTCGTAAATTTCCGGTTTACTTACCTTCGATTTGCTTCAATAGAGTTGTCAATGATATATTGGTTCCGACAAAGGTTTCTTTATTTATTTGGTCATTAAATCTGTATTCTTCCTAAAAACGTACGGGAGTAGAAAAAGAAAGGGGCAAGTTTTCAAACCATCAAAAATAAGAAAACATTTGATGATCAGACTTCCAACATCAAATGACCATCACTTTTAACTAGGGTATCGTAACGACTATTATAATATATCAAAATAGGAGCTCGTCTCGATCCATACAATAATTGTTGGCCTCGGAATGGAACCTGATTTCTTTACCTAAATGCCATCGTTTACATAACTTATCGAGGGTTTTAAGATTTGGTCGTAAATTTCCGGTTTACTTACCTTCGATTTGCTTCAATAGAGCTGTCAATGAGATATTGGTTTCGACAAAGGTTTCTTTATTTATTTGGTCATTAAATCTGTATTCTTCCTAAAAACGTATGGGAGCAGAAAAAGAAAGGGGCTAGTTTTCAAAACTTCAAAAATACGAAATCATTTGATGATCAGACTTCCAACATCAAATGACCATAACTTTTAATTGGGGTATCGTAACGACTCTTATAATATATCAAAATCGGAGCTCGTCTCAATCCATACAATAATTGTTGGCCTCGGAATGGAACCTGATTTCTCTACCCAAATTCCATCACTTACATAACTTTTCGAGGCTTTTAAGATTTTGTCGTAAATTTCCGGTTTACTTACCTTCGATTTGCTTCAATAGAGCTGTCAAAGAGATATTGGTTCCGACAAAGGTTTCTTTATTTATTTGGTCATTAAATCTGTATTCTTCCTAAAAACGTATGGGAGCAGAAAAAGAAAGGGGCTAGTTTTCAAAACTTCAAAAATTCGAAAACATTTGATGATGAGACTTCCAACATCAAATGACCAAAACTTTTAACTGGGGTATCGTAACGACTATTATAATATATCCAAATAGGAGCTCGCCTCGATCCATACAACAATTGTTGGCCTCAGAATGGAACCTGATTTCTTTACCCAAATTCCATCGTTTACATAACTTATCCAGGGTTTTAAGATTTTGTCATAAATTTCCGGTTTACTTACCTTCGATTTGCTTCAATAGAGCTGTCAATGAGATATTGGTTCCGACAAAGGTTTCTTTATTTATTTGGTCATTAAATCTGTATTCTTCCTAAAAAACTATGGGGGCAGAAAAAGAAAGGCGCTAGTTGTCATAACTTCAAAAATAACAGAACATTTGATGAATCAGACTTCCAACATCAAATGACCATAACTTTTGACTGGGGTATCGTAACGACTATTATAATATATCAAATCAGAGCTCGTCTGGATCCATACAATAATTGTTGGCCTCGGAATGGAACCTGATTTCTGTACCCAAATTCCATCGCTTACATAACTTATCGAGGGTTTTAAGATTTTGCGTAAATTTCCAGTTT
The DNA here is from genome assembly GCA_037013495.1 of Hippophae tibetana. Lineage (NCBI taxonomy): Eukaryota > Viridiplantae > Streptophyta > Magnoliopsida > Rosales > Elaeagnaceae > Hippophae > Hippophae tibetana. The sequence goes on from CM072801.1 coordinate 83,173,905, forward strand.
ACTTACCTTCGATTTGCTTCAATAGAGGTGTCAATGAGATATTGGTTCTGAAAAAGGTTTCTTTATTTATTTGGTCATTAAATCTGTATTCTTCCTAAAAACGTATGGGAGCATAAACAGAAAGTGGCTAGTTTTCAAAACTTCAAAAATACGAAAACATTTGATGAATCAGACTTCAAACATCAAATGACCATAACATTTGACTGGGTATCGTAAATACTATTATAATATATCAAATCGAAGCTCGTCTTGATCCATACAATAACTGTTGGCCTAGCATTGGAACCTGATTTCTGTTCCCAAATTCCATCGTTTACATAAGTTATCGAGGGTTTTAAGATTTTGTCGTAAATTTCCGGTTTACTTACCTTCGATTTGCTTCAATAGAGCTGTCAATGAGATATTGGTTCCGACAAAGGTTTCTTTATTTATTTGGTCATTAAATATGTATTCTTCCTAAAAACATATGGGAGCAGAAAAAGAAAGGGGCTAGTTTTCAAAACTTCAAAAATACGAAATCATTTGATGATCAGATTTCCAACATCAAATGACCATAACTTTTAACTGGGGTATCGTAACGACTATTATAATATATCAAAATCAGAGCTCGTCTCGATCCATACAATAATTGTTGGCCTCGGAATGGAACCAGATTTCTTTACCCAATTTCCATCGTTTACATAACTTATCAAGGGTTTTAAGATTTTGTCGTAAATTTCCGGTTTACTTACCTTCGATTTGCTTCAATAGAGCTGTCAATGAGATATTGGTTCCGACAAAGGTTTCTTTATTTATTTGGTCATTAAATCTGTATTCTTCCTAAAAAACTATGGGAGCAGAAAAAGAAAGGTGCTAGTTGTCATAACTTCAAAATTAACAAAACATTTGATGAATCAAACTTCCAACATCAAATGACCATAACTTTTTTCTGGGGTATCGTAACGACTATTATAATATATCAAATCGGAGCTCGTCTCAATCCATACAATAATTATTGGCCTCGGAATGGAACCTGATTTCTATACCCAAATTTCACTTACATAACTTATCGAGGGTTTTAAGATTTTGTCGTAAATTTCCAGTTTACTTACCTTCGATTTGCTTCAATAGAGCTGTCAATGAGATATTGGTTCCGACAAAGGTTTCTTTATTTATTTGGTCATTAAATCTGTATTCTTGCTAAAAAACTATGGGAGCAGAAAAAGAAAGGTGCTAGTTGTCATAACTTCAAAAATAACAAAACATTTGATGAATCAAACTTCCAACATCAAATGACCATAACTTTTTTCTAGGGTATCGTAACGACTATTATAATATATCAAATCGGAGCTCGTCTCGATCCATACAATAATTGTTGGCCTCGGAATGGAACCTGATTTCTGTACCCAAATTTCATCGCTTACATAACTTATCGAGGGTTTTAAGATTTTGTCGTAAATTTCCGGTTTACTTTCCTTCGATTTGCTTCAATAGAGCTGTCAATGAGATATTGGTTCCGAAAAAGGTTTCTTTATTTATTTGGTCATTAAATCTATATTCTTCCTAAAAACGTATGGGAGCAGAAACAGAAAGGGGCTAGTTTTCAAAACTTCAAAAATACGAAAACATTTGATGAATCAGACTTCAAACATCAAATGACCATAACATTTGACTGGGTATCGTAACGACTATTATAATATATAAAATCGAAGCTCTTCTCGATCCATACAATAATTGTTGGCCTAGCATTGGAACCTGATTTCTGTTCCCAAATTCCATCGTTTACATAAGTTATCGAGGGTTTTAAGATTTTGTCGTAAATTTCTGGTTTACTTCCTTCGATTTGCTTCAATAGAGCTGTCAATGAGATATTGGTTCCGAAAAAGGTTTCTTTATTTATTTTGTCATTAAATCTGTATTCTTCCTAAAACGTATGGGAGCAGAAACAGAAAGGGGCTAGTTTTCAAAACTTCAAAAATACGAAAACATTTGATGAATCAGACTTCAAACATCAAATGACCATAACATTTGACTGGGTATCGTAACGACTATTATAATATATCAAATCGAAGCTCGTCTCGATCCATACAATAATTGTTGGCCTCGGACTGGAACCTGGTTTCGGTACCCAAATTCCATCGTTTACATAACTTATCGAGGGTTTTAAGATTTTCTCGTAAATTTCCGGTTTACTTACCTTCGATTTGCTTCAATAGAGTTGTCAATGATATATTGGTTCCGACAAAGGTTCTTTATTTATTTGGTCATTAAATCTGTATTCTTCCTAAAAAACTATGGGAGCAGAAAAAGAAAGGTGCTAGTTGTCATAACTTCAAAATTAACAAAACATTTGATGAATCAAACTTCCAACATCAAATGACCATAACTTTTTTCTGGGGTATCGTAACGACTATTATAATATATCAAATCGGAGCTCGTCTCAATCCATACAATAATTATTGGCCTCGGAATGGAACCTGATTTCTATACCCAAATTTCACTTACATAACTTATCGAGGGTTTTAAGATTTTGTCGTAAATTTCCAGTTTACTTACCTTCGATTTGCTTCAATAGAGCTGTCAATGAGATATTGGTTCCGACAAAGGTTTCTTTATTTATTTGGTCATTAAATCTGTATTCTTGCTAAAAAACTATGGGAGCAGAAAAAGAAAGGTGCTAGTTGTCATAACTTCAAAAATAACAAAACATTTGATGAATCAAACTTCCAACATCAAATGACCATAACTTTTTTCTAGGGTATCGTAACGACTATTATAATATATCAAATCGGAGCTCGTCTCGATCCATACAATAATTGTTGGCCTCGGAATGGAACCTGATTTCTGTACCCAAATTTCATCGCTTACATAACTTATCGAGGGTTTTAAGATTTTGTCGTAAATTTCCGGTTTACTTTCCTTCGATTTGCTTCAATAGAGCTGTCAATGAGATATTGGTTCCGAAAAAGGTTTCTTTATTTATTTGGTCATTAAATCTATATTCTTCCTAAAAACGTATGGGAGCAGAAACAGAAAGGGGCTAGTTTTCAAAACTTCAAAAATACGAAAACATTTGATGAATCAGACTTCAAACATCAAATGACCATAACATTTGACTGGGTATCGTAACGACTATTATAATATATAAAATCGAAGCTCTTCTCGATCCATACAATAATTGTTGGCCTAGCATTGGAACCTGATTTCTGTTCCCAAATTCCATCGTTTACATAAGTTATCGAGGGTTTTAAGATTTTGTCGTAAATTTCTGGTTTACTTCCTTCGATTTGCTTCAATAGAGCTGTCAATGAGATATTGGTTCCGAAAAAGGTTTCTTTATTTATTTTGTCATTAAATCTGTATTCTTCCTAAAACGTATGGGAGCAGAAACAGAAAGTGGCTAGTTTTCAAAACTTCAAAAATACGAAAACATTTGATGAATCAGACTTCAAACATCAAATGACCATAACATTTGACTGGGTATCGTAACGACTATTATAATATATCAAATCGAAGCTCTTCTCGATCCATACAATAATTGTTGGCCTAGCATTGGAACCTGATTTCTGTTCCCAAATTCCATCGTTTACATAAGTTATCGAGGGTTTTAAGATTTTGTCGTAAATTTCCGGTTTACTTACCTTTGATTTGCTTCAATAGAGCTGTCAATGAGATATTGGTTCCGACAAAGGTTTCTTTATTTATTTGGTCATTAAATCTGTATTCTTCCTAAAAACGTATGGGAGTAGAAAAAGAAAGGGGCTAGTTTTCAAAACTTCAAAAATACGAAATCATTTGATGATCAGACTTCCAACATCAAATGACCATAACTTTTAACTGGGGTATCGTAACGACTATTATAATATATCAAAATCGGAGCTCGTCTCGATCCATACAATAATTGTTGGCCTCGGACTGGAACCTGGTTTCGGTACCCAAATTCCATCGCTTACATAACTTATCGAGGGTTTTAAGATTTTGTCGTAAATTTCCGGTTTACTTACCTTCGATTTGCTTCAATAGAGTTGTCAATGAGATATTGGTTCCGAAAAAGGTTTCTTTATTTATTTGGTCATTAAATCTGTATTCTTCCTAAAAACGTATGGGAGCAGAAACAGAAAGGGGCTAGTTTTCAAAACTTCAAAAATACGAAAACATTTGATGAATCAGACTTCAAACATCAAATGACCATAACATTTGACTGGGTATCGTAACGACTATTATAATATATCAAATCGAAGCTCGTCTCGATCCATACAATAATTGTTGGCCTCGGACTGGAACCTGGTTTCGGTACCCAAATTCCGTCATTTACATAACTTATCGAGGGTTTTAAGATTTTCTCGTAAATTTCCGGTTTACTTACCTTCGATTTGCTTCAATAGAGTTGTCAATGATATATTGGTAAAGACAAAGGTTTCTTTATTTATTTGGTCATGAAATCTGTATTCTTCCTAAAAACTATGGGAGCAGAAAAAGAAAGGTGCTAGTTGTCATAACTTCAAAAATAACATAACATTTGATGAATGAGACTTCCAACATCAAATAACCATAACTTTTGACTGGGGTATCGTAACGACTATTATAATATATCAAAATCGCAGCTCGTCGCGATCCATACAATAATTGTTGGCCTCGAAATGGAACCTGATTTCTGTACCCAAATTCCATCGCTTATATAACTTATCGAGGCTTTTAAGATTTTGTCGTAAATTTTCGGTTTACTTACCTTCGATTTGCTTCAATAGAGCTGTCAATGAGATATTGGTTCCGAAAAAGGTTTCATTATTTATTTGCTCATTAAATCTGTATTCTTCCTAAAAATGTATGGGAGCAGAAACAGAAAGGGGCTAGTTTTCAAAACTTCAAAAATACGAAAACATTTGATGAATCAGATTTCAAACATCAAATGACCATAACATTTGACTGGGTATCGTAACGACTATTATAATATATCAAATCGAAGCTCTTCTCGATCCATACAATAATTGTTGGCCTCGGACTGGAACCTGGTTTCGGTACCCAAATTCCATCGTTTACATAGTTTATCGAGGGTTTTAAGATTTTCTCGTAAATTTCCGGTTTACTTACCTTCGATTTGCTTCAATAGAGTTGTCAATGATATATTGGTTCCGACAAAGGTTTCTTTATTTATTTGGTCATTAAATCTGTATTCTTCCTAAAAAACTATGGGAGCAGAAAAAGAAAGGTGCTAGTTGTCATAACTTCAAAAATAACATAACATTTGATGAATGAGACTTCCAATATCAAATAACCATAACTTTTGACTGGGGTATCGTAACGACTATTATAATATATCAAAATCGCAGCTCGTCGCGATCCATACAATAATTGTTGGCCTCGAAATGGAACCTGATTTCTGTACCCAAATTCCATCGCTTATATAACTTATCGAGGCTTTTAAGATTTTGTCGTAAATTTTCGGTTTACTTACCTTCGATTTGCTTCAATAGAGCTGTCAATGAGATATTGGTTCCGAAAAAGGTTTCTTTATTTATTTGCTCATTAAATCTGTATTCTTCCTAAAAATGTATGGGAGCAGAAACAGAAAGGGGCTAGTTTTCAAAACTTCAAAAATACGAAAACATTTGATGAATCAGATTTCAAACATCAAATGACCATAACATTTGACTGGGTATCGTAACGACTATTATAATATATCAAATCGAAGCTCGTCTCGATCCATACAATAATTGTTGGCCTCGGACTGGAACCTGGTTTCGGTACCCAAATTCCATCGTTTACATAACTTATCGAGGGTTTTAAGATTTTCTCGTAAATTTCCGGTTTACTTACCTTCGATTTGCTTCAATAGAGTTGTCAATGATATATTGGTTCCGACAAAGGTTTCTTTATTTATTTGGTCATTAAATCTGTATTCTTCCTAAAAAACTATGGGAGCAGAAAAAGAAAGGTGTTAGTTGTCATAACTTCAAAAATAACATAACATTTGATGAATGAGACTTCCAACATCAAATAACCATAACTTTTGACTGGGGTATCGTAACGACTATTATAATATATCAAAATCGGAGCTCGTCTCGATCCATACAATAATTGTTGGCCTCGGAATGGAACCTGATTTCTGTACCCAAATTTCATCGCTTACATAACTTATCGAGGGTTTTAAGATTTTGTCGTAAATTTCTGGTTTCCTTATCTTGGATTTGCTTCAATAGAGTTGTCAATGAGATATTGGTTCCGAAAAAGGTTTCTTTATTTATTTGGTCATTAAATCTGTATTCCTCCTAAAAATGTATGGGAGCAGAAACAGAAAGGGGCTAGTTTTCAAAACTTCAAAAATACGAAAACATTTGATGAATTAGACTTCAAACATCAAATGACCATAACATTTGCTGGGGTATCGTAACGACTATTATAATATATCAAATCGTAGCTCGTCTCGATCCATACAATAATTGTTGGCCTCGGAATGGAACCTGATTTCGGTACCCAAATTCCATCGTTTACATAACTTATCGAGGGTTTTAAGATTTTCTCATAAATTTCCGGTTTACTTACCTTCGATTTGCTTCAATAGAGCTGTCAATGAGATATTGGTTCCGACAAAGGTTTCTTTATTTATTTGGTCATTAAATCTGTATTCTTCCTAAAAAACTATGGGAGCAGAGCAAGAAAGGTGATAGTTGTCATAACTTCAAATATAACAAAACATTTGATGAATGAGACTTCCAACATCAAATAACCATAACTTTTGACTGGGGTATCGTAACGACTATTATAATATATCAAAATCGGAGCTCGTCTCGATCCAGACAGTAATTGTTGGCCTCGGAATGGAACCTGATTTCTGTACCCAAATTCCATCGCTTACATAACTTATCGAGGCTTTTAAGATTTTGTCGTAAATTTCCGGTTTACTTACCTTCGATTTGCTTCAATAGAGCTGACAATGAGATATTGGTTCCGAAAAAGGTTTCTTTATTTATTTGGTCATTAAATCTGTATTCCTCCTAAAAACGTATGGGAGCAGAAACAGAAAGGGGCTAGTTTTCAAAACTTCAAAAATACGAAAACATTTGATGAATTAGACTTCAAACATCAAATGACCATAACATTTGACAGGGGTATCGTAACGACTATTATAATATATCAAATCGAAGCTCGTCCCGATCCATACAATAATTGTTGGCCTCGGAATGGAACCTGATTTCTGTACCCAAATTCGATCGTTTACATAACTTATCGAGGGTTTTAAGATTTTCTCGTAAATTTCCGGTTTACTTACCTTCGATTTGTTTCAATTGAGCTGTCAATGAGATATTGGTTCCGACAAAGGTTTCTTTATTTATTTGGTCATTAAATCTGTATTCTTCCTAAAAAACTATGGGAGCAGAAAAAGAAAGGTGCTAGTTGTCATAACTTCAAAAATAACAAAACATTTGATGAATCAAACTTCCAACATCATATGACCATAACTTTTGACTGGGGTATCGTAACGACTATTATAATATATCAAATCGGAGCTCGTCTCGATCCATACAATAATTGTTGGCCTCGGAATGGAACCTGATTTCTGTACCCAAATTCCATCGCTTACATAACTTATCGAGGGTTTTAAGATTTTGTGGTAAATTTCCGGTTTACTTACCTTCGATTTGCTTCAATAAAGCTGTCTATGAGATATTGGTTCCGAAAAAGGTTTCTTTATTTATTTGGTCATTAAATCTGTATTCTTCCTAAAAACGTATGGGAGCAGAAACAGAAAGGGGCTAGTTTTCAAAACTTCAAAAATACGAAAAGATTTGATGAATCAGACTTCAAACATCAAATGACCATAACATTTGACTAGGGTATCCTAACGAATATTATAATATATCAAATCGGAGCTCGTCTCGATCCATACAATAATTGTTGGCCTCGGAATGGAACCTGATTTCTGTACCCAAATTCCATCGCTTACATAACTTATCGAGGGTTTTAAGATTTTCTCGTAAATTTCCGGTTTACTTACCTTCGATGTCAATGAGATATTGGTTCCGACAAAGGTTTCTTTATTTATTTGGTCATTAAATCTGTATTCTTCCTAAAAACCTATGGGAGCAGAAAAAGAAAGGTGCTAGTTGTCATAACTTCAAAAATAACAAAACATTTGATGAATGAGACTACCAACATCAAATAACCATAACTTTTGACCGAGGTATCGTAACGACTATTATAATATATCAAAATCGGAGCTCGTCTCGATCCATACAATAATTGTTGGCCTCGGAATGGAACCTGATTTCTGTACCCAAATTCCATCGCTTACATAACTTATCGAGGGTTTTAAGATTTTGTGGTAAATTTCCGGTTTACTTACCTTCGATTTGCTTCAATAAAGCTGTCTATGAGATATTGGTTCCGAAAAAGGTTTCTTTATTTATTTGGTCATTAAATCTGTATTCTTCCTAAAAACGTATGGGAGCAGAAACAGAAAGGGGCTAGTTTTCAAAACTTCAAAAATACGAAAACATTTGATGAATCAGATTTCAAACATCAAATGACCATAACATTTGACTGGGTATCGTAACGACTATTATAATATATCAAATCGAAGCTCGTCTCGATCCATACAATAATTGTTGACCTCTCACTGGAACCGGGTTTTGGTACCCAAATTCCATCATTTACATAACTTATCGAGGGTTTTAAGATTTTCTCGTAAATTTCCGGTTTACTTACCTTCGATTTGCTTCAATAGAGCTGTCAATGAGATATTGGTTCCGACAAAGGTTTCTTTATTTATTTGGTCATTAAATCTGTATTCTTCCTAAAAACCTATGGGAGCAGAAAAAGAAAGGTGTTAGTTGTCATAACTTCAAAAATAACATAACATTTGATGAATGAGACTTCCAACATCAAATAACCATAACTTTTGACTAGGGTATCGTAACGACTATTATAATATATCAAAATCGCAGCTCGTCGCGATCCATACAATAATTGTTGGCCTCGAAATGGAACCTGATTTCTGTACCCAAATTCCATCGCTTATATAACTTATCGAGGCTTTTAAGATTTTGTCGTAAATTTTCGGTTTACTTACCTTCGATTTGCTTCAATAGAGCAGTCAATGAGATATTGGTTCTGAAAAAGGTTTCTTTATTTATTTGGTCATTAAATCTGTATTCTTCCTAAAAACGTATGGGAGTAGAAACAGAAAGTGGCTAGTTTTCAAAACTTCAAAAATACGAAAACATTTGATGAATCAGACTTCAAACATCAAATGACCATAACATTTGACTGGGTATCGTAAATACTATTATAATATATCAAATCGAAGCTCGTCTTGATCCATACAATAATTGTTGGCCTAGCATTGGAACCTGATTTCTGTTCCCAAATTCCATCGTTTACATAAGTTATCGAGGGTTTTAAGATTTTGTCTTAAATTTCCGGTTTACTTACCTTCGATTTGCTTCAATAGAGCTGTCAATGAGATATTGGTTCCGACAAAGGTTTCTTTATTTATTTGGTCATTAAATATGTATTCTTCCTAAAAACATATGGGAGCAGAAAAAGAAAGGGGCTAGTTTTCAAACCTTCAAAAATACGAAATCATTTGATGATCAGATTTCCAACATCAAATGACCATAACTTTTAACTGGGGTATCGTAACGACTATTATAATATATCAAAATCAGAGCTCGTCTCGATCCATACAATAATTGTTGGCCTCGGAATGGAACCAGATTTCTTTACCCAATTTCCATCGTTTACATAACTTATAAAGGGTTTTAAAATTTTGTCGTAAATTTCCGGTTTACTTACCTTCGATTTGCTTCAATAGAGCTGTCAATGAGATATTGGTTCCGACAAAGGTTTCTTTATTTATTTGGTCATTAAATCTGTATTCTTCCTAAAAAACTATGGGAGCAGAAAAAGAAAGGTGCTAGTTGTCATAACTTCAAAATTAACAAAACATTTGATGAATCAAACTTCCAACATCAAATGACCATAACTTTTTTCTGGGGTATCGTAACGACTATTATAATATATCAAATCGGAGCTCGTCTCAATCCATACAATAATTATTGGCCTCGGAATGGAACCTGATTTCTATACCCAAATTCCATCGCTTAATAACTTATCGGGGGTTTTAAGATTTTCTCGTGAATTTCCGGTTTACTTACCTTCGATTTGCTTCAATAGAGCTGTCAATGAGATATTGGTTCCGACAAAGGTTTCTTTATTTATTTGGTCATTAAATCTGTATTCTTCCTAAAAAACTATGGGAGCAGAAAAAGAAAGGTGCTAGTTGTCATAACTTCAAAAATAACAAAACATTTGATGAATGGGACTACCAACATCAAATAACCATAACTTTTGACCGAGGTATCGTAACGACTATTATAATATATCAAAATCGGAGCTCGTCTCGATCCATACAATAATTGTTGGCCTCGGAATGGAACCTGATTTCTGTACCCAAATTCCATCGCTTACATAACTTATCGAGGCTTTTAAGATTTTGTCGTAAATTTCCGGTTTACTTACCTTCGATTTGCTTCAATAGAGCTGTCAATGAGATATTGGTTCCGACAAAGGTTTCTTTATTTATTTGGTCATTAAATCTGTATTCTTCCTAAAAAACTATGGGAGCAGAAAAAGAAAGGTGCTAGTTGTCATAATTTCAAAAATAACAAAATATTTGATGAATCAAACTTGCAACATCAAATGACCATAACTTTTGACTCGGGTATCGTAACGACTATTATAATATATCAAATCGAAGATCGTCTCGATCCATACAATAATTGTTGGCCTCGGAATGGAACCTAATTTCTGTACCCAAATTCCATCGCTTACATAACTTATCGAGGGTTTTAAGATTTTGTGGTAAATTTCCGGTTTACTTACCTTCGATTTGCTTCAATAGAGCTGTCTATGAGATATTGGTTCCGAAAAAGGTTTCTTTATTTATTTGGTCATTAAATCTGTATTCTTCCTAAAAACGTATGGGAGCAGAAACAGAAAGGGGCTAGTTTTCAAAACTTCAAAAATACGAAAACATTTGATGAATCAGACTTCAAACATCAAATGACCATAACATTTGACTGGGGTATCGTAACGACTATTATAATATATCAAATCGGAGCTCATCTCGATCCATACAATAATTGTTGGCCTCGGAATGGAACCTGATTTCTGTACCCAAATTCCATCGCTTACATAACTTATCGAGGGTTTTAATATTTATTAGTAAATTTCCGGTTTACTTACCTTAAATTTGCTTCAATAGAGCTGTCAATGAGATATTGGTTCCGAAAAAGGTTTCTTTATTTATTTGGTCATTAAATCTGTATTCTTCCTAAAAACTTATGGGAGCAGAAACAGAAACGGGCTAGTTTTCAAAACTTCAAAAATACGAAAACATTTGATGAATGAGACTTCAAACATCAAATGACCATAACATTTGACTGGGTTATCGTAACGACTATTATAATATATCAAATTGTAGCTCGTCTCGATCCATACAACAATTGTTGGCCTCAGAATGGAACCTGATTTCTTTACCCAAATTCCATCGTTTACATAACTTATCCAGGGCTTTAAGATTTTGTCGTAAATTTCCGGTTTACTTACCTTCGATTTGCTTCAATAGAGCTGTCGATGAGATATTGGTTCCGAAAAAGGTTTCTTTATTTATTTGGTCATTAAATCTGTATTCTTCCTAAAAAACTATGGGAGCAGAAAAAGAAAGGTGCTAGTTGTCATAACTTCAAAAATAACAGAACATTTGATGAATCAGACTTCCAACATCAAATGACCATAACTTTTAACTCGGGTATCGTAACGACTATTATAATATATCAAAATCAGAGCTTGTTTTGATCCATACAATAATTGTTGGCCTAGCATTGGAACCTGATTTTCGTACCCAAATTCCATCGTTTACATAACTTATCGAGGGTTTTAAGATTTTGTCGTAAATTTGCGGTTTACTTACCTTCGATTTGCTTCAATAGAGCTGTCAATTAGATATTGTTTCCGACAAAGGTTTCTTTATTTATTTGGTCATTAAATTTGTATTCGTCCTAAAACACTATGGGAGCAGAAAAAGAAAGGGGCTAGTTTTCAAAACTTCAAAAATAACAAAACATTTGATGAATCAGACTTCCAACATCAAATGACAATAACTTTTGACTGGGATATCGTAACGACTACTATAATATATCAAATCGGAGCTCGTCTCGATCCATAAAATAATTGTTGGCCTCGGAATGGAACCTGATTTCTTTACCCAAATTCCATCGTTTACATAACTTATCAAGGGTTTTAAGATTTTGTCGTAAATTTGCGGTTTACTTACCTTCGATTTGCTTCAATAGAGTTGTCAATGAGATATTGGTTCCGACAAAGGTTTCTTTATTTATTTGGTCATTAAATCTGTATTCTTCCTAAAAATGTATGGGAGCAGAAAAAGAAAGGTGCTAGTTGTCATAACTTCAAAAATAACATAACATTTGATGAATGAGACTTCCAACATCAAATAACCATAACTTTTGACTGGGGTATCGTAACGACTATTATAATATATCAAAATCGGAGCTCGTCGCGATCCATACAATAATTGTTGGCCTCGGAATGGAACCTGATTTTTGTACCCAAATTCCATCGCTTACATAACTTATCGAGGCTTTTAAGATTTTGTCGTAAATTTCCGGTTTACTTACCTTCGATTTGCTTCAATAGAGCTGTCAATTAGATATTGGTTCCGAAAAAGGTTTCTTTATTTATTTGGTCATTAAATCTGTATTCTTCCTAAAAATGTATGGGAGCAGAAACAGAAAGGGGCTAGTTTTCAAAACTTCAAAAATACGAAAACATTTGATGAATCAGACTTCAAACATCAAATGACCATAACATTTGACTGGGTATCGTAACGACTATTATAATATATCATATCGGAGCTCATCTCGATCCATACAATAATTGTTGGCCTCGGAATGGAACCTGGTTTCGGTACCCAAATTCCATCGCTTACATAACTTATCGAGGGTTTTAAGATTTTCTCGTAAATTTCCGGTTTACTTACCTTCGATTTGCTTCAATAGAGTTGTCATTGATATATTGGTTCCGACAAAGGTTTCTTTATTTATTTGGTCATTAAATCTGTATTCTTCCTAAAAAGCTATGGGAGAAGAAAAAGAAAGGTGCTAGTTGTCATAACTTCAAAAATAACATAACATTTGATGAATGAGACTTCCAACATCAAATAACCATAACTTTTGACTGGGGTATCGTAACGACTATTTTAATATATCAAAATCGGAGCTCGTCGCGATCCATACTATAATTGTTGGCCTCGGAATGGAACCTGATTTCTGTACCCAAATTCCATCACTTACATAACTTATCGAGGCTTTTAAGATTTTGTCGTAAATTTCCGGTTTACTTTCCTTCGATTTGCTTCAATAGAGCTGTCAATGAGATATTGGTTCCGAAAAAGTTTTCTTTATTTATTTGGTCATTAAATCTGTATTCTTCCTAAAAATGTATGGGAGCAGTAACAGAAAGGGGCTAGTTTTCAAAACTTCAAAAATACGAAAACATTTGATGAATCAGACTTCAAACATCAAATGACCATAACATTTGACTGGGTATCGTAACGACTATTATAATATATCAAATCAAAGCTCGTCTCGATCCATACAATAATTGTTGGCCTCGGACTGGAACCTGGTTTCGGTACCCAAATTCCATCGTTTACATAACTTATCGAGGGTTTTAAGATTTTCTCGTAAATTTCCGGTTTACTTACCTTCGATTTGCTTCAATAGAGCTGGCAATGATATATTGGTTCCGACAAAGGTTTCTTTATTTATTTGGTCATTAAATCTGTATTCTTCCTAAAAACGTACGGGAGCAGAAAAAGAAAGGGGCAAGTTTTCAAAACATCAAAAATACGAAAACATTTGATGATCAGACTTCCAACATTAAATGACCATCACTTTTAACTAGGGTATCGTAACGACTATTATAATATATCAAAATAGGAGCTCGTCTCGATCCATACAATAATTGTTGGCCTCGGAATGGAACCTGATTTCTTTACCTAAATTCCATCGTTTACATAACTTATCAAGGGTTTTAAGATTTTGTCGTAAATTTCCGGTTTACCTACCTTCGCTTTGCTTCAATAGAGCTGTCAATGAGATATTGGTTCTGAAAAAGTTTTCTTTATTTATTTTGTCATTAAATCTGTATTCTTCCTAAAAACGTAAGGGAGCAGAAACAGAAAGTGGCTAGTTTTCAAAACTTCAAAAATACGAAATCATTTGATGAATCAGACTTCAAACATCAAATGACCATAACATTTGACTGGGGTATCGTAACGACTATTATAATATATCAAATCGAAGCTCGTCTTGATCCATACAATAATTGTTGGCCTAGCATTGGAACCTGATTTCTGTTCCCAAATTCCATCGTTTACATAAGTTATCGAGGGTTTTAAGATTTTGTCGTAAATTTCCGGTTTACTTACCTTTGATATGCTTCAATAGAGCTGTCAATGAGATATTGGTTCCGACAAAGGTTTCTTTATTTATTTGGTCATTAAATCTGTATTCTTCCTAAAAACGTATGGGAGTAGAAAAAGAAAGGGGCTAGTTTTCAAAACTTCAAAAATACGAAATCATTTGATGATCAGACTTCCAACATCAAATGACCATAACTTTTAACTCGGGTATCGTAACGACTATTATAATATATCAAAATCGGAGCTCGTCTCGATCCATACAATAATTGTTGGCCTCGGACTGGAACCTAGTTTCGGTACCCAAATTCCATCGCTTACATAACTTATCGAGGGTTTTAAGATTTTGTCGTAAATTTCCGGTTTACTTACCTTCGATTTGCTTCAATAGAGCTGTCAATGAGATATTGGTTCCGAAAAAGGTTTCTTTATTTATTTGGTCATTAAATCTGTATTCTTCCTAAAAACGTATGGGAGCAGAAACAGAAAGGGGCTAGTTTTCAAAACTTCAAAAATACGAAAACATTTGATGAATCAGACTTCAAACATCAAATGACCATAACATTTGACTGGGTATCGTAACGACTATTATAATATATCAAATCGAAGCTCGTCTCGATCCATACAATAATTGTTGGCCTCGGACTGGAACCTGGTTTCGGTACCCAAATTCCATCGTTTACATAACTTATCGATGCTTTTAAGATTTTCTCATAAATTTCCGTTTACTTACCTTCGATTTGCTTCAATAGAGTTGTCAATGATATATTGGTAAAGACAAAGGTTTCTTTATTTATTTGGTCATGAAATCTGTATTCTTCCTAAAAAACTATGGGAGCAGAAAAAGAAAGATGCTAGTTGTCATAACTTCAAAAATAACATAACATTTGATGAATGAGACTTCCAACATCAAATAACCATAACTTTTGACTGGGGTATCGTAACGACTATTATAATATATCAAAATCGGAGCTCGTCGCGATCCATACAATAATTGTTGGCCTCGGAATGGAACCTGATTTCTGTACCCAAATTCCATCGCTTACATAACTTATCGAGGGTTTTAAGATTTTGTCGTAAATTTCCGGTTTACTTACCTTCGATTTGCTTCAATAGAGCTGTCAATGAGATATTGGTTCCGAAAAAGGTTTCTTTATTTATTTGGTCATTAAATATGTATTCTTCCTAAAAACGTATGGGAGCAGAAACAGAAAGGGGCTAGTTTTCAAAACTTCAAAAATACGAAAACATTTGATGAATCAGACTTCAAACATCAAATGACCATAACATTTGACTGGGTATCGTAACGACTATTATAATATATCAAATCGAAGCTCGTCTCGATCCATACAATAATTGTTGGCCTCGGACTGGAACCTGGTTTCGGTACCCAAATTCCATCGTTTACATAACTTATCGATGCTTTTAAGATTTTCTCATAAATTTCCGGTTTACTTACCTTCGATTTGCTTCAATAGAGTTGTCAATGATATATTGGTAAAGACAAAGGTTTCTTTATTTATTTGGTCATGAAATCTGTATTCTTCCTAAAAAACTATGGGAGCAGAAAAAGAAAGGTGCTAGTTGTCATAACTTCAAAAATAACATAACATTTGATGAATGAGACTTCCAACATCAAATAACCATAACTTTTGACTGGGGTATCGTAACGACTATTATAATATATCAAAATCGGAGCTCGTCGCGATCCATACAATAATTGTTGGCCTCGGAATGGAACCTGATTTTTGTACCCAAATTCCATCGCTTACATAACTTATCGAGGCTTTTAAGATTTTGTCGTAAATTTCCGGTTTACTTACCTTCGATTTGCTTCAATAGAGCTGTCAATTAGATATTGGTTCCGAAAAAGGTTTCTTTATTTATTTGGTCATTAAATCTGTATTCTTCCTAAAAATGTATGGGAGCAGAAACAGAAAGGGGCTAGTTTTCAAAACTTCAAAAATACGAAAACATTTGATGAATCAGACTTCAAACATCAAATGACCATAACATTTGACTGGGTATCGTAACGACTATTATAATATATCAAATCGAAGCTCGTCTCGATCCATACAATAATTGTTGGCCTCGGACTGGAACCTGGTTTCGGTACCCAAATTCCATCGTTTACATAACTTATCGAGGGTTTTAAGATTTTCTCGTAAATTTCCGGGTTACTTACCTTCGATTTGCGTCAATAGAGTTGTCAATGATATATTGGTTCCGACAAAGGTTTCTTTATTTATTTGGTCATTAAATCTGTATTCTTCCTAAAAAACTATGGGAGCAGAAAAAGAAAGGTGCTAGTTGTCATAACTTCAAAAATAACATAACATTTGATGAATGAGACTTCCAACATCAAATAACCATAACTTTTGACTGGGGTATCGTAACGACTATTATAATATATCAAAATCGGAGCTCGTCGCGATCCATACAATAATTGTTGGCCTCGGAATGGAACCTGATTTCTGTACCCAAATTCCATCGCTTACATAACTTATCGAGGCTTTTAAGATTTTGTCGTAAATTTCCGGTTTACTTTCCTTCGATTTGCTTCAATAGAGCTGTCTATGAGATATTGGTTCCGAAAAAGGTTTCTTTATTTATTTGGTCATTAAATCTGTATTCTTCCTAAAAATGTATGGGAGCAGAAACAGAAAGGGGCTAGTTTTCAAAACTTCAAAAATACGAAAACATTTGATGAATCAGACTTCAAACATCAAATGACCATAACATTTGACTGGGTATCGTAACGACTATTATAATATATCATATCGGAGCTCATCTCGATCCATACAATAATTGTTGGCCTCGGAATGGAACCTGGTTTCGGTACCCAAATTCCATCGCTTACATAACTTATCGAGGGTTTTAAGATTTTCTCGTAAATTTCCGGTTTACTTACCTTCGATTTGCTTTAATAGAGTTGTCATTGATATATTGGTTCCGACAAAGGTTTCTTTATTTATTTGGTCATTAAATCTGTATTCTTCCTAAAAAGCTATGGGAGCAGAAAAAGAAAGGTGCTAGTTGTCATAACTTCAAAAATAACATAACATTTGATGAATGAGACTTCCAACATCAAATAACCATAACTTTTGACTGGGGTATCGTACCGACTATTTTAATATATCAAAATCGGAGCTCGTCGCGATCCATACTATAATTGTTGGCCTCGGAATGGAACCTGATTTCTGTACCCAAATTCCATCGCTTACATAACTTATCGAGGCTTTTAAGATTTTGTCTTAAATTTCCGGTTTACTTTCCTTCGATTTGCTTCAATAGAGCTGTCAATGAGATATTGGTTCCGAAAAAGTTTTCTTTATTTATTTGGTCATTAAATCTGTATTCTTCCTAAAAATGTATGGGAGCAGTAACAGAAAGGGGCTAGTTTTCAAAACTTCAAAAATACGAAAACATTTGATGAATCAGACTTCAAACATCAAATGACCATAACATTTGACTGGGTATCGTAACGACTATTATAATATATCAAATCAAAGCTCGTCTCGATCCATACAATAATTGTTGGCCTCGGACTGGAACCTGGTTTCGGTACCCAAATTCCATCGTTTACATAACTTATCGAGGGTTTTAAGATTTTCTCGTAAATTTCCGGTTTACTTACCTTCGATTTGCTTCAATAGAGTTGTCAATGATATATTGGTTCCGACAAAGGTTTCTTTATTTATTTGGTCATTAAATCTGTATTCTTCCTAAAAACGTACGGGAGCAGAAAAAGAAAGGGGCAAGTTTTCAAAACATCAAAAATACGAAAACATTTGATGATCAGACTTCCAACATTAAATGACCATGACTTTTAACTAGGGTATCGTAACGACTATTATAATATATCAAAATAGGAGCTCGTCTCGATCCATACAATAATTGTTGGCCTCGGAATGGAACCTGATTTCTTTACCTAAATTCCATCGTTTACATAACTTATCGAAGGTTTTAAGATTTGGTCGTAAATTTCCGGTTTACTTACCTTCGATTTGCTTCAATAGAGCTGTCAATGAGATATTGGTTTCGACAAAGGTTTCTTTATTTATTTGGTCATTAAATCTGTATTCTTCCTAAAAACGTATGGGAGCAGAAAAAGAAAGGGGCTAGTTTTCAAAACTTCAAAAATACGAAATCATTTGATGATCAGACTTCCAACATCAAATGACCATAACTTTTAATTGGGGTATCGTAACGACTCTTATAATATATCAAAATCGGAGCTCGTCTCAATCCATACAATAATTGTTGGCCTCGGAATGGAACCTGATTTCTCTACCCAAATTCCATCACTTACATAACTTATCCAGGGTTTTAAGATTTTGTCGTAAATTTCCGGTTTACTTACCTTCGATTTGCTTCAATAGAGCTGTCAATGAGATATTGGTTCCGACAAAGGTTTCTTTATTTATTTGGTCATTAAATCTATATTCTTCCTAAAAACGTATGGGAGCAGAAACAGAAAGGGGCTAGTTTTCAAAACTTCAAAAATACGAAAACATTTGATGAATCAGACTTCAAACATCAAATGACCATAACATTTGACTGGGTATCGTAACGACTATTATAATATATCAAATCGAAGCTCTTGTCGATCCATACAATAATTGTTGGCCTAGCATTGGAACCTGATTTCTGTTCCCAAATTCCATCGTTTACATAAGTTATCGAGGGTTTTAAGATTTTGTCGTAAATTTCCGGTTTACTTCCTTCGATTTGCTTCAATAGAGCTGTCAATGAGATATTGGTTCCGAAAAAGGTTTCTTTATTTATTTTGTCATTAAATCTGTATTCTTCCTAACACGTATGGGAGCAGAAACAGAAAGTGGCTAGTTTTCAAAACTTCAAAAATACGAAAACATTTGATGAATCAGACTTCAAACATCAAATGACCATAACATTTGACTGGGTATCGTAACGACTATTATAATATATCAAATTGAAGCTCTTCTCGATCCATACAATAATTGTTGGCCTAGCATTGGAACCTGATTTCTGTTCCCAAATTCCATCGTTTACATAAGTTATCGAGGGTTTTAAGATTTTGTCGTAAATTTCCGGTTTACTTACCTTTGATTTGCTTCAATAGAGCTGTCAATGAGATATTGGTTCCGACAAAGGTTTCTTTATTTATTTGGTCATTAAATCTGTATTCTTCCTAAAAGCGTATGGGAGTAGAAAAAGAAAGGGGCTAGTTTTCAAAACTTCAAAAATACGAAATCATTTGATGATCAGACTTCCAACATCAAATGACCATAACTTTTAACTGGGGTATCGTAACGACTATTATAATATATCAAAATCGGAGCTCGTCTCGATCCATACAATAATTGTTGGCCTCGGACTGGAACCTGGTTTCGGTACCCAAATTCCATCGCTTACATAACTTATCGAGGGTTTTAAGATTTTGTCGTTAATTTCCGGTTTACTTACCTTCTATTTGCTTCAATAGAGCTGTCAATGAGATATTGGTTCCGAAAAAGGTTTCTTTATATATTTGGTCATTAAATCTGTATTCTTCCTAAAAACGTATGGGAGCAGAAACAGAAAGGGGCTAGTTTTCAAAACTTGAAAAATACGAAAACATTTGATGAATCAGACTACAAACATCAAATGACCATAACATTTGACTGGGTATCGTAACGACTATTATAATATATCAAATCGAAGCTCGTCTTGATCCATACAATAATTGTTGGCCTCGGACTAGAACCTGGTTTCGGTACCCAAATTCCATCATTTACATAACTTATCGAGGGTTTTAAGATTTTCTCGTAAATTTCCGGTTTACTTACCTTCGATTTGCTTCAATAGAGTTGTCAATGATATATTGGTAAAGACAAAGGTTTCTTTATTTATTTGGTCATGAAATCTGTATTCTTCCTAAAAAACTATGGGAGCAGAAAAAGAAAGGTGCTACTTGTCATAACTTCAAAAATAACATAACATTTGATGAATGAGACTTCCAACATCAAATAACCATAACTTTTGACTGGGGTATCGTAACGACTATTATAATATATCAAAATCGCAGCTCGTCGCGATCCATACAATAATTGTTGGCCTCGAAATGGAACTTGATTTCTGTACCCAAATTCCATCGCTTATATAACTTATCGAGGCTTTTAAGATTTTGTCGTAAATTTCCGGTTTACTTACCTTCGATTTGCTTCAATAGAGCTGTCAATGAGATATTGGTTCCGAAAAAGGTTTCTTTATTTATTTGCTCATTAAATCTGTATTCTTCCTAAAAATGTATTGGAGCAGAAACAGAAAGGGGCTAGTTTTCAAAACTTCAAAAATACGAAAACATTTGATGAATCAGATTTCAAACATCAAATGACCATAACATTTGACTGGGTATCGTAACGACTATTATAATATATCAAATCGAAGCTCGTCTCGATCCATACAATAATTGTTGGCCTCGGACTGGAACCTGGTTTCGGTACCCAAATTCCATCGTTTACATAACTTATCGAGGGTTTTAAGATTTTCTCGTAAATTTCCGGTTTACTTACCTTCGATTTGCTTCAATAAAGCTGTCAATGATATATTGGTTCCGACAAAGGTTTCTTTATTTATTTGGTCATTAAATCTGTATTCTTCCTAAAAGCGTATGGGAGCAGAAACAGAAAGGGGCTAGTTTTCAAAACTTCAAAAATACGAAAACATTTGATGAATGAGACTTCAAACATCAAATGACCATAACATTTGACTAGGGTATCCTAACGACTATTATAATATATCAAATCGGAGCTCGTCTCGATCCATACAATAATTGTTGGCCTCGGAATGGAACCTGATTTCTGTACCCAAATTCCATCGCTTACATAACTTATCGAGGGTTTTAAGATTTTCTCGTAAATTTCCGGTTTACTTACCTTCGATTTGCTGCAATAGAGCTGTCAATGAGATATTGGTTCCGACAAAGGTTTCTTTATTTATTTGGTCATTAATTCTTCCTAAAAAACTATGGGAGCAGAAAAAGAAAGGTGCTAGTTGTCATAACTTCAAAAATAACAAAACATTTGATGAATGAGACTACCAACATCAAATAACCATAACTTTTGACTGAGGTATCGTAACGACTATTATAATATATCAAAATCGGAGCTCGTCTCGATCCATACAATAATTGTTGGCCTCGGAATGGAACCTGATTTCTGTACCCAAATTCCATCGCTTACATAACTTATCGAGGCTTTTAAGATTTTGTCGTAAATTTCCGGTTTACTTACCTTCGATTTGCTTCAATAGAGCTGTCAATGAGATATTGGTTCCGACAAAGGTTTCTTTATTTATTTGGTCATTAAATCTGTATTCTTGCTAAAAAACTATGGGAGCAGAAAAAGAAAGGTGCTAGTTGTCATAATTTCAAAAATAACAAAATATTTGATGAATCACACTTCCAACATCAAATGACCATAACTTTTGACTTGGGTATCGTAACGACTATTATAATATATCAAATCGAAGCTCGTCTCGATCCATACAATAATTGTTGGCCTCGGAATGGAACCTAATTTCTGTACCCAAATTCCATCGCTTACATAACTTATCGAGGGTTTTAAGATTTTGTGGTAAATTTCCGGTTTACTTACCTTCGATTTGCTTCAATAGAGCTGTCTATGAGATATTGGTTCCGAAAAAGGTTTCTTTATTTATTTGGTCATTAAATCTGTATTCTTCCTAAAAACGTATGGGAGCAGAAACAGAAAGGGGCTAGTTTTCAAAACTTCAAAAATACGAAAACATTTGATGAATTAGACTTCAAACATCAAATGACCATAACATTTGACCGGGGTATCGTAACGACTATTATAATATATCAAATCGAAGCTCGTCTCGATCCATACAATAATTGTTGGCCTCGGAATGGAACCTGATTTCTGTACCCAAATTCCATCGTTTACATAACTTATCGAGGGTTTTAAGATTTTCTCGTAAATTTCCGGTTTACTTACCTTCGATTTGCTTTAATTGAGCTGTCAATGAGATATTGGTTCCGAAAAAGGTTTCTTTATTTATTTGGTCATTAAATCTGTATTCCTCCTAAAAATGTATGGGAGCAGAAACAGAAAGGGGCTAGTTTTCAAAACTTCAAAAATACGAAAACATTTGATGAATTAGACTTCAAACATCAAATGACCATAGCATTTGACTGGGGTATCGTAACGACTATTATAATATATCAAATCGTAGCTCGTCTCGATCCATACAATAATTGTTGGCCTCGGAATGGAACCTGATTTCGGTACCCAAATTCCATCGTTTACATAACTTATCGAGGGTTTTAAGATTTTCTCGTAAATTTCCGGTTTACTTACCTTCGATTTGCTTCAATAGAGCTGTCAATGAGATATTGGTTCCGACAAAGGTTTCTTTATTTATTTGGTCATTAAATCTGTATTCTTCCTAAAAAACTATGGGAGCAGAGCAAGAAAGGTGCTAGTTGTCATAACTTCAAATATAACAAAACATTTGATGAATGAGACTTCCAACATCAAATAACCATAACTTTTGACTGGGGTATCGTAACGACTATTATAATATATCAAAATCGGAGCTCGTCTCGATCCATACAATAATTGTTGGCCTCGGAATGGAACCTGATTTCTGTACCCAAATTCCATCGCTTACATAACTTATCGAGGCTTTTAAGATTTTGTCGTAAATTTCCGGTTTACTTACCTTCGATTTGCTTCAATAGAGCTGTCAATGAGATACTGGTTCCGAAAAAGGTTTTTTTATTTATTTGGTCATTAAATCTGTATTCCTCCTAAAAACGTATGGGAGCAGAAACAGAAAGGGGCTAGTTTTCAAAACTTCAAAAATACGAAAACATTTGATGAATTAGACTTCAAACATCAAATGACCATAACATTTAACCGGGGTATCGTAACGACTATTATAATATATCAAATCGAAGCTCGTCTCGATCCATACAATAATTGTTGGCCTCGGAATGGAACCTGATTTCTGTACCCAAATTCCATCGTTTTCATTACTTATCGAGGGTTTTAAGATTTTCTCGTAAATTTCCGGTTTACTTACCTTCGATTTGCTTCAATTGAGCTGTCAATGAGATATTGGTTCCGACAAAGGTTTCTTTATTTATTTGGATATTAAATCTGTATTCTTCCTAAGAAACTATTGGAGCAGAAAAAGAAAGGTGCTAGTTGTCATAACTTCAAAAATAACAAAACATTTGATGAATCAAACTTCCAACATCAAATGACCATAACTTTTGACTGGGGTATCGTAACGACTATTATAATATATCAAATCGGACCTCGTCTCGATCCATACAATAATTGTTGGCCTCGGAATGGAACCTGATTTCTGTACCCAAATTCCATCGCTTACATAACTTATCGAGGGTTTTAAGATTTTGTGGTAAATTTCCGGTTTACTTACCTTCGATTTGCTTCAATAAAGCTGTCTATGAGATATTGGTTCCGAAAAAGGTTTCTTTATTTATTTGGTCATTAAATCTGTATTCTTCCTAAAAACGTAAGGGAGCAGAAACAGAAAGGGGCTAGTTTTCAAAACTTCAAAAATACGAAAACATTTGATGAATGAGACTTCAAACATCAAATGACCATAACATTTGACTAGGGTATCCTAACGACTATTATAATATATCAAATCGGAGCTCGTCTCGATCCATACAATAATTGTTGGCCTCGGAATGGAACCTGATTTCTGTACCCAAATTCCATCGCTTACATAACTTATCGAGGGTTTTAAGATTTTCTCGTAAATTTCCGGTTTACTTACCTTCGATTTGCTTCAATAGAGCTGTCAATGAGATATTGGTTCCGACAAAGGTTTCTTTATTTATTTGGTCATTAAATCTGTATTCTTCCTAAAAAACTATGGGAGCAGAAAAAGAAAGGTGCTAGTTGTCATAACTTCAAAAATAACAAAACATTTGATGAATGAGACTACCAACATCAAATAACTATAACTTTTGACTGAGGTATCGTAACGACTATTATAATATATCAAAATCGGAGCTCGTCTCGATCCATACAATAATTGTTGGCCTCGGAATGGAACCTGATTTCTGTACCCAAATTCCATCGCTTACATAACTTATCGAGGCTTTTAAGATTTTGTCGTAAATTTCCGGTTTACTTACCTTCGATTTGCTTCAATAGAGCTGTCAATGAGATATTGGTTCCGACAAAGGTTTCTTTATTTATTTGGTCATTAAATCTGTATTCTTCCTAAAAAACTATGGGAGCAGAAAAAGAAAGGTGCTAGTTGTCATAATTTCAAAAATAACAAAATATTTGATGAATCAAACTTCCAACATCAAATGACCATAACTTTTGACTCGGGTATCGTAACGACTATTATAATATATCAAATCGAAGCTCGTCTCGATCCATACAATAATTGTTGGCCTCGGAATGGAACCTAATTTCTGTACCCAAATTCCATCGCTTACATAACTTATCGAGGGTTTTAAGATTTTGTGGTAAATTTCCGGTTTACTTACCTTCGATTTGCTTCAATAGAGCTGTCTATGAGATATTGGTTCCGAAAAAGGTTTCTTTATTTATTTGGTCATTAAATCTGTATTCTTCCTAAAAACGTATGGGAGCAGAAACAGAAAGGGGCTAGTTTTCAAAACTTCAAAAATACGAAAACATTTGATGAATCAGACTTCAAACATCAAATGACCATAACATTTGACTGGGGTATCGTAACGACTATTATAATATATCAAATCGGAGCTCATCTCGATCCATACAATAATTGTTGGCCTCGGAATGGAACCTGATTTCTGTACCCAAATTCCATCGTTTACATAACTTATCGAGGGTTTTAAGATTTTCTCGTAAATTTCCGGTTTACTTACCTTCGATTTGCTTCAATTGAGCTGTCAATGAGATATTGGTTCCGAAAAAGGTTTCTTTATTTATTTGGTCATTAAATCTGTATTCCTCCTAAAAATGTATGGGAGCAGAAACAGAAAGGGGCTAGTTTTCAAAACTTCAAAAATACGAAAACATTTGATGAATTAGACTTCAAACATCAAATGACCATAACATTTGACTGGGGTATCGTAACGACTATTATAATATATCACATCGTAGCTCGTCTCGATCCATACAATAATTGTTGGCCTCGGAATGGAACCTGATTTCGGTACCCAAATTCCATCGTTTACATAACTTATCGAGGGTTTTAAGATTTTCTCGTAAATTTCCGGTTTACTTACCTTCGATTTGCTTCAATAGAGCTGTCAATGAGATATTGGTTCCGACAAAGGTTTCTTTATTTATTTGGTCATTAAATCTGTATTCTTCCTAAAAAACTATGGGAGCAGAGCAAGAAAGGTGCTAGTTGTCATAACTTCAAATATAACAAAACATTTGATGAATGAGACTTCCAACATCAAATAACCATAACTTTTGACTGGGGTATCGTAACGACTATTATAATATATCAAAATCGGAGCTCGTCTCGATCCATACAATAATTGTTGGCCTCGGAATGGAACCTGATTTCTGTACCCAAATTCCATCGCTTACATAACTTATCGAGGCTTTTAAGATTTTGTCCTAAATTTCCGGTTTACTTACCTTCGATTTGCTTCAATAGAGCTGTCAATGAGATATTGGTTCCGAAAAAGGTTTCTTTATTTATTTGGTCATTAAATCTGTATTCCTCCTAAAAACGTATGGGAGCAGAAACAGAAAGGGGCTAGTTTTCAAAACTTCAAAAATACGAAAACATTTGATGAATTAGACTTCAAACATCAAATGACCATAACATTTGACCGGGGTATCGTAACGACTATTATAATATATCAAATCGACGCTCGTCTCGATCCATACAATAATTGTTGGCCTCGGAATGGAACCTGATTTCTGTACCCAAATTCCATCGTTTACATAACTTATCGAGGGTTTTAAGATTTTCTCGTAAATTTCCGGTTTACTTACCTTCGATTTGCTTCAATTGAGCTGTCAATGAGATATTGGTTCCGACAAAGGTTTCTTTATTTATTTGGACATTAAATCTGTATTCTTCCTAAAAAACTATGGGAGCAGAAAAAGAAAGGTGCTAGTTGTCATAACTTCAAAAATAACAAAACATTTGATGAATCAAACTTCCAACATCAAATGATCATAACTTTTGACTGGGGTATCGTAACGACTACTATAATATATCAAATCGGACCTCGTCTCGATCCATACAATAATTGTTGGCCTCGGAATGGAACCTGATTTCTGTACCCAAATTCCATCGCTTACATAACTTATCGAGGGTTTTAAGATTTTGTGGTAAATTTCCGGTTTACTTACCTTCGATTTGCTTCAATAAAGCTGACTATGAGATATTGGTTCCGAAAAAGGTTTCTTTATTTATTTGGTCATTAAATCTGTATTCTTCCTAAAAACGTATGGGAGTAGAAACAGAAAGGGGCTAGTTTTCAAAACATCAAAAATACGAAAACATTTGATGAATGAGACTTCAAACATCAAATGACCATAACATTTGACTAGGGTATCCTAACGACTATTATAATATATCAAATCGGAGCTCGTCTCGATCCATACAATAATTGTTGGCCTCGGAATGGAACCTGATTTCTGTACCCAAATTCCATCACTTACATAACTTATCGAGGGTTTTAAGATTTTCTCGTAAATTTCCGGTTTACTTACCTTCGAATTGCTTCAATAGAGCTGTCAATGAGATATTGGTTCCGACAAAGGTTTCTTTATTTATTTGGTCATTAAATCTGTATTCTTCCTAAAAAACTATGGGAGCAGAAAAAGAAAGGTGCTAGTTGTCATAACTTCAAAAATAACAAAACATTTGATGAATCAAACTTCCAACATCAAATGACCATAACTTTTGACTGGGGTATCGTAACGACTACTATAATATATCAAATCGGACCTCGTCTCGATCCATACAATAATTGTTGGCCTCGGAATGGAACCTGATTTCTGTACCCAAATTCCATCGCTTACATAACTTATCGAGGCTTTTAAGATTTTGTCGTAAATTTCCGGTTTACTTACCTTCGATTTGCTTCAATAGAGCTGTCAATGAGATATTGGTTCCGACAAAGGTTTCTTTATTTATTTGGTCATTAAATCTGTATTCTTCCTAAAAAACTATGGGAGCAGAAAAAGAAAGGTGCTAGTTGTCATAATTTCAAAAATAACAAAATATTTGATGAATCAAACTTCCAACATCAAATGACCATAACTTTTGACTCGGGTATCGTAACGACTATTATAATATATTAAATCGAAGCTCGTCTCGATCCATACAATAATTGTTGGCCTCGGAATGGAACCTAATTTCTGTACCCAAATTCCATCGCTTACATAACTTATCGAGGGTTTTAAGATTTTGTGGTAAATTTCCGGTTTACTTAC
Source organism: Hippophae tibetana (assembly GCA_037013495.1). Lineage (NCBI taxonomy): Eukaryota > Viridiplantae > Streptophyta > Magnoliopsida > Rosales > Elaeagnaceae > Hippophae > Hippophae tibetana. The sequence goes on from CM072801.1 coordinate 83,201,820, forward strand.
CTTCGATTTGATTCAATAGAGCTGTCAATGAGATATTGGTTCCGAAAAAGGTTTCTTTATTTATTTGGTCATTAAATCTGTATTCTTCCTAAAAACTTATGGGAGCAGAAACAGAAACGGGCTAGTTTTCAAAACTTCAAAAATACGAAAACATTTGATGAATCAGACTTCAAACATCAAATGACCATAACATTTGACTGGGGTATCGTAACGACTATTATAATATATCAAATCGGAGCTCATCTCGATCCATACAATAATTGTTGGCCTCGGAATGGAACCTGATTTCTGTACCCAAATTCCATCGCTTACATAACTTATCGAGGGTTTTAATATTTTGTAGTAAATTTCCGGTTTACTTACCTTAAATTTGCTTCAATAGAGCTGTCAATGAGATATTGGTTCCGAAAAAGGTTTCTTTATTTATTTGGTCATTAAATCTGTATTCTTCCTAAAAACTTATGGGAGCAGAAACAGAAACGGGCTAGTTTTCAAAACTTCAAAAATACGAAAACATTTGATGAATCAGACTTCAAACATCAAATGACCATAACTTTTGACTGAGGTATCGTAACGACTATTATAATATATCAAAATCGGAGCTCGTCTCGATCCATACAATAATTGTTGGCCTCGGAATGGAACCTGATTTCTGTACCCAAATTCCATCGTTTACATAACTTATCGAGGGTTTTAAGATTTTCTCGTAAATTTCCGGTTTACTTACCTTCGATTTGCTTCAATTGAGCTGTCAATGAGATATTGGTTCCGACAAAGGTTTCTTTATTTATTTGGACATTAAATCTGTATTCTTCCTAAAAAACTATGGGAGCAGAAAAAGAAAGGTGCTAGTTGTCATAACTTCAAAAATAACAAAACATTTGATGAATCAAACTTCCAACATCAAATGACCATAACTTTTGACTGAGGTATCGTAACGACTATTATAATATATCAAAATCGGAGCTCGTCTCGATCCATACAATAATTGTTGGCCTCGGAATGGAACCTGATTTCGGTACCCAAATTCCAACGTTTACATAACTTATCGAGGGTTTTAAGATTTTCTCGTAAATTTCCGGTTTACTTACCTTCGATTTGCTTCAATAGAGCTGTCAATGAGATATTGGTTCCGACAAAGGTTTCTTTATTTATTTGGTCATTAAATCTGTATTCTTCCTAAAAACGTATGGGATCAGAAACAGAAAGGGGCTAGTTTTCAAAACTTCAAAAATACGAAAACATTTGATGAATCAGACTTCAAACATCAAATGACCATAACATTTGACTGGGGTATCGTAACGACTATTATAATATATCAAATCGGAGCTCCTCTCGATCCATACAATAATTGTTGGCCTCGGAATGGAACCTGATTTCTGTACCCAAATTCCATCGCTTACATAACTTATCGAGGGTTTTAATATTTTGTAGTAAATTTCCGGTTTACTTACCTTCGATTTGCTTCAATAGAGCTGTCAATGAGATATTGGTTCCGAAAAAGGTTTCTTTATTTATTTGGTCATTAAATCTGTATTCCTCCTAAAAACGTATGGGAGCAGAAACAGAAAGGGGCTAGTTTTCAAAACTTCAAAAATACGAAAACATTTGATGAATTAGACTTCAAACATCAAATGACCATAACATTTGACTGGGGTATCGTAACGACTATTATAATATATCAAATCGTAGCTCGTCTCGATCCATACAATAATTGTTGGCCTCGGAATGGAACCTGATTTCGGTACCCAAATTCCATCGTTTACATAACTTATCGAGGGTTTTAAGATTTTCTCGTAAATTTCCGGTTTACTTACCTTCGATTTGCTTCAATAGAGCTGTCAATGAGATATTGGTTCCGACAAAGGTTTCTTTATTTATTTGGTCATTAAATCTGTATTCTTCCTAAAAAACTATGGGAGCAGAGCAAGAAAGGTGCTAGTTGTCATAACTTCAAATATAACAAAACATTTGATGAATGAGACTTCCAACATCAAATAACCATAACTTTTGACTGGGGTATCGTAACGACTATTATAATATATCAAAATCGGAGCTCGTCTCGATCCATACAATAATTGTTGGCCTCGGAATGGAACCTGATTTCTGTACCCAAATTCCATCGCTTACATAACTTATCGAGGCTTTTAAGATTTTGTCGTAAATTTCCGGTTTACTTACCTTCGATTTGCTTCAATAGAGCTGTCAATGAGATATTGGTTCCGAAAAAGGTTTCTTTATTTATTTGGTCATTAAATCTGTATTCCTCCTAAAAACGTATGGGAGCAGAAACAGAAAGGGGCTAGTTTTCAAAACTTCAAAAATACGAAAACATTTGATGAATTAGACTTCAAACATCAAATGACCATAACATTTGACCGGGGTATCGTAACGACTATTATAATATATCAAATCGAAGCTCGTCTCGATCCATACAATAATTGTTGGCCTCGGAATGGAACCTGATTTCTGTACCCAAATTCCATCGTTTACATAACTTATCGAGGGTTTTAAGATTTTCTCGTAAATTTCCGGTTTACATACCTTCGATTTGCTTCAATTGAGCTGTCAATGAGATATTGGTTCCGACAAAGGTTTCTTTATTTATTTGGACATTAAATCTGTATTCTTCCTAAAAAACTATGGGAGCAGAAAAAGAAAGGTGCTAGTTGTCATAACTTCAAAAATAACAAAACATTTGATGAATCAAACTTCCAACATCAAATGACCATAACATTTGACTGGGGTATCGTAACGACTATTATAATATATCAAATCGTAGCTCGTCTCGATCCATACAATAATTGTTGGCCTCGGAATGGAACCTGATTTCGGTACCCAAATTCCATCGTTTACATAACTTATCGAGGGTTTTAAGATTTTCTCGTAAATTTCCGGTTTACTTACCTTCGATTTGCTTCAATAGAGCTGTCAATGAGATATTGGTTCCGACAAAGGTTTCTTTATTTATTTGGTCATTAAATCTGTATTCTTCCTAAAAAACTATGGGAGCAGAGCAAGAAAGGTGCTAGTTGTCATAACTTCAAATATAACAAAACATTTGATGAATGAGACTTCCAACATCAAATAACCATAACTTTTGACTGGGGTATCGTAACGACTATTATAATATATCAAAATCGGAGCTCGTCTCGATCCATACAATAATTGTTGGCCTCGGAATGGAACCTGATTTCTGTACCCAAATTCCATCGCTTACATAACTTATCGAGGCTTTTAAGATTTTGTCGTAAATTTCCGGTTTACTTACCTTCGATTTGCTTCAATAGAGCTGTCAATGAGATATTGGTTCCGAAAAAGGTTTCTTTATTTATTTGGTCATTAAATCTGTATTCCTCCTAAAAACGTATGGGAGCAGAAACAGAAAGGGGCTAGTTTTCAAAACTTCAAAAATACGAAAACATTTGATGAATTAGACTTCAAACATCAAATGACCATAACATTTGACCGGGGTATCGTAACGACTATTATAATATATCAAATCGAAGCTCGTCTCGATCCATACAATAATTGTTGGCCTCGGAATGGAACCTGATTTCTGTACCCAAATTCCATCGTTTACATAACTTATCGAGGGTTTTAAGATTTTCTCGTAAATTTCCGGTTTACATACCTTCGATTTGCTTCAATTGAGCTGTCAATGAGATATTGGTTCCGACAAAGGTTTCTTTATTTATTTGGACATTAAATCTGTATTCTTCCTAAAAAACTATGGGAGCAGAAAAAGAAAGGTGCTAGTTGTCATAACTTCAAAAATAACAAAACATTTGATGAATCAAACTTCGAACATCAAATGACCATAACTTTTGACTGGGGTATCGTAACGACTACTATAATATATCAAATCGGACCTCGTCTCGATCCATACAATAATTGTTCGCCTCGGAATGGAACCTGATTTCTGTACCCAAATTCCATCGCTTACATAACTTATCGAGGGTTTTAAGATTTTGTGGTAAATTTCCGGTTTACTTACCTTCGATTTGCTTCAATAAAGCTGTCTATGAGATATTGGTTCCGAAAAAGGTTTCTTTATTTATTTGGTCATTAAATATGTATTCTTCCTAAAAACGTATGGGAGTAGAAACAGAAAGGGGCTAGTTTTCAAAACTTCAAAAATACGAAAACATTTGATGAATGAGACTTCAAACATCAAATGACCATAACATTTGACTAGGGTATCCTAACGACTATTATAATATATCAAATCGGAGCTCGTCTCGATCCATACAATAATTGTTGGCCTCGGAATGGAACCTGATTTCTGTACCCAAATTCCATCGCTTACATAACTTATCGAGGCTTTTAAGATTTTGTCGTAAATTTCCGGTTTACTTACCTTCGATTTGCTTCAATAGAGCTGTCAATGAGATATTGGTTCCGACAAAGGTTTCTTTATTTATTTGGTCATTAAATCTGTATTCTTCCTAAAAAACTATGGGAGCAGAAAAAGAAAGGTGCTAGTTGTCATAATTTCAAAAATAACAAAATATTTGATGAATCAAACTTCCAACATCAAATGACCATAACTTTTGACTCGGGTATCGTAACGACTATTATAATATATTAAATCGAAGCTCGTCTCGATCCATACAATAATTGTTGGCCTCGGAATGGAACCTGATTTCTGTACCCAAATTCCATCGTTTACATAACTTATCGAGGGTTTTAAGATTTTCTCGTAAATTTCCGGTTTACTTACCTTCGATTTGCTTCAATTGAGCTGTCAATGAGATATTGGTTCCGAAAAAGGTTTCTTTATTTATTTGGTCATTAAATCTGTATTCCTCCTAAAAATGTATGGGAGCAGAAACAGAAAGGGGCTAGTTTTCAAAACTTCAAAAATACGAAAACATTTGATGAATTAGACTTCAAACATCAAATGACCATAACATTTGACTGGGGTATCGTAACGACTATTATAATATATCAAATCGTAGCTCGTCTCGATCCATACAATAATTGTTGGCCTCGGAATGGAACCTGATTTCGGTACCCAAATTCTATCGTTTACATAACTTATCGAGGGTTTTAAGATTTTCTCGTAAATTTCCGGTTTACTTACCTTCGATTTGCTTCAATAGAGCTGTCAATGAGATATTGGTTCCGACAAAGGTTTCTTTATTTATTTGGTCATTAAATCTGTATTCTTCCTAAAAAACTATGGGAGCAGAGCAAGAAAGGTGCTAGTTGTCATAACTTCAAATATAACAAAACATTTGATGAATGAGACTTCCAACATCAAATAACCATAACTTTTGACTGGGGTATCGTAACGACTATTATAATATATCAAAATCGGAGCTCGTCTCGATCCATACAATAATTGTTGGCCTCGGAATGGAACCTGATTTCTGTACCCAAATTCCATCGCTTACATAACTTATCGAGGCTTTTAAGATTTTGTCGTAAATTTCCGGTTTACTTGCCTTCGGTTTGCTTCAATAGAGCTGTCAATGAGATATTGGTTCCGAAAAAGGTTTCTTTATTTATTTGGTCATTAAATCTGTATTCCTCCTAAAAACGTATGGGAGCAGAAACAGAAAGGGGCTAGTTTTCAAAACTTCAAAAATACGAAAACATTTGATGAATTAGACTTCAAACATCAAATGACCATAACATTTGACCGGGGTATCGTAACGACTATTATAATATATCAAATCGAAGCTCGTCTCGATCCATACAATAATTGTTGGCCTCGGAATGGAACCTGATTTCTGTACCCAAATTCCATCGTTTACATAACTTATCGAGGGTTTTAAGATTTTCTCGTAAATTTCCGGTTTACTTACCTTCGATTTGCTTCAATTGAGCTGTCAATGAGATATTGGTTCCGACAAAGGTTTCTTTATTTATTTGGACATTAAATCTGTATTCTTCCTAAAAAACTATGGGAGCAGAAAAAGAAAGGTGCTAGTTGTCATAACTTCAAAAATAACAAAACATTTGATGAATCAAACTTCCAACATCAAATGACCATAACTTTTGACTGGGGTATCGTAACGACTACTATAATATATCAAATTGGACCTCGTCTCGATCCATACAATAATTGTTGGCCTCGGAATGGAACCTGATTTCTGTACCCAAATTCCATCGCTTACATAACTTATCGAGGGTTTTAAGATTTTTTGGTAAATTTCCGGTTTACTTACCTTCGATTTGCTTCAATAGAGCTGTCTATGAGATATTGGTTCCGAAAAAGGTTTCTTTATTTATTTGGTCATTAAATCTGTATTCTTCCTAAAAAACTATGGGAGCAGAAAAAGAAAGGTGCTAGTTGTCATAACTTCAAATATAACAAAACATTTGATGAATGAGACTTCCAACATCAAATAACCATAACTTTTGACTGGGGTATCGTAACGACTATTATAATATATCAAATCGGAGCTCATCTCGATCCATACAATAATTGTTGGCCTCGGAATGGAACCTGATTTCTGTACCCAAATTCCATCGCTTACATAACTTATCGAGGGTTTTAAGATTTTGTGGTAAATTTCCGGTTTACTTACCTTCGATTTGCTTCAATAGAGCTGTCTATGAGATATTGGTTCCGACAAAGGTTTCTTTATTTATTTGGTCATTAAATCTGTATTCTTCCTAAAAAACTATGGGAGCAGAAAAAGAAAGGTGCTAGTTGTCATAATTTCAAAAATAACAAAATATTTGATGAATCAAACTTCAAACATCAAATGACCATAACATTTGACCGGGGTATCGTAACGACTATTATAATATATCAAATCGAAGCTCGTCTCGATCCATACAATAATTGTTGGCCTCGGAATGGAACCTGATTTCTGTACCCAAATTCCATCGTTTACATAACTTATCGAGGGTTTTAAGATTTTCTCGTAAATTTCCGGTTTACTTACCTTCGATTTGCTTCAATTGAGCTGTCAATGAGATATTGGTTCCGACAAAGGTTTCTTTATTTATTTGGACATTAAATCTGTATTCTTCCTAAAAAACTATGGGAGCAGAAAAAGAAAGGTGCTAGTTGTCATAACTTCAAAAATAACAAAACATTTGATGAATCAAACTTCCAACATCAAATGACCATAACTTTTGACTGGGGTATCGTAACGACTACTATAATATATCAAATCGGACCTCGTATCGATCCATACAATAATTGTTGGCCTCGGAATGGAACCTGATTTCTGTACCCAAATTCCATCGCTTACATAACTTATCGAGGGTTTTAAGATTTTGTGGTAAATTTCCGGTTTACTTACCTTCGATTTGCTTCAATAGAGCTGTCTATGAGATATTGGTTCCGAAAAAGGTTTCTTTATTTATTTGGTCATTAAATCTGTATTCTTCCTAAAAAACTATGGGAGCAGAAAAAGAAAGGTGCTAGTTGTCATAATTTCAAAAATAACAAAATATTTGATGAATCAAACTTCCAACATCAAATGACCATAACTTTTGACTCGGGTATCGTAACGACTATTATAATATATCAAATCGAAGCTCGTCTCGATCCATACAATAATTGTTGGCCTCGGAATGGAACCTAATTTCTGTACCCAAATTGCATCGCTTACATAACTTATCGAGGGTTTTAAGATTTTTTGGTAAATTTCCGGTTTACTTACCTTCGATTTGCTTCAATAGAGCTGTCTATGAGATATTGGTTCCGAAAAAGGTTTCTTTATTTATTTGGTCATTAAATCTGTATTCTTCCTAAAAACGTATGGGAGCAGAAACAGAAAGGGGATAGTTTTCAAAACTTCAAAAATACGAAAACATTTGATGAATCAGACTTCAAACATCAAATGACCATAACATTTGACTGGGGTATCGTAACGACTATTATAATATATCAAATCGGAGCTCATCTCGATCCATACAATAATTGTTGGCCTCGGAATGGAACCTGATTTCTGTACCCAAATTCCATCGCTTACATAACTTATCGAGGGTTTTAATATTTTGTAGTAAATTTCCGGTTTACTTACCTTAAATTTGCTTCAATAGAGTTGTCAATGAGATATTGGTTCCGAAAAAGGTTTCTTTATTTATTTGGTCATTAAATCTGTATTCTTCCTAAAAACTTATGGGAGCAGAAAAAGAAACGGGCTAGTTTTCAAAACTTCAAAAATACGAAAACATTTGATGAATCAGACTTCAAACATCAAATGACCATAACATTTGACTGGGGTATCGTAACGACTATTATAATATATCAAATCGGAGCTCGTCTCGATCCATACAATAATTGTTGGCCTCGGAATGGAACCCGATTTCGGTACCCAAATTCCATCGTTTACATAACTTATCGAGGGTTTTAAGATTTTCTCGTAAATTTCCGGTTTACTTACCTTCGATTTGCTTCAATTGAGCTGTCAATGAGATATTGGTTCCGACAAAGGTTTCTTTATTTATTTGGACATTAAATCTGTATTCTTCCTAAAAAACTATGGGAGCAGAAAAAGAAAGGTGCTAGTTGTCATAACTTCAAAAATAACAAAACATTTGATGAATCAAACTTCCAACATCAAATGACCATAACTTTTGACTGGGGTATCGTAACGACTACTATAATATATCAAATCGGACCTCGTCTCGATCCATACAATAATTGTTGGCCTCGGAATGGAACCTGATTTCTGTACCCAAATTCCATCGCTTACATAACTTATCGAGGGTTTTAAGATTTTGTGGTAAATTTCCGGTTTACTTACCTTCGATTTGCTTCAATAGAGCTGTCTATGAGATATTGGTTCCGAAAAAGGTTTCTTTATTTATTTGGTCATTAAATCTGTATTCTTCCTAAAAACGTATGGGAGCAGAAACAGAAAGGGGCTAGTTTTCAAAACTTCAAAAATACGAAAACATTTGATGAATCAGACTTCAAACATCAAATGACCATAACATTTGACTGGGGTATCGTAACGACTATTATAATATATCAAATCGGAGCTCATCTCGATCCATACAATAATTGTTGGCCTCGGAATGGAACCTGATTTCTGTACCCAAATTCCATCGCTTACATAACTTATCGAGGCTTTTAAGATTTTGTCGTAAATTTCCGGTTTACTTGCCTTCGGTTTGCTTCAATAGAGCTGTCAATGAGATATTGGTTCCGAAAAAGGTTTCTTTATTTATTTGGTCATTAAATCTGTATTCCTCCTAAAAACGTATGGGAGCAGAAACAGAAAGGGGCTAGTTTTCAAAACTTCAAAAATACGAAAACATTTGATGAATTAGACTTCAAACATCAAATGACCATAACATTTGACCGGGGTATCGTAACGACTATTATAATATATCAAATCGAAGCTCGTCTCGATCCATACAATAATTGTTGGCCTCGGAATGGAACCTGATTTCTGTACCCAAATTCCATCGTTTACATAACTTATCGAGGGTTTTAAGATTTTCTCGTAAATTTCCGGTTTACTTACCTTCGATTTGCTTCAATTGAGCTGTCAATGAGATATTGGTTCCGACAAAGGTTTCTTTATTTATTTGGACATTAAATCTGTATTCTTCCTAAAAAACTATGGGAGCAGAAAAAGAAAGGTGCTAGTTGTCATAACTTCAAAAATAACAAAACATTTGATGAATCAAACTTCCAACATCAAATGACCATAACTTTTGACTGGGGTATCGTAACGACTACTATAATATATCAAATCGGACCTCGTCTCGATCCATACAATAATTGTTGGCCTCGGAATGGAACCTGATTTCTGTACCCAAATTCCATCGCTTACATAACTTATCGAGGGTTTTAAGATTTTGTGGTAAATTTCCCGATTACTTACCTTCGATTTGCTTCAATAGAGCTGTCTATGAGATATTGGTTCCGAAAAAGGTTTCTTTATTTATTTGGTCATTAAATCTGTATTCTTCCTAAAAAACTATGGGAGCAGAAAAAGAAAGGTGCTAGTTGTCATAATTTCAAAAATAACAAAATATTTGATGAATCAAACTTCCAACATCAAATGACCATAACTTTTGACTCGGGTATCGTAACGACTATTATAATATATCAAATCGAAGCTCGTCTCGATCCATACAATAATTGTTGGCCTCGGAATGGAACCTAATTTCTGTACCCAAATTGCATCGCTTACATAACTTATCGATGGTTTTAAGATTTTTTGGTAAATTTCCGGTTTACTTACCTTCGATTTGCTTCAATAGAGCTGTCTATGAGATATTGGTTCCGAAAAAGGTTTCTTTATTTATTTGGTCATTAAATCTGTATTCTTCCTAAAAACGTATGGGAGCAGAAACAGAAAGGGGATAGTTTTCAAAACTTCAAAAATACGAAAACATTTGATGAATCAGACTTCAAACATCAAATGACCATAACATTTGACTGGGGTATCGTAACGACTATTATAATATATCAAATCGGAGCTCATCTCGATCCATACAATAATTGTTGGCCTCGGAATGGAACCTGATTTCTGTACCCAAATTCCATCGCTTACATAACTTATCGAGGGTTTTAATATTTTGTAGTAAATTTCCGGTTTACTTACCTTAAATTTGCTTCAATAGAGTTGTCAATGAGATATTGGTTCCGAAAAAGGTTTCTTTATTTATTTGGTCATTAAATCTGTATTCTTCCTAAAAACTTATGGGAGCAGAAAAAGAAACGGGCTAGTTTTCAAAACTTCAAAAATACGAAAACATTTGATGAATCAGACTTCAAACATCAAATGACCATAACATTTGACTGGGGTATCGTAACGACTATTATAATATATCAAATCGGAGCTCGTCTCGATCCATACAATAATTGTTGGCCTCGGAATGGAACCCGATTTCGGTACCCAAATTCCATCGTTTACATAACTTATCGAGGGTTTTAAGATTTTCTCGTAAATTTCCGGTTTACTTACCTTCGATTTGCTTCAATTGAGCTGTCAATGAGATATTGGTTCCGACAAAGGTTTCTTTATTTATTTGGACATTAAATCTGTATTCTTCCTAAAAAACTATGGGAGCAGAAAAAGAAAGGTGCTAGTTGTCATAACTTCAAAAATAACAAAACATTTGATGAATCAAACTTCCAACATCAAATGACCATAACTTTTGACTGGGGTATCGTAACGACTACTATAATATATCAAATCGGACCTCGTCTCGATCCATACAATAATTGTTGGCCTCGGAATGGAACCTGATTTCTGTACCCAAATTCCATCGCTTACATAACTTATCGAGGGTTTTAAGATTTTGTGGTAAATTTCCGGTTTACTTACCTTCGATTTGCTTCAATAGAGCTGTCTATGAGATATTGGTTCCGAAAAAGGTTTCTTTATTTATTTGGTCATTAAATCTGTATTCTTCCTAAAAACGTATGGGAGCAGAAACAGAAAGGGGCTAGTTTTCAAAACTTCAAAAATACGAAAACATTTGATGAATCAGACTTCAAACATCAAATGACCATAACATTTGACTGGGGTATCGTAACGACTATTATAATATATCAAATCGGAGCTCATCTCGATCCATACAATAATTGTTGGCCTCGGAATGGATCCTGATTTCTGTACCCAAATTCCATCGCTTACATAACTTATCGAGGGTTTTAATATTTTGTAGTAAATTTCCGGTTTACTTACCTTAAATTTGCTTCAATAGAGCTGTCAATGAGATATTGGTTCCGAAAAAGGTTTCTTTATTTATTTGGTCATTAAATCTGTATTCTTCCTAAAAACTTATGGGAGCAGAAACAGAAACGGGCTAGTTTTCAAAACTTCAAAAATACGAAAACATTTGATGAATCAGACTTCAAACATCAAATGACCATAACTTTTGACTGAGGTATCGTAACGACTATTATAATATATCAAAATCGGAGCTCGTCTCGATCCATACAATAATTGTTGGCCTCGGAATGGAACCTGATTTCGGTACCCAAATTCCATCGTTTACATAACTTATCGAGGGTTTTAAGATTTTCTCGTAAATTTCCGGTTTACTTACCTTCGATTTGCTTCAATAGAGCTGTCAATGAGATATTGGTTCCGACAAAGGTTTCTTTATTTATTTGGTCATTAAATCTGTATTCTTCCTAAAAAACTATGGGAGCAGAAAAAGAAAGGGGCTATTTTTCATAATTTCAAAAATAAAAAAACATTTGATGAATCAGACTTCCAACATCAAATGACCATAACTTTTGACTGGGGTATCGTAACGACTATTATAATATATAAAATCGGAGCTCGTCTCGATCCATACAATAATTGTTGGCCTCGGAATGGAACCTGATTTCTGTACCCAAATTCCATCGCTTACATAACTTATCGAGGCTTTTAAGATTTTGTCGTAAATTTCCGGTTTACTTACCTTCGATTTGCTTCAATAGAGCTGTCAATGAGATAATGGTTCCGACAAAGGTTTCTTTATTTATTTGGTCATTAAATCTGTATTCTTCCTAAAAAACTATGGGAGCAGAAAAAGAAAGGTGCTAGTTGTCATAATTTCAAAAATAACAAAATATTTGATGAATCAAACTTCCAACATCAAATGACCATAACTTTTGACTCGGGTATCGTAACGACTATTATAATATATCAAATCGAAGCTCGTCTCGATCCATACAATAATTGTTGGCCTCGGAATGGAACCTAATTTCTGTACCCAAATTCCATCGCTTACATAACTTATCGAGGGTTTTAAGATTTTTTGGTAAATTTCCGGTTTACTTACCTTCGATTTGCTTCAATAGAGCTGTCTATGAGATATTGGTTCCGAAAAAGGTTTCTTTATTTATTTGGTCATTAAATCTGTATTCTTCCTAAAAACGTATGGGAGCAGAAACAGAAAGGGGATAGTTTTCAAAACTTCAAAAATACGAAAACATTTGATGAATCAGACTTCAAACATCAAATGACCATAACATTTGACTGGGGTATCGTAACGACTATTATAATATATCAAATCGGAGCTCATCTCGATCCATACAATAATTGTTGGCCTCGGAATGGAACCTGATTTCTGTACCCAAATTCCATCGCTTACATAACTTATCGAGGGTTTTAATATTTTGTAGTAAATTTCCGGTTTACTTACCTTAAATTTGCTTCAATAGAGTTGTCAATGAGATATTGGTTCCGAAAAAGGTTTCTTTATTTATTTGGTCATTAAATCTATATTCTTCCTAAAAACTTATGGGAGCAGAAAAAGAAACGGGCTAGTTTTCAAAACTTCAAAAACACGAAAACATTTGATGAATCAGACTTCAAACATCAAATGACCATAACATTTGACTGGGGTATCGTAACGACTATTATAATATATCAAATCGGAGCTCGTCTCGATCCATACAATAATTGTTGGCCTCGGAATGGAACCCGATTTCGGTACCCAAATTCCATCGTTTACATAACTTATCGAGGGTTTTAAGATTTTCTCGTAAATTTTCGGTTTACTTACCTTCGATTTGCTTCAATAGAGCTGTCAATGAGATATTGGTTCCGAAAAAGGTTTCTTTATTTATTTGGTCATTAAATATGTATTCTTCCTAAAAACGTATGGGAGCAGAAACAGAAAGGGGCTAGTTTTCAAAACTTCAAAAATATGAAAACATTTGATGAATCAAACTTCAAACATCAAATGACCATAACATTTGACTGAGGTATCGTAACGACTATTATAATATATCAAATCGAAGCTCGTCTCGATCCATACAATAATTGTTGGCCTCGGAATGGAACCTGATTTCTGTACCCAAATTCCATCGCTTACATAACTTATCGAGGGTTTTAAGATTTTCTCGTAAATTTCCGGTTTACTTACCTTCGATTTGCTTCAATAGAGCTGTCAATGAGATATTGGTTCCGACAAAGGTTTCTTTATTTATTTGGTCATTAAATCTGTATTCTTCCTAAAAAACAATAGGAGCAGAAAAAGAAAGGTGCTAGTTGTCATAACTTCAAAAATAACAAAACATTTGATGAATCAAACTTCCAACATCAAATGACCATAACTTTTGACTGGGGTATCGTAACGACTATTATAATATATCAAATCGTAGCTCGTCTAGATCCATACAATAATTGTTGGCCTCGGAATGGAACCTGATTTCTGTACCCAAATTCCATCGCTTACATAACTTATCGAGGGTTTTAAGATTTTGTCGTAAATTTCCGGTTTCCTTACCTTCGATTTGCTTCAATAGAGCTGTCAATGAGATATTGGTTCCGAAAAAGGTTTCTTTATTTATTTGGTCATTAAATCTGTATTCCTCCTAAAAATGTATGGGAGCAGAAACAGAAAGGGGCTAGTTTTCAAAACTTCAAAAATACGAAAACATTTGATGAATCAGACTTCAAACATCAAATGACCATAACATTTGACTGGGGTATCGTAACGACTATTATAATATATCAAATCGTAGCTCGTCTCGATCCATACAATAATTGTTGGCCTCGGAATGGAACCTAATTTCTGTACCCAAATTCCATCGCTTACATAACTTATCGAGGGTTTTAAGATTTTGTGGTAAATTTCCGGTTTACTTACCTTCGATTTGCTTCAATAGAGCTGTCAATGAGATATTGGTTCCGACAAAGGTTTCTTTATTTATTTGGTCATTAAATCTGTATTCTTCCTAAAAACGTATGGGAGCAGAAACAGAAAGGTGCTAGTTGTCATAACTTCAAAAATACGAAAACATTTGATGAATCAGACTTCAAACATCAAATGACCATAACTTTTGACTGGGGTATCGTAACGACTATTATAATATATCAAATCGGAGCTCATCTCGATCCATACAATAATTGTTGGCCTCGGAATGGAACCTGATTTCTGTACCCAAATTCCATCGCTTACATAACTTATCGAGGGTTTTAAGATTTTGTCGTAAATTTCCGGTTTACTTACCTTCGATTTGCTTCAATAGAGCTGTCAATGAGATATTGGTTCCGAAAAAGGTTTCTTTATTTATTTGGTCATTAAATCTGTATTCTTCCTAAAAACTTATGGGAGCAGAAACAGAAAGGGGCTAGTTTTCAAAACTTCAAAAATACGAAAACATTTGATGAATCAAACTTCAAACATCAAATGACCATAACATTTGACTGGGGTATCGTAACGACTATTATAATATATCAAATCGAAGCTCGTCTCGATCCATACATTAATTGTTGGCCTCGGAATGGAACCCGATTTCTGTACCCAAATTCCATCGTTTACATAACTTATCGAGGGTTTTAAGATTTTCTCGTAAATTTCCGGTTTACTTACCTTCGATTTGCTTCAATAGAGCTGTCAATGAGATATTGGTTCCGACAAAGGTTTCTTTATTTATTTGGTCATTAAATCTGTATTCTTCCTAAAAAACTATAGGAGCAGAAAAAGAAAGGTGCTAGTTGTCATAACTTCAAAAATAACAAAACATTTGATGAATCAAACTTCCAACATCAAATGACCATAACTTTTGACTGGGGTATCGTAACGAATATTATAATATATCAAATCGGAGCTCGTCTAGATCCATACAATAATTGTTGGCCTCGGAATGGAACCCGATTTCGGTTCCCAAATTCCATCGCTTACATAACTTATCGAGGGTTTTAAGATTTTGTCGTAAATTTCCGGTTTCCTTACCATCGATTTGCTTCAATAGAGCTGTCAATGAGATATTGGTTCCGAAAAAGGTTTCTTTATTTATTTGGTCATTAAATCTGTATTCCTCCTAAAAATGTATGGGAGCAGAAACAGAAAGGGGCTAGTTTTCAAAACTTCAAAAATAAGAAAACATTTGATGAATTAGACTTCAAACATCAAATGACCATAACATTTGACTGGGGTATCGTAACGACTATTATAATATATCAAATCGTAGCTCGTCTCGATCCATACAATAATTGTTGGCCTCGGAATGGAACCTGATTTCGGTACCCAAATTTCATCGTTTACATAACTTATCGAGGGTTTTAAGATTTTCTCGTAAATTTCCGGTTTACTTACCTTCGATTTGCTTCAATAGAGCTGTCAATGAGATATTGGTTCCGACAAAGGTTTCTTTATTTATTTGGTCATTAAATCTGTATTCTTCCTAAAAAACTATAGGAGCAGAAAAAGAAAGGTGCTAGTTGTCATAACTTCAAAAATAACAAAACATTTGATGAATCAAACTTCCAACATCAAATGACCATAACTTTTGACTGGGGTATCGTAACGACTATTATAATATATCAAATCGGAGCTCATCTAGATCCATACAATAATTGTTGGCCTCGGAATGGAACCTGATTTCTGTACCCAAATTCCATCGCTTACATAACTTATCGAGGGTTTTAAGATTTTGTGGTAAATTTCCGGTTTACTTACCTTCGATTTGCTTCAATAGAGCTGTAAATGAGATATTGGATCCGACAATGGTTTCTTTATTTATTTGGTCATTAAATCTGTATTCTTCCTAAAAATGTATGGGAACAGAAAGAGAAAGGGGCTAGTTTTCAAAACTTCAAAAATACGAAAACATTTGATGATCAGACTTCCAACATCAAATGACCATAACTTTTGACTGGGGTATCGTAACGACTATTATAATATATCAAATCGGAGCTCGTCTAGATCCATACAATAATTGTTGGCCTCGGAATGGAACCTGATTTCTGTACCCAAATTCCATCGCTTACATAACTTATCGAGGGTTTTAAGATTTTGTCGTAAATTTCCGGTTTCCTTACCATCGATTTGCTTCAATAGAGCTGTCAATGAGATATTGGTTCCGAAAAAGGTTTCTTTATTTATTTGGTCATTAAATCTGTATTCCTCCTAAAAATGTATGGGAGCAGAAACAGAAAGGGGCTAGTTTTCAAAACTTCAAAAATAAGAAAACATTTGATGAATTAGACTTCAAACATCAAATGACCATAACATTTGACTGGGGTATCGTAACGACTATTATAATATATCAAATCGTAGCTCGTCTCGATCCATACAATAATTGTTGGCCTCGGAATGGAACCTGATTTCGGTAACCAAATTTCATCGTTTACATAACTTATCGAGGGTTTTAAGATTTTCTCGTAAATTTCCGGTTTACTTACCTTCGATTTGCTTCAATAGAGCTGTCAATGAGATATTGGTTCCGACAAAGGTTTCTTTATTTATTTGGTCATTAAATCTGTATTCTTCCTAAAAAACTATAGGAGCAGAAAAAGAAAGGTGCTAGTTGTCATAACTTCAAAAATAACAAAACATTTGATGAATCAAACTTCCAACATCAAATGACCATAACTTTTGACTGGGGTATCGTAACGACTATTATAATATATCAAATCGGAGCTCGTCTAGATCCATACAATAATTGTTGGCCTCGGAATGGAACCTGATTTCTGTACCCAAATTCCATCGCTTACATAACTTATCGAGGGTTTTAAGATTTTCTCGTAAATTTCCGGTTTACTTACCTTCGATTTGCTTCAATAGAGCTGTAAATGAGATATTGGATCCGACAATGGTTTCTTTATTTATTTGGTCATTAAATCTGTATTCTTCCTAAAAATGTATGGGAACAGAAAAAGAAAGGGGCTAGTTTTCAAAACTTCAAAAATACGAAAACATTTGATGATCAGACTTCCAACATCAAATGACCATAATTTTTAACTGGGGTATCGTAACGACTATTATAATATATCAAAATAGGAGCTTGTCTCGATCCATACAATAATTGTTGGCCTCGGAATGGAACCTGATTTCTTTACCCAAATTCCATCGTTTACATAACTTATCAAGGGTTTTAAGATTTTATCGTAAATTTCCGGTTTACCTACCTTCGATTTGCTTCAATAGAGCTGTAAATGAGATATTGGTTCAAACAAAGGTTTCTTTATTTATTTGGTCATTAAATCTGTATTCTTCCTAAAAAACTATGGGAGCAGAAAAAGAAAGGTGCTAGTTGTCATAACTTCAAAAATAACAAAACATTTGATGAATCAAACTTCCAACATCAAATGACCATAACTTTTGACTGGGGTATCGTAACGACTATTATAATATATCAAATTGTAGCTCGTCTCGATCCATACAATAATTGTTGGCCTCGGAATGGAACCTGATTTCTGTACCCAAATTCCATCGCTTACATAACTTATCGAGGGTTTTAAGATTTTGTGGTAAATTTCCGGTTTACTTACCTTCGATTTGCTTCAATAAAGTTATCTATGAGATATTGGTTCCGAAAAAGGTTTCTTTATTTAGTTGGTCATTAAATCTGTATTCTTCCTAAAAACGTATGGGAGCAGAAACAGAAAGGGGCTAGTTTTCAAAACTTCAAAAATACGATAACATTTGATGAATCAGACTTCAAACATCAAATGACCATAACATTTGACTAGGGTATCGTAACGACTATTATAATATATCAAATCGGAGCTCGTCTCGATCCATATAATAATTGTTGGCCTCGGAATGGAACCTGATTTCTGTACCCAAATTCCATCGCTTACATAACTTATCGAGGGTTTTAAGATTTTCTCGTAAATTTCCGGTTTACTTACCTTCGATTTGCTTCAATAGAGCTGTCAGTGAGATATTGGTTCCGACAAAGGTTTCTTTATTTATTTGGTCATTAAATCTGTATTCTTCCTAAAAAACTATGGGAGCAGAAAAAGAAAGGTGCTAGTTGTCATAACTTCAAAAATAACAAAACATTTGATGAATGAGACTACCAACATCAAATAACAATAACTTTTGACTGAGGTATCGTAACGACTATTATAATATATCAAAATCAGAGCTCGTCTCGATCCATACAATAATTGTTGGCCTCGGAATGGAACCTGATTTCTGTACCCAAATTCCATCGCTTACATAACTTATCGAGGCTTTTAAGATTTTGTCGTAAATTTCCGGTTTACTTACCTTCGATTTGCTTCAATAGAGCTGTCAATGAGATATTGGTTCCGACAAAGGTTTCTTTATTTATTTGGTCATTAAATCTGTATTCTTCCTAAAAAACTATAGGAGCAGAAAAAGAAAGGTGCTAGTTGTCATAATTTCAAAAATAACAAAATATTTGATGAATCAAACTTCCAACATCAAATGACCATAACTTTTGACTGGGGTATCGTAACGACTATTATAATATATCAAATCGAAGCTCGTCTCAATCCATACAATAATTGTTGGCCTCGGAATGGAACCTAATTTCTGTACCCAAATTCCATCGCTTACATAACTTATCGAGGTTTTTAAGATTTTGTGGTAAATTTCCGGTTTACTTACCTTCGATTTGCTTCAATAGAGCTGTCTATGAGATATTGGTTCCGAAAAAGGTTTCTTTATTTATTTGGTCATTAAATCTGTATTCTTCCTAAAAACGTATGGGAGCAGAAACAGAAAGGGGCTAGTTTTCAAAACTTCAAAAATACGAAAACATTTGATGAATCAGACTTCAAAGATCAAATGACCATAACATTTGACTGGGGTATCGTAACGACTATTATAATATATCAAATCGGAGCTCATCTCGATCCATACAATAATTGTTGGCCTCGGAATGGAACCTGATTTCTGTACCCAAATTCCATCGCTTACATAACTTATCGAGGGTTTTAATATTTTGTAGTAAATTTCTCGTTTACTTACCTTAAATTTGCTTCAATAGAGCTGTCAATGAGATATTGGTTCCGAAAAAGGTTTCTTTATTTATTTGGTCATTAAATCTGTATTCTTCATAAAAACTTATGGGAGCAGAAACAGAAACGGGCTAGTTTTCAAAACTTCAAAAATACGAAAACATTTGATGAATCAGACTTCAAACATCAAATGACCATAACATTTGACTGGGGTATCGTAACGACTATTATAATATATCAAATTGTAGCTCGTCTCGATCCATACAATAATTGTTGGCCTCGGAATGGAACCTGATTTCGGTACCCAAATTCCATCGTTTACATAACTTATCGAGGGTTTTAAGATTTTCTCGTAAATTTTCGGTTTACTTACCTTCGATTTGCTTCAATAGAGCTGTCAATGAGATATTGGTTCCGAAAAAGGATTCTTTATTTATTTGGTCATTAAATATGTATTCTTCCTAAAAACGTATGGGAGCAGAAACAGAAAGGGGCTATTTTTCAAAACTTCAAAAATACGAAAACATTTGATGAATCAAACTTCAAACATCAAATGACCATAACATTTGACTGGGGTATCGTAACGACTATTATAATATATCAAATCGAAGCTCGTCTCGATCCATACATTAATTGTTGGCCTCGGAATGGAACCTGATTTCTGTACCCAAATTCCATCGCTTACATAACTTATCGAGGGTTTTAAGATTTTCTCGTAAATTTCCGGTTTACTTACCTTAAATTTGCTTCAATAGAGCTGTCAATGAGATATTGGTTCCGACAAAGGTTTCTTTATTTATTTGGTCATTAAATCTGTATTCTTCCTAAAAAACTATAGGAGCAGAAAAAGAAAGGTGCTAGTTGTCATAATTTCAAAAATAACAAAATATTTGATGAATCAAACTTCCAACATCAAATGACCATAACATTTGACTGGGGTATCGTAACGACTATTATAATATATCAAATTGTAGCTCGTCTCGATCCATACAATAATTGTTCGCCTCGGAATGGAACCTGATTTCGGTACCCAAATTCCATCGTTTACATAACTTATCGAGGGTTTTAAGATTTTCTCGTAAATTTTCGGTTTACTTACCTTCGATTTGCTTCAATAGAGCTGTCAATGAGATATTGGTTCCGAAAAAGGATTCTTTATTTATTTGGTCATTAAATATGTATTCTTCCTAAAAACGTATGGGAGCAGAAACAGAAAGGGGCTATTTTTCAAAACTTCAAAAATACGAAAACATTTGATGAATCAAACTTCAAACATCAAATGACCATAACATTTGACTGGGGTATCGTAACGACTATTATAATATATCAAATCGAAGCTCGTCTCGATCCATACATTAATTGTTGGCCTCGAAATGGAACCTGATTTCTGTACCCAAATTCCATCGCTTACATAACTTATCGAGCCTTTTAAGATTTTGTCGTAAATTTCCGGTTTACTTACCTTCGATTTGCTTCAATAGAGCTGTCAATGAGATATTGGTTCCGACAAAGGTTTCTTTATTTATTTGGTCATTAAATCTGTATTCTTCCTAAAAAACTATAGGAGCAGAAAAAGAACGGTGCTAGTTGTCATAATTTCAAAAATAACAAAATATTTGATGAATCAAACTTCCAACATCAAATGACCATAACTTTTGACTGGGGTATCGTAACGACTATTATAATATATCAAATCGAAGCTCGTCTCGATCCATACAATAATTGTTGGCCTCGGAATGGAACCTAATTTCTGTACCCAAATTCCATCGCTTACATAACTTATCGAGGGTTTTAAGATTTTGTGGTAAATTTCCGGTTTACTTACCTTCGATTTGCTTCAATAGAGCTGTCTATGAGATATTGGTTCCGAAAAAGGTTTCTTTATTTATTTGGTCATTAAATCGGTATTCTTCCTAAAAACGTATGGGAGCAGAAACAGAAAGGGGCTAGTTTTCAAAACTTCAAAAATACGAAAACATTTGATGAATCAGACTTCAAACATCAAATGACCATAACATTTGACTGGGGTATCGTAACGACTATTATAATATATCAAATCGGAGCTCATCTCGATCCATACAATAATTGTTGGCCTCGGAATGGAACCTGATTTCTGTACCCAAATTCCATCGCTTACATAACTTATCGAGGGTTTTAATATTTTGTAGTAAATTTCCGGTTTACTTACCTTCGATTTGCTTCAATAGAGCTGTCAATGAGATATTGGTTCCGAAAAAGGTTTCTTTATTTATTTGGTCATTAAATATGTATTCTTCCTAAAAACGTATGGGAGCAGAAACAGAAAGGGGCTAGTTTTCAAAACTTCAAAAATACGAAAACATTTGATGAATCAAACTTCAAACATCAAATGACCATAACATTTGACTGGGGTATCGTAACGACTATTATAATATATCAAATCGAAGCTCGTCTCGATCCATACATTAATTGTTGGCCTCGGAATGGAACCTGATTTCTGTACCCAAATTCCATCGCTTACATAACTTATCGAGGGTTTTAAGATTTTCTCGTAAATTTCCGGTTTACTTACCTTCGATTTGCTTCAATAGAGCTATCAATGAGATATTGGTTCCGACAAAGGTTTCTTTATTTATTTGGTCATTAAATCTGTATTCTTCCTAAAAAACTATAGGAGCAGAAAAAGAAAGGTGCTAGTTGTCATAAATTCAAAAATAACAAAACATTTGATGAATCAAACTTCCAACATCAAATGACCATAACTTTTGACTGGGGTATCGTAACGACTATTATAATATATCAAATCGGAGCTCGTCTAGATCCATACAATAATTGTTGGCCTCGGAATGGAACCTGATTTCTGTACCCAAATTCCATCGCTTACATAACTTATCGAGGGTTTTAAGATTTTGTCGTAAATTTTCGGTTTCCTTACCTTCGATTTGCTTCAATAGAGCTGTCAATGAGATATTGGTTCCGAAAAAGGTTTCTTTATTTATTTGGTCATTAAATCTGTATTCCTCCTAAAAATGTATGGGAGCAGAAACAGAAAGGGGCTAGTTTTCAAAACTTCAAAAATAAGAAAACATTTGATGAATTAGACTTCAAACATCAAATGACCATAACATTTGACTGGGGTATCGTAACGACTATTATAATATATCAAATCGTAGCTCGTCTCGATCCATACAATAATTGTTGGCCTCGGAATGGAACCTGATTTCGGTACCCAAATTTCATCGTTTACATAACTTATCGAGGGTTTTAAGATTTTCTTGTAAATTTCTGGTTTACTTACCTTCGATTTGCTTCAATAGAGCTGTCAATGAGATATTGGTTCCGACAAAGGTTTCTTTATTTATTTGGTCATTAAATCTGTATTCTTCCTAAAAAACTATAGGAGCAGAAAAAGAAAGGTGCTAGTTGTCATAACTTCAAAAATAACAAAACATTTGATGAATCAAACTTCCAACATCAAATGACCATAACTTTTGACTGGGGTATCGTAACGACTATTATAATATATCAAATCGGAGCTCGTCTAGATCCATACAATAATTGTTGGCCTCGGAATGGAACCTGATTTCTGTACCCAAATTCCATCGCTTACATAACTTATCGAGGGTTTTAAGATTTTCTCGTAAATTTCCGGTTTACTTACCTTCGATTTGCTTCAATAGAGCTGTAAATGAGATATTGGATCCGACAATGGTTTCTTTATTTATTTGGTCATTAAATCTGTATTCTTCCTAAAAATGTATGGGAACAGAAAAAGAAAGGGGCTAGTTTTCAAAACTTCAAAAATACGAAAACATTTGATGATCAGACTTCCAACATCAAATGACCATAATTTTTAACTGGGGTATCGTAACGACTATTATAATATATCAAAATAGGAGCTTGTCTCGATCCATACAATAATTGTTGGCCTCGGAATGGAACCTGATTTCTTTACCCAAATTCCATCGTTTACATAACTTATCAAGGGTTTTAAGATTTTATCGTAAATTTCCGGTTTACCTACCTTCGATTTGCTTCAATAGAGCTGTAAATGAGATATTGGTTCAAACAAAGGTTTCTTTATTTATTTGGTCATTAAATCTGTATTCTTCCTAAAAAACTATGGGAGCAGAAAAAGAAAGGTGCTAGTTGTCATAACTTCAAAAATAACAAAACATTTGATGAATCAAACTTCCAACATCAAATGACCATAACTTTTGACTGGGGTATCGTAACGACTATTATAATATATCAAATCGGAGCTCGTCTCGATCCATACAATAATTGTTGGCCTCGGAATGGAACCTAATTTCTGTACCCAAATTCCATCGCTTACATAACTTATCGAGGGTTTTAAGATTTTGTGGTAAATTTCCGGTTTACTTACCTTCGATTTGCTTCAATAAAGCTATCTATGAGATATTGGTTCCGAAAAAGGTTTCTCTCTTTAGTTGGTCATTAAATCTGTATTCTTCCTAAAAACGTATGGGAGCAGAAACAGAAAGGGGCTAGTTTTCAAAACTTCAAAAATACGAAAACATTTGATGAATCAGACTTCAAACATCAAATGACCATAACATTTGACTAGGGTATCGTAACGACTATTATAATATATCAAATCGGAGCTCGTCTCGATCCATATAATAATTGTTGGCCTCGGAATGGAACCTGATTTCTGTACCCAAATTCCATCGCTTACATAACTTATCGAGGGTTTTAAGATTTTCTCGTAAATTTCCGGTTTACTTACCTTCGATTTGCTTCAATAGAGCTGTCAATGAGATATTGGTTCCGACAAAGGTTTCTTTATTTATTTGGTCATTAAATCTGTATTCTTCCTAAAAAACTATGGGAGGAGAAAAAGAAAGGTGCTAGTTGTCATAACTTCAAAAATAACAAAACATTTGATGAATGAGACTACCAACATCAAATAACCATAACTTTTGACTGAGGTATCGTAACGACTATTATAATATATCAAAATCGGAGCTCGTCTCGATCCATACAATAATTGTTTGCCTCGGAATGGAACCTGATTTCTGTACCCAAATTCCATCGCTTACATAACTTATCGAGGCTTTTAAGATTTTGTCGTAAATTTCCGGTTTACTTACCTTCGATTTGCTTCAATAGAGCTGTCAATGAGATATTGGTTCCGACAAAGGTTTCTTTATTTATTTGGTCATTAAATCTGTATTCTTCCTAAAAAACTATAGGAGCAGAAAAAGAAAGGTGCTAGTTGTCATAATTTCAAAAATAACAAAATATTTGATGAATCAAACTTCCAACATCAAATGACCATAACTTTTGACTGGGGTATCGTAACGACTATTATAATATATCAAATCGAAGCTCCTCTCGATCCATACAATAATTGTTGGCCTCGGAATGGAACCTAATTTCTGTACCCAAATTCCATCGCTTACATAACTTATCGAGGGTTTTAAGATTTTGTGGTAAATTTCCGGTTTACTTACCTTCGATTTGCTTCAATAGAGCTGTCTATGAGATATTGGTTCCGAAAAAGGTTTCTTTATTTATTTGGTCATTAAATCTGTATTCTTCCTAAAAACGTATGGGAGCAGAAACAGAAAGGGGCTAGTTTTCAAAACTTCAAAAATACGAAAACATTTGATGAATCAGACTTCAAACATCAAATGACCATAACATTTGACTCGGGTATCGTAACGACTATTATAATATATCAAATCGGAGCTCATCTCGATCCATACAATAATTGTTGGCCTCGAAATGGAACCTGATTCCTGTACCCAAATTCCATCGCTTACATAACTTATCGAGGGTTTTAATATTTTGTAGTAAATTTCTGGTTTACTTACCTTAAATTTGCTTCAATAGAGCTGTCAATGAGATATTGGTTCCGAAAAAGGTTTCTTTATTTATTTGGTCATTAAATCTGTATTCTTCCTAAAAACTTATGGGAGCAGAAACAGAAACGGGCTAGTTTTCAAAACTTCAAAAATACGAAAACATTTGATGAATCAGACTTCAAACATCAAATGACCATAACATTTGACTGGGGTATCGTAACGACTATTATAATATATCAAATTGTAGCTCGTCTCGATCCATACAATAATTGTTGGCCTCGGAATGGAACCTGATTTCGGTACCCAAATTCCATCGTTTACTTAACTTATCGAGGGTTTTAAGATTTTCTCGTAAATTTTCGGTTTACTTACCTTCGATTTGCTTCAATAGAGCTGTCAATGAGATATTGGTTCCGAAAAAGGATTCTTTATTTATTTGGTCATTAAATATGTATTCTTCCTAAAAACGTATGGGAGCAGAAACAGAAAGGGGCTATTTTTCAAAACTTCAAAAATACGAAAACATTTGATGAATCAAACTTCAAACATCAAATGACCATAACATTTGACTGGGGTATCGTAACGACTATTATAATATATCAAATCGAAGCTCGTCTCGATCCATACAATAATTGTTGGCCTCCGAATGGAACCTGATTTCTGTACCCAAATTCTATCGCTTACATAACTTATTGAGGGTTTTAAGATTTTCTCGTAAATTTCCGGTTTACTTACCTTCGATTTGCTTCAATAGAGCTGTCAATGAGATATTGGTTCCGACAAAGGTTTCTTTATTTATTTGGTCATTAAATCTGTATTCTTCCTAAAAAACTATAGGAGCAGAAAAAGAAAGGTGCTAGTTGTCATAACTTCAAAAATAACAAAATATTTGATGAATCAAACTTCCAACATCAAATGACCATAACTTTTGACTGGGGTATCGTAACGACTATTATAATATATCAAATCGAAGCTTGTCTCGATCCATACAATAATTGTTGGCCTCGGAATGGAACCTAATTTCTGTACCCAAATTCCATCGCTTACATAACTTATCGAGGGTTTTAAGATTTTGTGGTAAATTTCCGGTTTACTTACCTTCGATTTGCTTCAATAGAGCTGTCTATGAGATATTGGTTCCGAAAAAGGTTTCTTTATTTATTTGGTCATTAAATCTGTATTCTTCCTAAAAACGTATGGGAGCAGAAACAGAAAGGGGCTAGTTTTCAAAACTTCAAAAATACGAAAACATTTGATGAATCAGACTTCAAACATCAAATGACCATAACATTTGACTGGGGTATCGTAACGACTATTATAATATATCAAATCGGAGCTCATCTCGATCCATACAATAATTGTTGGCCTCGGAATGGAACCTGATTTCTGTACCCAAATTCCATCGCTTACATAACTTATCGAGGGTTTTAATATTTTGTAGTAAATTTCCGGTTTACTTACCTTAAATTTGCTTCAATAGAGCTGTCAATGAGATATTGGTTCCGAAAAAGGTTTCTTTATTTATTTGGTCATTAAATCTGTATTCTTCCTAAAAACTTATGGGAGCAGAAACAGAAACGGGCTAGTTTTCAAAACTTCAAAAATACGAAAACATTTGATGAATCAGACTTCAAACATCAAATGACCATAACATTTGACTGGGGTATCGTAACGACTATTATAATATATCAAATTGTAGCTCGTCTCGATCCATACAATAATTGTTGGCCTTGGAATGGAACCTGATTTCGGTACCCAAATTCCATCGTTTACATAACTTATCGAGGGTTTTAAGATTTTCTCGTAAATTTTCGGTTTACTTACCTTCGATTTGCTTCAATAGAGCTGTCAATGAGATATTGGTTCCGAAAAAGGATTCTTTATTTATTTGGTCATTAAATATGTATTCTTCCTAAAAACGTATGGGAGCAGAAACAGAAAGGGGCTATTTTTCAAAACTTCAAAAATACGAAAACATTTGATGAATCAAACTTCAAACATCAAATGACCATAACATTTGACTGGGGTATCGTAACGACTATTATAATATATCAAATCGAAGCTCGTCTCGATCCATACAATAATTGTTGGCCTCGGAATGGAACCTGATTTCTGTACCCAAATTCTATCGCTTACATAACTTATCGAGGGTTTTAAGATTTTCTCGTAAATTTCCGGTTTACTTACCTTCGATTTGCTTCAATAGAGCTGTCAATGAGATATTGGTTCCGACAAAGGTTTCTTTATTTATTTGGTCATTAAATCTGTATTCTTCCTAAAAAACTATAGGAGCAGAAAAAGAAAGGTGCTAGTTGTCATAACTTCAAAAATAACAAAACATTTGATGAATCAAACTTCCAACATCAAATGACCATAACTTTTGACTGGGGTATCGTAACGACTATTATAATATATCAAATCGGAGCTCGTCTAGATCCATACAATAATTGTTGGCCTCGAAATGGAACCTGATTTCTGTACCCAAATTCCATCGCTTACATAACTTATCGAGGGTTTTAAGATTTTGTCGTAAATTTCCGGTTTCCTTACCTTCGATTTGCTTCAATAGAGCTGTCAATGAGATATTGGTTCCGAAAAAGGATTCTTTATTTATTTGGTCATTAAATATGTATTCTTCCTAAAAACGTATGGGAGCAGAAACAGAAAGGGGCTATTTTTCAAAACTTCAAAAATACGAAAACATTTGATGAATCAAACTTCAAACATCAAATGACCATAACATTTGACTGGGGTATCGTAACGACTATTATAATATATCAAATCGAAGCTCGTCTCGATCCATACAATAATTGTTGGCCTCGGAATGGAACCTGATTTCTGTACCCAAATTCTATCGCTTACATAACTTATCGAGGGTTTTAAGATTTTCTCGTAAATTTCCGGTTTACTTACCTTCGATTTGCTTCAATAGAGCTGTCAATGAGATATTGGTTCCGACAAAGGTTTCTTTATTTATTTGGTCATTAAATCTGTATTCTTCCTAAAAAACTATAGGAGCAGAAAAAGAAAGGTGCTAGTTGTCATAACTTCAAAAATAACAAAACATTTGATGAATCAAACTTCCAACATCAAATGACCATAACTTTTGACTGGGGTATCGTAACGACTATTATAATATATCAAATCGGAGCTCGTCTAGATCCATACAATAATTGTTGGCCTCGGAATGGAACCTGATTTCTGTACCCAAATTCCATCGCTTACATAACTTATCAAGGGTTTTAAGATTTTGTCGTAAATTTCCGGTTTCCTTACCTTCGATTTGCTTCAATAGAGCTGTCAATGAGATATTGGTTCCGAAAAAGGTTTCTTTATTTATTTGGTCATTAAATCTGTATTCCTCCTAAAAACGTATGGGAGCAGAAACAGAAAGGGGCTAGTTTTCAAAACTTCAAAAATACGAAAACATTTGATGAATTAGACTTCAAACATCAAATGACAATAACATTTGACCGGGGTATCGTAACGACTATTATAATATATCAAATCGAAGCTCGTCTCGATCCATACAATAATTGTTGGCCTCAGTATGGAACCTGATTTCTGTACCAAAATTCCATCGTTTACATAACTTATCGAGGGTTTTAAGATTTTCTCGTAAATTTCCGGTTTACTTACCTTCGATTTGCTTCAATTGAGCTGTCAATGAGATATTGGTTCCGACAAAGGTTTCTTTATTTATTTGGTCATTAAATCTGTATTCTTCCTAAAAAACTATGGGAGCAGAAAAAGAAAGGTGCTAGTTGTTATAACTTCAAAAATAACAAAACATTTGATGAATCAAACTTCCAACATCAAATAACCATAACTTTTGACTGGGGTATCGTAACGAATATTATAATATATCAAATCGGAGCTCGTCTAGATCCATACAATAATTGTTGGCCTCGGAATGGAACCTTATTTCTGTACCCAAATTCCATCGCTTACATAACTTATCGAGGGTTTTAAGATTTTGTCGTAAATTTACGGTTTCCTTACCTTCGATTTGCTTCAATAGAGCTGTCAATGAGATATTGGTTCCGAAAAAGGTTTCTTTATTTATTTGGTCATTAAATCTGTATTCCTCCTAAAAAGGTATGGGAGCAGAAAAAGAAAGGGGCTAGTTTTCAAAACTTCGAAAATACGAAAACATTTGATGAATCAGACTTCCAACATCAAATGACCATAACTTTTAACTAGGGTATCGTAACGACTATTATAATATATCAAAATCGAAGCTCGTCTCGATCCATACAACAATTGTTGGCCTAGCATTGGAACCTGATTTCTCTACCCAAATTCCATCGCTTACATAATTTATCGAGGCTTTTAAGATTTTGTCGTAAATTTCCGGTTTACTTACCTTCGATTTGCTTCAAAAGAGCTGTCAATGAGATATTGGTTCCGACAAAGGTTTCTTCATTTATTTGGTCATTAAATCTGTATTCTTCCTAAAAACGTATGGGAGTAGAAAAAGAAAGGGGCTAGTTTTGAAAACTTCAAAAATACGAAATCATTTGATGATCAGACTTCCAACATCAAATGACCATAACTTTTAACTAGGGTATCGTAACGACTATTATAATATTTCAAAATCGGAGCTCGTCTCCATCCATACAATAATTGTTGGCCTCGGAATGGAACCTGATTTCTGTACCCAAATTCCATCGCTTACATAACTTATCGAGGCTTTTAAGATTTTTTCGTAAATTTCCGGTTTACTTACCTTCGATTTGCTTCAATAGAGCTGTAATTGAGATATTGGATCCGACAATGGTTTCTTTATTTATTTGGTCATTAAATCTGTATTCTTCCTAAAAATGTATGGGAACAGAAAAAGAAAGGGGCTAGTTTTCAAAACTTCAAAAATACGAAAACATTTGATGATCAGACTTCCAACATCAAATGACCATAACTTTTAACTGGGGTATCGTAACGACTATTATAATATATCAAAATAGGAGCTCGTCTCGATCCATACAATAATTGTTGGCCTCGGAATGGAACCTGATTTCTTTACCCAAATTCCATCGTTTACATAACTTATCAAGGGTTTTAAGATTTTGTCGTAAATTTCCGGTTTCCTTACCTTCGATTTGCTTCAATAGAGCTGTCAATGAGATATTGGTTCCGAAAAAGGATTCTTTATTTATTTGGTCATTAAATATGTATTCTTCCTAAAAACGTATGGGAGCAGAAACAGAAAGGGGCTATTTTTCAAAACTTCAAAAATACGAAAACATTTGATGAATCAAACTTCAAACATCAAATGACCATAACATTTGACTGGGGTATCGTAACGACTATTATAATATATCAAATCGAAGCTCGTCTCGATCCATACAATAATTGTTGGCCTCGGAATGGAACCTGATTTCTGTACCCAAATTCTATCGCTTACATAACTTATCGAGGGTTTTAAGATTTTCTCGTAAATTTCCGGTTTACTTACCTTCGATTTGCTTCAATAGAGCTGTCAATGAGATATTGGTTCCGACAAAGGTTTCTTTATTTATTTGGTCATTAAATCTGTATTCTTCCTAAAAAACTATAGGAGCAGAAAAAGAAAGGTGCTAGTTGTCATAACTTCAAAAATAACAAAACATTTGATGAATCAAACTTCCAACATCAAATGACCATAACTTTTGACTGGGGTATCGTAACGACTATTATAATATATCAAATCGGAGCTCGTCTAGATCCATACAATAATTGTTGGCCTCGGAATGGAACCTGATTTCTGTACCCAAATTCCATCGCTTACATAACTTATCAAGGGTTTTAAGATTTTGTCGTAAATTTCCGGTTTCCTTACCTTCGATTTGCTTCAATAGAGCTGTCAATGAGATATTGGTTCCGAAAAAGGTTTCTTTATTTATTTGGTCATTAAATCTGTATTCCTCCTAAAAACGTATGGGAGCAGAAACAGAAAGGGGCTAGTTTTCAAAACTTCAAAAATACGAAAACATTTGATGAATTAGACTTCAAACATCAAATGACAATAACATTTGACCGGGGTATCGTAACGACTATTATAATATATCAAATCGAAGCTCGTCTCGATCCATACAATAATTGTTGGCCTCAGTATGGAACCTGATTTCTGTACCAAAATTCCATCGTTTACATAACTTATCGAGGGTTTTAAGATTTTCTCGTAAATTTCCGGTTTACTTACCTTCGATTTGCTTCAATTGAGCTGTCAATGAGATATTGGTTCCGACAAAGGTTTCTTTATTTATTTGGTCATTAAATCTGTATTCTTCCTAAAAAACTATGGGAGCAGAAAAAGAAAGGTGCTAGTTGTTATAACTTCAAAAATAACAAAACATTTGATGAATCAAACTTCCAACATCAAATAACCATAACTTTTGACTGGGGTATCGTAACGAATATTATAATATATCAAATCGGAGCTCGTCTAGATCCATACAATAATTGTTGGCCTCGGAATGGAACCTTATTTCTGTACCCAAATTCCATCGCTTACATAACTTATCGAGGGTTTTAAGATTTTGTCGTAAATTTACGGTTTCCTTACCTTCGATTTGCTTCAATAGAGCTGTCAATGAGATATTGGTTCCGAAAAAGGTTTCTTTATTTATTTGGTCATTAAATCTGTATTCCTCCTAAAAAGGTATGGGAGCAGAAAAAGAAAGGGGCTAGTTTTCAAAACTTCGAAAATACGAAAACATTTGATGAATCAGACTTCCAACATCAAATGACCATAACTTTTAACTAGGGTATCGTAACGACTATTATAATATATCAAAATCGAAGCTCGTCTCGATCCATACAACAATTGTTGGCCTAGCATTGGAACCTGATTTCTCTACCCAAATTCCATCGCTTACATAATTTATCGAGGCTTTTAAGATTTTGTCGTAAATTTCCGGTTTACTTACCTTCGATTTGCTTCAAAAGAGCTGTCAATGAGATATTGGTTCCGACAAAGGTTTCTTCATTTATTTGGTCATTAAATCTGTATTCTTCCTAAAAACGTATGGGAGTAGAAAAAGAAAGGGGCTAGTTTTGAAAACTTCAAAAATACGAAATCATTTGATGATCAGACTTCCAACATCAAATGACCATAACTTTTAACTAGGGTATCGTAACGACTATTATAATATTTCAAAATCGGAGCTCGTCTCCATCCATACAATAATTGTTGGCCTCGGAATGGAACCTGATTTCTGTACCCAAATTCCATCGCTTACATAACTTATCGAGGCTTTTAAGATTTTTTCGTAAATTTCCGGTTTACTTACCTTCGATTTGCTTCAATAGAGCTGTAATTGAGATATTGGATCCGACAATGGTTTCTTTATTTATTTGGTCATTAAATCTGTATTCTTCCTAAAAATGTATGGGAACAGAAAAAGAAAGGGGCTAGTTTTCAAAACTTCAAAAATACGAAAACATTTGATGATCAGACTTCCAACATCAAATGACCATAACTTTTAACTGGGGTATCGTAACGACTATTATAATATATCAAAATAGGAGCTCGTCTCGATCCATACAATAATTGTTGGCCTCGGAATGGAACCTGATTTCTTTACCCAAATTCCATCGTTTACATAACTTATCAAGGGTTTTAAGATTTTGTCGTAAATTTCCGGTTTACTTACATTCGATTTGCTTCAATAGAGCTGTAAATGAGATATTGGATCCGACAATGGTTTCTTTATTTATTTGGTCATTAAATCTGTATTCTTCCTAAAAATGTATGGGAACAGAAAAAGAAAGGTGCTAGTTGTCATAACTTCAAAAATAACAAAACATTTGATGAATCAAACTTCCAACATCAAATGACCATAACTTTTGACTGGGGTATCGTAACGACTATTATAATATATCAAATCGGAGCTCGTCTAGATCCATACAATAATTGTTGGCCTCGGAATGGAACCTGATTTCTGTACCCAAATTCCATCGCTTACATAACTTATCGAGGGTTTTAAGATTTTGTCGTAAATTTCCGGTTTCCTTACCTTCGATTTGCTTCAATAGAGCTGTCAATGAGATATTGGTTCCGAAAAAGGATTCTTTATTTATTTGGTCATTAAATATGTATTCTTCCTAAAAACGTATGGGAGCAGAAACAGAAAGGGGCTATTTTTCAAAACTTCAAAAATACGAAAACATTTGATGAATCAAACTTCAAACATCAAATGACCATAACATTTGACTGGGGTATCGTAACGACTATTATAATATATCAAATCGAAGCTCGTCTCGATCCATACAATAATTGTTGGCCTCGGAATGGAACCTGATTTCTGTACCCAAATTCTATCGCTTACATAACTTATCGAGGGTTTTAAGATTTTCTCGTAAATTTCCGGTTTACTTACCTTCGATTTGCTTCAATAGAGCTGTCAATGAGATATTGGTTCCGACAAAGGTTTCTTTATTTATTTGGTCATTAAATCTGTATTCTTCCTAAAAAACTATAGGAGCAGAAAAAGAAAGGTGCTAGTTGTCATAACTTCAAAAATAACAAAACATTTGATGAATCAAACTTCCAACATCAAATACCATAACTTTTGACTGGGGTATCGTAACGACTATTATAATATATCAAATCGGAGCTCGTCTAGATCCATACAATAATTGTTGGCCTCGGAATGGAACCTGATTTCCGTACCCAAATTCCATCGCTTACATAACTTATCGAGGGTTTTAAGATTTTGTCGTAAATTTCCGGTTTCCTTACCTTCGATTTGCTTCAATAGAGCTGTCAATGAGATATTGGTTCCGAAAAAGGTTTCTTTATTTATTTGGTCATTAAATCTGTATTCCTCCTAAAAACGTATGGGAGCAGAAACAGAAAGGGGCTAGTTTTCAAAACTTCAAAAATACGAAAACATTTGATGAATTAGACTTCAAACATCAAATGACCATAACATTTGACCGGGGTATCGTAACGACTATTATAATATATCAAATCGAAGCTCGTCTCGATCCATACAATAATTGTTGGCCTCAGTATGGAACCTGATTTCTGTACCAAAATTCCATCGTTTACATAACTTATCGAGGGTTTTAAGATTTTCTCGTAAATTTCCGGTTTACTTACCTTCGATTTGCTTCAATTGAGCTGTCAATGAGATATTGGTTCCGACAAAGGTTTCTTTATTTATTTGGTCATTAAATCTGTATTCTTCCTAAAAAACTATGGGAGCAGAAAAAGAAAGGTGCTAGTTGTTATAACTTCAAAAATAACAAAACATTTGATGAATCAAACTTCCAACATCAAATAACCATAACTTTTGACTGGGGTATCGTAACGAATATTATAATATATCAAATCGGAGCTCGTCTAGATCCATACAATAATTGTTGGCCTCGGAATGGAACCTTATTTCTGTACCCAAATTCCATCGCTTACATAACTTATCGAGGGTTTTAAGATTTTGTCGTAAATTTACGGTTTCCTTACCTTCGATTTGCTTCAATAGAGCTGTCAATGAGATATTGGTTCCGAAAAAGGTTTCTTTATTTATTTGGTCATTAAATCTGTATTCCTCCTAAAAAGGTATGGGAGCAGAAAAAGAAAGGGGCTAGTTTTCAAAACTTCGAAAATACGAAAACATTTGATGAATCAGACTTCCAACATCAAATGACCATAACTTTTAACTAGGGTATCGTAACGACTATTATAATATATCAAAATCGAAGCTCGTCTCGATCCATACAACAATTGTTGGCCTAGCATTGGAACCTGATTTCTCTACCCAAATTCCATCGCTTACATAATTTATCGAGGCTTTTAAGATTTTGTCGTAAATTTCCGGTTTACTTACCTTCGATTTGCTTCAAAAGAGCTGTCAATGAGATATTGGTTCCGACAAAGGTTTCTTCATTTATTTGGTCATTAAATCTGTATTCTTCCTAAAAACGTATGGGAGTAGAAAAAGAAAGGGGCTAGTTTTCAAAACTTCAAAAATACGAAATCATTTGATGATCAGACTTCCAACATCAAATGACCATAACTTTTAACTAGGGTATCGTAACGACTATTATAATATTTCAAAATCGGAGCTCGTCTCCATCCATACAATAATTGTTGGCCTCGGAATGGAACCTGATTTCTGTACCCAAATTCCATCGCTTACATAACTTATCGAGGCTTTTAAGATTTTGTCGTAAATTTCCGGTTTACTTACCTTCGATTTGCTTCAATAGAGCTGTAATTGAGATATTGGATCCGACAATGGTTTCTTTATTTATTTGGTCATTAAATCTGTATTCTTCCTAAAAATGTATGGGAACAGAAAAAGAAAGGGGCTAGTTTTCAAAACTTCAAAAATACGAAAACATTTGATGATCAGACTTCCAACATCAAATGACCATAACTTTTAACTGGGGTATCGTAACGACTATTATAATATATCAAAATAGGAGCTCGTCTCGATCCATACAATAATTGTTGGCCTCGGAATGGAACCTGATTTCTTTACCCAAATTCCATCGTTTACATAACTTATCAAGGGTTTTAAGATTTTGTCGTAAATTTCCGGTTCACTTACATTCGATTTGCTTCAATAGAGCTGTAAATGAGATATTGGATCCGACAATGGTTTCTTTATTTATTTGGTCATTAAATCTGTATTCTTCCTAAAAATGTATGGGAACAGAAAAAGAAAGGGGCTAGTTTTCAAAACTTCAAAAATACGAAAACATTTGATGATCAACTTCCAACATCAAATGACCATAACTTTTAACTGGGGTATCGTAACGACTATTATAATATATCAAAATAGGAGCTCGTCTCGATCCATACAATAATTGTTGGCCTCGGAATGGAACCTGATTTCTTTACCCAAATTCCATCGTTTGCATAACTTATCAAGGGTTTTAAGATTTTGTCGTAAATTTCCGGTTTACTTACCTTCGATTTGCTTCAATAGAGCTGTCAATGAGATATTGGTTCCGACAAAGGTTTCTTTATTTATTTGGTCATTAAATCTGTATTCTTCCTAAAAAACGTTGGGAGCAGAAAAAGAAAGGTGCTAGTTGTCATAACTTCAAAAATAACAAAACATTTGATGAATCAAACTTCCAACATCAAATGACCATCACTTTTGACTGGGGTATCGTAACGACTATTATAATATATCAAATCAGAGCTCGTCTCGATCCAAACAATAATTGTTGGCCTCGGAATGGAACCTGATTTCTGTACCCAAATTCCATCGCTTACATAACTTATCGAGGGTTTTAATATTTTGTTGTAAATTTCTGGTTTAGTTACCTTAGATTTGCTTCAATAGAGCTGTCAATGAGATATTGGTTCCGAAAAAGGTTTCTTTATTTATTAGGTCATTAAATCTGTATTCTTCCTAAAAACTTATGGGAGCAGAGACAGAAACGGGCTAGTTTTCAAAACTTCAAAAATACGAAAACATTTGATGAATCAGACTTCAAACATCAAATGACCATAACATTTGACTTGGGTATCGTAACGACTATTATAATATATCAAATTGAAGCTCGTCTCGATCCATACAATAATTATTGGCCTTGGAATGGAACCTGATTTCGGTACCCAAATTCCATCGTTTACATAACTTATCGAGGGTTTTAAGATTTTGTCATAAATTTCTGGTTTACTTACCTTCGATTTGCTTCAAAAGAGGTTTCAATGAGATATTGGTTCCGACAAAGGTTTCTTTATTTATTTGGTCATTAAATCTGTATTCCTCCTAAAAAACTATGGGAGCAGAAAAAGAAAGGTGCTAGTTGTCATAACTTCAAAAATAACAAAACATTTGATGAATGAGACTTCCAACATCAAATAACCATAACTTTTGACTGAGGTATCGTAACGAATATTATAATATATCAAAATCGGAGCTCGTCTCAATCCATACAATAATTGTTGGCCTCGGAATGGAACCTGATTTCTGTACCCAAATTCCATCGCTTACATAATTTATCGAGGCTTTTAACATTTTGTCGTAAATTTCCGGTTTACTTACCTTCGATTTGCTTCAATAGAGCTGTCAATGAGATATTGGTTCCGAGAAAGGTTTCTTTATTTATTTGGTCATTAAATCTGTATTCTTCCTAAAAAACTATGGGAGCAGAAAAAGAAAGGTGCTAGTTGTCATAACTTCAAAAATAACAAAACATTTGATGAATCAAACTTCCAACATCAAATGACCATAACTTTTGTATGGGGTATCGTAACGACTATTATAATATATCAAATCGAAGCTCGTCTCGATCCATACAATAATTGTTAGCCTCGGAATGGTACCTAATTTCTGTACCGAAATTCCATCGCTTACATAACTTATCGAGGGTTTTAATATTTTGTCGTATATTTCCGGTTTACTTACCTTCGATTTGCTTCAATAGAGCTGTCAATGAGATATTGGTTCTGAAAAAGGTTTCTTTATTTATTTGGTCTTTAAATCTGTATTCTTCCTAAAAACGTATGGGAGCAGAAACAGAAAGGGGCTAGTTTTCAAAACTTCATAAATACGAAAACATTTGATGAATCAGACTTCAAACATCAAATGACAATAACATTTGACTGGGGTATCGTAACGACTATTATAATATATCAAATCGAAGCTCGTCTCGATCCATACAATAATTGTTGGCCTCGGAATGGAACCTGATTTCTGTACCCAAATTCCATCGCTTACATAACTTATCGAGGGTTTTAAGATTTTCTCGTAAATTTCCGGTTTACTTACCTTCGATTTGCTTCAATAGAGCTGTCAATGAGATATTGGTTCCGACAAAGGTTTTTTTATTTATTTGGTCACTAAATCTGTATTCTTCCTAAAAAACTATGGGAGCAGAAAAAGAAAGGGGCTAGTTGTCATAACTTTAAAAATAACAAAACATTTGATGAATGAGACTTCCAACATCAAATAACCATAACTTTTGACTAAGGTATCGTAACGGCTATTATAATATATCAAAATCGGAGCTCGTCTCGATCCATACAATAATTGTTGGCCTCGGAATGGAACCTGATTTCTTTACCCAAATTCCATCGTTTACATAACTTATCAAGGGTTTTAAGATTTTGTCGTAAATTTCCGGTTTACCAACCTTTGATTTGCTTCGATAGAGCTGTCAATGAGATATTGGTTCCGACAAAGGTTTCTTTATTTATTTGGTCATTAAATCTGTATTCTTCCTAAAAAACTATGGGAGCAGAAAAAAAGAGGTGCTAGTTGTCATAACTTCAAAAATAACAAAACATTTTATGAATCAAACTTCCAACATCAAATGACCATAACTTTTGACTGGGGTATCGTAACGACTATTAAAATATATCAAATCGGAGCTCGTCTCGATCTATACAATAATTGTTATCCTCGGAATGGAACCTGATTTCTGTACCCAAATTCCATCGCTTACATAACTTATCGAGGGTTTTAAGATTTTGTGGTAAATTTCCGGTTTACTTACCTTCGATTTGCTTCAATAAAGCTGTCTATGAGATATTGGTTCCGAAAAAGGTTTCTTTATTTATTTGGTCATTAAATCTGTATTCTTCCTAAAAACGTATGGGAGCAGAAACAGAAAGGGGCTAGTTTTCAAAATTTCAAAAATACGAAAACATTTGATGAATCAGACTTCAAACATCAAATGACCATAACATTTGACTAGGGTATCGTAACGACTATTATAATATATCAAATCGGAGCTCGTCTCGATCCATACAATAATTGTTGGCCTCGGAATGGAACCTAATTTCTGTACCCAAATTCCATCGCTTACATAACTTATCGAGGGTTTTAAGATTTTGTGGTAAATTTCCGGTTTACTTACCTTCGATTTGCTTCAATAGAGCTGTCTATGAGATATTGGTTCCGAAAAAGGTTTCTTTATTTATTTGGTCATTAAATCTGTATTCTGCCTAAAAACGTATGGGAGCAGAAACAGAAAGGGGCTAGTTTTCAAAACTTCAAAAATACGAAAACATTTGATGAATCAGACTTCAAACATCAAATGACCATAACATTTGACTGGGGTATCGTAACGACTATTATAATATATCAAATCGGAGCTCGTCTCGATCCATACAATAATTGTTGGCCTCGGAATGGAACCTGATTTCTGTACCCAAATTCCATCGTTTACATAACTTATCGAGGCTTTTAAGATTTTGTCGTAAATTTCCGGTTTACTTACCTTCGATTTGCTTCAATAGAGCTGTCAATGAGATATTGGTTCCGACAAAGCTTTCTTTATTTATTTGGTCATTAAATCTGTATTCTTCCTAAAAAACTATGGGAGCAGAAAAAGAAAGGTGCTAGTTGTCATAACTTCAAAAATAACAAAATATTTGATGAATCAAACTTCCAACATCAA
Source organism: Hippophae tibetana (assembly GCA_037013495.1). Classification (NCBI taxonomy): domain Eukaryota; kingdom Viridiplantae; phylum Streptophyta; class Magnoliopsida; order Rosales; family Elaeagnaceae; genus Hippophae; species Hippophae tibetana. The sequence continues at coordinate 83,241,577 of CM072801.1, forward strand.
ATGACCATAACTTTTGACTGGGGTATCGTAAAGACTATTATAATATATCAAATCGAAGCTCGTCTCGATCCATACAATAATTGTTGGCATCGGAATGGAACCTAATTTCTGTACCCAAATTCCATCGCTTACATAACTTATCGAGGGTTTTAAGATTTTGTGGTAAATTTCCGGTTTACTTACCTTCGATTTGCTTCAATAGAGCTGTCTATGAGATATTGGTTCCGAAAAAGGTTTCTTTATTTATTTGGTCATTAAATCTGTATTCTACCTTAAAACGTATGGGAGCAGAAACAGAAAGGGGCTAGTTTTCAAAACTTCAAAAATACGAAAACATTTGATGAATCAGACTTCAAACATCAAATGACCATAACATTTGACTGGGGTATCGTAACGACTATTATAATATATCAAATCGAAGCTCGTCTCGATCCATACAATAATTGTTGGCCTCGGAATGGAACCTGATTTCTGTACCCAAATTCCATCGCTTACATAACTTATCGAGGGTTTTAAGATTTTCTCGTAAATTTCCAGTTTACTTACCTTCGATTTGCTTCAATAGAGCTGTCAATGAGATATTGGTTCCGACAAAGGTTTCTTTATTTATTTGGTCATTAAATCTGTATTCTTCCTAAAAAACTATGGGAGCAGAAAAAGAAAGGTGCTAGTTGTCATAACTTCAAAAATAACAAAACATTTGATGAATGAGACTACCAACATCAAATAACCATAACTTTTGACTGAGGTATCGTAACGACTATTATAATATATCAAATCGAAGCTCGTCGCGATCCATACAATAATTGTTGGCCTCGGAATGGAACCTGATTTCTGTACCCAAATTCCATCGTTTACATAACTTATCGAGGCTTTTAAGATTTTGTCGTAAATTTCCGGTTTACTTACCTTCGATTTGCTTCAATAGAGCTGTCAATGAGATATTGGTTCCGACAAAGGTTTCTTTATTTATTTGGTCATTAAATCTGTATTCTTCCTAAAAAACTATGGGAGCAGAAAAAGAAAGGTGCTAGTTGTCATAATTTCAAAAATAACAAAACATTTGATGAATCAAACTTCCAACATCAAATGACCATAACTTTTGACTGGGGTATCGTAACGACTATTATAATATATCAAATCGAAGCTCGTCTCGATCCATACAATAATTGTTGGCCTCGGAATGGAACCTAATTTCTGTACCCAAATTCCATCGCTTACATAACTTATCGAGGCTTTTAACATTTTGTCGTAAATTTCCGGTTTACTTACCTTCGATTTGCTTCAATAGAGCTGTCAATGAGATATTGGTTCTGAAAAAGGTTTCTTTATTTATTTGGTCATTAAATCTGTATTCTTCCTAAAAACGTATGGGAGCATAAACAGAAAGGGGCTAGTTTTCAAAAGTTCAAAAATACGAAAACATTTGATGAATCAGACTTCAAACATCAAATGACCATAACATTTGACTGGGGTATCGTAACGAATATTATAATATATCAAATCGAAGCTCATCTTGATACATACAATAATTGTTGGCCTAGCATTGGCACCTGATTTCTGTTCCCAAATTCCACCGTCTACATAAGTTATCGAGGGTTTTAAGATTTTGTCGTAAATTTCCGGTTTACTTACCTTCGATTTGCTTCAATAGAGCTGTCAATGAGATATTGGTTCCGACAAAGGTTTCTTTATTTATTTGGTCATTAAATCTGTATTCTTCCTAAAAACGTATGGGAGCAGAAAAAGAACGGGGCTAGTTTTCAAAACTTCAAAAATACAAAAACATTTGATGATCAGACTTCCAACATCAAATGACCATAACTTTTAACTGGGGTATCGTAACGACTATTATAATATATCAAAATAAGAGCTCGTCTCGATCCATACAATAATTGTTGGCCTCGGAATGGAACCTGATTTCTTTACCCAAATTCCATCGTTTACATAACTTATCAAGGGTTTTAAGATTTTGTCGTAAATTTCCGGTTTACCAACCTTTGATTTGCTTCAATAGAGCTGTCAATGAGATATTGGTTCCGACAAAGGTTTCTTTATTTATTTGGTCATTAAATCTGTATTCTTCCTAAAAAACTAGGGGAGCAGAAAAAGAAAGGTGCTAGTTGTCATATCTTCAAAAATAACAAAACATTTTATGAATCAAACTTCCAACATCAAATGACCATAACTTTTGACTGGGGTATCGTAACGACTATTAAAATATATCAAATCGGAGCTCGTCTCGATCTATACAATAATTGTTATCCTCGGAATGGAACCTGATTTCTGTACCCAAATTCCATCGCTTACATAACTTATCGAGGGTTTTAAGATTTTGTGGTAAATTTCCGGTTTACTTACCTTCGATTTGCTTCAATAGAGCTGTCTATGAGATATTGGTTCCGAAAAAGGTTTCTTTATTTATTTGGTCATTAAATCTGTATTCTTCCTAAAAACGTATGGGAGCAGAAACAGAAAGGGGCTAGTTTTCAAAACTTCAAAAATACGAAAACATTTGATGAATCAGACTTCAAACATCAAATGACCATAACATTTGACTGGGGTATCGTAACGACTATTATAATATATCAAATCGGAGCTCGTCTCGATCCATACAATAATTGTTGGCCTCGGAATGGAACCTGATTTCTGTACCCAAATTCCATCGTTTACATAACTTATCGAGGCTTTTAACATTTTGTCGTAAATTTCCGGTTTACTTACCTTCGATTTGCTTCAATAGAGCTGTCAATGAGATATTGGTTCCGACAAAGGTTTCTTTATTTATTTGGTCATTAAATCTGTATTCTTCCTAAAAAACTATGGGAGCAGAAAAAGAAAGGTGCTAGTTGTCATAACTTCAAAAATAATAAAATATTTGATGAATCAAACTTCCAACATCAAATGACCATAACTTTTGACTGGGGTATCGTAAAGACTATTATAATATATCAAATCGAAGCTCGTCTCGATCCATACAATAATTGTTGGCCTCGGAATGGAACCTGATTTCTGTACCCAAATTCCATCGCTTACATAACTTATCGAGGGTTTTAAGATTTTGTGGTAAATTTCCGGTTTACTTACCTTCGATTTGCTTCAATAGAGCTGTCTATGAGATATTGGTTCCGAAAAAGGTTTCTTTATTTATTTGGTCATTAAATCTGTATTCTTCCTAAAAACGTATGGGAGCAGAAACAGAAAGGGGCTAGTTTTCAAAACTTCAAAAATACGAAAACATTTGATGAATCAGACTTCAAACATCAAATGACCATAACATTTGACTGGGGTATCGTAACGACTATTATAATATATCAAATCGGAGCTCGTCTCGATCCATACAATAATTGTTGGCCTCGGAATGGAACCTGATTTCTGTACCCAAATTCCATCGTTTACATAACTTATCGAGGCTTTTAACATTTTGTCGTAAATTTCCGGTTTACTTACCTTCGATTTGCTTCAATAGAGCTGTCAATGAGATATTGGTTCCGACAAAGGTTTCTTTATTTATTTGGTCATTAAATCTGTATTCTTCCTAAAAAACTATGGGAGCAGAAAAAGAAAGGTGCTAGTTGTCATAACTTCAAAAATAATAAAATATTTGATGAATCAAACTTCCAACATCAAATGACCATAACTTTTGACTGGGGTATCGTAAAGACTATTATAATATATCAAATCGAAGCTCGTCTCGATCCATACAATAATTGTTGGCCTCGGAATGGAACCTGATTTCTGTACCCAAATTCCATCGCTTACATAACTTATCGAGGGTTTTAAGATTTTGTGGTAAATTTCCGGTTTACTTACCTTCGATTTGCTTCAATAGAGCTGTCTATGAGATATTGGTTCCGAAAAAGGTTTCTTTATTTATTTGGTCATTAAATCTGTATTCTTCCTAAAAACGTATGGGAGCAGAAACAGAAAGGGGCTAGTTTTCAAAACTTCAAAAATACGAAAACATTTGATGAATCAGACTTCAAACATCAAATGACCATAACATTTGACTGGGGTATCGTAACGACTATTATAATATATCAAATCGGAGCTCGTCTCGATCCATACAATAATTGTTGGCCTCGGAATGGAACCTGATTTCTGTACCCAAATTCCATCGTTTACATAACTTATCGAGGCTTTTAACATTTTGTCGTAAATTTCCGGTTTACTTACCTTCGATTTGCTTCAATAGAGCTGTCAATGAGATATTGGTTCCGACAAAGGTTTCTTTATTTATTTGGTCATTAAATCTGTATTCTTCCTAAAAAACTATGGGAGCAGAAAAAGAAAGGTGCTAGTTGTCATAACTTCAAAAATAATAAAATATTTGATGAATCAAACTTCCAACATCAAATGACCATAACTTTTGACTGGGGTATCGTAAAGACTATTATAATATATCAAATCGAAGCTCGTCTCGATCCATACAATAATTGTTGGCCTCGGAATGGAACCTAATTTTTGTACCCAAATTCCATCGCTTACATAACTTATCGAGGGTTTTAAGATTTTGTGGTAAATTTCCGGTTTACTTACCTTCGATTTGCTTCAATAGAGCTGTCTATGAGATATTGGTTCCGAAAAAGGTTTCTTTATTTATTTGGTCATTAAATCTGTATTCTTCCTAAAAACGTATGGGAGCAGAAACAGAAAGGGGCTAGTTTTCAAAACTTCAAAAATAACAAAAGATTTGATGAATCAAACTTCCAACATCAAATGACCATAACTTTTGACTGGGGTATCGTAACGACTATTATAATATATCAAATCGAAGCCCGTCTCGATCCATACAATAATTGTTGGCCTCGGAATGGAACCTAATTTCTGTACCCAAATTCCATCGCTTACATAACTTATCGAGGCTTTTAACATTTTGTCGTAAATTTCCGGTTTACTTACCTTCGATTTGCTTCAATAGAGCTGTCAATGAGATATTGGTTCTGAAAAAGGTTTCTTTATTTATTTGGTCATTAAATCTGTATTCTTCCTAAAAACGTATGGGAGCATAAACAGAAAGGGGCTAGTTTTCAAAAGTTCAAAAATACGAAAACATTTGATGAATCAGACTTCAAACATCAAATGACCATAACTTTTGACTGGGGTATCGTAACGAATATTATAATATATCAAATCGAAGCTCATCTTGATACATACAATAATTGTTGGCCTAGCATTGGCACCTGATTTCTGTTCCCAAATTCCACCGTCTACATAAGTTATCGAGGGTTTTAAGATTTTGTCGTAAATTTCCGGTTTACTTACCTTCGATTTGCTTCAATAGAGCTGTCAATGAGATATTGGTTCCGACAAAGGTTTCTTTATTTATTTGGTCATTAAATCTGTATTCTTCCTAAAAACGTATGGGAGCAGAAAAAGAACGGGGCTAGTTTTCAAAACTTCAAAAATACAAAAACATTTGATGATCAGACTTCCAACATCAAATGACCATAACTTTTAACTGGGGTATCGTAACGACTATTATAATATATCAAAATAAGAGCTCGTCTCGATCCATACAATAATTGTTGGCCTCGGAATGGAACCTGATTTCTTTACCCAAATTCCATCGTTTACATAACTTATCAAGGGTTTTAAGATTTTGTCGTAAATTTCCGGTTTACCAACCTTTGATTTGCTTCAATAGAGCTGTCAATGAGATATTGGTTCCGACAAAGGTTTCTTTATTTATTTGGTCATTAAATCTGTATTCTTCCTAAAAAACTAGGGGAGCAGAAAAAGAAAGGTGCTAGTTGTCATATCTTCAAAAATAACAAAACATTTTATGAATCAAACTTCCAACATCAAATGACCATAACTTTTGACTGGGGTATCGTAACGACTATTAAAATATATCAAATCGGAGCTCGTCTCGATCTATACAATAATTGTTATCCTCGGAATGGAACCTGATTTCTGTACCCAAATTCCATCGCTTACATAACTTATCGAGGGTTTTAAGATTTTGTGGTAAATTTCCGGTTTACTTACCTTCGATTTGCTTCAATAGAGCTGTCTATGAGATATTGGTTCCGAAAAAGGTTTCTTTATTTATTTGGTCATTAAATCTGTATTCTTCCTAAAAACGTATGGGAGCAGAAACAGAAAGGGGCTAGTTTTCAAAACTTCAAAAATACGAAAACATTTGATGAATCAGACTTCAAACATCAAATGACCATAACATTTGACTGGGGTATCGTAACGACTATTATAATATATCAAATCGGAGCTCGTCTCGATCCATACAATAATTGTTGGCCTCGGAATGGAACCTGATTTCTGTACCCAAATTCCATCGTTTACATAACTTATCGAGGCTTTTAACATTTTGTCGTAAATTTCCGGTTTACTTACCTTCGATTTGCTTCAATAGAGCTGTCAATGAGATATTGGTTCCGACAAAGGTTTCTTTATTTATTTGGTCATTAAATCTGTATTCTTCCTAAAAAACTATGGGAGCAGAAAAAGAAAGGTGCTAGTTGTCATAACTTCAAAAATAATAAAATATTTGATGAATCAAACTTCCAACATCAAATGACCATAACTTTTGACTGGGGTATCGTAAAGACTATTATAATATATCAAATCGAAGCTCGTCTCGATCCATACAATAATTGTTGGCCTCGGAATGGAACCTAATTTCTGTACCCAAATTCCATCGCTTACATAACTTATCGAGGGTTTTAAGATTTTGTGGTAAATTTCCGGTTTACTTACCTTCGATTTGCTTCAATAGAGCTGTCTATGAGATATTGGTTCCGAAAAAGGTTTCTTTATTTATTTGGTCATTAAATCTGTATTCTTCCTAAAAACGTATGGGAGCAGAAACAGAAAGGGGCTAGTTTTCAAAACTTCAAAAATACGAAAACATTTGATGAATCAGACTTCAAACATCAAATGACCATAACATTTGACTGGGGTATCGTAACGACTATTATAATATATCAAATCGGAGCTCGTCTCGATCCATACAATAATTGTTGGCCTCGGAATGGAACCTGATTTCTGTACCCAAATTCCATCGTTTACATAACTTATCGAGGCTTTTAACATTTTGTCGTAAATTTCCGGTTTACTTACCTTCGATTTGCTTCAATAGAGCTGTCAATGAGATATTGGTTCCGACAAAGGTTTCTTTATTTATTTGGTCAATAAATCTGTATTCTTCCTAAAAAACTATGGGAGCAGAAAAAGAAAGGTGCTAGTTGTCATAACTTCAAAAATAATAAAATATTTGATGAATCAAACTTCCAACATCAAATGACCATAACTTTTGACTGGGGTATCGTAAAGACTATTATAATATATCAAATCGAAGCTCGTCTCGATCCATACAATAATTGTTGGCCTCGGAATGGAACCTAATTTCTGTACCCAAATTCCATCGCTTACATAACTTATCGAGGGTTTTAAGATTTTGTGGTAAATTTCCGGTTTACTTACCTTCGATTTGCTTCAATAGAGCTGTCAATGAGATATTGGTTCCGACAAAGGTTTCTTTATTTATTTGGTCATTAAATCTGTATTCTTCCTAAAAAACTATGGGAGCAGAAAAAGAAAGGTGCTAGTTGTCATAATTTCAAAAATAACAAAATATTTGATGAATCAAACTTCCAACATCAAATGACCATAACTTTTGACTGGGGTATCGTAACGACTATTATAATATATCAAATCGAAGCTCGTCTCGATCCATACAATAATTGTTGGCCTCGGAATGGAACCTAATTTCTGTACCCAAATTCCATCGCTTACATAACTTATCGAGGGTTTTAAGATTTTCTCGTAAATTTCCAGTTTACTTACCTTCGATTTGCTTCAATAGAGCTGTCAATGAGATATTGGTTCCGACAAAGGTTTCTTTATTTATTTGGTCATTAAATCTGTATTCTTCCTAAAAAAACTATGGGAGCAGAAAAAGAAAGGTGCTAGTTGTCATAACTTCAAAAATAATAAAATATTTGATGAATCAAACTTCCAACATCAAATGACCATAACTTTTGACTGGGGTATCGTAAAGACTATTATAATATATCAAATCGAAGCTCGTCTCGATCCATACAATAATTGTTGGCCTCGGAATGGAACCTAATTTCTGTACCCAAATTCCATCGCTTACATAACTTATCGAGGGTTTTAAGATTTTGTGGTAAATTTCCGGTTTACTTACCTTCGATTTGCTTCAATAGAGCTGTCTATGAGATATTGGTTTCGAAAAAGGTTTCTTTATTTATTTGGTCATTAAATCTGTATTCTTCCTAAAAACGTATGGGAGCAGAAACAGAAAGGGGCTAGTTTTCAAAACTTCAAAAATACGAAAACATTTGATGAATCAGACTTCAAACATCAAATGACCATAACATTTGACTCGGGTATCGTAACGATTATTATAATATATCAAATCGGAGCTCGTCTCGATCCATACAATAATTGTTGGCCTCGGAATGGAACCTGATTTCTGTACCCAAATTCCATCGCTTACATAACTTATCGAGGGTTTTAAGATTTTCTCGTAAATTTCCAGTTTACTTACCTTCGATTTGCTTCAATAGAGCTGTCAATGAGATATTGGTTCCGACAAAGGTTTCTTTATTTATTTGGTCATTAAATCTGTATTCTTCCTAAAAAACTATGGGAGCAGAAAAAGAAAGTTGCTAGTTGTCATAACTTCAAAAATAACAAAACATTTGATGAATGAGACTACCAACATCAAATAACCATAACTTTTGATTGAGGTATCGTAACGACTATTATAATATATCAAAATCGGAGCTCATCTCGATCCATACAATAATTGTTGGCCTCGGAATGGAACCTGATTTCTGTACCCAAATTCCATCGCTTACATAACTTATCGAGGCTTTTAAGATTTTGTCGTAAATTTCCGGTTTACTTACCTTCGATTTGCTTCAATAGAGCTGTCAATGAGATATTGGTTCCGACAAAGGTTTCTTTATTTATTTGGTCATTAAATCTGTATTCTTCCTAAAAAACTATGGGAGCAGAAAAAGAAAGGTGCTAGTTGTCATAATTTCAAAAATAACAAAATATTTGATGAATCAAACTTCCAACATCAAATGACCATAACTTTTGACTGGGGTATCGTAACGACTATTATAATATATCAAATCGAAGCTCGTCTCGATCCATACAATAATTGTTGGCCTCGGAATGGAACCTAATTTCTGTACCCAAATTCCATCGCTTACATAATTTATCGAGGGTTTTAAGATTTTGTGGTAAATTTCCGGTTTACTTACCTTCGATTTGCTTCAATAGAGCTGTCTATGAGATATTGGTTCCGAAAAAGGTTTCTTTATTAATTTCGTCATTAAATATGTATTCTTCCTAAAAACGTATGGGAGCAGAAACAGAAAGGGGCTAGTTTTCAAAACTTCAAAAATACGAAAACATTTGATGAATCAGACTTCAAACATCAAATGACCATAACATTTGACTGGGGTATCGTAACGACTATTATAATATATCAAATCGGAGCTCGTCTCGATCCATACAATAATTGTTGGCCTCGGAATGGAACCTGATTTCTGTAGCCAAATTCCATCGCTTACATAACTTATCGAGGGTTTTAATATTTTGTAGTAAATTTCCGGTTTACTTACCTTAAATTTGCTTCAATAGAGCTGTCAATGAGATATTGGTTCCGAAAAAGGTTTCTTTATTTATTTGGTCATTAAATCTGTATTCTTCCTAAAAACTTATGGGAGCAGAAACAGAAACGGGCTAGTTTTCAAAACTTCAAAAATACGAAAACATTTGATGAATGAGACTTCAAACATCAAATGACCATAACATTTGACTGGGTATCGTAACGACTATTATAATATATCAAATTGAAGCTCGTCTCGATCCATACAATAATTGTTGGCCTCGGAATGGAACCTGATTTCGGTACCTAAATTCCATCGTTTACATAACTTATTGAGGGTTTTAAGATTTTCTCGTAAATTTTCGGTTTACTTACCTTCGATTTGCTTCAATAGAGCTGTCAATGAGATATTGGTTCCGAAAAAGGTTTCTTTATTTATTTGGTCATTAAATCTGTATTCTTCCTAAAAACGTATGAGAGTAGAAACAGAAAGGGGCTATTTTTCAAAACTTCAAAAATACGAAAACATTTGATGAATAAAACTTCAAACATAAAATGACCATAACATTTGACTGGGGTATCGTAACGACTATTATAATATATCAAATCGAAGCTCGTCTTGATCCATACAATAATTGTTGGCCTTGGAATGGAACCTGATTTCGGTACCCAAATTCCATCGTTTACATAACTTATCGAGGGTTTTAAGATTTTCTCGTAAATTTCTAGTTTACTTACCTTCGATTTGCTTCAATTGAGCTGTCAATGAGATATTGGTTCCGACAAAGGTTTCTTTAATTATTTGGTCATTAAATCTGTATTCTTCCTAAAAAACTATGGGAGCAGAAAAAGAAAGGTGCTAGTTGTCATAACTTCAAAAATAACAAAACATTTGATGAATGAGACTTCCAACATCAAATAACCATAACTTTTGACTGGGGTATCGTAACGACTATTATAATATATCAAAATCGGAGCTCGTCTCGATCCATACAATAATTGTTGGCCTCGGAATGGAACCTGATTTCTGTACCCAAATTCCATCGCTTACATAACTTATCGAGGCTTTTAAGATTTTGTCGTAAATTTCCGGTTTACTTACCTTCGATTTGCTTCAAAAGAGCTGTCAATGAGATATTGGTTCTGAAAAAGGTTTCTTTATTTATTTTGTCATTAAATCTGTATTCTTCCTAAAAACGTATGGGAGCAAAAACAAAAAGGGGCTAGTTTTCAAAACTTCAAAAATATGAAAACATTTGATGAATCAGACTTCAAACATCAAATGACCATAACATTTGACTGGGGTATCGTAATGACTATTATAATATATCAAATCGAAGCCGTCTTGATCCATACAATAATTGTTGGCCTAGCATTGGAACCTGATTTCTGTTCCCAAATTCCATCATTTACATAAGTTATCGAGGGTTTTAAGATTTTGTCGTAAATTTCCGGTTTACTTACCTTTGATTTGCTTCAATAGAGCTGTGAATGAGATATTGGTTCCGACAAAGGTTTCTTTATTTATTTGGTCATTAAATCTGTATTCTTCCTAAAAACGTATGGGAGTAGAAAAAGAAAGGGGCTAGTTTTCAAAACTTCAAAAATACGAAATCATTTGATGATTAGACTTCCAACATCAAATGACCATAACTTTTAACTAGGGTATCGTAACGACTATTATAATATATCAAAATCGGAGCTCGTCTCGATCCATACAATAATTGTTGGCCTCGGAATGGAACCTGATTTCTGTACCCAAATTCCATCGCTTACATAACTTATCGAGGCTTTTAAGATTTTGTCGTAAATTTCCGGTTTACTTACCTTCGATTTGCTTCAATAGAGCTGTAAATGAGATATTGGATCCGACAATGGTTTCTTTATTTATTTGGTCATTAAATCTATATTCTTCCTAAAAATGTATGGGAACAGAAAAAGAAAGGGGCTAGTTTTCAAAACTTCAAAAATACGAAAACATTTGATGATCAGACTTCCAACATCAAATGACCATAACTTTTAACTGGGGTATCGTAACGACTATTATAATATATCAAAATAGGAGCTCGTCTCGATCCATACAATAATTGTTGGCCTCGGAATGGAACCTGATTTCTTTACCCAAATTCCATCGTTTACATAACTTATCAAGGGTTTTAAGATTTTGTCGTAAATTTCCGGTTTACTTACCTTCGATTTGCTTCAATAGAGCTGTCAATGAGATATTGGTTCCGACAAAGGTTTCTTTATTTATTTGGTCATTAAATCTGTATTCTTCCTAAAAAACTATGGGAGCAGAAAAAAGAAAGGTGCTAGTTGTCATAACTTCAAAAATACGAAAACATTTGATGATCAGACTTCCAACATCAAATGACCATAACTTTTAACTGGGGTATCGTAACGACTATTATAATATATCAAAATAGGAGCTCGTCTCGATCCATACAATAATTGTTGGCCTCGGAATGGAACCTGATTTCTTTACCCAAATTCCATCGTTTACATAACTTATCAAGGGTTTTAAGATTTTGTCGTAAATTTCCGGTTTACTTACCTTCGATTTGCTTCAATAGAGCTGTCAATGAGATATTGGTTCCGACAAAGGTTTCTTTATTTATTTGGTCATTAAATCTGTATTCTTCCTAAAAAACTATGGGAGCAGAAAAAGAAAGGTGCTAGTTGTCATAACTTCAAAAATAACAAAACATTTGATGAATCATACTTCCAACATCAAATGACCATCACTTTTGACTGGGGTATCGTAACGACTATTATAATATATCAAATCGGAGCTCGTCTCGATCCAAACAATAATTGTTGGCCTCGGAATGGAACCTGATTTCTGTACCCAAATTCCATCGCTTACATAACTTATCGAGGCTTTTAAGATTTTGTCGTAAATTTCCTGTTTACTTACCTTCGATTTGCTTCAATAGAGCTGTAAATGAGATATTGGATCCGACAATGGTTTCTTTATTTATTTGGTCATTAAATCTGTATTCTTCCTAAAAATGTGTGGGAACAGAAAAAGAAAGGGGCTAGTTTTCAAAACTTCAAAAATACGAAAACATTTGATGATCAGACTTCCAACATCAAATGACCATAACTTTTAACTTGGGTATCGTAACGACTATTATAATATATAAAAATCGGAGCTCGTCTCGATCCATACAATAATTGTTGGCCTCGGAATGGAACCTGATTTCTATACGCAAATTCCATCGCTTACATAACTTATCGAGGCTTTTAAGATTTTGTCGTAAATTTCCGGTTTACTTACCTTCGATTTGCTTCAATAGAGCTGTAAATGAGATATTGGATCCGACAATGGTTTCTTTATTTATTTGGTCAGTAAATCTGTATTCTTCCTAAAAATGTATGGGAACAGAAAAAGAAAGGGGCTAGTTTTCAAAACTTCAAAAATACGAAAACATTTGATGATCAGACTTCCAACATCAAATGACCATAACTTTTAACTGGGGTATCGTAATGACTATTATAATATATCAAAATAGGAGCTCGTCTCGATCCATACAATAATTGTTGGCCTCGGAATGGAACCTGATTTCTTTACCCAAATTCCATCGTTTACATAACTTATCAAGGGTTTTAAGATTTTGTCGTAAATTTCCGGTTTACTTACCTTCGATTTGCTTCAATAGAGCTGTCAATGAGATATTGGTTCCGACAAAGGTTTCTTTATTTATTTGGTCATTAAATCTGTATTCTTCCTAAAAAACTATGGGAGCAGAAAAAAGAAAGGTGCTAGTTGTCATAACTTCAAAAATACGAAAACATTTGATGATCAGACTTCCAACATCAAATGACCATAACTTTTAACTGGGGTATCGTAACGACTATTATAATATATCAAAATAGGAGCTCGTCTCGATCCATACAATAATTGTTGGCCTCGGAATGGAACCTGATTTCTTTACCCAAATTCCATCGTTAACATAACTTATCAAGGGTTTTAAGATTTTGTCGTAAATTTCCGGTTTACTTACCTTCGATTTGCTTCAATAGAGCTGTCAATGAGATATTGGTTCCGACAAAGGTTTCTTTATTTATTTGGTCATTAAATCTGTATTCTTCCTAAAAAACTATGGGAGCAGAAAAAGAAAGGTGCTAGTTGTCATAACTTCAAAAATAACAAAACATTTGATGAATCAAACTTCCAACATCAAATGACCATCACTTTTGACTGGGGTATCGTAACGACTATTATAATATATCAAATCGGAGCTCGTCTCGATCCAAACAATAATTGTTGGCCTCGGAATGGAACCTGATTTCTGTACCCAAATTCCATCGCTTACATAACTTATCGAGGCTTTTAAGATTTTGTCGTAAATTTCCGGTTTACTTACCTTCGATTTGCTTCAATAGAGCTGTAAATGAGATATTGGATCCGACAATGGTTTCTTTATTTATTTGGTCATTAAATCTGTATTCTTCCTAAAAATGTATGGGAACAGAAAAAGAAAGGGGCTAGTTTTCAAAACTTCAAAAATACGAAAACATTTGATGATCAGACTTCCAACATCAAATGACCATAACTTTTAACTTGGGTATCGTAACGACTATTATAATATATCAAAATCGGAGCTCGTCTCGATCCATACAATAATTGTTGGCCTCGGAATGGAACCTGATTTCTGTACGCAAATTTCATCGCTTACATAACTTATCGAGGCTTTTAAGATTTTGTCGTAAATTTCCGGTTTACTTACCTTCGATTTGCTTCAATAGAGCTGTAAATGAGATATTGGATCCGACAATGGTTTCTTTATTTATTTGGTCATTAAATCTGTATTCTTCCTAAAAATGTATGGGAACAGAAAAAGAAAGGGGCTAGTTTTCAAAACTTCAAAAATACGAAAACATTTGATGATCAGACTTCCAACATCAAATGACCATAACTTTTAACTAGGGTATCGTAACGACTATTATAATATATCAAAATAGGAGCTCGTCTCGATCCATACAATAATTGTTGGCCTCGGAATGGAACCTGATTTCTTTACCCAAATTCCATCGTTTACATAACTTATCAAGGGTTTTAAGATTTTGTCGTAAATTTCCGGTTTACTTACCTTCGATTTGCTTCAATAGAGCTGTCAATGAGATATTGGTTCCGACAAAGGTTTCTTTATTTATTTGGTCATTAAATCTGTATTCTTCCTAAAAAACTATGGGAGCAGAAAAAAGAAAGGTGCTAGTTGTCATAACTTCAAAAATACGAAAACATTTGATGATCAGACTTCCAACATCAAATGACCATAACTTTTAACTGGGGTATCGTAACGACTATTATAATATATCAAAATAGGAGCTCGTCTCGATCCATACAATAATTGTTGGCCTCGGAATGGAACCTGATTTCTTTACCCAAATTCCATCGTTTACATAACTTATCAAGGGTTTTAAGATTTTGTCGTAAATTTCCGGTTTACTTACCTTCGATTTGCTTCAATAGAGCTGTCAATGAGATATTGGTTCCGACAAAGGTTTCTTTATTTATTTGGTCATTAAATCTGTATTCTTCCTAAAAAACTATGGGAGCAGAAAAAGAAAGGTGCTAGTTGTCATAACTTCCAAAATAACAAAACATTTGATGAATCAAATTTCCAACATCAAATGACCATCACTTTTGACTGGGGTATCGTAACGACTATTATAATATATCAAATCGGAGCTCGTCTCGATCCAAACAATAATTGTTGGCCTCGGAATGGAACCTGATTTCTGTACCCAAATTCCATCGCTTACATAACTTATCGAGGCTTTTAAGATTTTGTCGTAAATTTCGGGTTTACTTACCTTCGATTTGCTTCAATAGAGCTGTAAATGAGATAATGGATCCGACAATGGTTTCTTTATTTATTTGGTCATTAAATCTGTATTCTTCCTAAAAATGTATGGGAAGAGAAAAAGAAAGGGGCTAGTTTTCAAAACTTCAAAAATACGAAAACATTTGATGATCAGACTTCCAACATCAAATGACCATAACTTTTAACTTGGGTATCGTAACGACTATTATAATATATCAAAATCGGAGCTCGTCTCGATCCATACAATAATTGTTGGCCTCGGAATGGAACCTGATTTCTGTACGCAAATTTCATCGCTTACATAACTTATCGAGGCTTTTAAGATTTTGTCGTAAATTTCCGGTTTACTTACCTTCGATTTGCTTCAATAGAGCTGTAAATGAGATATTGGATCCGACAATGGTTTCTTTATTTATTTGGTCATAAAATCTGTATTCTTCCTAAAAATGTATGGGAACAGAAAAAGAAAGGGGCTAGTTTTCAAAACTTCAAAAATACGAAAACATTTGATGATCAGACTTCCAACATCAAATGACCATAACTTTTAACTGGGGTATCGTAACGACTATTATAATATATCAAAATAGGAGCTCGTCTCGATCCATACAATAATTGTTGGCCTCGGAATGGAACCTGATTTCTTTACCCAAATTCCATCGTTTACATAATTTTCAAGGGTTTTAAGATTTTGTCGTAAATTTCCGGTTTACTTACCTTCGATTTGCTTCAATAGAGCTGTCAATGAGATATTGGTTCCGACAAAGGTTTCTTTATTTATTTGGTCATTAAATCTGTATTCTTCCTAAAAAACTATGGGAGCAGAAAAAAGAAAGGTGCTAGTTGTCATAACTTCAAAAATACGAAAACATTTGATGATCAGACTTCCAACATCAAATGACCATAACTTTTAACTCGGGTATCGTAACGACTATTATAATATATCAAAATAGGAGCTCGTCTCGATCCATACAATAATTGTTGGCCTCGGAATGGAACCTGATTTCTTTACCCAAATTCCATCGTTTACATAACTTATCAAGGGTTTTAAGATTTTGTCGTAAATTTCCGGTTTACTTACCTTCGATTTGCTTCAATAGAGCTGTCAATGAGATATTGGTTCCGACAAAGGTTTCTTTATTTATTTGGTCATTAAATCTGTATTCTTCCTAAAAAACTATGGGAGCAGAAAAAGAAAGGTGCTAGTTGTCATAACTTCAAAAATAACAAAACATTTGATGAATCAAACTTCCAACATCAAATGACCATCACTTTTGACTGGGGTATCGTAACGACTATTATAATATATCAAATCGGAGCTCGTCTCGATCCAAACAATAATTGTTGGCCTCGGAATGGAACCTGATTTCTGTACCCAAATTCCATCGCTTACATAACTTATCGAGGCTTTTAAGATTTTGTCGTAAATTTCCGGTTTACTTACCTTCGATTTGCTTCAATAGAGCTGTAAATGAGATATTGGATCCGACAATGGTTTCTTTATTTATTTGGTCATTAAATCTGTATTCTTCCTAAAAATGTATGGGAACAGAAAAAGAAAGGGGCTAGTTTTCAAAACTTCAAAAATACGAAAACATTTGATGATCAGACTTCCAACATCAAATGACCATAACTTTTAACTTGGGTATCGTAACGACTATTATAATATATCAAAATCGGAGCTCGTCTCGATCCATACAATAATTGTTGGCCTCGGAATGGAACCTGATTTCTGTACGCAAATTCCATCGCTTACATAACTTATCGAGGCGTTTAAGATTTTGTCGTAAATTTCCGGTTTACTTACCTTCGATTTGCTTCAATAGAGCTGTAAATGAGATATTGGATCCGACAATGGTTTCTTTATTTATTTGGTCATTAAATCTGTATTCTTCCTAAAAATGTATGGGAACAGAAAAAGAAAGGGGCTAGTTTTCAAAACTTCAAAAATACGAAAATATTTGATGATCAGACTTCCAACATCAAATGACCATAACTTTTAACTGGGGTATCGTAACGACTATTATAATATATCAAAATAGGAGCTCGTCTCGATCCATACAATAATTGTTGGCCTCGGAATGGAACCTGATTTCTTTACCCAAATTCCATCGTTTACATAACTTATCAAGGGTTTTAAGATTTTGTCGTAAATTTCCGGTTTACTTACCTTCGATTTGCTTCAATAGAGCTGTCTATGAGATATTGGTTCCGAAAAAGGATTCTTTATTTATTTGGTCATTAAATCTGTATTCTTCCTAAAAACGTATGGGAGCAGAAACAGAAAGGGTCTAGTTTTCAAAACTTCAAAAATACGAATACATTTGATGAATCAGACTTCAAACATCAAATGACCATAACATTTGATTGGGGTATCGTAACGACTATTATAATATATCAAATCGGAGCTCGTCTCGATCCATACAATAATTGTTGGCCTCGGAATGGAACCTGATTTCTGTACCCAAATTCCATCGCTTACATAACTTATCGAGGGTTTTAATATTTTGTAGTAAATTTCTGGTTTACTTACCTTAGATTTGCTTCAATAGAGCTGTCAATGAGATATTGGTTCCGAAAAAGGTTTCTTTATTTATTAGGTGATTAAATCTGTATTCTTCCTAAAAACTTATGGGAGCAGAGACAGAAACGGGCTAGTTTTCAAAACTTCAAAAATACGAAAACATTTGATGAATCAGACTTCCAACATCAAATGACCATAACTTTTAACTTGGGTATCGTAACGACTATTATAATATATCAAAATCGGAGCTCGTCTCGATCCATACAATAATTGTTGGCCTCGGAATGGAACCTGATTTCTGTACGCAAATTTCATCGCTTACATAACTTATCGAGGCTTTTAAGATTTTGTCGTTAATTTCCGGTTTACTTACCTTCGATTTGCTTCAATAGAGCTGTAAATGAGATATTGGATCCGACAATGGTTTCTTTATTTATTTGGTCATTAAATCTGTATTCTTCCTAAAAATGTATGGGAACAGAAAAAGAAAGGTGCTAGTTGTCATAACTTCAAAAATAACAAAACATTTGATGAATCAAACTTCCAACATCAAATGACCATCACTTTTGACTGGGGTATCGTAACGACTATTATAATATATCAAATCGGAGCTCGTCTCGATCCAAACAATAATTGTTGGCCTCGGAATGGAACCTGATTTCTGTACCCAAATTCCATCGCTTACATAACTTATTGAGGCTTTTAAGATTTTGTCGTAAATTTCCGGTTTACTTACCTTCGATTTGCTTCAATAGAGCTGTAAATGAGATATTGGATCCGACAATGGTTTCTTTATTTATTTGGTCATTAAATCTGTATTCTTCCTAAAAATGTATGGGAACAGAAAAAGAAAGGGGCTAGTTTTCAAAACTTCAAAAATACGAAAACATTTGATGATCAGACTTCCAACATCAAATGACCATAACTTTTAACTTGGGTATCGTAACGACTATTATAATATATCAAAATCGGAGCTCGTCTCGATCCATACAATAATTGTTGGCCTCGGAATGGAACCTGATTTCTGTACGCAAATTTCATCGCTTACATAACTTATCGAGGCTTTTAAGATTTTGTCGTAAATTTCCGGTTTACTTACCTTCGATTTGCTTCAATAGAGCTGTAAATGAGATATTGGATCCGACAATGGTTTCTTTATTTATTTGGTCATTAAATCTGTATTCTTCCTAAAAATGTATGGGAACAGAAAAAGAAAGGGGCTAGTTTTCAAAACTTCAAAAATACGAAAACATTTGATGATCAGACTACCAACATCAAATGACCATAACTTTTAACTGGGGTATCGTAACGACTATTATAATATATCAAAATAGGAGCTCGTCTCGATCCATACAATAATTGTTGGCCTCGGAATGGAACCTGATTTCTTTACCCAAATTCCATCGTTTACATAACTTATCAAGGGTTTTAAGATTTTGTCGTAAATTTCCGGTTTACTTACCTTCGATTTGCTTCAATAGAGCTGTCAATGAGATATTGGTTCCGACAAAGGTTTCTTTATTTATTTGGTCATTAAATCTGTATTCTTCCTAAAAAACTATGGGAGCAGAAAAAAGAAAGGTGCTAGTTGTCATAACTTCAAAAATACGAAAACATTTGATGATCAGACTTCCAACATCAAATGACCATAACTTTTAACTGGGGTATCGTAACGACTATTATAATATATCAAAATAGGAGCTCGTCTCGATCCATACAATAATTGTTGGCCTCGGAATGGAACCTGATTTCTTTACCCAAATTCCATCGTTTACATAACTTATCAAGGGTTTTAAGATTTTGTCGTAAATTTCCGGTTTACTTACCTTCGATTTGCTTCAATAGAGCTGTCAATGAGATATTGGTTCCGACAAAGGTTTCTTTATTTATTTGGTCATTAAATCTGTATTCTTCCTAAAAAACTATGGGAGCAGAAAAAGAAAGGTGCTAGTTGTCATAACTTCAAAAATAACAAAACATTTGATGAATCAAACTTCCAACATCAAATGACCATCACTTTTGACTGGGGTATCGTAACGACTATTATAATATATCAAATCGGAGCTCGTCTCGATCCAAACAATAATTGTTGGCCTCGGAATGGAACCTGATTTCTGTACCCAAATTCCATCGCTTACATAACTTATCGAGGCTTTTAAGATTTTGTCGTAAATTTCCTGTTTACTTACCTTCGATTTGCTTCAATAGAGCTGTAAATGAGATATTGGATCCGACAATGGTTTCTTTATTTATTTGGTCATTAAATCTTTATTCTTCCTAAAAATGTATGGGAACAGAAAAAGAAAGGGGCTAGTTTTCAAAACTTCAAAAATACGAAAACATTTGATGATCAGACTTCCAACATCAAATGACCATAACTTTTAACTTGGGTATCGTAACGACTATTATAATATATCAAAATCGGAGCTCGTCTCGATCCATACAATAATTGTTGGCCTCGGAATGGAACCTGATTTCTGTACGCAAATTCCATCGCTTACATAACTTATCGAGGCGTTTAAGATTTTGTCGTAAATTTCCGGTTTACTTACCTTCGATTTGCTTCAATAGAGCTGTAAATGAGATATTGGATCCGACAATGGTTTCTTTATTTATTTGGTCATTAAATCTGTATTCTTCCTAAAAATGTATGGGAACAGAAAAAGAAAGGGGCTAGTTTTCAAAACTTCAAAAATACGAAAACATTTGATGATCAGACTTCCAACATCAAATGACCATAACTTTTAACTGGGGTATCGTAACGACTATTATAATATATCAAAATAGGAGCTCGTCTCGATCCATACAATAATTGTTGGCCTCGGAATGGAACCTGATTTCTTTACCCAAATTCCATCGTTTACATAACTTATCAAGGGTTTTAAGATTTTGTCGTTAATTTCCGGTTTACTTACCTTCGATTTGCTTCAATAGAGCTGTAAATGAGATATTGGATCCGACAATGGTTTCTTTATTTATTTGGTCATTAAATCTGTATTCTTCCTAAAAATGTATGGGAACAGAAAAAGAAAGGGGCTAGTTTTCAAAACTTCAAAAATACGAAAACATTTGATGATCAGACTTCCAACATCAAATGACCATAACTTTTAACTTGGGTATCGTAACGACTATTATAATATATCAAAATCGGAGCTCGTCTTGATCCATACAATAATTGTTGGCCTCGGAATGGAACCTGATTTCTTTACCCAAATTCCATCGTTTACATAACTTATCAAGGGTTTTAAGATTTTGTCGTAAATTTCCGGTTTACTTACCTTCGATTTGCTTCAATAGAGCTGTCTATGAGATATTGGTTCCGAAAAAGGATTCTTTATTTATTTGGTCATTAAATCTGTATTCTTCCTAAAAACGTATGGGAGTAGAAACAGAAAGGGTCTAGTTTTCAAAACTTCAAAAATACGAAAACATTTGATGAATCAGACTTCAAACATCAAATGACCATAACATTTGATTGGGGTATCGTAACGACTATTATAATATATCAAATCGGAGCTCGTCTCGATCCATACAATAATTGTTGGCCTCGGAATGGAACCTGGTTTCTGTACCCAAATTCCATCGCTTACATAACTTATCGAGGGTTTTAATATTTTGTAGTAAATTTCTGGTTTACTTACCTTAGATTTGCTTCAATAGAGCTGTCAATGAGATATTGGTTCCGAAAAAGGTTTCTTTATTTATTAGGTCATTAAATCTGTATTCTTCCTAAAAACTTATGGGAGCAGAGACAGAAACGGGCTAGTTTTCAAAACTTCAAAAATACGAAAACATTTGATGAATCAGACTTCAAACATCAAATGACCATAACATTTGACTGGGGTATCGTAACGACTATTATAATATATCAAATTGAAGCTCGTCTCGATCCTTACAATAATTGTTGGCCTCGGAATGGAACCTGATTTCGGTACCCAAATTCCATCGTTTACATAACTTATCGAGGGTTTTAAGATTTTGTCGTAAATTTCCGGTTTACTTACCTTCGATTTCCTTCAATAGAGGTGTCAATGAGATATTGGTTCCGACAAAGGTTTCTTTATTTATTTGGTCATTAAATCTGTATTCTTTCTAAAAAACTATGGGAGCAGAAAAAGAAAGGTGCTAGTTGTCATAACTTCAAAAATAACAAAACATTTGATGAATGAGACTTCCAACATCAAATGACCATAACTTTTAACTGGGGTATCGTAACGACTATTATAATATATCAAAATAGGAGCTCGTCTCGATCCATACAATAATTGTTGGCCTCGGAATGGAACCTGATTTCTTTACCCAAATTCCATCGTTTACATAACTTATCAAGGGTTTTAAGATTTTGTCGTAAATTTCCGGTTTACTTACCTTCGATTTGCTTCAATAGAGCTGTAAATGAGATATTGGATCCGACAATGGTTTCTTTATTTATTTGGTCATTAAATCTGTATTCTTCCTAAAAATGTATGGGAACAGAAAAAGAAAGGGGCTAGTTTTCAAAACTTCAAAAATACGAAAACATTTGATGATAAGACTTCCAACATCAAATGACCATAACTTTTAACTGGGGTATCGTAACGACTATTATAATATATCAAAATAGGAGCTCGTCTCGATCCATACAATAATTGTTGGCCTCGGAATGGAACCTGATTTCTTTACCCAAATTCCATCGTTTACATAACTTATCAAGGGTTTTAAGATTTTGTCGTTAATTTCCGGTTTACTTACCTTCGATTTGCTTCAATAGAGCTGTAAATGAGATATTGGATCCGACAATGGTTTCTTTATTTATTTGGTCATTAAATCTGTATTCTTCCTAAAAATGTATGGGAACAGAAAAAGAAAGGGGCTAGTTTTCAAAACTTCAAAAATACGAAAACATTTGATGATCAGACTTCCAACATCAAATGACCATAACTTTTAACTTGGGTATCGTAACGACTATTATAATATATCAAAATCGGAGCTCGTCTTGATCCATACAATAATTGTTGGCCTCGGAATGGAACCTGATTTCTTTACCCAAATTCCATCGTTTACATAACTTATCAAGGGTTTTAAGATTTTGTCGTAAATTTCCGGTTTACTTACCTTCGATTTGCTTCAATAGAGCTGTCTATGAGATATTGGTTCCGAAAAAGGATTCTTTATTTATTTGGTCATTAAATCTGTATTCTTCCTAAAAACGTATGGGAGTAGAAACAGAAAGGGTCTAGTTTTCAAAACTTCAAAAATACGAAAACATTTGATGAATCAGACTTCAAACATCAAATGACCATAACATTTGATTGGGGTATCGTAACGACTATTATAATATATCAAATCGGAGCTCGTCTCGATCCATACAATAATTGTTGGCCTCGGAATGGAACCTGGTTTCTGTACCCAAATTCCATCGCTTACATAACTTATCGAGGGTTTTAATATTTTGTAGTAAATTTCTGGTTTACTTACCTTAGATTTGCTTCAATAGAGCTGTCAATGAGATATTGGTTCCGAAAAAGGTTTCTTTATTTATTAGGTCATTAAATCTGTATTCTTCCTAAAAACTTATGGGAGCAGAGACAGAAACGGGCTAGTTTTCAAAACTTCAAAAATACGAAAACATTTGATGAATCAGACTTCAAACATCAAATGACCATAACATTTGACTGGGGTATCGTAACGACTATTATAATATATCAAATTGAAGCTCGTCTCGATCCTTACAATAATTGTTGGCCTCGGAATGGAACCTGATTTCGGTACCCAAATTCCATCGTTTACATAACTTATCGAGGGTTTTAAGATTTTGTCGTAAATTTCCGGTTTACTTACCTTCGATTTCCTTCAATAGAGGTGTCAATGAGATATTGGTTCCGACAAAGGTTTCTTTATTTATTTGGTCATTAAATCTGTATTCTTTCTAAAAAACTATGGGAGCAGAAAAAGAAAGGTGCTAGTTGTCATAACTTCAAAAATAACAAAACATTTGATGAATGAGACTTCCAACATCAAATGACCATAACTTTTAACTGGGGTATCGTAACGACTATTATAATATATCAAAATAGGAGCTCGTCTCGATCCATACAATAATTGTTGGCCTCGGAATGGAACCTGATTTCTTTACCCAAATTCCATCGTTTACATAACTTATCAAGGGTTTTAAGATTTTGTCGTAAATTTCCGGTTTACTTACCTTCGATTTGCTTCAATAGAGCTGTCAATGAGATATTGGTTCCGACAAAGGTTTCTTTATTTATTTGGTCATTAAATCTGTATTCTTCCTAAAAAACTATGGGAGCAGAAAAAAGAAAGGTGCTAGTTGTCATAACTTCAAAAATACGAAAACATTTGATGATCAGACTTCCAACATCAAATGACCATAACTTTTAACTGGGGTATCGTAACGACTATTATAATATATCAAAATAGGAGCTCGTCTCGATCCATACAATAATTGTTGGCCTCGGAATGGAACCTGATTTCTTTACCCAAATTCCATCGTTTACATAACTTATCAAGGGTTTTAAGATTTTGTCGTAAATTTCCGGTTTACTTACCTTCGATTTGCTTCAATAGAGCTGTCAATGAGATATTGGTTCCGACAAAGGTTTCTTTATTTATTTGGTCATTAAATCTGTATTCTTCCTAAAAAACTATGGGAGCAGAAAAAGAAAGGTGCTAGTTGTCATAACTTCAAAAATAACAAAACATTTGATGAATCAAACTTCCAACATCAAATGACCATCACTTTTGACTGGGGTATCGTAACGACTATTATAATATATCAAATCGGAGCTCGTCTCGATCCAAACAATAATTGTTGGCCTCGGAATGGAACCTGATTTCTGTACCCAAATTCCATCGCTTACATAACTTATCGAGGCTTTTAAGATTTTGTCGTAAATTTCCTGTTTACTTACCTTCGATTTGCTTCAATAGAGCTGTAAATGAGATATTGGATCCGACAATGGTTTCTTTATTTATTTGGTCATTAAATCTTTATTCTTCCTAAAAATGTATGGGAACAGAAAAAGAAAGGGGCTAGTTTTCAAAACTTCAAAAATACGAAAACATTTGATGATCAGACTTCCAACATCAAATGACCATAACTTTTAACTTGGGTATCGTAACGACTATTATAATATATCAAAATCGGAGCTCGTCTCGATCCATACAATAATTGTTGGCCTCGGAATGGAACCTGATTTCTGTACGCAAATTCCATCGCTTACATAACTTATCGAGGCGTTTAAGATTTTGTCGTAAATTTCCGGTTTACTTACCTTCGATTTGCTTCAATAGAGCTGTAAATGAGATATTGGATCCGACAATGGTTTCTTTATTTATTTGGTCATTAAATCTGTATTCTTCCTAAAAATGTATGGGAACAGAAAAAGAAAGGGGCTAGTTTTCAAAACTTCAAAAATACGAAAACATTTGATGATCAGACTTCCAACATCAAATGACCATAACTTTTAACTGGGGTATCGTAACGACTATTATAATATATCAAAATAGGAGCTCGTCTCGATCCATACAATAATTGTTGGCCTCGGAATGGAACCTGATTTCTTTACCCAAATTCCATCGTTTACATAACTTATCAAGGGTTTTAAGATTTTGTCGTTAATTTCCGGTTTACTTACCTTCGATTTGCTTCAATAGAGCTGTAAATGAGATATTGGATCCGACAATGGTTTCTTTATTTATTTGGTCATTAAATCTGTATTCTTCCTAAAAATGTATGGGAACAGAAAAAGAAAGGGGCTAGTTTTCAAAACTTCAAAAATACGAAAACATTTGATGATCAGACTTCCAACATCAAATGACCATAACTTTTAACTTGGGTATCGTAACGACTATTATAATATATCAAAATCGGAGCTCGTCTTGATCCATACAATAATTGTTGGCCTCGGAATGGAACCTGATTTCTTTACCCAAATTCCATCGTTTACATAACTTATCAAGGGTTTTAAGATTTTGTCGTAAATTTCCGGTTTACTTACCTTCGATTTGCTTCAATAGAGCTGTCTATGAGATATTGGTTCCGAAAAAGGATTCTTTATTTATTTGGTCATTAAATCTGTATTCTTCCTAAAAACGTATGGGAGTAGAAACAGAAAGGGTCTAGTTTTCAAAACTTCAAAAATACGAAAACATTTGATGAATCAGACTTCAAACATCAAATGACCATAACATTTGATTGGGGTATCGTAACGACTATTATAATATATCAAATCGGAGCTCGTCTCGATCCATACAATAATTGTTGGCCTCGGAATGGAACCTGGTTTCTGTACCCAAATTCCATCGCTTACATAACTTATCGAGGGTTTTAATATTTTGTAGTAAATTTCTGGTTTACTTACCTTAGATTTGCTTCAATAGAGCTGTCAATGAGATATTGGTTCCGAAAAAGGTTTCTTTATTTATTAGGTCATTAAATCTGTATTCTTCCTAAAAACTTATGGGAGCAGAGACAGAAACGGGCTAGTTTTCAAAACTTCAAAAATACGAAAACATTTGATGAATCAGACTTCAAACATCAAATGACCATAACATTTGACTGGGGTATCGTAACGACTATTATAATATATCAAATTGAAGCTCGTCTCGATCCTTACAATAATTGTTGGCCTCGGAATGGAACCTGATTTCGGTACCCAAATTCCATCGTTTACATAACTTATCGAGGGTTTTAAGATTTTGTCGTAAATTTCCGGTTTACTTACCTTCGATTTCCTTCAATAGAGGTGTCAATGAGATATTGGTTCCGACAAAGGTTTCTTTATTTATTTGGTCATTAAATCTGTATTCTTTCTAAAAAACTATGGGAGCAGAAAAAGAAAGGTGCTAGTTGTCATAACTTCAAAAATAACAAAACATTTGATGAATGAGACTTCCAACATCAAATAACCATAACTTTTGACTGAGGTATCGTAACGACTATTATAATATATCAAAATCAGAGCTCGTCTCGATCCATACAATAATTGTTGGCCTCGGAATGGAACCTGATTTCTGTACCCAAATTCCATCGCTTACATAACTTATCGAGGGTTTTAAGATTTTGTGGTAAATTTCCGGTTTACTTACCTTCGATTTGCTTCAATAAAGCTGTCTATGAGATATTGGTTCCGAAAAAGGTTGCTTTATTTATTTGGTCA
Source organism: Hippophae tibetana (assembly GCA_037013495.1). NCBI lineage: Eukaryota > Viridiplantae > Streptophyta > Magnoliopsida > Rosales > Elaeagnaceae > Hippophae > Hippophae tibetana. Next base: position 83,268,703 of record CM072801.1, read on the forward strand.
TTAAATCTGTATTCTTCCTAAAAACGTATGGGAGCAGAAACAGAAAGGGGCTATTTTTCAAAACTTCAAAAATACGAAAACATTTGATGAATAAAACTTCAAACATCAAATGACCATAACATTTGACTGGGGTATCGTAACGACTATTATAATATATCAAATCGAAGCTCGTCTCGATCCATACAATAATTGTTGGCCTCGGAATGGAACCTGATTTCTGTACCCAAATTCCATCGCTTACATAACTTATCGAGGGTTTTAAGATTTTCTCGTAAATTTCCGGTTTACTTACCTTCGATTTGCTTCAATAGAGCTGTCAATGAGATATTGGTTCCGACAAAGGTTTCTTTATTTATTTGGTCATTAAATCTGTATTCTTCCTAAAAAACTATGGGAGCAGAAAAAGAAAGGTGCTAGTTGTCATAACTTCAAAAATAACAAAACATTTGATGAATGAGACTACCAACATCAAATAACCATAACTTTTGACTGGGGTATCGTAACGACTATTATAATATATCAAAATAGGAGCTCGTCTCGATCCATACAATAATTGTTGGCCTCGGAATGGAACCTGATTTCTGTACCCAAATTCCATCGTTTACATAACTTATCGAGGCTTTTAAGATTTTGTCGTAAATTTCCGGTTTACTTACCTTCGATTTGCTTCAATAGAGCTGTCAATGAGATATTGGTTCCGACAAAGGTTTCTTTATTTATTTGGTCATTAAATCTTTATTCTTCCTAAAAAACTATAGGAGCAGAAAAAGAAAGGTGCTAGTTGTCATAACTTCAAAAATAACAAAATATTTGATGAATCAAACTTCCAACATCAAATGACCATAACTTTTGACTGGGGTATCGTAACGACTATTATAATATATCAAATCGAAGCTCGTCTCGATCCATACAATAATTGTTGGCCTCGGAATGGAACCTAATTTCTGTACCCAAATTCCATCGCTTACATAACTTATCGAGGGTTTTAAGATTTTGTGGTAAATTTCCGGTTTACTTACCTTCGATTTGCTTCAATAGAGCTGTCTATGAGATATTGGTTCCGAAAAAGGTTTCTTTATTTATTTGGTCATTAAATCTGTATTCTTCCTAAAAACGTATGGGAGCAGAAACAGAAAGGGGCTAGTTTTCAAAACTTCAAAAATACGAAAACATTTGATGAATCAGACTTCAAACATCAAATGACCATAACATTTGACTGGGGTATCGTAACGACTATTATAATATATCAAATCGGAGCTCGTCTCGATCCATACAATAATTGTTGGCCTCGGAATGGAACCTGATTTCTGTACCCAAATTCCATCGCTTACATAACTTATCGAGGGTTTTAAGATTTTCTCGTAAATTTCCAGTTTACTTACCTTCGATTTGCTTCAATAGAGCTGTCAATGAGATATTGGTTCCGACAAAGGTTTCTTTATTTATTTGGTCATTAAATCTGTATTCTTCCTAAAAAACTATGGGAGCAGAAAAAGAAAGGTGCTAGTTGTCATAACTTCAAAAATAACAAAACATTTGATGAATGAGACTACCAACATCAAATAACCATAACTTTTGACTGAGGTATCGTAACGACTATTATAATATATCAAAATCGGAGCTCATCTCGATCCATACAATAATTGTTGGCCTCGGAATGGAACCTGATTTCTGTACCCAAATTCCATCGCTTACATAACTTATCGAGGCTTTTAAGATTTTGTCGTAAATTTCCGGTTTACTTACCTTCGATTTACTTCAATAGAGCTGTCAATGAGATATTGGTTCCGACAAAGGTTTCTTTATTTATTTGGTCATTAAATCTGTATTCTTCCTAAAAAACTATGGGAGCAGAAAAAGAAAGGTGCTAGTTGTCATAATTTCAAAAATAACAAAAGATTTGATGAATCACACTTCCAACATCAAATGACCATAACTTTTGACTGGGGTATCGTAACGACTATTATAATATATCAAATCGAAGCTCGTCTCGATCCATACAATAATTGTTGGCCTCGGAATGGAACCTAATTTCTGTACCCAAATTCCATCGCTTACATAACTTATCGAGGGTTTTAAGATTTTGTGGTAAATTTCCGGTTTACTTACCTTCGATTTGCTTCAATAGAGCTGTGTATGAGATATTGGTTCCGAAAAAGGTTTCTTTATTAATTTGGTCATTAAATCTGTATTCTTCCTAAAAACGTATGGGAGCAGAAACAGAAAGGGGCTAGTTTTCAAAACTTCAAAAATACGAAAACATTTGATGAATCAGACTTCAAACAACAAATGACCATAACATTTGACTGGGGTATCGTAACGACTATTATAATATATCAAATCGGAGCTCGTCTCGATCCATACAATAATTGTTGGCCTCGGAATGGAACCAGATTTCTGTACCCAAATTCCATCGCTTACATAACTTATCGAGGGTTTTAAGCTTTTCTCGTAAATTTCCAGTTTACTTACGTTCGATTTGCTTCAATAGAGCTGTCAATGAGATATTGGTTCCGACAAAGGTTTCTTTATTTATTTGGTCATTAAATCTGTATTCTTCCTAAAAAACTATGGGAGCAGAAAAAGAAAGGTGCTAGTTGTCATAACTTCAAAAATAACAAAACATTTGATGAATGAGACTACCAACATCAAATAACCATAACTTTTGACTGGGGTATCGTAACGACTATTATAATATATCAAAATAGGAGCTCGTCTCGATCCATACAATAATTGTTGGCCTCGGAATGGAACCTGATTTCTGTACCCAAATTCCATCGTTTACATAACTTATCGAGGCTTTTAAGATTTTGTCGTAAATTTCCGGTTTACTTACCTTCGATTTGCTTCAATAGAGCTGTCAATGAGATATTGGTTCCGACAAAGGTTTCTTTATTTATTTGGTCATTAAATCTGTATTCTTCCTAAAAAACTATGGGAGCAGAAAAAGAAAGGTGCTAGTTGTCATAACTTCAAAAATAACAAAATATTTGATGAATCAAACTTCCAACATCAAATGACCATAACTTTTGACTGGGGTATCGTAACGACTATTATAATATATCAAAATCGGAGCTCGTCTCGATCCATACAATAATTGTTGGCCTCGGAATGGAACCTGATTTCTGTACGCAAATTCGATCGCTTACATAACTTATCGAGGCTTTTAAGATTTTGTCGTAAATTTCCGGTTTACTTACCTTCGATTTGCTTCAAAAGAGCTGTCAATGAGATATTGGTTCCGACAAAGGTTTCTTTATTTATTTGGTCATTAAATCTGTATTCTTTCTAAAAAACTATGGGAGCAGAAAAAGAAAGGTGCTAGTTGTCATAACTTCAAAAATAACAAAACATTTGATGAATGAGACTTCCAACATCAAATAACCATAACTTTTGACTGAGGTATCGTAACGACTATTATAATATATCAAAATCAGAGCTCGTCTCGATCCATACAATAATTGTTGGCCTCGGAATGGAACCTGATTTCTGTACCCAAATTCCATCGCTTACATAACTTATCGAGGGTTTTAAGATTTTGTGGTAAATTTCCGGTTTACTTACCTTCGATTTGCTTCAATAAAGCTGTCTATGAGATATTGGTTCCGAAAAAGGTTGCTTTATTTATTTGGTCATTAAATCTGTATTCTTCCTAAAAACGTATGGGAGCAGAAACAGAAAGGGGCTATTTTTCAAAACTTCAAAAATACGAAAACATTTGATGAATAAAACTTCAAACATCAAATGACCATAACATTTGACTGGGGTATCGTAACGACTATTATAATATATCAAATCGAAGCTCGTCTCGATCCATACAATAATTGTTGGCCTCGGAATGGAACCTGATTTTTGTACCCAAATTCCATCGCTTACATAACTTATCGAGGGTTTTAAGATTTTCTCGTAAATTTCCGGTTTACTTACCTTCGATTTGCTTCAATAGAGCTGTCAATGAGATATTGGTTCCGACAAAGGTTTCTTTATTTATTTGGTCATTAAATCTGTATTCTTCCTAAAAAACTATGGGAGCAGAAAAAGAAAGGTGCTAGTTGTCATAACTTCAAAAATAACAAAACATTTGATGAATGAGACTACCAACATCAAATAACCATAACTTTTGACTGGGGTATCGTAACGACTATTATAATATATCAAAATAGGAGCTCGTCTCGATCCATACAATAATTGTTGGCCTCGGAATGGAACCTGATTTCTGTACCCAAATTCCATCGTTTACATAACTTATCGAGGCTTTTAAGATTTTGTCGTAAATTTCCGGTTTACTTACCTTCGATTTGCTTCAATAGAGTTGTCAATGAGATATTGGTTCCGACAAAGGTTTCTTTATTTATTTGGTCATTAAATCTTTATTCTTCCTAAAAAACTATAGGAGCAGAAAAAGAAAGGTGCTAGTTGTCATAACTTCAAAAATAACAAAATATTTGATGAATCAAACTTCCAACATCAAATGACCATAACTTTTGACTGGGGTATCGTAACGACTATTATAATATATCAAATCGAAGCTCGTCTCGATCCATACAATAATTGTTGGCCTCGGAATGGAACCTAATTTCTGTACCCAAATTCCATCGCTTACATAACTTATCGAGGGTTTTAAGATTTTGTGGTAAATTTCCGGTTTACTTACCTTCGATTTGCTTCAATAGAGCTGTCTATGAGATATTGGTTCCGAAAAAGGTTTCTTTATTTATTTGGTCATTAAATCTGTATTCTTCCTAAAAACGTATGGGAGCAGAAACAGAAAGGGGCTAGTTTTCAAAACTTCAAAAATACGAAAACATTTGATGAATCAGACTTCAAACATCAAATGACCATAACATTTGACTGGGGTATCGTAACGACTATTATAATATATCAAATCGGAGCTCGTCTCGATCCATACAATAATTGTTGGCCTCGGAATGGAACCTGATTTCTGTACCCAAATTCCATCGCTTACATAACTTATCGAGGGTTTTAAGATTTTCTCGTAAATTTCCAGTTTACTTACCTTCGATTTGCTTCAATAGAGCTGTCAATGAGATATTGGTTCCGACAAAGGTTTCTTTATTTATTTGGTCATTAAATCTGTATTCTTCCTAAAAAACTATGGGAGCAGAAAAAGAAAGGTGCTAGTTGTCATAACTTCAAAAATAACAAAACATTTGATGAATGAGACTACCAACATCAAATAACCATAACTTTTGACTGAGGTATCGTAACGACTATTATAATATATCAAAATCGGAGCTCATCTCGATCCATACAATAATTGTTGGCCTCGGAATGGAACCTGATTTCTGTACCCAAATTCCATCGCTTACATAACTTATCGAGGCTTTTAAGATTTTGTCGTAAATTTCCGGTTTACTTACCTTCGATTTACTTCAATAGAGCTGTCAATGAGATATTGGTTCCGACAAAGGTTTCTTTATTTATTTGGTCATTAAATCTGTATTCTTCCTAAAAAACTATGGGAGCAGAAAAAGAAAGGTGCTAGTTGTCATAATTTCAAAAATAACAAAAGATTTGATGAATCACACTTCCAACATCAAATGACCATAACTTTTGACTGGGGTATCGTAACGACTATTATAATATATCAAATCGAAGCTCGTCTCGATCCATACAATAATTGTTGGCCTCGGAATGGAACCTAATTTCTGTACCCAAATTCCATCGCTTACATAACTTATCGAGGGTTTTAAGATTTTGTGGTAAATTTCCGGTTTACTTACCTTCGATTTGCTTCAATAGAGCTGTGTATGAGATATTGGTTCCGAAAAAGGTTTCTTTATTAATTTGGTCATTAAATCTGTATTCTACCTAAAAACGTATGGGAGCAGAAACAGAAAGGGGCTAGTTTTCAAAACTTCAAAAATACGAAAACATTTGATGAATCAGACTTCAAACAACAAATGACCATAACATTTGACTGGGGTATCGTAACGACTATTATAATATATCAAATCGGAGCTCGTCTCGATCCATACAATAATTGTTGGCCTCGGAATGGAACCAGATTTCTGTACCCAAATTCCATCGCTTACATAACTTATCGAGGGTTTTAAGCTTTTCTCGTAAATTTCCAGTTTACTTACCTTCGATTTGCTTCAATAGAGCTGTCAATGAGATATTGGTTCCGACAAAGGTTTCTTTATTTATTTGGTCATTAAATCTGTATTCTTCCTAAAAAACTATGGGAGCAGAAAAAGAAAGGTGCTAGTTGTCATAACTTCAAAAATAACAAAACATTTGATGAATGAGACTACCAACATCAAATAACCATAACTTTTGACTGGGGTATCGTAACGACTATTATAATATATCAAAATAGGAGCTCGTCTCGATCCATACAATAATTGTTGGCCTCGGAATGGAACCTGATTTCTGTACCCAAATTCCATCGTTTACATAACTTATCGAGGCTTTTAAGATTTTGTCGTAAATTTCCGGTTTACTTACCTTCGATTTGCTTCAATAGAGCTGTCAATGAGATATTGGTTCCGACAAAGGTTTCTTTATTTATTTGGTCATTAAATCTGTATTCTTCCTAAAAAACTATGGGAGCAGAAAAAGAAAGGTGCTAGTTGTCATAACTTCAAAAATAACAAAATATTTGATGAATCAAACTTCCAACATCAAATGACCATAACTTTTGACTGGGGTATCGTAACGACTATTATAATATATCAAAATCGGAGCTCGTCTCGATCCATACAATAATTGTTGGCCTCGGAATGGAACCTGATTTCTGTACGCAAATTCGATCGCTTACATAACTTATCGAGGCTTTTAAGATTTTGTCGTAAATTTCCGGTTTACTTACCTTCGATTTGCTTCAAAAGAGCTGTCAATGAGATATTGGTTCTGAAAAAGGTTTCTTTATTTATTTTGTCATTAAATCTGTATTCTTCCTAAAAACGTATGGGAGCAAAAACAAAAAGGGGCTAGTTTTCAAAACTTCAAAAATATGAAAACATTTGATGAATCAGACTTCAAACATCAAATGACCATTACATTTGACTGGGGTATCGTAATGACTATTATAATATATCAAATCGAAGCCATCTTGATCCTTACAATAATTGTTGGCCTCGGAATGGAACCTGATTTCGGTACCCAAATTCCATCGTTTACATAACTTATCGAGGGTTTTAAGATTTTGACGTAAATTTCCGGTTTACTTACCTTCGATTTCCTTCAATAGAGGTGTCAATGAGATATTGGTTCCGACAAAGGTTTCTTTATTTATTTGGTCATTAAATCTGTATTCTTTCTAAAAAACTATGGGAGCAGAAAAAGAAAGGTGCTAGTTGTCATAACTTCAAAAATAACAAAACATTTGATGAATGAGACTTCCAACATCAAATAACCATAACTTTTGACTGAGGTATCGTAACGACTATTATAATATATCAAAATCAGAGCTCGTCTCGATCCATACAATAATTGTTGGCCTCGGAATGGAACCTGATTTCTGTACCCAAATTCCATCGCTTACATAACTTATCGAGGGTTTTAAGATTTTGTGGTAAATTTCCGGTTTACTTACCTTCGATTTGCTTCAATAAAGCTGTCTATGAGATATTGGTTCCGAAAAAGGTTGCTTTATTTATTTGGTCATTAAATCTGTATTCTTCCTAAAAACGTATGGGAGCAGAAACAGAAAGGGGCTATTTTTCAAAACTTCAAAAATACGAAAACATTTGATGAATAAAACTTCAAACATCAAATGACCATAACATTTGACTGGGGTATCGTAACGACTATTATAATATATCAAATCGAAGCTCGTCTCGATCCATACAATAATTGTTGGCCTCGGAATGGAACCTGATTTCTGTACCCAAATTCCATCGCTTACATAACTTATCGAGGGTTTTAAGATTTTCTCGTAAATTTCCGGTTTACTTACCTTCGATTTGCTTCAATAGAGCTGTCAATGAGATATTGGTTCCGACAAAGGTTTCTTTATTTATTTGGTCATTAAATCTGTATTCTTCCTAAAAAACTATGGGAGCAGAAAAAGAAAGGTGCTAGTTGTCATAACTTCAAAAATAACAAAACATTTGATGAATGAGACTACCAACATCAAATAACCATAACTTTTGACTGGGGTATCGTAACGACTATTATAATATATCAAAATAGGAGCTCGTCTCGATCCATACAATAATTGTTGGCCTCGGAATGGAACCTGATTTCTGTACCCAAATTCCATCGTTTACATAACTTATCGAGGCTTTTAAGATTTTGTCGTAAATTTCCGGTTTACTTACCTTCGATTTGCTTCAATAGAGCTGTCAATGAGATATTGGTTCCGACAAAGGTTTCTTTATTTATTTGGTCATTAAATCTGTATTCTTCCTAAAAAACTATGGGAGCAGAAAAAGAAAGGTGCTAGTTGTCATAACTTCAAAAATAACAAAATATTTGATGAATCAAACTTCCAACATCAAATGACCATAACTTTTGACTGGGGTATCGTAACGACTATTATAATATATCAAATCGAAGCTCGTCTCGATCCATACAATAATTGTTGGCCTCGGAATGGAACCTAATTTCTGTACCCAAATTCCATCGCTTACATAACTTATCGAGGGTTTTAAGATTTTGTGGTAAATTTCCGGTTTACTTACCTTCGATTTGCTTCAATAGAGCTGTCTATGAGATATTGGTTCCGAAAAAGGTTTCTTTATTTATTTGGTCATTAAATCTGTATTCTTCCTAAAAACGTATGGGAGCAGAAACAGAAAGGGGCTAGTTTTCAAAACTTCAAAAATACGAAAACATTTGATGAATCAGACTTCAAACATCAAATGACCATAACATTTGACTGGGGTATCGTAACGACTATTATAATATATCAAATCGGAGCTCGTCTCGATCCATACAATAATTGTTGGCCTCGGAATGGAACCTGATTTCTGTACCCAAATTCCATCGCTTACATAACTTATCGAGGGTTTTAAGATTTTCTCGTAAATTTCCAGTTTACTTACCTTCGATTTGCTTCAATAGAGCTGTCAATGAGATATTGGTTCCGACAAAGGTTTCTTTATTTATTTGGTCATTAAATCTGTATTCTTCCTAAAAAACTATGGGAGCAGAAAAAGAAAGGTGCTAGTTGTCATAACTTCAAAAATAACAAAACATTTGATGAATGAGACTACCAACATCAAATAACCATAACTTTTGACTGAGGTATCGTAACGACTATTATAATATATCAAAATCGGAGCTCATCTCGATCCATACAATAATTGTTGGCCTCGGAATGGAACCTGATTTCTGTACCCAAATTCCATCGCTTACATAACTTATCGAGGCTTTTAAGATTTTGTCGTAAATTTCCGGTTTACTTACCTTCGATTTACTTCAATAGAGCTGTCAATGAGATATTGGTTCCGACAAAGGTTTCTTTATTTATTTGGTCATTAAATCTGTATTCTTCCTAAAAAACTATGGGAGCAGAAAAAGAAAGGTGCTAGTTGTCATAATTTCAAAAATAACAAAAGATTTGATGAATCAAACTTCCAACATCAAATGACCATAACTTTTGACTGGGGTATCGTAACGACTATTATAATATATCAAAATCGGAGCTCGTCTCGATCCATACAATAATTGTTGGCCTCGGAATGGAACCTGATTTCTGTACGCAAATTCGATCGCTTACATAACTTATCGAGGCTTTTAAGATTTTGTCGTAAATTTCCGGTTTACTTACCTTCGATTTGCTTCAAAAGAGCTGTCTATGAGATATTGGTTCCGAAAAAGGTTTCTTTATTAATTTGGTCATTAAATCTGTATTCTTCCTAAAAACGTATGGGAGCAGAAACAGAAAGGGGCTAGTTTTCAAAACTTCAAAAATACGAAAACATTTGATGAATCAGACTTCAAACATCAAATGACCATAACATTTGACTGGGGTATCGTAACGACTATTATAATATATCAAATCGGAGCTCGTCTCGATCCATACAATAATTGTTGGCCTCGGAATGGAACCAGATTTCTGTACCCAAATTCCATCGCTTACATAACTTATCGAGGGTTTTAAGCTTTTCTCGTAAATTTCCAGTTTACTTACCTTCGATTTGCTTCAATAGAGCTGTCAATGAGATATTGGTTCCGACAAAGGTTTCTTTATTTATTTGGTCATTAAATCTGTATTCTTCCTAAAAAACTATGGGAGCAGAAAAAGAAAGGTGCTAGTTGTCATAACTTCAAAAATAACAAAACATTTGATGAATGAGACTACCAACATCAAATAACCATAACTTTTGACTGAGGTATCGTAACGACTATTATAATATATCAAAATCGGAGCTCATCTCGATCCATACAATAATTGTTGGCCTCGGAATGGAACCTGATTTCTGTACGCAAATTCCATCGCTTACATAACTTATCGAGGCTTTTAAGATTTTGTCGTAAATTTCCGGTTTACTTACCTTCGATTTGCTTCAATAGAGCTGTCAATGAGATATTGGTTCCGACAAAGGTTTCTTTATTTATTTGGTAATTAAATCTGTATTCTTCCTAAAAAACTATGGGAGCAGAAAAAGAAAGGTGCTAGTTGTCATAACTTCAAAAATAACAAAACATTTGATGAATGAGACTTCCAACATCAAATAACCATAACTTTTGACTGGGGTATCGTAACGACTATTATAATATATCAAAATCGGAGCTCGTCTCGATCCATACAATAATTGTTGGCCTCGGAATGGAACCTGATTTCTGTACGCAAATTCGATCGCTTACATAACTTATCGAGGCTTTTAAGATTTTGTCGTAAATTTCCGGTTTACTTACCTTCGATTTGCTTCAAAAGAGCTGTCAATGAGATATTGGTTCTGAAAAAGGTTTCTTTATTTATTTTGTCATTAAATCTGTATTCTTCCTAAAAACGTAAGGGAGCAAAAATAAAAAGGGGCTAGTTTTCAAAACTTCAAAAATATGAAAACATTTGATGAATCAGACTTCAAACATCAAATGACCATAACATTTGACTGGGGTATCGTAATGACTATTATAATATATCAAATCGAAGCCATCTTGATCCATACAATAATTGTTGGCCTAGCATTGGAACCTGATTTCTGTTCCCAAATTCCATCATTTACATAAGTTATCGAGGGTTTTAAGATTTTGTCGTAAATTTCCGGTTTACTTACCTTCGATTTCCTTCAATAGAGGTGTCAATGAGATATTGGTTCCGACAAAGGTTTCTTTATTTATTTGGTCATTAAATCTGTATTCTTCCTAAAAAACTATGGGAGCAGAAAAAGAAAGGTGCTAGTTGTCATAACTTCAAAAATAACAAAACATTTGATGAATGAGACTTCCAACATCAAATAACCATAACTTTTGACTGGGGTATCGTAACGACTATTATAATATATCAAAATCGGAGCTCGTCTCGATCCATACAATAATTGTTGGCCTCGGAATGGAACCTGATTTCTGTACGCAAATTCGATCGCTTACATAACTTATCGAGGCTTTTAAGATTTTGTCGTAAATTTCCGGTTTACTTACCTTCGATTTGCTTCAAAAGAGCTGTCAATGAGATATTGGTTCTGAAAAAGGTTTCTTTATTTATTTTGTCATTAAATCTGTATTCTTCCTAAAAACGTAAGGGAGCAAAAACAAAAAGGGGCTAGTTTTCAAAACTTCAAAAATATGAAAACATTTGATGAATCAGACTTCAAACATCAAATGACCATAACATTTGACTGGGGTATCGTAATGACTATTATAATATATCAAATCGAAGCCATCTTGATCCATACAATAATTGTTGGCCTAGCATTGGAACCTGATTTCTGTTCCCAAATTCCATCATTTACATAAGTTATCGAGGGTTTTAAGATTTTGTCGTAAATTTCCGGTTTACTTACCTTTGATTTGCTTCAATAGAGCTGTCAATGAGATATTGGTTCCGACAAAGGTTTCTTTATTTATTTGGTCATTAAATCTGTATTCTTCCTAAAAACGTATGGGAGTAGAAAAAGAAAGGGGCTAGTTTTCAAAACTTCAAAAATACGAAATCATTTGATGATTAGACTTCCAACATCAAATGACCATAACTTTTAACTAGGGTATCGTAACGACTATTATAATATATCAAAATCGGAGCTCGTCTCGATCCATACAATAATTGTTGGCCTCGGAATGGAACCTGATTTCTGTACGCAAATTCCATCGCTTACATAACTTATCGAGGCTTTTAAGATTTTGTCGTAAATTTCCGGTTTACTTACCTTCGATTTGCTTCAATAGAGCTGTAAATGAGATATTGGATCCGACAATGGTTTCTTTATTTATTTGGTCATTAAATCTGTATTCTTCCTAAAAATGTATGGGAACAGAAAAAGAAAGGGGCTAGTTTTCAAAACTTCAAAAATACGAAAACATTTGATGATCAGACTTCCAACATCAAATGACCATAACTTTTAACTGGGGTATCGTAACGACTATTATAATATATCAAAATAGGAGCTCGTCTCGATCCATACAATAATTGTTGGCCTCGGAATGGAACCTGATTTCTTTACCCAAATTCCATCGTTTACATAACTTATCAAGGGTTTTAAGATTTTGTCGTAAATTTCCGGTTTACTTACCTTCGATTTGCTTTAATAGAGCTGTCAATGAGATATTGGTTCCGACAAAGGTTTCTTTATTTATTTGGTCATTAAATCTGTATTCTTCCTAAAAAACTATGGGAGCAGAAAAAGAAAGGTGCTAGTTGTCATAACTTCAAAAATAACAAAACATTTGATGAATCAAACTTCCAACATCAAATGACCATCACTTTTGACTAGGGTATCGTAACGACTATTATAATATATCAAATCGGAGCTCGTCTCGATCCAAACAATAATTGTTGGCCTCGGAATGGAACCTGATTTCTGTACGCAAATTCCATCGCTTACATAACTTATCGAGGGTTTTAAGATTTTGTCGTAAATTTCCGGTTTACTTACCTTCGATTTGCTTCAATAAAGCTGTCTATGAGATATTGGTTCCGAAAAAGGTTGCTTTATTTATTTGGTCATTAAATCTATATTCTTCCTAAAAACGTATGGGAGCAGAAACAGAAAGGGGCTATTTTTCAAAACTTCAAAAATACGAAAACATTTGATGAATAAAACTTCAAACATCAAATGACCATAACATTTGACTGGGGTATCGTAACGACTATTATAATATATCAAATCGAAGCTCGTCTCGATCCATACAATAATTGTTGGCCTCGGAATGGAACCTGATTTCTGTACCCAAATTCCATCGCTTACATAACTTATCGAGGGTTTTAAGATTTTCTCGTAAATTTCCGGTTTACTTACCTTCGATTTGCTTCAATAGAGCTATCAATGAGATATTGGTTCCGACAAAGGTTTCTTTATTTATTTGGTCATTAAATCTGTATTCTTCCTAAAAAACTATGGGAGCAGAAAAAGAAAGGTGCTAGTTGTCATAACTTCAAAAATAACAAAACATTTGATGAATGAGACTACCAACATCAAATAACCATAACTTTTGACTGGGGTATCGTAACGACTATTATAATATATCAAAATAGGAGCTCGTCTCGATCCATACAATAATTGTTGGCCTCGGAATGGAACCTGATTTCTGTACCCAAATTCCATCGTTTACATAACTTATCGAGGCTTTTAAGATTTTGTCGTAAATTTCCGGTTTACTTACCTTCGATTTGCTTCAATAGAGCTGTCAATGAGATATTGGTTCCGACAAAGGTTTCTTTATTTATTTGGTCATTAAATCTGTATTCTTCCTAAAAAACTATGGGAGCAGAAAAAGAAAGGTGCTAGTTGTCATAACTTCAAAAATAACAAAATATTTGATGAATCAAACTTCCAACATCAAATGACCATAACTTTTGACTGGGGTATCGTAACGACTATTATAATATATCAAATCGAAGCTCGTCTCGATCCATACAATAATTGTTGGCCTCGGAATGGAACCTAATTTCTGTACCCAAATTCCATCGCTTACATAACTTATCGAGGGTTTTAAGATTTTGTGGTAAATTTCCGGTTTACTTACCTTCGATTTGCTTCAATAGAGCTGTCTATGAGATATTGGTTCCGAAAAAGGTTTCTTTATTTATTTGGTCATTAAATCTGTATTCTTCCTAAAAACGTATGGGAGCAGAAACAGAAAGGGGCTAGTTTTCAAAACTTCAAAAATACGAAAACATTTGATGAATCAGACTTCAAACATCAAATGACCATAACATTTGACTGGGGTATCGTAACGACTATTATAATATATCAAATCGGAGCTCGTCTCGATCCATACAATAATTGTTGGCCTCGGAATGGAACCTGATTTCTGTACCCAAATTCCATCGCTTACATAACTTATCGAGGGTTTTAAGATTTTCTCGTAAATTTCCAGTTTACTTACCTTCGATTTGCTTCAATAGAGCTGTCAATGAGATATTGGTTCCGACAAAGGTTTCTTTATTTATTTGGTCATTAAATCTGTATTCTTCCTAAAAAACTATGGGAGCAGAAAAAGAAAGGTGCTAGTTGTCATAACTTCAAAAATAACAAAACATTTGATGAATGAGACTACCAACATCAAATAACCATAACTTTTGACTGAGGTATCGTAACGACTATTATAATATATCAAAATCGGAGCTCATCTCGATCCATACAATAATTGTTGGCCTCGGAATGGAACCTGATTTCTGTACCCAAATTCCATCGCTTACATAACTTATCGAGGCTTTTAAGATTTTGTCGTAAATTTCCGGTTTACTTACCTTCGATTTACTTCAATAGAGCTGTCAATGAGATATTGGTTCCGACAAAGGTTTCTTTATTTATTTGGTCATTAAATCTGTATTCTTCCTAAAAAACTATGGGAGCAGAAAAAGAAAGGTGCTAGTTGTCATAATTTCAAAAATAACAAAAGATTTGATGAATCAAACTTCCAACATCAAATGACCATAACTTTTGACTGGGGTATCGTAACGACTATTATAATATATCAAAATCGGAGCTCGTCTCGATCCATACAATAATTGTTGGCCTCGGAATGGAACCTGATTTCTGTACGCAAATTCGATCGCTTACATAACTTATCGAGGCTTTTAAGATTTTGTCGTAAATTTCCGGTTTACTTACCTTCGATTTGCTTCAAAAGAGCTGTCTATGAGATATTGGTTCCGAAAAAGGTTTCTTTATTAATTTGGTCATTAAATCTGTATTCTTCCTAAAAACGTATGGGAGCAAAAACAGAAAGGGGCTAGTTTTCAAAACTTCAAAAATACGAAAACATTTGATGAATCAGACTTCAAACATCAAATGACCATAACATTTGACTGGGGTATCGTAACGACTATTATAATATATCAAATCGGAGCTCGTCTCGATCCATACAATAATTGTTGGCCTCGGAATGGAACCAGATTTCTGTACCCAAATTCCATCGCTTACATAACTTATCGAGGGTTTTAAGCTTTTCTCGTAAATTTCCAGTTTACTTACCTTCGATTTGCTTCAATAGAGCTGTCAATGAGATATTGGTTCCGACAAAGGTTTCTTTATTTATTTGGTCATTAAATCTGTATTCTTCCTAAAAAACTATGGGAGCAGAAAAAGAAAGGTGCTAGTTGTCATAACTTCAAAAATAACAAAACATTTGATGAATGAGACTACCAACATCAAATAACCATAACTTTTGACTGAGGTATCGTAACGACTATTATAATATATCAAAATCGGAGCTCATCTCGATCCATACAATAATTGTTGGCCTCGGAATGGAACCTGATTTCTGTACGCAAATTCCATCGCTTACATAACTTATCGAGGCTTTTAAGATTTTGTCGTAAATTTCCGGTTTACTTACCTTCGATTTGCTTCAATAGAGCTGTCAATGAGATATTGGTTCCGACAAAGGTTTCTTTATTTATTTGGTCATTAAATCTGTATTCTTCCTAAAAAACTATGGGAGCAGAAAAAGAAAGGTGCTAGTTGTCATAACTTCAAAAATAACAAAACATTTGATGAATGATACTTCCAACATCAAATAACCATAACTTTTGACTGGGGTATCGTAACGACTATTATAATATATCAAAATCGGAGCTCGTCTCGATCCATACAATAATTGTTGGCCTCGGAATGGAACCTGATTTCTGTACGCAAATTCGATCGCTTACATAACTTATCGAGGCTTTTAAGATTTTGTCGTAAATTTCCGGTTTACTTACCTTCGATTTGCTTCAAAAGAGCTGTCAATGAGATATTGGTTCTGAAAAAGGTTTCTTTATTTATTTTGTCATTAAATCTGTATTCTTCCTAAAAACGTAAGGGAGCAAAAACAAAAAGGGGCTAGTTTTCAAAACTTCAAAAATATGAAAACATTTGATGAATCAGACTTCAAACATCAAATGACCATAACATTTGACTGGGGTATCGTAATGACTATTATAATATATCAAATCGAAGCCATCTTGATCCATACAATAATTGTTGGCCTAGCATTGGAACCTGATTTCTGTTCCCAAATTCCATCATTTACATAAGTTATCGAGGGTTTTAAGATTTTGTCGTAAATTTCCGGTTTACTTACCTTCGATTTCCTTCAATAGAGGTGTCAATGAGATATTGGTTCCGACAAAGGTTTCTTTATTTATTTGGTCATTAAATCTGTATTCTTCCTAAAAAACTATGGGAGCAGAAAAAGAAAGGTGCTAGTTGTCATAACTTCAAAAATAACAAAACATTTGATGAATGAGACTACCAACATCAAATAACCATAACTTTTGACTGAGGTATCGTAACGACTATTATAATATATCAAAATCGGAGCTCATCTCGATCCATACAATAATTGTTGGCCTCGGAATGGAACCTGATTTCTGTACGCAAATTCCATCGCTTACATAACTTATCGAGGCTTTTAAGATTTTGTCGTAAATTTCCGGTTTACTTACCTTCGATTTGCTTCAATAGAGCTGTCAATGAGATATTGGTTCCGACAAAGGTTTCTTTATTTATTTGGTCATTAAATCTGTATTCTTCCTAAAAAACTATGGGAGCAGAAAAAGAAAGGTGCTAGTTGTCATAACTTCAAAAATAACAAAACATTTGATGAATGAGACTTCCAACATCAAATAACCATAACTTTTGACTGGGGTATCGTAACGACTATTATAATATATCAAAATCGGAGCTCGTCTCGATCCATACAATAATTGTTGGCCTCGGAATGGAACCTGATTTCTGTACGCAAATTCGATCGCTTACATAACTTATCGAGGCTTTTAAGATTTTGTCGTAAATTTCCGGTTTACTTACCTTCGATTTGCTTCAAAAGAGCTGTCAATGAGATATTGGTTCTGAAAAAGGTTTCTTTATTTATTTTGTCATTAAATCTGTATTCTTCCTAAAAACGTAAGGGAGCAAAAACAAAAAGGGGCTAGTTTTCAAAACTTCAAAAATATGAAAACATTTGATGAATCAGACTTCAAACATCAAATGACCATAACATTTGACTGGGGTATCGTAATGACTATTATAATATATCAAATCGAAGCCATCTTGATCCATACAATAATTGTTGGCCTAGCATTGGAACCTGATTTCTGTTCCCAAATTCCATCATTTACATAAGTTATCGAGGGTTTTAAGATTTTGTCGTAAATTTCCGGTTTACTTACCTTTGATTTGCTTCAATAGAGCTGTCAATGAGATATTGGTTCCGACAAAGGTTTCTTTATTTATTTGGTCATTAAATCTGTATTCTTCCTAAAAACGTATGGGAGTAGAAAAAGAAAGGGGCTAGTTTTCAAAACTTCAAAAATACGAAATCATTTGATGATTAGACTTCCAACATCAAATGACCATAACTTTTAACTAGGGTATCGTAACGACTATTATAATATATCAAAATCGGAGCTCGTCTCGATCCATACAATAATTGTTGGCCTCGGAATGGAACCTGATTTCTGTACGCAAATTCCATCGCTTACATAACTTATCGAGGCTTTTAAGATTTTGTCGTAAATTTCCGGTTTACTTACCTTCGATTTGCTTCAATAGAGCTGTAAATGAGATATTGGATCCGACAATGGTTTCTTTATTTATTTGGTCATTAAATCTGTATTCTTCCTAAAAATGTATGGGAACAGAAAAAGAAAGGGGCTAGTTTTCAAAACTTCAAAAATACGAAAACATTTGATGATCAGACTTCCAACATCAAATGACCATAACTTTTAACTGGGGTATCGTAACGACTATTATAATATATCAAAATAGGAGCTCGTCTCGATCCATACAATAATTGTTGGCCTCGGAATGGAACCTGATTTCTTTACCCAAATTCCATCGTTTACATAACTTATCAAGGGTTTTAAGATTTTGTCGTAAATTTCCGGTTTACTTACCTTCGATTTGCTTTAATAGAGCTGTCAATGAGATATTGGTTCCGACAAAGGTTTCTTTATTTATTTGGTCATTAAATCTGTATTCTTCCTAAAAAACTATGGGAGCAGAAAAAGAAAGGTGCTAGTTGTCATAACTTCAAAAATAACAAAACATTTGATGAATCAAACTTCCAACATCAAATGACCATCACTTTTGACTAGGGTATCGTAACGACTATTATAATATATCAAATCGGAGCTCGTCTCGATCCAAACAATAATTGTTGGCCTCGGAATTTAACCTGATTTCTGTACCCAAATTCCATCGCTTACATAACTTATCGAGGCTTTTAAGATTTTGTCGTAAATTTCCGGTTTACTTACCTTCGATTTGCTTCAATAGAGCTGTAAATGAGATATTGGATCCGACAATGGTTTCTTTATTTATTTGGTCATTAAATCTGTATTCTTCCTAAAAATGTATGGGAACAGAAAAAGAAAGGGGCGAGTTTTCAAAACTTCAAAAATACGAAAACATTTGATGATCAGACTTCCAACATCAAATGACCATAACTTTTAACTAGGGTATCGTAACGACTATTATAATATATCAAAATCGGAGCTCGTCTCGATCCATACAATAATTTTTGGCCTCGGAATGGAACCTGATTTCTGTACCCAAATTCCATCGCTTACATAACTTATCGAGGCTTTTAAGATTTTGTCGTAAATTTCCGGTTTACTTACCTTCGATTTGCTTCAATAGAGCTGTAAATGAGATATTGGATCCGACAATGGTTTCTTTATTTATTTGGTCATTAAATCTGTATTCTTCCTAAAAATGTATGGGAACAGAAAAAGAAAGGGTCTAGTTTTCAAATCTTCAAAAATACGAAAACATTTGATGAATCAGACTTCAAACATCAAATGACCATAACATTTGACTGGGGTATCGTAACGACTATTATAATATATCAAATCGGAGCTCGTCTCGATCCATACAATAATTGTTGGCCTCGGAATGGAACCTGATTTCTGTACCCAAATTCCATCGCTTACATAACTTATCGAGGGTTTTAATATTTTGTAGTAAATTTCTGGTTTACTTACCTTAGATTTGCTTCAATAGAGCTGTCAATGAGATATTGGTTCCGAAAAAGGTTTCTTTATTTATTAGGTCATTAAATCTGTATTCTTCCTAAAAACTTATGGGAGCAGAGACAGAAACGGGCTAGTTTTCAAAACTTCAAAAATACGAAAACATTTGATGAATCAGACTTCAAACATCAAATGACCATAACATTTGACTGTGGTATCGTAACGACTATTATAATATATCAAATTGAAGCTCGTCTCGATCCATACAATAATTGTTGGCCTCGGAATGGAACCTGATTTCGGTACCCAAATTCCATCGTTTGCATAACTTATCGAGGGTTTTAAGATTTTGTCGTAAATTTCCGGTTTACTTACCTTCGATTTCCTTCAATAGAGGTGTCAATGAGATATTGGTTCCGACAAAGGTTTCTTTATTTATTTGGTCATTAAATCTGTATTCTTCCTAAAAAACTATGGGAGCAGAAAAAGAAAGGTGCTAGTTGTCATAACTTCAAAAATAACAAAACATTTGATGAATGAGACTTCCAACATCAAATAACCATAACTTTTGACTGAGGTATCGTAACGACTATTATAATATATCAAAATTGGAGCTCGTCTCGATCCATACAATAATTGTTGGCATCGGAATGGAACCTGATTTCTGTACCCAAATTCCATCGCTTACATAATTTATCGAGGCTTTTAACATTTTGTCGTAAATTTCCGGTTTACTTACCTTCGATTTGCTTCAATAGAGCTGTCAATGAGATATTGGTTCCGAGAAAGGTTTCTTTATTTATTTGGTCATTAAATCTGTATTCTTCCTAAAAAACTATGGGAGCAGAAAAAGAAAGGTGCTAGTTGTCATAACTTCAAAAATAACAAAACATTTGATGAATCAAACTTCCAACATCAAATGACCATAACTTTTGTATGGGGTATCGTAACGACTATTATAATATATCAAATCGAAGCTCGTCTCGATCCATACAATAATTGTTAGCCTCGTAATGGTACCTAATTTCTGTACCCAAATTCCATTGCTTACATAACTTATCGAGGGTTTTAATATTTTGTCGTAAATTTCCGGTTTACTTACCTTCGATTTGCTTAAATAGAGCTGTCAATGAGATATTGGTTCCGAAAAAGGTTTCTTTATTTATTTGGTCTTTAAATCTGTATTCTTCCTAAAAACGTATGGGAGCAGAAACAGAAAGGGGCTAGTTTTCAAAACTTCAAAAATACGAAAACAATTGATGAATCAGACTTCAAATATCAAATGACAATAACGTTTGACTAGGGTATCGTAACGACTATTATAATATATCAAATCGAAGCTCGTCTCGATCCATACAATAATTGTTGGCCTCGGAATGGAACCTGATTTCTGTACCCAAATTCCATCGCTTACATAACTTATCGAGGGTTTTAAGATTTTGTCCTAAATTTCCGGTTTACTTACCTTCGATTTGCTTCAATAGAGCTGTCAATGAGATATTGGTTCCGACAAAGGTTTTTTTATTTATTTGGTCATTAAATATGTATTCTTCCTAAAAAACTATGGGAGCAGAAAAAGAAAGGGGCTAGTTGTCATAACTTCAAAAATAACAAAACATTTGATGAATGAGACTTCCAACATCAAATAACCATAACTTTTGACTAAGGTATCGTAACGGCTATTATAATATATCAAAATCGGAGCTCGTCTTGATCCATACAATAATTGTTGGCCTCGGAATGGAACCTGATTTCTGTTCCCAAATTCCATCGCTTACATAACTTATCGAGGCTTTTAACATTTTGTCGTAAATTTCCGGTTTACTTACCTTCGATTTGCTTCAATAGAGCTGTCAATGAGATATTGGTTCTGAAAAAGGTTTCTTTATTTATTTGGTCATTAAATCTGTATTCTTCCTAAAAACGTATGGGAGCATAAACAGAAAGGGGCTAGTTTTCAAAAGTTCAAAAATACGAAAACATTTGATGAATCAGACTTCAAACATCAAATGACCATAACTTTTGACTCGGGTATCGTAACGACTATTATAATATATCAAATCGAAGCTCGTCTTGATACATACAATAATTGTTGGCCTAGCATTGGAACCTGATTTCTGTTCCCAAATTCCACCGTTTACATAAGTTATCGAGGGTTTTAAGATTTTGTCGTAAATTTCCGGTTTACTTACCTTCGATTTGCTTCAATAGAGCTGTCAATGAGATATTGGTTCCGACAAAGGTTTCTTTATTTATTTGGTCATTAAATCTGTATTCTTCCTAACAACGTATGGGAGCAGAAAAAGAACGGGGCTAGTTTTCAAAACTTCAAAAATACGAAAACATTTGATGATCAGACTTCCAACATCAAATGACCATAACTTTTAATTGGGGTATCGTAACGACTATTATAATATATCAAAATCGGAGCTCGTCTCGATCCATACAATAATTGTTGGCATCGGAATGGAACCTGATTTTTGTACCCAAATTCCATCGCTTACATAACTTATCGAGGATTTTAAGATTTTGTCGTAAATTTCCGGTTTACTTACCTTCGATTTGCTTCAATAGAGCTGTAAATGAGATATTTGATCCATACAATAATTGTTGGCCTATCATTGGAACCTGATTTCTGTTCCCAAATTCCATCGTTTACATAACTTATCGAGTCTTTTAACATTTTGTCGTAAATTTCCGGTTTACTTACCTTCGATTTGCTTCAATAGAGCTGTCAATGAGATATTGGTTCTGAAAAAGGTTTCTTTGTTTATTTGGTCATTAAATCTGTATTCTTCCTAAAAACGTATGGGAGCATAAACAGAAAGGGGCTAGTTTTCAAAAGTTCAAAAATACGAAAACATTTGATGAATCAGACTTCAAACATCAAATGACCCTACCTTTTGACAGGGGTATCGTAACGACTATTATAATATATCAAATCGAAGCTCGTCTTGATACATACAATAATTGTTGGCCTAGCATTGGAACCTGATTTCTGTTCCCAAATTCCACCGTTTACATAACTTATCGAGGGTTTTAAGATTTTGTCGTAAATTTCCGGTTTACTTACCTTCGATTTGCTTCAATAGAGCTGTCAATGAGATATTGGTTCCGAAAAAGGTTTCTTTATTTATTTGGTCATTAAATCTGTATTCTTCCTAAAAACGTATGGGAGCAGAAAAAGAAAGGGGCTAGTTTTCATAATTTCAAAAATAACAAAACATTTGATGAATAGGACTTCCAACATCAAATGACCATAACTTTTGACTGGGGTATCGTAACGACTATTATAATATATCAAATCGAAGCTCGTCTCGATCCATACAATAATTGTTGGCCTCGGAATGGAACCTGATTTCGGTACCCAAATTCTATCGTTTACATAACTTATCGAGGGTTTTATGATATTGTCGTAAATTTCCGGTTTACTTACCTTCGATTTGCTTCAATAGAGCTGTCAATGAGATATTGGTTCCGACAAAGGTTTCTTTATTTATTTGGTCATTAAATCTGTATTCTTCCTAAAAAACTATGGGAGCAGAAAAAGAAAGGTGCTAGTTTTCATAACCTCAAAAATAACAAAACATTTGATGAATTAGACTTCCAACATCAAATGACCATAACTTTGGACTGGGGTATCGTAACGACTATTATAATATATCAAATCGAAGCTTGTCTCGATCCATACAATAATTGTTGGCCTAGCATTGGAACCTGATTTCTGTACCCAAATTCCATCGTTTACATAACCTATCGAAGGTTTTAAAGATTTTGTCGTAAATTTCATGTTTACTTACTTTCGATTTGAATCAATAGAGCTGTAAATGAGATATTGGATCCCACAAAGGTTTCTTTATTTATTTGGTAAATAAATCTCTTATCTTCCAAAAGAAAAATAAAGAAGGAAAACAAAAAGGGCCACTATTCATATTTTTAAAAATGACAAAACATTTGGTGAATCACACTTCAAACATTAAACGACCATAACGTTTGACTGGTTCATCTTAACGACTATTATAATATATCAAATCGAAGCTCGTCTTGATCCATACAATAATTGTTGGCCTAGAATTGGAACCTGATTTCTGTTCCCAAATTCCATCGTTTACATAAGTTATCGAGGGTTTTAAGATTTTGTCGTAAATTTCCGGTTTACTTACCTTCGATTTGCTTCAATAGAGATGTCAATGAGATATTGGTTCCGACAAAGGTTTCTTTATTTATTTGGTCATTAAATCTGTATTCTTTCTAAAAACGTATGGGAGCAGAAAAAGAAAGGGGCTAGTTTTCAAAACTTCAAAAATACGAAAAAATTTGATGATCAGACTTCCAACATCAAATGACCATAACTTTTAACTAGGGTATCGTAACAACTATTATAATATATCAAAATCGGAGCTCGTCTCGATCCATACAATAATTTTTGGCCTCGGAATGGAACCTGATTTCTGTACCCAAATTCCATCGCTTACATAACTTATCGAGGCTTTTAAGATTTTGTCGTAAATTTCCGGTTTACTTACCTTCGATTTGCTTCAATAGAGCTGTCAATGAGATATTGGTTCCGAAAAAGGTTTCTTTATTTATTTTGTCATTAAATCTGTATTCTTCCTAAAAACGTATGGGAGAAGAAACAGAAAGGGGCTAGTTTTCAAAACTTGAAAAATACGAAAACATTTGATGAATCAGACTTCCAACATCAAATGACCATAATATTTGACTCTGTATCGTAACGACTATTATAATATATCAAATCGAAGCTCGTCTTGATCCATACAATAATTGTTGGCCTAGCATTGGAACCTGATTTTTGTTCCCAAATTCCATCGTTTACATAACTTATCGAGGGTTTTAAGATTTTGTCGTAAATTTCCGGTTTACTTACTTTCGATTTGAATCAAAAGAGCTGTAAATGTGATATTGGATCCGACAAAGGTTTCTTTATTTATTTGGTCAATAAATCTGTATTCTTCCTAAAAAACTATGAGAGCAGAAAAAGAAAGGGGCTAGTTTTCATAATTTCAAAAATAACAAAACATTTGATCAATAAGACTTCCAACATCAAATGACCATAACTTTTGACTGGGGTATTGTAATGACTATTATAATATATCAAATCGAAGCTCGTCTCGATCCATACAATAATTGTTGGCCTCGGAATGGAACCTGATTTCGGTACCCAAATTCCATCGTTTACATAACTTATCGAGGGTTTTAAGATATTGTCGTAAATTTCCGGTTTACTTACCTTCGATTTGCTTCAATAGAGCTGTCAATGAGATATTGGTTCCGACAAAGGTTTCTTTATTTATTTGGTCATTAAATCTGTATTCTTCCTAAAAAACTATGGGAGCAGAAAAAGAAAGGTGCTAGTTGTCATAACTTCAAAAATAACAAAATATTTGATGAATTAGACTTCCAACATCAAATGACCATAACTTGTGACTGGGGTATCGTAACGACTATTATAATATATCAAATCGAAGCTTGTCTCGATCCATACAATAATTGTTGGCCTAGCATTGGAACCTGATTTCTGTACCCAAATTCCATCGTTAACATAACCTATCGAAGGTTTGAAGATTTTATCGTAAATTTCCTGTTTACTTACTTTCGATTTGAATCAAAAGAGCTGTAAATGTGATATTGGATCCGACAAAGGTTTCTTTATTTATTTGGTCAATAAATCTGTATTCTTCCAACAAAAAACTATGGGAGCATAAAAAGAAAGGGGCTAGTTTTCATAATTTCAAAAATAACAAAACATTTAATGAATGAGAGTTCCAACATCAAATGACCGTAACTTTTGACTCGGGGATCGTAACAACTATTATAATATATCAAATTGAAGCTCGTCTCGATCCATAAAATGATTGTTAGCCTCAAAATGGAACCTGATTTCTATACACAAATTCCGTCGTTTACATCACTTAAAGTGGGTTTTAATTTTTTATCGCTACATTCCATTTTACTTAATTTCGATTTTATTCAATAGAGCAGTAAATGAGATATTGGTGCCCACCAAGGTTTCTTTATTTATGTGGTAAAAAAATCTCTTATCTTCCAAAAGAAAAATAAGAGAAGAGAAACAAAAAGAGGCTACTATTCATATTCTAAAAAATGAAAAAACATTTGGTGAATCACACTTCAAACATTAAACGACCATAACTTTTGACTGGTGTATCGTAACAACTATTATAATATATCAAATCAAAGATCGCATCGATTAACACAATTAGTGTTGGCATTGCAATGGAACTTGATTTCTGTACCCAAATTTCATCGTTTACATAACTTATCGAGGGTTTTCATATTTTGTCATAAATTTCCGGTTTACTTATTTTCAAATTGATTCAATAGAGCTGTAAATGAGATATTGCTTCCGATAAAGGTTTTTTTCAATAAATCTCTATTCTTCCTAAAACAATATGGAAGCAGAAAAAGAAAGGGGCTATTGTTCATATTTTCAAAAATAACAAAACATTTCATGAATAAGACTTCTAACCTCTAATGACCATAACTGTTGACTGGGGTATCGTAACGACTATTATAATATATCAAATCGAAGCTATCCCGATGCACACAATAATTGTTGGCCTCGCAATGGGATCTGATTTATGTACACAAATTCCATCGGTTACATCACTTAAAGAGGGTTTTAATTTTTTATTGCTACATTCCGTGTTACTTAATTTCCATTTTATTCAATAGAGTAGTAAAGGAGATATTGGTGCCGACCAAGGTTTCTTTATTTATGTGGTAAAAAAATCTCTTATCTTCCAAAAGAAAAATAAGAGAAGAGAAACAGAAAGGGGCTACTATTCATATTCTCAAAAATAACAAAACATTTGGTGAATCAAACGTCAAACATTAAACGACCATAACTTTTGACTGGCGCATTATAACGAATATTATAATATTTCAAATCGAAGATCATATCGATCCACACAATTAGTGTTGGCCTTACAAAGGAACCTGATTTATGTAACCAAATTCTTGCGTTTACATCACTTAAAGAGGGTTTTAATTTTTCGTTGCCAATTTCCGTTTTACTTACTTTCGATTTTATTCAGTAGAGTAGTAAAGGAGATGTAGGTTCCGGCAAAGGTTTCTTTATTTATGTTGTCTATAAATCTCTTATCGTCCATAAGAAAAATAAGAGAAGAGAAACAGAAAGGGGCTACTATTCATATTCTCAAAAATTACAAAACATTTGGTGAATCACACGTCACACATCAAATGACCATAACTTTTGACTGGTGCATCGTAACGACTATTATAAAATATCAAATCGAAGCTCATCTCGATCCACACAATAATTGTTGGCCTCGCAATGGAACCTGATTTCTGTACACAAATTCCATCGTTTACATCACTTAAAGAGGGTTTTAATTTTTTGTTGCTAATTTCCGTTTAACTTAATTTCTATTTTATTCAATAGATCAGTAAAGGAGATATTGGTACCGGCCAAGGTTTCTTTATTTATGTGGTAAATAAATCTCTTATCTTCCAAAAGAAAAAAGAAGAGAAGAGAAACAGAAAGGGGTTACTTTTCATATTCTAAAAAATGACAAAACATTTGGTGAATCACACTTCAAACATTAGACGACCATAACTTTTGACTGGTGCATCGTAACGACTATTATAATATATCAAATTGAAGATCGTATCGATTCACACAATTAGTGTTGGCCTTGCATGCTAACCTGATTTCTGTTACCAAATTCCATCGTAAACATAACTTATCGATGGTTTTCAAATTTTGTCATAAATTTCCGGTTTACTTACTTTCGATTTAATTCAATAGAACTGTAAATGAGATATTGGTTCCAGTAAAGATTTCTTTATTTATTTGGTCAATAAATCTCTATTCCTCTCTAAAAAAATATGGGAGCAGAAGGAGAAAGGGGCAAGTGTTCATATTTTCAAAAAAAACAAAACATTTGATGAATCAGACTTCCAATCTCTAATGACCATAACATTTGACTAGGGTATCGTAACGACTATTATAATATATCAAATCGAAGCTATCCCGATGCACACAATAATTGTTGGCCTCGCAATGGGATCTGATTTATGTACACAAATTCCATCGGTTACATCACTTAAAGAGGGTTTTAATTTTTTATTGCTACATTCCGTGTTACTTAATTTCCATTTTATTCAATAGAGTAGTAAAGGAGATATTGGTGCCGACCAAGGTTTCTTTATTTATGTGGTAAAAAAATCTCTTATCTTCCAAAAGAAAAATAAGAGAAGAGAAACAGAAAGGGGCTACTATTCATATTCTCAAAAATAACAAAACATTTGGTGAATCAAACGTCAAACATTAAACGACCATAACTTTTGACTGGCGCATTATAACGAATATTATAATATTTCAAATCGAAGATCATATCGATCCACACAATTAGTGTTGGCCTTACAAAGGAACCTGATTTATGTAACCAAATTCTTGCGTTTACATCACTTAAAGAGGGTTTTAATTTTTCGTTGCCAATTTCCGTTTTACTTACTTTCGATTTTATTCAGTAGAGTAGTAAAGGAGATGTAGGTTCCGGCAAAGGTTTCTTTATTTATGTTGTCTATAAATCTCTTATCGTCCATAAGAAAAATAAGAGAAGAGAAACAGAAAGGGGCTACTATTCATATTCTCAAAAATTACAAAACATTTGGTGAATCACATGTCACACATCAAATGACCATAACTTTTGACTGGTGCATCGTAACGACTATTATAAAATATCAAATCGAAGCTCATCTCGATCCACACAATAATTGTTGGCCTCGCAATGGAACCTGATTTCTGTACACAAATTCCATCGTTTACATCACTTAAAGAGGGTTTTAATTTTTTGTTGCTAATTTCCGTTTAACTTAATTTCTATTTTATTCAATAGATCAGTAAAGGAGATATTGGTACCGGCCAAGGTTTCTTTATTTATGTGGTAAATAAATCTCTTATCTTCCAAAAGAAAAAAGAAGAGAAGAGAAACAGAAAGGGGTTACTTTTCATATTCTAAAAAATGACAAAACATTTGGTGAATCACACTTCAAACATTAGACGACCATAACTTTTGACTGGTGCATCGTAACGACTATTATAATATATCAAATTGAAGATCGTATCGATTCACACAATTAGTGTTGGCCTTGCATGCTAACCTGATTTCTGTTACCAAATTCCATCGTAAACATAACTTATCGATGGTTTTCAAATTTTGTCATAAATTTCCGGTTTACTTACTTTCGATTTAATTCAATAGAACTGTAAATGAGATATTGGTTCCAGTAAAGATTTCTTTATTTATTTGGTCAATAAATCTCTATTCCTCTCTAAAAAAATATGGGAGCAGAAGGAGAAAGGGGCAAGTGTTCATATTTTCAAAAAAAACAAAACATTTGATGAATTAGACTTCCAATCTCTAATGACCATAACATTTGACTAGGGTATCGTAATGACTATTATAATATATCAAATTGAAGCTCGCCTCGATCCAAACAATAATTGTAGGCCTCGCAATGGAACCTAGTTTCTCTGCACAAATTCCATCCTTTACATCACTTAAAGAGGGTTTTAATTTTTTGTTGCTAATTTCCGTTTAACTTAATTTCGATTTTATTCAATAGAGCAGTAAAGTAGATATAGGTACCGTCCAAGGTTTCCTTATTTATGTGGTAAATAAATCTCTTATTTTCCAAAAGAAAAATTAGAGAAGAGAAACAGAAAGGGGATACTATTCATATTCTAAAAAATGATAAAACATTTGGTGAATCTTACTTCGAACATTAAACGACCATAACTTTTGACTGGGGTATCGTAACGAGTATTATAATATATCAAATCGAAGATCGTATCGATTAACACAATTATTGTTGGTATTGCAAGGTAACCTGATTTCGGTACCCAAATTCCATCGTTTACATAACTTATCGAGGGTTTTCATATTTTGTCATAAATTTCCGGTTTACTTACTTTCAAATTGATTCAATAGAGCTGTAAATGAGATATTGGTTCCGACAAAGGTTCCTTTATTTATGTGGTCAATAAATCTGTATTCTTCCTAAAAAAAATATGGGAGCAGAAAAAGAAAGGGGCTAGTGTTCATATTTTCGAAAATAACAAAACATTTGATGAATCAGACTTCCATCATCAAATGACCATAACTTTTGACTAGGGTATCGTAACGACTATTATAATATATCAAATTGAAGCTCGTCTCGATCCATAAAATGATGTTGGTCTCGGAATGGAACCTGATTTCTATACACAAATTCCATCGTTTACATCACTTAAAGAGGGTTTTAATTTTTTATCGCTACATTCCATTTTACTTAATTTCGATTTTATTCAATAGAGCAGTAAATGAGATATTGGTGCCAACCAAGGTTTCTTTACTTATGTGGTAAAAAAATCTCTTATCTTCCAAAAGAAAAATAAGAGAAGAGAAACAAAAAGAGTCTACTATTCATATTCTAAAAAATGACAAAACATTTGGTGAATCACACTTCAAACATTAAACGACCATAACTTTTGACTGGTGTATCTTAACGACTATTATAATATATCAAATCAAAGATCGCATCGATTAACACAACTAGTGTTGGCATTGCAAGGTAACTTGATTTTTGTACCCAAATTCCATCGTTTACATAACTTATCGAGGGTTTTAAGATTTTTTTGTCAATTTCCGTTTTAGTTACTTTCGATTTGATTCAATAGAGTTGTCAAGGAGATATCGGTTCGACAAAGGTTTCTTTATTTATGTGGTCAATAAATCTATATTTATCCTCAAAAAATATGGGAGCAGAAAAGGAAAGGGGCTAGTTTTCATAATTTCAAAAATAACAAAACATTTGATGAATCAGACTTCCAACATCAAATGACCATAACTTTTGACTGGGGTATCGTAACGACTATTATAATATATCAAATCGAAGCTCGTCTCGATCCATACAATAATTGTTCGCCTCAGAATGGAACCTGATTTCTGTACCCAAATTCCATCGTTTACATAGATTATCGAGGGTTTTAAGATTTTGTCATAAATTTCTGGTTTACTTACCTTCGATTTATTCAATAGAGTTGTAAATGAGATATTGGTTCCGATAAAGGTTTCTTTATTTATTTGGTCAATAAATCACTATTCTTCCTAAAAAAATATGGGAGCAGAAAAAGAAAGGGGCTAGTGTTCATATTTTCAAAAATAACAAAACATTTGATGAATCAGACTTCCAACCTCTAATGACCACAACATTTAACTAGGGTATCGTAATGACTATTATAATATATCAAATTGAAGCTCGCCTCGATCCACACAATAACAGTAGGCATCACAATGGAACCTGATTTCTCTAGACAAATTCCATCCTTTACATCACTTAAAAAGGATTTTAATTTTTTGTTGCTAATTTCTGTTTAACATAATTTCGATTTTATTCAATAGAGCAGTAATGGAGATGTAGGTACCGGCCAAGGTTTCCTTATTTATGTGGTAAATAAATGTCTTATCTGCCAAAAAAAATAAGAGAAGAGAAACAGAAAGGGGATACTATTCATATTCTAAAAAATGGCAAAACATTTGGTGAATCTTACTTCGAACATTAAACGACCATAACTTTTGACTGGGTATCGTAACGACTATTATAATATAACAAATATAAGATCGTATCGATTAACACAATTATTGTTGGTATTGCAAGGTAACCTGATTTCTGTACCCAAATTCCATCGTTTACATAACTTATCGAGGGTTTTAAGATTTTGTCGTAAATTTTCGTTTTTCTTACTTTCGATTTGATTCAATAGAGCTGTAAATGAGATATTGGTTCCGACAAAGGTTCCTTTATTTATGTGGTCAATAAATCTGTATTCTTCCTAAAAAAATATGGGAGCAGAAAAAGAGAGGGGCTAGTGTTCATATTTTTGAAAATAACAAAACATTTGATGAATCAGACTTCCATCATCAAATGACCATAACTTTTGACTAGGGTATCGTAACGACTATTATAATATATCAAATCGAAGCTCGTCTCGATCCATACAATGATTGTTGGCCTCGGAATGGAACCTGATTTCTATACACAAATTCCGTCGTTTACATCATTTAAAGAGGGTTTTAATTTTTTATTGCTACATTCCATTTTACTTAATTTCTATTTTATTCAATAGAGCAGAAAAGGAGATATTGGTGCCGACCAAGGTTTCTTTATTTATGTGGTAAAAAAATCTCTTATCTTCCAAAAGGAAAATAAGAGAAGAGAAACAGAAAGGGGCTACTATTCATATTCTTAAAAATGACAAAACATTTGGTGAATCACACTTCAAACATTAAACGACCATAACTTTTGACTGGTGCATCGTAATGACTATTATAATATATCAAATCGAATATCATATCCATTCACACAAATAGTGTTGGCATTGCAAGGTAACCTGATTTTTATGCATAAATTCCATCTTTTACATAACTTATCGAGGGTTCTAAGATTTTTTCATAAATTTTCGTTTTAGTTACTTTCGATTTGATTCAACAGAGCTGTAAAGTAGATATCAGTTCGACAAAGGTTTCTTTATTTATCTTGTCAATAAATGTCTATTCTTCCTAACAAAAAGGGGAGCAGAAAAAGAAAGGGGCAAGTTTTCATATTTTTCAAAAATAACAAAACATTTGATGAATCAGACTTCCAACATCAAATGACCATAACATTTGACTGGGGTATCGTAACGACTATTATAATATATCAAAGTGAAGCTCGTTGCGATCCACACAATAATTGTTGGCCTCGCAATGGAACCTGATTTCTCTAGACAAATTCCATCGTTTACATCACTTAAAGACGGTTTTAATTTTTTGTTGCTAATTTCCATTTTACTTAATTTCGAATTTATTCAATCGAGCAGTAAAGGAGATATTGGTGCCAACCAAGGTTTTGTTATTTATGTGGTAAATATATCTCTTATCTTCCAAAAGAAAAATAAGAGAAGAGAAACAGAAAGGGGCTACTATTCATATTCTCAAAAATTACAAAACATTTGGTGAATCACACGTCAAATATTAAATGACCATAACTTTTGACTGGTGCATCGTAATGACTATTATAATATTTCAAAACGAAGCTCGTCTCGATCCACACAATAATTTTTGCCTCACAATTGAACCTAATATATGTACCCAAATTCCATCGTTTACATCACTTAAAGAGGGTTTTAATTTTTTGTTGCCAATTTCCGTTTTACTTACTTTCGATTTTATTCAGTAGAGTAGTAAAGGAGATATAGGTGCCGGCGAAGGTTTCTTTATTTATGTGGTCTATAAATCTCTTATCATCCATAAGAAAAATAAGAGAAGAGAAATAGAGAGGGGCTACTATTCATATTCTCAAAAATTACAAAACATTTGGTGAATCACACGTCAAACATCAAATAACCATAACTTTTGACTGGTGCATCGTAACGACTATTATAAAACATCAAATCGAAGCTCATCTCGATCCACACAATAATTGTTGGCCTCGCAATGAAACCGGATTTTTGTACACAAATTCCTCGTTTACATCACTCAAAGAGGGTTTTAATTTTTTGTTGCTAATTTCCGTTTAAATTAATTTCGATTTTAATAAATAGAACAGTAAAGGAGATATGGATACCGGCCAAGGTTTCAATATTTATGTGGTAAATAAATCTCTTATCTGCGAAAAGAAAAATAAGAGAAGAGAAATAGAAAGGGGATACTATTCATATTCTAAAAAATGACAAAACATTTAGTGAATCTCACTTCCAACATTAAACGACCATAACTTTTGACAGGGGTATAGTAACGACTATTATAATATATCAAATCGAAGATCGTATCGATTAACACAATTATTGTTGGCATTGCAAGGTAACCTGATTTCTGTACCCAAATTCCATCGTTTAAATAACTTATCGAGGGTTTTAAGATTTTGTCGTAAATTTCCGTGTTTACTTAACTTTTGATTTGATTCAATAGAGCTGTAAATGATATATTGGTTCCGACAAAGTTTTCTTTATTTATTTGGTCAAAAATCTCTATTTTTCCTAAAATAATAGGGGAGCAGAAAAAGAAAGGGGCTAGTGTTCATATTTTCAAAAATAACAAAACATTTGATGAATCAAACTTCCAACATCAAATGACCCTAACATTTGACTGGGGTATCGTAACGAGTATTATAATATATCAAATCAAAGATTGCCTCGATCCACACAATTATTGTTGCCCTCGCAATGTAACCTGGTTTCTATGCACAATTTCCATCTTTACATCACTTAAAGAGGGTTTTAATATTTTGTTGCTAATTTCTGTTTTACTTAATTTCGATTTTATTCAAAAGAGCAGTAAAGGAGACCATAACTTTCGAATAAGGTTTTTTTATTTATGTGGTTAATAAATCTCTTAACTTCCAAAAGAAAAATAAAAGAAGGGAAATAGAAAGGGGCTACTATTCATATTCTAAACAATGACAAAACATTTGGTGACTCACACTTCAAACATTAAACGACCATAACTTTTGACTTAGGTATCGTAACGACTATTATAAGATATCAAATCTAAGATCGTATCGATTAACACAATTATTGTTGGCATTGCAAGGTAACTTAATTTCTGTACCCAAATTCCATCGTTTACATAACTTATCGAGGGTTTTAAGATTTTGTGGTAAATTTCCGATTTAGTTACTTTCGATTTGATTCAATAGAGCTGTGAAAGAGATATCGGTTCGACAAAGGTTCCGTTCTTTATGTGGTCAATAAATCTCTACTCTACCTAAAAAAATATGGGAGCAGAAAAAGAAAAGGGCTAGTGTTCATATTTTCAAAAATAACAAAACATTTGATGAATCAGATTTCCAACATCAAATGACCATAACTTCTGACTGGGGTATCATAACGATTATTATAATATATCAAATCGAAGCTCATCTCGATCCACACAATAATTTTTGGCCTCGCAATGGAACCTGATTTCTGTACACAAATTCCATCGGTTACATCACTTAAAGAGGGTTTTAATTTTTTTTTGCTAATTTACGTTTAACTTAATTTCGATTTTATTCAATAGAGCAGTAAAGGAGACCATAACTTTCGAAAAGTCTTTTTATTTATGTGGTTAATAAAACTCTTATCTTCCAAAAGAATATAAGAGAGGAGAAACAAAAAGGGGCTACTATTCATATTCTAAAAAATGACAATACATTTGGTGAATCACACTTCAAACATTAAACGACCATGACTTTTTACTGAGGTATCGTAACGACTATTATAATAAATCAAATCGAAGATCGTATCAATTAACACAATTAGTGTTGGCATTGCAGGGTAACTTAATTTCTGTACCCAAATTCCATCGTTTACATAACTAATCGAGGGTTTTAAGATTTTGTGGTAAATTTCCGTTTTAGTTACTTTATATTTGATTCAATAGAGCTGTAAAAGAGATATCAGTTCGACAAAGGTTCCTTTATTTATGTGGTCAATAAATCTCTATTCTTCCTAAAAAAATATGGGAGCTGAAAAAGAAAGGGGCTAGTGTTCGTATTTTCAAAAATGAAAAAACATTTCATGAATTAGACTTCCAACATCAAATGACCATAACTTTTGATTGGGTATCGTAACGATTATTATAATATATCAAATCGAAGTTCATCTCGATCCCCACAATAATTGTTGGCCTCGCCATGGAACCTGATTTCTGTACATAAATTCCATCGTTTACATCACTAAAAGAGGATTTTAATTTTTTGTTGGAAATTTCCGTTTAACTTAATTTCGATTTTATTCAATAGAGCAGTAAAGGAGATATTGGTGCCGGCAAAGGTTTGTTTATTTATGTGGTAAATATATCTCTTATCTTAAAAAAGAAAAATAAGAGAAGGGAAACAGAAAAATGCTACTATTCATATTCTAAAAAATGAAAAAACATTTGGTGAATCACACTTCAAACATTAATCGACCATAACTTTTGACTGGTGCATCTTAACTACTATTATAATATTTCGAATCGAAGATCATATCGATTCACACAATTAGCGTTGGCCTTGCAAGCTAACCTGATTTCTGTACCCAAATTCCATCGTTTACATAACTTATCGAGGGTTTTCGTATTTTGTCATAAATTTCTGGTTTACTTACTTTCGAATTGATTCAATAGAGCTTTAAATGAGATATTGGTTCCGATAAAGGTTTCTTTATTTATTTGGTCAATAATTCTCTATCCTTCCTAAAAAATATGGGAGTAGAAAAGGAAAGGGCCTAGTGTTGATATTTTCAAAAATAACAAAACATTTGATGAATCAAACTTCCAACATCAAATGACCATTACATTTTGACTGTGGTATCGTAACGACTATTATAATATATCAAATCGAAGCTCGCCTCGATCCACACAATAATTTTTGCCCTCGCAATGGAACCTGGTTTCTCTGCACAAATTCCATCTTTACATCACTTAAAGAGGGTTTTAATATTTTGTTGCTAATTTCCGTGTTACTTAATTTCGATTTTATTCAAAAGAGCAGTAAAGGAGACCATAGCTTTCGTATAAGTTTTTTTTATTTATGTGGTTAATAAATCTCTTATCTTCCAAAAGAAAAATAAGAGAAGAGGAACAAAAAGGGGCTACTATTCATATTCTAAAAAATGACAATACATTTGGTGACTCACACTTCAAACATTAAACGACCATAACTTTTGACTGAGGTATCGTAACGACTATTATAATATATCAAATCGAAGATCGTATCCATTAACACAATTATTGTTGGCATTGCAAGGCAACCTGATTTCTGTACCCAAATTCCCTTGCTTACTTAACTTATCGAGGGTGTTAAAATTTTGTGGTAAATTTCCGTTTTAGTTACTTTCAATTAGATTCAATAGAGCTGTAAAAGAGATATCGGTTCGACAAAGGTTCCTTTATTTATGTTGTCAATATATCTCTACTCTACCTAAAAAAATATGGGAGCAGAAAAAGAAAGCGGCTAGTGTTCATATTTTCAAAAATAACAAAACATTTGATGAATCAGACTTCCAACATCAAATGACCATAACTTTTGACTCGGGTATCGTAACGACTTTTATAATATATCAAATTGAAGCTCATCTCGATCCACACAATAATTTTTGGCTTCGCAATGGAACCTGATTTCTGTACACAAATTCCATCGGTTACATCACTTAAAAAGGGTTTTAATTTTTTGTTGCTAATTTTCGTTTAACTTAATTTTGATTTTATTCAATAGAGATGTAAAGGAGATATTGGTGCCGGCCAAGGTTTCTTTATTTATGTGGTAAATAAATCTCTTATCTTCCAAAAGAAAAATAAGAGAAGGGAAATAGAAAGGGGCTACTATTCATATTCTAAAAAATGACAAAACATTTGGTGAATCACACTTCAAACATTAAACGACCATAACTTTTGACTAAGGTATCGTAACGACTATTATTATATATCAAATCGAAGATCGTATCGATTAACACAATTAGTGTTGGCATTGCAAGGTAACTTAATTTCTGTACCCAAATTCCATCGTTTACATAACTTATCGAGGGTTTTAAGATTTTGTGGTAAATTTCCGATTTAGTTACTTTTGATTTGATTCAATAGAGCTGTGAAAGAGATATCGGTTCGACAAAGGTTCCGTTCTTTATGTGGTCAATAAATCTCTACTCTACCTAAAAAAATATGGGAGCAGAAAAAGAAAAGGGCTAGTGTTCATATTTTCAAAAATAACAAAACATTTGATGAATCAGATTTCCAACATCAAATGACCATAACTTCTGACTGGGGTATCATAACGATTATTATAATATATCAAATCGAAGCTCATCTCGATCCACACAATAATTTTTGGCCTCGCAATGGAACCTGATTTCTGTACACAAATTCCATCGGTTACATCACTTAAAGAGGGTTTTAATTTTTTTTTTGCTAATTTACGTTTAACTTAATTTCGATTTTATTCAATAGAGCAGTAAAGGAGATATTGGTGCAGGCCAAGGTTTGTTTATTTATATGGTAAATATATCTCTTATCTTCCAAAAGAAAAATAAGAGAAGGGAAACAGAAAGGGGCAACTATTCATATTCTAAAAAATGACAAAACAATTGGTGAATCACATTTCAAACATTAAACGACAATAACATTTGACTGGTGCTTGTTAACGACTATTATAAGATATCGAATCGAAGATCATATTGATTCACACAATTAGTGTTGGCCTTGCGAGGTAACCTGATTTCTGTACCCAAACTCCATCATTTACATAACTTATCGAGGGTTTACATATTTTGTCATAAATTTCCGGTTTACTTACTTTCGAATTGATTCAATAGAGCTGTAAATGAGATATTGGTTCCGATAAAGGTTTCTTTATTTATTTGGTCAGTAAATCTCTATTCTTCCTAAACATATATGGGAGCAGAAAAAGAAAGGGGCTAGTGTTCATATTTTCAAAAATAACAAAACATTTGATGAATCAGACTTCCAACATCAAATGACCATTACATTTTACTGTGGTATCGTAACGACTATTATAATATATGAAATCGAAGCTCACCTCAATCTACACAATAATTATTGCCCTCGTAATGGAACCTGGTTTCTCTGCACAAATTCCATCTTCACATTACTTAAAGAGGGTTTTAATTTTTTGTTCCTAATTTCTATTTTACTTAATTTCGATTTTATTCAATAGAACAGTAAAGGAGATATGGTGTGTCGACTAAGGATTTTTTATTTATGTGGTTACTAAAACTCTTATCTTCCAAAAGAAAAATAAGAGAGGAGAAAAAAAAGTGGTTACTATTCATATTCTAAAAAATGACAATACATTTGTGAATCACACTTCAAACATTAAACGACCATAACTTTTAACTGAGGTATAGTAACGACTAGTATAATATATCAAATCGAAGATCGTATCGATTAACACAATTAGTGTTAGCATTTCAAGGTAACTTAATTTCTGTACGCAAATTCCATCGTTTACATAACTAATCGAGGGTCTTAGGATTTTGTGGTAAATTTCCGTTTTAGTTACTTTCGATTTGATTAAATAGAGTTGTAAAAGAGATATCGGTTCGACAAAGGTTCCTTTATTTATCTGGTCAATAAATCTCTATTCTTCCTAAAAAATATGGGAGAAGAAAAAGAAAGGGGCAAGTGTTCATATTTTCAAAAATAGCAAAACATTTCATGAATTAGACTTCCAACATCAATTGACCATAACTTTTGACAAGGGTATCGTAACGATTATTATAATATATCAAATCGAAGCTCATCTCGATCCATAGAATAATTGTTGGCCTTGCAATGGAACCTATTTTCTGTACACAAATTCCATCGGTTACATCACTTAAAGAGGGTTTTAATTTTTTGTTGCTTATTTCTGTTTAACTTAATTTCGATTTTATTCAAAAGAGTAGTAAAGGAGATATTGGTGCTTGCCAAGGTTTCTTTATTTGTGGTAAATATATCTCTTATCTTCCAAAAGAAAAATAAGAGAAGGGAAACAGAAAGGGGCTACTATTCATATTCTAAAAATGACAAAACATTTGGTGAATTACACTTCAAACATTAAACGACCATAACTTTTGACTGGTGCATCTTAACGACTATTATAATATATCGAATCGAAGATCGAATCGATTCACACAATGATGGTTGGTCTTGCAAGCTAACATGATTTATGTACCCATTTTCCATCGTTCACATAACTTATCGAGGGTTTTCGTATTTTGTCATAAATTTACGGTTTACTTACTTTCGAATTGATTCAATAGAGCTGTAAATGAGATATAGGTTCCGATAAGGGTTTCTTTATTTATTTGGTCAATAAATCTCTATTCTTCCTAAAAATATATGGGAGCAGAAAAAGAAAGGGGCTAGTGTTCATATTTTCAAAAATAACAAAACATTTGATGAATCAGACTTCCAACATCAAATGACCATTACATTTGACTGTGGTATCGTAGCGACTATTATAATATATCAAATCGAAGCTTGCCTCGATCCACACAATTATTGTTGCCCTCGCAATGGAACCTGGTTTCTCTGCACAAATTCCATCTTTACATTACTTAAAGAGGGTTTTAATTTTTTGTTGCTAATTTCTGTTTCACTTAATTTCGATTTTATTCAATATAGCAGTAAAGGAGATATTGGTGTCGACTAAGGTTTTTTTATTTATGTGGTTAATAAAACTCTTATCTTCCAAAAGAAAAATAAGAGAGGAGAAACAAAAAAGGGCTACTATTCATATTCTAAAAAATGACAATACATTTGTGAATCACACTTCAAACATTAAATGACCATAACTTTTAACTGAGGTATCGTAACGACTATTATAATATATAAAATCAAAGATCATATTGATTAACACAATTAGTGTTGGCATTTCATGGTAACTTAATTTCTGTACGCAAATTCCATCGTTTACATAACTAATCGAGGGTTTTAGGATTTTGTGGTAAATTTCTGTTTTAGTTACTTTAGATTTGATTAAATAGAGCTGTAAAAGACATATTGGTTCCACAAAGGTTCCTTTATTTATGTGGTCAATAAATCTCTATTTTTCCTAAAAAATATGGGAGCAGAAAAAGAAAGGGGCTACTGCTCATATTTTCAAAAATAGCAAAATATTTCATGAATTAGACTTCCAACATGAAATGACCATAACTTTTGACAGGGTTATCGTAACGATTATTATAATATATCAAATCGAAGCTCATCTCGATCCATAGAATAATTTTTGGCCTCGCAATGGAACCTATTTTCTGTACAAAAATTCCATCGGTTACATCACTTAAAGAGGGTTTTAATTTTTTGTTACTAATTTTTGTTTAAATTAATTTCGATTTTATTCAAAAGAGCAGTAAAGGAGATATTGGTGCCGGCCAAGGTTTCTTTATTTATGTGGTAAATATATCTCTTATCTTCCAAAAGAAAAAGAAGAGAAGGGAAACAGAAAGGGGCTACTATTCATATTCTAAAAAATGACAAAACATTTGGTGAATCACACTTCAAACATTAAACGACCATAACTTTTGACTGGTGCATCTTAACGTCTATTATAATATATTGAATCGAAGATCGAATCGATTCACACAATTAGGGTTGGCCTTGCAAGCTAACCTGATTTTTTTACCCAAATTCCATTGTTTACATAACTTATCGAGGGTTTTCGTATTTTGTCATAAATTTGCGGTTTACTTACTTTCGAATAGATTCAATACAAATGAGATATCGGTTCCGATAAAGGTTTCTTTATTTATTTGGTTAATAAATATCTATTCTTCCTAAAAATATATGGGAGCAGAAAAAGAAAAGGGCTAGTGTTCATATTTTCAAAAATAACAAAACATTTGATGAATTAGACTTCCAACATCAAATGACCATAACTTTTGACTAGGGTATCCTAACGACTATTATAATATATCAAATCAAAGATCGTATCCATTAACACAATTATTGTTGGCATTGCAAGGTAACTTGATTTCTGTACCCAAATTCCATTGTTTACATAACTTATCGAGGGTTTTAAGATTTTGTCGTAAATTTCCGTTTTACTTACTTTCGATTTGATTCAATAGAGCTGTAAATGAGATATTCGTTCCGAAAAAGTTTCCTTTATTTATGTGGTCAATAAATCTGTATTCTTCCTTAAAAAATATGGGAGCAGAAAAAGAAAGTGGCTAGTGTTCATATTTTCGAAAATTACAAAACATTTGATGAATCAGACTTCCGTCATCAAATGACCGTAACTTTTGACTCGGGTATCGTAACGACTATTATAATATATAAAATCGAAGCTCATCTCGATGCACACAATAATTGTTGGCCTCACTATGGAACCTGATTTCTGTACACAAATTCCATGGTTTACATCAGTTAAAGAAGGTTTTAATTTTTTGTTGCTAATTTCGTTTAACTTAATTTCAATTTTATTCAATAGAGTAGTAAAGGAGATATTGGTGCCGAAAAAGGTTTCTTTATTTATGTGGTAAATAAGTCTCTTATCTTCCAAAAGCAAAATAAGAGAAGAGAAACAGAAAGGGGATACTATTCATATTCTAAAAAATTACAAAACATTTGGTGAATCACACTTCAAACATTAAACGACCATAACTTTTGATTGGGTATCGTAACGACTATTATAATATATCAAATCGAAGATCGTATCCATTAACACAATTATTGTTGGCATTGCAAGGTAACCTGATTTCTGTACCCAAATTCCCTTGCTTACTTAACTTATCGATGGTTTTAAGATTTTGTGGTAAATTTCCGTTTTACTTACTTTCGATTTGTTTCAATAGAGCTGTAAATGAGATATTCGTTCCGACAAAGTTTCCTTTATTTATGTGGTCAATAAATCTGTATTCTTCCTTAAAAAATATGGGAGCAGAAAAAGAAAGTGGCTAGTGTTCATATTTTCGAAATTACAAAACATTTGATGAATCAGACTTCCATCATCAAATGACCGTAACTTTTGACTAGGGTATCGTAACGACTATTATAATATATCAAATCGAAGCTCATCTCGATCCACACAATAATTGCTGGCCTCGCAATGGAACCTGATTTCTGTACAGAAATTCCATGGTTTACATCACTTGAAGAGGGTTTTAATTTTTTGTTGCTAATTTCGATTAACTTAATTTCAATTTTATTCAATAGAGCAGA
Organism: Hippophae tibetana; assembly: GCA_037013495.1. Taxonomy (NCBI): domain Eukaryota; kingdom Viridiplantae; phylum Streptophyta; class Magnoliopsida; order Rosales; family Elaeagnaceae; genus Hippophae; species Hippophae tibetana. The sequence continues at coordinate 83,310,949 of CM072801.1, forward strand.
AAAGGAGATATTGGTGCCGAAAAAGGTTTCTTTATTTATGTGGTAAATAAGTCTCTTATCTTCCAAAAGAAAAATAAGAGAAGAGAAACAGAAAGGGGATACTAATCATATTCTAAAAAATTACAAAACATTTGGTGAATCACACTTCAAACATTAAACGACTATTATAATATATCAAATCGAAGATCGTATCGATTCACACAATTAGTGTTGACCTTACATGGTAACCTTATTTCTGTACCAAATTCCATCGTTTAAATAACTTATCGAGGGTTTTAAGATTTTGTCGTAAATTTCTGTGTTTACTTAACTTTCGATTTGATTCAATAGAACTGTAAATGAGATATTGGTTCCGACAAGGGTTTCTTTATTTATTTGGTCAATAAATCTCTATTTTTCCTAAAATAATAGGGGAGCAGGAAAAGAAAGGGGCTAGTGTTCATATTTTCAAAACTAACAAAACATTTGATGAATAAGACTTCCAACATCAAATGACCATTACATTTAACTATGGTATCGTAACGACTTTTATAATATATCAAATCGAAGCTCGCCTCGATCCACACAATAATTGTTGCCCTCGCAAAGAAACCTTGTTTCTCTGCACTTAAAGAGGGTTTTAATATTTTATTGCTAATTTCCATTTTACTTAATTTCGATTTTAATCAATAGAGAAGTAAAGGAGATATTGGTGTCGACTAAGTTTTTTTTATTTATGTGGTTAATAAAACTCTTATCTTCCAAAAGAAAAATAACAGAGGAGAAACAAAAAGGGGCTACTATTCATATTCTAAAAAATGAAAATACATTTGGTGAATCACACTTCAAACATTAGACGACCATAACTTTTGACTCAGGTATCGTAACGACTATTATAATATATCAAATCGAAGATCGTATCGATTAACACAATTAGTGTTGGCAATGCAAGGTAACTTAATTTCTGTACCCAAATTCTATCGTTAACATAACTTATCGAAGGTTTTAAAATTTTGTGGTAAATTTTCGTTTTAGTTACTTTCGATTCGATTCAATAGAGCTGTAAAAGAGATATCGGTTCGACAAAGGTTCCTTGATTTATGTGGTCAATAAATCTCTACTCTATCTAAAAAAATATGGGAGCAGAAAAAGAATGGGGCTAGTGTTCATATTTTCAAAAATAACAAAACATTTGATGAATCAGACTTCCAACATCAAATGACCATTACATTTAACTGTGGTATCGTAACGACTATTATAATATATCAAATCGAAGCTCGTCTCGATCAATACAATAATTGTTGCCCTCGCAATGGAACCTGGTTTCTCTGCACAAATTCCATCTTTACATCACTTAAAGAGGGTTTGAATATTTTGTTGCTAATTTCCGTTTTACTTAATTTCGTTTTTATTCAAAAGAGGAGTAAAGGAGATATTGGTGTCGGCTAAGGTTTTTTTTATTTATGTGGTTAATAAAACTCTTATCTTGCAAAAGAAAAATAAGAGAGGACAAACAAAAAGGGGCTACTATTCATATTCTAAAATATGACAATACATTTGGTGAATCACACTTCAAATATTAAACGACCATAACTTTTGACTGCAGTATCGTAACGACTATTATAATATATCAAATGGAAGATCATATCGATTAACACAATTAGTGTTGGCATTGCAAGGTAACTTAATTTCTGTACCCAAATTCCATCGTTTACATAACTAATCGAGGGTTTTAAGATTTTGTGGTAAATTTCCGTTTTAGTTACTTTCGATTTGATTAAATAGAGCAGTAAAAGAGATATCGGTTCGACAAAGGTTCCTTTATTTATGTGGTCAATAAATCTCTATTCTTCCTAAAAAAAATATGGGAGCAGAAAAAGAAAGGGGCTAGTGTTCATATTTTCAAAAATAACAAAACATTTCATGAATTAGACTTCCAACATCAAATAACCATAACTTTTGACTGGGGTACCGTAACAATTATTATAATATATCAAATCGAAGCTCATCTCGATCCACAAAATAATTGTTGGCCTCGCAATGGAACCTGATTTCTGTACCCAAATTCCATCGGTTACATAACTTAAAAAGGGTTTTAATTTTTTGTTTCCAATTTCTGTTTAACTTAATTTCGATTTTATTCAAAAGAGCAGTAAAGGAGATATTGGTGCCGGCTGAGGTTTCTTTATTTATGTGGTAAATATATCTCTCATCTTCCAAAAGAAAAATAAGAGAAGGGATAGAGAAAGGGGCTACTATTCATATTCTAAAAATGACAAAACATTTGGTGAATTACACTTCAAACATTAAACGACCATAACTTTTGATTGGTGCATCTTAACGACTATTATAATATATCGAATCGAAGATCGAATCGATTCACACAATTAGGGTTGGCCTTGCGAGCTAACCTGATTTTTGTACCCAAATTCCATCGTTTACATAACTTATCGAGGGTTTTTGTGTTTTGTCATAAATTTCCGGTTTACTTACTTTCGAATTGATTTAATAGAGCTGTAAATGAGATATTGGTTCCGACAAAGGTTCCTTTATTTATGTTCTCAATAAATCTCTACTCTACCTAAAAAAATATGGGAGCAGAAAAAGAAAGGGGATAGTGTTCATATTTTCAAAAATAACAAAACATTCGATGAATCAGACTTCCAACATCAAATGACCATAACATTTTAGTGGGCTATCGTAACGACTATTATAATATATCATATCGAAGCTTGCCTCGATCCACACAATAATTGTTGCCCTCAAAATGGAACCTGGTTTCTCTTCACAAATTCCATCTATACATCACTTAAAGAGGGTTTTAATATTTTGTTGCTAATTTCCGTTTTACTTAATTTCGATTTTATTCAAAAGAGCAGTAAAGGAGACCATAACTTTCGAATAAGGTTTTTTTATTTATGTAGTTAATAAATCTATTATCTTCCAAAAGAAAAATAAGAGAAGAGAAACAAAAAGGGGCTACTATTCATATTCTAAAAAATGACAATACATTTGTGAATCACACTTCAAACATTAAACAACCATAACTTTTAACTGATGTATCGTAACGACTATTATAATATATCAAATCTAAGATCGTATCGATTAACACAATTAGTGTTGGAATTGCAAGGTAACATAATTTCTGTACGCAAATTCCATCGTTTACATAACTAATCGAGGGTTTTAGGATTTTGTGGTAAATTTCCGTTTTAGTTACTTTCGATTTGATTAAATAGAGCAGTAAAAGAGATATCGGTTCGACAAAGGTTCCTTTATTTATGTGGTCAATAAATCTCTATTCTTCCTAAAAAAAATATGGGAGCAGAAAAAGAAAGGGGCTAGTGTTCATATTTTCAAAAATAACAAAACATTTCATGAAATAGACTTCCAACATCAAATGACCATAACTTTTGACTGGGGTACCGTAACGATTATTATAATATATCAAATTGAAGCTCACCACGATCCACACAATCATTTTGGGTCTCACATTGGAAGCTGATTTCTGTACACAAATTCCATCGGTTACATCACTTAAAAAGGGTTTTAATTTTTTGTTGCTAATTTTCGTTTAACTTAGTTTCGATTTTATTCAATAGAGAAGTAAAGGAGATATTGGTGCCGGCTGAGGTTTCTTTATTTATGTGGTAAATATATCTCTCATCTTCCAAAAGAAAAATAAGAGAAGGGATAGAGAAAGGGGCTACTATTCATATTCTAAAAATGACAAAACATTTGGTGAATTACACTTCAAACATTAAACGACCATAACTTTTGACTGGTGCATCTTAACGACTATTATAATATATCGAATCGAAGATCGAATCGATTCACACAATTAGGGTTGGCCTTGTGAGCTAACCTGATTTTTGTACCCAAATTCCATCGTTTACATAACTTATCGAGGGTTTTTGTATTTTGTCATAAATTTCCGGTTTACTTACTTTCGAATTGATTTAATAGAGCTGTAAATGAGATATTGGTTCCGACAAAGGTTCCTTTATTTATGTTCTCAATAAATCTCTACTCTACCTAAAAAAATATGGGAGCAGAAAAAGAAAGGGGATAGTGTTCATATTTTCAAAAATAACAAAACATTCGATGAATCAGACTTCCAACATCAAATGACCATAACATTTTAGTGGGCTATCGTAACGACTATTATAATATATCATATCGAAGCTTGCCTCGATCCACACAATTATTGTTGCCCTCAAAATGGAACCTGGTTTCTCTTCACAAATTCCATCTATACATCACTTAAAGAGGGTTTTAATATTTTGTTGCTAATTTCCGTTTTACTTAATTTCGATTTTATTCAAAAGAGCAGTAAAGGAGACCATAACTTTCGAATAAGGTTTTTTTATTTATGTAGTTAATAAATCTATTATCTTCCAAAAGAAAAATAAGAGAAGAGAAACAAAAAGGGGCTACTATTCATATTCTAAAAAATGACAATACATTTGTGAATCACACTTCAAACATTAAACAACCATAACTTTTAACTGATGTATCGTAACGACTATTATAATATATCAAATCTAAGATCGTATCGATTAACACAATTAGTGTTGGAATTGCAAGGTAACATAATTTCTGTACGCAAATTCCATCGTTTACATAACTAATCGAGGGTTTTAGGATTTTGTGGTAAATTTCCGTTTTAGTTACTTTCGATTTGATTAAATAGAGCAGTAAAAGAGATATCGGTTCGACAAAGGTTCCTTTATTTATGTGGTCAATAAATCTCTATTCTTCCTAAAAAAAATATGGGAGCAGAAAAAGAAAGGGGCTAGTGTTCATATTTTCAAAAATAACAAAACATTTCATGAATTAGACTTCCAACATCAAATAACCATAACTTTTGACTGGGGTACCGTAACGATTATTATAATATATCAAATCGAAGCTCATCTCGATCCACAAAATAATTGTTGGCCTCGCAATGGAACCTGATTTCTGTACCCAAATTCCATCGGTTACATAACTTAAAAAGGGTTTTAATTTTTTGTTTCCAATTTCTGTTTAACTTAATTTCGATTTTATTCAAAAGAGCAGTAAAGGAGATATTGGTGCCGGCTGAGGTTTCTTTATTTATGTGGTAAATATATCTCTCATCTTCCAAAAGAAAAATAAGAGAAGGGATAGAGAAAGGGGCTACTATTCATATTCTAAAAATGACAAAACATTTGGTGAATTACACTTCAAACATTAAATGACCATAACTTTTGACTGGTGCATCTTAACGACTATTATAATATATCGAATCGAAGATCGAATCGATTCACACAATTAGGGTTGGCCTTGCGAGCTAACCTGATTTTTGTACCCAAATTCCATCGTTTACATAACTTATCGAGGGTTTTTGTATTTTGTCATAAATTTCCGGTTTACTTACTTTCGAATTGATTTAATAGAGCTGTAAATGAGATATTGGTTCCGACAAAGGTTCCTTTATTTATGTTCTCAATAAATCTCTACTCTACCTAAAAAAATATGGGAGCAGAAAAAGAAAGGGGATAGTGTTCATATTTTCAAAAATAACAAAACATTCGATGAATCAGACTTCCAACATCAAATGACCATAACATTTTAGTGGGCTATCGTAACGACTATTATAATATATCATATCGAAGCTTGCCTCGATCCACACAATTATTGTTGCCCTCAAAATGGAACCTGGTTTCTCTTCACAAATTCCATCTATACATCACTTAAAGAGGGTTTTAATATTTTGTTGCTAATTTCCGTTTTACTTAATTTCGATTTTATTCAAAAGAGCAGTAAAGGAGACCATAACTTTCGAATAAGGTTTTTTTATTTATGTAGTTAATAAATCTATTATCTTCCAAAAGAAAAATAAGAGAAGAGAAACAAAAAGGGGCTACTATTCATATTCTAAAAAATGACAATACATTTGTGAATCACACTTCAAACATTAAACGACCATAACTTTTAACTGATGTATCGTAACGACTATTATAATATATCAAATCTAAGATCGTATCGATTAACACAATTAGTGTTGGAATTGCAAGGTAACATAATTTCTGTACGCAAATTCCATCGTTTACATAACTAATCGAGGGTTTTAGGATTTTGTGGTAAATTTCCGTTTTAGTTACTTTCGATTTGATTCAATAGAGCTGTAAAAGAGATATCGGTTCGACAAAGGTTCCTTTATTTATGTGGTCAATAAATCTCTATTCTTCCTAAAAAAAATATGGGAGCAGAAAAAGAAAGGGGCTAGTGTTCATATTTTCAAAAATAACAAAACATTTCATGAAATAGACTTCCAACATCAAATGACCATAACTTTTGACTGGGGTACCGTAAAGATTATTATAATATATCAAATTGAAGCTCACCACGATCCACACAATCATTTTGGGTCTCACATTGGAAGCTGATTTCTGTACACAAATTCCATCGGTTACATCACTTAAAAAGGGTTTTAATTTTTTGTTGCTAATTTTCGTTTAACTTAGTTTCGATTTTATTCAATAGAGAAGTAAAGGAGATATTGGTGCCGGCCGAGGTTTCTTTATTTATGTGGTAAATAAATCTCTCATCTTCCGAAAGAAAAATAAGAGAAGGGAAACAGAAACGGGCTACTATTCATATTCTAAAAAATGACAAAACAATTGGTGAATCACATTTCAAACATTAAACGACCATAACTTTTGACTGGTGCATCTTAACGACTATTATAATATATCGAATCGAAGATCATATCGATTCACACAATTAGTGTTGCCCTTGCGAGATAACCTGATTTCTGTATCCAAATTCCATCGTTTACATAACTTATCGAGGGTTTTCGTATATTGTCATAAATTTCTGGTTTACTTACTTTCGAATTGATTCAATAGAGCTGTAAATGAGATATTGGTTCCGATAAAGGTTTCTTTATTTATTTGGTCAATAAATCTCTATTCTTCCTAAAAAAATATGGGAGTAGAAAAAGAAAGGGGCTAGTGTTCATATTTTCAAAAATAACAAAACATTTGATGAATCAGACTTCCAACATCAAATGACCATTACATTTGACTGTGGTATCGTAACGACTATTATAATATATCAAATCAAAACTCACCTCGATCCACACAATAGTTATTGCCCTCGCAATGGAACCTGGTTTCTCTGCACAAATTCCATCTTTACATCACTTAAAGAGGGTTTTAATTTTTTGTGCTAATTTCTATTTTACTTAATTTCGATTTTATTCAATAGAGCAGTAAAGGAGATATTGGTGTCGATTAAGGTTTTTTTTATTTATGTGGTTAATAAAACACTTATCTTCCAAAAGAAAAAATAAGAGAGGAGAAACAAAAAGGGGCTACTGTTCATATTCTAAAAAATGACAATACATTTTTGAATCACACTTCAAACATTAAACGACAATGACTTTTGACTGAGGTATCGTAACGACTATTATAATATATCAAATCGAAGATCGTATCGATTAACAAAATTAGTGTTGGCATTGCAAGGTAACTTAATTTCTGTACCCAAATTCCATCGTTAACATAACTAATCGAGGGTTTTAAGATTTTGTGGTAAATTTCCGTTTTAGTTACTTTCGATTTGATTCAATAGAGTTGTAAAAGAGATATCGGTTCGACAAAGGTTCCTTTATTTATGTGGTCAATAAATCTCTACTCTACCTAAAAAAATATGGGAGCAGAAAAAGAAAGGGGCTAGGGTTCATATTTTCAAAAATAACAAAACATTCGATGAATCAGACTTCCAACATCAAATGACCATAACATTTGAGTGGGCTATCGTAACGACTATTATAATATATCAAATTGAAGCTTGCCTTGATCCACACAATTATTGTTGCCCTCGCAATGGAACCTGGTTTCTCTGCACAAATTCTGTCTATACAAAACTTAAAGAGGGTTTTAATATTTTGTTGCTAATTTCCATTTTACTTAATTTCGATTTTATTCAAAAGAGCAGTAAAGGAGACCATAACTTTCGAATAAGGTTTTTTTTATTTATATAGTTAATAAATCTCTTATCTTCCAAGAGAAAAATAAGAGAAGAGAAACAAAAAGGGGCTACTATTCATATTCTAAAAAATGACAATACATTTGTGAATCACACTTCAAACATTAAACGACCATAACTTTTAACTGATGTATCGTAACGACTATTATAATATATCAAATCTAAGATCGTATCGATTAACACAATTAGTGTTGGCATTGCAAGGTAACTTAATTTCTGTACGCAAATTCCATCGTTTACATAACTAATCGAGGGTTTTATGATTTTGTGGTAAATTTCCGTTTTAGTTACTTTCGATTTGATTCAATAGAGCTGTAAAAGAGATATCGGTTCGACAAAGGTTTCTTTATTTATGTGGTGAATAAATCTCTACTCTATCTAAAAAAATATGGGAGCAGAAAAAGAATGGGGCTAGTGTTCATATTTTCAAAAATAACAAAACATTTGATGAATCAGACTTCCAACATCAAATGACCATTACATTTAACTGTGGTATCGTAACGACTATTATAATATATCAAATCGAAGCTCGTCTCGATGAATACAATAATTGTTGCCCTCGCAATGGAACCTGGTTTCTCTGCACAAATTCCATCTTTACATCACTTAAAGAGGGTTTGAATATTTTGTTGCTAATTTCCGTTTTACTTAATTTCCTTTTTATTCAAAAGAGCAGTAAAGGAGATATTGGTGTCGGCTAAGGTTTTTTTTATTTATGTGGTTAATAAAACTCTTATCTTGCAAAAGAAAAATAAGAGAGGACAAACAAAAAGGGGCTACTATTCATATTCTAAAATATGACAATACATTTGGTGAATCACACTTCAAATATTAAACGACCATAACTTTTGACTGCAGTATCGTAACGACTATTATAATATATCAAATGGAAGATCATATCGATTAACACAATTAGTGTTGGCATTGCAAGGTAACTTAATTTCTGTACCCAAATTCCATCGTTTACATAACTAATCGAGGGTTTTAAGATTTTGTGGTAAATTTCCGTTTTAGTTACTTTCGATTTGATTAAATAGAGCAGTAAAAGAGATATCGGTTCGACAAAGGTTCCTTTATTTATGTGGTCAATAAATCTCTATTCTTCCTAAAAAAAATATGGGAGCAGAAAAAGAAAGGGGCTAGTGTTCATATTTTCAAAAATAACAAAACATTTCATGAATTAGACTTCCAACATCAAATAACCATAACTTTTGACTGGGGTACCGTAACAATTATTATAATATATCAAATCGAAGCTCATCTCGATCCACAAAATAATTGTTGGCCTCGCAATGGAACCTGATTTCTGTACCCAAATTCCATCGGTTACATAACTTAAAAAGGGTTTTAATTTTTTGTTTCCAATTTCTGTTTAACTTAATTTCGATTTTATTCAAAAGAGCAGTAAAGGAGATATTGGTGCCGGCTGAGGTTTCTTTATTTATGTGGTAAATATATCTCTCATCTTCCAAAAGAAAAATAAGAGAAGGGATAGAGAAAGGGGCTACTATTCATATTCTAAAAATGACAAAACATTTGGTGAATTACACTTCAAACATTAAACGACCATAACTTTTGATTGGTGCATCTTAACGACTATTATAATATATCGAATCGAAGATCGAATCGATTCACACAATTAGGGTTGGCCTTGCGAGCTAACCTGATTTTTGTACCCAAATTCCATCGTTTACATAACTTATCGAGGGTTTTTGTGTTTTGTCATAAATTTCCGGTTTACTTACTTTCGAATTGATTTAATAGAGCTGTAAATGAGATATTGGTTCCGACAAAGGTTCCTTTATTTATGTTCTCAATAAATCTCTACTCTACCTAAAAAAATATGGGAGCAGAAAAAGAAAGGGGATAGTGTTCATATTTTCAAAAATAACAAAACATTCGATGAATCAGACTTCCAACATCAAATGACCATAACATTTTAGTGGGCTATCGTAACGACTATTATAATATATCATATCGAAGCTTGCCTCGATCCACACAATTATTGTTGCCCTCAAAATGGAACCTGGTTTCTCTTCACAAATTCCATCTATACATCACTTAAAGAGGGTTTTAATATTTTGTTGCTAATTTCCGTTTTACTTAATTTCGATTTTATTCAAAAGAGCAGTAAAGGAGACCATAACTTTCGAATAAGGTTTTTTTTATTTATATAGTTAATAAATCTCTTATCTTCCAAGAGAAAAATAAGAGAAGAGAAACAAAAAGGGGCTACTATTCATATTCTAAAAAATGACAATACATTTGTGAATCACACTTCAAACATTAAACGACCATAACTTTTAACTGATGTATCGTAACGACTATTATAATATATCAAATCTAAGATCGTATCGATTAACACAATTAGTGTTGGCATTGCAAGGTAACTTAATTTCTGTACGCAAATTCCATCGTTTACATAACTAATCGAGGGTTTTATGATTTTGTGGTAAATTTCCGTTTTAGTTACTTTCGATTTGATTCAATAGAGCTGTAAAAGAGATATCGGTTCGACAAAGGTTTCTTTATTTATGTGGTGAATAAATCTCTACTCTATCTAAAAAAATATGGGAGCAGAAAAAGAATGGGGCTAGTGTTCATATTTTCAAAAATAACAAAACATTTGATGAATCAGACTTCCAACATCAAATGACCATTACATTTAACTGTGGTATCGTAACGACTATTATAATATATCAAATCGAAGCTCGTCTCGATGAATACAATAATTGTTGCCCTCGCAATGGAACCTGGTTTCTCTGCACAAATTCCATCTTTACATCACTTAAAGAGGGTTTGAATATTTTGTTGCTAATTTCCGTTTTACTTAATTTCCTTTTTATTCAAAAGAGCAGTAAAGGAGATATTGGTGTCGGCTAAGGTTTTTTTTATTTATGTGGTTAATAAAACTCTTATCTTCCAAAAGAAAAATAAGAGAGGACAAACAAAAAGGGGCTACTATTCATATTCTAAAAAATGACAATACATTTGGTAAATCACACTTCAAATATTAAACGACCATAACATTTGACTGCAGTATCGTAACGACTATTATAATATATCAAATGGAAGATCATATCGATTAACACAATTAGTGTTGGCATTGCAAGGTAACTTAATTTCTGTACCCAAATTCCATCGTTTACATACCTAATCGAGGGTTTTAAGATTTTGTGGTAAATTTCCGTTTTAGCTACTTTCGATTTGATTAAATAGAGCTGTAAAAGATATATCGGTTCGACAAAGGTTCCTTTATTTATGTGGTCAATAAATCTCTATTCTTCCTAAAAAAAATATGGGAGCAGAAAAAGAAAGGAGCTAGTGTTCATACTTTCAAAAATAACAAAACATTTCATGAATTAGACTTCCAACATCAAATGACCATAACATTTGAGTGGGCTATCGTAACGACTATTATAATATATCAAATTGAAGCTTTCCTTGATCCACACAATTATTGTTGCCCTCGCAATGGAACCTGGTTTCTCTGCACAAATTCCGTCTATACAAAACTTAAAGACGGTTTTAATATTTTGTTGCTAATTTCCGTTTTACTTAATTTCGTTTTTATTCAAAAGAGCAGTAAAGGAGATATTGGTGTCGACAAAGGGTGTTTTATTTTTGTGGTTAATAAAATTCTTATCTTCCAAAAGAAAAATAAGAGAGGAGAAACAAAAAGGGGCTACTATTCATATTCTAAAAAATGACAATACATTTGGTGAATCACACTTCAAACATTAAACGACCATAACTTTTGACTGCGGTATCGTAACGACTATTATAATATATCAAATCGAAGTTCATATCGATTAACACAATTAGTGTTGGTATTGCAAGGTAACTTAATTTCTGTACCCAAATTCCATCGTTTACATAACTAATAGAGGCTTTTAAGATTTTGTGGTAAATTTCCGTTTTAGTTACTTTCGATTTGATTAAATAGAGTTGTAAAAGAGATATCGGTTCGACAAAGGTTCCTTTATTTATGTGGTCAATAAATCTCTATTCTTCCTAAAAAAAATATGGGAGCAGAAAAAGAAAGGGGCTAGTGTTCATATTTTCAAAAATAACAAAACATTTCATGAAATAGACTTCCAACATCAAATGACCATAACTTTTGACTGGGGTACCGTAACGATTATTATAATATATCAAATCGAAGCTCACCTCGATCCACACAATAATTTTGGGTCTCACATTGGAACCTGATTTCTGTACACAAATTCCATCGGTTACATCACTTAAAAAGGGTTTTAATTTTTTGTTGCTAATTTTCGTTTAACTTAGTTTCGATTTTATTCAATAGAGAAGTAAAGGAGATATTGGTGTCGGCCGAGATTTCTTTATTTATGTGGTAAATAAATCTCTCATCTTGCGAAAGAAAAATAAGAGAAGGGAAACAGAAACGGGCTACTATTCATTTTCTAAAAAATGACAAAACAATTGGTGAATCACATTTCAAACATTAAACGACCATAACTTTTGACTGGTGTATCTTAACGACTATTATAATATATCGAATCGAAGATCATATCGATTCACACAATTAGTGTTGGCCTTGCGAGGTAACCTGATTTCTGTATCCAAATTCCATCGTTTACATAACTTATCGAGGGTTTTCGTATATTGTCATAAATTTCTGGTTTACTTACTTTCGAATTGATTCAATAGAGCTGTAAATGAGATATTGGTTCCGATAAAGGTTTCTTTATTTATTTGGTCAATAAATCTCTATTCTTCCTAAAAAAATATGGGAGTAGAAAAAGAAAGGGGCTAGTGTTCATATTTTCAAAAATAACAAAACATTTGATAAATGAGACTTCCAACATCAAATGACCTTTACATTTGACTGTGGTATCGTAACGACTATTATAATATATCAAATCAAAGCTCACCTCGATCCACAAAATAGTTATTGCCCTCGCAATGGAACCTGGTTTCTCTGCACAAATTCCATCTTTACATCACTTAAAGAGGGTTTTAATTTTTTGTTGCTAATTTCCATTTTACTTAATTTCGATTTTATTCAATAGAGCAGTAAAGGAGATATTGGTGTCGATTAACGTTTTTTTATTTATGTGGTTAATAAAACACTTATCTTCCAAAAGAAAAAATAAGAGAGGAGAAACAAAAAGGGGCTACTGTTCATATTCTAAAAAATGACAATACATTTTTGAATCACACTTCAAACATTAAACGACCATGACTTTTGACTGAGGTATCGTAACAACTATTATAATATATCAAATCGAAGATCGTATCGATTAACAAAATTAGTGTTGGCATTGCAAGGTAACTTAATTTCTGTACCCAAATTCCATCGTTTACATAACTAATCGAGGGTTTTAAGATTTTGTGGTAAATTTCCGTTTTAGTTACTTTCGATTTGATTCAATAGAGCTGTAAAAGAGATATCGGTTCGACAAAGGTTCCTTTATTTATGTGGTCAATAAATCTCCACTCTACCTAAAAAAATATGGGAGCAGAAAAAGAAAGGGGCTAGGGTTCATATTTTCAAAAATAACAAAACATTCGATGAATCAGACTTCCAACATCAAATGACCATAACATTTGAGTGGGCTATCGTAACGACTATTATAATATATCAAATTGAAGCATGCCTTGATCCACACAATTATTGTTGCCCTCGCAATGGAACCTGGTTTCTCTGCACAAATTCTGTCTATACAAAACTTAAAGACGGTTTTAATATTTTGTTGCTAATTTCCGTTTTACTTAATTTCGATTTTATTCAAAAGAGCAGTAAAGGAGATATTGGTGTCGACAAAGGTTTTTTTATTTATGTGGTTAATAAAATTCTTATCTTCCAAAAGAAAAATAAGAGAGGAGAAACAAAAAGGGGCTACTATTCATATTCTAAAAAATGACAATACATTTGGTGAATCACACTTCAAACATTCAACGACCATAACTTTTGACTGCGGTATCGTAACGACTATTATAATATATCAAATCGAAGATCATATCGATTAACACAATTAGTGTTGGTATTGCAAGGTAACTTAATTTCTGTACCCAAATTCCATCGTTTACATAACTAATCGAGGGTTTTATGATTTTGTGGTAAATTTCCGTTTTAGTTACTTTCGATTTGATTAAATAGAGTTGTAAAAGAGATATCGGTTCGACAAAGGTTCCTTTATTTATGTGGTCAATAAATCTCTATTCTTCCTAAAAATAATATGGGAGCAGAAGAAGAAAGGGGCTAGTGTTCATATTTTAAAAAATAACAAAACATTTCATGAATTAGACTTCCAACATCAAATAACCATAACTTTTTACTGGGGTACCGTAACGATTATTATAATATATCAAATCGAAGCTCATCTCGATCCACACAATAATTGTTGGCCTCGCAATGGAACCTGATTTCTGTACCCAAATTCCATCGGTTACATAACTTAAAAAGGGTTTTAATTTTTTGTTTCCAATTTCTGTTTAACTTAGTTTCGATTTTATTCAAAAGAGCAGTAAAGGAGATATTGGTGCCGGCCGAGGTTTCTTTATTTATGTGGTAAATATATCTCTCATCTTCCAAAAGAAAAATAAGAGAAGGGAAACAGAAAGGGGCTACTATTCATATTCTAAAAAATGACAAAACATTTGGTGAATTACACTTCAAACATTAAACGACCATAACTTTTGACTGGTGCATCTTAACGACTATTATAATATATCGAATCGAAGATCGAATCGATTCACACAATTAGGGTTGGCCTTGCGAGCTAACCTGATTTTTGTACGCAAATTCCATCGTTTACATAACTTATCGAGGGTTTTTGTATTTTGTCATAAATTTCCGGTTTACTTACTTTCGAATTCATTCAATAGAGCTGTAAATGAGATATTAGTTCCGACAAAGGTTCCTTTATTTATGTTCTCAATAAATCTCTACTCTACCTAAAAAACATATGCGAGCAGAAAAAGAAAGGGGATAGTGTTCATATTTTCAAAAATAACAAAACATTCGATGAATCAGACTTCCAACATCAAATGACCATAACATTTTAGTGGGCTATCGTAACGACTATTATAATATATCAAATCGAAGCTTGCCTCGATCCACACAATTATTGTTGAACTCACAATGGAACCAGGTTTCTCTTCACAAATTCCATCTATACATCACTTAAAGAGGGTTTTAATATTTTGTTGCTAATTTCCGTTTTACTTAATTTCGATTTTATTCAAAAGAGTAGTAAAGGAGACCATAACTTTCGAATAAGGTTTTTTTTATTTATGTAGTTAATAAATCTCTTATCTTCCAAAAGAAAAATAAGAGAAGAGAAACAAAAAGGGGCTACTATTCATATTCTAAAAAATGATAATACATTTGGTGAATCACACTTCAAACATTAAAGGACCATAACTTTTGACTGAGGTATCGTAACGACTATTATAATATATCAAATCGAAGATCGTATCGATTAACACAATTAGTGTTGGCATTGCAAGGTAACTTAATTTCTGTACCAAATTCCATCATTTACATAACTTATCGAGGGTTTTAAGATTATGTGGTAAATTTCCGTTTTAGTTACTTTCGATTTGATTCAATAGAGCTGTAAAAGAGATATCGGTTCGACAAAGGTTCCTTTATTTATGTGGTCAATAAATCTTTAGTCTACCGACAAAAATATGGGAGCAGAAAATGAAAGGGGCTAGGGTTCATATTTCCAAAAATAACAAAACATTCGATGAATCAGACTTCCAACATCAAATGACCATCACATTTGAGTGGGCAATCGTAACGACTATTATAATATATCAAATTTAAGCTTGCCTTGATCCACACAATTATTGTTGCCCTCGCAATGGAACCTGGTTTCTTTGCACAAATGCCGTCTATACAAAACTTAAAGAGGGTTTTAATATTTTGTTGCTAATTTCCGTTTTACTTAATTTCGTTTTTATTCAAAAGAGCAGTAAAGGAGATATTGGTGTCGACAAAGGTTTTTTTATTTATGTGGTTAATAAAATTCTTATCTTCCAAAAGATTAATATGAGAGGAGAAACAAAAAGGGGCTACTATTCATATTCTAAAAAATGACAATACATTTGGTGAATTACACTTTAAACATTAAACGACCATAACATTTGACTGCGGTATCGTAACGACTATTATAATATATCAAATCGAAGATCATATCGATTAACACAATTAGTGTTGGTATTGCAAGGTAACTTAATTTCTGTACCCAAATTCCATCGTTTACATAATGATGGGCGAAAACCAGCATCGCCGATTCTTGCCAATACTTTGTTTTTAATATTTATAAAACTCTCGCAAGTGCACGAATCATTTCGAAGAAAATGATAAGTATACTCCCAAGGTCGATCTAAGGAAGGAATGTATGTGGTTTTTAATTTATTATTCAAACTTTTAAAAACGAAATTAAATCCTAAACATCCTGTCACGATAGTTTGGTTTTTGTGTTCCTAATCTAATAAAATAAACATATATACAAATTAATTAAATATAATCTAATAACATAAAAATAAACATAGATACAAATTCAATAAATAATTATCTAAAAATAAACATATATACAGATTCAATAAATATTCATGCAAATTTTTATCATTTATATTAGCGGAGTATTTATGGATGTAATAACTAAATTAATTATGCTTGCTCATATTAACTAGGTTATTAAAGATATAAATTGATATTTTATTGATTCTCTCTTTTTTTATATAAATACCACCTTTGGTGGGGTTAGATATTCTTTGTTAACTAAACAAATCAATTAACACCTATGGGTGGGGTTGATAACTAATTTGCTTAATTAAATTAATTCCTTTTTCTAAGAGATTGAAAATGAACCATTTAAATGCCACCTTTGGTGGGGTTAGACAATTTAAACATTATTCAAGGTGTCCAAATTAAACATAAGAATTTAATTATCCGAGTACTAACTTTCAAGTTTTAAAACCACTATTGAAAACATGTTGTCAATATATTTTCACATAATAATTCTTATAAAAACTTTCGAAATAGAGTTTCACTCTAACTACCGGGCGATTGTACCAACAAATAAAAGAGCACTACTCTAAATTAGACCGGATAACTAAACCTTAAAATCTAATTTTCAGGTATAAGTTTGTAATGAAAAATAATATATTTCTCTCTAACATTCTTAATATAAAATCTTGAATAAAAACAAAATCAATTCATTTTAGAGATTTTTACCTATTTAATATTTCGCAAGCATAACAACGTCGTTATTACATCATATTTACTAAACAGCCAGCATAGTTAAATTTAACCACAGACAAGTTGAATATAACATGTAAGAATAAAGCATAAAAATAACTGTAAAGAAAATAAAATCCTTACAGAACTTTGACGCTATTCCCGTAGCTGGAAAACCTCCGAGCGGAATTTGCACTTCCATATATTGAATCAAAAATCTAAATTATTACAAAAACATTACAAGTTCCTCTCAAAAAGAGAAGAACTCTAAACCTAAGAGAATTGAACTAAAAACTAAGAGAAAAACTAAGAAAAGCTTAGAAACTAAGAAAGAAACTAAGAGAAACTAAAAACTAAGAAATGAGAGAAAGAAAGAAGAGAGAAGTGAGTTTTGAAGGTGTGATTTGAAGTGAAGGGAAGGGGGGTATTTATAGGTGAGGATGGAGAGAAAAAATGAGTAAAAAAATGTTAAAAAATGTAAAAACGCGTATTGGAATTGCTGATGTCATCAATGACGTCAGCATGACGTCACAGGGGCTACTGCACGTGAAAAATGGGGCGAAAACGCGTTGGGCGCGCGCTGGGGCTGTCGCTGCGCGCAGCTCGGTGCGCGTGAACAGTAGCTGGGCAGGCCAGCGCGCGCGGGCACGCGCGGCATGGGGCGCGCTGGGGCGCGCGCGGCTGGGCGCTGGGCTGCGCGCACGGCTGGGCTGCGGCGCGCGATTTCCGTCTTTTTGACATTTTTGACCTTTTCGACCCATTTCGTCCGATTTTTCCATGTTTGTTGACCTTTTCTCACTTATTTATTGATATATTTGTGATGTATTGCTTCAAGTATTCCTCTTTGAGTCTTTAAATTGCGTTTTTAAGCCAAAATTCCTGAAAAACAATAAAAATACCCGTGATTCCGAAAAAGACAAATTTATATAAATATATGATAAAACATATAAATATATATATTTTTAATCAATTAATGTACATAAAATCATGGTTATTTTAGTGCTTTTTGAGCACTCATCACAACCCCCAACCAGCTTCTTGCTAGTCTCTTAGCAAGAGAAGCGATAAAAGCTAAAAATTAAATTATCCTAAATCACTTTCGTGGATTGAAACGGTTGCATTTAGCCTATGCAACAAGCCGTTAAACCCCTAGGTTGCCCTAGTGGACGAGTTTGAGTCTCGTGAGGGTTTTCAGTAATGATACCCACAAACATTGAACTAAATGTAAAAATAAAAACAATCAAAACAAAAATTAAAATTACAACTCAATCAAAAATTAATTTAAGAATAAAAGAAAACAACATATCACAAAAATATCTCATACTTTTTAATCTCCTTTAAGATCATAATTAAAATCTCAAGCATAAGTTATTTTAATCTCTTTAAACAATTATGATTTTATTACAATAATTAGTCGAAAATCATTTTCATATTTCATTTCAAAAATGTATCAATTTAATTTTACCCAATTTCAGTGTCATGAATTAGAATTCGCTTCGACTCTATTCCTCACAAGTCAATACTCTCAAAGCACTGAATCCTATGGGTTCAAACACTCATACTAATTTATATGCGAAAGAGTTGATGTATAGAAATGAACTAATATGTTCGCATATGTATAAAGAATAAAGGCTCAAAGTATTATTTTAACATTGATCTCATGAAAGGAATCGAATGTATAAATTATAAAGATATCATATATAAAAATTATTTTCATGCATAAATCAAACTCATTAAGAAAGAACTTCAAGATATATGCTTTTTATAAATGAAGAAATTGCAATGACTTTTTAGGGAATTACTTCCTATATCTTTCTTTTGTATTTAACCTTTTACTCACAACTTTGTTGGCAATGTGGGTCATAGTATGTAGATGATACTATTTTTTTATCTCTCTATACATTTTCTTTTTTTCTTTTTTTTTTCTCTTTTTTCTCTTTTTTTTTTAATATATGTATTTTTTAGAGAGTCAACCCATGTACAGATTGTACATTTTTTTGGATTTTGGTGAGTGGTTAATTTTGTGGCTTTTCTGTTTGATCTTGGTTTAGGTAACCCCAGATATGTCTTTTTATTTTTGTAGCAGTCATGGATGAATGAGATATAAGCATATACTATCAATTTCTACTCAAATCGTTTAATCTAAACAAAAATAATAATAAAAAATATATGATACTTTATTAAGATGAGAAAAAAAAATTCATACATTCAATGCTAATACCTATAGAGATCATCTAAACTTTTGAATAAATAAGAAATGTGTTTGGAGTAGAAAAAATATATATTTCACTCTGAATAAAAGAAATTAGGTTCAAATTATATCTCACAAGGGTAGTCTCCACTAAAAAAAATTCATAAACACCGATTTTGGGTTTAATATAATTTCCACATTTTATCAAGAAATACTAGTTATGACAAAAACTAACTAATTATCAAAAATAATTACAAAATATTTCATGATATGTTTTCAAAAATTAATCTAACAGTACCAAAGACTTAACTATTTACTTAAATTTGATTTAAAGAAATGATACATTTTTGTGATAATATTTTTTTATATATATATATATATATTTTTTTTTTTATTTATTTTTTATTAAGCATGGTAACTTTTCACCACCCCCAACCTAGAACTTACATTGTCCTCAATGTAACAACTGCAAATTAAAGATAAAGAGAAAAAAGGAGAAAGATTACCTATTTCTTGAGAATGTGTAAGTAGTAATGAAGAAATGCAGGTGCATCCATCATATTCATCATTAAAGTGTATACAGACAGATCGCTGTGAACTTCTAACATCTCAACAAATATTTTAGTTTTAACAATTTTAAAAATTATTCACATACAAGTAAACTAAAATAAACAATAAAATTAAGTAAATAAAACAAATAACAAAAAAAATTACCTAACATGATGGGTTGCCTCCCATCCAGCGCTTAGTTTAACGTCTTAGCAAGACGTATCTTTTTGGTGCTAAGGATTACTCAGCCAAATGCAATCCATTTCAGCAATGTTGTTTGGTTCTTCTAAATAAGGCTTGACACGATGGCCATTAACTTTGAACGTTTTTTGTGTCTTGGAGTCCACTAGTTCTACCACTCCATGTTCAAATACCTGAACTATTGTGAATGGTCCATCCCATCTTGATCTCAGCTTTCTTGGAAACAATCTCAAACGAGAGTTAAATAAAAGAACTTTCATTCCAGGGTGAAAAGTTTTAGGAACTAGCCTCTTGTCATGATAGCGCTTAGTACGCTCTTTGTATAACTTGGCATTCTCATAAGCTTCATTCCTAATTTCTTCCAACTCATGAAGCTGGAGTAATCGTTTTTCACCTGCTTTATCTAAATCCATGTTTAGTTCGTTAATTGCCCAATAAGCCTTGTGTTCAAGTTCAACTGGAAGGTGGCACGCTTTCCCAAAGATTAACCGGTAAGGGCTCATCCCAATAGGTGTTTTGTAAGCGGTGCGGTATGCCCATAAGGCATCATTTAGCTTAAATGCCCAATCCTTCCTTGAGGGACGCACTGTGCGTTCCAATATTCCCTTAATTTGCCTATTACTTACTTCCACTAAACCGGAAGTTTGAGGATGATATGGAGTAGCTACCTTATGTGTGATGTTGTACTTGTTTAGTACTCCATCAAAGAGTTTGTTACAAAAATGGCTACCTCCATCACTTATTATAGCTCTAGGCGTTCCGAACCTACTGAATATGAAATCTTTCAAGAATTTCACAACAACATTAGCATCATTGGTTTTGGTGGGTATAGCTTCTACCCACTTGGACACATAATCCACAGCAACCAAAATGTATTGAAAACCATTAGATGGGGGAAAAGGACCCATAAAGTCAATCCCTCATACGTCAAAGAGTTCAACAACTAAATTAGATGTCAAAGGCATTTCATCTCTTTTGCTTATGTTTCCTGTTCTTTGACATCTATCACATTGTGCACAAAACATATGAGCATCTTTAAAAAGAGTGGGCCAAAAGAATCCAGACTGTAATATCTTACGGGCTGTCTTTTCTCCTCCAAAATGACCCCCACAATGAAGTTCATGACAAAAAGTCAGAATGCTCTTATGTTCTTCTTCAGGTACACATCTCCGGATGACTTGATCTTGACCAATCTTGTATAAATAAGGGTCATCCCAGAAATAGTCCTTAATAGTTTTAAAAAACCTTTTCTTCTCCTGATATGAAGTGTTAGGTCGCAAAACACCAGTGGCAAGATAGTTTACAATATCAGCGTACCATGGGTTCGGACCTATGAAAAATAACTGTTCATCAGGAAAGGTTTCAACTATATCGTCATTACTCTCATCTTTAAGAGAATTAAAGTCAGAAATCAACCTAGACAAATGGTCAGCTACTAAGTTTTCACTGCCTTTCTTATCCTTGATTTCTAGGTCAAATTCTTGTAAGAGTAAGACCCACCTGATTAATCTTGGCTTGGCATTTGGTTTACTTAATAGGTATCTTAAAGCAGCATGATCAGAATGCACAATCACTTTAGATCCTACTAAATAAGACCGAAATTTGTCTAAAGAGAATACTATAGCCAAGAATTCCTTTTCAGTGGTGGTGTAATTCATCTGGGCATCATTGAGTGTTTTGCTAGCATAGTAGATGACATGTAAACGCTTATCCACTCTTTGTCCCAGGACTGCTCCTATTGCATAATCAGAAGCGTCACACATTATTTTAAAGGGTAAAGACCAGTTTGGTGCCATTATAACAGGGGTAGATGTGAGTTTATCTTTCAAGGTATTAAAGGAAGTAAGGCAGTCATTGTTGAAATCAAAATCAGCATCTTTGGATAGCAAGTTACATAATGGACGACTTATTTTAGAGAAATCTTTAATAAATCGTCTGTAGAATCCTGCATGTCCCAAGAAGCTTCTTATCCCCTTCACAGATGTAGGGGGAGGTAGTTTGGATATCAATTCAACTTTTGCCTTATCAACTTCAATACCCTTGTTTGAAATTATATGTCCTAAAACTATCCCTTGTTGAACCATAAAATGACTTTTCTCCCAACTAAGGGTTAGATTGCATTCAATGCATCTTTCTAAAACCAAAGTCAATTTATGTAAGCAATCATCAAATGAGTTCCCAAAGACAGAGAAATCGTCCATGAAAATCTCAATGAATTTTTCCACCATGTCCGAGAAAATGGATATCATGCATCTCTGGAACGTGGCAGGGGCATTGCATAACCCAAATGGCATTCTGCGAAAAGCAAATGTCCCAAAAGGACATGTAAATGTGGTCTTTTCCTGATCTTCTGGTGCTATGGGTACTTGATAATATCCAGACAGTCCATCCAAAAAAACAGTAAAATTCGTGCCCAGCTAATCTTTCCAACATTTGATCAATGAATGGAAGAGGAAAGTGATCCTTTTTCGTATATAAATTTAGTTTCCTAAAATCTATACACATTCTCCATCCAGTGATTATTCTAGTGGGCACTAATTCACTTTTGTCATTCTTAACAACTGTTATCCCAGATTTCTTTGGTACCACATGCACTGGACTAACCCACTTACTATCTGCAATAGGGTAGATAATCCCTTCTTCTAATAATTTAAGAATTTCCTTCTTAACTACCTCTTGCATGTTTGGGTTTAGTCTTCTTTGGGCCTCTCGTACAGGTTTAGCACCGTCCTCCAAGTTGATCTTGTGCATACACATTGTTGGACTAATGCCTCTTATATCCCCTATACTCCAACCTATAGATTTCTTAAACTGTTTAAGCACTTTGATGAGTTCCTTTTCGTGTGGTTTGGTCAAGGTTGAAGAAATTATCACTGGATAAGTTTCCCCTTCTCCCAAAAACACATATTTTAAGTGCTCAGGTAAGTCTTTGAGTTCAAGTTCAGGTGGATTGGCCTCTTTAATAGATGAAGAACTGGGTAGATTTAAAAGTGTACTAGATTTTGTCATCACTTCATTATTGTCTAGTTGTTCAAGGTACCCCTTTATTTCCTCATCTAAATCTTCTTCAACCTTTTCAAGTGTAAGAACGGTTTCAAGCTTGTCCTCTATTCTGGTTCGGAAAAAGGTGTTTTGGACAAGATTATCCAAAGGATCAACATCGAATATTTCATCAATGGCAGAAATAGAAGGGAAAGGTGAAGAATCAAAAACTTTAAAATGAACAGTCTCTCCTAAGACTATCATTGTCAAATTTCCATCTTGGACATCAATAATAGTTTTAGTAGTTGCCATAAATGGTCTACCAAGCAATATTGTGTGCTCTCTGTCCAATGCTGGATTTTCTTGCATATCCAGAACCACAAAGTCAACAGGTATTATCAGTTTGTCTACCTGTACCAAAACATCCTCAACTATTCCCTCTGGATATTTAAGAGATCTATCTGCAAGTTGAAGGGACATAGTTGTGGGTTTTAAATCCCCTAGATTGAGTTGTAAGAATATAGAGTAGGGCATCAAATTTATACTAGCACCTAAATCAAGCATTGCTTTAGCAACCTTCCTATCCCCCATAGTTATGTTTATAATAAAACTTCCAGGGTCTTTCAACTTAGGGGGTAGTTTGTGCTGAAGTACAGCGCTAGAAATTTCTGATACTACTACTCGTTCATTCAGTTCATACCTCCTTTTCTTAGTGTTCAACTCTTTGAAAAATTTGGCATATGAGGGCACATTCATGATCACTTCTAATAATGGTAAATTGATATTTACTTTAGAGAGCATATTAAAAAGATCAGTGAATTGCTTATCTTGTTTGGATTCTTTCAACCGGTGGGGAAAAGGTACTTGTATCTGGTGTGGTTCTGTTGTCTTTTGAATTTTGGGGGTGTCAGATGACCCCCCAATGAGTTTTTCAGAAGGCTTGTTAAGTTTAACACTTGTTTCTCCTTTTTGCAAGATTAGAGTATCGCCTTCTCTGTTACCTGAACTACAAGGTAGATTGTTAGAGATTTCAGGTAAACTGGTATTGACTACCTTACCACTTCGAAGGGTTCTAACATCCTTTGCTTGTTCTGGTTGACTGGGCAACTTTCCTGGTTCTTTCTTTTGCATTTGTTCAGCCAGTTGCCCAACTTTAGATTCAATCCTTTTAACCGAAGCCTCCATGGTGTTCAACCTTTGATTAGTCATCAATTGGTTGTCACGACTAACTTGAATAAAAGCATTCAAGCTATCTTCTAAGGTTGGTTTAAAAGATTGGCTTGGTGGGTAAGGGTGGTTGTTATCCGACCTTAGTGTTGGATATTGGGTGTAGGCTGGGTGATTATAGGTGTTTGGATGATACCTTTGAAAAGATTGGACTTCCTCTATGGCATCGACACTAGAATCACAAGTATTTGAACAATTATAAGTACCATGCCCAATTGAACAACACACTTCACATACCTCTTGATTTGAAATTTGGTGGGAAGTGAGGAATTTCACTTGTTTAGTCAATTCAGCAAGTTGCAAGGTTATCTCATTATCAGAGCCGACTTCATTGACCTTTGCTTTCCTCCTACCACCTCTTTGTTGGGAATTAGAACCCAATAACTCATAAAGATTATAGGTTTCCTCTGCGGTCTTTTCTCCTACAGCACCTCCAGCAGCATTATCAACCATGTATTGACTCTATAGTGTCAATCCATCATAAAAGAATTGGTTTTGTAGATGTAAGGGAAAGCTATGATTTTGACATTGAATGAAAAGGAGTTTGAATCGTTCCCAAGCTTCATGAAAGGGCTCCTCATACATTTGAGAAAATGTTGCTATCTTTGTTCTTAGATCAACAGTCTTTTGATGGGAATAGAACCTACCCATAAAAATTTCATAGACTGCCTCCCAAGTTTTAAGAGAACCTGACTGTAGAGTAATGAACCATGACCAAGCTTTATCTTTGAGAGTGTAAGGAAAACACCTCATCCTAAGTTGATCTTCATTAATTGCATGTAGTGGAAAGGTTTGGACAATAGCATAGAATTCTCGAATGAAATGCAAAGGGTCTTCATTAGGGATACCGTAAAAGGAAGGCAACAAAGAATAATGAATCTTTTTCAATTCATAATTCCTTGCAGCCTCTTGTAATTGGATACCGGAAGTTACATTGCCAATGATTGGCATTGTATATTCTTTCATCTTTTTTCGCCTATCTTCAGCATCTCCCATGGTTGTTTGTAGTTGAAAATGATCTTCCTCCTATTGTGTATCAACATTTTGCTCTTAGTAGATATTTTTATAACTTGATAAAACGTAAAGGCTTAAAGCAAAAAGTTGCAAGGAACCTAAATTTTATTTATTTATTTTTTATTTTTTTATTTATTTATTTTTTAATTTAAATTTAAACGAATGGACACAATTTTTGAAACAAACAAATTTATTTCATTTGAATTTTTATTACACGCAAACTAAAACAAAGCAAAATACAATAATGGGTGACCTCCCATACATGACTAAAATTTATCGTCCTCTAGTAAGACGTTGCTTGGAGATTGCAGAATGAAAAACTCAATGTCTCCTCTTCATTGAATTCATTTAAGTATCAAATTAGTCTTTGCCTTTTTTGCAAATGTTCAACTAACTGTTCAACTTGAACTTCCACCTTTTTGATAGAAGCTTCCACAGAGTCCAACCGTTGATTGGTTTTAGATTGGTTATCCCTACAAACTTGAATAAAAGAATTCAAGTTGTCCTCCAGAGTTGGTTTATTGGGAATGCTTCTTGGAATAGGTGGGTGGAATTGCTGGCTTGCCTGGTTTGAGCTTTGAGTGAAAGGAGGGTTGTTTTGCCTCCAAGAGAAATTTGGATGACTTCTCCACCCAGGATTATAGGTATTTGAATTGGGATCAAACCTTGGTCTCTGTTGATATGCTCCCAACACATTGACCTGTTCAGGTCCAGTTGTTTCTCCTTGATATGGACAGGCTTCAGTACCATGTCCCATGTTGCTATACAAACCATATTGATCATTATTGGTGTTGGTTTGTGTAGCGAGAAGGGCAACTTGCTTAGTCAATTGAACAAGTTGTTGTTGAACTTCATTACTGGAGTCGATTTCATGAACTCCAGCTTTTCTCACTCGGGAGCTTTTCTGTTGGGAATTAGCACCCAACATCTCAAAGAGGTTATACGTCTCTGAGGCAGTCTTTTCTCCTATTGCTCCTCCTGCAGCGTTGTCGATAATGAACTGACATTGTTGTGTAAGTCCATCGTAAAAGAATTGGTTCTGCAACTGCAGGGGAAAGCTATGATGGGGACATTGAGTGAGAAACATTTTGAACCTATCCCAAGCTTCATGGAATGGTTTTCCATCCATCTGAGAGAAAGTAGCAATCTTTCCTCTCAACTCTGATGTTTTTTTATGGGAATAGAATTTTCCCATGAATTTATTGTAAATGTTACCCCATGTCATCAGAGAACCTGGGGGAAGTGACATCAACCAAGCTTTGGCCTTATCCTTTAAAGTGTAGGGAAAACATCTCATCCTAAGTTGATCCTCGTTTAGAATACCGAGGGGGAATGTTTGGACCGTAGCATAGAAATCTCTCATGAAAGAAAGAGAATCTTCATTAGGTAGCCCATAAAAGGAAGGAAGCATAGAAAAATGAATATTTTTAAGGTCATAATTCCGAGCAGCCTCTCCCAACTGGTTAGCGGCAGTTGCCGTGCCTATTACCGATCTTGCAAACTCCTTCATCGTGGTTTCCCTAATATGTTGGTTTTCCTCCATTTCTTTTGGTTCTAGTAAAGGATTAAGACTTGGTTCTGTGTTTGGCTCAAAAACAGGTTGATGGGTAGAATCCAGTTTTGTTGACACTTGTTTAAATTTATGAAATTTATTTACATATGGTGTAAGGGGGTTTCCTAAGGATCTCCTACCACGCATAGACTATTGTAAACGTAAATTTAAAACTTCTATCAACAAAATAAAAAATTTAGAGAAAATTTACATGTTATTCAATACAAAGCACTAAGCAAAACTAGTTAAACCCTAAAAAAAAAAAAAAATTATTTTATTTTTTTTTATTTTTTTTTTGTAACATAATTAGTATTAACCAAGAGTGCTCCCAGGAAAGAATGGTGGTGCAAACGGCACCTTAAATACCATTCTCCTAGCCAGAGCAACGTTCCGAGGAAAGACTAGTGGCACAAAGGCTTCCAAGAACTAGTCTCCTAGACAGAACTCACTTAGATTTTTACTTTTCATGTTATTTAGTTAATTAGGTATAAATTCAAATAATGTTTTATTTTTATTTTTATTATTTTTATTTATTTTTATTTTTATTTTATTTTTATTTTTTTTTACTATTCATGAACGGTAATTTTATTTTACTATTCATGCTCTATTATTTCTTATTAACTTAAAATTTATTTTGAAACTTAAATTTTTTTATTTTTTTTTTACTATTCATGAACGGTAAAATTTTTTACTTCAAATTTCAAATTTCTAAATTATTTTACAATTTAAAAAAAATTATTTTTTTTATTTTTTATTTTTTTTTATTTTTTATTTTATTTTTATGAATTTTGAAATTTGATTATTGTTAAAATATCACAATTATTTACAGCACAAAAATGTTTTTAAAATTTTGATAAATAATTTAAAAACGCTATTCCTTCCCCGGCAACGGCGCCAAAAACTGGATGGGCGAAAACCGGCATCGCCGATTCTTGCCAATACTTTGGTTTTAATATTTATAAAACTCTCGCAAGTGCACGAATCATTTCGAAGAAAATGATAAGTATACTCCCAAGGTCGATCTAAGGAAGGAATGTATGTGGTTTTTAATTTATTATTCAAACTTTTAAAAACGAAATTAAATCCTAAACATCCTGTCACGATAGTTTGGTTTTTGTGTTCCTAATCTAATAAAATAAACATATATACAGATTAATTAAATATAATCTAATAACATAAAAATAAACATAGATACAAATTCAATAAATAATTATCTAAAAATAAACATATATACAGATTCAATAAATATTCATGCAAATTTTTATCATTTATATTAGCGGAGTATTTATGGATGTAATAACTAAATTAATTATGCTTGCTCATATTAACTAGGTTATTAAAGATATAAATTGATATTTTATTGAATCAAAAATCTTAATTATTACAAAACATTACAAGTTCCTCTCAAAAAGAGAAGAACTCTAAACCTAAGAGAATTGAACTAAAAACTAAGAGAAAAACTAAGAAAAGCTTAGAAACTAAGAAAGAAACTAAAAACTAAGAAATGAGAGAAAGAAAGAAGAGAGAAGTGAGTTTTGAAGGTGTGATTTGAAGTGAAGGGAAGGGGGGTATTTATAGGTGAGGATGGAGAGAAAAAATGAGTAAAAAATGTTAAAAAAATATTAAAAAATGTAAAAAACGCGTATTGGAATTGCTGATGTCATCAATGACGTCAGCATGACGTCACAGGGGCTGCTGCACGTGAAAAATGGGGCGAAAACGTGTTGGGCGCGCGTGAACAGTAGCTGGGCAGGCCAGCGCGCACGGCTGGGC
Source organism: Hippophae tibetana (assembly GCA_037013495.1). Taxonomy (NCBI): domain Eukaryota; kingdom Viridiplantae; phylum Streptophyta; class Magnoliopsida; order Rosales; family Elaeagnaceae; genus Hippophae; species Hippophae tibetana. The sequence continues at coordinate 83,339,656 of CM072801.1, forward strand.
TACAGCGCGCGATTTCCGACTTTTTGACATTTTTGACCTTTTCGACCCATTTCGTCCGATTTTTCCATGTTTGTTGACCTTTTCTCACTTATTTATTGATATATTTGTGATGTATTGCTTCAAGTATTCCTCTTTGAGTCTTTAAATTTTGTTTTTAAGCCAAAATTCCTGAAAAACAATAAAAATACCCGTGATTCCGAAAAAGACAAATTTATATAAATATATGATAAAACATATAAATATATATATTTTTAATCAATTAATGTACATAAAATCATGGTTATTTTAGTACTTTTTGAGCACTCATCACATAACTAATCGAGGGTTTTATGATTTTGTGGTAAAGTTCCGTTTTAGTTACTTTCGATTTGATTAAATAGAGCTGTAAAAGAGATATCGGTTCGACAAAGGTTCCTTTATTTATGTGGTCAATAAATCTCTATTCTTCCCAAAAAAAATATGGGAGCAGAAAAAGAAAGGGGCTAGTGTTCATATTTTCAAAAATAACAAAACATTTCATGAAATAGACTTCCAACATCAAATGACCATAACTTTTGATTGGGGTACCGCAACGATTATTATAATATATCAAATCGAAGCTCATCTCGATCCACACAATAATTTTGGGTCTCACATTGGAACCTGATTTCTATACACAAATTCCATCGGTTACATAACTTAAAAAGGGTTTTAATTTTTTGTTGCTAATTTTCGTTTAACTTAGTTTCGATTTTATATAATTGAGAAGTAAAGTAGATATTGGTGCCGGCCAAGGTTTCTTTATTTATGTGGTAAATATATCTCTTATCTTCCAATAGAAAAATAAGAGAAGGGAAACAGAAAGGGGCAACTATTCAAATTCTAAAAAATGACAAAACATTTGGTGAATCACACTTCAAACATTAAACGACCATAACTTTTGACTCGTGCATCTTAACGACTATTATAATATATCGAATCGAAGATCATATCGATTCACACAATTAGTGTTGGCCTTGCGAGGTAACCTGATTACTGTATCCAAATTCCATCGTTTACATAACTTATCGAGGGTTTTCGTATATTGTCATATATTTCTGGTTTACTTACTTTCGAATTGATTCAATAGAGCTGTAAATGAGATATTGGTTCCGATAAAGGTTTCTTTATTTATTTGGTCAATAAATCTCTATTCTTCCTAAAAAAATATGGGAGTAGAAAAAGAAAGGGGCTAGTGTTCATATTTTCAAAAATAACAAAACATTTGATGAATCAGACTTCCAACATCAAATGACCATTACATTTGACTGTGGTATCGTAACGACTATTATAATATATCAAATCAAAGCTCACCTCGATCCACACAATAGTTATTGCCCTCGCAATGGAACCTGGTTTCTCTGCACAAATTCCATCTTTACATCACTTAAAGAGGGTTTTAATTTTTTGTTGCTAATTTCTATTTTACTTAATTTCGATTTTATTCAAAAGAGCAGTAAAGGAGATATTGGTGTCGACAAAGGTTTTTTTATTTATGTGGTTAATAAAATTCTTATCTTCCAAAAGAAAAATAAGAGAGGAGAAACAAAAAGGGGCTACTATTCATATTCTAAAAAATGACAATAGATTTGGTGAATCACACTTCAAACATTAAAAGACCATAAATTTTGACTGCGGTATCGTAACGACTATTATAATATATCAAATCGAAGATCATATCGATTAACACAATTAGTGTTGGAATTGCAAGGTAACTTAATTTCTGTACCCAAATTCCATCGTTTACATAACTAATCGAGGGTTTTATGATTTTGTGGTAAATTTCCGTTTTAGTTACTTTCGATTTGATTAAATAGAGCTATAAAAGAGATATCGGTTCGACAAAGGTTCCTCTATTTATGTGGTCAATAAATCTCTATTCTTCCTAAAAAAAATATGGGAGCAGAAAAAGAAAGGGGCTAGTGTTCATATTTTCAAAAATAACAAAACATTTCATGAATTAGACTTCCAACATCAAATGACCATAACTTTTGACTTGGGTATCGTAACGATTATTATAATATATCAAATCGAAGCTCATCTCGATCCACACAATAATTGTTCGTCTCGCAATGGAACCTGATTTCTGTACACAAATTCCATCGGTTACATCACTTAAAGAGGGTTTTAATTTTTTGTTCCTAATATCCGTTTAAATTAATTTCGATTTTATTCAATAGAGCAGTAAAGGAGATATTGGTGCCGGCCAAGGTTTCTTTATTTATGTGGTAAATATATCTCTTATCTTCCAATAGAAAAATAAGAGAAGGGAGACAGAAAGGGGCAACTATTCAAATTCTAAAAAATGACAAAACATTTGGTGAATCACACTTCAACCATTAAACGACCTTAACTTTTGACTCGTGCATCTTAACGACTATTGTAATATATCGAATCGAAGATCACATCGATTCACACAATTTGGGTTGGCCATGCAAGCTAACCTGATTTCTTTACCCGAATTTCCATCATTTACATAACTTATCGAGGGTTTTCGTATTTTGTCATAAATTTTTGGTTTACTTACTTTCGAATTGATTCAATAGAGCTGTAAATGAGATATGGGTTCCGATCAAGGTTTCTTTATTTATTTGGTCAATAAATCTCTATTCTTCCTAATAAAAATATGGGAGCAGAAAAAGAAAGGGGCTAGTGTTCATATTTTCAAAAATAACAAAACATTTCATTAATTAGATTTCCAACATCAAATGACCATAAATTTTGACTGGGGTATCGTAACGATTATTATAATATATCAAATCGATGCTCATCTCGATCCACACAATCATTTTGGGTCTCACATTGGAACCTGATTTCTGTACACAAATTCCATCGGTTACATCACTTAAAAAGGGTTTGAATTTTTTGTTGCTAATTTTCGTTTAACTTAGTTTCGATTTTATTCAATAGAGAAGTAAAGGAGATATTGGTGCCGGCCGAGGTTTCTTTATTTATGTGGTAAATAAATCTCTCATCTTCCGAAAAAAAATAAGAGAAGGGAAACAGAGACGGGCTACTATTCAAATTCTAAAAAATGACAAAACATTTGGTGAATCACACTTCAAACATTAAACGACCATAAGTTTTGACTCGTGCATCTTAACGACTATTATAATATATCGAATCGAAGATCATATCGATTCACACAATTAGTGTTGGCCTTGCGAGGTAACCTGATTTCTGTATCCAAATTCCATCGTTTACATAACTTATCGAGGGTTTTCGTATATTGTCATATATTTCTGGTTTACTTACTTTCGAATTGATTCAATAGAGCTGTAAATGAGATATTGGTTCCGATAAAGGTTTCTTTATTTATTTGGTCAATAAATCTCTATTCTTCCTAAAAAAATATGGGAGTAGAAAAAGAAAGGGGCTAGTGTTCATATTTTCAAAAATAACAAAACATTTGATGAATCAGACTTCCAACATCAAATGACCATTACATTTGACTGTGGTATCGTAACGACTATTATTATATATCAAATCAAAGCTCACCTCGATCCACACAATAGTTATTGCCCTCGCAATGGAACCTGGTTTCTCTGCACAAATTCCATCTTTACATCACTTAAAGAGGGTTTTAATTTTTTTTTGCTAATTTCTGTTTTACTTAATTTCGATTTTATTCAATAGAGCAGTAAAGGAGATATTGGTGTCGATTAAGGTTTTTTTTATTTATGTGGTTAATAAAACACTTATCTTCCAAAAGAAAAAATAAGGGAGGAGAAACAAAAAGGGGCTACTATTCATATTCTAAAAAATGACCATACATTTGTGAATAACACTTCAAACATTAAACGACCATGACTTTTGACTGATGTATCGTAACGACTATTCTAATATATCAAATCGAAGATCGTATCGATTAACAAAATTAGTGTTGGCATTGCAAGGTAACTTAATTTCTGTACCCAAATTCCATCGTTTACATAACTAATCGAGGGTTTTAAGATTTTGTGGTAAATTTCCGTTTTAGTTACTTTCGATTTGATTCAATAGAGTTGTAAAAGAGATATCGGTTCGACAAAGGTTCCTTTATTTATGTGGTCAATAAATCTCTACTCTACCTAAAAAAATATGGGAGCAGAAAAAGAAAGGGGCTAGGGTTCATATTTACAAAAATAACAAAACATTCGATGAATCAGACTTCCAACATCAAATGACCATAACATTTGAGTGGGCTATCGTAACGACTATTATAATATATCAAATTGAAGCTTGCCTTGATCCACACAATTATTGTTGCCCTCGCAATGGAACCTGGTTTCTCTGCACAAATTCTGTCTATACAAAACTTAAAGAGGGTTTTAATATTTTGTTTCTAATTTCCGTTTTACTTAATTTCGATTTTATTCAAAAGAGCAGTAAAGGAGATATTGGTGTCGACAAAGGTTTTTTTATTTATGTGGTTAATAAAATTCTTATCTTCCAAAAGAAAAATAAGAGAGGAGAAACAAAAAGGGGCTACTATTCATATTCTAAAAAATGACAATAGATTTGGTGAATCACACTTCAAACATTAAAAGACCATAAATTTTGACTGCGGTATCGTAACGACTATTATAATATATCAAATCGAAGATCATATCGATTAACACAATTAGTGTTGGCATTGCAAGGTAACTTAATTTCTGTACCCAAATTCCATCGTTTACATAACTAATCGAGGGTTTTAAGATTTTGTGGTAAATTTCCGTTTTAGTTACTTTCTATTTGATAAAATAGAGCAGTAAAAGTGTTATCGGTTCGACAAAGGTTCCTTTATTTATGTGGTCAATAAATCTCTATTCTTCCTAAAAAAATATGGGAGCAGAAAAAGAAAGGGGCTAGTTTTCATATTTTCAAAAATAACAAAACATTTCATGAATTAGACTTCCAACATCAAATGACCATAACTTTTGACTTGGGTATCGTAACGATTATTATAATATATCAAATCGAAGCTCATCTCGATCCACACAATAATTGTTCGCCTCGCAATGGAACCTGATTTCTGTACACAAATTCCATCGGTTACATCACTTAAAGAGGGTTTTAATTTTTTGTTCCTAATATCCGTTTAAATTAATTTCGATTTTATTCAATAGAGCAGTAAAGGAGATATTGGTGCCGGCCAAGGTTTCTTTATTTATGTGGTAAATATATCTCTTATCTTCCAATAGAAAAATAAGAGAAGGGAGACAGAAAGGGGCAACTATTCAAATTCTAAAAAATGACAAAACATTTGGTGAATCACACTTCAAACATTAAACGACCTTAACTTTTGACTCGTGCATCTTAACGACTATTATAATATATCGAATCGAAGATCACATCGATTCACACAATTTGGGTTGGCCATGCAAGCTAACCTGATTTCTTTACCCGAATTTCCATCATTTACATAACTTATCGAGGGTTTTCGTATTTTGTCATAAATTTTTGGTTTACTTACTTTCGAATTGATTCAATAGAGCTGTAAATGAGATATGGGTTCCGATCAAGGTTTCTTTATTTATTTGGTCAATAAATCTCTATTCTTCCTAATAAAAATATGGGAGCAGAAAAAGAAAGGGGCTAGTGTTCATATTTTCAAAAATAACAAAACATTTCATTAATTAGATTTCCAACATCAAATGACCATAACTTTTGACTGGGGTACCGTAACGATTATTATAATATATCAAATCGAAGCTCATCTCGATCCACACAATAATTGTTGGCCTCGCAATGGAACCTGATTTCTGTACCCAAATTCCATCGGTTACATAACTTAAAAAGGGTTTTAATTTTTTGTTTCCAATTTCTGTTTAACTTAGTTTCGATTTTATTCAATAGAGAAGTAAAGGAGATATTGGTGCCGGCCGAGGTTTCTTTATTTATGTGGTAAATAAATCTCTCATCTTCCGAAAGAAAAATAAGACAAGGGAAACAGAGACGGGCTACTATTCAAATTCTAAAAAATGACAAAACATTTGGTGAATCACACTTCAACCATTAAACGACCATAATTTTTCACTGGTGCATCTTAACGACTATTATAATATATCGAATCGAAGATCATATCGATTCACACAATTAGTGTTGGCCTTGCAAGCTAACCTGATTTATGTACCCAAATTCCATCGTTTACATAAATTATCGAGGGTTTTCGTATATTGTCATAAATTTACAGTTTACTTACTTTCGAATTGATTCAATAGAGCTGTAAATGAGATATTGGATCCGATAAAGGTTTCTTTATTTATTTGGTCAATAAATCTCTTTTCTTCCTAAAAATATAAGTGAGCAGAAAAAGAAAGGGGCTAGTGTTCATATTTTCAAAAATAACAAAACATTTCATGAATTAGACTTCCAACATCAAATGACCATAAATTTTGACTGGGTATCGTAACGATTATTATAATATATCAAATCGAAGCTCATCTCGATCCACACAATAATTGTTTGCCTCGCTATGGAACCTGATTTTTGTACACAAATTCAATCGGTTACATCACTTAAAGAGGGTTTTAATTTTTTGTTGCTAATTTCCATTTAACTTAAGTTCGATTTTATTCAATAGAGCAGTAAAGGAGATATTGGTGCCGGCCAAGGTTTCTTTATTTATGTGGTAAATATATCTCTTATCTTCCAATAGAAAAATAAGAGAAGGGAGACAGAAAGGGGCAACTATTCAAATTCTAAAAAATGACAAAACATTTGGTGAATCACACTTCAAACATTAAACGACCATAACTTTTGACTCGTGCATCTTAACGACTATTATAATATATCGAATCGAAGATCACATCGATTCACACAATTTGGGTTGGCCATGCAAGCTAACCTGATTTCTTTACCCGAATTTCCATCATTTACATAACTTATCGAGGGTTTTCGTATTTTGTCATAAATTTTTGGTTTACTTACTTTCAAATTGATTCAATAGAGCTGTAAATGAGATATTGGTTCCGATCAAGGTTTCTTTATTTATTTGGTCAATAAATCTCTATTCTTCCTAAAAACAATATGGGAGCAGAAAAAGAAAGGGGCTAGTGTTCATATTTTCAAAAATAACAAAACATTTCATTAATTAGATTTCCAACATCAAATGACCATAAATTTTGACTGGGGTATCGTAACGATTATTATAATATATCAAATCGATGCTCATCTCGATCCACACAATAATTGTTGGCCTCGCTATGGAACCTGATATCTATACACAAATTCCATCGGTTACATCACTTAAAGAGGGTTTTAAGTTTTTTGTTGCTAATTTCCATTTAACTTAATTTCGATTTTGTTCAATAGAGCAGCAAAAGAGATATTGGTGCCGGCCAAGGTTTCTTTATTTATGTGGTAAATATATCTCTTATCTTCCAAAAGAAAAATAAGAGAAGGGAAACAGAAAATGGCAACTATTCATATTCTAAAAAATGACAAAACATTTGGTGAATCACACTTCAAACATTAAACGACCATAATTTTTCACTGGTGCATCTTAACGACTATTATAATATATCGAATCGAAGATCGAATCGATTCACACAATTAGGGTTGGCCTTGCAAGCTAACCTGATTTCTGTACCCAAATTCCATCGTTTACATAAATTATCGAGGGTTTTCGTATTTTGTCATAAATTTACAGTTTACTTACTTTCGAATTGATTCAATAGAGCTGTAAATGAGATATTGGTTCCGATCAAGGTTTCTTTATTTATTTTGTCAATAAATCTCTATTCTTCCTAAAACAATATGGGAGCAGAAAAAGAAAGGGGCTAGTGTTCATATTTTCAAAAATAACAAAACATTTCATTAATTAGATTTCCAACATCAAATGACCATAAATTTTGACTGGGGTATCGTAACGATTATTATAATATATCAAATCGATGCTCATCTCGATCCACACAATAATTTTGGGTCTCACATTAGAACCTGATTTCTGTACACAAATTCCATCAGTGACATCACTTAAAAAGGGTTTTAATTTTTTGTTGCTAATTTTCGTTTAACTTAGTTTCGATTTTATTCAATAGAGAAGTAAAGGAGATATTGGTGCCGGCCGAGGTTTCTTTATTTATGTGGTAAATAAATCTCTCATCTTCCGAAAGAAAAATAAGAGAAGGGAAACAGAAACGGGCTACTATTCAAATTCTAAAAAATGACAAAACATTTGGTGAATCACACTTCAAACATTAAACGACCATAACTTTTGACTGGTGCATCTTAACGACTATTATAATATATCGAATTGAAGATCGAATCGATTCTCACAATTAGGGTTGGCCTTGAAAGCTAACCTGATTTCTGTACAAAAATTCCATCGTTTACATAATCTATCGAGGGTTTTCGTATTTTGTCATAAATTTACAGTTTACTTACTTTCGAATTGATTCAATAGAGCTGTAAATAAGATATTGGATCCGATAAAGGTTTCTTTATTTATTTGGATAATAAATCTCTATTCTTCCTAAAAATATAAGGGAGCAGAAAAAGAATGGGGCTAGCGTTCATATTTTCAAAAATAACAAAACATTTCATGAATTAGACTTCCAACATCAAATGACCATAAATTTTGATTGGGGTATCGTAACGATTATTATAATATATCAAATCGAAGCTCATCTCGATCCACACAATAATTGTTGGCCTTGCTATGGAACTTGATTTCTGTACACAAATTCAATCGGTTACATCACTTAAAGAGGGTTTTAATTTTTTGTTGCTAATTTCCATTTAACTTAATTTCGATTTTATTCAATAGAGCTGTAAAGAAGATATTGGTGCCGGCCAAGGTTTGGTTATTTATGTGTAAATATATCTCTTATCTTCCAAAAGAAAAATAAGAGAAGGGAAAAAGAAAGGGGCAACTATTCATATTCTAAAAAATGACAAAACATTTGGTGAATCACACTTCAAACATTAAACGACCATAACTTTTGACTGGTGCATCTTAACGACTATTATAATATATCGAATCGAAGATCGAATCGATTCACACAATTAGGGTTGGCCTTGCAAGCTAACCTGATTTCTGTACCCAAATTCCATCGTTTACATAACTTATCGAGGGTGTTCGTATTTTGTCATAAATTTCCGGTTTACTTACTTTCGAATTGATTCAATAGAGTTGTAAATGAGATATTGGTTCCGATAAAGGTTTCTTATTTATTTGGTGAATAAATCTCTATTCGTCCTAAAAATATATGGAAGCAGAAAAAGAAAGGGGCTAGTGTTCATATTTTCAAAAATAACAAAACATTTGATGAATCAGACTTCCAACATCAAATGACCATTACATTTGACTTTGGTATCGTAGCGACTATTATAATATATCAAATCGAAGCTAGTCTCGATCCACATAATAATTGTTGCCACCGCTGGTTTCTCTGCACAAATTCCATCTTTACATTACTTAAAGTGGGTTTTAATTTTTTGTTGCTAATTTCTGTTTTACTTAATTTCGATTTTATTCAATAGAGTAGTACAGGAGATATTGGTGTCGACTAAGGTTTTTTTATTTAAGTTGTAAATAAAACTCTTATCTTCCAAAATAAAAATAAGAGGGGAGAAAGAAATAGGGGCTACTATTTATATTCTAAAAAATGACAATACATTTGTGAATCACACTTCAAACATTAAACGACCATAACTTTTAACTGAGGTATCGTAACGACTATTATAATATATCAAATTGAAGATCGTATCGATTAACACAATTAGTGTTGGCATTTCAAGGTAACTTAATTTCTGTACCTAAATTACATCGTTTACATAACTAATCGAGGGTTTTAAGATTTTGTGGTAAATTTCTGTTTTGGTTACTTTATATTTTATTAAATAGAGTTGTAAAAGAGATATCGGTTCGACAAAGGTTCCTCTATTTATGTGGTCAATAAATCTCTATTCTTCCTAAAAAATAATGGGAGCAGAAAAAGAGAGAGGCTAGTGTTCATATTTTTAAAAATAACAAAACATTTCATGAATTAGACTTCCAACATCAAATGACCATAAATTTTCACTTCGGTATCGTAACGATTACTATAATATATCAAACCAAAGCTCATCTCGATCCACACAATAATTGTTCGCCTCGCAATGGAACCTGATTTCTGTACACAAATTCCATCGGTTACATCACTTAAAGATGGTTTTAATTTTTTGTTGCTAATTTCCGTTTAACTTAATTTCGATTTTATTCAATAGAGTAGTAAAGGAGATATTGGTGCCGGCCCAGGTTTCTTTATTTACGTGGTAAATATATCTCTTATCTTCCAAAAGAAAACTAAGAGAAGGGAAACAGAAAGGGGCAACTATTCATAATCTAAAAAATGACAAAACATTTGGTGAATCACACTTCAAACATTAAACGACCATAACTTTTGACTGGTGCATCTTAACGACTATTATAATATATCGAATCGAAGATCGAATCGATTCTCACAATTAGGGTTGGCCTTGAAAGCTAACCTGATTTCTGTACCCAAATTCCATCGTTTACATAAATTATCGAGGGTTTTCGTATTTTGTCATAAATTTATAGTTTACTTACTTTCGAATTGATTCAATACAGCTGTAAATGAGATATTGGATCCGATAAAGGTTTCTTTATTTATTTGGTCAATAAATCTCTATTCTTCCTAAAAATATAAGGGAGCAGAAAAAGAAAGGGGCTAGTGTTCATATTTTCAAAAATAACAAAACATTTCATGAATTAGACTTCCAACATCAAATGACCATAAATTTTGACTGGGGTATCGTAACGATTATTATAATATATCAAATCGAAACTCATCTCGATCCACACAATAATTGTTGGCCTCGCTATGGAAGATTTCTGTACACAAATTCCATCGGTTACATCACTTAAAGAGGGTTTTAATTTTTTGTTGCTAATTTCCATTTAACTTAATTTCGATTTTATTCAATAGAGTAGTAAAGGAGATATTGGTGCCGGCCAAGGTTTGTTTATTTATGTGTAAATATATCTCTTATCTTCCAAAAGAAAAATAAGAGAAGGGAAACAGAAAGGGGCAACTATTCATATTCTAAAAAATGACAAAACATTTGGTGAATCACACTTCAAACATTAAACGACCATAACTTTTGACTGGTGCATCTTAACGACTATTATAATATATCGAATCGAATATCACATCGATTCAACCAATTTGGGTTGGCCTTGCAAGCTAACCTGATTTTCGTACATAAATTTCCATCGTTTACATAACTTATCGAGGGTTTTCGTATTTTGTCATAAATTTCCGGTTTACTTACTTTCGAATTGATTCAATAGAGTTGTAAATGAGATAAATGTTCCGATAAAGGTTTCTTATTTATTTGGTGAATAAATCTCTATTCGTCCTAAAAATATATGGAAGCAGAAAAAGAAAGGGGCTAGTGTTCATATTTTCAAAAATAACAAAACATTTGATGAATCAGACTTCCAACATCAAATGACCATTACATTTGACTGTGGTATCGTAGCGACTATTATAATATATCAAATCGAAGCTAGTCTCGATCCACATAATAATTGTTGCCACCGCTGGTTTCTCTGCACAAATTCCATCTTTACATTACTTAAAGTGGGTTTTAATTTTTTGTTGCTAATTTCTGTTTTTACTTAATTTCGATTTTATTCAATAGAGTAGTAAAGGAGATATTGGTGTCGACTAAGGTTTTTTTATTTAAGTTGTTAATAAAACTCTTATCTTCCAAAATAAAAATAAGAGGGGAGAAACAAATAGGGGCTACTATTCATATTCTAAAAAATGACAATACATTTGTGAATCACACCTTAAACATTAAACGACCATAACTTTTAACTGAGGTATCGTAACGACTATTATAATATATCAAATTGAAGATCGTATCGATTAACACAATTAGTGTTGGCATTTCAACGTAACTTAATTTCTCTACCCAAATTACATCGTTTACATAACTAATCGAGGGTTTTAAGATTTTGTGGTAAATTTCTGTTTTAGTTACTTTATATTTTATTAAATAGAGTTGTAAAAGAGATATCGGTTCGACAAAGGTTCCTCTATTTATGTGGTCAATAAATCTCTATTCTTCCTAAAAAATAATGGGAGCAGAAAAAGAGAGAGGCTAGTGTTCATATTTTCAAAAATAACAAAACATTTCATGAATTAGACTTCCAACATCAAACGACCATAACTTTTGACTTGGGTATCGTAACGATTATTATAATATATCAAACCGAAGCTCATCTCGATCCACACAATAATTGTTCGCCTCGCAATGGAACCTGATTTCTGTACATAAATTCCATCGGTTACATCACTTAAAGATGGTTTTAATTTTTTGTTGCTAATTTCCGTTTAACTTAATTTCGATTTTATTCAATAGAGTAGTAAAGGAGATATTGGTCCCGGCCAAGGTTTCTTTATTTATGTGGTAAATATATCTCTTATCTTCCAAAAGAAAAATAAGAGAAGGGAAAGAGAAAGGGGCAACTATTCATATTCTAAAAAATGACAAAACATTTGGTGAATCACACTTCAAACATTAAACGACCATAACTTTTGACTGGTGCATCTTAACGACTATTATAATATATCGAATCGAAGATCGAATCGATTCACACAATTAGTGTTGGCCTTGAAAGCTAACCTAATTTCTGTACCCAAATTCCATCGTTTACATAACTTATCGAGGGTTTTCGTATTTTGTCATAAATTTACAGTTTACTTACTTTCGAATTGATTCAATAGAGCTGTAAATGAGATATTGGATCCGATAAAGGTTTCTTTATTTATTTGGTCAATAAATCTCTATTCTTCCTAAAAATATAAGGGAGCAGAAAAAGAAAGGGGCTAGCGTTCATATTTTCAAAAATAACAAAACATTTCATGAATTAGACTTCCAACATCAAATGACCATAAATTTTGATTGGGGTATTGTAACAATTATTATAATATATCAAATCGAAGCTTATCTCGATCCACACAATAATTGTTGGCCTCGCTATGGAACCTCATTTCTGTACACAAATTCAATCGGTTACATAACTTAAAGAGGGTTTTAATTTTTTGTTGCTAATTTCCATTTAACTTAATTTCGATTTTATTCAATAGAGCAATAAAGGAGATATTGGTGCCGGCCAAGGTTTGTTTATTTATGTGTAAATATATCTCTTATCTTCCAAAAGAAAAATAAGAGAAGGGAAACAGAAAGGGGCAACTATTCATATTCTTAAAAAATGACAAAACATTTGGTGAATCACACTTCAAACATTAAACGACCATAACTTTTGACTGGTGCATCTTAACGACTATTATAATATATCGAATCGAAGATCGAATCGATTCACGCAATTAGGGTTGGCCTTGCAAGCTAACCTGATATCTGTACCCAAATTCCATCATTTACATAATTTATCGAGGGTTTTCGTATTTTGTCATAAATTTCCAGTTTACTTACTTTCGAATTGATTCAATAGAGCTGTAAATGAGATATTGGTTCCGATAAAGGTTTCTTTATTTATTTGGTCAATAAATCTCTATTCTTCCTAAAAATATATGGGAGTAGAAAAAGAAAGGGGCTAGTGTTCATATTTACAAAAATAACAAAACATTTGATGAATCAGACTTCCAACATCAAATGACCATTACATTTGACTGTGGTATCGTAGCGACTATTATAATATATCAAAACGAAGCTCGCCACGATCCACATAATAATTGTTGCCACCGCAATGGAACCTAGTTTCTCTGCACAAATTCCATCTTTACATTACTTAAAGAGGGTTTTAATTTTTTGTTGCTAATTTCTGTTTTACTAATTTTCGATTTTATTCAATAGAGTAGTAAAAAAGATATTGGTGTCGACTAAGGTTTTTTTATTTAAGTTGTTAATAAAACTCTTATCTTCCAAAATAAAAATAAGAGAGGAGAAACAAAATGGGGCTACTATTCATATTCTAAAAAATGACAATACATTTGTGAATCACCCTTCAAACATTAAACGACCATAACTTTTAACTGAGGAATCGTAACGCCTATTATAATATATCAAATCGAAGCTTGCCTCGATCCACACAATAATTGTTGCCTTCGCAATGGAACCTAGTTTCTCTGCACAAATTCCATCTTTACATCACTTAAAGAGGGTTTTAATATTTCGTTGCTAATTTGTCTTTTTAATTTATTTCGATTTTATTCAATAGAGCAGTAAAGGAGATATTGGTGTAGACTAAGCGTTTTTTATTTATGTGGTTAATAAACTCTTATCTTCCAAAAGAAAAATAATAGAGGAGAAACAAAAAGGGGCTACAATTCATATTCTAAAAAATGACAATACATTTGTGAATCACACTTCAAACATTAAACGACCATAACTTTTAACTGAGGTATGGTAACGACTATTATAATATATCAAATCGAAGATCGTATCGATTAAGAAAATTAGTGTTGGCATTGAAAGGTAACTTAATTTCTGTACCCAAATTCCATCGTTTACATAACTAATCGAGGGTTTTAAGATTTTGTGGTCCATAAATCTCTATTCTTCCTAAAAAAATATGGGAGCAGAAGAAGAAAGGATCTAATGTTCATATTTTCAAAAATAACAAAACATTTCATGAATTAGACTTCTAACATCAAATGACCATAACTTTTGACTTGGGTATCGTAACGATTATTATAATATATCAAATCGAAGCTCATCTCGATCCAGACAATAATAGTTCGCCTCGCAATGGAACCTGATTTCTGTACACAAATTCCATCGGTTACATCACTTAAAGAGGGTTTTAATTTTTTGTTGCTAATTTCCGTTTAACTTAATTTCGATTTTATTCAATAGAGCAGTAAAGGAGATATTGGTGCCGGCCAAGGTTTCTTTATTTATGTGGTAAATATATCTCTTATCTTCCAAAAGAAAAATAAGAGAAGGGAAAGAGAAAGGGGCAACTATTCATATTCTAAAAAATGACAAAACATTTGGTGAATCACACTTCAAACATTAAACGACCATAACTTTTGACTGGTGCATCTTAACGACTATTATAATATATCGAATCGAAGATCGAATCGATTCACGCAATTAGGGTTGGCCTTGCAAGCTAACCTGATTTCTGTACCCAAATTTCATCGTTTACATAACTTATCGAGGGTTTTCGTATTTTGTCATAAATTTCCAGTTTACTTACTTTCGAATTGATTCAATAGAGCTGTAAATGAGATATTGGTTCCGATAAAGGTTTCTTTATTTATTTGGTCAATAAATCTCTATTCTTCCTAAAAATATATGGGAGCAGAAAAAGAAAGGGGCTAGTGTTCATATTTACAAAAATAACAAAACATTTGATGAATCAGACTTCCAACATCAAATGACCATTACATTTGACTGTGGTATCGTAGCGACTATTATAATATATCAAAACGAAGCTCGCCACGATCCACATAATAATTGTTGCCACCGCAATGGAACCTAGTTTCTCTGCACAAATTCCATCTTTAAAACACTTAAAGAGGGTTTTCGTATTTTGTCATAAATTTACGGTTTACTTACTTTCGAATTGATTCAATAGAGCTGTAAATGAGATATTGGTTCCGATAAAGGTTTCTTTATTTATTCGGTCAATAAATCTCAATTCTTCCAAATAATATATGGGAGCAGAAAAAGAAAGGTGCTAGTGTTTATATTTTCAAAAATAACAAAACATTTGATGAATCAGACTTCCAACATCAAATGACCATTACATTTGACTGTGGTATCGTAGTGACTATTATAATATATCAAATCGAAGCTCGTCTCGATCCACATAATAATTGTTGCCACCGCAATGGAACGTGGTTTCTCTGCACAAATTCCATCTTTACATTACTTAAAGAGTGTTTTAATTTTTTGTTGCTCATTTCTGTTTTACTTAATTTCGATTTTATTCAATAGAGTAGTAAAGTAGATATTGGTGTCGACTAATTTTTTTTTATTTAAGTGGTTAATAAAACTCTTATCTTCCAAAATAAAAATAAGAGCGGAGAAACAAAAAGGGGCTACTATTCATATTCTAAAAAATGACAATACATTTGTGAATCACACTTCAAACATTAAACGACCATAACTTTTAACTGAGGTATCGTACGACTATTATAATATATCAAATCGAAGATTGCATCGATTAACACAATTAGTGTTGGCATTGCATGGTAACTTAATTTGTGTACACAAATTCCATCGTTTACATAACTAATCGAGGGTTTTAGGATTTTGTGGTAAATTTCTGTTTTAGTTACTTTCGATTTGATTAAATAGAGCTGTAAAAGAGATATCGGTTCAACAAAGGTTCATTTATTTATGTGGTCAATAAATGTCTATTCTCCCTAAAAAATATGGGAGCAGAAAAAGAAAGGGGCTAGTGTTCATATTTTCATAAATAGCAAAACATTTCATGAAGTAGACTTCCAACATCAAATGACCATAACTTTTGATAGGGGTATCGTAACGATTATTATAATATATCAAATCAAAGCTCATCTCGATCCACAGAATAATTGTTGGCCTCGCAATGGAACCTATTTTCTGTACACAAATTCCATCGGTTACATCACTTAAAGAGGGTTTTAATTTTTTGTTGCTAATTTCTGTTTAACTTAATTTCGATTTTATTCAAAAGAGCAGTAAAGGAGATATTGGTGCCGGCCAAGGTTTCTTTATTTATATGGTAAATATATCTCTTATCTTCCAAAAGAAAAATAAGAGAAGGGAAAGAGAAAGGGGCAACTCTTCATATTCTAAAAAATGACAAAACATTTGGTGAATCACACTTCAAACATTAAACGACCATAACTTTTGACTGGTGCATCTTAACGATTATTATAATATATCGAATCGAAAATCGAATCGATTCACACAATTAGGGTTGGCAATGCAAGCTAACCTGATTTCTGTACCCAAATTCCATCGTTTACATAACTTATCGAGGCTTTTCGTATTTTGTCATAAATTTACGGTTTACTTACTTTCGAATTGATTCAATAGAGCTGTAAATGAGATATTGGTTCCGATAAAGGTTTCTTTATTTATTTAGTCAATAAATCCTATTCTTCCTAAAAATATATGGGAGCAGAAAAAGAAAGGGGCTAGTGTTCATATTTTCAAAAATAACAAAACATTTGATGAATCAGACTTCCAACATCAAATGACCATTACATTTGACTGTGGTATCGTAGCGACTATTATAATATATATATCAAATCGAAGCTCGCCTCGATCCACACAATAATTGTTGCCCTCGCAATGGAACCTGGTTTCTCTGCACAAATTCCATCTTTACATTACTTAAAGAGGGTATTAATTTTTTGTTGCTAATTTCTATTTTACTTAATTTCGATTTCATTCAATAGAGTAGTAAAGGAGATATTGGTGTCGAGTAAGGTTTTTTTATTTATGTGGTTAATAAAACTCTTATCTTCCTAAATAAAAATAAGAGCGGAGAAACAAATAGGGGCTACTATTCATATTCTAAAAAATGACAATACATTTGTGAATCACACTTCAAACATTAAACGACCATAACTTTTAACTGCGGTATCGTAACGACTATTATAATATATCAAATCGAAGATCGTATCGATTAACACAATTAGTGTTGGCATTGCAAGGTAACTTAATTTCTCTACCCAAATTCCATCGTTTACATAACTAATCAAGGGTTTTAAGATTTTGTGGTAAATTTCTATTTTAGTTACTTTATATTTGATTAAATAGAGTTGTAAAAGAGATATCGGTTCGACAAAGATACCTTTATTTATGTGGTCAATAAATCTCTATTCTTCCTAAAAAATAATGGGAGTAGAAAACGAAAGGGGCTAGTATTCATATTTTCAAAAATAACAAAACATTTCATGAATTAGACTTCCAACATCAAATGACCATAAATTTTGACTGGGGTATGGTAACGATTATTATAATATATCAAATCAAAGCTCATCTCGATCCACACAATAATTATTGGCCTCGCTATGGAACCTGATTTCTGTACACAAATTCCATCGGTTACGTCACTTAAAGAGGGTTTTAATTTTTTGTTGCTAATTTCCGTTTAACTTAATTTCGATTTTATTCAATAGAGCAGTAAAGGAGATATTGGTGCCGGGCAAGGGTTCTATATTTATGTGGAAATATATCTCTTATCTTCCAAAAGAAAAATAACAGAAAGGGAAACAGAAAGGGGCAACTATTCATATCCTAAAAAATGACAAAACATTTGGTGAATCACACTTCAAACATTAAACGACCATAACTTTTGACTGGTGCATCTTAACGACTATTATAATATATCGAATCGAAGATCGAATCGATTCACACAATTAGGGTTGGCCTTGCAAGCTAACCTGATTTCTGTACCCAAATTCCATCGTTTACATAACTTATCGAGGGTTTTCGTATTTTGTCATAAATTTACGGTTTACTTACTTTTGAATTGATTCAATAGAGCTGTAAATGAGATATTGGTTCCGATATAGGTTTCTTTATTTATTTGGTCAATAAATCTCTATTCTTCCTAAAAATATATGGGAGTAGAAAAATGAAGGGGCTAGTGTTCATATTTTCAAAACTAACAAAACATTTGATGAATAAGACTTCCAACATCAAATCGAAGCTCGCCTCGCTCCACACAATAATTGTTGCCCTCGCAATGGAACCTTGTTTCTCTGCATAAATTCCATCTTTACATCACTTAAAGAGGGTTTTAATATTTTATTACTAATTTCCATTTTACTTAATTTCGATTTTAATCAATAGAGCAGTAAAGGACATATTGGTGTCGAGTAAGGTTTTTTTATTTATGTGGTTAATAAAACTCTTATCTTCCAAAAGAAAAATAAGAGAGGAGAAACGAAAAGGGGCTTCTATTCATATTCTAAAAAACGAAAATACATTTGGTGAATCACACTTCAAACATTAGACGACCATAACTTTTGACTCAGGTATCGTAACGACTATTATAATATATCAAATCGAAGATCGTATCGATTAACACAATTAGTGTTGGCAATGCAAGGTAACTTAATTTCTGTACCCAAATTCCATCGTTAACATAACTTATCGAGGGTTTTAAAATTTTGTGGTAAATTTCCGTTTTAGTTACTTTCGATTTGATTCAATAGAGCTGTAAAAGAGATATCGGTTCGAAAAAAAGGTTCCTTTATTTATGTGGTCAATAAATCTCTACTCTACCTAAAAAAATATGGGAGCAGAAAAAGAAAGGGGCTAGTGTTCATATTTTCAAAAATAACAAATCAATTGATGAATCAGACTTCCAACATCAAATGACCATAACATTTGAGTGGGGTATCGTAAGGACTATTATAATATTTCAAATCGAAGCTTGCCTCGATCTACACAATAATTGTTGCCACCACAATGGAACCTGGTTTCTCTGCACAAATTCCATCTTTACATTAATTAAAGAGGGTTTTAATTTTTTGTTGCTAATTTCTGTTTTACTTAATTTCGATTTTATTCAATAGAGTAGTAAAGGAGATATTGGTGTCGACTAAGGTTTTTTTATTTAAGGTGTTAATAAAACTCTTATCTTCCAAAATAAAAATAAGAGAGGAGAAACAAAAAGGGGCTACTATTCATATTCTAAAAAATGAAAATACATTTGTGAATCACACTTCAAACATTAAACGACCATAACTTTTAACTGAGGTATTGTAACGACTATTATAATATATCAAATCGAAGCTTGCCTTGATTCACACAATAATTGTTGCCTTCGCAATGGAACCTAGTTTCTCTGCACAAATTCCATCTTTACATCACTTAAAGAGGGTTTTAATATTTCGTTGCTAATTTGTGTTTTTATTTATTTCGATTTTATTCAATAGAGCAGTAAAGGAGATATTGGTGTAGACTAAGCTTTTTTTATTTATGTGGTTAATAAAAATCTTATCTTCCAAAAGAAAAATAAGAGAGGAGAAACAAAAAGGGGCTACTATTCATATTCTAAAAAATGACAATACATTTGTGAATCACACTTCAAACATTAAACGACCATGACTTTTGACTGAGGTATCGTAACGACTATTATAATATATTAAATCGAAGATCGTATCCATTAATTAAATTAGTGTTGGCATTGCAAGGTAACTTAATTTCCCTACCCAAATTCCATCGTTTACATAACTAATCGAGGGTTTTAAGATTTTGTGGTAAATTTCCGTTTTAGTTACTTTCCAATTGATTAAATAGAGCTGTAAAAGAGATATCGGTTCGACAAAGGTTCCTTTATTTATGTGGTCAATAAATCTCTATTCTTCCTAAAAAAAATGGGAGCAGAAAAAGAAAGGGGCTAGTGTTCATATTTTCAAAAATAACAAAACATTTCATGAATTAGACTTCCAACATCAAATGACCATAAATTTTCACTTCGGTATCGTAACGATTACTATAATATATCAAACCGAAGCTCATCTCGATCCACACAATAATTGTTTGCCTCGCAATGGAACCTGATTTCTTTGCACAAATTCCATCGGTTACATCACTTAAAGATGGTTTTAATTTTTTGTTGCTAATTTCCGTTTAACTTAATTTCGATTTTATTCAATAGAGTAGTAAAGGAGATATTGGTGCCGGCCAAGGTTTCTTTATTTATGTGGTAAATATATATCTTATCTTCCAAAAGAAAAATAAGAGAAGGGAAACAGAAAGGGGCAACTATTCATATTCTAAAAAATGACAAAACATTTGGTGAATCACACTTCAAACATTAAACGACCATAACTTTTGACTGGTGCATCTTAACGACTATTATAATATATCGAATCGAATATCACATCGATTCAACCAATTTGGGTTGGCCTTGCAAGCTAACCTCATTTGCGTACCCCAATTTCCATCATTTACATAACTTATCGAGGGTTTTCGTATTTTGTCATAAATTTTTGGTTTACTTACTTTCGAATTGATTCAATAGAGCTATAAAAGAGATATCGGTTCGAAAAAGGTTCCTTTATTTATGTGGTCAATAAATCTCTATTCTTCCTAAAAAAATATGGGAGCAGAAAAAGAAAGGATCTAATGTTCAAATTTTCAAAAATAACAAAACATTTCATGAATTAGACTTCTAACATCAAATGACCATAACTTTTGACTTGGGTATCGTAACGATTATTATAATATATCAAATCGAATCTCATCTCGATCCACACAATAATTGTTCGCCTCGCAATGGAACCTGATATCTGTACACAAATTCCATCGGTTACATCACTTAAAGAGGGTTTTAATTTTTTGTTGCTAATTTCCGTTTAACTTAATTTCTATTTTATTCAATAGAGCAGTAAAGGGGATATTGGTGCCGGCCAAGGTTTCTTTATTTATGTGGTAAATATATCTCTTATCTTCCAAAAGAAATATAAGAGAAGGGAAACAGAAAGGGGCAACTATTCATATTCTAAAAAATGACAAAACATTTGGTGAATCACACTTCAAACATTAAACGACCATAACTTTTGACTGGTGCATCTTAACGACTATTATAACATATCGAATCGAAGATCACATCGATTCACACAATTTGGGTTGGCCTTGAAAGCTAACCTGATTTCTGTACCCAAATTCCATCGTTTACATAACTTATCGAGGGTTTTCGTATTTTGTCATAAATTTCCGGTTTACTTACTTTAGAATTGATTCAATAGAGTTGTAAATGAGATATTGGTTCCGATAAAGGTTTCTTTATTTATTTGGTCAATAAATCTCTATTCTTCCTAAAAATATATGGGAGTAGAAAAATAAAGGGGCTAGTGTTCATATTTTCAAAAATAACAAAACATTTGATGAATCAGACTTCCAACAACAAATGACCATTACATTTGACTGTGGTATCGTAGCGACTATTATAATATATCAAATCGAAGCTCGCCTCGATCCACATAATAATTGTTGCCACCACAATGGAACCTGGTTTCTCTGCACAAATTCCATCTTTACATTACTTAAAGAGGGTTTTAATTTTTTGTTGCTAATTTCTGTTTTACTTAATTTCGATTTTATTCAATAGAGTAGTAAAGGAGATATTGGTGTCGACTAAGGTTTTTTTATTTAAGGTGTTAATAAAACTCTTATCTTCCAAAATAAAAATAAGAGAGGAGAAACAAAAAGGGGCTACTATTCATATTCTAAAAAATGAAAATACATTTGTGAATCACACTTCAAACATTAAACGACCATAACTTTTAACTGAGGTATCGTAACGACTATTATAATATATCAAATCAAAGCTTGCCTTGATCCACACAATAATTGTTGCCTTCGCAATGGAACCTAGTTTCTCTGCACAAATTCCATCTTTACATCACTTAAAGTGGGTTTTAATATTTCGTTGCTAATTTGTGTTTTTATTTATTTCGATTTTATTCAATAGAGCAGTAAAGGAGATATTGGTGTAGACTAAGCTTTTTTTATTTATGTGGTTAATAAAACTCTTATCTTCCAAAAGAAAAATAAGAGAGGAGAAACAAAAAGGGGCTACTATTCATATTCTAAAAAATGACAATACATTTGTGAATCACACTTCAAACATTAAACGACCATGACTTTTGACTGAGGTATCGTAACGACTATTATAATATATTAAATCGAAGATCGTATCCATTAATTAAATTAGTGTTGGCATTGCAAGGTAACTTAATTTCCCTACCCAAATTCCATCGTTTACATAACTTATCGAGGGTTTTAAGATTTTGTGGTAAATTTCCGTTTTAGTTACTTTCCATTTGATTAAATAGAACTGTAAAAGAGATATCGGTTCGACAAAGGTTCCTTTATTTATGTTTTCAATAAATCTCTATTCTGCCTAAAAAAATGGGAGCAGAAAAAGAAAGGGGCTAGTGTTCATATTTTCAAAAATAACAAAACATTTCATGAATTAGACTTCCAACATCAAATGACCATAAATTTTCACTTCGGTATCGTAACGATTACTATAATATATCAAACCGAAACTCATCTCGATCCACACAATAATTGTTTGCCTCGCAATGGAACCTGATTTCTGTGCACAAATTCCATCGGTTACATCACTTAAAGAGGGTTTTAATTTTTTGTTGCTAATTTCCGTTTAACTTAATTTCGATTTTATTGAATAGAGTAGTAAAGGGGATATTGGTGCCGGCCAAGGTTTCTTTATTTATGTGGTAAATATATCTCTTATCTTCCAAAAGAAAAATAAGAGAAGGGAAACAGAAAGGGGCAACTATTCGTATTCTAAAAAATGACAAAACATTTGGTGAATCACACTTCAAACATTAAACGACCATAACTTTTGACTGGTGCATCTTAACGACTATTATAATATATCGAATCGAATATCACATCGATTCAACCAATTTGGGTTGGCCTTGCAAGCTAACCTGATTTTCGTACCCCAATTTCCATCATTTACATAACTTATCGAGGGTTTTCGTATGTTGTCATAAATTTTTGGTTTACTTACTTTCGAATTGATTCAATAGAGCTATAAAAGAGATATCGGTTCGAAAAAGGTTCCTTTATTTATGTGCTCAATAAATCTCTATTCTTCCTAAAAAATATGGGAGCAGAAAAAGAAAGGATCTAATGTTCATATTTTCAAAAATAACAAAACATTTCATGAATTAGACTTCTAACATCAAATAACGATAACTTTTGACTTGGGTATCGTAACGATTATTATAATATATCAAATCGAAGCTCATCTCGATCCACACAATAATTGTTCGCCGCGCAATGGAACCTGATATCTGTACACAAATTCCATCGGTTACATCACTTAAAGAGGGTTTTAATTTTTTGTTGCTAATTTCCGTTTAACTTAATTTCTATTTTATTCAACAGAGCAGTAAAGGGGATATTGGTGCCGGCCAAGGTTTCTTTATTTATGTGGTAAATATATCTCTTATCTTCCAAAAGAAATATAAGAGAAGGGAAATAGAAAGGGGCAACTATTCATATTCTAAAAAATGACAAAACATTTGGTGAATCACACTTCAAACATTAAACGACCATAACTTTTGACTGGTGCATCTTAACGACTATTATAACATATCGAATCGAAGATCACATCGATTCACACAATTTGGGTTGGCCTTGAAAGCTAACCTGATTTTTGTACCCAAATTCCATCGTTTACATAACTTATCGAGGGTTTTCGTATTTTGTCATAAATTTCCGGTTTACTTACTTTCGAATTGATTCAATAGAGCTGTAAATGAGATATTGGTTCCTATAAAGGTTTCTTTATTTATTTGGTCAATAAATCTCTATTCTTCCTAAAAATATATGGGAGTAGAAAAAGAAAGGGGCTAGTGTTCATATTTTCAAAAATAAAAAAACATTTGATGAATCAGACTTCCAACATCAAATGACCATTACATTTGACTGTGGTATCGTAGCGACTATTATAATATATCAAATCGAAGCTCGCCTCGATCCACATAATAATGGTTGCCACCGCAATGGATCCTGGTTTCTCTACACAAATTCCATCTTTACATTACTTAAAGAGGGTTTTAATTTTTTGTTCTAATTTCTGTTTTACTTAATTTCGATTTTATTTAATAGAGTATTAAAGGAGATATTGGTGTCGACTAAGTTTTTTTTATTTAAGTTGTTAATAAAACTCTTATCTTCCAAAATAAAAATAAGAGAGGAGAAACAAAAAGGGGCTACTATTCAATTTGTAAAAAATGACAATACATTTGTGAATCACACTTCAAACATTAAACGACCATAACTTTTAACTGAGGTATCGTAACGACTATTATAATATATCAAATCGAAGCTTGCCTCGATCCACACAATAATTGTTGCCTTCGCAATGGAACCTAGTTTCTCTGCACAAATTCCATCTTTAAAACACTTAAAGAGGGTTTTCGTATTTTGTCATAAATTTCCGGTTTACTTACTTTCGAATTGATTCAATAGAGCTGTAAATGAGATATTGGTTCCGATAAAGGTTTCTTTATTTATTTGGTCAATAAATCTCTATTCTTCCTAAAAATATATGGGAGTAGAAAACGAAAGGGGCTAGTGTTCATATTTTCAAAAATAACAAAACATTTCATTAATTAGACTTCTAACATCAAATGACCATAACTTTTGACTTGGGTATCGTAACGATTATTATAATATATCAAATCGAAGCTCATCTCGATCCACACAATAATTGTTTGCCTCGCAATGGAACCTGATATCTGTACACAAATTCCATCGGTTACATCCCTTAAAGAGGGTTTTAATTTTTTGTTGCTAATTTCCGTTTAACTAAATTTCTATTTTATTCAATAGAGCAGTAAAGGGGATATTGGTGCCGGCCAAGGTTTCTTTATTTATGTGGTAAATATATCTCTTATCTTCCAAAAGAAATATAAGAGAAGGGAAACAGAAAGGGGCAACTATTCATATTCTAAAAAATGACAAAAGATTTGGTGAATCACACTTCAAACATTAAACGACCATAACTTTTGACTGGTGCATCTTAACGACTATTATAACATATCGAATCGAAGATCACATCGATTCACACAATTTGGGTTGGCCTTGCAAGCTAACCTGATTTCTGTACCAAATTTCATCGTTTACATAACTTATCGAGGGTTTTCGTATTTTGTCATAAATTTCCGGTTTACTTACTTTCGAATTGATTCAATAGAGCTGTAAATGAGATATTGGTTCCGATAAAGGTTTCTTTATTTATTTGGTCAATAAATCTCTATTCTTCCTAAAAATATATGGGAGTAGAAAAAGAAAGGGGCTAGTGTTCATATTTTCAAAAATAACAAAACATTTGATGAATCAGACTTCCAACATCAAATGACCATTACATTTGACTGTGGTATCGTAGCGACTATTATAATATATCAAATCGAAGCTCGCCTCGATCCACATAATAATGGTTGCCACCGCAATGGATCCTGGTTTCTCTACACAAATTCCATCTTTACATTACTTAAAGAGGGTTTTAATTTATTGTTCTAATTTCTGTTTTACTTAATTTCGATTTTATTTAATAGAGTATTAAAGGAGATATTGGTGTCGACTAAGGTTTTTTTATTTAAGTTGTTAATAAAACTCTTATCTTCCAAAATAAAAATAAGAGAGGAGAAATAAAAAGGGGCTACTATTCAATTTGTAAAAAATGACAATACATTTGTGAATCACACTTCAAACATTAAACGACCATAACTTTTAACTGAGGTATCGTAACGACTATTATAATATATCAAATCGAAGCTTGCCTCGATCCACACAATAATTGTTGCCTTCGCAATGGAACCTAGTTTCTCTGCACAAATTCCATCTTTAAAACACTTAAAGAGGGTTTTCGTATTTTGTCATAAATTTCCGGTTTACTTACTTTCGAATTGATTCAATAGAGCTGTAAATGAGATTTTGGTTCCGATAAAGGTTTCTTTATTTATTTGGTCAATAAATCTCTATTCTTCCTAAAAATATATGGGAGTAGAAAACGAAAGGGGCTAGTGTTCATATTTTCAAAAATAACAAAACATTTCATTAATTAGACTTCTAACATCAAATGACCATAACTTTTGACTTAGGTATCGTAACGATTATTATAATATATCAAATCGAAGCTCATCTCGATCCACACAATAATTGTTCGCCTCACAATGGAACCTGATATCTGTACACAAATTCCATCGGTTACATCACTTTAAGATGGTTTTAATTTTTTGTTGCTAATTTCCGTTTAACTAAATTTCTATTTTATTCAATAGAGCAGTAAAGGGGATATTGGTGCCGGCCAAGGTTTCTTTATTTATGTGGTAAATATATCTCTTATCTTCCAAAAGAAATATAAGAGAAGGGAAACAGAAAGGGGCAACTATTCATATTCTAAAAAATGACAAAACATTTGGTGAATCACACTTCAAACATTAAACGACCATAACTTTTGACTGGTGCATCTTAACGACTATTATAACATATCGAATCGAAGATCACATCGATTCACACAATTTGGGTTGGCCTTGAAAGCTAACCTGATTTCTGTACCAAATTTCATCGTTTACATAACTTATCGAGGCTTTTCGTATTTTGTCATAAATTTCCGGTTTACTTACTTTCGAATTAATTCAATAGAGTTGTAAATGAGATATTGGTTCCGATAAAGGTTTCTTTATTTATTTGGTCAATAAATCTCTATTCTTCCTAAAAATATATGGGAGTAGAAAAATAAAGGGGCTAGTGTTCATATTTTCAAAAATAACAAAACATTTGATGAATCAGACTTCCAACATCAAATGACCATTACATTTGACTGTGGTATCGTAGCGACTATTATAATATATCAAATCGAAGCTCGCCTCGATCCACATAATAATGGTTGCCACCGCAATTGATCCTGGTTTCTCTACACAAATTCCATCTTTACATTACTTAAAGAGGGTTTTAATTTTTTGTTCTAATTTCTGTTTTACTTAATTTCGATTTTATTTAATAGAGTATTAAAGGAGATATTGGTGTCGACTAAGGTTTTTTTATTTAAGTTGTTAATAAAACTCTTATCTTCCAAAATAAAAATAAGAGAGGAGAAACAAAAAGGGGCTACTATTCAATTTGTAAAAAATGACAATACATTTGTGAATCACACTTCAAACATTAAACGACCATAACTTTTAACTGAGGTATCGTAACGACTATTATAATATATCAAATCGAAGCTTGCCTCGATCCACACAATAATTGTTGCCTTCGCAATGGAACCTAGTTTCTCTACACAAATTCCATCTTTAAAACACTTAAAGAGGGTTTTAATATTTCGTTGCTAATTTGTGTTTTTACTTTATTTCGATTTTATTCAATAGAGCAGTAAAGGAGATATTGGTGTAGACTAAGCTTTTTTTATTTATGTGGTTAATAAAACTCTTATCTTCCAAGAGAAAAATAAGAGAGGAGAAGCAAAAAGGGGCTACTATTCATATTCTAAAAAATGACAATACATTTGTGAATCACATTTCAAACATTAAACGACCATGACTTTTGACTGAGGTATCATAACGACTATTATAATATATCAAATCGAATATCACATCGATTCACACAATTTGGGTTGGCCTAGCAAGCTAACCTGATTTTCGTACCCCAATTTCCATCATTTACATAACTAATCGAGGGTTTTCGTATTTTGTCATAAATTTCCGGTTTACTTACTTTCGAATTGATTCAATAGAGCTGTAAATGAGATATTGGTTCCGATAAAGGTTTCTTTATTTATTTGGTCAATAAATCTCTATTCTTCCTAAAAATATATGGGAGTAGAAAACGAAAGGGGCTAGTGTTCATATTTTCAAAAATAACAAAACATTTCATGAATTAGACTTCTAACATCAAATGACCATAACTTTTGACTTGGGTATCGTAACGATTATTATAATATATCAAATCGAAGCTCATCTCGATCCACACAATAATTGTTCGCCTCGCAATGGAACCTGATATCTGTACACAAATTCCATCGGTTACATCACTTAAAGAGGGTTTTAATTTTTTGTTGCTAATTTCCGTTTAACTTAATTTCTATTTTATTCAATAGAGCAGTAAAGGGGATATTGGTGCCTGCCAAGGTTTCTTTATTTATGTGGTAAATATATCTCTTATCTTCCAAAAGAAATATAAGAGAAGGGAAACAGAACGGGGCAACTATTCATATTCTAAAAAATGACAAAACATTTGGTGAATCACACTTCAAACATTAAACGACCATAACTTTTGACTGGTGCATCTTAACGACTATTATAACATATCGAATCGAAGATCACATCGATTCACACAATTTGGGTTGGCCTTGAAAGCTAACCTGATTTCTGTACCCAAATTCCATCGTTTACATAACTTATCGAGGGTTTTCGTATTTTGTCATAAATTTCCGGTTTACTTACTTTCGAATTGATTCAATAGAGCTGTAAATGAGATATTGGTTCCGATAAAGGTTTCTTTATTTATTTGGTCAATAAATCTCTATTCTTCCTAAAAATATATGGGAGTAGAAAAAGTAAGGGGCTAGTGTTCATATTTTCAAAAATAACAAAACATTTGATGAATCAGACTTCCAACATCAAATGACCATTACATTTGACTGTGGTATCGTAGCGACTATTATAATATATCAAATCGAAGCTCGCCTCGATCCACACAATAATTGTTCGCCTCGCAATGGAACCTGATATCTGTACACAAATTCCATCGGTTACATCACTTAAAGAGGGTTTTAATTTTTTGTTGCTAATTTCCGTTTAACTTAATTTCTATTTTATTCAATAGAGCAGTAAAGAGGATATTGGTGCCGGCCAAGGTTTCTTTATTTATGTGGTAAATATATCTCTTATCTTCCAAAAGAAATATAAGAGAAGGGAAACAGAAAGGGGCTACTATTCAATTTGTAAAAAATCATACATTTGTGAATCACACTTCAAACATTAAACGACCATAACTTTTAACTGAGGTATCGTAACGACTATTATAATATATCAAATCGAAGCTTGCCTCGATCCACACAATAATTGTTGCCTTCGCAATGGAACCTAGTTTCTCTGCACAAATTCCATCTTTAAAACACTTAAAGAGAGTTTTAATATTTCGTTGCTAATTTGTGTTTTTACTTTATTTCGATTTTATTCAATAGAGCAGTAAAGGAGATATTGGTGTAGACTAAGCTTTTTTTATTTCTGTGGTTAATAAAACTCTTATCTTCCAAAAGAAAAATAAGAGAGGAGAAGCAAAAAGGGGCTACTATTCATATTCTAAAAAATGACAATACATTTGTGAATCACATTTCAAACATTAAACGACCATGACTTTTGACTGAGGTATCATAACGACTATTATAATATATCAAATCGAATATCACATCGATTCACACAATTTGGGTTGGCCTAGCAAGCTAACCTGATTTTCGTACCCCAATTTCCATCATTTACATAACTAATCGAGGGTTTTCGTATTTTGTCATAAATTTCCGGTTTACTTACTTTCGAATTGATTCAATAGAGCTGTAAATGAGATATTGGTTCCGATAAAGGTTTCTTTATTTATTTGGTCAATAAATCTCTATTCTTCCTAAAAATATATGGGAGTAGAAAACGAAAGGGGCTAGTGTTCATATTTTCAAAAATAACAAAACATTTCATGAATTAGACTTCTAACATCAAATGACCATAACTTTTGACTTGGGTATCGTAACGATTATTATAATATATCAAATCGAAGCTCATCTCGATGCACACAATAATTGTTCGCCTCGCAATGGAACCTGATATCTGTACACAAATTCCATCGGTTACATCACTTAAAGTGGGTTTTAATTTTTTGTTGCTAATTTCCGTTTAACTTAATTTCTATTTTATTCAATAGAGCAGTAAAGGGGATATTGGTGCCGGCCAAGGTTTCTTTATTTATGTGGAAAATATATCTCTTATCTTCCAAAAGAAATATAAGAGAAGGGAAACAGAAAGGGGCAACTATTCATATTCTAAAAAATGACAAAACATTTGGTGAATCACACTTCAAACATTAAACGACCATAACTTTTGACTGGTGCATCTTAACGACTATTATAACATATCGAATCGAAGATCACATCGATTCACACAATTTGGGTTGGCCTTGAAATCTAACCTGATTTCTGTACCAAATTTCATCGTTTACATAACTTATCAAGGGTTTTCGTATTTTGTCATAAATTTCCGGTTTACTTACTTTCGAATTAATTCAATAGAGTTGTAAATGAGATATTGGTTCCGATAAAGGTTTCTTTATTTATTTGGTCAATAAATCTCTATTCTTCCTAAAAATATATGGGAGTAGAAAAATAAAGGGGCTAGTGTTCATATTTTCAAAAATAACAAAACATTTGATGAATCAGACTTCCAACATCAAATGACCATTACATTTGACTGTGGTATCGTAGCGACTATTATAATATATCAAATCGAAGCTCGCCTCGATCCACATAATAATGGTTGCCACCGCAATGGATCCTGGTTTCTCTACACAAATTCCATCTTTACATTACTTAAAGAGGGTTTTAATTTTTTGTTCTAATTTCTGTTTTACTTAATTTCGATTTTATTTAATAGAGTATTAAAGGAGATATTGGTGTCGACTAAGGTTTTTTTATTTAAGTTGTTAATAAAACTCTTATCTTCCAAAATAAAAATAAGAGAGGAGAAACAAAAAGGGGCTACTATTCAATTTGTAAAAAATGACAATACATTTGTGAATCACACTTCAAACATTAAACGACCATAACTTTTAACTGAGGTATCGTAACGACTATTATAATATATCAAATCGAAGCTTGCCTCGATCCACACAATAATTTCTGCCTTCGCAATGGAACCTAGTTTCTCTGCACAAATTCCATCTTTAAAACACTTAAAGAGGGTTTTAATATTTCGTTGCTAATTTGTGTTTTTACTTTATTTCGATTTTATTCAATAGAGCAGTAAAGGAGATATTGGTGTAGACTAAGCTTTTTTTATTTATGTGGTTAATAAAACTCTTATCTTCCAAAAGAAAAATAAGAGAGGAGAAACAAAAAGGGGCTACTATTCATATTCTAAAAAATGACAATACATTTGTGAATCACACTTCAAACATTAAACGACCATGACTTTTGACTGAGGTATCATAACGACTATTATAATATATCAAATCGAAGATCGTATCGATTAATTAATTTAGTGTTGGCATTGCAAGGTAACTTAATTTTTGTACCCAAATTCCATCGTTTACATAACTAATCGAGGGTTTTAAGATTTTGTGGTAAATTTCTGTTTTAGTTACTTTCCATTTGATTAAATAGAGCTATAAAAGAGATATCGGTTCGAAAAAGGTTCCTTTATTTATGTGGTCAATAAATCTCTATTCTTCCTAAAAAATATGGGAGCAGAAAAAGAAAGGATCTAATGTTCATATTTTCAAAAATAACAAAACATTTCATGAATTAGACTTCTAACATCAAATGACCATAACTTTTGACTTGGGTATCGTAACGATTATTATAATATATCAAATCGAAGCTCATCTCGATCCACACAATAATTGTTCGCCTCGCAATGGAACCTGATTTCTGTACACAAATTCCATCGGTTACATCACTTGAAGTTGGTTTTAATTTTTTGTTGCTAATTTCCGTTTAACTTAATTTCTATTTTATTCAATAGAGCAGTAAAGGGGATATTGGTGCCGGCCAAGGTTTCTTTATTTATGTGGTAAATATATCTCTTATCTTCCAAAAGAAATATAAGAGAAGGGAAACAGAAAGGGGCAACTATTCATATTCTAAAAAATGACAAAACATTTGGTGAATCACACTTCAAACATTAAACGACCATAACTTTTGACTGGTGCATCTTAACGACTATTATAACATATCGAATCGAAGATCACATCGATTCACACAATTTGGGTTGGCCTTGAAAGCTAACCTGATTTCTGTACCAAATTTCATCGTTTACATAACTTATCAAGGGTTTTCGTATTTTGTCATAAATTTCCGGTTTACTTACTTTCGAATTGATTCAATAGAGCTGTAAATGAGATATTGGTTCCGATAAAGGTTTCTTTATTTATTTGGTCAATAAATCTCTATTCTTCCTAAAAATATATGGGAGTAGAAAAAGTAAGGGGCTAGTGTTCATATTTTCAAAAATAACAAAACATTTGATGAATCAGACTTCCAACATCAAATGACCATTACATTTGACTGTGGTATCGTAGCGACTATTATAATATATCAAATCGAAGCTCGCCTCGATCCACACAATAATTGTTCGCCTCGCAATGGAACCTGATATCTGTACACAAATTCCATCGGTTACATCACTTAAAGAGGGTTTTAATTTTTTGTTGCTAATTTCCGTTTAACTTAATTTCTATTTTATTCAATAGAGCAGTAAAGAGGATATTGGTGCCGGCCAAGGTTTCTTTATTTATGTGGTAAATATATCTCTTATCTTCCAAAAGAAATATAAGAGAAGGGAAACAGAAAGGGGCTACTATTCAATTTGTAAAAAATCATACATTTGTGAATCACACTTCAAACATTAAACGACCATAACTTTTAACTGAGGTATCGTAACGACTATTATAATATATCAAATCGAAGCTTGCCTCGATCCACACAATAATTGTTGCCTTCGCAATGGAACCTAGTTTCTCTGCACAAATTCCATCTTTAAAACACTTAAAGAGAGTTTTAATATTTCGTTGCTAATTTGTGTTTTTACTTTATTTCGATTTTATTCAATAGAGCAGTAAAGGAGATATTGGTGTAGACTAAGCTTTTTTTATTTCTGTGGTTAATAAAACTCTTATCTTCCAAAAGAAAAATAAGAGAGGAGAAGCAAAAAGGGGCTACTATTCATATTCTAAAAAATGACAATACATTTGTGAATCACATTTCAAACATTAAACGACCATGACTTTTGACTGAGATATCATAACGACTATTATAATATATCAAATCGAATATCACATCGATTCACACAATTTGGGTTGGCCTAGCAAGCTAACCTGATTTTCGTACCCCAATTTCCATCATTTACATAACTAATCGAGGGTTTTCGTATTTTGTCATAAATTTCCGGTTTACTTACTTTCGAATTGATTCAATAGAGCTGTAAATGAGATATTGGTTCCGATAAAGGTTTCTTTATTTATTTGGTCAATAAATCTCTATTCTTCCTAAAAATATATGGGAGTAGAAAACGAAAGGGGCTAGTGTTCATATTTTCAAAAATAACAAAACATTTCA
This sequence comes from Hippophae tibetana, assembly GCA_037013495.1. NCBI lineage: Eukaryota > Viridiplantae > Streptophyta > Magnoliopsida > Rosales > Elaeagnaceae > Hippophae > Hippophae tibetana. The sequence continues at coordinate 83,373,449 of CM072801.1, forward strand.
TGAATTAGACTTCTAACATCAAATGACCATAACTTTTGACTTGGGTATCGTAACGATTATTATAATATATCAAATCGAAGCTCATCTCGATCCACACAATAATTGTTCGCCTCGCAATGGAACCTGATATCTGTACACAAATTCCATCGGTTACATCACTTAAAGTGGGTTTTAATTTTTTGTTGCTAATTTCCGTTTAACTTAATTTCTATTTTATTCAATAGAGCAGTAAAGGGGATATTGGTGCCGGCCAAGGTTTCTTTATTTATGTGGAAAATATATCTCTTATCTTCCAAAAGAAATATAAGAGAAGGGAAACAGAAAGGGGCAACTATTCATATTCTAAAAAATGACAAAACATTTGGTGAATCACACTTCAAACATTAAACGACCATAACTTTTGACTGGTGCATCTTAACGACTATTATAACATATCGAATCGAAGATCACATCGATTCACACAATTTGGGTTGGCCTTGAAAGCTAACCTGATTTCTGTACCAAATTTCATCGTTTACATAACTTATCAAGGGTTTTCGTATTTTGTCATAAATTTCCGGTTTACTTACTTTCGAATTAATTCAATAGAGTTGTAAATGAGATATTGGTTCCGATAAAGGTTTCTTTATTTATTTGGTCAATAAATCTCTATTCTTCCTAAAAATATATGGGAGTAGAAAAATAAAGGGGCTAGTGTTCATATTTTCAAAAATAACAAAACATTTGATGAATCAGACTTCCAACATCAAATGACCATTACATTTGACTGTGGTATCGTAGCGACTATTATAATATATCAAATCGAAGCTCGCCTCGATCCACATAATAATGGTTGCCACCGCAATGGATCCTGGTTTCTCTACACAAATTCCATCTTTACATTACTTAAAGAGGGTTTTAATTTTTTGTTCTAATTTCTGTTTTACTTAATTTCGATTTTATTTAATAGAGTATTAAAGGAGATATTGGTGTCGACTAAGGTTTTTTTATTTAAGTTGTTAATAAAACTCTTATCTTCCAAAATAAAAATAAGAGAGGAGAAACAAAAAGGGGCTACTATTCAATTTGTAAAAAATGACAATACATTTGTGAATCACACTTCAAACATTAAACGACCATAACTTTTAACTGAGGTATCGTAACGACTATTATAATATATCAAATCGAAGCTTGCCTCGATCCACACAATAATTTTTGCCTTCGCAATGGAACCTAGTTTCTCTGCACAAATTCCATCTTTAAAACACTTAAAGAGGGTTTTAATATTTCGTTGCTAATTTGTGTTTTTACTTTATTTCGATTTTATTCAATAGAGCAGTAAAGGAGATATTGGTGTAGACTAAGCTTTTTTTATTTATGTGGTTAATAAAACTCTTATCTTCCAAAAGAAAAATAAGAGAGGAGAAACAAAAAGGGGCTACTATTCATATTCTAAAAAATGACAATACATTTGTGAATCACACTTCAAACATTAAACGACCATGACTTTTGACTGAGGTATCATAACGACTATTATAATATATCAAATCGAAGATCGTATCGATTAATTAATTTAGTGTTGGCATTGCAAGGTAACTTAATTTTTGTACCCAAATTCCATCGTTTACATAACTAATCGAGGGTTTTAAGATTTTGTGGTAAATTTCTGTTTTAGTTACTTTCCATTTGATTAAATAGAGCTATAAAAGAGATATCGGTTCGAAAAAGGTTCCTTTATTTATGTGGTCAATAAATCTCTATTCTTCCTAAAAAATATGGGAGCAGAAAAAGAAAGGATCTAATGTTCATATTTTCAAAAATAACAAAACATTTCATGAATTAGACTTCTAACATCAAATGACCATAACTTTTGACTTGGGTATCGTAACGATTATTATAATATATCAAATCGAAGCTCATCTCGATCCACACAATAATTGTTCGCCTCGCAATGGAACCTGATTTCTGTACACAAATTCCATCGGTTACATCACTTGAAGTTGGTTTTAATTTTTTGTTGCTAATTTCCGTTTAACTTAATTTCTATTTTATTCAATAGAGCAGTAAAGGGGATATTGGTGCCGGCCAAGGTTTCTTTATTTATGTGGAAAATATATCTCTTATCTTCCAAAAGAAATATAAGAGAAGGGAAACAGAAAGGGGCAACTATTCATATTCTAAAAAATGACAAAACATTTGGTGAATCACACTTCAAACATTAAACGACCATAACTTTTGACTGGTGCATCTTAACGACTATTATAACATATCGAATCGAAGATCACATCCATTCACACAATGTGGGTTGGCCTTGAAAGCTAACCTGATTTCTGTACCAAATTTCATTGTTTACATAACTTATCAAGGTTTTTCGTATTTTGTCATAAATTTCCGGTTTACTTACTTTCGAATTAATTCAATAGAGTTGTAAATGAGATATTGGTTCCGATAAAGGTTTCTTTATTTATTTGGTCAATAAATCTCTATTCTTCCTAAAAAATATGGGAGCAGAAAAAGAAAGGATCTAATGTTCATATTTTCAAAAATAACAAAACATTTCATGAATTAGACTTCTAACATCAAATGACCATAACTTTTGACTTGGGTATCGTAACGATTATTATAATATATCAAATCGAAGCTCATCTCGATCCACACAATAATTGTTCGCCTCGCAATGGAACCTGATTTCTGTACACAAATTCCATCGGTTACATCACTTAAAGTGGGTTTTAATTTTTTGTTGCTAATTTCCGTTTAACTTAATTTCTATTTTATTCAATAGAGCAGTAAAGGGGATATTGGTGCCGGCCAAGGTTTCTTTATTTATGTGGAAAATATATCTCTTATCTTCCAAAAGAAATATAAGAGAAGGGAAACAGAAAGGGGCAACTATTCATATTCTAAAAAATGACAAAACATTTGGTGAATCACACTTCAAACATTAAACGACCATAACTTTTGACTGGTGCATCTTAACGACTATTATAACATATCGAATCGAAGATCACATCGATTCACACAATTTGGGTTGGCCTTGAAAGCTAACCTGATTTCTGTACCAAATTTCATCGTTTACATAACTTATCAAGGGTTTTCGTATTTTGTCATAAATTTCCGGTTTACTTACTTTCGAATTAATTCAATAGAGTTGTAAATGAGATATTGGTTCCGATAAAGGTTTCTTTATTTATTTGGTCAATAAATCTCTATTCTTCCTAAAAATATATGGGAGTAGAAAAATAAAGGGGCTAGTGTTCATATTTTCAAAAATAACAAAACATTTGATGAATCAGACTTCCAACATCAAATGACCATTACATTTGACTGTGGTATCGTAGCGACTATTATAATATATCAAATCGAAGCTCGCCTCGATCCACATAATAATGGTTCCCACCGCAATGGATCCTGGTTTCTCTACACAAATTCCATCTTTACATTACTTAAAGAGGGTTTTAATTTTTTGTTCTAATTTCTGTTTTACTTAATTTCGATTTTATTTAATAGAGTATTAAAGGAGATATTGGTGTCGACTAAGGTTTTTTTATTTAAGTTGTTAATAAAACTCTTATCTTCCAAAATAAAAATAAGAGAGGAGAAACAAAAAGGGGCTACTATTCAATTTGTAAAAAATGACAATACATTTGTGAATCACACTTCAAACATTAAACGACCATAACTTTTAACTGAGGTATCGTAACGACTATTATAATATATCAAATCGAAGCTTGCCTCGATCCACACAATAATTTTTGCCTTCGCAATGGAACCTAGTTTCTCTGCACAAATTCCATCTTTAAAACACTTAAAGAGAGTTTTAATATTTCGTTGCTAATTTGTGTTTTTACTTTATTTCGATTTTATTCAATAGAGCAGTAAAGGAGATATTGGTGTAGACTAAGCTTTTTTTATTTATGTGGTTAATAAAACTCTTATCTTCCAAAAGAAAAATAAGAGAGGAGAAACAAAAAGGGGCTACTATTCATATTCTAAAAAATGACAATACATTTGTGAATCACACTTCAAACATTAAACGACCATGACTTTTGACTGAGGTATCATAACGACTATTATAATATATCAAATCGAAGATCGTATCGATTAATTAATTTAGTGTTGGCATTGCAAGGTAACTTAATTTTTGTACCCAAATTCCATCCTTTACATAACTAATCGAGGGTTTTAAGATTTTGTGGTAAATTTCTGTTTTAGTTACTTTCCATTTGATTAAATAGAGCTATAAAAGAGATATCGGTTCGAAAAAGGTTCCTTTATTTATGTGGTCAATAAATCTCTATTCTTCCTAAAAAATATGGGAGCAGAAAAAGAAAGGATCTAATGTTCATATTTTCAAAAATAACAAAACATTTCATGAATTAGACTTCTAACATCAAATGACCATAACTTTTGACTTGGGTATCGTAACGATTATTATAATATATCAAATCGAAGCTCATCTCGATCCACACAATAATTGTTCGCCTCGCAATGGAACCTGATATCTGTACACAAATTCCATCGGTTACATCACTTAAAGTGGGTTTTAATTTTTTGTTGCTAATTTCCGTTTAACTTAATTTCTATTTTATTCAATAGAGCAGTAAAGGGGATATTGGTGCCGGCCAAGGTTTCTTTATTTATGTGGAAAATATATCTCTTATCTTCCAAAAGAAATATAAGAGAAGGGAAACAGAAAGGGGCAACTATTCATATTCTAAAAAATGACAAAACATTTGGTGAATCACACTTCAAACATTAAACGACCATAACTTTTGACTGGTGCATCTTAACGACTATTATAACATATCGAATCGAAGATCACATCGATTCACACAATTTGGGTTGGCCTTGAAAGCTAACCTGATTTCTGTACCAAATTTCATCGTTTACATAACTTATCAAGGGTTTTCGTATTTTGTCATAAATTTCCGGTTTACTTACTTTCGAATTAATTCAATAGAGTTGTAAATGAGATATTGGTTCCGATAAAGGTTTCTTTATTTATTTGGTCAATAAATCTCTATTCTTCCTAAAAATATATGGGAGTAGAAAAATAAAGGGGCTAGTGTTCATATTTTCAAAAATAACAAAACATTTGATGAATCAGACTTCCAACATCAAATGACCATTACATTTGACTGTGGTATCGTAGCGACTATTATAATATATCAAATCGAAGCTCGCCTCGATCCACATAATAATGGTTGCCACCGCAATGGATCCTGGTTTCTCTACACAAATTCCATCTTTACATTACTTAAAGAGGGTTTTAATTTTTTGTTCTAATTTCTGTTTTACTTAATTTCGATTTTAATTAATAGAGTATTAAAGGAGATATTGGTGTCGACTAAGGTTTTTTTATTTAAGTTGTTAATAAAACTCTTATCTTCCAAAATAAAAATAAGAGAGGAGAAACAAAAAGGGGCTACTATTCAATTTGTAAAAAATGACAATACATTTGTGAATCACACTTCAAACATTAAACGACCATAACTTTTAACTGAGGTATCGTAACGACTATTATAATATATCAAATCGAAGCTTGCCTCGATCCACACAATAATTTTTGCCTTCGCAATGGAACCTAGTTTCTCTGCACAAATTCCATCTTTAAAACACTTAAAGAGGGTTTTAATATTTCGTTGCTAATTTGTGTTTTTACTTTATTTCGATTTTATTCAATAGAGCAGTAAAGGAGATATTGGTGTAGACTAAGCTTTTTTTATTTATGTGGTTAATAAAACTCTTATCTTCCAAAAGAAAAATAAGAGAGGAGAAACAAAAAGGGGCTACTATTCATATTCTAAAAAATGACAATACATTTGTGAATCACACTTCAAACATTAAACGACCATGACTTTTGACTGAGGTATCATAACGACTATTATAATATATCAAATCGAAGATCGTATCGATTAATTAATTTAGTGTTGGCATTGCAAGGTAACTTAATTTTTGTACCCAAATTCCATCGTTTACATAACTAATCGAGGGTTTTAAGATTTTGTGGTAAATTTCTGTTTTAGTTACTTTCCATTTGATTAAATAGAGCTATAAAAGAGATATCGGTTCGAAAAAGGTTCCTTTATTTATGTGGTCAATAAATCTCTATTCTTCCTAAAAAATATGGGAGCAGAAAAAGAAAGGATCTAATGTTCATATTTTCAAAAATAACAAAACATTTCATGAATTAGACTTCTAACATCAAATGACCATAACTTTTGACTTGGCTATCGTAACGATTATTATAATATATCAAATCGAAGCTCATCTCGATCCACACAATAATTGTTCGCCTCGCAATGGAACCTGATTTCTGTACACAAATTCCATCGGTTACATCACTTGAAGTTGGTTTTAATTTTTTGTTGCTAATTTCCGTTTAACTTAATTTCTATTTTATTCAATAGAGCAGTAAAGGGGATATTGGTGCCGGCCAAGGTTTCTTTATTTATGTGGAAAATATATCTCTTATCTTCCAAAAGAAATATAAGAGAAGGGAAACAGAAAGGGGCAACTATTCATATTCTAAAAAATGACAAAACATTTGGTGAATCACACTTCAAACATTAAACGACCATAACTTTTGACTGGTGCATCTTAACGACTATTATAACATATCGAATCGAAGATCACATCCATTCACACAATGTGGGTTGGCCTTGAAAGCTAACCTGATTTCTGTACCAAATTTCATTGTTTACATAACTTATCAAGGGTTTTCGTATTTTGTCATAAATTTCCGGTTTACTTACTTTCGAATTAATTCAATAGAGTTGTAAATGAGATATTGGTTCCGATAAAGGTTTCTTTATTTATTTGGTCAATAAATCTCTATTCTTCCTAAAAAATATGGGAGCAGAAAAAGAAAGGATCTAATGTTCATATTTTCAAAAATAACAAAACATTTCATGAATTAGACTTCTAACATCAAATGACCATAACTTTTGACTTGGGTATCGTAACGATTATTATAATATATCAAATCGAAGCTCATCTCGATCCACACAATAATTGTTCGCCTCGCAATGGAACCTGATTTCTGTACACAAATTCCATCGGTTACATCACTTAAAGTGGGTTTTAATTTTTTGTTGCTAATTTCCGTTTAACTTAATTTCTATTTTATTCAATAGAGCAGTAAAGGGGATATTGGTGCCGGCCAAGGTTTCTTTATTTATGTGGAAAATATATCTCTTATCTTCCAAAAGAAATATAAGAGAAGCGAAACAGAAAGGGGCAACTATTCATATTCTAAAAAATGACAAAACATTTGGTGAATCACACTTCAAACATTAAACGACCATAACTTTTGACTGGTGCATCTTAACGACTATTATAACATATCGAATCGAAGATCACATCGATTCACACAATTTGGGTTGGCCTTGAAAGCTAACCTGATTTCTGTACCAAATTTCATCGTTTACATAACTTATCAAGGGTTTTCGTATTTTGTCATAAATTTCCGGTTTACTTACTTTCGAATTAATTCAATAGAGTTGTAAATGAGATATTGGTTCCGATAAAGGTTTCTTTATTTATTTGGTCAATAAATCTCTATTCTTCCTAAAAATATATGGGAGTAGAAAAATAAAGGGGCTAGTGTTCATATTTTCAAAAATAACAAAACATTTGATGAATCAGACTTCCAACATCAAATGACCATTACATTTGACTGTGGTATCGTAGCGACTATTATAATATATCAAATCGAAGCTCGCCTCGATCCACATAATAATGGTTGCCACCGCAATGGATCCTGGTTTCTCTACACAAATTCCATCTTTACATTACTTAAAGAGGGTTTTAATTTTTTGTTCTAATTTCTGTTTTACTTAATTTCGATTTTATTTAATAGAGTATTAAAGGAGATATTGGTGTCGACTAAGGTTTTTTTATTTAAGTTGTTAATAAAACTCTTATCTTCCAAAATAAAAATAAGAGAGGAGAAACAAAAAGGGGCTACTATTCAATTTGTAAAAAATGACAATACATTTGTGAATCACACTTCAAACATTAAACGACCATAACTTTTAACTGAGGTATCGTAACGACTATTATAATATATCAAATCGAAGCTTGCCTCGATCCACACAATAATTTTTGCCTTCGCAATGGAACCTAGTTTCTCTGCACAAATTCCATCTTTAAAACACTTAAAGAGAGTTTTAATATTTCGTTGCTAATTTGTGTTTTTACTTTATTTCGATTTTATTCAATAGAGCAGTAAAGGAGATATTGGTGTAGACTAAGCTTTTTTTATTTATGTGGTTAATAAAACTCTTATCTTCCAAAAGAAAAATAAGAGAGGAGAAACAAAAAGGGGCTACTATTCATATTCTAAAAAATGACAATACATTTGTGAATCACACTTCAAACATTAAACGACCATGACTTTTGACTGAGGTATCATAACGACTATTATAATATATCAAATCGAAGATCGTATCGATTAATTAATTTAGTGTTGGCATTGCAAGGTAACTTAATTTTTGTACCCAAATTCCATCCTTTACATAACTAATCGAGGGTTTTAAGATTTTGTGGTAAATTTCTGTTTTAGTTACTTTCCATTTGATTAAATAGAGCTATAAAAGAGATATCGGTTCGAAAAAGGTTCCTTTATTTATGTGGTCAATAAATCTCTATTCTTCCTAAAAAATATGGGAGCAGAAAAAGAAAGGATCTAATGTTCATATTTTCAAAAATAACAAAACATTTCATGAATTAGACTTCTAACATCAAATGACCATAACTTTTGACTTGGGTATCGTAACGATTATTATAATATATCAAATCGAAGCTCATCTCGATCCACACAATAATTGTTCGCCTCGCAATGGAACCTGATTTCTGTACACAAATTCCATCGGTTACATCACTTAAAGTGGGTTTTAATTTTTTGTTGCTAATTTCCGTTTAACTTAATTTCTATTTTATTCAATAGAGCAGTAAAGGGGATATTGGTGCCGGCCAAGGTTTCTTTATTTATGTGGAAAATATATCTCTTATCTTCCAAAAGAAATATAAGAGAAGGGAAACAGAAAGGGGCAACTATTCATATTCTAAAAAATGACAAAACATTTGGTGAATCACACTTCAAACATTAAACGACCATAACTTTTGACTGGTGCATCTTAACGACTATTATAACATATCGAATCGAAGATCACATCGATTCACACAATTTGGGTTGGCCTTGAAAGCTAACCTGATTTCTGTACCAAATTTCATCGTTTACATAACTTATCAAGGGTTTTCGTATTTTGTCATAAATTTCCGGTTTACTTACTTTCGAATTAATTCAATAGAGTTGTAAATGAGATATTGGTTCAGATAAAGGTTTCTTTATTTATTTGGTCAATAAATCTCTATTCTTCCTAAAAATATATGGGAGTAGAAAAATAAAGGGGCTAGTGTTCATATTTTCAAAAATAACAAAACATTTGATGAATCAGACTTCCAACATCAAATGACCATTACATTTGACTGTGGTATCGTAGCGACTATTATAATATATCAAATCGAAGCTCGCCTCGATCCACATAATAATGGTTGCCACCGCAATGGATCCTGGTTTCTCTACACAAATTCCATCTTTACATTACTTAAAGAGGGTTTTAATTTTTTGTTCTAATTTCTGTTTTACTTAATTTCGATTTTATTTAATAGAGTATTAAAGGAGATATTGGTGTCGACTAAGGTTTTTTTATTTAAGTTGTTAATAAAACTCTTATCTTCCAAAATAAAAATAAGAGAGGAGAAACAAAAAGGGGCTACTATTCAATTTGTAAAAAATGACAATACATTTGTGAATCACACTTCAAACATTAAACGACCATAACTTTTAACTGAGGTATCGTAACGACTATTATAATATATCAAATCGAAGCTTGCCTCGATCCACACAATAATTTTTGCCTTCGCAATGGAACCTAGTTTCTCTGCACAAATTCCATCTTTAAAACACTTAAAGAGAGTTTTAATATTTCGTTGCTAATTTGTGTTTTTACTTTATTTCGATTTTATTCAATAGAGCAGTAAAGGAGATATTGGTGTAGACTAAGCTTTTTTTATTTATGTGGTTAATAAAACTCTTATCTTCCAAAAGAAAAATAAGAGAGGAGAAACAAAAAGGGGCTACTATTCATATTCTAAAAAATGACAATACATTTGTGAATCACACTTCAAACATTAAACGACCATGACTTTTGACTGAGGTATCATAACGACTATTATAATATATCAAATCGAAGATCGTATCGATTAATTAATTTAGTGTTGGCATTGCAAGGTAACTTAATTTTTGTACCCAAATTCCATCGTTTACATAACTAATCGAGGGTTTTAAGATTTTGTGGTAAATTTCTGTTTTAGTTACTTTCCATTTGATTAAATAGAGCTATAAAAGAGATATCGGTTCGAAAAAGGTTCCTTTATTTATGTGGTCAATAAATCTCTATTCTTCCTAAAAAATATGGGAGCAGAAAAAGAAAGGATCTAATGTTCATATTTTCAAAAATAACAAAACATTTCATGAATTAGACTTCTAACATCAAATGACCATAACTTTTGACTTGGGTATAGTAACGATTATTATAATATATCAAATCGAAGCTCATCTCGATCCACACAATAATTGTTCGCCTCGCAATGGAACCTGATTTCTGTACACAAATTCCATCGGTTACATCACTTAAAGTGGGTTTTAATTTTTTGTTGCTAATTTCCGTTTAACTTAATTTCTATTTTATTCAATAGAGCAGTAAAGGGGATATTGGTGCCGGCCAAGGTTTCTTTATTTATGTGGAAAATATATCTCTTATCTTCCAAAAGAAATATAAGAGAAGGGAAACAGAAAGGGGCAACTATTCATATTCTAAAAAATGACAAAACATTTGGTGAATCACACTTCAAACATTAAACGACCATAACTTTTGACTGGTGCATCTTAACGACTATTATAACATATCGAATCGAAGATCACATCGATTCACACAATTTGGGTTGGCCTTGAAAGCTAACCTGATTTCTGTACCAAATTTCATCGTTTACATAACTTATCAAGGGTTTTCGTATTTTGTCATAAATTTCCGGTTTACTTACTTTCGAATTAATTCAATAGAGTTGTAAATGAGATATTGGTTCCGATAAAGGTTTCTTTATTTATTTGGTCAATAAATCTCTATTCTTCCTAAAAATATATGGGAGTAGAAAAATAAAGGGGCTAGTGTTCATATTTTCAAAAATAACAAAACATTTGATGAATCAGACTTCCAACATCAAATGACCATTACATTTGACTGTGGTATCGTAGCGACTATTATAATATATCAAATCGAAGCTCGCCTCGATCCACATAATAATGGTTGCCACCGCAATGGATCCTGGTTTCTCTACACAAATTCCATCTTTACATTACTTAAAGAGGGTTTTAATTTTTTGTTCTAATTTCTGTTTTACTTAATTTCGATTTTATTTAATAGAGTATTAAAGGAGATATTGGTGTCGACTAAGGTTTTTTTATTTAAGTTGTTAATAAAACTCTTATCTTCCAAAATAAAAATAAGAGAGGAGAAACAAAAAGGGGCTACTATTCAATTTGTAAAAAATGACAATACATTTGTGAATCACACTTCAAACATTAAACGACCATAACTTTTAACTGAGGTATCGTAACGACTATTATAATATATCAAATCGAAGCTTGCCTCGATCCACACAATAATTTTTGCCTTCGCAATGGAACCTAGTTTCTCTGCACAAATTCCATCTTTAAAACACTTAAAGAGAGTTTTAATATTTCGTTGCTAATTTGTGTTTTTACTTTATTTCGATTTTATTCAATAGAGCAGTAAAGGAGATATTGGTGTAGACTAAGCTTTTTTTATTTATGTGGTTAATAAAACTCTTATCTTCCAAAAGAAAAATAAGAGAGGAGAAACAAAAAGGGGCTACTATTCATATTCTAAAAAATGACAATACATTTGTGAATCACACTTCAAACATTAAACGACCATGACTTTTGACTGAGGTATCATAACGACTATTATAATATATCAAATCGAAGATCGTATCGATTAATTAATTTAGTGTTGGCATTGCAAGGTAACTTAATTTTTGTACCCAAATTCCATCGTTTACATAACTAATCGAGGGTTTTAAGATTTTGTGGTAAATTTCTGTTTTAGTTACTTTCCATTTGATTAAATAGAGCTATAAAAGAGATATCGGTTCGAAAAAGGTTCCTTTATTTATGTGGTCAATAAATCTCTATTCTTCCTAAAAAATATGGGAGCAGAAAAAGAAAGGATCTAATGTTCATATTTTCAAAAATAACAAAACATTTCATGAATTAGACTTCTAACATCAAATGACCATAACTTTTGACTTGGGTATCGTAACGATTATTATAATATATCAAATCGAAGCTCATCTCGATCCACACAATAATTGTTCGCCTCGCAATGGAACCTGATTTCTGTACACAAATTCCATCGGTTACATCACTTAAAGAGGGTTTTAATTTTTTGTTGCTAATTTCCGTTTAACTTAATTTCTATTTTATTCAATAGAGCAGTAAAGGGGATATTGGTGCCGGCCAAGGTTTCTTTATTTATGTGGTAAATATATCTCTTATCTTCCAAAAGAAATATAAGAGAAGGGAAACAGAAAGGGGCAACTATTCATATTCTAAAAAATGACAAAACATTTGGTGAATCACACTTCAAACATTAAACGACCATAACTTTTGACTGGTGCATCTTAACGACTATTATAATATATCGAATCGAAGATCAAATCGATTCACACAATTAGGGTTGGCCTTGCAAGCTAACCTGATTTCTGTACCCAAATTTCATCGTTTACATAACTTATCGAGGGTTTTCGTATTTTGTCATAAATTTCCGGTTTACTTACTTTCGAATTGATTCAATAGAGCTGTAAATGAGATATTGGTTCCGATAAAGGTTTCTTTATTTATTTGGTCAAAAAATCTCTATTCTTCCTAAAAAAATATGGGAGGAGAAAAAGAAAGGGGCTAGTGTTCACATTTTAAAAAATAACAAAACATTTCATTAATTAGACTTCCAACATCAAATGACCATAAAATTTGCTAGGGTATGGTAACGACTATTATAATATATCAAATCGAAGCTCTTCTCGATCCACACAATAATTGTTGGCCTCGCTATGGAACCTGATTTCTGTACACAAATTCCATCGGTTATGTCACTTAAAGAGGGTTTTAATTTTTTGTTGCTAATTTCCATTTAACTTAATTTCGATTTTATTCAATAGAGCAGTAAAGGAGATATTCGTGACGGCCAAGGTTTGTTTATTTATGTGTAAATATATCTCTTATCTTCCAAAAGAAAAATAAGAGAAGGGAAACAGAAAGGGGCAACTATTCATATTCTAAAAAATGACAAAACATTTGGTGAATCACACTTCAAACATTAAACGACCATAAATTTTGACTGGTGCATCTTAACGACTATTATAATATATCGAATCAAAGATCGAATCGATTCACACAATTAGGGTTGGCCTTGCAAGCTAACCTGATTTCTGTACCCAAATTTCATCGTTTACATAACTTATCGAGGGTTTTCGTATTTTGTCATAAATTTCCGGTTTACTTACTTTCGAATTGATTCAATAGAGCTGTAAATGAGATATTGGTTCCGATAAAGGTTTCTTTATTTATTTGGTCAATAAATCTCAATTCTTTCTAAAAATATATGGGAGTAGAAAAGGAAAGGGGCTAGTGTTCATATTTTCAAAAATAACAAAACATTTGATGAATCAGACTTCCAACATCAAATGACCATTACATTTGACTGTGGTATCGTAGCGACTATTATAATATATCAAATCGAAGCTCGCCTCGATCCACATAATAATGGTTGCCACCGCAATGGATCCTGGTTTCTCTACACAAATTCCATCTTTACATTACTTAAAGAGGGTTTTAATTTTTTGTTGCTAATTTCTGTTTTACTTAATTTCGATTTTATTTAATAGAGTATTAAAGGAGATATCGGTGTCGACTAAGGTTTTTTTATTTAAGTTGTTAATAAAACTCTTATCTTCCAAAATAAAAATAAGAGAGGAGAAACAAAAATGGGCTACTATTCATATTCTAAAAAATGACAATACATTTGTGAATCACACTTCAAACATTAAACGACCATGACTTTTGACTGAGGTATCGTAACGACTATTATAATATATTAAATCGAAGATCGTATCCATTAATTAAATTAGTGTTGGCATTGCAAGGAAACTTAATTTCCCTACCCAAATTCTATCGTTTACATAACTAATCTAGGGTTTTAAGATTTTGTGGTAAATTTCAGTTTTAGTTACTTTCCATTTGATTAAATAGAGCTGTAAAAGAGATATCGGTTCGACAAAGGTTCCTTTATTTATGTGGTCAATAAATCTCTATTCTTCCTAAAAAAAATGGGAGCAGAAAAAGAAAGGGGCTAGTGTTCATATTTTCAAAAATAACAAAACATTTCATGAATTAGAATTCCAACATCAAATGACCATAAATTTTCACTTCGGTATCGTAACGATTACTATAATATATCAAACCGAAGCTCATCTCGATCCACACAATAATTGTTTGCCTCGCAATGGAAGCTGATTTCTGTGCACAAATTCCATCGGTTACATCACTTAAAGATGGTTTTAATTTTTTGTTGCTAATTTCCGTTTAACTTAATTTCGATTTTATTCAATAGAGTAGTAAAGGAGATATTGGTGCCGGCCAAGGTTTCTTTATTTATGTGGTAAATATATCTCTTATCTTCCAAAAGAAAAATAAGAGAAGGGAAACAGAAAGGGGCAACTATTCATATTCTAATAAATGACAAAACATTTGGTGAATCACACTTCAAACATTAAACGAACATAACTTTTGACTGGTGCATCTTAACGACTATTATAATATATCGAATCGAATATCACATCGATTCAACCAATTTGGGTTGGCCTTGCAAGCTAACCTGATTTTCGTACCCCAATTTCCATCGTTTACATACCTTATCGAGGGTTTTCGTATTTTGTCATAAATTTTTGGTTTACTTACTTTCGAATTGATTCAATAGAGCTGTAAATGAGATATTGGTTTCGATAAAGGTTTCTTTATTTATTTGGTCAAAAAATCTCTATTCTTCCTAAAAAAATATGGGAGGAGAAAAAGAAAGGGGCTAGTGTTCACATTTGAAAAAATAACAAAACATTTCATTAATTAGACTTCCAACATCAAATGACCATAAAATTTGCTGGGGTATGGTAACGACTATTATAATATATCAAATCGAAGCTCTTCTCGATCCACACAATAATTGTTGGCCTCACTATGGAACCTGATTTCTGTACACAAATTCCATCGGTTACGTCACTTAAAGAGGGTTTTAATTTTTTGTTGCTAATTTCCATTTAACTTAATTTCGATTTTATTCAATAGAGCAGTAAAGGAGATATTGGTGCCGGCCAAGGTTTGTTTATTTATGTGTAAATATATCTCTTATCTTCCAAAAGAAAAAAAAGAGAAGGGAAACAGAAAGGGGCAACTATACATATTCTAAAAAATGACAAAACATTTGGTGAATCACACTTCAAACATTAAACGACCATAAATTTTGACTGGTGCATCTTAACGACTATTATAATATATCGAATCAAAGATCAAATCGATTCACACAATTAGGGTTGGCCTTGCAAGCTAACCTGATTTCTGTACCCAAATTTCATCATTTACATAACTTATCGAGGGTTTTCGTATTTTGTCATAAATTTCGGTTTACTTACTTTCGAATTGATTCAATAGAGCTGTAAATGAGATATTGGTTCCGATAAAGGTTTCTTTATTTATTTGGTCAATAAATCTCTATTCTTCCTAAAAATATATGGGAGTAGAAAAGGAAAGGGGCTAGTGTTCATATTTTCAAAAATAACAAAACATTTGATGAATCAGACTTCCAACATCAAATGACCATTACATTTGACTGTGGTATCGTAGCGACTATTATAATATATCAAATCGAAGCTCGCCTCGATCCACATAATAATGGTTGCCACCGTAATGGATCCTGGTTTCTCTACACAAATTCCATCTTTACATTACTTAAAGAGGGTTTTAATTTTTTGTTGCTAATTTCTGTTTTACTTAATTTCGATTTTATTTAATAGAGTATTAAAGGAGATATTGGTGTCGACTAAGGTTTTTTTATTTAAGTTGTTAATAAAACTCTTATCTTCCAAAATAAAAATAAGAGAGGAGAAACAAAAAGGGGCTACTATTCAATTTGTAAAAAATGACAATACATTTGTGAATCACACTTCAAACATTAAACGACCATAACTTTTAACTGAGGTATCGTAACGACTATTATAATATATCAAATCGAAGCTTGCCTCGATCCACACAATAATTGTTGCCTTCGCAATGGAACCTAGTTTCTCTGCACAAATTCCATCTTTAAAACACTTAAAGAGGGTTTTAATATTTCGTTGCTAATTTGTGTTTTTACTTTATTTCGATTTTATTCAATAGAGTAGTAAAGGAGATATTGGTGTAGACTAAGCTTTTTTTATTTATGTGGTTAATAAAACTCTTATCTTTCAAAAGAAAAATAAGAGAGGAGAAACAAAAAGGGGCTACTATTCATATTCTAAAAAATGACAATACATTTGTGAATCACACTTCAAACATTAAACGACCATGACTTTTGACTGAGGTATCATAACGACTATTATAATTTATCAAATCGAAGATCGTATCGATTAATTAATTTAGTGTTGGCATTGCAAGGTAACTTAATTTTTGTACCCAAATTCCATCGTTTACATAACTAATCGAGGGTTTTAAGATTTTGTGGTAAATTTCTGTTTTAGTTACTTTCCATTTGATTAAATAGAGCTATAAAAGAGATATCGGTTCGAAAAAGGTTCCTTTATTTATGTGGTCAATAAATCTCTATTCTTCCTAAAAAATATGGGAGCAGAAAAAGAAAGGATCTAATGTTCATATTTTCAAAAATAACAAAACATTTCATGAATTAGACTTCTAACATCAAATGACCATAACTTTTGACTTGGGTATCGTAACGATTATTATAATATATCAAATCGAAGCTCATCTCGATCCACAAAATAATTGTTCGCCTCGCAATGGAACCTGATTTCTGTACACAAATTCCATCGGTTACATCACTTAAAGAGGGTTTTAATTTTTTGTTGCTAATTTGTGTTTTTACTTTATTTCGATTTTATTCAATAGAGCAGTAAAGGAGATATTGGTGTAGACTAAGCTTTTTTTATTTATGTGGTTAATAAACCTCTTATCTTCCAAAAGAAAAATAAGAGAGGAGAAACAAAAAGGGGCTACTATTCATATTCTAAACAATGAAAATACATTTGCTGAATCACACTTCAAACATTAGACGACCATAACTTTTGACTCAGGTATCGTAACGACTATTATAATATATCAAATCGAAGATCGTATCGATTAACACAAATAGTGTTGGCATTGAATGTAACTTAATTTCTGTACCCAAATTCCATTGTTTACATAACTAATCGTGGGTATTAAGATTTTGTAATAAATTTCCGTTTTAGTTACTTTCCATTTCATTAAATAGAGCTGTAAAAGAGATATCGGTTCGAAAAAGGTTCCTTTATTTATGTGGTCAATAAATCTCTATTCTTCCTAAAAAATATGGGAGTAGAAAAAGAAAGGATCTAATGTTCATATTTTCAAAAATAACAAAACATTTCATGAATTAGACTTCTAACATCAAATGACCATAACTTTTGACTTGGGTATCGTAACGATTATTATAATATATCAAATCGAAGCTCATCTCGATCCACACAATAATTGTTCGCCTCGCAATGGAACCTGATTTCTGTACACATATTTCCATCGGTTACGTCACTTAAAGAGGGTTTTAATTTTTTGTTGCTAATTTCCGTTTAACTTATTTTCGATTTTATTCAATAGAGCAGTAAAGGAGATATTGGTGCCGGGCAAGGTTTCTTTATTTATGTGGTAAATATATCTCTTATCTTCCAAAAGAAAAATAAGAGAAGGGAAACAGAAAGGGGCAACTATTCATATTCTAAAAAATGACAAAACATTTGGTGAATCACACTTCAAACATTAAACGACCATAACTATTGACTGGTGCATCTTAACGACTATTATAATATATCGAATCGAAGATCGAATCGATTCACACAATTAGGGTTGGCCTTGCAAGCTAACCTAATTTCTGTACCCAAATTCCATCGTTTACCTAACTTATCGAGGGTTTTCGTATTTTGTCATAAATTTACGGGTTACTTACTTTTGAATTGATTCAATAGAGCTGTAAATTAGATATTGGTTCCGATAAACGTTTCTTTATTTATTTGGTCAATAAATCTCTATTCTTCCTAAAAATATATGGGAGCAGAAAAAGAAAGGGGCTAGTGTTCGTATTTTCATAAATAACAAAACATTTGATGAATAAGACTTCCAACATCAAATGACCATTACATTTGACTGTGGTATCGTACCAACTATTATAATATATCAAATGGAAGCTCGCCTCGATCCACACAACAATTGTTGCCCTCGCAATGGAACCTGGTTTCTCTACACAAATTCCATCTTTACATCACTTAAAGAGGGTTTTAATTTTTGGTTGCTAATTTCTGTTTTACTTTATTTCGATTTTATTCAATAGAGCAGTAAAGGAGATATTGGTGTAGACTAAGCTTTTTTTATTTATGTGGTTAATAAAACTCTTATCTTCCAAAAGAAAAATAAGAGAGGAGAAACAAAAAGGGGCTACTATTCATATTCTAAAAAATGACAATACATTTGTGAATCACACTTCAAACATTAAACGACCATGACTTTTGACTGAGGTATCATAACGACTATTATAATATATCAAATCGAAGATCGTATCGATTAATTAATTTAGTGTTGGCATTGCAAGGTAACTTAATTTTTGTACCCAAATTCCATCGTTTACATAACTAATCGAGGGTTTTAAGATTTTGTGGTAAATTTCTGTTTTAGTTACTTTCCATTTGATTAAATAGAGCTATAAAAGAGATATCGGTTCGAAAAAGGTTCCTTTATTTATGTGGTCAATAAATCTCTATTCTTCCTAAAAAATATGGGAGCAGAAAAAGAAAGGATCTAATGTTCATATTTTCAAAAATAACAAAACATTTCATGAATTAGACTTCTAACATCAAATGACCATAACTTTTGACTTGGGTATCGTAACGATTATTATAATATATCAAATCGAAGCTCATCTCGATCCACACAATAATTGTTCGCCTCGCAATGGAACCTGATTTCTGTACACAAATTCCATCGGTTACATCACTTAAAGAGGGTTTTAATTTTTTGTTGCTAATTTGTGTTTTTACTTTATTTCGATTTTATTCAATAGAGCAGTAAAGGAGATATTGGTGTAGACTAAGCTTTTTTTATTTATGTGGTTAATAAAACTCTTATCTTCCAAAAGAAAAATAAGAGAGGAGAAACAAAAAGGGGCTACTATTCATATTCTAAACAATGAAAATACATTTGCTGAATCACACTTCAAACATTAGACGACCATAACTTTTGACTCAGGTATCGTAACGACTATTATAATATATCAAATCGAAGATCGTATCGATTAACACAAATAGTGTTGGCATTGAATGTAACTTAATTTCTGTACCCAAATTCCATCGTTTACATAACTAATCGTGGGTATTAAGATTTTGTAATAAATTTCCGTTTTAGTTACTTTCCATTTCATTAAATAGAGCTGTAAAAGAGATATCGGTTCGAAAAAGGTTCCTTTATTTATATGGTCAATAAATCTCTATTCTTCCTAAAAAATATGGGAGTAGAAAAAGAAAGGATCTAATGTTCATATTTTCAAAAATTACAAAACATTTCATGAATTAGACTTCTAACATCAAATGACCATAACTTTTGACTTGGGTATCGTAACGATTATTATAATATATCAAATCGAAGCTCATCTCGATCCACACAATAATTGTTCGCCTCGCAATGGAACCTGATTTCTGTACACAAATTTCCATCGGTTACGTCACTTAAAGAGGGTTTTAATTTTTTGTTGCTAATTTCCGTTTAACTTATTTTCGATTTTATTCAATAGAGCAGTAAAGGAGATATTGGTGCCGGGCAAGGTTTCTTTATTTATGTGGTAAATATATCTCTTATCTTCCAAAAGAAAAATAAGAGAAGGGAAACAGAAAGGGGCAACTATTCATATTCTAAAAAATGACAAAACATTTGGTGAATCACACTTCAAACATTAAACGACCATAACTATTGACTGGTGCATCTTAACGACTATTATAATATATCGAATCGAAGATCGAATCGATTCACACAAATGTTTGCCCCAAATACTTTGGTTTTAATATTTATAAAACTCTCGCAAGTGCACGAATCATTTCGAAGAAAATGATAAGTATACTCCCAAGGTCGATCTAAGGAAGGAATGTATGTGGTTTTTAATTTATTATTCAAACTTTTAAAAACGAAATTAAATCCTAAACATCCTGTCACGATAGTTTGGTTTTTGTGTTCCTAATCTAATAACATAAAATAAACATATATACAGATTAATTAAATATAATCTAATAACATAAAAATAAACACAGATACAAATTCAATAAATAATTATCTAAAAATAAACATATATACGGATTCAATAAATATTCATGCAAATTTTTATCATTTATATTAGCGGAGTATTTATGGATATAATAACTAAATTAATTATGCTTGCTCATATTAACTAGGTTATTAAAGATATAAATTGATATTTTATTGATTCTCTCTTTTTTATATAAATACCACCTTTGGTGGGGTTAGATATTCTTTGTTAACTAAACAAATCAATTAACACCTATGGGTGGGGTTGATAACTAATATGCTTAATTAAATTAATTCCTTTTTCTAAGAGATTGAAAATGAACCATTTAAATGCCACCTTTGGTGGGGTTAGACAATTTAAACATTATTCAAGGTGTCCAAATTAAACTTAAGAATTTAATTATCCAAGTACTAACTTTCAAGTTTTAAAACCACTATTGAAAACATGTTGTCAATACATTTTCACATAATAATTCTTATAAAAACTTTTGAAATAGAGTTTCACTCTAACTACCGGGCGATTGTACCAACAAATAAAAGAGCACTACTCTAAATTAGACCGGATAACTAAACCTTAAAATCTAATTTTCGGGTTTAAGTTTGTAATGAAAAATAATATATTTCTCTCTAACATTCTTAATATAAAATCTTGAATAAAAACAAAGTCAATTCATTTTAAAGATTTTTGCCTATTTAATATTTCGCAAGCATAACAACGTCGTTATTACATCATTTTTACTAAACAGCTAGCATAGTTAAATTTAACCACAGACAAGTTGAATATAACATGTAAGAATAAAGCATAAAAATAACTGTAAAGAAAATAAAATCCTTACAGAACTTTGACGCTATTCCCGTAGCTAGAAAACCTCCGAGCGGAATTTGCACTTCCATATAT
The DNA here is from genome assembly GCA_037013495.1 of Hippophae tibetana. Taxonomy (NCBI): domain Eukaryota; kingdom Viridiplantae; phylum Streptophyta; class Magnoliopsida; order Rosales; family Elaeagnaceae; genus Hippophae; species Hippophae tibetana. Next base: position 83,395,039 of record CM072801.1, read on the forward strand.
TGAATCAAAAATCTAAATTATTACAAAAACATTACAAGTTCCTCTCAAGAAGAGAAGAACTCTAAACCTAAGAGAATTGAACTAAAAAACTAAGAGAAAAACTAAGAAAAGCTTAGAAACTTAGAAAGAAACTAAGAGAAACTAAAAACTAAGAAATGAGAGAAAGAAAGAAGAGAGAAGTGAGTTTTGAAGGTGTGTTTTGAAGTGAAGGGAAGGGGGGTATTTATAGGTGAGGATGGAGAGAAAAAATGAGTAAAAAAATGTTAAAAAAAATATTAAAAAATGTAAAAACGCGTATTGGAATTGCTGATGTCATCAATGATGTCAGCATGACGTCACAGGGGCGGCTGCACGTGAAAAATGGGGCGAAAACACGTTGGGCGCGCGGAGGGGGGCTGCTGGGGCGCTGCGCGCAGCTTGGCATGCCAGCGCGCGAGGGCGCGCGCGGAATGGGGCGATGGGGCGCGCGCGGCTGGGCGCTGGGCTGCGCGCACGGCTGGGCTGCGGCGCGCAATTTCCGTCTTTTTGACATTTTTGACCTTTTCGACCCATTTCGTCCGATTTTTCCATGTTTGTTGACCTTTTCTCACTTATTTGTTGATATATTTGTGATGTATTGCTTCAAATATTCCTCTTTGAGTCTTTACATTGCGTTTTTAAGCCAAAATACCTGAAAAACAATAAAAATACCCGTGATTCCGAAAAAGACAAATTTATATAAATATATGATAAAACATATAAATATATGTATTTTTAATCAATTAAGGTACATAAAATCATGGTTATTTTAGTGCTTTTTGAGCACTCATCACAACCCCCAACCAGCTTCTTGCTAGTCTCTTAGCAAGAGAAGCGATAAAAGCTAAAAATTAAACTATCCTAAATCACTTTCGTGGATTGAAACGGTTGCATTTAGCCTATGCAACAAGCCGTTAAACCCCTAGGTTGCCCTAGTGGACGAGTTTGAGTCTCGTGAGGGTTTTCAGTAATGATACCCACAAACATTGAACTAAATGTAAAGATAAAAACAATCAAATCAAAAATTAAAATTACAACACAATCAAAAATTAATTTAAAAAGAAAACAACATATCACAAAAATATCTCATACTTTTTAATCTCTTTTAAGATCATAATTGAAATCTCAAGCATAAGTTATTTTAATCTCTTTAAACAATCATGATTTTATTACAATAATTAGTCGAAAATCATTTTCATATTTCATTTCAAAAATGTATCAATTTAATTTTTACCCAATTTCAGTGTCATGAATCAGTATTCGCTTCGACTCTATTCCTCACAAGTCAATACTCTCAAAGCACTGAATCCTATGGGTTCAAACACTCATACTAATTTATATGCGAAAGAGTTGATGTATAGAAATGAACTAATATGTTCGCATATGTATAAAGAATAAAGGCTCAAAGTGTTATTTTAACATTGATCTCATGAAAGGAATCGAATGTATAAATTATAAAGATATCATATACAAAAATTATTTTCATGCATAAATCAAACTCATTAAGAAAGAATTTCAAGATATATGCTTTTACAAATGAAGAAATTGCAATGACTTTTTAGGGAATTACTTCCTATATCTTTCTTTTGTAATTAGCCTTTACTCACAACTTTGTAGGCAATGTGGGTCATAGTATGTAGATGATACTATTTTTTTATCTCTCTATTTTTTTTTTCTGTAGATATTTTTCAATATATGTATTTTTTTAGAGAGTCAACCCATGTACAGATTGTACATTTTTTTGGATTTTGGTGAGTGGTTAATTTTGTGTCTTTTCTCTTTGATCTTGGTTTAGGTAACCCCAGATATGTCTTTTTGTTTTTGTAGCAGTCATGCATGAATGAGATATAAGCATACACTATCAATTTCTACTCAAATCGTTTAATCTAAACAAAAAATAATAATCAAAAATATATGATACTCTATTCAGATGAAAAAAATTCACACATTCAATGCTAATACCTATAGAGATCATCTAAACTTTTTGAATAAATAAGAAATGTGTTTGGAGTAGAAAAAATATATATTTCACTCTGAATAAAAGAAATTAGGCTCAAATTATATCTCACAAGGGTAGTCTCCACTAAAAAAAATTCATAAACACCGATTTTGGGTTTAATATAATTTCCACATTTTATCAAGAAATACTAGTTATGACAAAAACTAACTAATTATCAAAAATAATTACAAAATATTTCATGATATGTTTTCAAAAATTAATCTAACAGTACCAAAGACTTAACTATTTACTTAAATTTGATTTAAAGAAATGATACATTTTTGTGATAATTTTTTTTTATATATATATATATATATTTTTATTAAGCCTGGTAACTTTTCACCACCCCCAACCTAGAACTTACATTGTCCTCAATGTAACAACTGCAAATTAAAGATAAAGAGAAAAGAGGAGAAAGATTACCTATTTCTTGAGAATGTGTAAGTAGTAATGAAGAAATGCAGGTGCATCCATCATATTCATCATTAAAGTGTATACAGACAGATCGCTGTGAACTTCTAACATCTCAACAAATATTTTAGTTTTAACAATTTTAAAAATTATTCACATACAAGTAAACTAAAATAAACAATAAAATTAAGTAAATAAAACAAATAACAAAAAATTACTTAACATGATGGGTTGCCTCCCATCCAGCGCTTAGTTTAACGTCTTAGCAAGACGTATCTTTTTGGTGCTAAGGGTTACTCAGCCAAATGCAATCCATTTCAGCAATGTTGTTTGGTTCTTCCACATAAGGCTTGACACTATGGCCATTAACTTTGAACGTTTTTTGTGTCTTGGAGTCCAATAGTTCTACCACTCCATGTTCAGATACCTGAACTATTTTGAATGGTCCATCCCATCTTGATCTCAGCTTTCCTGGAAACAATCTCAAACGAGAGTTAAATAAAAGAACTTTCATTCCAGGGTGAAAAGTTTTAGGAACTAGCCTCTTGTCATGATAGCGCTTAGTACGCTCCTTGTATAATTTGGCATTCTCATAGGCTTCATTCCTAATTTCTTCCAACTCATGAAGCTGGAGTACTCGTTTTTCACCTGCTTTATCTAAATCCATGTTTAGCTCTTTAATTGCCCAATAAGCCTTGTGTTCAAGTTCAACTGGAAGGTGGCACGCTTTCCCAAAGATTAACCGGTAAGGGCTCATCCCAATAGGTGTTTTGTAAGCGGTGCGGTATGCCCATAAGGCATCATTTAACTTAAATGCCCAATCCTTCCTTGAAGGACGCACAGTGCGTTCCAGTATTCCCTTAATTTGCCTATTACTTACTTCCACTAAACCGGAAGTTTGAGGATGATATGGAGTAGCTACCTTATGTGTGATGTTGTACTTGTTTAGTACTCCATCAAAGAGTTTGTTACAAAAATGGCTACCTCCATCACTTATTATAGCTCTAGGCGTTCCGAACCTACTGAATATGAAATCTTTCAAGAATTTCACAACAACATTAGCATCATTGGTTTTGGTGGGTATAGCTTCTACCCACTTGGACACATAATCCACAGCAACCAAAATGTATTGAAAACCATTAGATGGGGGAAAAGGACCCATAAAGTCAATCCCCCATACGTCAAAGAGTTCAACAACTAAATTAGATGTCAAAGGCATTTCATCTCTTTTGCTTATGTTTCCTGTTCTTTGACATCTATCACATTGTGCACAAAACATATGAGCATCTTTAAAAAGAGTGGGCCAAAAGAATCCAGACTGTAATATCTTACGGGCTGTCTTTTCTCCTCCAAAATGACCCCCACAATGAAGTTCATGACAAAAAGTCAGAATGCTCTTATGTTCTTCTTCAGGTACACATCTCCGGATGACTTGATCTTGACCAATCTTGTATAAATAAGGGTCATCCCAGAAATAGTCCTTAATAGTTTTAAAAAACCTTTTCTTCTCCTGATATGAAGTGTTAGGTCGCAAAACACCAGTGGCAAGATAGTTTACAATATCAGCGTACCATGGGTTCGGACCTATGAAAAATAACTGTTCATCAGGAAAGGTTTCAACTATATCGTCATTACTCTCATCTTTAAGAGAATTAAAGTCAGAAATCAACCTAGACAAATGGTCAGCTACTAAGTTTTCACTGCCTTTCTTATCCTTGATTTCTAGGTCAAATTCTTGTAAGAGTAAGACCCACCTGATTAATCTTGGCTTGGCATTTGGTTTACTTAATAGGTATCTTAAAGCAGCATGATCAGAATGCACAATCACTTTAGATCCTACTAAATAAGACCGAAATTTGTCTAAAGAGAATACTATAGCCAAGAATTCCTTTTCAGTGGTGGTGTAATTCATCTGGGCATCATTGAGTGTTTTGCTAGCATAGTAGATGACATGTAAACGCTTATCCACTCTTTGTCCCAGGACTGCTCCTATTGCATAATCAGAAGCGTCACACATTATTTCAAAGGGTAAAGACCAGTTTGGTGCCATTATAACAGGGGTAGATGTGAGTTTATCTTTCAAGGTATTAAAAGAAGTAAGGCAGTCATTGTTGAAATCAAAATCAGCATCTTTGGATAGCAAGTTACATAATGGACGACTTATTTTAGAGAAATCTTTAATAAATCGTCTGTAGAATCCTGCATGTCCCAAGAAGCTTCTTATCCCCTTCACAGATGTAGGGGGAGGTAGTTTGGATATCAATTCAACTTTTGCCTTATCAACTTCAATACCCTTGTTTGAAATTATATGTCCTAAAACTATCCCTTGTTGAACCATAAAATGACTTTTCTCCCAACTAAGGGTTAGATTGCATTCAATGCATCTTTCTAAAACCAAAGTCAATTTATGTAAGCAATCATCAAATGAGTTCCCAAAGACAGAGAAATCGTCCATGAAAATCTCAATGAATTTTTCCACCATGTCCGAAAAAATGGATATCATGCATCTCTGGAACGTGGCAGGGGCATTGCATAACCCAAATGGCATTCTGCGAAAAGCAAATGTCCCAAAAGGACATGTAAATGTGGTCTTTTCCTGATCTTCTGGTGCTATGGGTACTTGATAATATCCAGACAGTCCATCCAAAAAACAGTAAAATTCGTGCCCAGCTAATCTTTCCAAGATTTGATCAATGAATGGAAGAGGAAAGTGATCCTTTTTCGTATATAAATTTAGTTTCCTAAAATCTATACACATTCTCCATCCAGTGATTATTCTAGTGGGCACTAATTCACTTTTGTCATTCTTAACAACTGTTATCCCAGATTTCTTTGGTACCACATGCACTGGACTAACCCACTTACTATCCGCAATAGGATAGATAATCCCTTCTTCTAATAATTTAAGAATTTCCTTCTTAACTACCTCTTGCATGTTTGGGTTTAGTCTTCTTTGGGCCTCTCGTACAGGTTTAGCACCGTCCTCCAAGTTGATCTTGTGCATACACATTGTTGGACTAATGCCTCTTATATCCCCTATACTCCAACCTATAGATTTCTTAAACTGTTTAAGCACTTTGATGAGTTCCTTTTCTTGTGGTTTGGTCAAGGTTGAAGAAATTATCACTGGATAAGTTTCCCCTTCTCCCAAAAACACATATTTTAAGTGCTCAGGTAAGTCTTTGAGTTCAAGTTCAGGTGGATTGGCCTCTTTAATAGATGAAGAACTGGGTAGATTTAAAAGTGTACTAGATTTTGTCATCACTTCATTATTGTCTAGTTGTTCAAGGTACCCCTTTATTTCCTCATCTAAATCTTCTTCAACCTTTCCAAGTGTAAGAACGGTTTCAAGCTTGTCTTCTATTCTGGTTCGGAAAAAGGTGTTTTGGACAAGATTATCCAAAGGATCAACATCGAATATTTCATCGATGGCAGAAATAGAAGGAAAAGGTGAAGAATCAAAAACTTTAAAATGAACAGTCTCTCCTAAGACTGTCATTGTCAAATTTCCATCTTGGACATCAATAATAGTTTTAGTAGTTGCCATAAATGGTCTACCAAGCAATATTGTGTGCTCTCTGTCCTATGCTGGATTTTCTTGCATATCCAGAACCACAAAGTCAACAGGTATTATCAGTTTGTCTACCTGTACCAAAACATCCTCAACTATTCCCTCTGGATATTTAAGAGATCTATCTGCAAGTTGAAGGGACATAGTTGTGGGTTTTAAATCCCCTAGATTGAGTTGTAAGAATATAGAGTAGGGCATCAAATTTATACTAGCACCTAAATCAAGCATTGCTTTAGCAACCTTCCTATCCCCCATAGTTATGTTTATAATAAAACTTCCAGGGTCTTTCAACTTAGGGGGTAGTTTGTGCTGAAGTACAGCGCTAGAAATTTCTGATACTACTACTCGTTCATTCAGTTCATACCTCCTTTTCTTAGTGTTTAACTCTTTGAAAAACTTGGCATATGAGGGTACATTCATGATCACTTCTAATAATGGTAAATTGATATTTACTTTAGAGAGCATATTAAAAAGATCATTGAATTGCTTATCTTGTTTGGATTCTTTCAACCGGTGGGGAAAAGGTACTTGTATCTGGTGTGGTTCTGTTGTCTTTTGAATTTTGGGGGTGTCAGATGACCCCCCAATGAGTTTTTCAGAAGGCTTGTTAAGTTTAACACTTGTTTCTCCTTTTTGCGAGATTAGAGTATCGCCTTCTTTGTTACCTGAACTACAAGGTAGATTGTTAGAGATTTCAGGTAAACTGGTATTGACTACCTTACCACTTCGAAGGGTTCTAACATCCTTTGCTTGTTCTGGTTGACTGGGCAACTTTCCTGGTTCTTTCTTTTGCATTTGTTCAGCCAGTTGCCCAACTTTAGATTCAATTCTTTTAACCGAAGCCTCCATGGTGTTCAACCTTTGATTAGTCATCAATTGGTTGTCACGACTAACTTGAATAAAAGCATTCAAGCTATCTTCTAAGGTTGGTTTAAAAGATTGGCTTGGTGGGTAAGGGTGGTTGTTATCCGACCTTAGTGTTGGATATTGGGTGTAGGCTGGGTGATTATAGGTGTTTGGATGATACCTTTGAAAAGATTGGACTTCCTCTATGGCATCGACACTAGAATCACAAGTATTTGAACAATTATGAGTACCATGCCCAATTGAACAACACACTTCACATACCTCTTGATTTGAAATTTGGTGGGAAGTGAGGAATTTCATTTGTTTAGTCAATTCAGCAAGTTGCAAGGTTATCTCATTATCAGAGCCGACTTCATTGACCTTTGCTTTCCTTCTCCCACCTCTTTGTTGGGAATTAGAACCCAATAGCTCATAGAGATTATAGGTTTCCTCTGCGGTCTTTTCTCCTACAGCACCTCCAGCAGCATTATCAACTATGTATTGACTCTGTAGTGTCAATCCATCATAAAAGAATTGGTTTTGTAGCTGTAAGGGAAAGCTATGATTTTGACATTGAATGAAAAGGAGTTTGAATCGTTCCCAAGCTTCATGAAAGGGCTCTTCATACATTTGAGAAAATGTTGCTATCTTTGTTCTTAGATCAACAGTCTTTTGATGGGAATAGAACCTACCCATAAAAATTTCATAGACTGTCTCCCAAGTTTTAAGAGAACCTGACTGTAGAGTAATGAACCATGACCAAGCTTTATCTTTGAGAGTGTAAGGAAAACACCTCATCCTAAGTTGATCTTCATTAATTGCATGTAGTGGAAAGGTTTGGACAATAGCATAGAATTCTCGAATGAAATGCAAAGGGTCTTCATTAGGGATACCGTAAAAGGAAGGCAACAAAGAATAATGAATCTTTTTCAATTCATAATTCCTTGCAGCCTCTTGTAATTGGATACCGGAAGTTACATTGCCAATGATTGGCATTGTATATTCTTTCATCTTTTTCCGCCTATCTTCAGCATCTCCCATGGTTGTTTGTAGATGAAAATGATCCTCCTCCTATTGTGTATCAACATTTTGCTTTTAGTAGATATCTCTAAGAAATATTTATAACTTGATAAAACGTAAAAGCAAAAAGTGCAAGGAACCTAATTTTTTTTTTTTTTAAATTTAAGCGAATGGACAGAATTTTTGAAACAAACGAATTTTATTTCATCTGAATTTTTATTACACGCAAACTAAAACAAAGGAAAATACAATAATGGGTGACCTCCCATACAGGACTAAAATTTATCGTCTTCTAGTAAGACGTTGCTTGGAGATTGCAGAATGAAAAACTCAATGTCTCCTCTTCATTGAATTCATTTAAGTATCAAATTAGTCTTTGCCTTTTTGCAAATGTTCAACTAACTGTTCAACTTGAACTTCCACCTTTTTGATAGAAGCTTCCACAGAGTCCAACCGTTGATTGGTTTTAGATTGGTTATCCCTACAGACTTGAATAAAAGAATTCAAGTTGTCCTCCATAGTTGGTTTATTGGGAATGCTTCTTGGAATAGGTGGGTGGAATTGCTGGCCTGCCTGGTTTGAGCTTTGAGTGAAAGGAGGGTTGTTTTGCCTCCAAGAGAAATTTGGATGACTTCTCCACCCAGGATTATAGGTATTTGAATTGGGATCAAACCTGGGTCTCTGTTGATATGCTCCCAACACATTGACCTGTTCAGGTCCAGTTGTTTCTCCTTGATATGGACAGGCTTCAGTACCATGTCCCATGTTGCTATACAAACCATATTGATCATTATTGGTGTTGGTTTGTGTAGCGAGAAGGGCAACTTGCTTAGTCAGTTGAACAAGTTGTTGTTGAACTTCATTACTGGAGCCGATTTCATGAACTCCAGCTTCTCTCACTCGGGAGCTTTTCTGTTGGGAATTAGCACCCAACATCTCAAAGAGGTTATACGTCTCTGAGGCAGTTTTTTCTCCTATTGCTCCTCCTGCAGCGTTGTCGACAATGAACTGACATTGTTGTGTAAGTCCATCGTAAAAGAATTGGTTCTGCAACTGCAGGGGAAAGCTATGATGGGGACACTGAGTGAGAAACATCTTGAACCTATCCCAAGCTTCATGGAATGGTTCTCTATCCATCTGAGAGAAAGTAGCAATCTTTCCTCTCAACTCTGATGTTTTTTGATGGGAATAGAATTTTCCCATGAATTTATTGTAAATGTTACCCCATGTCATCAGAGAACCTGGGGGAAGTGACATCAACCAAGCTTTGGCCTTATCCTTTAGAGTGTAGGGAAAACATCTCATCCTAAGTTGATCCTCGTTTAGAATACCGAGGGGGAATGTTTGGACCGTAGCATAGAAATCTCTCATAAAGGAAAGAGAATCTTCATTAGGTAACCCATAAAAGGAAGGAAGCATAGAAAAATGAATATTTTTAAGGTCGTAATTCCGAGCAGCCTCCCCCAACTGGATAGCGGCAGTTGCCGTGCCTATTACCGGTCTTGCAAACTCCTTCATCGTGGTTTCCCTAATATGTTGGTTTTCCTCCATTTCTTTTGGTTCTAGTAAAGGATTAAGACTTGGTTCTATGTTTGGCTCAAAAACAGGTTGATGGGTAGAATCCAGTTTTGTTGACACTTGTTTAAATTTATGAAATTTATTTACATATGGTGTAAGAGGGTTTCCTAAGGATCTCCTACCACGCATAGACTATTGTAAACGTAAATTTAAAAACTCCTGTCAACAAAATAAAAAATTTAGAAAAAATTTACATGTTATTTAATACAAAGCACTAAACAAAACTAGTTAAACCCTAAAAAAAAAAATTTATTTTATTTTTTTATTTTTTGTAACATAATTAGTATTAACCAAGAGTGCTCCCAGGAAAGAATGGTGGTGCAAACGGCACCTTAAATACCATTCTCCTAGCCAGAGCAACGTTCCCAGGAAAGACTAGTGGCACAAAGGCTTCCAAGAACTAGTCTCCTATACAGAACTCCCTTAGATTTTTACTTTTCATGTTATTTAGTTAATTAGGTATAAATTCACGTATTAGGGCGCCATTTTTTTTTTTATGAACGGTAATTTTATTTTACTATTCACGCTATATTATTTCTTATTAACTTAAAATTTTTTGAATTTTGAATTTTAATTTTTTTTTTATTTATTTATTTATTATTTTTTTTTTTTACTATTCATGAACGGTAAAAAAAAATTTTTATTTCAAATTTCAAATTTCTAAATTATTTTACAATAAAAAAAAATTATTATTATATTTTTTTTATTTTTTTATTTTTTTATTTTTATTTTTATTTATTATGAATTTTGAAATTTGATTATTGTTAAAATATCACAATTATTTACAGCACAAAAATGTTTTTAAAATTTTGATAAATAATTTAAAAACGCTATTCTTTCCCCGACAACGGCGCCAAAAACTTGATGAACGAAAACCGGCATCGCCGATTCCCGCAAATACTTTGGTTTTAATATTTATAAAACTCTCGCAAGTGCACGAATCATTTCGAAGAAAATGATAAGTATACTCCCAAGGTCGATCTAAGGAAGGAATGTATGTGGTTTTTAATTTATTATTCAAACTTTTAAAAACGAAATTAAATCCTAAACATCCTGTCACGATAGTTTGGTTTTTGTGTTCCTAATCTAATAACATAAAATAAACATATATACAGATTAATTAAATATAATCTAATAACATAAAAATAAACACAGATACAAATTCAATAAATAATTATCTAAAAATAAACATATATACGGATTCAATAAATATTCATGCAAATTTTTATCATTTATATTAGCGGAGTATTTATGGATATAATAACTAAATTAATTATGCTTGCTCATATTAACTAGGTTATTAAAGATATAAATTGATATTTTATTGATTCTCTCTTTTTTATATAAATACCACCTTTGGTGGGGTTAGATATTCTTTGTTAACTAAACAAATCAATTAACACCTATGGGTGGGGTTGATAACTAATATGCTTAATTAAATTAATTCCTTTTTCTAAGAGATTGAAAATGAACCATTTAAATGCCACCTTTGGTGGGGTTAGACAATTTAAACATTATTCAAGGTGTCCAAATTAAACTTAAGAATTTAATTATCCGAGTACTAACTTTCAAGTTTTAAAACCACTATTGAAAACATGTTGTCAATACATTTTCACATAATAATTCTTATAAAAACTTTTGAAATAGAGTTTCACTCTAACTACCGGGCGATTGTACCAACAAATAAAAGAGCACTACTCTAAATTAGACCGGATAACTAAACCTTAAAATCTAATTTTCGGGTTTAAGTTTGTAATGAAAAATAATATATTTCTCTCTAACATTCTTAATATAAAATCTTGAATAAAAACAAAGTCAATTCATTTTAAAGATTTTTGCCTATTTAATATTTCGCAAGCATAACAACGTCGTTATTACATCATTTTTACTAAACAGCTAGCATAGTTAAATTTAACCACAGACAAGTTGAATATAACATGTAAGAATAAAGCATAAAAATAACTGTAAAGAAAATAAAATCCTTACAGAACTTTGACGCTATTCCCGTAGCTAGAAAACCTCCGAGCGGAATTTGCACTTCCATATATTGAATCAAAAATCTAAATTATTACAAAAACATTACAAGTTCCTCTCAAGAAGAGAAGAACTCTAAACCTAAGAGAATTGAACTAAAAAACTAAGAGAAAAACTAAGAAAAGCTTAGAAACTTAGAAAGAAACTAAGAGAAACTAAAAACTAAGAAATGAGAGAAAGAAAGAAGAGAGAAGTGAGTTTTGAAGGTGTGTTTTGAAGTGAAGGGAAGGGGGGTATTTATAGGTGAGGATGGAGAGAAAAAATGAGTAAAAAAATGTTAAAAAAAATATTAAAAAATGTAAAAACGCGTATTGGAATTGCTGATGTCATCAATGACGTCAGCATGACGTCACAGGGGCGGCTGCACGTGAAAAATGGGGCGAAAACGCGTTGGGCGCGCGGAGGGGGGCTGCTGGGGCGCTGCGCGCGCGCGCTGGGGCTGTCGCTGCGCGCAGCTCGGCGCGCGTGAACAGTGCCAGCGCGCACGGGCGCGCGCGGAATGGGGCGCTGGGGCGCGCGCGGCTGGGCGCTGGGGCGCTGGGCTGCGGCGCGCAATTTCCGTCTTTTTGACATTTTTGACCTTTTCGACCCATTTCGTCCGATTTTTCCATGTTTGTTGACCTTTTCTCACTTATTTGTTGATATATTTGTGATGTATTGCTTCAAATATTCCTCTTTGAGTCTTTACATTGCGTTTTTAAGCCAAAATACCTGAAAAACAATAAAAATACCCTTGATTCCGAAAAAGACAAATTTATATAAAGATATGATAAAACATATAAATATATGTATTTTTAATCAATTAAGGTTCATAAAATCATGGTTATTTTAGTGCTTTTTGAGCACTCATCAGGTTGGCCTTGGAAGCTAACCTAATTTCTGTACCCAAATTCCATCGTTTACATAACTTATCGAGGGTTTTCGTATTTTGTCATAAATTTACGGGTTACTTACTTTTGAATTGATTCAATAGAGCTGTAAATTAGATATTGGTTCCGATAAACGTTTCTTTATTTATTTGGTCAATAAATCTCTATTCTTCCTAAAAATATATGGGAGCAGAAAAAGAGAGGGGCTAGTGTTCATATTTTCATAAATAACAAAACATTTGATGAATAAGACTTCCAACATCAAATGACCATTACATTTGACTGTGGTATCGTACCAACTATTATAATATATCAAATGGAAGCTCGCCTCGATCCACACAATAATTGTTGCCCTCGCAATGGAACCTGGTTTCTCTACACAAATTCCATCTTTACATCACTTAAAGAAGGTTTTAATTTTTTGTTGCTAATTTCTATTTTACTTAATTTCGATTTTATTCAATAGAGTAGTAAAGGAGATATTGGTATCGACTAAATTTTTTTTTATGTGGTTAATAAAACTCTTTTCTTCCAAACAAAAAATAAGAGAAGAGAAACAAAAAGGGGCTACTATTCATATTCTAAAAAATGACAATACATTTGTGAATCACACTTCTAAAATTAAACGACCATGACTTTTGACTGAGGTATCGTAACAACTATTATAATATATCAAATCGAAGATCGTATCGATTAACACAATTAGTGTTGGCATTGCAAGGTAACTTAATTTCTCTACCCAAATTCCATCATTTACATAACTAATCGAGGGTTTTAAGATTTTGTGGTAAATTTCTGTTTTAGTTACTTTATATTTGATTAAATAGAGTTGTAAAAGAGATATCGGTTCGACAAAGGTTCCTTTATTTATGTGGTCAATAAATCTCTATTCTTCCTAAAAAATAATGGGAGCAGAAAAAGAAAGGGGCTAGTGTTCATATTTTCAAAAATAACAAACCATTTCATGAATTAGACTTCCAACATCAAATGACCATACCTTTTGACTGGGGTATCGTAACGATTATTATAATATATCAAATCGAATCTCATCTCGATCCACACAATAATTGTTGGCCTCGCAAAGGAACCTGATTTCTGTACACAAATTCCATCGGTTACATCACTTAAAGAGGGTTTTAATTTTTTGTTGCTAATTTCCGTTTAACTTAATTTCGATTTTATTCAATAGAGCAGTAAAGGAGATATTGGTGCCGGCCAAGGTTTGTTTATTTATGTGATAAATATATCTCTTATCTTCCAAAAGAAAAATAAGAGAAGGGAAACAGAAAGGGGCAACTATTCATATTCTAAAAAATGACAAAACATTTGGTGAATCACACTTCAAACATTAAACGGTCATAATTTTTGACTGGTGCATCTTATCGACTATTATAATATATCGAATCGAAGATCGTATCGATTCACACAATTAGGGTTGGCCTTGCAAGCTAACCTGTTTTCTGTACCCAAATTCCATCGTTCACATAACGTATCGAGGGTTTTCGTATTTTGTCATAAATTTCCGGTTTACTTACTTTCGAATTGATTCAATAGAGCTGTAAATGAGATATTGGTTCCGATAATGGTTTCTTTATTTATTTGGTCAATAAATCTCTATTCTTCCTAAAAAAAATATGGGAGTAGAAAAAGAAAGGGGCTAGTGTTCATATTTTCAAAAATAACAAAACATTTGATGAATCAGACTTCCAACATCAAATGAAAATTACATTTAAATGTGGTATCGTAACGAGTACTATAATATATCAAATCGAAGTTCGCCTCGATCAACACAATAATTGTTGCCCACGCAATGGAACCTGGTTTCTCTGCACAAATTCCATCTTTACATCACTTAAAGGGGGTTTTAATTTTTTGTTGCTAATTTCCGTTTTACTTAATTTCGATTTTATACAATAGAGCAGTAAAGGAGATATTGGTATCGACTAAGGTTTTTTTTATTTATCTGGTTAATAAAACTCTTATCTTCCAAACGAAAAGTAAGGGAAGAAAAACAAAAAGGGGCTACTATTCATATTCTTAAAAATGACAATACATTTGTGAATCACACTTCAAACATCAAACGACCATAACTTTTGACTGAGGTATCATAACGACTATTATAATATATCAAATCGAAGATCGTATCGATTAACACAATTAGTTTTGTCATTGCAAGGTAACTTAATTTCTGTACGCAAATTCCATCGTTTACATAACTAATCGAGGGTTTTAGGATTTTGTGGTAAATTTCCGTTTTAGTTACTTTCGATATGATTAAATAGAGCTGTAAAAGAGATATCGGTTCGACAAAGGTTCCTTCATTTATGTGGTCAATAAATTTCTATTCTTCCTAAAAAAAATATGGGAGCAGAAAAAGAAAGGGGAGTGTTCATATTTTCCAAAATAACAAAACATTTCATTAATTAGACTTCCAACATCAAATGACCATAACTTTTGACTGGGGTATCGTAACGATTATTATAATATATCAAATCGAAGCTCGTCTCGATCCACACAATAATTGTTGGCCTCGCAATGAACCTGATTTCTGTACACAAATTCCATAGGTTACATCACTTAAAGAGGGTTTTAATTTTTTGTTGCTAATTTCCGTTTAACTTAATTTCGATTTTATTCAATAGAGCAGTAAAGGAGATATTGGTGCCGGCCAAGGTTTGTTTATTTATGTGATAAATATATCTCTTATCTTCCAAAAGAAAAATAAGAGAAGGGAAACAGAAAGGGGCAACTATTCATATTCTAAAAAATGACAAAACATTTGGTGAATCACACTTCAAACATAAAACGGTCATAACTTTTGACTGGTGCATCTTATCGACTATTATAATATATCGAATCGAAGATCGTATCGATTCACACAATTAGGGTTGTCCTTGCAAGCTAACCTATTTTCTGTACCCAAATTCCATCGTTTACATAACGTATCGAGGGTTTTCATATTTTGTCATAAATTTCCGGTTTACTTACTTTCGAATTGATTCAAAAGAGCTGTAAATGAGATATTGGTTTCGATAAAGGTTTCTTTATTTATTTGGTCAATAAATCTCTATTCTTCCTAAAAAAAATATGGGAGTACAAAAAGAAAGGGGCTAGTGTTCATATTTTCAAAAATAACAAAACATTTGATGAATAAGACTTCCAACATCAAATGACCATTACATTTAAATGTGGTATCGTAACGACTACTATAATATATCAAATCGAAGCTCGCCTCGATCAACACAATAATTGTTGCCCTCGCAATGGAACCTGGTTTCTCTGCACAAATTCCATCTTTACATCACTTAAAGGGGGTTTTAATTTTTTGTTGCTAATTTCCGTTTTACTTAATTTCGATTTTATACAATAGAGCAGTAAAGGAGATATTGGTATCGACTAAGGTTTTTTTTATTTATGTGGTTAATAAAACTCTTATCTTCCAAACGAAAAATAAGGGAAGAAAAACAAAAAGGGGCTACTATTCATATTCTTAAAAATGACAATACATTTGTGAATCACACTTCAAACATCAAACGACCATAACTTTTGACTGAGGTATCATAACGACTATTATAATATATCAAATCGAAGATCGTATCGATTAACACAATTAGTTTTGTCATTGCAAGGTAACTTAATTTCTGTACGCAAATTCCATCGTTTACATAACTAATCGAGGGTTTTAGGATTTTGTGGTAAATTTCCGTTTTAGTTACTTTCGATTTGATTAAATAGAGCTGTAAAAGAGATATCGGTTCGACAAAGGTTCCTTCATTTATGTGGTCAATAAATTTCTATTCTTCCTAAAAAAAATATGGGAGCAGAAAAAGAAAGGGGCTAGTGTTCATATTTTCCAAAATAACAAAACATTTCATTAATTAGACTTCCAACATCAAATGACCATAACTTTTGACTTGGGTATCGTAACGATTATTATAATATATCAAATCGAAGCTCGTCTCGATCCACACAATAATTGTTGGCCTCGCAATGAACCTGATTTCTGTACACAAATTCCATTGGTTACATCACTTAAAGAGGGTTTTAATTTTTTGTTGCTAATTTCCGTTTAACTTAATTTCGATTTTATTCAATAGAGTAGTAAAGCAGATATTGGTAAATCTTTTTTTTTCTAATTAAGCATGGTAATTTTTCACCACTCCCAACCTAGAACTTACATTGTCCTCAGTGTAACAACTGTAAATTAAAGATAAAGAGAAAAGAGAAGAAAGATTACCTATTTCTTGAGATTGTGTAAGTAGTAATGGAGGAATGGAGGTGCATTCATCATATTCATCATTTAAAGTGTATACAGACAGATCGCTGTGAACTTCTAACATCTCAACAAATATTTTTAGTTTTAAAAATTTAAAAATTATTAAACTAAAATAAACAATAAAATTAAGTAAATAAAATAAATAACAAAAAATTACCTAAAATGATGGGTTGCCTCACATCCAGCGTTTAGTTTAACGTCTTAGAAAGACGTAACTTGGGGATTGCATTTTAAGTAAACTCAATGTCCCCTCAGCATTGATTCAATCATACCTACAAGTAAGAAAAGGTTGTCTACCTATACTGTTTCAAACATGCCCTATTGATTTTCAAATTTTTCTGTACCAAAAACTAGGGGCATGCTTGAGGGTTTTAGATAACCCACATCTAGGTGCAAATCAAATAATTAAGGCATCAAAACACAATTGTACCTAGATCAAACAAAGAAACTATCTCTTGAGATTGTAATTAAAACTCTAAAATTTGGAGATAGTTTCAAAAAAAAATTCTTTTTTTCTTTTTTCTTTTTTTTTTTCTTTTTAATTTTTTTATTAAAGTTAAAATAACATAATCAGTTTTAACCAAGAGTGCTCCCAGGAAAGAATGGTGGGGCAAAGGCTCCTTAAAAACCATCCTTCTAGACAGAACAACGTTCCGAGGAAAGACTAGTGGCACAAAGGCTTCCAAGAACTAGTCTCCTAGACATAACTCACTTATATCTTTACTTTTCATGCTATTAAAATTAAGTTAATTAAGTTTAGTTAAGTAAAAATCTAAGTTAATTAAGTTAATAAAAAAATTTTAAGTTAATTAAAAAGCTAAGTTAATTAAGTTAATTTACGTAAAAATCTAAGTTAATTAAGTTAAGTTACGTAAAAATCTAAGTTAGTTAAGTTAAAAAAAATCTAAGTTAATTAAAAAGTTAAGTTAATTAAGTTAAGTAAACTAAAAATCTAAGTTAATTAAGTTAATGAAAAATCTAAGTTAATTAAGTTAGTAAAAATCTAAGTTAATTAAGTTAAATAAAAATTAAGAGAGAAAACAAATAATTAAAGAAAAGAAAGAGAAAAAAATAAAATAAAATAAAAAAATAGAGAAAGGTAAAAGCAAATAAAATTAAAATTAAAAAAAATCATTATTATTTTTATTTAACAAAAATAAAATTAAGATTTTAAATAAAAATTAAATGAAAATTAAAAAGTAAGTTTTATTTTCTTTTATTTTAATTTTATTTTAATTTTTTTTACTATTAATGAACGGTAATTTTATTTTACTATTTACACTATATTAAAATTTTTTAAGTTTTTAATTTTTTTTAATTTTTTATTTTTTACTATTCATGAAGGGTAATTTTAATTTACTATCTACACTATATTATTAATTTATTTTTATCTTAAAATTTTTAAATTTTAATTTTTTTTACTATTCATTAACGGTAATTTTATTTTACTATTAACGCTATATTATTTATTTATTTTAAAATTTTTATTTTATTTTAAAAAAAAATTATTTTTTTATTTATTTTTTTTACTATTCATGAACTTTAAAATTTTTTACTTCAAATTTCAAATTTCTAAATTATTTAATAAAAAATATTTTATTTATTTATTTATTTTATTTATTTATTTATTTATTTATTTTTTTATTATTTCTTATTAAATTTGAAATTTGATTATTATTTTTTATTAAAACAAAAAAAATCACAATTATTTACAGCACAAAAATGTTTTTAAAATTTAGATAAATAATTTAAAAACCGCTATTCCTTCCCCGGCAACGGTGCCAAAAACTTGATGCCATCCCCGGCAACGGCGCCAAAAACTTGATGGGCGAAAACCGACATCGTCGATTCTTGCCAATACTTTGGTTTTAATATTTATAAAACTCTTGCAAGTGCACGAATCATTTCGAAAAAAATGATAAGTATACTCGCAAGGTCGATCTAAGGAAGGAATGAATGTGGTTTTTAATTTATTATTCAAACTTTTAAAAAAGAAATTAAATCCTAAACATCGTGTCACGATATTTTGGTGTTTTGTGTTTTTTAATCTAATTACATAAAATTAAACATAGATTCAATAAACATTCATGCAAATTTTGTCATTTATAATGGCGGAGTATTTATGGATATAATAACTAAGTTAATTATGCTTGCTCATATTATCTAGGTTATTAAAGATATGAATTGATATTTATTGATTTTCCCTTTTTTGTATGAATACCACCTTTGGTGGGGTTAGATATTCTTTGTTAACTAAACAAATCAATTAACACCTATGGGTGGGGTTGATAACTAATATGCTTAATTAAATTAATTCCTTTTTCTAAGAGATTGAAAATGAACCATTTAAATGCCACCTTTGGTGGGGTTAGACAGTTTAAACTTTATTCAAGGTGTCCAAATTAAACCTAAGAATTTAGTTATCCGAGTACTAACTTTCAAGTTTTAAAACCACTACCGAAAACATGTTGTCGATACATTTTTAGATAATAATTCTTATAAAAACTTTTGAAATAGAGCTTCACTCTAAGTACTGGGCGATTATACCATCAAATAAAAGAGCACTACTCTAAATCAGACCGGATAACTAAACCTTAAAATCTAATTTTTAGGTTTAAGTTTGTAATGAAAAATAATATATTTCTCTCTAACATTCTTAATATAAAATCATGAATAAAAATAAAATCAATTCATTTTAGAGATTTTTACCTATTTAATATTTCGCAAGCATAACAACGTTATTATTACATCATGTTTATTAACAGCCAGCACAGTTAAATTTAACCACAGACAAATTAAATATAACATGTAAGAATAAAGCAGAAAAAATAACTGTAGAGAAAATAAAATCCTTACAGAACTTCGACGCTATTCCCGTTGCTGGAAAACCTCCAAGCGGAATTTGCACTTCCATTTATTGAAAGCTAACCAGATTTCTGTAGTCAAATTCCATCGTTTACATAACTTATCGAGGGTTTTCGTATTTTGTCATGAATTTACAGTTTACTTACTTTCGAATTGATTCAATAGAGCTGTAAATGAGATATTGGTTCCGACAAAGGTTTCTTTATTTATTTGGTCAATAAATATCTATTCTAACCTAAAAATATATGGGAGTAGAAAAAGAAAGGGGCTAGTGTTCATATTTTCAAAAATAACAAAACATTTCATGAATTAGACTTCCAACATCAAATGACCATAAATTTTGACTGGGGTATGGTAACGATTATTATAATATATCAAATCGAAGCTCATCTCGATCCACACAATAATTATTGGCCTCGCTATGGAACCTGATTTCTGTACACAAATTCCATCGGTTACGTCACTTAAAGAGGGTTTTAATTTTTTGTTGCTAATTTCCATTTAACTTAATTTCGATTTTATTCAATAGAGCAGTAAAGGAGATATTGGTGCCGACCAAGGTTTGTTTATTTATGTGTAAATATATCTCTTATCTTCCAAAAGAAAAATAAGAGAAGGGAAACAGAAAGGGGCAACTATTCATATTCTAAAAAATGACAAAACATTTGGTGAATCACACTTCAAACATTAAACGACCATAACTTTTGACTGGTGCATCTTAACGACTATTATAATATATCGAATCGAAGATCGAATCGATTCACTCAATTAGGGTTGGCCTTGCAAGCTAACCTGATTTCTGTACCCAAATTCCATCGTTTACATAACTTATCGAGGGTTTTCGTATTTTGTCATAAATTTCCGGTTTACTTAGTTTCGAATTGATTCAATAGAGCTGTAAATGAGATATTGGTTCCGATAAAGGTTTCTTTATTTATTTGGTCAATAAATCTCTGTTCTTCCTAAAAATATATGGGAGCATAAAAAGAAAGGGGCTAGTGTTCATATTTTCAAAAATAACAAAACATTTGATGAATCAGACTTCCAACAACAAATGACCATTACATTTGACTGTGGTATCGTAGCGACTATTATAATATATCAAATCGAAGCTCGCCTCGATCCACATAATAATTGTTGCCACCGCAATGGAACCTGGTTTCTCTGCACAAATTCCATCTTTACATTACTTAAAGAGGGTTTTAATTTTTTGTTTCTAATTTCCGTTTTACTTAATTTCGATTTTATTCAATAGAGTAGTAAAGGAGATATTGGTGTCGACTAAGGTTTTTTTATTTAAGGTGTTAATAAAACTCTTATCTTCCAAAATAAAAATAAGAGAGGAGAAACAAAAAGGGGCTACTATTCATATTCTAAAAAATGAAAATACATTTGTGAATCACACTTCAAACATTAAACGACCATATCTTTTAATTGAGGTATCGTAACGACTATTATAATATATCAAATCGAAGCTTGCCTTGATCCACACAATAATTGTTGTTTTCGCAATGGAACCTAGTTTCTCTGCACAAATTCCATCTTTACATCACTTAAAGAGGGTTTTAATATTTCGTTGCTAATTTGTGTTTTTATTTATTTCGATTTTATTCAATAGAGCAGTAAAGGAGATATTGGTGTAGACTAAGCTTTTTTTATTTATGTGGTTAATAAAACTCTTATCTTCCAAAAGAAAAATAAGAGAGGAGAAACAAAAAGGGGCTACTATTCATATTCTAAAAAATGACAATACATTTGTGAATCACACTTCAAACATTAAACGACCATGACTTTTGACTGAGGTATCGTAACGACTATTATAATATATTAAATCGAAGATCGTATCCATTAATTAAATTAGGGTTGGCATTGCAAGGTAACTTAATTTCCCTACCCAAATTCCATCTTTTACATAACTAATCGAGGGTTTTAAGATTTTGTGGTAAATTTCCGTTTTAGTTACTTTCCATTTGATTAAATAGAGCTGTAAAAGAGATATCGGTTCGACAAAGGTTCCTTTATTTATGTGGTCAATAAATCTCTATTCTTCCTAAAAAATAATGGGAGCAGAAAAAGAAAGGGGCTAGTGTTCATATTTTCAAAAATAACAAAACATTTCATGAATTAGACTTCCAACATCAAATGACCATAAATTTTCACTTCGGTATCGTAACGATTACTATAATATATCAAACCAAAGCTCATCTCGATCCACACAATAATTGTTCGCCTCGCAATGGAACCTGATTTCTATGCACAAATTCCATCGGTTACATCACTTAAAGATGGTTTTAATTTTTTGTTGCAAATTTCCGTTTAACTTAATTTCGATTTTATTCAATAGAGTAGTAAAGGAGATATTGGTGCCGGCCAAGGTTTCTTTATTTATGTGGTAAATATATCTCTTATCTTCCAAAAGAAAAATAAGAGAAGGGAAACAGAAAGGGGCAACTATTCATATTCTAAAAAATGATAAAACATTTGGTGAATCACACTTCAAACATTAAACGACCATAACTTTTGACTGGTGCATCTTAACGACTATTATAATATATTGAATCGAATATCACATCGATTCAACCAATTTGGGTTGGCCTTGCAAGCTAACCTGATTTTCGTACCCAAATTTCCATCGTTTACATAACTTATCGAGGGTTTTCGTATTTTGTCATAAATTTTTATTTTACTTACTTTCGAATTGATTCAATAGAGCTGTAAATGAGATATTGGTTTCGATAAAGGTTTCTTTATTTATTTGGTCAAAAAATCTCTATTCTTCCTAAAAAAATATGGGAGGAGAAAAAGAAAAGGGCTAGTGTTCACATTTTAAAAAATAACAAAACATTTCATTAATTAGACTTCCAACCTCAAATGACCATAAAATTTGACTGGTGTATGGTAACGACTATCATAATATATCCAATAGAAGCTCTTCTCGATCCACACAATAATTGTTGGCCTCGCTATGGAACCTGATTTCTGTACACAAATTCCATCGGTTACGTCACTTAAAGAGGGTTTTAATTTTTTGTTGCTAATTTCCATTTAACTTAATTTCGATTTTATTCAATAGAGCAGTAAAGGAGATATTGGTGCCGGCCAAGGTTTGTTTATTTATGTGTAAATATATCTCTTATCTTCCAAAAGAAAAATAAGAGAAGGGAAACAGAAAGGGGCAACTATTCATATTCTAAAAAATGACAAAACATTTGGTGAATCACACTTCAAACATTAAACGACCATAAATTTTGACTGGTGCATCTTAACGACTATTATAATATATCGAATCGAAGATCGAATCAATTCACACAATTAGGGTTGGCCTTGCAAACTAACCTGATTTCTATACCCAAATTTCATGGTTTACATAACTTATCGAGGGTTTTCGAATTTTGTGGTGAATCACACTTCAAACATTAAACGACCATAACTTTTAACTGAGGTATCGTAACGACTATTATAATATATCAAATCGAAGCTTGCCTCGATCCACACAATAATTGTTGCCTTCGCAATGGAACCTAGTTTCTCTGCAGAAATTCCATCTTTAAAACACTTAAAGAGGGTTTTAATATTTCGTTGCTAATTTGTGTTTTTACTTTATTTCGATTTTATTCAATAGAGCAGTAAAGGAGATATTGGTGTAGACTAAGCTTTTTTTATTTATGTGGTTAATAAAACTCTTATCTTCCGGTTTACTTACTTTCGAATTGATTCAATAGAGCTGTAAATGAGATATTGGTTCCGATAAAGGTTTCTTTATTTATTTGGTCAATAAATCTCTATTCTTCCTAAAAATATATGGGAGTAGAAAAAGAAAGGGGCTAGTGTTCATATTTTCAAAAATAACAAAACATTTGATGAATCAGACTTCCAACATCAAATGACCATTACATTTGACTGTGGTATCGTAGCGACTATTATAATACATCAAATCGAAGCTCGCCTCGATCCACATAATAATGGTTGCCACCGCAATGGATCCTGGTTTCTCTACACAAATTCCATCTTTACATTACTTAAAGAGGGTTTTAATTTTTTGTTGGTAATTTCTGTTTTACTTAATTTCGATTTTATTTAATAGAGTATTAAAGGAGATATTGGTGTCGACTAAGGTTTTTTTATTTAAGTTGTTAATAAAACTCTTATCTTCCAAAATAAAAATAAGAGAGGAGAAACAAAAAGGGGCTACTATTCAGTTTGTAAAAAATGACAATACATTTGTGAATCACACTTCAAACATTAAACGACCATAACTTTTAACTGAGGTATCGTAACGACTATTATAATATATCAAATCGAAGCTTGCCTCGATCCACACAATAATTGTTCGCCTCGCAATGGAACCTGATTTCTGTACACAAATTCCATCGGTTACATCACTTAAAGAGGGTTTTAATTTTTTGTTACTAATTTCCTTTTAACTTAATTTCTATTTTATTCAATAGAGGAGTAATGGAGTAATATATCGAATCGAAGATCGAATCAATTCACACAATTGGGGTTGGCCTTGAAAGCTAACCTGATTTCTGTACCCAAATTCCATCGTTTACATAACTTATCGAGGGTTTTCGTATTTTGTCATAAATTTATAGTTTACTTACTTTCGAATTGATTCAATAGAGTTGTAAATGAGATATTGGTTCCGATAAAGCTTTCTTTATTTATTTGGTCAATAAATCTCTATTCTTCCTAAAAACAAATATGGGAGTACAAAAAGAAAGGGGCTAGTGTTCATATTTTCAAAAATAACAAAACATTTCATGAATTAGACTTATAACATCAAATGACCATAAATTTTGACTAGGGTATGGTAACGATTATTATAATATATCAAATCGAAGCTCATCTCGATCCACACAATAATTGTTGGCCTCGCTATGGAAGCTGATTTCTGT
Organism: Hippophae tibetana; assembly: GCA_037013495.1. NCBI lineage: Eukaryota > Viridiplantae > Streptophyta > Magnoliopsida > Rosales > Elaeagnaceae > Hippophae > Hippophae tibetana. Next base: position 83,419,424 of record CM072801.1, read on the forward strand.
ACACAAATTCCATCGGTTACGTCACTTAAAGAGGGTTTTAATTTTTTGTTGCTAATTTCCATTTAACTTAATTTTGATTTTATTCAATAGAGCAGTAAAGGAGATATTGGTGTCGACTAAGGTTTTTTTATTTAAGGTGTTAATAAAACTCTTATCTTCCAAAATAAAAATAAGAGAGGAGAAACAAAAAGGGGCTACTATTCATATTCTAAAAAATGAAAATACATTTGTGAATCACACTTCAAACATTAAACGACCATATCTTTTAATTGAGGTATCGTAACGACTATTATAATATATCAAATCGAAGCTCGCCTTGATCCACACAATAATTGTTGTTTTCGCAATGGAACCTAGTTTCTCTGCACAAATTCCATCTTTACATTACTTAAAGAGGGTTTTAATTTTTTGTTGCTAATTTCTGTTTTACTTAATTTCGATTTTATTCAATAGAGTAGTAAAGGAGATATTGGTGTCGACTATGGTTTTTTAATTTAAGTTGTTAATAAAACTCTTATCTTGTAAAATACAAATAAGAGAGGAGAAACAAAAAGGGGCTACTATTCATATTCTAAAAAATAACAAAACATTTGATGAATCAGACTTCCAACATCAAATGACCATTACATTTGACTGTGGTATCGTAGCGACTATTATAATATATCAAATGGAAGCTCGCCTCGATCCACACAATAATTGTTGCCTTCGCAATGGAACGTAGTTTCTCTGCACAAATTCCATCTTTACATCACTTAAAGAGGGTTTTAATTTTTTGTTGCTAATTTGTGTTTTTACTTTATTTCGATTTTATTCAATAGAGCAGTAAAGGAGATATTGGTGTAGACTAAGCTTTTTTTATTTATGTGGTTAATAAAACTCTTATCTTCCAAAAGAAAAATAAGAGAGGAGAAACAAAAAGGGGCTACTATTCATATTCTAAAAATGACAATACATTTGTGAATCACACTTCAAACATTAAACGACCATGACTTTTGACTAAGGTATCGTAACGACTATTATAATATAACAAATCGAAGATCGTATCGATTAATTAAATTAGTGTTGGCATTTCAAGGTAACTTAATTTCTGTACCCATATTCCATCGTTTACATAACTAATCGAGGGTTTTAAGATTTTGTAATAAATTTCCGTTTTAGTTACTTTCCATTTCATTAAATAGAGCTGTAAAAGAGATATCGGTTCGAAAAAGGTTCCTTTATATATGTGGTCAATAAATCTCTATTCTTCCTAAAAAATATGGGAGTAGAAAAAGAAAGGATCTAATGTTCATATTTTCAAAAATAACAAAACATTTCATGAATTAGACTTCTAACATCAAATGACCATAACTTTTGACTTGGGTATCGTAACGATTATTATAATATATCAAATCGAAGCTCATCTCGATCCACACAATAATTGTTCGCCTCGCAATGGAACCTGATTTCTGTACACAAAATTGCATCGGTTACGTCACTTAAAGAGGGTTTTAATTTTTTGTTGCTAATTTCCGTTTAACTTATTTTCGATTTTATTCAATAGAGCAGTAAAGGAGATATTGGTGCCGGGCAAGGTTTCTTTATTTATGTGATAAATATATCTCTTATCTTCCAAAAGAAAAATAAGAGAAGGGAAACAGAAAGGGGCAACTATTCATATTCTAAAAAATGACAAAACATTTGGTGAATCACACTTCAAACATTAAACGACCATAACTATTGACTGGTGCATCTTAACGACTATTATAATATATCGAATCGAAGATCGAATCGATTCACACAATTAGGGTTGGCCTTGCAAGCTAACCTAATTTCTGTACCCAAATTCCATCGTTTACATAACTTATCGAGGGTTTTCGTATTTTGTCATAAATTTACGGGTTACTTACTTTTGAATTGATTCAATAGAGCTGTAAATTAGATATTGGTTCCGATAAACGTTTCTTTATTTATTTGGTCAATAAATCTCTATTCTTCCTAAAAATATATGGGAGCAGAAAAAGAAAGGGGCTAGTGTTCATATTTTCATAAATAACAAAACATTTGATGAATAAGACTTCCAACATCAAATGACCATTACATTTGACTGTGGTATCGTACCAACTATTATAATATATCAAATGGAAGCTCGCCTCGATCAACACAATAATTGTTGCCCTCGCAATGGAACCTGGTTTCTCTACACAAATTCCATCTTTACATCACTTAAATAGGGTTTTAATTTTTTGTTGCTAATTTCTATTTTACTTAATTTCGATTTTATTCAATAGAGTAGTAAAGGAGATATTGGTATCGACTAAATTTTTTTTTATGTGGTTAATAAAACTCTTTTCTTCCAAACAAAAAATAAGAGAAGAGAAACAAAAAGGGGCTACTATTCATATTCTAAAAAATGACAATACATTTGTGAATCACACTTCTAACATTAAACGACCATGACTTTTGACTGAGGTATCGTACCAACTATTATAATATATCAAATTGAAGATCGTATCGATTAACACAATTAGTGTTGGCATTGCAAGGTAACTTAATTTCTCTACCCAAATTCCATCATTTACATAACTAATCGAGGGTTTTAAGATTTTGTGGTAAATTTCTGTTTTAGTTACTTTATATTTGATTAAATAGAGTTGTAAAAGAGATATCGGTTCGACAAAGGTTCCTTTATTTATGTGGTCAATAAATCTCTATTCTTCCTAAAAAATAATGGGAGCAGAAAAAGAAATAGGCTAGTGTTCATATTTTCAAAAATAACAAACCATTTCATGAATTAGACTTCCAACATCAAATGACCATACCTTTTGACTGGGTATCGTAACGATTATTATAATATATCAAATCGAATCTCATCTCGATCCACACAATAATTGTTGGCCTCGCAATGGAACCTGATTTCTGTACACAAATTCCATCGGTTACATCACTTAAAGAGGGTTTTAATTTTTTGTTGCTAATTTCCGTTTAACTTAATTTCGATTTTATTCAATAGAGCAGTAAAGGAGATATTGGTGCCGGCCAAGGTTTGTTTATTTATGTGATAAATATATCTCTTATCTTCCAAAAGAAAAATAAGAGAAGGGAAACAGAAAGGGGCAACTATTCATATTCTAAAAAATGACAAAACATTTGGTGAATCACACTTCAAACATTAAACGGTCATAACTTTTGACTGGTGCATCTTATCGACTATTATAATATATCGAATCGAAGATCGTATCGATTCACACAATTAGGGTTGGCCTTGCAAGCTAACCTGTTTTCTGTACCCAAATTCCATCGTTTACATAACGTATCGAGGGTTTTCATATTTTGTCATAAATTTCCGGTTTACTTACTTTCGAATTGATTCAATAGAGCTGTAAATGAGATATTGGTTCTGATAAAGGTTTCTTTATTTATTTGGTCAATAAATCTCTATTCTTCCTAAAAACAAATATGGGAGTACAAAAAGAAAGGGGCTAGTGTTCATATTTTCAAAAATAACAAAACATTTGATGAATAAGACTTCCAACATCAAATGACCATTACATTTAAATGTGGTATCGTAACGACTACTATAATATATCAAATCAAAGCTCGCCTCGATCAACACAATAATTGTTGCCCTCGCAATGGAACCTGGTTTCTCTGCACAAATTCCATCTTTACATCACTTAAAGGGGGTTTTAATTTTTTGTTGCTAATTTCCGTTTTACTTAATTTCGATTTTATACAATAGAGCAGTAAAGGAGATATTGGTATCGACTAAGGTTTTTTTTATTTATGTGGTTAATAAAACTCTTATCTTCCAAACGAAAAATAAGGGAAGAAAAACAAAAAGGGGCTACTATTCATATTCTTAAAAATGACAATACATTTGTGAATCACACTTCAAACATCAAACGACCATAACTTTAGACTGAGGTATCATAACGACTATTATAATATATCAAATCGAAGATCGTATCGATTAACACAATTAGTTTTGGCATTGCAAGGTAACTTAATTTCTGTACGCAAATTCCATCGTTTACATAACTAATCGAGGGTTTTAGGATTTTGTGGTAAATTTCCGTTTTAGTTACTTTCGATTTGATTAAATAGAGCTGTAAAAGAGATATCGGTTCGACAAAGGTTCCTTCATTTATGTGGTCAATAAATTTCTATTCTTCCTAAAAAAAATATGGGAGCAGAAAAAGAAAGGGGCTAGTGTTCATATTTTCCAAAATAACAAAACATTTCATTAATTAGACTTCCAACATCAAATGACCATAACTTTTGACTTGGGTATCGTAACGATTATTATAATATATCAAATCGAAGCTCGTCTCGATCCACACAATAATTGTTGGCCTCGCAATGAACCTGATTTCTGTACACAAATTCCATTGGTTACATCACTTAAAGAGGGTTTTAATTTTTTGTTGCTAATTTCCGTTTAACTTAATTTCGATTTTATTCAATAGAGTAGTAAAGCAGATATTGGTAAATCTTTTTTTTTCTAATTAAGCATGGTAATTTTTCACCACTCCCAACCTAGAACTTACATTGTCCTCAGTGTAACAACTGTAAATTAAAGATAAAGAGAAAAGAGAAGAAAGATTACCTATTTCTTGAGATTGTGTAAGTAGTAATGGAGGAATGGAGGTGCATTCATCATATTCATCATTTAAAGTGTATACAGACAGATCGATGTGAACTTCTAACATCTCAACAAATATTTTTAGTTTTAAAAATTTAAAAATTATTAAACTAAAATAAACAATAAAATTAAGTAAATAAAATAAATAACAAAAAATTACCTAAAATGATGGGTTGCCTCACATCCAGCGTTTACTTTAACGTCTTAGAAAGACGTAACTTGGGGATTGCATTTTAAGTAAACTCAATGTCCCCTCAGCATTGATTCAATCATACCTACAAGTAAGAAAAGGTTGTCTACCTATACTGTTTCAAACATGCCCTATTGATTTTCAAATTTTTCTGTACCAAAAACTAGGGGCATGCTTGAGGGTTTTAGATAACCCACATCTAGGTGCAAATCAAATAATTAAGGCATCAAAACACAATTGTACCTAGATCAAACAAAGAAACTATCTCTTGAGATTGTAATTAAAACTCTAAAATTTGGAGATAGTTTCAAAAAAAAAATTCTTTTTTTCTTTTTTCTTTTTTTTTTCTTTTTAATTTTTTTTATTAAAGTTAAAATAACATAATCAGTTTTAACCAAGAGTGCTCCCAGGAAAGAATGGTGGGGCAAAGGCTCCTTAAAAACCATCCTTCTAGACAGAACAACGTTCCGAGGAAAGACTAGTGGCACAAAGGCTTCCAAGAACTAGTCTCCTAGACAGAACTCCCTTATATCTTTACTTTTCATGCTATTAAAATTAAGTTAATTAAGTTTAGTTAAGTAAAAATCTAAGTTAATTAAGTTAATAAAAAAAATTTAAGTTAATTAAAAAGCTAAGTTAATTAAGTTAATTTACGTAAAAATCTAAGTTAATTAAGTTAAGTTATGTAAAAATCTAAGTTAGTTAAGTTAAAAAAAATCTAAGTTAATTAAAAAGTTAAGTTAATTAAGTTAAGTAAACTAAAAATCTAAGTTAATTAAGTTAATGAAAAATCTAAGTTAATTAAGTTAGTAAAAATCTAAGTTAATTAAGTTAAATAAAAATTAAGAGAGAAAACAAATAATTAAAGAAAAGAAAGAGAAAAAAAAAAATAAAATAAAAAAATAGAGAAAGGTAAAAGCAAATAAAATTAAAATTAAAAAAAAATTATTATTATTTTTATTTAACAAAAATAAAATTAAGATTTTAAATAAAAATTAAATGAAAATTAAAAAGTAAGTTTTATTTTCTTTTATTTTAATTTTATTTTAAATTTTTTTTACTATTAATGAACGGTAATTTTATTTTACTATTTACACTATATTAAAATTTTTTAAGTTTTTAATTTTTTTTAATTTTTTATTTTTTACTATTCATGAAGGGTAATTTTAATTTACTATCTACACTATATTATTAATTTATTTTTATCTTAAATTTTTTAAATTTTAATTTTTTTTACTATTCATTAACGGTAATTTTATTTTACTATTAACGCTATATTATTTATTTATTTTATTTTAAAAAAAAAATTATTTTTTTATTTATTTTTTTTACTATTCATGAACGTTAAAATTTTTTACTTCAAATTTCAAATTTCTAAATTATTTAATAAAAAATATTTTATTTATTTATTTATTTTATTTATTTATTTATTTATTTATTTTTTTATTATTTCTTATTAAATTTGAAATTTGATTATTATTTTTTATTAAAACAAAAAAAATCACAATTATTTACAGCACAAAAATGTTTTTAAAATTTTGATAAATAATTTAAAAACCGCTATTCCTTCCCCGGCAACGGTGCCAAAAACTTGATGCCATCCCCGGCAACGGCGCCAAAAACTTGATGGGCGAAAACCGACATCGTCGATTATTGCCAATACTTTGGTTTTAATATTTATAAAACTCTTGCAAGTGCACGAATCATTTCGAAAAAAATGATAAGTATACTCGCAAGGTCGATCTAAGGAAGGAATGAATGTGGTTTTTAATTTATTATTCAAACTTTTAAAAAAGAAATTAAATCCTAAACATCGTGTCACGATATTTTGGTGTTTTGTGTTTTTTAATCTAATTACATAAAATTAAACATAGATTCAATAAACATTCATGCAAATTTTATCATTTATAATGGCGGAGTATTTATGGATATAATAACTAAGTTAATTATGCTTGCTCATATTATCTAGGTTATTAAAGATATGAATTGATATTTATTGATTTTCCATTTTTTGTATGAATACCACCTTTGGTGGGGTTAGATATTCTTTGTTAACTAAACAAATCAATTAACACCTATGGGTGGGGTTGATAACTAATATGCTTAATTAAATTAATTCATTTTTCTAAGAGATTGAAAATGAACCATTTAAATGCCACCATTGGTGGGGTTAGACAGTTTAAACTTTATTCAAGGTGTCCAAATTAAACCTAAGAATTTAGTTATCCGAGTACTAACTTTCAAGTTTTAAAACCACTACCGAAAACATGTTGTCGATACATTTTTAGATAATAATTCTTATAAAAACTTTTGAAATAGAGCTTCACTCTAACTACTGGGCGATTGTACCATCAAATAAAAGAGCACTACTCTAAATCAGACCGGATAACTAAACCTTAAAATCTAATTTTCAGGTTTAAGTTTGTAATGAAAAATAATATATTTCTCTCTAACATTCTTAATATAAAATCATGAATAAAAATAAAATCAATTCATTTTAGAGATTTTTACCTATTTAATATTTCGTAAGCATAACAACGTTATTATTACATCATGTTTATTAACAGTCAGCGCAGTTAAATTTAACCACAGACAAATTAAATATAACATGTAAGAATAAAGCAGAAAAAATAACTGTAAAGAAAATAAAATCCTTACAGAACTTCGACGCTATTCCCGTTGCTGGAAAACCTCCAAGCGGAATTTTCACTTCCATTTATTGAATCAAAAAGCTAATAAATTACATAAACATAACTAGTTCTTCCCAAAAGGGGAAGAACTCTAAAACTAAGAGAAATTAACTAAAAACTAAGAAAAACTAAAAAAACCTAAAAATCTAAGAAAAGAGAGAAAGAAAGAAGAGAGAAATGTGTTTTGAAGTGAAGGGAAATGGGGTATTTATAGGTGAGGATGGAGAGAAAAAAAAATGTTAAAAAAAATGTAAAAATGCGTATTGGAATTGCTGAGGTCATTGATGATGTCGGCATGACATCATGGGGCGGCTGCACGTGAAAAATGGGGCAAAACGGGCGTCGACGCGCGCGCAGAAGGGCATGTGCTGCGCGTAGGGGCGCACGCGGATCTGGGAAAGGCGCGCACGGATCTGGGCGAGGTGCGCGCGGATCTGGGCGTGGCACGCGGCTGGGCGTCTAGCGCGCGCGACTTCGCGCTGGGGCGCGGCTGGGAGCGATTTTCTCCTTTTTGACATTTTTTACCTTTTTGACCCATTTTGTCCAATTTTTCCATATTTGTTGACCTTTCCCCATTTATTTATTAATATATTTGTGATGTATTGCTTCAAGTATTCCTCTTTGAGTCTTTAAGTTGCGTTTTTAAGCCAAAATACTTGAAAAACAATAAAAATACCCGTGATTCTGAAAAAGACAAATTTATATAAATATATGATAAAACATATAAATATATATATTTTTAATCAATTAATGTGCATAAAATCATGGTTATTTTAGTGCTTTTTAAGCACTCATCACAACCCCCAACTAGCTTCTTGCTAGTCCCTTTGCAAGAGAAGCGATAAAAACTAAAAATTAAACTATCCTAAATCACTTTCGTGGATTGAAAAGGTTGCATTTAGCCTATGCAACAAGTCTTTAAACCCCTAGGTTGCCCTAGTGGACGAGTTTGAGTCTTGTGAGGGTTTTTCAGTAATGATACCCACAAACATTGAACTAAATGTAAAAATCAAAAGAAACAATAAAAACAATCAAATCAAAAACTAAAATTACAACAAAATCAAAAATTAATTTAATGATAAAAGAAAACAACATATCACAAAAATGTCTCATACTTTTTAATCTCTTTTAAGATCATAATTAAAATCTTAAGCATAAGTTATTTTAATCTCTTTAAACAATCATGATTTATTATAATAATTAGTCGAAAATCATTTTCATATTTCATGTCAAAAATGTATCAATTTAATTTCACCCAATTTCAGTGTCATGAATCAGAATTCGCTACGACTCTATTCCTCACAAGTCAATACTCTTAAAATACTGAATCCTATGGGTTCAAACACTAATACTAATTTATATGCGAAATAGTTGATGTATAGAAATGAACTAATATGTTCGCATATGTATAAAGAATAAAGGCTCAAAGTGTTATTTTAACATTGATCTCATGAAAGGAATCGAATGTATAAATTATAAAGATATCATATATAAAAATTATTTTCTTGCATAAATCAAACTCATTAAGAAAGAATTTCAAGATATATGCTTTTTACAAATGAAGAAATTGCAATGACTTTTTAGGGAATTACTTCCTATATCTTTCTTTTATAATTAGCCTGTACTCACAACTTTGTAGGGAATGTGGGTCATAGTATGTAGATGATACTATATATTTTTTATCTCTCTATTTTTTTCTGTAGATATTTTTCAATATATGTATTTTTTTTAGAGAGTCAACCCATGTACAGATTGTACATTTTTTTAGGATTTTGATGAGTGGTTAATTTTGTGGCTTTTCTGTTTGATCTTGGTTTAGGTAACCCCAGATATGTCTTTTTTTTGTTTTTGTAGCAGTCATGCATAAATGAGATATAAGCATATACTATCAATTTCTACTCAAATCATTTAATCTAAGCAAAAATAATAATAAAAAATATATGATACTCTATTAAGATGAGAAAAAAATTCATACATTCAATGCTAATACCTATAGAGATCATCTAAAAATTTGAATAAATAAGAAATGTGTTTGGAGTATAAAAAATATATATTTCACTCTGAATAAAAGAAATTAGGCTCAAATTATATCTCACAAGGGTAGTCTCCACTAAATAATTTCATAAACACCGATTTTGTGTTTAATATAATTTCTACATTTTATCAAGAAATACTAGTTATGACAAAAACTAACTAATTATCAAAAATAATTACAAAATATTTCATGATATATTTTCAAAAATTAATCTAACAATACAAAAGACTTAACTATTTACCTAAATTTGATTTAAAGAAATGATAAATTTTTGTGAGAAAAAAAAATATATATATATATATATATATATTGCTGGAAAACCTCCAAGCAGAATTTGCACTTCGATTTATTGAATCAAAAAGCTAATAAATTACATAAACATAACTAGTTCTTCCCAAAAAGGGAAGAACTCTAAAACTAAGAGAAATTAACTAAAAACTAAGAAAAACTAAAAAAAACCTAAAAATCTAAGAAAAGAGATAAAGAAAGAAGAGAGAAGTGTGTTTTGAAGTGAAGGGAAGGGGGGTATTTATAGGTGAGGATGGAGAGAAAAAATGAGTAAAAAAATGTAAAAACACGTAATGGAATTGCTGAGGTCATTGATGATGTCAACATGACATCATGGGGTGGCTGCACGTGAAAAATGGGGCGAAACGGGCGTCGGCGCGTGCGGATCTGGGCGTGGCGCGCGTCGTTGGGCGCGATTTTCTCCTTTTTGACATTTTTGACCTTTTTGACCCATTTGTCCAATTTTTCCATATTTGTTAACCTTTCCCCATTTATTTATTAATATATTTGTGATGTATTGCTTCAAGTATTCCGCTTTGAGTCTTTAAGTTGCGTTTTTAAGCCAAAATACTTGAAAAATAATAAAAATACCCGTGATTCCGAAAAAGACAAATTTATATAAATATATGATAAAACATATAAATATATATATTTTTAATCAATTAATATGCATAAAATCATGGTTATTTTAGTGCTTTTTCAGCACTCATCAGTGCCAGCCAAGGTTTCTTTATTTATCTGGTAAATATATCTCTTATCTTCCAAAAGAAAAATAAGAGAAGGGAAACAGAAAGGGGCTACTATTCATATTCTAAAAAATGACAAAACATTTGGTGAATCACACTTTAAACATTAAACGACCATAACTTTGGACTGGTGCATCTTAACGACTATTATAATATATCGAATCGAAGATCGTATCGATTCACACAATTAGGATTGGCCTTGCCAGCTAACCTGATTTCTGTACCCAAATTCCATCGTTTACATAACTTATCGAGGGTTTTCGTATTTTGTCACAAATTTCCGGTTTACTTACTTTCGAATTGATTCAATAGAGTTGTAAATGAGATATTGGTTCCGATAAAGGTTTCTTTATTTATTTGGTCAATAAATCTCTATTTTTCCTAAAAAAATATGGGAGCAGAAAAAGAAAGGGGCTAGTGTTCATATTTTCAAAAATAACAACACATTTCATGAATTAGACTTCTAACCTCTAATGACCATAACTTTTGACTCGGGTATCGTAACAACTATTATAATATATCAAATCGAAGCTCGTCTCGATCCACATAATAATTGTTGGCCTCCCAATGGAACCCAATTTCTGTTCACAAATTCCATCGGTTACATCACTTAAAGAGGGTTTTAATTTTGTGTTGCTAATTTCCGTTTAACTTAATTTCGATTTTATTCAATAGAGCAGTAATGGAGATATTGGTGCCGTGCAAGGATTCTTAATTTATGTGGTAAATAAAATTGTTATCTTCCAAAGAAAAAATAAGAGAAGGGAAACAGAAAGGGGCTACTATTCAAATTCTAAAAAATGACAATACATTTGTGAATCACACTTCAAACTTTAAACGACCATAACTTTTGACTGAGGTATTGTAACGACTATTATAATATATCAAATCGAAGCTCGCCTCGATCCACACAATAATTGTTGCCCTCGCAATGGAACCTGGTTTCTCTGCACAAATTCCATCTTTACATCACATAAAGAGGGTTTTAATTTTTTGTTGCTAATTTCCGTTTTACTTAATTTCGATTTTATTCAATAGAGCAGTAAAGGAGATATTGGTGTCGACTAAGGTTTTTTTATTTATGTGGTTAATAAAGCTCTTATCTTCCAAAATAAAAATAAGAGAAGAGAAACAAAAAGGGGCTACTATTCATATTCTAAAAAATGACAATACATTTGTGAATCACACTTCAAACATTAAACGACCATAACTTTTGACTGAGGTATCGTAACGACTATTATAATATATCAAATCAAAGATCGTGTCGATTCACACAATTAGTGTTGGCCTTGCTAGGTAACCTGATTTCTGTACCCAAATTCCATTGTTTACATAACTTATCGAGGATTTTCGTATTTTGTCATAAATTTCCGGTTTACTTACTTCCGAATTGATTCAATAGAGCTGTAAATGAGATATTGGTTCCGATAAAGGTTTCTTTATTTATTTGGTCAATAAATCTCTATTCTTCCTAAAAATATATGTGAGCAGAAAAAGAAAGGGGCTAGTGGTCATATTTTCAAAAATAACAAAACATTTGATGAAACAGACTTCCAACATCAAATGACCATTACATTTGACTGTGGTATCGTAACGACTATTATAATATATCAAATCGAAGCTCGCCTTGATCCACACAATAATTGTTGCCCTCGCAATGGAACCTGGTTTCTCTGCACAAATTCCATCTTTACATCACTTAAAGAGGGTTTTAATTTTTTGTTGCTAATTTTCGTTTTACTTAATTTCGATTTTATTCAATAGAATAGTAAAGGAGATATTGGTGCCGGCCAAGGTTTCTTTATTTATGTGGTAAATAAATCTCTTATCTTCCAAAAGAAAAATAAGAGAAGGGAAACAGAAAGGGGCTACTATTCATATTATAAAAAATGACAATACATTTGTGAATCACACTTTAAACATTAAACGACCATAACTTTTTACTAAGGTATCGTAACGACTATTATAATATATAAAATCGAAGATCCTATCGATTAACACAATTAGTGTTGGCATTGCAAGGTAACTTAATTTTTGTACCCAAATTCCATCGGTTACATAACTAATCGGGGGTTTTAAGATTTTGTGGTCAATTTCCGTTTTAGTTACCTTCGATTTGATTAAATAGAGCTGTAAAAGAGATATCGGTTCGACAAAGGTTCCTTTATTTATGTGGTCAATAAATCCCTATTCTTCCTAAAAAAATATGGGAGGAGAAAAAGAAAGGGACTAGTGTTCATATTTTCAAAAATAACAAAACATTTGATGAATCAGACTTCCAACATCAAATGACCATAACTTTTGATTCAGATATCTTAACGACTTTTATAATATATCAAATTGAAGCTCATCTCGATCCACACAATAATTGTTGGCCTCGCAATGCAACCCAATTTCTGTACACAAATTCCATCGTTTACATCACTTAAAGAGGGTTTTCATTTTTTGTTGCTAATTTCCGTTTAACTTAATTTCTATTTTATTCAATAGAGAAGTAAAGGAGATAATGGTGCCGGCCAAGGTTTCTTAATTTATGTGGTAAATAAATCTCTTATCTTCCAAAAGAAAAATAAGAGAAGGGAAACTAAAAGGGGCTACTATTCATATTCAAAAAAATGACAAAACATTTGTCGAATCACACTTCAAACATTAAACGGCCATAACTTTTGACTGGTGCATCTTAACGAGTATTATAATATATCAAATCGAAGATCGTGTCGATTCACACAATTAGTGTTAGCCTTGCTAGGTAACCTGATTTCTGTACCCAAATTCCATCGTTTACATAACTTATCGAGGGTTTTCGTATTTTGTCATAAATTTCCGGTTTACTTACTTCCGAATTGAATCAATAGAGCTGTAAATGAGATATTGGTTCCAATAAAGGTTTCTTTATTTATTTGGTCAATAAATCTCTTTTCTTCCTAAAAAAATATGAGAGCATCAAAAGAAAGGGGCTAGTGTTAATATTTTCAAAAATAACAAAACATTTCATGAATTAGACTTCCAACCTCTAATGACCATAACTTTTGATTGTGGTATCGTAACGACTATTATAATATATCAAATCGAAGATCGTATTGATTAACACAATTAGTGTTGGCATTGCAGGGTACCTTAATTTCTGTACCCAAATTCCATTGTTTACATAACTAATCGGCGGTTTTAAGATTTTGTGGTCAATTTCCGTTATAGTTACTTTCGATTTGATTAAATAGAGCTCTAAAAGAGATATCGGTTCGACAAAGGTTCCTTTATTTATGTGGTCAATTAATCTATATTCTTCCTAAAAAAATATGGGAGCAGAAAAAGAAAGGGGCTAGTGTTCATATTTTCAAAAATAACAACACATTTCATTAATTAGACTTCCAACCTATAATGACCATAACTTTTGAATGGGGTATCGTAACGACTATTATAATATATCAAATCGAAGCTCCTCTCGATCCACACAATAATTTTTGGCCTCGCAATGGAACCTGATTTCTCTACACAAATTCCATCGGTTACATAACTTAAAGAGGGTTTTAATTTTTTGTTGCTAATTTCCGTTTTACTTAATTTCGATTTTATTCAATAGAATAGTAAAGGAGATATTGGTGCCGGCCAAGGTTTCTTTATTTATGTGGTAAATAAATCTCTTATCTTCCAAAAGAAAAATAAGAGAAGGGAAACAGAAAGGGGCTACTATTCATATTATAAAAAATGACAATACATTTGTGAATCACACTTTAAACATTAAACGACCATAACTTTTTACTAAGGTATCGTAACGACTATTATAATATATAAAATCGAAGATCGTATCGATTAACACAATTAGTGTTGGCATTGCAAGGTAACTTAATTTTTGTACCCAAATTCCATCGGTTACATAACTAATCGGGGGTTTTAAGATTTTGTGGTCAATTTCCGTTTTAGTTACCTTCGATTTGATTAAATAGAGCTGTAAAAGAGATATCGGTTCGACAAAGGTTCCTTTATTTATGTGGTCAATAAATCCCTATTCTTCCTAAAAAAATATGGGAAGAGAAAAAGAAAGGGACTAGTGTTCATATTTTCAAAAATAACAAAACATTTGATGAATCAGACTTCCAACATCAAATGACCATAACTTTTGATTCAGATATCTTAACGACTTTTATAATATATCAAATTGAAGCTCATCTCGATCCACACAATAATTGTTGGCCTCGCAAGGCAACCCAATTTCTGTACACAAATTCCATCGTTTACATCACTTAAAGAGGGTTTTCATTTTTTGTTGCTAATTTCCGTTTAACTTAATTTCGATTTTATTCAATAGCGAAGTAAAGGAGATAATGGTGCCGGCCAAGGTTTCTTAATTTATGTGGTAAATAAATCTCTTATCTTCCAAAAGAAAAATAAGAGAAGGGAAACTAAAAGGGGCTACTATTCATATTCAAAAAAATGACAAAACATTTGTCGAATCACACTTCAAACATTAAACGGCCATAACTTTTGACTGGTGCATCTTAACGAGTATTATAATATATCAAATCGAAGATCGTGTCGATTCACACAATTAGTGTTAGCCTTGCTAGGTAACCTGATTTCTGTACCCAAATTCCATCGTTTACATAACTTATCGAGGGTTTTCGTATTTTGTCATAAATTTCCGGTTTACTTACTTCCGAATTGATTCAATAGAGCTGTAAATGAGATATTGGTTCCAATAAAGGTTTCTTGATTTATTTGGTCAATAAATCTCTTTTCTTCCTAAAAAAATATGAGAGCATCAAAAGAAAGGGGCTAGTGTTAATATTTTCAAAAATAACAAAACATTTCATGAATTAGACTTCCAACCTCTAATGACCATAACTTTTGATTGTGGTATCGTAACGACTATTATAATATATCAAATCGAAGATCGTATTGATTAACACAATTAGTGTTGGCATTACAGTGTACCTTAATTTCTGTACCCAAATTCCATTGGTTACATAACTAATCGGCGGTTTTAATATTTTGTGGTCAATTTCCGTTATAGTTACTTTCGATTTGATTAAATAGAGCTCTAAAAGAGATATCGGTTCGAGAAAGGTTCCTTTATTTATGTGGTCAATTAATCTATATTCTTCCTAAAAAAATATGGGAGCAGAAATAGAAAGGGGCTAGTGTTCATATTTTCAAAAATAACAACACATTTCATTAATTAGACTTCCAACCTCTAATGACCATAACTTTTGACTGGGGTATCGTAACGACTATTATAATATATCAAATCGAAGCTCGTCTCGATCCAAACAATAATTGTTGGCCTCGCAATGGAACCTGATTTCTCTACACAAATTCCATCGGTTACATAACTTAAAGAGGGTTTTAATTTTTTGTTGCTAATTTCCGTTTAACTTAATTTCGATTTTATTCAATAGAGCAGTAAAGGAGATATTGGTGCCGGCCAAGGTTTCTTTATTTATGTGGTAAATAAATCTGTTATCTTCCAAAAGAAAAATAAGAGAAGGGAAACAGAAAGGGGCTACTATTCATTTTCTAAAAAATGACAATACATTTGTGAATCACACTTTAAACATTAAACGACCATAACTTTTTACTAAGGTATCATAACGACTATTATAATATATAAAATCGAACATCGTATCGATTAACACAATTAGTGTTGGCATTGCAAGGTAACTTAATTTTTGTACCCAAATTCTATTGTTTGCATAACTAATCGGGGGTTTTATGATTTTGTGGTCAATTTCCGTTTTAGTTACTTTCGATTTGATTAAATAGAGCTGTAAAAGTGATATCCGTTCTACAAAGGTTCCATTATTTATGTGTTCAATAAATCTCTATTCTTCCTAAAAAAAATATGGGAGGAGAAAAAGAAAGGGGCTAGTGTCCATATTTTCAAAAATAACAAAACTTTTGATGAATCAGACTTCCAACATCAAATGACCATAACTTTTGATTCAGATATCTTAACGACTTTTATAATATATCAAATTGAAGCTCATCACGATCTACACAATAATTGTTGGCCTCGCAATGCAACCCAATTTATGTACACAAATTCCATCGTTTACATCACTTAAAGAGGGTTTTCATTTTTTGTTACTAATTTCCGTTCAACTTAATTTCGATTTTATTCAATAGAGAAGTAAAGGAGATAATGGTGCAGGCCAAGGTTTCTTAATTTATGTGGTAAATAAATCTCTTATCTTCCAAAAGAAAAATAAGAGAAGGGAAACAGAAAGGGGCTACTATTCCTATTTAAAAAAATGACAAAACATTTGCTGAATCACACTTCAAACATTAAACGACCATAACTTTTGACTGTTGCATCTTAACGACTATTATAGTATATCAAATCGAAGATCATGTCGATTCACACAATTAGTGTTAGCCTTGCTAGGTAACCTGATTTATATACCCAAATTACATCGTTTACATAACTTATCGAGGGTATTCGTATTTTGTCATAAATTTCCGGTTTACTTACTTCGGAATTGATTCAATAGAGCTGTAAATGAGATATTGGTTCCGATAAAGGTTTCTTTATTTATTTGGTCAATAAATCTCTATTCTTCCTAAAAAAATATGGGAGCAGAAAAAGAAAGGGGCTAGTTTTCATATTTTCAAAAATAACAAAACATTTCATGAATTAGACTTCCAACCTCTAATGACCATAACTTTTGACTGTGGTATCGTAACAACTATTATAATATATCAAATCGAAGATCGTGTCGATTAACACAATTAGTGTTGGCATTGAATGACACTTAATTTCTGTACCCAAATTCCATCGTTTACATAACTAATCGGCGGTTTTAAGATTTTGTGGTCAATTTCCGTTTTAGTTACTTTCGATTTGATTAAATAGAGCTCTAAAAGAGATATCGGTTCGAGAAAGGTTCCTTTATTTATGTGGTCAATAAATCTCTATTCTTCCTAAAAAAATATGGGTGCAGAAAAAGAAAGGGGCTAGTGTTCATATTTTCAAAAATAACAAAACATTTGATGAATCAGACTTCCAACATCAAATGACCATAACTTTTGACTTGGATATCGTAACGACTTTTACAATAAATCAAATTGAAGCTCATCTCCATCCACACAATAATTGTTGGCCTTGCAATGGAACCCAATTGCTGTACACAAATTCCATCGTTTACTTCACTTGAAGAGGGTTTTAATTTTTTGTTGCTAATTACTGTTTAACTTAATTTCCATTTTATTCAACAGAGCAGTAAAGGAGATAATGGTGCCGGCCAAGGTTTCTTTATTTATGTGGTAAATAAATCTCTTATATTCCAAAAGAAAAATAAGAGAAGGGAAACAGAAAGGGGCTACTATTCATATTCTAAAAAATGACAAAACATTTGCTGAATCACACTTCAAACATTAAACGACCATAACTTTTGACTGGTGCATCTTAACGACTATTATAATATATCAAGTCGAAGATCGCGTCAATTCACACAATTAGTGTTGGCCTTGCTAGGTAACCTGATTTCTGTACCCAAATTCCATCGTTTACATAACTTATCGAGGGATTTCGTATTTTGTCATAAATTTCTGGTTTACTTACTTCCGAATTGATTCAATAGAGCTGTAAATGAGATATTGGTTCCGATAAAGCTATCTTCATTTATTTGGTCAATAAATCTCTATTCTTCCTAAAAAAATATGGGAGCAGAAAAAAGAAAGGGGCTAGTGTTCATATTTTCAAAAATAACAAAACATTTCATGAATTAGAATCCAACCGCTAATGACTATAACTTTTGACTGTGGTATCGTAACGACTATTATAATATATCAAATCGAAGCTCGCCTCGATCCACACAATAATTGGTGCCCTCACAATGGAACTTGGTTGCTCTACACAAATTCAATCTTTACATCACTTAAAGAGGGTTTTAATTTTTTGTTGCTAATTTCTGTTTTACTTAATTTCGATTTTATTCAATAGAGCAGTAAAGGAGATATTGGAGTCGACTAAGGTTTTTTTATTTACGTGGTAAATAAAACTCTTATCTTCGAAAAGAAAAATTAACAGAAGAGAAACAAAAAGGGGCTACTATTCATATTCTAAAAAATGACAATACATTTGTGAATCACACTTCAAACATTAATCGACCATAACTTTTGACTGAGCTATCGTAACGACTATTATAATATATCAAATCGAAGATCGTATCGATTAACACAATTAGTGTTGGCATTGCAAGGTAACTTAATTTTTGTACCCAAATTCCATCGTTTGCATAACTAATCGGGGGTTTTAAGATTTTGTGGTAAATTTCCGTTTTAGTTACTTTTGATTTGATTAATTAGAATTGTAAAAGAGATATCGGTTCGACAAAGGTCCCTTTCTTTATGTGGTTAATAAATATCTATTCTTCCTAAAAATATATAGGAGCACAAAAAGAAAGGGGCTAGTGTTCATATTTTCAAAAATAACAACACATTTCATGAATTAGACTTCCAACCTCTAATGACCACAACTTTTGACTGGGGTATCGTAATGACTATTATAATATATCAAATCGAAGCTCGTCTCGATCCACACAATAATTGTTGGCCTCGCAATGGAACCTGATTTCTCTACACAAATTCCATCGGTTACATAACTTAAAGAGGGTTTTAATTTTTTGTTGCTAATTTCCGTTTAACTTAATTTCGATTTTATTCAATAGAGCAGTAAAGGAGATACTGGTGCCGGCCAAGTTTTCTTTATTTATGTGGTAAATAAATCTCTTATCTTCCAAAAGAAAAATAAGAGAAGGGAAACAGAAAGGGGCTACTATTCATATTCTAAAAATTGAAAATACATTTGTGAATCACACTTCAAACATTAAACGACCATAACTTTTGACTAAGGTATTATAACGACTATTATAATATATAAAATCGAAGATCGTATCGATTAATACAATTAGTGTTGGCATTGCAAGGTAACTTAATTTTTGTACCCAAATTCCATCGTTTACATAACTAATCGGGGGTTTTAATATTTGGTGGTCAATTTCCGTTTTAGTTACTTTCGATTTGATTAAATAGAGCTGTAAAAGAGATATCGGTTCGACAAAGGTTCCTTTATTTATGTGTTCAATAAGTCTCTATTCTTCCTAAAAAAATATGGGAGGAGAAAAAGAAAGGGGCTAGTGTTCATATTTTCAAAAATAACAAAACATTTGATGAATCAGACTTCCAACATCAAATGACCATAACTTTTGATTCAGATATCTTAACGACTTTTATAATATATCAAATTGAAGCTCATCTAGATCCACACAATAATTGTTGGCCTCGCAATGCAACCCAATTTCTGTACACAAATTCCATCGTTTACATCACTTAAAGCGGGTTTTCATTTTTTGTTGCTAATTTCCGTTTAACTTAATTTCGATTTTATTCAATAGAGAAGTAAAGGAGATAATGGTGCTGGCCAAGGTTTCTTACTTTATGTGGTAAATAAATCTCTTATCTTCCAAAAGAAAAATAAGAGAAAGGAAACTAAAAGGGGCTACTATTCATATTCAAAAAAATGACAAAACATTTGCTGAATCACACTTCAAACATTAAACGACCATAACTTTTGACTGGTGCATCTTAACGACTATTATAATATATCAAATCGAAGATCGTGTCGATTCATACAAATAGTGTTAGCCTTGCTAGGTAACCTGATTTCTGTACCCAAATTCCATCGTTTACATAACTTATCGAGGGTTTTCGTATTTTGTCATAAATTTTCGGTTTACTTACTTCCGAATTGATTCAATAGAGCTGTAAATGAGATATTGATTCCGATAAAGGTTTCTTTATTTATTTGGTTAATAAATCTCTATTCTTCCTAAAAAAATATGGGAGCATAAAAAGAAAGGGGCTAATGTTCATATTTTCAAAAATAACAAAACATTTCATGAATTAGACTTCCAACCTGTAATGACCATAAATTTTGACTGTGGTATCGTAACGACTATTATAATATATGAAATCGAAGATCGTATCGATTAACACAATTAGTGTTGGCATTCCAATGTAACTTAATTTTTGTACCCAAATTCCATCGTTTACATAACTAATCGGCGATTTTAAGATTTTGTCGTCAATTTCCGTTTTAGTTACTTTCGATTTGATTAAATAGAGCTCTAACAGAGATATCGGTTCGACAAAGGTTCCTTTATTTATATGGTCAATATATCTCTATTCTTCCTAAAAAAATATGGGAGCATAAAAAGAAAGGGGATAGTGTTCATATTTTCAAAAATAATAAAACATTTGATGAATCAGACTTCCAACAACAAATGACCATAACTTTTGACTCGGATATCGTAACGACTTTTATAATAAATCAAATTGAAGCTTATCTCCATCCACACAATAATTGTTGGCCTCGCAATGGAACCCAATTTCTGTACACAAATTCCATCGTTTACATCACTTGAAGAGGGTTTTAATTTTTTGTTGCTATTTTCCGTTTAACTTAATTTCGATTTTATTCAACAGAGAAGTAAAGGAGATAATGGTGCCGGGCAAGGTTTCTTTATTTATGTGGTAAAGAAATCTCTTATATTCCAAAAGAAAAATAAGAGAAAGGAAACAGAAAGGGGCTACTATTCATATTCTAAAAAATGACAAAACATTTGCTGAATCACACTTCAAACATTAAACGACCATAACTTTTGACTGGTGCATCTTAACGACTATTATAATATATGAAATCGAAGATCGTGTCAATTCACACAATTAGTGTTGGCCTTGCTAGGTAACCTGATTTCTCTACCCAAATTCCATCGTTTACATAACTTATCGAGGGTTTTCGTATTTTGTCATAAATTTCCGGTTTACTTACTTCCGAATTGAATCAATAGAGCTGTAAATGAGATATTGGTTCCGATAAAGGTTTCTTTATTTATTTGGTCAATAAATCTCTATTCTTCCTAAAAAAATATGGGAGCAGAAAAGGAAAGGGGCTTGTGTTCATATTTTCAAAAATAACAAAACATTTCATGAATTAGACTTCCAACCTCTAATGACCATAACTTTTGACTGTGGTATCGTAACGACTATTATAATATATCAAATCGAAGCTCGCCTCGATCCACACAATAATTGTTGCCTTCAAAATGGAACTTGGTTGCTCTGCACAAATTCCATCTTTACATCACTTAAAGAGGGTTTTAATTTTTTGTTGCTAATTTCCGTTTTACTTAATTTCGATTTTATTCAATAGAGCAGTAAAGAAGATATTGATTTCGACTAAGGTTTTTTTATTTACGTGGTAAATAAAACTCTTATCTTCCAAAAGAAAAATAAGAGAAGAGAAACAAAAAGGGGCTACTATTCATATTCTAAAAAATGACAATACATTTGTGAATCACACTTCAAACATTAATCGACCATAGCTTTTGACTGAGGTATCGTAACGACTATTATAATATATCAAATCGAAGATCGTATCGATTAACACAATTAGTGTTGGCATTGCAAGGTAACTTAATTTTTGTACCCAAATTCCATCGTTTACATAACTAATCGGGGGTTTTAAGATTTTGTGGTAAATTTCCGTTTTAGTTACTTTTGATTTGATTAAATAGAGTTGTAAAAGAGATATCGGTTCGACAAAGTTCCCTTATTTATGTGGTTAATAAATCTCTATTCTTCCCAAAAAAATATGGGAGCAGAAAAAAAAGGGGCTAGTGTTCATATTTTCAAAAATAACAAAACATTTGATGAATCAGACTTCCAACATCAAATGACCATAACTTTTGACTCGGATATCATAACGACTTTTATAATAAATAAAATTGAAGCTCATCTCCATCCACACAATAATTGTTGGCCTCGCATTGGAACCCAATTTCTGTACACAAATTTCATCGTTTACATCACTGGAAGAGGGTTTTAATTTTTTGTTGCTAATTTTCGTTTAACTTAATTTCGATTTTATTCAAAAGAGAAGTAAAGGAGATAATGGTGCCGGCCAAGGTTTCTTAATTTATGTGGTAAATAAATCTCTTATATTCCAAAAGAAAAATAAGAGACAGGAAACAGAAAGGGGCTACTATTCATATTCTAAAAAATGACAAAACATTTGCTGAATGACACTTCAAACATTAAAAGACCATAACTTTTGTCTGGTGCATCTTAACGACTATTATAATATATCAAATCTAAGATCGTGTCGATTCACACAATTAGTGTTGGCCTTGGGAGGTAACCTGATTTCTATACCCAAATTCCATCTTTTACGTAACTTATCGAGGGTTTTCGTATTTTGTCAAATATTTCCGGTTTACTTACTTCCGAATTGATTCAGTAGAGCTGTAAATGAGATATTGGTTCCGGTAAAGGTTTCTTTATTTATTTGGTTAATAAATCTCTATTCTTCCTAAAAAAATATGGGAGCAGAAAAGGAAAGGGGCTAGTGTTCATATTTTAAAAAATAACAAAACATTTGATGAATTAGACTTCCAACATCAAATGACCATAACTTTTGACTCGAATATCGTAACGACTTTTACAATAAATCAAATTGAAGCTCATATCCATCCACACAATAATTGTTGGCCTTGCAATGGAACCCAATTTCTGTACACAAATTCCATCGTTTACTTCACTTGAAGAGGGTTTTAATTTTTTGTTGCTAATTTCTGTTTAACTTAATTTCCATTTTATTCAACAGAGAAGTAAAGGAGATAATGGTGCCGGCCAAGGTTTCTTTATTTATGTGGTAAATAAATCTCTTATATTCCAAAAGAAAAATAAGAGAAGGGAAACAGAAAGGGGCTACTATTCATATTCTAAAAAATGACAAAACATTTGCTGAATCACACTTCAAACATTAAACAACCATAACTTTTGACTGGTGCATCTTAACGACTATTATAATATATCAAATCGAAGATCGTATCAATTCACACAATTAGTGTTGGTCTTGCTAGGTAACCTGATTTCTGTACCCAAATTCCATCGTTTACATAACTTTTTGAGGGTTTTCGTATTTTGTCATAAATTTCCGGTTTACTTACTTCCGAATTGATTCAATAGAGCTGTAAATGAGATATTGGTTCCCATAAAGGTTTCTTCATTTATTTGGTCAATAAATCTCTATTCTTCCTAAAAATATATGGGAGAAGAAAAAGAAAGTTGCTAGTGTTCATATTTTGAAAAATAACAAAACATTTCATGAATTAGACTTCCAACCTCTAATGACCATAACTTTTGACTGTGGTATCGTAACGACTATTATAATATATTAAATCGAAGCTCGCCTCGATCCACACAATAATTGTTGCCCTCACAATGGAACTTGGTTGCTCTGCACAAATTCCATCTTTACATCACTTAAATAGGGTTTTAATTTTTTGTTGCTAATTTCCGTTTTACTTAATTTCGATTTTATTCAATAGAGTAGTAAAAGAGATATTGGTGTCGACTAAGGTTTTTTTATTTACGTGGTAAATAAAACTCTTATCTTCCAAAAGAAAAATAAGAGAAGAGAAACAAAAAGGGGCTACTATTCATATTCTAAAAAATGACAATACATTTGTGAATCACACTTCAAACATTAATCGACCATAACTTTTGACTGAGGTATCGTAACGACTATTATAATATATCAAATCGAAGATCGTATCGATTAACACAATTAGTGTTGGCATTGCAAGGTAACTTAATTTTTGTACCCAAATTCCATCGTTTACATAATTAATCGGTGGTTTTAAGATTTTGTGGTAAATTTCCGTTTTAGTTACTTTTGATTTGATTAAATAGAGTTGTAAAAGAGATATCAGTAGACAAAGGTCCCTTTATTTATGTGGTTAATAAATCTCTATTCTTCCTAAAAAAATATGGGAGCAGAAAAAAAGGGGCTAGTGTTCATATTTTCAGAAATAAAAAAATTTGATGAATTAGACTTCCAACATCAAATAACCATAACTTTTGACTAGGATATCGTAACGACTTTTATAATATATTAAATTGAAGCTCATCTCGATCCACACAATAATTGTCGGCCTCGCAATGGAACCCAATTTCTGTAGACAAATTCCATCGTTTACATTACTTAAAGAGGGTTTTAATTTTTTGTTGCTAATTTCCGTTTAACTTAATTTCGATTTTATTCAATAGAGAAGTAAAGGAGATAATGGTGCCGGCCAAGGTTTCTTTATTTATGTGGTAAATAAATCTCTTATCTTCCAAAAGAAATATAAGAGAAGGGAAACAGAAAGGGGCTACTATTCATATTCTAAAAAATGGCAAAACATTTGTTGAATCACACTTCAAACATTAAACGAAAATAACTTTTGTCTGGTGCATCTTAACGACTATTATAATATATCAAATCTAAGATCGTGTCGATTCACACAATTAGTGTTAGCCTTGCTAGGTAACCTGATTTCTGTACCCAAATTCCATCGTTTACATAACTTATCGAGGGTTTTCGTATTTTGTCATAAATTTCCGGTTTACTTACTTCCGAATCGATTCAATAGAGCTGTAAATGAGATATTGGTTCCGGTAAAGGTTTCTTTATTTATTTGGTCAATAAATCTCTATTCTTCCTAAAAAAATATGCGAGCAGAAAAGGAAAGGGGCTAGTGTTCATATTTTCAAAAATAACAAAACATTTGATGAATCAGACTTCCAACATCAAATGACAATTACATTTGACTGTGGTATCGTAACGACTATTATAATATATCAAATCGAAGCTCACCTCGACCCACACAATAATTGTTGCCCTCACAGTGGAAACTTGTTTCTCTGCACAAATTACATCTTTACATCACTTAAAGAGGGTTTTAATTTTTTGTTGCTAATTTCCGTTGTTCGTAATTTCGATTTTATTCAATAGAGCAGTAAAGGAGATATTGGTGTCGACTAAAGTTTTTTTATTTACGTGGTAAATAAAACTCTCATCTTCCAAAAGAAAAATAAGAGAAGAGAAACAAAAAGGGGCTCCTATTCATATTCTAAAAAATGACAATACATTTGTGAATCACACTTCAAACATTAAACGACCATAACTTTTGACTGAGGTATCGTAACGACTATTATAATATATCAAATCGAAGATCATATCGATTAACACAATTAGTGTTGGCATTGCAAGGTAACTTAATTTTTGTACCCAAATTCCATCGTTTACATAACTAATCGGGGGTTTTAATATTTTGTGGTAAATTTCCGTTTAGGTTACTTTTGATTTGATTAAATAGAGTTATAAAAGAGATATCAGTTCGACAAAGGTCCCTTTATTTATGTGGTTAATAAATCTCTATTCTCCCTAAAACAAATATGGGAGCAGAAAAAAAAAGGGGCTAGTGTTCATATTTTCAAAAATAAAGAAACATATTTCATGAATTAGACTTCCAACCTCTAATCACTATAACTTTTGACTGGGGTATCGTAACGACTATTATAATATATCAAATCGAAGCTCGTCTCGATCCACACAATAATTGTCGGCCTCGCAATGGAACCCAATTTCTGTACACAAATTCCCTCATTTACATCACTTAAAGAGGGTTTTAATTTTTTGTTGCTAATTTCCGTTTAACTTAATTTCGATTTTATTCAATAGAGAAGTAAAGGAGATAATGGTGCCGGCCAAGGTTTCTTTATTTATGTGGTAAATAAATCTCTTAACTTCCAAAAGAAAAATAGCAGAAGGGACACAGAAAGGGGCTACTATTCATATTCTAAAAAATAACAAAACATTTGCTGAATCACATTTCAAACAATAAACGACTATAACTTTTGTCTCGTGCATCTTAACGACTATTATAATATATCAAATCTAAGATCATGTCGATTCACACAATTAGTGGTGGCCTTGGGAGGTATCCTGATTTCTGTACCCAAATTCCATCGTTTACATAACTTATCGAGGGTTTTCGTATTTTGTCATAAATTTTCGGTTTACTTACTTCTGAATTGATTAAATAGAGGTGTAAATAAGATATTGGTTCCGATAAAGGTTACTTTATTTATTTGGTCAATAAATCTCTATTCTTCCTAAAACAATATGCGAGGAGAAAAAGAAAGCGGCTAGTGTTCATATTTTCAAAAATAACAAAACATTTCATGAATTAGACTTCCAACCTCTAATGACCATAACTTTTGACTGTGGTATCGTAACGACTATTATAATATATCAAATCAAAGCTCGCCTCGATCCACACAATAATTGTTGCCCTCGTAGTGGAAAATGGTTTCTCTGCACAAATTCCATCTTTACATCACTAAATGAGGGTTTTAATTTTTTGTTGCTAATTTCAGTTTTACTTAATTTCGATTTTATTCAATAGAGCAGTAAAGGCGATATTGGTGTCGACTAAGGTTTTTTTATTAGGTGGTAAATAAAACTCTTATCTTCCAAAAGAAAAATAGGAGAAGAGAAAAAAAAGGGGCTACTATTCATATTCTAAAAAATGACAATACATTTGTGAATTACACTTCAAACATTAAACGATCATAACTTTTGATTGAGGTATCGTAACGACTATTATAATATATCAAATCGAACATCATATCGATTAACACAATTAGTGTTGGCATTGCAAGGTAACTTAATTTCTATACCCAAATTCCATCATTTACATAACTAATTGGGGGGTTTAATATTTTGTGGTAAATTTCCGTTTAGGTTACTTTTGATTTGATTAAATAGATTTGTAAAAGAGATATCGGTTCAACAAAGGTCCCTTTATTTATGTGGTTAATAAATCTCAATTCTTCCTAAAAAAATATTGGAGCAGAAAAAAAAGGGGCTAGTGTTCATATTTTCATAAATAAAGAAACATATTTCATGAATTAGACTTCCAACCTCTAATGACCATAACTTTTGACTCGGGTATCGTAACGACTATTATTATATATCAAATCGAAGCTCGTCTCGATCCACACAATAATTGTCGGCCTCGCAATGGAACCCAATTTCTGTACACAAATTCCCTCGTTTACATCACTTAAAGAGGGTTTTAATTTTTTGTTGCTAATTTCCGTTTAACCTAATTTCGATTTTATTCAATAGAGAAGTAAAGGAGATAATGGTGCCGGCCAAGGTTTCTTTATTTATGTGGTAAATAAATCTCTTATCTTCCAAAAGAAAAATAAGAGAAAGAAAACAGAAAGGGGCTACTATTCATATTCTAAAAATGACAAAACATTTGCTGAATCACACTTCAAACATTAAACGACCATAACTTTTGTTTGGTGCATCTTAACGACTATTATAATATATCAAATCTAAGATCGTGTCGATTCACACAATTAGTGTTGGCCTTGGGAGGTAACCTGATTTCTGTACCCAAATTCCATCGTTTACATAACTTATCGAGGGTTTTCGTATTTTGTCATAAATTTCCGGTTTACTTACTTCCGAATTGATTCAATAGAGCTGTAAATGAGATATTGGTTCCGGTAAAGGTTTCTTTATTTATTTGGTCAATAAATCTCTATTCTTCCTAAAAAATATGGGAGCAGAAAAAGAAAGGGGCTAGTGTTCATATTTTCAAAAATAACAAAACATTTCATGAATTAGACTTCCAACCTCTAATGACCATAACTTTTGACTGTGGTATCGTAACGACTATTATAATATATCAAATCGAAGATCGTATCGATTAACACAATTAGTGTTGGCATTGCAAGGTAACTTAATTTTTGTACCCAAATTCCATCGTTTACATAACTAATCGGGGGTTTTAATATTTTGTGGTCAATTTCCGTTTTAGTTACTTTCAATTTGATTAAATAGAGCTGTAAATGAGATATCGGTTCGACAAAGGTTCCTTTATTTATGTGTTCAATAAATCACTATTCTTCGTAAAAAAATATATGAGGAGAAAAAGAAAGGGGCTAGTGTTCATATTTTCAAAAATAACAAAACATTTGATGAATCAGACTTCCAACATCAAATGACCATAACTTTTGATTCAGATATCTTAACGACTTTTATAATATATCAAATTGAAGCTCGTCTCGATCCACACAATAATTGTTGGCCTCGCAATGGAACCCAATTTCTGTACACAAATTCCATCGTTTACATCACTTGAAGATGGTTTTAATTGTTTGTTGCTAATTTCCGTTTAACTTAATTTCGATTTTATTCAACAGAGTAATAAAGAAGATAATGGTGCCGGCCAAGGTTTCTTTATTTATGTGGTAAATAAATCTCTTATATTCCAAGTGAAAAATAAGAGAAAGGAAACAGAAAGGGCTACTATTCATATTCTAAAAAATGACAAAACATTTGCTGAATCACACTTCAAACATTAAACGACCATAACTTTTGACTGGGGCATCTTAACGACTATTATAATATATCAAATAGAAGATCGTGTCAATTCACACAATTAGTGTTGGCCTTGCTAGGTAACTTGATTTCTATACCCAAATTCCATCGTTTACATAACTTATCGAGAGTTTTCGTATTTTGTCATAAATTACCGGTTTACTTACTTCCGAATTGATTCAATACAGTTGTAAATGAGATATTGGTTTCGATAAATGTTTCTTTATTTATTTGGTCAATAAATCTCTATTCTTCCTAAAAAAATATGGGAGCAGATAAAGAAAGGGGCTAGTGTTCATATTTTCAAAAATAACAAAAAACATTTCATGAATTAGACTTCCAACCTCTAATGACCATAACTTTTGACTGTGGTTTCGTAACGAATATTATAAAATATCAAATCGAAGCTCGCCTCGATCCACACAATAATTGTTGCCCTCACAATGGAACTTGGTTGCTCTGCACAAATTCCATCTTTACATCACTTAAAGAGGGTTTTAATTTTTTGTTGCTAATTTCCGTTTTACTTAATTTCGATTTTATTCAATAGAGCAGTAAAGGAGATATTGGTGTCGACTAAGGTTTTTTTATTTATGTGGTAAATAAAACTCTTATCTTCCAAAAGAAAAATAAGAGAAGAGAAACAAAAAGGGGCTACTATTCATATTCTAAAAAATGACAATACATTTGTCAATCACACTTCAATCATTAATCGACCATAACTTTTGACTGAGGTATCGTAACGACTATTATAATATATCAAATCGAAGATCGTATCGATTAACACAATTAGTGTTGGCATTGCAAGGTAACTTAATTTTTGTTCCCAAATTCCATCGTTTACATAAGTAATCGGGGGTTTTAAGATTTTTTGGTAAATTTCCGTTTTAGTTACTTTTGATTTGATTAAATAGAGTTGTAAAAGAGATATCGGTTCGACAAAGGTCCCTTTATTTATGTGGTTAATAAATATCTATTCTTCCTAAAAATATACGGGAGCAAAAAAAGAAAGGAGCTAGTGTTCATATTTTCAAAAATAACAACACATTTCATGAATTAGACTTTCAACCTCTAATGACCATAACTTTTGACTGGGGTATCGTAATGACTATTATAATATATCAAATCGAAGCTCGTCTCGATCCACACAATAATTATTGGCATCGCAATGGTACCTGATTTCTCTACACAAATTCCATCGGTTACATAACTTAAAGAGGGTTTTAATTTTTTGTTGCTAATTTCCGTTTAACTTAATTTCGATTTTATTAAACAGAGAAGTAAAGGAGATAATGGTGCCGGCCAAGGTTTCTTTATTTATGTGGTAAATAAATCTCTTATATTCCAAAAGAAAAATAAGAGAAGGGAAACAGAAAGGGGCTACTATTCATATTCTAAAAAATGACAAAACATTTGCTGAATCACACTTCAAACATTAAACGACCATAACTTTTGACTGGTGCATCTTAACGACTATTATAATATATCAAATCTAAGATCGTGTCGATTCACACAATTAGTGTTGGCCTTGGGAGGTAACCTGATTTCTGTACCCAAATTCCATCGTTTACATAACTTATCGAGGGTTTTCGTATTTTGTCATATATTTCCGGTTTACTTACTTCCGAATCGATTCAATAGAGCTGTAAATGAGATATTGCTTCCGGTAAAGGTTTCTTTATTTATTTGGTCAATAAATCTCTATTCTTCCTAAAAAAATATGTGAGCAGAAAAGGAAAGGGGCTAGTGTTCATATTTTCAAAAATAACAAAACATTTGATGAATCAGACTTCCAACATCAAATGACAATTACATTTGACTGTGGTATCGTAACAACTATTATAATATATCAAATCGAAGATCGTATCGATTAACACAATTAGTGTTGGCATTGCAAGGTAACTTAATTTTTGTACCCAAATTCCATCGTTTACATAACTAATCGGGGGTTTTAATATTTTGAGGTCAATTTCCGTTTTAGTTACGTTCAATTTGCTTAAATAGAGCTGTAAATGAGATATCGGTTCGACAAAGGTTCCTTTATTTATGTGTTCAATAAATCTCTATTCTTCCTAAAAAAAATATATGAGGAGAAAAAGAAAGGGGCTAGTGTTCATATTTTCAAAAATAACAAAACATTTGATGAATCAGACTTCCAACATCAAATGACCATAACTTTTGATTCAGATATCTTAACGACTTTTATAATATATCAAATTGAAGCTCGTCTCGATCCACACAATAATTGTTGGCCTCGCAATGGAACCCAATTTCTGTACACAAATTCCATCGTTTACATCACTTGAAGATGGTTTTAATTGTTTGTTGCTAATTTCCGTTTAACTTAATTTCGATTTTATTCAACAGAGTAATAAAGAAGATAATGGTGCCGGCCAAGGTTTCTTTATTTATGTGGTAAATAAATCTCTTATATTCCAAGTGAAAAATAAGAGAAAGGAAACAGAAAGGGCTACTATTCATATTCTAAAAAATGACAAAACATTTGCTGAATCACACTTCAAACATTAAACGACCATAACTTTTGACTGGGGCATCTTAACGACTATTATAATATATCAAATAGAAGATCGTGTCAATTCACACAATTAGTGTTGGCCTTGCTAGGTAACTTGATTTCTATACCCAAATTCCATCGTTTACATAACTTATCGAGAGTTTTCGTATTTTGTCATAAATTACCGGTTTACTTACTTCCGAATTGATTCAATACAGTTGTAAATGAGATATTGGTTTCGATAAATGTTTCTTTATTTATTTGGTCAATAAATCTCTATTCTTCCTAAAAAAATATGGGAGCAGATAAAGAAAGGGGCTAGTGTTCATATTTTCAAAAATAACAAAAAACATTTCATGAATTAGACTTCCAACCTCTAATGACCATAACTTTTGACTGTGGTTTCGTAACGAATATTATAAAATATCAAATCGAAGCTCGCCTCGATCCACACAATAATTGTTGCCCTCACAATGGAACTTGGTTGCTCTGCACAAATTCCATCTTTACATCACTTAAAGAGGGTTTTAATTTTTTGTTGCTAATTTCCGTTTTACTTAATTTCGATTTTATTCAATAGAGCAGTAAAGGAGATATTGGTGTCGACTAAGGTTTTTTTATTTATGTGGTAAATAAAACTCTTATCTTCCAAAAGAAAAATAAGAGAAGAGAAACAAAAAGGGGCTACTATTCATATTCTAAAAAATGACAATACATTTGTCAATCACACTTCAATCATTAATCGACCATAACTTTTGACTGAGGTATCGTAACGACTATTATAATATATCAAATCGAAGATCGTATCGATTAACACAATTAGTGTTGGCATTGCAAGGTAACTTAATTTTTGTTCCCAAATTCCATCGTTTACATAAGTAATCGGGGGTTTTAAGATTTTTTGGTAAATTTCCGTTTTAGTTACTTTTGATTTGATTAAATAGAGTTGTAAAAGAGATATCGGTTCGACAAAGGTCCCTTTATTTATGTGGTTAATAAATATCTATTCTTCCTAAAAATATACGGGAGCAAAAAAAGAAAGGAGCTAGTGTTCATATTTTCAAAAATAACAACACATTTCATGAATTAGACTTTCAACCTCTAATGACCATAACTTTTGACTGGGGTATCGTAATGACTATTATAATATATCAAATCGAAGCTCGTCTCGATCCACACAATAATTATTGGCATCGCAATGGTACCTGATTTCTCTACACAAATTCCATCGGTTACATAACTTAAAGAGGGTTTTAATTTTTTGTTGCTAATTTCCGTTTAACTTAATTTCGATTTTATTAAACAGAGAAGTAAAGGAGATAATGGTGCCGGCCAAGGTTTCTTTATTTATGTGGTAAATAAATCTCTTATATTCCAAAAGAAAAATAAGAGAAGGGAAACAGAAAGGGGCTACTATTCATATTCTAAAAAATGACAAAACATTTGCTGAATCACACTTCAAACATTAAACGACCATAACTTTTGACTGGTGCATCTTAACGACTATTATAATATATCAAATCTAAGATCGTGTCGATTCACACAATTAGTGTTGGCCTTGGGAGGTAACCTGATTTCTGTACCCAAATTCCATCGTTTACATAACTTATCGAGGGTTTTCGTATTTTGTCATATATTTCCGGTTTACTTACTTCCGAATCGATTCAATAGAGCTGTAAATGAGATATTGCTTCCGGTAAAGGTTTCTTTATTTATTTGGTCAATAAATCTCTATTCTTCCTAAAAAAATATGTGAGCAGAAAAGGAAAGGGGCTAGTGTTCATATTTTCAAAAATAACAAAACATTTGATGAATCAGACTTCCAACATCAAATGACAATTACATTTGACTGTGGTATCGTAACAACTATTATAATATATCAAATCGAAGATCGTATCGATTAACACAATTAGTGTTGGCATTGCAAGGTAACTTAATTTTTGTACCCAAATTCCATCGTTTACATAACTAATCGGGGGTTTTAATATTTTGAGGTCAATTTCCGTTTTAGTTACGTTCAATTTGCTTAAATAGAGCTGTAAATGAGATATCGGTTCGACAAAGGTTCCTTTATTTATGTGTTCAATAAATCTCTATTCTTCCTAAAAAAAATATATGAGGAGAAAAAGAAAGGGGCTAGTGTTCATATTTTCAAAAATAACAAAACATTTGATGAATCAGACTTCCAACATCAAATGACCATAACTTTTGATTCAGATATCTTAACGACTTTTATAATATATCAAATTGAAGCTCGTCTCGATCCACACAATAATTGTTGGCCTCGCAATGGAACCCAATTTCTGTACACAAATTCCATCGTTTACATCACTTGAAGATGGTTTTAATTGTTTGTTGCTAATTTCCGTTTAACTTAATTTCGATTTTATTCAACAGAGTAATAAAGAAGATAATGGTGCCGGCCAAGGTTTCTTTATTTATGTGGTAAATAAATCTCTTATATTCCAAGTGAAAAATAAGAGAAAGGAAACAGAAAGGGCTACTATTCATATTCTAAAAAATGACAAAACATTTGCTGAATCACACTTCAAACATTAAACGACCATAACTTTTGACTGGGGCATCTTAACGACTATTATAATATATCAAATAGAAGATCGTGTCAATTCACACAATTAGTGTTGGCCTTGCTAGGTAACTTGATTTCTATACCCAAATTCCATCGTTTACATAACTTATCGAGAGTTTTCGTATTTTGTCATAAATTACCGGTTTACTTACTTCCGAATTGATTCAATACAGTTGTAAATGAGATATTGGTTTCGATAAATGTTTCTTTATTTATTTGGTCAATAAATCTCTATTCTTCCTAAAAAAATATGGGAGCAGATAAAGAAAGGGGCTAGTGTTCATATTTTCAAAAATAACAAAAAACATTTCATGAATTAGACTTCCAACCTCTAATGACCATAACTTTTGACTGTGGTTTCGTAACGAATATTATAAAATATCAAATCGAAGCTCGCCTCGATCCACACAATAATTGTTGCCCTCACAATGGAACTTGGTTGCTCTGCACAAATTCCATCTTTACATCACTTAAAGAGGGTTTTAATTTTTTGTTGCTAATTTCCGTTTTACTTAATTTCGATTTTATTCAATAGAGCAGTAAAGGAGATATTGGTGTCGACTAAGGTTTTTTTATTTATGTGGTAAATAAAACTCTTATCTTCCAAAAGAAAAATAAGAGAAGAGAAACAAAAAGGGGCTACTATTCATATTCTAAAAAATGACAATACATTTGTCAATCACACTTCAATCATTAATCGACCATAACTTTTGACTGAGGTATCGTAACGACTATTATAATATATCAAATCGAAGATCGTATCGATTAACACAATTAGTGTTGGCATTGCAAGGTAACTTAATTTTTGTTCCCAAATTCCATCGTTTACATAAGTAATCGGGGTTTTAAGATTTTTTGGTAAATTTCCGTTTTAGTTACTTTTGATTTGATTAAATAGAGTTGTAAAAGAGATATCGGTTCGACAAAGGTCCCTTTATTTATGTGGTTAATAAATATCTATTCTTCCTAAAAATATACGGGAGCAAAAAAAGAAAGGAGCTAGTGTTCATATTTTCAAAAATAACAACACATTTCATGAATTAGACTTTCAACCTCTAATGACCATAACTTTTGACTGGGGTATCGTAATGACTATTATAATATATCAAATCGAAGCTCGTCTCGATCCACACAATAATTATTGGCATCGCAATGGTACCTGATTTCTCTACACAAATTCCATCGGTTATATAACTTAAAGAGGGTTTTAATTTTTTGTTGCTAATTTCCGTTTAACTTAATTTCGATTTTATTAAACAGAGAAGTAAAGGAGATAATGGTGCCGGCCAAGGTTTCTTTATTTATGTGGTAAATAAATCTCTTATATTCCAAAAGAAAAATAAGAGAAGGGAAACAGAAAGGGGCTACTATTCATATTCTAAAAAATGACAAAACATTTGCTGAATCACACTTCAAACATTAAACGACCATAACTTTTGACTGGTGCATCTTAACGACTATTATAATATATCAAATCTAAGATCGTGTCGATTCACACAATTAGTGTTGGCCTTGGGAGGTAACCTGATTTCTGTACCCAAATTCCATCGTTTACATAACTTATCGAGGGTTTTCGTATTTTGTCATATATTTCCGGTTTACTTACTTCCGAATCGATTCAATAGAGCTGTAAATGAGATATTGCTTCCGGTAAAGGTTTCTTTATTTATTTGGTCAATAAATCTCTATTCTTCCTAAAAAAATATGTGAGCAGAAAAGGAAAGGGGCTAGTGTTCATATTTTCAAAAATAACAAAACATTTGATGAATCAGACTTCCAACATCAAATGACAATTACATTTGACTGTGGTATCGTAACAACTATTATAATATATCAAATCGAAGATCGTATCGATTAACACAATTAGTGTTGGCATTGCAAGGTAACTTAATTTTTGTACCCAAATTCCATCGTTTACATAACTAATCGGGGGTTTTAATATTTTGAGGTCAATTTCCGTTTTAGTTACGTTCAATTTGCTTAAATAGAGCTGTAAATGAGATATCGGTTCGACAAAGGTTCCTTTATTTATGTGTTCAATAAATCTCTATTCTTCCTAAAAAAAATATATGAGGAGAAAAAGAAAGGGGCTAGTGTTCATATTTTCAAAAATAACAAAACATTTGATGAATCAGACTTCCAACATCAAATGACCATAACTTTTGATTCAGATATCTTAACGACTTTTATAATATATCAAATTGAAGCTCGTCTCGATCCACACAATAATTGTTGGCCTCGCAATGGAACCCAATTTCTGTACACAAATTCCATCGTTTACATCACTTGAAGATGGTTTTAATTGTTTGTTGCTAATTTCCGTTTAACTTAATTTCGATTTTATTCAACAGAGAAATAAAGAAGATAATGGTACCGGCCAAGGTTTCTTTATTTATGTGGTAAATAAATCTCTTATATTCCGAGTGAAAAATAAGAGAAAGGAAACAGAAATGGGCTACTATTCATATTCTAAAAAATGACAAAACATTTGCTAAATCACACTTCAAACATTAAACGACCATAACTTTTGACTGGGGCATCTTAACGACTATTATAATA
Organism: Hippophae tibetana; assembly: GCA_037013495.1. Lineage (NCBI taxonomy): Eukaryota > Viridiplantae > Streptophyta > Magnoliopsida > Rosales > Elaeagnaceae > Hippophae > Hippophae tibetana. The sequence continues at coordinate 83,455,944 of CM072801.1, forward strand.
TATCAAATCGAAGATCGTGTCAATTCACACAATTAGTGTTGGCCTTGCTAGGTAACCTGATTTCTATACCCAAATTCCATCGTTTACATAACTTATCGAGGGTTTTCGTATTTTTTCATAAATTTCCGGTTTACTTACTTCCGAATTGATTCAATACAGCTGTAAATGAGATATTGTTTCCGATAAATGTTTCTTTATTTATTTGGTCAATAAATCTCTATTCTTCCTAAAAAAATATGGGAGCAGAAAAAGAAAGGGGCTAGTGTTCATATTTTCAAAAATAACAAAACATTTCATGAATTAGACTTCCAACCTCTAATGACCATAACTTTTGACTGTGGTATCGTAACGACTATTATAATATATCAAATCGAAGATCGTATCGATTAACACAATTAGTGTTGGCATTGCAAGGTAACTTAATTTTTGTACCCAAATTCCATCATTTACATAACTAATCGGGGGTTTTAATATTTTATGGTCAATTTCCGTTTTAGTTACTTTCAATTTGATTAAATAGAGCTGTAAATGAGATATCGGTTCGACAAAGGTTCCTTTATTTATGTGTTCAATAAATCTCTATTCTTCCTAAAAAAAATATATGAGGAGAAAAAGAAAGGGGCTAGTGTTCATATTTTCAAAAATAACAAAACATTTGATGAATAAGACTTCCAACATCAAATGACCATAACTTTTGATTCAGATATCTTAACGACTTTTATAATATATCAAATTGAAGCTCGTCTCGATCCAAACAATAATTGTTGGCCTCGCAATGGAACCCAATTTCTGTACACAAATTCCATCGTTTACATCACTTGAAGATGGTTTTAATTGTTTGTTGCTAATTTCCGTTTAACTTAATTTCGATTTTATTCAACAGAGAAATAAAGAAGATAATGGTACCGGCCAAGGTTTCTTTATTTATGTGGTAAATAAATCTCTTATATTCCAAGTGAAAAATAAGAGAAAGGAAACAGAAATGGGCTACTATTCATATTCTAAAAAATGACAAAACATTTGCTGAATCACACTTCAAACATTAAACGACCATAACTTTTGACTGGGGCATCTTAACGACTATTATAATATATCATATCGAAGATCGTGTCAATTCACACAATTAGTGTTGGCCTTGCTAGGTAACCTGATTTCTATACCCAAATTCCATCGTTTACATAAGTTATCGAGGGTTTTCGTATTTTGTCATAAATTTCCGGTTTACTTACTTCCGAATTGATTCAATATAGCTGTAAATGAGATATTGGTTCCGATAAATGTTTCTTTATTTATTTGGTCAATAAATCTCTATTCTTCCTAAAAAAATATGGGAGCAGAAAAAGAAAGGGGCTAGTGTTCATATTTTCAAAAATAACAAAAAACATTTCATGAATTAGACTTCCAACCTCTAATGACCATAACTTTTGACTGTGGTATCGTAACGACTATTATAATATATCAAATCGAAGCTCGCCTCGATCCACACAATAATTGTTGCCCTCACAATGGAACTTGGTTGCTCTGCACAAATTCTATCTTTACATCACTTAAAGAGGGTTTTAATTTTTTGTTGCTAATTTCCGTTTTACTTAATTTCGATTTTATTCAATAGAGCAGTAAAGGAGATATTGGTGTCGACTAAGGTTTTTTTATTTACGTGGTAAATAAAACTCTTATCTTCCAAAAGAAAAAGAAGAGAAGAGAAACAAAAAGGGGTTACTATTCATATTTTAAAAAATGACAATACATTTGTCAATCACACTTCAAACATTAATCGACCATAACTTTTGACTGAGGTATCGTAACCACTATTATAATATATCAAATCGAAGATCGTATCGATTAACACAATTAGTGTTGGCATTGCAAGGTAACTTAAATTTTGTTCCCAAATTCCATCGTTTACATAACTAATAGGGGGTTTTAATATTTTGTGGTAAATTTCCGTTTAGGTTACTTTTGATTTGATTAAATAGAGTTGTAAAAGAGATATCGGTTCGACAAAGGTCCCTTTATTTATGTGGTTAAGAAATCTCTATTCTTCCTAAAAAAATATGGGAGCAGTAAAAAAAGGGGCTAGTGTTCATATTTTCAAAAATAAAGAAACATATTTCATGAATTAGACTTCCAACCTCTAATCACCATAACTTTTGACTGGGGTATCGTAACGACTATTATAATATATCAAATCGAAGCTCATCTCGATCCACACAATAATTGTCGGCCTTGCAATGGAACCCAATTTCTGTACACAAATTCCCTCGTTTACATCACTTAAAGAGGGTTTTAATTTTTTGTTGCTAATTTCCGTTTAACTTAATTTCGATTTTATTCAATAGAGAAGTAAAGGAGATAATGGTGCCATCCAAGGTTTCTTTATTTATGTGGTAAATAAATCTCTTATCTTCCAAAAGAAAAATAAGAGAAGGAAAACAGAAAGGGGCTACTATTCATATTCTAAAAATGACAAAACATTTGCTGAATCACACTTCAAACATTAAACGACCATAACTTTTGTTTGGTGCATCTTAACGACTGTTATAATAATTCAAATCTAAGATCGTGTCGATTCACACAATTAGTGTTGGCCTTTGGAGGTAACCTGATTTCTGTACCCAAATTCCATCGTTTACATAACTTATCGAGGGTTTTCGTATTTTGTCATAAATTTGCGGTTTACTTACTTCCGAATTGATTCAATAGAGCTGTAAATGAGATATTGGTTCCGGTAAAGGTTTCTTTATTTATTTGGTCAATAAATCTCTATTCTTCCTAAAAAAATATGGGAGCAGAAAAAGAAAGGGGCTAGTGTTCATATTTTCAAAAATAACAAAACATTTCATGAATTAGACTTCCAACCTCTAATGACCATAACTTTTGACTGTGGTATCGTAACGACTATTATAATATATCAAATCGAAGATCGTATCGATTAACACAATTAGTGTTGGCATTGCAAGGTAACTTAATTTTTGTACCCAAATTCCATCGTTTACATAACTAATCGGGGGTTTTAATATTTTGTGGTCAATTTCCGTTTTAGTTACTTTCAATTTGATTAAATAGAGCTGTAAATAAGATATCGGTTCGACAAAGGTTCCTTTATTTATGTGTTCAATAAATCTCTATTCTTCCTAAAAAAAATATATGAGGAGAAAAAGAAAGGGGCTAGTGTTCATATTTTCAAAAATAACAAAACATTTGATGAATCAGACTTCCAACATCAAATGACCATAACTTTTGATTCAGATATCTTAACGACTTTTATAATATATCAAATTGAAGCTCGTCACGATCCACACAATAATTGTTGGCCTCGTAATGGAACCCAATTTCTGTACACAAATTCCATCGTTTACATCACTTGAAGATGGTTTTAATTGTTTGTTGCTAATTTCCGTTTAACTTAATTTCGATTTTATTCAACAGAGAAATAAAGGAGATAATGGTGCCGGCCAAGGTTTCTTTATTTATGTGGTAAATAAATCTCTTATATTCCAAGTGAAAAAAAAGAGAAAGGAAACAGAAAGGGGCTACTATTCATATTCTAAAAAATGTCAAAACATTTGCTGAATCACACTTCAAACATTAAACGACCATAACTTTTGACTGGGGCATCTTAACGACTATTATAATATATCAAATCGAAGATCGTGTCAACTCACACAATTAGTGTTGGCCTTGCTAGGTAACCTGATTTCTATACCCAAATTCCATCGTTTACATAACTTATCGAGGGTTTTCGTATTTTGTCATAAATTTCCGTTTTCTTACTTCCGAATTGATTCAATACAGCTGTAAATGAGATATTGGTTCCGATAAATGTTTCTTTATTTATGGGGTAACTAAATCTCTTATATTCCAAAAGAAAAATAAGAGAAAGGAAACAGAAAGGGGCTACTATTCATATTCTAAAAAATGACAAAACATTTGCTGAATCAAACTTCAAACATTAAACGGCCATAACTTTTGACTCGTGCATCTTAACGACTATTATAATATATCAAATTGAAGATCGTGTCAATTCACACAATTAGTGTTGGCCTTGCTAGGTAACCTGATTTCTATACCCAAATTCCATCGTTTACATAACTTATCGATGGTTTTCGTATTTTGTCATAAATTTCCGGTTTACTTACTTCTGAATTGATTCAATAGAGCTGTAAATGAGATATGGGTTCCGATAAAGGTTTCTTTATTTATTTGGTCAATAAATCTCTATTCTTCCTAAACAAATATGGGAGCAGAAAAAGAAAGGGGCTAGTGTTCATATTTTCAAAAATAACAAAACATTACATGATTTAGACTTCCAACCTCTAATGACCATAACTTTTGACTGTGGTATCGTAACGACTATTATAATATATCAAATCGAAGCTCGCCTCGATCCACACAATAATTGTTGCCCTCACAATGGAACTTGGTTGCTCTGCATAAATTCCATCTTTACATCACTCAAAGAGGGTTTTAATTTTTTGTTGCTAATTTCCGTTTTACTTAATTTCGATTTTATTCAATAGAGCAGTAAAGGAGATATTGGTGTCGACTAAGGTTTTTTTATTTACGTGGTAAATAAAACTCTTATCTTCCAAAAGAAAAATAAGAGAAGAGAAACAAAAAGGGGCTACTATTCATATTCTAACAAATGACAATACATTTGTCAATCACACTTCAAACATTAATCGACCATAACTTTTGACTGAGGTATCGTAACGACTATTATAATATATCAAATCGAAGATCATATCGATTAACATAATTAGTGTTGTCATTGCAAGGTAACTTAAATTTTGTTCCCAAATTCCATCGTTTACATAACTAATCGGGGGTTTTAAGATTTTTTGGTAAATTTCCGTTTTAGTTACTTTTCATTTGATTAAATAGAGTTGTAAAAGAGATATCGGTTCGACAAAGGTCCCTTTATTTATGTGGTTAATAAATATATATTCTTCCTAAAAAAATATGGGAGCAGAAAAAGAAAGGAGCTAGTGTTCATATTTTCAAAAATAACAACACATTTCATGAATTAGACTTTCAACCTCTAATGACCATAACTTTTGACTGGGGTATCGTAATGACTATTATAATATATCAAATCGAAGCTCGTCTCAATCCACACAATAATTGTTGGCCTCGCAATGGTACCTGATTTCTCTACACAAATTCCATCGGTTACATAACTTAAAGAGGGTTTTAATTTTTTGTTGCTAATTTCCGTTTAACTTAATTTCGATTTTATTCAACAGATAAGTAAAGAAGATAATGGTGCCGGCCAAGGTTTCTTTATTTATGTGGTAAATAAATCTCTTATATTCCAAAAGAAAAATAAGAGAAGGGAAACAGAAAGGGGCTACTATTCATATTCTAAAAAATGACAAAACATTTGCTAAATCACACTTCAAACATTAAACGACCATAACTTTTGACTAGTGCATCTTAATGACTATTATAATATATCAAGTCGAAGATCGTGTCAATTCACACAATTAGTGTTGGCCTTGCTTGGTAACCTGATTTCTATACCCAAATTCCATCGTTTACATAACTTATCGAGGGTTTTCGTATTTTGTCATAAATTTCCGGTTTACTTACTTCCGAATTGATTCAATAGAGCTGTAAATGAGATATTGGTTCCGATAAAAGGTTTCTTTATTTATTTGGTCAATAAATCTCTATTCTTCCTAAAAAAATATGGGAGCAGAAAAAGAAAGGGACTAGTGTTCATATTTTCAAAAATAACAAAAAACATTTCATGAATTAGACTTCCAACCTCTAATGACCATAACTTTTGACTGTGGTATCGTAACGACTATTATAATATATCAAATCGAAACTCGCCTCGATCCACACAATAATTGTTGCCCACACAATAATTGTTGCCCTCACAATGGAACTTGGTTGCTCTGCACAAATTCCATATTTACATCACTTAAAGAGGGTTTTAATTTTTTGTTGCTAATTTCCGTTTTACTTAATTTCGATTTTATTCAATAGATGAGTAAAGGAGATATTGGTGTCGACTAAGGTTTTTTTATTTACGTGGTAAATAAAACTCTTATCTTCCAAAAGAAAAATAAGAGAAGGGAAACAAAAAGGGGCTACTATTCATATTCTAAAAAATGACAATACATTTGTCAATCACATTTCAAACATAAATCGACCATAACTTTTGACTGAGGTATCGTAACGACTATTATAATATATCAAATCGAAGATCGTATCGATTAACACAATTAGTGTTGGAATTGCAAGGTAACTTAAATTTTGTTCCCAAATTCCATCGTTTACATAACTAATCGGGGGTTTTAAAAGTTTTTGGTAAATTTCCGTTTTAGTTACTTTTGATTTGATTAAATAGAGTTGTAAAAGAGATATCGGTTCGACAAAGGTCCCTTTATTTATGTGGTTAATAAATATCTATTCTTCCTAAAAAAATATGGGAGCAGAAAAAGAAAGGAGCTAGTGTTCATATTTTAAAAAATAACAACACATTTCATGAATTAGACTTTCAACCTCTAATGACCATAACTTTTGACTGGGGTATCGTAATGACTATTATAATATATCAAATCGAAGTTCGTCTCGATCCACACAATAATTGTGGGCCTCGCAATGTTACCTGATTTCTCTACACAAAATCCATCGGTTATATAACTTAAAGAGGGTTTTAATTTTTTGTTGCTAATTTCCGTTTAACTTAATTTCGATTTTATTCAACAGAGAAATAAAGGAGATAATGGTGCCGGCCAAGGTTTCTTTATTTATGTGGTAAATAAATCTCTTGTATTCCAAAAGAAAAATAAGAGAAGGGAAACAGAAAGGGGCTACTATTCATATTCTAAAAAATGACAAAACATTTGCTGAATCACACTTCAAACATTAAACAACCATAACTTTTGACTGGTGCATCTTAACGACTATTATAATATATCAAATCGAAGATCGTTTCGATTCACACAATTAGTGTTGGCCTTGCTAGGTAACCTGATTTCTATACCCAAATTTCATCGCTTACATAACTTATCGAGGGTTTTCGTATTTTTTCATAAATTTCTGGTTTACTTACTTCCGAATTGATTCAATAGAGCTGTAAATGAGATATTGGTTCCGATAAAAAGTTTCTTTATTTATTTGGACAATAAATCTCTATTCTTCCTAAAAAAATATGGGAGCAGAAAAAGAAAGGGACTAGTGTTCATATTTTCAAAAATAACAAAAAACATTTCATGAATTAGACTTCCAACCTCTAATGACCATAACTTTTGACTGTGGTATCGTAACGACTATTATAATATATCAAATCGAAGCTCGCCTCGATCCACACAATAATTGTTGCCCTCACAATGGAACTTGGTTGCTCTGCACAAATTCCATATTTACATCACTTAAAGAGGGTTTTAATTTTTTGTTGCTAATTTCCGTTTTACTTAATTTCGATTTTATTCAATAGATGAGTAAAGGAGATATTGGTGTCGACTAAGGTTTTTTTATTTACGTGGTAAATAAAACTCTTATCTTCCAAAAGAAAAATAAGAGAAGGGAAACAAAAAGGGGCTACTATTCATATTCTAAAAAATGACAATACATTTGTCAATCACACTTCAAACATTAATCGACCATAACTTTTGACTGAGGTATCGTAACGACTATTATAATATATCAAATCGAAGATCGTATCGATTAACACAATTAGTGTTGGAATTGCAAGGTAACTTAAATTTTGTTCCCAAATTCCATCGTTTACATAACTAATCGGGGGTTTTAAAAGTTTTTGGTAAATTTCCGTTTTAGTTACTTTTGATTTGATTAAATAGAGTTGTAAAAGAGATATCGGTTCGACAAAGGTCCCTTTATTTATGTGGTTAATAAATATCTATTCTTCCTAAAAAAATATGGGATCAGAAAAAGAAAGGAGCTAGTGTTCATATTTTCAAAAATAACAACACATTTCATGAATTAGACTTTCAACCTCTAATGACCATAACTTTTGACTGGGGTATCGTAATGACTATTATAATATATCAAATCGAAGCTCGTCTCGATCCACACAATAATTGTTGGCCTCGCAATGTTACCTGATTTCTCTACACAAATTCCATCGGTTATATAACTTAAAGAGGGTTTTAATTTTTTGTTGCTAATTTCCGTTTAACTTAATTTCGATTTTATTCAACAGAGAAATAAAGGAGATAATGGTGCCGGCCAAGGTTTCTTTATTTATGTGGTAAATAAATCTCTTGTATTCCAAAAGAAAAATAAGAGAAGGGAAACAGAAAGGGGCTACTATTCATATTCTAAAAAATGACAAAACATTTGCAGAATCACACTTCAAACATTAAACAACCATAACTTTTGACTGGTGCATCTTAACGACTATTATAATATATCAAATCGAAGATCGTTTCAATTCACACAATTAGTGTTGGCCTTGCTAGGTAACCTGATTTCTATACCCAAATTCCATCGTTTACATAACTTATCGAGTGTTTTCGTATTTTTTCATAAATTTCCGGTTTACTTACTTCCGAATTGATTCAATACAGCTGTAAATGAGATATTGGTTCCGATAAAAGGTTTCTTTATTTATTTGGTCAATAAATCTCTATTCTTCCTAAAAATATATGGGAGCAGAAAAAGAAAGTTGCTAGTGTTCATATTTTCAAAAATAACAAAACATTTCATGAATTAGACTTCCAACCTCTAATGACCATAACTTTTGACTATGGTATCGTAACGACTATTATAATTCATCAAATCGAAGCTCGCCTCGATCCACACAATAATTGTTGCCCTCACAATGGAACTTGGTTGCTCTGCACAAATTTCATCTTTACATCACTTAAATAGGGTTTTAATTTTTTGTTGCTAATTTCCGTTTTACGTAATTTCGATTTTATTCAATAGAGCAGTAAAGGAGATATTGGTGTCGACTAAGGTTTTTTTATTTACGTGGTAAATAAAACTCTTATCTTCCAAAAGAAAATGAAGAGAAGAGAAACAAAAGGGGCTACTATTCATATTCTAAAAAATGACAATACATTTGTGAATCACACTTCAAACATTAATCGACCATAACTTTTGACTGAGGTATCGTAACGACTATTATAGTATATCAAATCGAAGATCGTATCGATTAACACAATTAGTGTTGGCATTGCAAGGTAACTTAATTTTTGTACCCAAATTCCATCATTTACATAATTAATCGGGGGTTTTAAGATTTTGTGGTAAATTTCCGTTTTAGTTACTTTTGATTTGATTAAATAGAGTTGTAAAAGAGATATCAGTAGACAAAGGTCCCTTTATTTATGTGGTTAATAAATCTCTATTCTTCCTAAAAAAATATGGGAGCAGAAAAAAAAGGGGCTAGTGTTCATATTTTCAAAAATAAAAAAATTTGATGAATTAGACTTCCAACATCAAATAACCATAACTTTTGACTGGGATATCGTAACGACTTTTATAATATATCAAATTGAAGCTCATCTCGATCCACACAATAATTGTCGGCCTCGCAATGGAACCCAATTTCTGTAGACAAATTCCCTCGTTTACATCACTTAAAGAGGGTTTTAATTTTTTGTTGCTAATTTCCGTTTAACTTAATTTCGATTTTATTCAATAGAGAAGTAAAGGAGATAATGGTGCCGGCCAAGGTTTCTTTATTTATGTGGTAAATAAATCTCTTATCTTCCAAAAGAAATATAAGAGAAGGGAAACAGAAAGGGGCTACTATTCATATTCTAAAAAATGGCAAAACATTTGCTGAATCACACTTCAAACATTAAACGACCATAACTTTTGTCTGGTGCATCTTAACGACTATTATAATATATCAAATCTAAGATCGTGTCGATTCACACAATTAGTGTTGGCCTTGGGAGGTAACCTGATTTCTGTACGCAAATTCCATCGTTTACATAACTTATCAAGGGTTTTCGTATTTTGTCATAAATTTCCGGTTTACTTACTTCCGAATCGATTCAATAGAGCTGTAAATGAGATATTGGTTCCGGTAAAGGTTTCTTTATTTATTTGGTGAATAAATCTCTATTCTTCCTAAAAAAAATATGCGAGCAGAAAAGCAAAGGGGCTAGTGTTCATATTTTCAAAAATAACAAAACATTTCATGAATTAGACTTCCAACCTCTAATGACCATAACTTTTGACTGTGGTATCGTAACGACTATTATAATATATCAAATCGAAGCTCGCCTCGATCCACACAATAATTGTTGCCCTCGCAGTGGAAACTGGTTTCTCTGCACAAATTCCATCTTTACATCACTTAAAGAGGGTTTTAATTTTTTGTTGCTAATTTCCGTTGTTCTTAATTTCGATTTTATTCAATAGAGCAGTAAAGGAGATATTGGTGTCGACTAAGGTTTTTTTATTTACGTGGTAAATAAAACTCTTATCTTCCAAAAGAAAAATAAGAGAAGAGAAACAAAAAGGGGCTACTATTCATATTCTAAAAAATGACAATACATTTGTGAATCACACTTCAAATATTAATCGACCATAACTTTTGACTGAGGTATCGTAACGACTATTATAATATATCAAATCGAAGATCGTATCGATTAACACAATTAGTGTTGGAATTGCAAGGTAACTTAATTTTTGTACCCAAATTCCATCGTTTACATAACTAATCGGGGGTTTTAATATTTTGTGGTAAATTTCCGTTTAGGTTACTTTTGATTTGATTAAATAGAGTTGTAAAAGAGATATCGGTTCGACAAAGGTCCCTTTATTTATGTGGTTAAGAAATCTCTATTCTTCCTAAAAAAATATGGGAGCAGAAAAAAAAGGGGCTAGTGTTCATATTTTCAAAAATAAAGAAACATATTTCATGAATTAGACTTCCAACCTCTAATCACCATAACTTTTGACTGGGGTATCGTAACGACTATTATAATATATCAAATCAAAGCTCGTCTCGATCCACACAATAATTGTCGGCCTCGCAATGGAACCCAATTTCTGTATACAAATTCCCTCGTTTACATCATTAAAGAGGGTTTTAATTTTTTGTTGCTAATTTCCGTTTAACTTAATTTCGATTTTATTCAATAGAGAAGTAAAGGAGATAATGGTGCCGGCCAAGGTTTCTTTATTTATGTGGTAAATAAATCTCTTAACTTCCAAAAGAAAAATAGGTGAAGGGACACAGAAATAGGCTACTATTCATATTCTAAAAAATGACAAAACATTTGCTGAATCACACTACAAACATTAAACGACCATAACTTTTGACTATTGCATCTTAACGACTATTATAATATATCAAATCGAAGATCGTGTCGATTCACACAATTAGTGTTGGCCTTGGGAGGTAACCTGATTTCTGTACCCAAATTCCATCATTTACATAACTTATCGAGGGTTTTCGTATTTTGTCATAAATTTGCGGTTTACTTACTTCTGAATTGATTAAATAGAGGTGTAAATAAGATATTGGTTCCGATAAAGGTTACTTTATTTATTTGGTCAATAAATCTCTATTCTTCCTAAAAAAATATGCGAGGAGAAAAAGAAAGCGGATAGTGTTCATATTTTCAAAAATAACAAAACATTTCATGAATTAGACTTCCAACCTCTAATGACCATAACTTTTGACTGTGGTATCGTAACGACTATTATAATATATCAAATCGAAGCTCGCCTCGATCCACACAATAATTGTTGCCCTCGCAGTGGAAACTGGTTTCTCTACACAAATTCCATCTTTACATCACTTAATGAGGGTTTTAATTTTTTGTTGCTAATTTCAGTTTTACTTAATTTTGATTTTATTCAATAGAGCAGTAAAGGAGATATTGGTGTCGACTAAGGTTTTTTTATTAGGTGGTAAATAAAACTCTTATCTTCCAAAAGAAAAATAGAAGAAGGGAAAAAAAAGGGGCTACTATTCATATTCTAAAAAATGACAATACATTTGCGAATTACACTTCCAACATTAAACGATCATAACTTTTGACTGAGTTATTGTAACGACTATTATAATATATCAAATCGAACATCGTATCGATTACCACAATTAGTGTTGGCATTGCAAGGTAAATTAATTTCTGTACCCAAATTACATCATTTACATAACTAATTGGGGGGTTTTAAGAATTTTTGGTAAATTTCCATTTTAGTTACTTTCGATTTGATTAAATAGAGCTGTAAAAGAGATATCGGTTCGACAAAGGATCCTTTATTTATGTGTTCAATAAATCTCTATTCTTCCTAAAAACAATATGGGAGGAGAAAAAGAATGGGGCTAGTGTTCATATTTTCAAAAATAACAAAACATTTGATGAATCAGACTTCCAACATCAAATGACCATAACTTTTGACTCGGATATCGTAACGACTTTTATAATAAATCAAATTGAAGCTCATCTCCATCCACACAATTATTTTTGGCCTAACAATGGAAACCAATTTCTGTACACAAATTCCATCATTTACATCACTTCAAGAGGGTTTTAATTTTTTGTTCCTAATTTCTGTTTAACTTAATTTCGATTTTATTCAACAGAGAAGTAAAGGAGATAATGGTGCCGGCCAAGGTTTCTTTATTTATGGGGTAACTAAATCTCTTATATTCCAAAAGAAAAATAAGAGAAGGGAAACAGAAAGGGGCTACTATTCATATTCTAAAAAATGACAAAACATTTGCTGAATCACACTTCAAACATTAAACGACCATAACTTTTGACTAGTGCATCTTAACGACTATTATAATATATCAAATCGAATATCGTGTCAATTCACACAATTAGTGTTGGCCTTGCTAGGTAACCTGATTTCTATACCCAAATTCCATCGTTTACATAACTTATCGATGGTTTTCGTATTTTGTCATAAATTTCCGGTTTACTTACTTCCGAATTGATTCAATAGAGCTGTAAATGAGATATTGGTTACGATAAAGGTTTCTTTATTTATTTGGTCAATAAATCTCTATTCTTCCTAAACAAATATGGGAGCAGAAAAAGAAAGGGGCTAGTGTTTATATTTTCAAAAATAACAAAACATTACATGACTTAGACTTCCAACCTCTACTGACCATAACTTTTGACTCTGGTATCGTAACGACTATTATAATATATCAAATCGAAGCTCGCCTCGATCCACACAATAATGGTTGCCCTGGACATGGAAACTGGTTTCTCTGCACAAATTCCATCTTTACATCACTTAATGAGGGTTTTAATTTTTTGTTGCTAATTTCAGTTTTACTTAATTTCGATTTTATTCAATAGAGCAGTAAAGGAGATATTGGTGTCGACTAAGGTTTTTTTATTAGGTGGTAAATAAAACTCTTATCTTCCAAAAGAAAAATAGGAGAAGAGAAAAAAAAGGGGCTACTATTCATATTCTAAAAAATGACAATACATTTGTGAATTACACTTCAAACATTAAACGATCATAACTTTTGACTGAGTTATCGTAACGACTATTATAATATATCAAATCGAACATCGTATCGATTACCACAATTAGTGTTGGCATTGCAAGGTAAATTAATTTCTGTACCCAAATTCCATCATTTACATAACTAATTGGGGGGTTTTAAGAATTTTTGGTAAATTTCCATTTTAGTTACTTTCGATTTGATTAAATAGAGCTGTAAAAGAGATATCGGTTCGACAAAGGATCCTTTATTTATGTGTTCAATAAATCTCTATTCTTCCTAAAAACAATATGGGAGGAGAAAAAGAATGGGGCTAGTGTTCATATTTTCAAAAATAACAAAACATTTGATGAATCAGACTTCCAACATCAAATGACCATAACTTTTGATTCAGATATCTTAACGGCTTTTATAATATATCAAATAGAAGCTCATCTCGATCCACACAATAATTGTTGGCCTCACAATGGAACCCAATTTCTGTACACAAATTCCATCGTTTACATCACTTAAAGTGGGTTTTAATTTTTTGTTGCTAATTTCCGTTTAACTTAATTTCGATTTTATTCAATAGAGAAGTAAAGGAGATAATGGTGCCGGCCAAGGTTTCTTTATTTATGTGGTAAATAAATTTCTTATATTCCAAAAGAAAAATAAGAAAAGGGAAACAGAAAGGGGCTACTATTCATATTCTAAAAAATGACAAAACATTTGCTGAATCAAACTCCAAACATTAAACGACTATAACTTTTGTCTGGTGCATCTTAACGACTATTATAATATATCAAATCGAAGATCGTGTCGATTCACACAAATAGTGTTAGCCTTGCTACGTAACCTGATTTCTGTACCCAAATTCCATCGTTTACATAACTTATCGAGGGTTTTCGTATTTTGTAATAAATTTCCGGTTTACTTACTTCCGAATTGATTTAATAGAGCTGTAAATGAGATATTGCTTCCGATAAAGGTTTGTTTATTTATTTGGTCAATAAATCTCTATTCTTTCTAAAAATATATGGGAACAGAAAAAGAAAGTTGCTAGTGTTCATATTTTCAAAAATAACAAAACATTTCATGAATTAGACTTCCAACCTCTAATGACCATAACTTTTGACTGTGGTATCGTAACGACTATTATAATATATCAAATCGAATATCGTATCCATTAACACAATTAGTGTTGGCATTGCAATGTAACTTAATTTCTGTACCCAAATTCTATCGTTTACATAACTAATCGGCGGTTTTAAGATTTTGTGGTCAATTTCCGTTTTAGTTACTTTCGATTTGATTAAATAGTGCTCTAAAAGAGATATCGGTTCGACAAAGGTTCCTTTACTTATGTGGTCAAAAATCACTATTCTTCCTAAAAAAATATGGGAGCAGAAAAAGAAAGGGGCTAGTGTTTATATTTTCAAAAATAACAAAACATTTGATGAATCACACTTCCAACATCAAATGACCATAACTTTTGACTCGGATATCGTAACGACTTTTATAATAAATCAAATTGAAGCTCATCTCCATCCACACAATAATTGTTGGCCTCGCAATGGAACCCAATTTCTGTACACAAATTCCATCGTTTACATCACTTGAAGAGGGTTTTAATTTTTTGTTGCTAATTTCCGTTTAACTTAATTTCGATTTTATTCAACAGAGAAATAAAGAAGATAATGGTACCGGCCAAGGTTTCTTTATTTATGTGGTAAATAAATCTCTTATATTCCAAGTGAAAAATAAGAGAAAGGAAACAGAAATGGGCTACTATTCATATTCTAAAAAATGACAAAACATTTGCTGAATCACACTTCAAACATTAAACGACAATAACTTTTGACTAGTGCATCTTAACGACTATTATAATATATCAAATCGAAGATCGTGTCGATTCACACAATTAGTGTTGGCCTTGCTAGGTAACCTGATTTCTATACCCAAATTCCATCGTTTACATAACTTATCGATGGTTTTCGTAATTTGTCATAAATTTCCAGTTTACTTACTTCCGAATTGATTCAATAGAGCTGTAAATGAGATATTGGTTCCGATAAAGGTTTCTTTATTTATTTGGTAAATAAATCTCTATTCTTCCTAAAAAAATATGGGAGTAGAAAAAGAAAGGGGCTAATGTTTATATTTTCAAAAATAAAAAAACATTACATGATTTAGACTTCCAACCTCTACTGACCATAACTTTTGACTCTGGTATCGTAACGACTATTATAATATATCAAATCGAAGCTCGCCTCGATCCACACAATAATTGTTGCCCTCACAATGGAAACTGGTTTCTCTGCACAAATTCCATCTTTACATCACTTAAAGAGGGTTTTAATTTTTTGTTGCTAATTTCCGTTTTACTTAATTTCGATTTTATTCAATAGAGCGGTAAAGGAGATATTGGTGTCGACTAAGGTTTTTTTATTTACGTGGTAAATAAAACTCTTATCTTCCAAAAGAAAAATAAGAGAAGAGAAACAAAAAGGGGCATATTCTAAAAAATGACAATACATTTGTGAATAACACTTCAAACATTAATCGACCATAACTTTTGACTAAGGTATCGTAACGACTATTATAATATATCAAATCGAAGATCATATCGATCAACATAATTAGTGTTGGCATTGCAAGGTAACTTAATTTTTGTACCCAAATTCCATCGTTTACATAACTAATCGGGGGTTTTAAGATTTTTTGGTAAATTTTCGTTTTAGTTACTTTTGATTTGATAAAATAGAGTTGTAAAAGAGATATCGGTTCGACAAAGGTCCCTTTATTTATGTGGTTAATAAATATCTATTCTTCCTAATAAAATATTGGAGCAGAAAAAAAAGGGGATAGTTTTCATATTTTCAAAAATAAAAAAACATTTGATGAATCAGACTTCCAACATCAAATAACCAAAACTTTTGACTGGGATATCGTAATGGCTTTTATAATATATCAAATTGAAGCTCATCTCGATCCAAACAATAATTATCGGCCTCGTAATGGAACCCAATTTTTGTAGACAAATTCCCTCGTTTACATCACTTAAAGAGGGTTTTAATTTTTTGTTTGCTAATTTCCGTTTAACTTAATTTCGATTTAATTCAATAGAGAAGTAAAGGAGATAATGCTGCCAGCCAAGGTTTCTTTATTTATGAGTTTAATAAAACTCTTACCTTCCAAAAGAAAAATAAGAGAAGAGAAACAAAAAGGGGCTACTATTCATATTCTAAAAAATGACAATACATTTGTGAATCACACTTCAAACATTAAACGACCATAACTTTTGACTGAAGTATCGTAACGACTATTATAATATATGAAATAGAAGATCGTATCAATTAACACAATTAGTGTTGGCATTGCAATGTAACTTAATTTCTGTACCCAAATTCCATCGCTTACATAACTAATCGGCGGTTTTAAGATTTTGTGGTCAATTTCCGTTTTACTTACTTTCGATTTGATTAAATAGAGCTCTAAAAGAGATATCGGTCCGACAAAGGTTCCTTTATTTATGTGGTCAATAAATCAATATTCTTCCTAAAAAAATATGGGGGCAGAAAAAGAAAGGGGCTAGTGTTCATATTTTCAAAAATAACAAAACATTTGATGAATCAGACTTCCAAAATCAAATGACCATAACTTTTGACTCGGATATCGTAACGACTTTTATAATAAATCAAATTGAAGCTCATCTCCATCGACACAATAATTGTTGGCCTCGCAATGGAACCCAATTTCTTTACACAAATTCCCTCGTTTACATCACTTAAAGAAGGTTTTAATTTTTTGTTGCTAATTTCCGTTTAACTTAATTTCGATTTTATTCAATAGAGAAGTAAAGGAGATAATGGTGCCGGCCAAGGTTTCTTTATTTATGTGGTAAATAAATCTCTTATCTTCCAAAAGAAAAATAAGAGAAGGGAAACATAAAGGGGCTACTATTCATATTCTAAAAAATGACAAAACATTTCCCCATTACACTTCAAACATTAAACGACCATAACTTTAGACTGAGGTATCGTAACGACTATTATAATATATCAAATCCAAGAACATATCGATTAACATAATTAGTGTTGGCATTGCAAGGTAACTTCCCAAATTCCATCGTTTACATAACTAATCGGGGGTTTTAAGATTTTGTGGTAAATATCCGTTTTAGTTACTTTTGATTTGATAAAATAGAGTTGTAAAAGAGATATCGGTTCGACAAAGGTCCATTTATTTATGTGGTTAATAAATCTCTATTCTTCCAAAAAAATATGGGAGCAGAAAAAAAAGGGGATAGTGTTCATATTTTCAAAAATAAAAAAACATTTGATGAATCAGACTTCCAACATCAAATAACCATAACTTTTGACTAGGATATCGTAACGACTTTTATAATATATCAAATTGAAGCTCATCTCGATCCACACAATAATTTTCGGCCTCGCAATGGAACCCAATTTCTGTAGACAAATTCCCTCGTTTACATCACTTAAAGAGGGTTTTAATTTTTTGTTGCTAATTTCCGTTTAACTTAATTTCGATTTTATTCAATAGAGAAGTAAAGGAGATAATGGTGCCGGCCAAGGTTTCTTTATTTATGTGGTAAATAAATCTCTTATCTTCCAAAAGAAAAATAAGAGAAGGGAAACATAAAGGGGCTACTATTCATATTCTAAAAAATGACAAAACATTTGCCGAATCACACTTCAAACATTAAACGACCATAACTTTTGTCTGGTGCATCTTAACGACTATTATAATATATCAAATCTAAGATCGTGTCGATTCACACAATTATTGTTGGCCTTGGGAGGTAACCTGATTTCTGTACCCAAATTCCATCGTTTACATAACTTATCGAGGGTTTTCGTATTTTGTCATAAATTTTCGGTTTACTTACTTCCGAATTGATTCAATAGAGCTGTAAATGAGATATTGGTTCCGGTAAAGGTTTCTTTATTTATTTGGTCAATAAATCTATATTCTTCCTAAAAAAATGTGCGAGCAGAAAAGGAAAGGGGCTAGTGTTCATATATTCAAAAATAACAAAACATTTGATGAATAAGACTTCCAACATCAAATGACAATTACATTTGACTTTGGTATCGTAACAACTATTATAATATATCAAATCGAAGCTCGCCTCGATACATACAATAATTGTTGCCCTGGCAAAGGAAACTGGTTTCTCTGCACAAATTCCATCTTTACATCACTTAAAGAGGGTTTTAATTTTTTGTTGCTAATTTCCTTTTTACTTAATTTCGATTTTATTCAATAGAGCAATAAAGGAGTTATTGGTGTGGCTAAGGTTTGTTTATTTATGTGGTAAATAAAACTCTTATCTTCCAAAAGAAAAATAAGAGAAGAGAAACAAAAAGGGACTACTATTCATATTCTAAAAAATGACAATACATTTGTGAATTACACTTCAAACATTAAACGACCATAACTTTTGACTGAGGTATCGTAACGACTATTATAATATATCAAATCGAAGATTGTATCGATTAACACAATTAGTGTTGAAATTGCAAGGTAACTTAATTTTTGTACCCAAATTCCATCGTTTACATATCTAATCGGGGATTTTAAGATTTTGGGGTAAATTTCCATTTTAGATACTTTTGATTTGATTAAATAGAGTTGTAAAAGAGATATCGGTTCGACAAAGGTCCCTTTATTTATGTGGTTAATAAATCTCTATTCTTCCTAAAAATATATGGGTGCAGAAAAAGAAAGGGGCTAGTGTTCATATTTTCAAAAATAAAAAAACATTTGATGAATCAGACTTCCAACATCAAATAACCATAACTTTTGACCAGGATATCGTAACGACTTTTATAATATATCAAATTGAAGCTCATCTCGATCCACACAATAATTGTTGGCCTCGCAATGGAACCCAATTTCTTTACACAAATTCCCTCGTTTACATCACTTAAAGAGGGTTTTAATTTTTTGTTGCTAATTTCCGTTTAACTTAATTTCGATTTTATTCAATAGAGAAGTAAAGGAGATAATGGTGCCGGCCAAGGTTTCTTTATTTATGTGGTAAATAAATCTCTTATCTTCCAAAAGAAAAATAAGAGAAGGGAAACATAAAGGGGCTACTATTCATATTCTAAAAAATGACAAAACATTTTCCAATTACACTTCAAACATTAAACGACCATAACTTTTGACTGAGGTATCGTAACGACTATTATAATATATCAAATCGAAGATTGTATCTATTAACACAATTAGTGTTGGCATTGCAAGGTAACTTAATTTTTTTACCTAAATTCCATCATTTACATAACTAATCGGGGGTTTTAAGATTTTGTGGTAAATTTCCGTTTTAGTTACTTTTGATTTGATTAAATAGAGTTGTAAAAGAGATATCGGTTCGAAAAAGGTCCCTTTATTTATGTGGTTAATAAATCTCTATTCTTCCTAAAAAAATATGGGAGCAGAAAAAGAAAGGGGCTAGTGTTCATATTTTCAAAAATAAAAAAAACATTTGATGAATGAGACTTCCAACATCAAATAACCATAACTTTTGACTGGGATATCGTAACGACTTTTATAATATATCAAATTGAAGCTCATCTCGATCCACACAATAATTGTCGGCCTCGCAATGGAACCCAATTTCTGTAGACAAATTCCCTCGTTTACATCACTTAAAGAGGGTTTTAATTTTTTGTTGCTAATTTCCGTTTAACTTAATTTCGATTTTATTCAATAGAGAAGTAAAGGAGATAATGGTGCCGGCCAAGGTTTCTTTATTTATGTGGTACATAAATCTCTTATCTTCCAAAAGAAAAATAAGAGAAGGGAAACATAAAGGGGCTACTATTCATATTCTAAAAAATGACAAAACATTTTCCAATTACACTTCAAACATTAAACGACCATAACTTTTGACTGAGGTATCGTAACGACTATTATAATATATCAAATCGAAGATTGTATCTATTAACACAATTAGTGTTGGCATTGCAAGGTAACTTAATTTTTTTACCTAAATTCCATCATTTACATAACTAATCGGGGGTTTTAAGATTTTGTGGTAAATTTCCGTTTTAGTTACTTTTGATTTGATTAAATAGAGTTGTAAAAGAGATATCGGTTCGAAAAAGGTCCCTTTATTTATGTGGTTAATAAATCTCTATTCTTCCTAAAAAAATATGGGAGCAGAAAAAGAAAGGGGCTAGTGTTCATATTTTCAAAAATAAAAAAACATTTGATGAATCAGACTTCCAACATCAAATAACCATAACTTTTGACCAGGATATCGTAACGACTTTTATAATATATCAAATTGAAGCTCATCTCGATCCACACAATAATTGTTGGCCTCGCAATGGAACCCAATTTCTTTACACAAATTCCCTCGTTTACATCACTTAAAGAGGGTTTTAATTTTTTGTTGATAATTTCCGTTTAACTTAATTTCGATTTTATTCAATAGAGAAGTAAAGGAGATAATGGTGCCGGCCAAGGTTTCTTTATTTATGTGGTAAATAAATCTCTTATCTTCCAAAAGAAAAATAAGAGAAGGGAAACATAAAGGGGCTACTATTCATATTCAAAAAAATGACAAAACATTTGCCGAATCACACTTCAAACATTAAACGACCATAACTTTTGTCTGGTGCATCTTAACGACTATTATAATATATCAAATCTAAGATCGTGTCGATTCACACAATTATTGTTGGCCTTGGGAGGTAATTTGATTTCTGTACCCAAATTCCATCGTTTACATAACTTATCGAGGGTTTTCGTATTTTGTCATAAATTTTCGGTTTACTTACTTCTGAATTGATTCAATAGAGCTGTAAATGAGATATTGGTTCCGGTAAAGGTTTCTTTATTTATTTAGTCAATAAATCTCTATTCTTCCTAAAAAAATGTGCGAGCAGAAAAGGAAAGGGGCTAGTGTTCATATTTTCAAAAATAACAAAACATTTGATGAATCAGACTTCCAACATCAAATGACAATTACATTTGACTTTGGTATCGTAACGATTATTATAATATATCAAATCGAAGCTCGCCTCGATCCACACAATAATTGTTGCCCTCGCAATGGAAACTGGTTTCTCTGCACAAATTCCATCTTTACATCACTTAAAGAGGGTTTTAATTTTTTGTTGCTAATTTCCTTTTTACTTAATTTCGATTTTATTCAATAGAGCAATAAAGGAGTTATTGGTGTGGCTAAGGTTTGTTTATTTTTGTGGTAAATAAAACTCTTATCTTCCAAAAGAAAAATAAGAGAAGAGAAACAAAAAGGGACTACTATTCATATTCTAAAAAATGACAATACATTTGTGAATTACACTTCAAACATTAAACGACCATAACTTTTGACTGAGGTATCGTAACGACTATTATAATATATCAAATCGAAGATTGTATCGATTAACACAATTAGTGTTGGCATTGCAAGGTAACTTAATTTTTGTACCCAAATTCCATCGTTTACATATCTAATCGGGGGTTTTAAGATTTTGTGGTAAATTTCCGTTTTAGTTAGTTTTGATTTGATTAAATAGTGTTGTAAAAGAGATATCGGTTCGACAAAGGTCCCTTTATTTATGTGGTTAATAAATCTCTATTCTTCCTAAAAAAATATGGGAGCAGAAAAAGAAAGGGGCTAGTGTTCATATTTTCAAAAATAAAAAAACATTTGATGAATTACACTTCCAACATCAAATAACCATAACTTTTGACCAGGATATTGTAACGACTTTTATAATATATCAAATTGAAGCTCATCTCGATCCACACAATAATTTTCGGCCTCGCAATGGAACCCTATTTCTGTAGACAAATTCCCTCATTTACATCACTTAAAGAGGGTTTTAATTTTTTGTTGCTAATTTCCGTTTAACTTAATTTCGATTTTATTCAATAGAGAAGTAAAGGAGATAATGGTGCCGGCCAAGGTTTCTTTATTTATGTGGTAAATAAATCTCTTATCTTCCAAAAGAAAAATAAGAGAAGGGAAACATAAAGGGGCTACTATTCCTATTCTAAAAAATGACAAAACATTTGCCAATTACACTTCAAACATTAAACGACCATAACTTTTGACTGAGGTATCGTAACGACTATTATAATATATCAAATCCAAGAACATATCGATTAAAATAATTAGTGTTGGCATTGCAAGGTAACTTAATTTTTGTACCCAAATTCCATCGTTTACATAACTAATCGGGGGTTTTAAGATTTTGTGGTAAATTTCCGTTTTAGTTACTTTTGATTTGATAAAATAGAGTTGTAAAAGAGATATCGGTTCGACAAAGGTCCATTTATTTATGTGGTTAATAAATCTCTATTCTTCCAAAAAAAATATGGGAGCAGAAAAAAAATGGGCTAGTGTTCATATTTTCAAAAATAAAAAAAACATTTGATGAATGAGACTTCCAACATCAAATAACCATAACTTTTGACTGGGATATCGTAACGACTTTTATAATATATCAAATTGAAGCTCATCTCGATCCACACAATAATTGTCGGCCTCTCAATGGAACCCAATTTCTGTAGACAAATTCCCTCGTTTACATCACTTAAAGAGGGTTTTAATTTTTTGTTGCTAATTTCCGTTTAACTTAATTTCGATTTTATTCAATAGAGAAGTAAAGGAGATAATGGTGCCGGCCAAGGTTTCTTTATTTATGTGGTACATAAATCTCTTATCTTCCAAAAGAAAAATAAGAGAAGGGAAACATAAAGGGGCTACTATTCATATTCTAAAAAATGACAAAACATTTTCCAATTACACTTCAAACATTAAACGACCATAACTTTTGACTGAGGTATCGTAACGACTATTATAATATATCAAATCGAAGATTGTATCTATTAACACAATTAGTGTTGGCATTGCAAGGTAACTTAATTTTTTTACCTAAATTCCATCATTTACATAACTAATCGGGGGTTTTAAGATTTTGTGGTAAATTTCCGTTTTAGTTACTTTTGATTTGATTAAATAGAGTTGTAAAAGAGATATCGGTTCGAAAAAGGTCCCTTTATTTATGTGGTTAATAAATCTCTATTCTTCCTAAAAAAATATGGGAGCAGAAAAAGAAAGGGGCTAGTGTTCATATTTTCAAAAATAAAAAAACATTTGATGAATCAGACTTCCAACATCAAATAACCATAACTTTTGACCAGGATATCGTAACGACTTTTATAATATATCAAATTGAAGCTCATCTCGATCCACACAATAATTGTTGGCCTCGCAATGGAACCCAATTTCTTTACACAAATTCCCTCGTTTACATCACTTAAAGAGGGTTTTAATTTTTTGTTGATAATTTCCGTTTAACTTAATTTCGATTTTATTCAATAGAGAAGTAAAGGAGATAATGGTGCCGGCCAAGGTTTCTTTATTTATGTGGTAAATAAATCTCTTATCTTCCAAAAGAAAAATAAGAGAAGGGAAACATAAAGGGGCTACTATTCATATTCAAAAAAATGACAAAACATTTGCCGAATCACACTTCAAACATTAAACGACCATAACTTTTGTCTGGTGCATCTTAACGACTATTATAATATATCAAATCTAAGATCGTGTCGATTCACACAATTATTGTTGGCCTTGGGAGGTAATTTGATTTCTGTACCCAAATTCCATCGTTTACATAACTTATCGAGGGTTTTCGTATTTTGTCATAAATTTTCGGTTTACTTACTTCTGAATTGATTCAATAGAGCTGTAAATGAGATATTGGTTCCGGTAAAGGTTTCTTTATTTATTTAGTCAATAAATCTCTATTCTTCCTAAAAAAATGTGCGAGCAGAAAAGGAAAGGGGCTAGTGTTCATATTTTCAAAAATAACAAAACATTTGATGAATCAGACTTCCAACATCAAATGACAATTACATTTGACTTTGGTATCGTAACGATTATTATAATATATCAAATCGAAGCTCGCCTCGATCCACACAATAATTGTTGCCCTCGCAATGGAAACTGGTTTCTCTGCACAAATTCCATCTTTACATCACTTAAAGAGGGTTTTAATTTTTTGTTGCTAATTTCCTTTTTACTTAATTTCGATTTTATTCAATAGAGCAATAAAGGAGTTATTGGTGTGGCTAAGGTTTGTTTATTTTTGTGGTAAATAAAACTCTTATCTTCCAAAAGAAAAATAAGAGAAGAGAAACAAAAAGGGACTACTATTCATATTCTAAAAAATGACAATACATTTGTGAATTACACTTCAAACATTAAACGACCATAACTTTTGACTGAGGTATCGTAACGACTATTATAATATATCAAATCGAAGATTGTATCGATTAACACAATTAGTGTTGGCATTGCAAGGTAACTTAATTTTTGTACCCAAATTCCATCGTTTACATATCTAATCGGGGGTTTTAAGATTTTGTGGTAAATTTCCGTTTTAGTTAGTTTTGATTTGATTAAATAGTGTTGTAAAAGAGATATCGGTTCGACAAAGGTCCCTTTATTTATGTGGTTAATAAATCTCTATTCTTCCTAAAAAAATATGGGAGCAGAAAAAGAAAGGGGCTAGTGTTCATATTTTCAAAAATAAAAAAACATTTGATGAATTACACTTCCAACATCAAATAACCATAACTTTTGACCAGGATATTGTAACGACTTTTATAATATATCAAATTGAAGCTCATCTCGATCCACACAATAATTTTCGGCCTCGCAATGGAACCCTATTTCTGTAGACAAATTCCCTCATTTACATCACTTAAAGAGGGTTTTAATTTTTTGTTGCTAATTTCCGTTTAACTTAATTTCGATTTTATTCAATAGAGAAGTAAAGGAGATAATGGTGCCGGCCAAGGTTTCTTTATTTATGTGGTAAATAAATCTCTTATCTTCCAAAAGAAAAATAAGAGAAGGGAAACATAAAGGGGCTACAATTCCTATTCTAAAAAATGACAAAACATTTGCCAATTACACTTCAAACATTAAACGACCATAACTTTTGACTGAGGTATCGTAACGACTATTATAATATATCAAATCCAAGAACATATCGATTAAAATAATTAGTGTTGGCATTGCAAGGTAACTTAATTTTTGTACCCAAATTCCATCGTTTACATAACTAATCGGGGGTTTTAAGATTTTGTGGTAAATTTCCGTTTTAGTTACTTTTGATTTGATAAAATAGAGTTGTAAAAGAGATATCGGTTCGACAAAGGTCCATTTATTTATGTGGTTAATAAATCTCTATTCTTCCAAAAAAAATATGGGAGCAGAAAAAGAAAGGGGCTAGTGTCCATATTTTCAAAAATAAAAAAACATTTGATGAATCAGACTTCCAACATCAAAGAACCATAACTTTTGACCAGGATATCGTAACGACTTTTATAATATATCAAATTGAAGCTCATCTCGATCCACACAATAAGTGTTGGCCTCGCAATGGAACCCAATTTCTTTACACAAATTCCCTCGTTTACATCACTTAAAGAGGGTTTTAATTTTTTGTTGCTAATTTCCGTTTAACTTAATTTCGATTTTATTCAATAGAGAAGTAAAGGAGATAATGATGCCGGCCAAGGTTTCTTTATTTATGTGGTAAATAAATCTCTTATCTTCCAAAATAAAAATAAGAGAAGGGAAACAGAAAGGGGCTACTATTCATATTTTAAAAAATGACAAAACATTTGCTGAATCACACTTCAAACATTAAACGACCATAACTTTTGTCTGGTGCATCTTTACGACTATTATAATATATCAAATCTAAGATCGTGTCGATTCACACAATTAGTGTTGGCCTTGGGAGGTAACCTGATTTCTGTACCCAAATTCCATCGTTTACATAACTTATCGAGGGTTTTCGTATTTTGTCATAATTTCCCGTTTACTTACTTCCGAATTGATTAAACGACCATAACTTTTGACTGAGGTATCGTAACGACTATTATAATATATCAAATCAAAGATCGTATCGATTAACACAATTAGTGTTGCCATTGCAAGGTAACTTTATTTCTGTACCCAAATGCCATCGTTTACATAACTAATCGGCAGTTTTAAGATTTTGTGGTCAATTTCCGTTTTAGTTACTTTAGATTTGATTAAATAGAGCTGTAAAAGAGATATCGGTTCGACAAAGGTCCCTTGATTTATGTGGTCAATAAATCTATATTCTTCCTAAAAAAATATGGGAGCTGAAAAAGAAAGGGGCTAGTGTTCATATTTTCAAAAATAAAAAAACATTTGATGAATCAGACTTCCAACATCAAATGACCATAACTTTGGACTGGGATATCGTAACGACTTTTATAATATATCAAATTAGAGCTCATCTCCATCCACACAATAATTGTTGGCCTCGCAATGGAAGCCGATTTCTGTACACAAATTCCCTCGTTTATATCACTTAAAGAGGGTTTTAATTTTTTGTTGCTAATTTCTGTTTAACTTAATTTCGATTTTATTCAATAGAGAAGTAAAGAAGATAATGGTGCCGGCCAAGGTTTCTTTATTTATGTGGTAAATAAATCTCTTATCTTCCAAAAGAAAAATAAGAGAAGGGAAACAGAAAGGGGCTACTATTCATATTCTAAAAGATGAAAAAACATTTGCTGATCACACTTCAAACATTACAAGACAATAATTTTTTCTAGTGAATCTTAACGACTATTATAATATATCAAATCGAAGATCATGTTGATTGACACAATTAGTGTTGGCCTTGGGAGGTAACCTGATTTCTGTAACCAAATTTCATCGTTTACATAACTTATCGAGGGTTTTCGTATTTTGTCATAAATTTCCGATTTACTTACTTCCGAATTGATTAAATAGGGTGTAAATGAGATATTGGTTCCGACAATGGTCCCTTTATTTATGTGGTTAGATAATCTCTATTCTTCCTAAAAAATATGGGAGCAGAAAAAGAAAGGGGCTAGTATTGATATTCTAAAAAATGACAATACATTTGTGAATCACACTTCAAACATTAATCGACCATAACTTTTGACTGAGGTATCGTAACGACTATTATAATATATCAAATCGAAGATCGTATCGATTAACACAATTAGTGTTGGCATTGGAAGGTAACTTAATTTTTGTACCCAAATGCCATCGTTTACATAATTAATCGGGGGTTTTAAGATTTTGTGGTAAATTTCCGTTTTAGTTACTTTTGATTTGATTAAATAGAGTTGTAAAAGAGATATCAGTAGACAAAGGTCCCTTTATTTATGTGGTTAATAAATCTCTATTCTTCCTAAAAAAATATTGGAGCAGAATAAAAAGGGGCTAGTGTTCATATTTTCAAAAATAAAAAAATTTGATGAATTAGACTTCCAACATCAAATAACCATAACTTTTGACCAGGATATCGTAACGACTTTTATAATATATCAAATTGAAGCTCATCTCGATCCACACAATAATTGTCGTCCTCGCAATGGAACCCAATTTCTTTACACAAATTCCCTCGTTTACATCACTTAAAGTGGGTTTTAATTTTTTGTTGCTAATTTTCGTTTAACTTAATTTCGATTTTATTCAATAGAGAAGTAAAGGAGATAATGCTGCCGGCCAAGGTTTCTTTATTTATGTGGTAAATAAATCTCTTATCTTCCAAAATAAAAATAAGAGAAGGGAAACAGGAAGGGGCTACTATTCATATTTTAAAAAATGACAAAACATTTGCTGAATCACACTTCAAACATTAAACGACCATAACTTTTGTCTGGTGCATCTTTACGACTATTATAATATATCAAATCTAAGATCGTGTCGATTCACACAATTAGTGTTGGCCTTGGGAGGAAACCGGATTTCTGTACCCAAATTCCATCGTTTACATAACTTATTGAGGGTTTTCGTATTCTGTCATAAATTTCCGGTTTACTTACTTCCGAATTGATTCAATAGAGCTGTAAATGAGATATTGGTTCCGGTAAAGGTTTCTTTATTTATTTGGTCAATAAATCTCTATTCTTCCTCAAAAAATATGCGAGCAGAAAAGGAAAGGGGCTAGTGTTCATATTTTCAAAAATAACAAAACATTTGATGAATCAGACTTCCAACATCAAATGACAATTACATTTGACTGTGGTATCGTAACGACTATTATAATATATCAAATCGAAGCTCGCCTCGATCCACACAATAATTGTTGCCCTCGCAATGGAAACTGGTTTCTCTACACAAATTCCATCTTTACATCACTTAAAGAGGGTTTTAATTTTTTCTTGCTAATTTCCGTTTTACTTAATTTTGATTTTATTCAATAGAGCAATAAAGGAGATATTGGTGTGGCTAAGGTTTTTTTATTTATGTGGTAAATAAAACTCTTATCTTCCAAAAGAAAAATAAGAGAAGAGAAACAAAAAGATACTACTATTCATATTCTAAAAAATGACAAAACATTTGCCAATTACACTTCAAACATTAAACGACCATAACTTTTGACTGAGGTATCGTAACGACTATTATAATATATCAAATCGAAGATTGTATCGATTAACACAATTAGTGTTGGCATTGCAAGGTAACTTAATTTTTGTACCCAAATTCCATCGTTTACATAACTAATCGGGGGTTTTAAGATTTTGTGGTAAATTTCCGTTTTAGTTACTTTTGATTTGATTAAATAGAGTTGTAAAAGAGATATCGGTTCGACAAAGGTCTCTTTATTTATGTGGTTAATAAATCTCTATTCTTCCTAAAAAAAATATGGGAGCAGAAAAAGAAAGGGGCTAGTGTTCATATTTTCAAAAATAAAAAAACATTTGATGAATCAGACTTCCAACATCAAATAACCATAACTTTTGACCAGGATATCGTAACGACTTTTATAATATATCAAATTGAAGCTCATCTCTATCCACACAATAATTGTCAACCTTGCATTGGAACCCAATTTCTGTAGACAAATTCCCTAGTTTACATCACTTAAAGAGGGTTTTAATTTTTTGTTGCTAATTTCCGTTTTACTTAGTTTTGATATTATTCAATAGAGCAGTAAAGGAGATATTGGTGTCGACTAAGGTTTTTTTATTTATGTGCTTAATAAAATCTTATCTTCCAAAAGAAAAATAAGAGAAGGGAAACAGAAAGGGGCTACTATTCATATTCTAAAAAATGACAAAACATTTGCTAAATGACACTTCAAACATTAAACGACCATAACTTTTGTCTTGTGCATCTTTACGGCTATTATAATATATCAAATCTAAGATCGTGTCGATTCACACAATTAGTGTTGGCCTTGGGAGGTAACCTGATTTCTTACCCAAATTCCATCGTTTACATAACTTATCGAGGGTTTTTGTATTTTGTCATAAATTTCCGGTTTACTTACTTCCGAATTGATTCAATAGAGCTGTGAATGAGATATTGGTTCCGGTAAAGGTTTCTTTATTTATTTGGTCAATAAATCTCTATTCTTCCTAAAAATATATGCGAGCAGAAAAGGAAAGGGGCTAGTGTTCATATTTTCAAAAATAACAAAACATTTGATGAATCAGACTTCCAACATCAAATTACAATTACATTTGACTGTGGTATCGTAACGACTATTATAATATATCAAATCGAAGCTCGTCTCGATCCACACAATAATTGTTGGCCTCGCAATGGTACCTGATTTCTCTACACAAATTCCATCGGTTACATAACTTAAAGAGGGTTTTAATTTTTTGTTGCTAATTTCCGTTTAACTTAATTTCGATTTTATTCAACAGAGAAGTAAAGGAGATAATGGTGCCGGCCAAGGTATATTTATTTATGTGATAAATTATTATCTTAACTTCCAAAAGAAAAATAAGAGAAGGGAAACAGAAAGGGCCTACTATTCATATTCTAAAAAATGACAAAACATTTGCTGAATCACACTTCAAACAATAAACGACCATAACTTTTGTCTGGTGCATCTTAACGACTATTATAATATATCAAATCTAAGATCGTGTCGATTCACACAATTAGTGTTGGCCTGGGGAGGTAACCTGATTTCTGTACCCAAATTCCATCCTTTACATAACTTATCGAGGGTTTTCGTATTTTGTCATAAATTTCCGGTTTACTTACTTCCGAATTGATTCAATAGAGCTGTAAATGAGATATTGGTTCCGGTAAAGGTTTCTTTATTTATTTGGTCAATAAATCTCTATTCTTCCTCAAAAAATATGCGAGTAGAAAAGGAAAGGGGCTAGTGTTCATATTTTCAAAAATAACAAAACATTTGATGAATCAGACTTCCAACATCAAATGACAATTACATTTGACTGTGGTATCGTAACGACTATTATAATATATCAAATCGAAACTCGCCTCGATCCACACAATAATTGTTGCCCTCGCAATGGAAACTGGTTTCTCTGCACAAATTCCATCTTTACATCACTTAAAGAGGGTTTTAATTTTTTCTTGCTAATTTCCGTTTTACTTAATTTTGATTTTATTCAATAGAGCAATAAAGGAGATATTGGTGTGGCTAAGGTTTTTTTATTTATGTGGTAAATAAAACTCTTATCTTCCAAAATAAAAATAAGAGAAGAGAAAGAAAAAGAGACTACTATTCATATTCTAAAAAATGACAATACATTTGTGAATTACACTTCAAACATTAAACGACCATAACTTTTGACTGAGGTATCGTAACGACTATAACAATATAACAAATCGAAGATTGTATCGATTAACACAATTAGTGTTGGCATTGCAAGGTAACTTAATTTTTGTACCCAAATTTAATCGTTTACATAACTAATCGGGGGTTTTAAGATTTTGTGGTAAATTTCCGTTTTAGTTACTTTTGATTTGATTAAATAGAGTTGTAAAAGAGATATCAGTTCGACAAAGGTCCCTTTATTTATGTGGTTAATAAATCTCTATTCTTCCTAAAAAAATATGGGAGCAGAAAAAGAAAGGGGCTAGTGTTCATATTTTCAAAAATAAAAAAACATTTGATGAATTACACTTCCAACATCAAATAACCATAACTTTTGACCAGGATATTGTAACGACTTTTATAATATATCAAATTGAAGCTCATCTCGATCCACACAATAATTTTCGGCCTCGCAATGGAACCCTATTTCTGTAGACAAATTCCCTCATTTACATCACTTAAAGAGGGTTTTAATTTTTTGTTGCTAATTTCCGTTTAACTTAATTTCGATTTTATTCAATAGAGAAGTAAAGGAGATAATGGTGCCGGCCAAGGTTTCTTTATTTATGTGGTAAATAAATCTCTTAACTTCCAAAAGAAAAATAGGAGAAGGGAAACATAAAGGGGCTACTATTCATATTCTAAAAAATGACAAAACATTTGCTGAATCACACTTCAAACAATAAACGACCATAACTTTTGTCTGGTGCATCTTAACGACTATTATAATATATCAAATCTAAGATCGTGTCGATTCACACAATTAGTGTTGGCCTTGGGAGGTAACCTGATTTCTATACCCAAATTCCATCGTTTACATAACTTATCGAGGGTTTTCGTATTTTGTCATAATTTCCGGTTTACTTACTTCCGAATTGATTAAATAGAGGTGTAAATGAGATATTGGTTCCGATAAAATTTACTTTTTTTATTTGGTCAATAAATCTCTATTCTTCCTAAAAAAATATGCGAGCAGAAAAAGAAAAGGGCTAGTGTTCATATTTTCAAAAATAACAAAACATTTGATGAATCAGACTTCCAACATCAAATGACAATTACATTTGACTGTGGTATCGTAACGACTAAAATAATATATCAAATCGAAGCTCGCCTCGATCCACACAATAATTGTTGCCCTCGCAATGGAAACTATTTTCTCTGCACAAATTCCATCTTTACATCACTTAAAGACGGTTTTAATTTTTTGTTGCTAATTTCCGTTTTACTTAGTTTTGATATTATTCAATAGAGAAGTAAAGGAGATAAT
This sequence comes from Hippophae tibetana, assembly GCA_037013495.1. Classification (NCBI taxonomy): domain Eukaryota; kingdom Viridiplantae; phylum Streptophyta; class Magnoliopsida; order Rosales; family Elaeagnaceae; genus Hippophae; species Hippophae tibetana. The sequence goes on from CM072801.1 coordinate 83,488,270, forward strand.
GGTGCCGGCCAAGGTTTCTTTATTTATGTGGTAAATAAATCTCTTAACTTCCAAAAGAAAAATAGGAGAAGGGAAACAGAAAGGGGCTACTATTCATATTCTAAAAAATGACAAAACATTTGCTGAATGACACTTCAAACAATAAACGACCATAACTTTTGTCTGGTGCATCTTAACGACTATTATAATATATCAAATCTAAGATCGTGTCGATTCACACAATTAGTGTTGGCCTTGGGAGGTAACCTGATTTCTATACCCAAATTCCATCGTTTACATAACTTATCGAGAGTTTTCGTATTTTGTCATAATTTCCGGTTTACTTACTTCCCAATTGATTAAATAGAGGTGTAAATGAGATATTGGTTCCGATAAAATTTACTTTATTTATTTGGTCAATAAATCTCTATTCTTCCTAAAAAAATATGCGAGCAGAAAAAGAAAAGGGCTAGTGTTCATATTTTCAAAAATAACAAAACATTTGATGAATCAGACTTCCAACATCAAATTACAATTACATTTGACTGTGGTATCGTAACGACTATTATAATATATCAAATCGAAGCTCGCCTCGATCCACACAATAATTTTTGCCCTCGCAATGGAAACTATTTTCTCTGCACAAATTCCATCTTTACATCACTTAAAGAGGGTTTTAATTTTTTGTTGCTAATTTCCGTTTTACTTAGTTTTGATATTATTCAATAGAGAAGTAAAGGAGATAATGGTGCCGGCCAAGGTTTCTTTATTTATATGGTAAATAAATCTCTTAACTTCCAAAAGAAAAATAGGAGAAGGGAAACAGAAAGGGGCTACTATTCATATTCTAAAAAATGACAAAACATTTGCTGAATCACACTTCAAACAATAAACGACCATAACTTTTGTCTGGTGCATCTTAACGACTATTATAATATATCAAATCTAAGATCGTGTCGATTCACACAATTAGTGTTGGCCTTGGGAGGTAACCTGATTTCTATACCCAAATTCCATCGTTTACATAACTTATCGAGGCTTTTCGTATTTTGTCATAAATTTCCGGTTTACTTACTTCCGAATTGATTCAATAGAGGTGTAAATGAGATATTGGTTCCGGTAAAGGTTTCTTTATTTATTTGGTCAATAAATCTCTATTCTTCCTCAAAAAATATGCGAGCAGAAAAGGAAAGGGGCTAGTGTTCATATTTTCAAAAATAACAAAACATTTGATGAATCAGACTTCCAACATCAAATGACAATTACATTTGACTGTGGTATCGTAACGACTATTATAATATAACAAATCGAAGCTCGCCTCGATCCACACAATAATTGTTGCCCTCGCAATGGAAACTGGTTTCTCTGCACAAATTCCATCTTTACATCACTTAAAGAGGGTTTTAATTTTTTCTTGCTAATTTCCGTTTTACTTAATTTTGATTTTATTCAATAGAGCAATAAAGGAGATATTGGTGTGGCTAAGGTTTTTTTATTTATGTGGTAAATAAAACTCTTATCTTCCAAAAGAAAAATAAGAGAAGAGAAACAAAAAGAGACTACTATTCATATTCTAAAAAATTACAAAACATTTGCCAATTACACTTCAAACATTAAACGACCATAACTTTTGACTGAGGTATCGTAACGACTATAACAATATATCAAATCGAAGATTGTATCGATTAACACAGTTAGTGTTGGCATTGCAAGGTAACTTAATTTTTGTACCCAAATTCCATCGTTTACATAACTAATCGGGTGTTTTAAGATTTTGTGGTAAATTTCCGTTTTAGTTACTTTTGATTTGATTAAATAGAGTTGTAAAAGAGATATCGGTTCGACAAAGGTCTCTTTATTTATGTGGTTAATAAATCTCTATTCTTCCTAAAAAAATATGGGAGCAGAAAAAGAAAGGGGCTAGTGTTCATATTTTCAAAAATAAAAAAACATTTGATGAATGAGACTTCCAACATCAAATAACCATAACTTTTGACCAGGATATCGTAACGACTTTTATAATATATCAAATTGAAGCTCATCTCGATCCACACAATAATTGTTGGCCTCACAATGGAACCCAATTTCTTTACACAAATTCCCTCGTTTACATCACTTAAAGAGGGTTTTAATTTTTTGTTGCTAATTTCCTTTTAACTTAATTTCGATTTTATTCAATAGAGAAGTAAAGGAGATAATGGTGCCGGCCAAGGTTTCTTTATTTATATGGTAAATAAATCTCTTAACTTCCAAAAGAAAAATAGGAGAAGGGAAACAGAAAGGGGCTACTATTCATATTCTAAAAAATGACAAAACATTTGCTGAATGACACTTCAAACAATAAACGACCATAACTTTTGTCTGGTGCATCTTAACGACTATTATAATATATCAAATCTAAGATCGTGTCGATTCACACAATTTGTGTTGGCCTTGGGAGGTGACCTGATTTCTATACCCAAATTCCATCGTTTACATAACTTATCGAGGGTTTTCGTATTTTGTCATAATTTCCGGTTTCCTTACTTCCCAATTGATTAAATAGAGGTGTAAATGAGATATTGGTTCCGATAAAATTTACTTTATTTATTTGGTCAATAAATCTCTATTCTTCCTAAAAAAATATGCGAGCAGAAAAAGAAAAGGGCTAGTGTTCATATTTTCAAAAATAACAAAACATTTGATGAATTAGACTTCCAACATCAAATTACAATTACATTTGACTGTGGTATCGTAACGACTATTATAATATATCAAATCGAAGCTCGCCTCGATCCACACAATAATTTTTGCCCTCGCAATGGAAACTATTTTCTCTGCACAAATTCCATCTTTACATCACTTAAAGAGGGTTTTAATTTTTTGTTGCTAATTTCCGTTTTACTTAGTTTTGATATTATTCAATAGAGAAGTAAAGGAGATAATGGTGCCGGCCAAGGTTTCTTTATTTATATGGTAAATAAATCTCTTAACTTCCAAAAGAAAAATAGGAGAAGGGAAACAGAAAGGGGCTACTATTCATATTCTAAAAAATGACAAAACATTTGCTGAATCACACTTCAAACAATAAACGACCATAACTTTTGTCTGGTGCATCTTAACGACTATTATAATATATCAAATCTAAGATCGTGTCGATTCACACAATTAGTGTTGGCCTTGGGAGGTAACCTGATTTCTATACCCAAATTCCATCGTTTACATAACTTATCGAGGCTTTTCGTATTTTGTCTTAAATTTCCGGTTTACTTACTTCCGAATTGATTCAATAGAGGTGTAAATGAGATATTGGTTCCGGTAAAGGTTTCTTTATTTATTTGGTCAATAAATCTCTATTCTTCCTCAAAAAATATGCGAGCAGAAAAGGAAAGGGGCTAGTGTTCATATTTTCAAAAATAACAAAACATTTGATGAATCAGACTTCCAACATCAAATGACAATTACATTTGACTGTGGTATCGTAACGACTATTATAATATAACAAATCGAAGCTCGCCTCGATCCACACAATAATTGTTGCCCTCGCAATGGAAACTGGTTTCTCTGCACAAATTCCATCTTTACATCACTTAAAGAGGGTTTTAATTTTTTCTTGCTAATTTCCGTTTTACTTAATTTTGATTTTATTCAATAGAGCAATAAAGGAGATATTGGTGTGGCTAAGTTTTTTTTATTTATGTGGTAAATAAAACTCTTATCTTCCAAAAGAAAAATAAGAGAAGAGAAACAAAAAGAGACTACTATTCATATTCTAAAAAATTACAAAACATTTGCCAATTACACTTCAAACATTAAACGACCATAACTTTTGACTGAGGTATCGTAACGACTATAACAATATATCAAATCGAAGATTGTATCGATTAACACAATTAGTGTTGGCATTGCAAGGTAACTTAATTTTTGTACCCAAATTCCATCGTTTACATAACTAATCGGGGGTTTTAAGATTTTGTGGTAAATTTCCGTTTTAGTTACTTTTGATTTGATTAAATAGAGTTGTAAAAGAGATATCGGTTCGACAAAGGTCTCTTTATTTATGTGGTTAATAAATCTCTATTCTTCCTAAAAAAATATGGGAGCAGAAAAAGAAAGGGGCTAGTGTTCATATTTTCAAAAATAAAAAAACATTTGATGAATGAGACTTCCAACATCAAATAACCATAACTTTTGACCAGGATATCGTAACGACTTTTATAATATATCAAATTGAAGCTCATCTCGATCCACACAATAATTGTTGGCCTCACAATGGAACCCAATTTCTTTACACAAATTCCCTCGTTTACATCACTTAAAGAGGGTTTTAATTTTTTGTTGCTAATTTCCTTTTAACTTAATTTCGATTTTATTCAATAGAGAAGTAAAGGAGATAATGGTGCCGGCCAAGGTTTCTTTATTTATGTGGTAAATAAATCTCTTAACTTCCAAAAGAAAAATAGGAGAAGGGAAACATAAAGGGGCTACTATTCATATTCTAAAAAATGACAAAACATTTGCTGAATCACACTTCAAACAATAAACGACCATAACTTTTGTCTGGTGCATCTTAACGACTATTATAATATATCAAATCTAAGATCGTGTCGATTCACACAATTAGTGTTGGCCTTGGGAGGTAACCTGATTTCTATACCCAAATTCCATCGTTTACATAACTTATCGAGGGTTTTCGTATTTTGTCATAATTTCCGGTTTACTTACTTCCGAATTGATTAAATAGAGGTGTAAATGAGATATTGGTTCCGATAAAATTTACTTTATTTATTTGGTCAATAAATCTCTATTCTTCCTAAAAAAATATGCGAGCAGAAAAAGAAAAGGGCTAGTGTTCATATTTTCAAAAATAACAAAACATTTGATGAATCAGACTTCCAACATCAAATGACAATTACATTTGACTGTGGTATCGTAACGACTATTATAATATATCAAATCCAAGCTCACCTCGATCCACACAATAATTGTTGCCCTCGCAATGGAAACTATTTTCTCTGCACAAATTCCATCTTTACATCACTTAAAGAGGGTTTTAATTTTTTGTTGCTAATTTCCGTTTTACTTAGTTTTGATATTATTCAATAGAGAAGTAAAGGAGATAATGGTGCCGGCCAAGGTTTCTTTATTTATGTGGTAAATAAATCTCTTAACTTCCAAAAGAAAAATAGGATAAGGGAAACAGAAAGGGGCTACTATTCATATTCTAAAAAATGACAAAACATTTGCTGAATCACACTTCAAACAATAAACGACCATAACTTTTGTCTGGTGCATCTTAACGACTATTATAATATATCAAATCTAAGATCGTGTCGATTCACACAATTAGTGTTGGCCTTGGGAGGTAACCTGATTTCTATACCCAAATTCCATCGTTTACATAACTTATCGAGGGTTTTCGTATTTTGTCATAATTTCCGCTTTACTTACTTCCGAATTGATTAAATAGAGGTGTAAATGAGATATTGGTTCCGATAAAATTTACTTTATTTATTTGGTCAATAAATCTCTATTCTTCCTAAAAAAATATGCAAGCAGAAAAAGAAAAGGGCTAGTGTTCATATTTTCAAAAATAACAAAACATTTGATGAATCAGACTTCCAACATCAAATGACAATTACATTTGACTGTGGTATCGTAACGACTATTATAATATATCAAATCCAAGCTCACCTCGATCCACACAATAATTGTTGCCCTCGCAATGGAAACTATTTTCTCTGCACAAATTCCATCTTTACATCACTTAAAGAGGGTTTTAATTTTTTGTTGCTAATTTCCGTTTTACTTAGTTTTGATATTATTCAATAGAGAAGTAAAGGAGATAATGGTGCCGGCCAAGGTTTCTTTATTTATGTGGTAAATAAATCTCTTAACTTCCAAAAGAAAAATAGGATAAGGGAAACAGAAAGGGGCTACTATTCATATTCTAAAAAATGACAAAACATTTGCTGAATCACACTTCAAACAATAAACGACCATAACTTTTGTCTGGTGCATCTTAACGACTATTATAATATATCAAATCTAAGATCGTGTCGATTCACACAATTAGTGTTGGCCTTGGGAGGTAACCTGATTTCTATACCCAAATTCCATCGTTTACATAACTTATCGAGGGTTTTCGTATTTTGTCATAATTTCCGCTTTACTTACTTCCGAATTGATTAAATACAGGTGTAAATGAGATATTGGTTCCGATAAAATTTACTTTATTTATTTGGTCAATAAATCTCTATTCTTCCTAAAAAAATATGCGAGCAGAAAAAGAAAAGGGCTAGTGTTCATATTTTCAAAAATAACAAAACATTTGATGAATCAGACTTCCAACATCAAATGATAATTACATTTGACTGTGGTATCGTAACGACTATTATAATATATCAAATCCAAGCTCACCTCGATCCACACAATAATTGTTGCCCTCGCAATGGAAACTATTTTCTCTGCACAAATTCCATCTTTACATCACTTAAAGAGGGTTTTAATTTTTTGTTGCTAATTTCCGTTTTACTTAGTTTTGATATTATTCAATAGAGAAGTAAAGGAGATAATGGTGCCGGCCAAGGTTTCTTTATTTATGTGGTAAATAAATCTCTTAACTTCCAAAAGAAAAATAGGATAAGGGAAATAGAAAGGGGCTACTATTCATATTCTAAAAAATGACAAAACATTTGCTGAATCACACTTCAAACAATAAACGACCATAACTTTTGTCTGGTGGATCTTAACGACTATTATAATATATCAAATCTAAGATCGTGTCAATTCACACAATTAGTGTTGGCCATGGGAGGTAACCTGATTTCTATACCCAAATTCCATCGTTTACATAACTTATCGAGGGTTTTCGTGTTTTGTCATAAATTTCCGGTTTACTTACTTCCGAATTGATTCAATACAGCTGTAAATGACATATTGGTTCCGATAAAATTTACTTTATTTATTTGGTCATTAAATCTTTATTCTTCCTAAAAAAATATGCGAGCAGAAAAAGAAAAGGGCTAGTGTTCATATTTTCAAAAATAACAAAACATTTGATGAATCAGACTTCCAACATCAAATGACAATTACATTTGACTGTGGTATCGTAACGACTATTATAATATATCAAATCGAAGCTCGCCTCGATCCACACAATAATTGTTGCCCTCGCAATGGAAACTGGTTTCTCTGCACAAATTCCATCTTTACATCACTTAAAGAGGGTTTTAATGTTTTGTTGCTAATTTCAGTTTTACTTAATTTCAATTTTATTCAATAGAGCAGTAAAGGAGATATTGGTGTCGACTAAGGTTTTTTTATTTATGTGGTAAATAAAACTCTTATCTTCCAAAAGAAAAATTAGAGAAGAGAACCAAAAGGGACTACTATTCATATTCTAAAAAATGACAATACATTTGTGAATTACACTTCAAATATTAAACGACCATATCTTTTGACTGAGGTATCGTAACTACTATTATAATATATCAAATCAAAGATCGTATCGATTAACACAATTATTTTGGGCATTGCAAGGTAACTTAATTTCTGTACCCAAATTCCATCGTTTACATAACTAATCGGCGGTATTATGATTTTGTGGTAAATTTCTGTTTTAGTTACTTTTGATTTGATTAAATAGAGCTGTAAAAGAGATATCGGTTCGACAAAGGTTCCTTTATTTATGGGGTCAATAAATCTCTATTCTTCTTAAAAAAATATGGGAGTAGAAAAAGAAAGGGGCTAGTGTTCATATTTTCAAAAATAACAAAACATTTGATGAATCAGACTTCCATCATCAAATGACCATTACATTTGACTTTGGTATCGTAACGACTATTATAATATATCAAATCTAAGATCGTGTCAATTCACACAATTAGTGTTGGCCTTGGGAGGTAACCTGATTTCTGTACCCAAATTCCATCGTTTACATAACTTATCGAGGGTTTTTGTATTTTGTCATAAATTTCCGGTTTACTTACTTCCGAATTGATTCAATAGAGCTGTAAATGAGATATTGGTTCCGGTAAAGGTTTCTTTATTTATTAGGTCAATAAATCTCTATTCTTCCTAGAAAAATATGCGAGCAGAAAAGGAAAGGTGCTAGTGTTCATATTTTCAAAAATAACAAAACATTTGATGAATATGACTTCCAACATCAAATGACAATTACATTTGACTGTGGTATCGTAACGACTATTAGAATATATCAAATCGAAGCTTGCCTCGATCCACACAATAATTGTTGCCCTCGCAATGGAAACTGGTTTCTCTACACAAATTCCATCTTTACATCACTTAAAGAGGGTTTTAATTTTTTGTTGCTAATTTCCGTTTTACTTAATTTCGATTTTATTCAATAGAAAAGTAAAGGAGATATTGGTGTCGACTAAGGTTTTTTTATTTATGTGGTAAATAAAACTCTTATCTTCCAAAAGAAAAATAAGAGAAGAGAAACAAAAAGGTACTACTATTCATATTCTAAAAAATGACAATACATTTGTGAATTACACTTCAAACATTAAACGACCATAACTTTTGACTGAGGTATCGTAACGACTATTATAATATATCAAATCAAAGATCGTATCGATTAACACAATTAGTGTTGGCATTGCAAGGTAACTTAATTTTTGTACCCAAATTTCATGGTTTACATAACTAATCGGGGGTTTTAAGATTTTGTGGTAAATTTCCGTTTTAGTTACTTTTGATTTGATGAAATAGAGTTGTAAAAGAGATATCGGTTCGACAAAGGTCTCTTTATTTATGTGGTTAATAAATCTCTATTCTTCCTAAAAAAATATGGGAGTAGAAAAAGAAAGGGGGTAGTGTTCATATTTTCAAAAATAAAAAAACATTTGATGAATCAGACTTCCAACATCAAATAACCATAACTTTTGACCAGGATATCGTAACGACTTTTATAATATATCAAATTGAAGCTCATCTTGATCCACAAAATAATTGTTGGCCTTGCAATGGAACCCAATTTCTTTACATAAATTCCCTCGTTTACATCACTTAAAGAGGGTTTTAATTTTTTGTTGCTAATTTCCGTTTAACTTAATTTCGATTTTATTCAATAGAGAAGTAAAGGAGATAATGGTGCCGGCCAAGGTTTCTTTATTTATGTGGTAAATAAATCTCTTATCTTCCAAAATAAAAATAAGCGAAGGGAAACATAAAGGGGCTACTATTCATATTCTAAAAAATGACAAAACATTTGCTGAATCACACTTCAAATATTAAAAGACCATAACTTTTGTGTGGTGCATCTTAACGACTATTATAATATATCAAATCGAAGATCGTGTCGATTCACACAATTAGTGTTGGCCTTGGGAGGTAACCTGATTTCTGTACCCAAATTCCATCGTTTACATAACTTATCGAGGGTTTTTGTATTTTGTTATAAATTTCCGGTTTACTTACTTCCGAATTGATTCAATAGAGCTGTAAATGAGATATTGGTTCCGGTAAAGGTTTCTTTATTTATTAGGTCAATAAATCTCTATTCTTCCTAGAAAAATATGCGAGCAGAAAAGGAAAGGTGCTAGTGTTCATATTTTCAAAAATAACAAAACATTTGATGAATCAGACTTCCAACATCAAATGACAATTACATTTGACTATGGTATCGTAACGACTATTATAATATATCAAATCGAAGCTCGCCTCGATCCACATAATAATTGTTGCCCTCGCAATGGAAACTGGTTTCTCTGCACAAATTCCATCTTTACATCACTTAAAGAGGGTTTTAATTTTTTGTTGCTAATTTCCGTTTTACTTAGTTTTGATATTATTCAATAGAGCAGTAAAGGAGATATTGGTGTCGACTAAGGTTTTTTTATTTATGTGCTTTATAAAACTCTTATCTTCCAAAAGAAAAATAAGAGAAGGGAAACAGAAAGGGGCTACTATTCATATTCTAAAAAATGACAAAACATTTGCTGAATCACACTTCAAACATTAAAAGACCATAACTTTTGTCTGGTGCATCTTAACGACTATTATAATATATCAAATCGAAGATCGTGTCGATTCACACAATTAGTGTTGGCATTGCAAGTTAACTTAATTTCTGTACACAAATTCCATTGTTTACATAACTAATCGGCGGTTTTAAGATTTTGTGGTAAATTTCCGTTTTAGTTACTTTTGGTTTGATTAAATAGAGCTGTAAAAGAGATATCGGTTCGACAAAGGGTCCTTTATTTTTGTGGTCAATAAATCTCTATTCTTCCTAAAAAAATATGGGAGCAGAAAAAGAAAGGGGCTAGTTTTCATATTTTCAAAGATAACAACACATTTCATGAATTAGACTTCCAACCTCTAATGACCATAACTTTTGACTGGGGTATCGTAACGACTATTATAATATATCAAATCGAATATCGTCTCTATCCACACAACAATTGTTGGCCTTGCAATGGAACCAGATTTCTATACAAAAATTCCATCGGTTACATCACTTAAAGAGGGTTTTAATTTTTTGTTGCTAATTTCCGTTTAACTTAATTTCGATTTTATTCAATAGAGCAGTAAAGGAAATATTGGTGTTGACTAAGGTTTTCTTTATTTATGTGGTTAATAAAACTCTTATCTTCCAAAAGAAAAATAAGAGAAGAGAAACAAAAGGGGCTACTATTCATATTTTAAAAAATGACAATACATTTGTGAATCACACTTCAAACATTAAATGACCAAAACTTTTGACTAAGGTATCGTAACGACTATTCTAAAATATCAAATCGAAGCTCGTCTCGATCCACACAATAATTGTTGGCCTCACAATGGAACCTGATATATGTACGCAAATTCCATCATTTACATGACTTAAAGAGGGTTTTAAGTTTTTGTTGCTAATTTTCGTTTAACTGAATTTCGATTTTATTCAATAGAGTAGTAAAGGAGATATTGGTACCGGCCAAGGTTTTTTATTTATGTGGTAAATTCTTATGTTTAATTTGGACACCTTGAATAATGTATAAATTGTCTAACCCCACCAAAGGTGGCATTTAAATGGTTCATTTTCAATCTCTTAGAAAAAGGAATTAATTTAAATAACCAAATTAGTTATCAACCCCACCCATAGGTGTTAATTGATTTGTTTAGTTAACAAAGAATATCTAACCCCACCAAAGGTGATATTTATATAAAAAAGAGAGAATCAATAAAATATCAATTTATATCTTTAATAACCTAGATAATATGAGCAAGCATAATTAATTTAGTTATTATATCCATAAAAACTCCACTAATATAAATGATAAAATTTGCATAAATATTTATTAAATATGTATTTATTTATTTTTAGATAATTATTTATTGAATTTGTATCTATGTTTATTTTTATGTTATTAGATTATATTTAATTAATCTGTATATATGTTTATTTTTATGTTATTAGATTAGGAACACAAAAAAACCAAACTATCGTGACAGGATGTTTAGGGTTTAATTTCGTTTTTAAAACTTTGAATAATAAATTAAAAACATCACACATTCCTTCCTTAGATCGACCTTGGGAGTATACTTATCATTTTCTACGAAATGATTCGTGCACTTGCGAGAGTTTTATAAATATTATAACCAAAGTATTGGCAAGAATCGACGATGTCGGTTTTCGCTCATCACAAAGGTTCCTTTATTTATGTGGTCAATAAATCACTATTCTTCCTAAAAAAATATGGGAGCAGAAAAAGAAAGGGGGTAGTGTTCATATTTTCAAAAATAAAAATACATTTGATGAATCAGACTTCCAACATCAAATGACCATAACTTTTGACCAGGATATCGTAACGACTTTTATAATATATCAAATTGAAGCTCATCTCGATCCACACAATAATTGTCAACCTTGCAATGGAACCCGATTTCTGTAGACAAATTCCCTCGTTTACATCACTTAAAGAGGGTTTTAATTTTTTGTTGCTAATTTTCGTTTAACTTAATTTCAATTTTATTCAATAGAGAAGTAAAGGAGATAAGGGTGCCGGCCAAGGTTTCTTTATTTATGTGGTAAATAAATCTCTTATCTTCCAAAAGAAAAATAAGAGAAGGGAAACAGAAAGGGGCTACTATTCATATTCTAAAAAATGACAAAACATTTGCTAAATCACACTTCAAACATTAAACGACCATAACTTTTGTCTGGTGCATCTTTACGACTATTATAATATATCAAATCTAAGATCGTGTCGATTCACACAATTAGTGTTGGCCTTGGGAGGTAACCTGATTTCTGTACCCAAATTCCATCGTTTACATAACTTATCGAGGGTTTTCGTATTTTGTCATAAATTTCCGGTTTACTTACTTCCGAATTGATTCAATAGAGCTGTAAATGAGATATTGGTTCCGGTAAAGGTTTCTTTATTTATTTGGTCAAAAAAATCTATTCTTCCTAAAAATATATGCGAGCAGAAAAGGAAAGGGGCTAGTGTTCATATTTTGAAAAATAACAAAACATTTGATGAATCAGACTTCCAACATCAAATGACAATTACATTTGACTGGGGTATCGTAATGACTATTATAATATATCAAATCGAAGATCGTCTCGATCGACACAATAATTGTTGGCCTCGCAATGGAAACTAGTTTCTCTGCACAAATTCCATCGGTTACATAACTTAAAGAGGGTTTTAATTTTTTGTTGCTAATTTCCGTTTAACTTAATTTCGATTTTATTCAACAGAGAAGTAAAGGAGATAATGGTGCCGGCCAAGGTTTCTTTATTTATGTGGTAAATAAATCTCTTATATTCCAAAAGAAAAATAAGAGAAGGGAAACAGAAAGGGGCTACTATTCATATTCTAAAAAATGACAAAACATTTGCTAAATCACACTTCAAACATTAAACGACCATAACTTTTGTCTGGTGCATCTTTACGACTATTATAATATATCAAATCTAAGATCGTGTCGATTCACACAATTAGTGTTGGCCTTGGGAGGTAACCTGATTTCTGTACCCAAATTCCATCGTTTACATAACTTATCGAGGGTTTTCGTATTTTGTCATAAATTTCCGGTTTACTTACTTCCGAATTGATTCAATAGAGCTGTAAATGAGATATTGGTTCCGGTAAAGCTTTCTTTATTTATGTGGTTAATAAATCTCTATTCTTCCTAAAAAAATATGGGAGCAGAAAAAGAAAGGGGCTAGTGTTCATATTTTCAAAAATAAAAAAACATTTGATGAATCAGACTTCCAACATCAAATAACCATAACTTTTGACCAGGATATTGTAACGACTTTTATAATATATCAAATTGAAGCTCATCTCGATCCACACAATAATTGTCAACCTTGCAATGGAACCCAATTTCTGTAGACAAATTCCCTCGTTTACATCACTAAAAGAGGGTTTTAATTTTTTGTTGCTAATTTCCGTTTAACTTAATTTTGATTTTATTCAATAGAGAAGTTAAGGAGATAAGGTTGCCGGCCAAGGTTTCTTTATTTATGTGGTAAATAAATCTCTTATCTTCCAAAAGAAAAATAAGAGAAGGGAAACAGAAAGGTTCTACTATTCATATTCTAAAAAATGACAAAACATTTGTTGAATCACACTTCAAACATTAAATGACCATAACTTTTGTCTGGTGCATCTTAACGACTATTATAATATATCAAATCAAAGATCGTGTCGATTCACACAATTAGTGTTGGCCTTGGGAGGTAACCTGATTTCTGTACCCAAATTCCATCGTTTACATAACTTATCAAGGGTTTTCGTATTTTGTCATAAATTTCCGGTTTACTTACTTCCGAATTGATTCAATAAAGCTGTAAATGAAATATTGGTTCCGGTAAAGGTTTCTTTATTTATTTGGTCAATAAATCTCTATTCTTCCTAAAAAAATATGCGAGCAGAAAAGGAAAGGGGCTAGTGTTCATATTTTCAAAAATAACAAAACATTGTATGAATCAGACTTCCAACATCAAATGACAATTACATTTGACTATGGTATCGTAACGACTATTATAATATATCAAATCGAAGCTCGCCTCGATCCACACAATAATTGTTGCCCTCGCAATGGAAACTGGTTTCTCTGCACAAATTCCATCTTTACATCACTTAAAGAGGGTTTTAATTTTTTCTTGCTAATTTCCGTTTTACTTAATTTTGATTTTATTCATTAGAGCAATAAAGGAGATATTGGTGTGGCTAAGGTTTTTTTATTTATGTGGTAAATAAAACTCTTATCTTCCAAAAGAAAAATAAGAGAAGAGAAACAAAAAGAGACTACTATTCATATTCTAAAAAATGACAATACATTTGTGAATTACACTTCAAACATTAAACGACCATAACTTTTGACTGAGGTATCGTAACGACTATAATAATATATCAAATCGAAGATTGTATCGATTAACACAATTAGTGTTGGCATTGCAAGGTAACTTAATTTTTGTACCCAAATTTCATCGTTTACATAACTAATCGGGGGTTTTAAGATTTTGTGGTAAATTTCCGTTTTAGTTACTTTTGATTTGATTAAATAGAGTTGTAAAAGAGATATCGGTTCGACAAAGGTCTCTTTATTTATGTGGTTAATAAATCTCTATTCTTCCTAAAAAAATATGGGAGCAGAAAAAGAAAGGGGTAGTGTTCATATTTTCAAAAATAAAAAAACATTTGATGAATCAGACTTCCAACATCAAATAACCATAACTTTTGACCAGGATATCGTAACGACTTTTATAATATATCAAATTGAAGCTCATCTCGATCCACAAAATAATTGTTGGCCTTGCAATGGAACCCAATTTCTTTACACAAATTCCCTCGTTTACATCACTTAAAGTGGGTTTTAATTTTTTGTTGCTAATTTCCGTTTAACTTAATTTCGATTTTATTCAATAGAGAAGTAAAGGAGATAATGGTGCCGGCCAAGGTTTCTTTATTTATGTGGTAAATAAATCTCTTAACTTCCAAAAGAAAAATAGGAGAAGGGAAACAGAAAGGGGCTACTATTCATATTCTAAAAATGACAAAACATTTGCTGAATCACCCTTCAAACAATAAACGACCATAACTTTTGTCTGGTGCATCTTAACGACTATTATAATATATCAAATCTAAGATCGTATCGATTCACACAATTAGTGTTGGCCTTGGGAGGTAACCTGATTTCTATACCCAAATTCCATCGTTTACATTACTTATCGAGGGTTTTCGTATTTTGTCATAAATTTCCGGTTTACTTACTTCCGAATTGATTCAATAGAGGTGTAAATGAGATATTGGTTCCGGTAAAGGTTTCTTTATTTATTTGGTCAATAAATCTCTATTCTTCCTCAAAAAATATGCGAGCAGAAAAGGAAAGGGGCTTGTGTTCATATTTTCAAAAATAACAAAACATTTGATGAATCAGACTTCCAACATCAAATGACAATTACATTTGACTGTGGTATCGTAACGACTATTATAATATATCAAATCGAAGCTCGCCTCGATCCACACAATAATTGTTGCCCTTGCAATGGAAACTGGTTTCTCTGCACAAATTCCATCTTTACATCACTTAAAGAGGGTTTTAATTTTTTCTTGCTAATTTCCGTTTTACTTAATTTTGATTTTATTCAATAGAGCAATAAAGGAGATATTGGTGTGGCTAAGGTTTTTTTATTTATGTGGTAAATAAAACTCTTATCTTCCAAAAGAAAAATAAGAGAAGAGAAACAAAAAGAGACTACTATTCATCTTCTCAAAAATGACAAAACATTTGCCAATTACACTTCAAACATTAAACGACCATAACTTTTGACTGAGGTATCGTAACGACTATTATAATATATCAAATCGAAGATTGTATCGATTAACACAATTAGTGTTGGCATTGCAAGGTAACTTAATTTTTGTACCCAAATTCCATCGTTTACATAACTAATCGGGGGTTTTAAGATTTTGTGGTAAATTTCCGTTTTAGTTACTTTTGATTTGATTAAATAGAGTTGTAAAAGAGATATCGGTTCGATAAAGGTCTCTTTATTTATGTGGTTAATAAATCTCTATTCTTCCTAAAAAAATATGGGAGCAGAAAAAGAAAGGGGCTAGTGTTCATATTTTCAAAAATAAAAAAACATTTGATGAATCAGACTTCCAACATCAAATAACCATAACTTTTGACCAGGATATCGTAACGACTTTTATAATATATCAAATTGAAGCTCATATCGATCCACACAATAATTGTTGGCCTCGCAATGGAACCCAATTTCTTTACACAAATTCCCTCGTTTACATCACTTAAAGAGGGTTTTAATTTTTTGTTGCTAATTTCCGTTTAACTTAATTTCGATTTTATTCAATAGAGAAGTAAAGGAGATAATGGTGCCGGCCAAGGTTTCTTTATTTATGTGGTAAATAAATCTCTTAACTTCCAAAAGAAAAATAGGAGAAGGGAAACAGAAAGGGGCTACTATTCATATTCTAAAAAATGACAAAACATTTGCTGAATCACACTTCAAACAATAGACGACCATAACTTTTGTCTGGTGCATCTTAACGACTATTATAATATATCAAATCTAAGATCGTGTCGATTCACACAATTAGTGTTGGCCTTGGGAGGTAACCTGATTTCTATACCCAAATTCCATCGTTTACATAACGTATCGAGGGTTTTCGTATTTTGTCATAATTTTCGGTTTACTTACTTCCGAATTGATTAAATAGAGGAGTAAATGAGATATTGGTTCCGATAAAATTTACTTTATTTATTTGGTCAATAAATCTCTATTCTTCCTAAAAAAATATGCGAGCAGAAAAAGAAAAGGGCTAGTGTTCATATTTTCAAAAATAACAAAACATTTGATGAATCAGACTTCCAACATCAAATGACAATTACATTTGACTGTGGTATCGTAACGACTATTATAATATATCAAATCGAAGCTCGCCTCGATCCACACAATAATTTTTGCCCTCGCAATGGAAATTATTTTCTCTGCACAAATTCCATCTTTACATCACTTAAAGAGGGTTTTAATTTTTTGTTGCTAATTTCCGTTTTTCTTAGTTTTGATATTATTCAATAGAGAAGTAAAGGAGATAATGGTGCCGGCCAAGGTTTCTTTATTTATGTGGTAAATAAATCTCTTAACTTCCAAAAGAAAAATAGGAGAAGGGAAACAGAAAGGGGCTACTATTCATATTCTAAAAAATGACAAAACATTTGCTGAATCACACTTCAAACAATAAACGACCATAACTTTTGTCTGGTGCATCTTAACGACTATTATAATATATCAAATCTAAGATCGTGTCGATTCACACAATTAGTGTTGGCCTTAGGAGGTAACCTGATTTCTATACCCAAATTCCATCGTTTACATAACTTAACGAGGGTTTTCGTGTTTTTCATAAATTTCCGGTTTACTTACTTCCGAATTGATTCAATACAGCTGTAAATGACATATTGGTTCCGATAAAGGTTTCTTTATTTATTTGGTCAATAAATCTCTATTCTTCCTAAAAAAATATGGGAGCAGAAAAAGAAAGGGGCTAGTGTTCATATTTTCAAAAATAACAAAACATTTGATGAATCAGACTTCCATCATCAAATGACCATTACATTTGACTTTGGTATCGTAACGACTATTATAATATATCAAATCGATGCTCGCCTTGATCCACACAATAATTTTCGCCCTCACAATGGAACCTGGTTTCTCTGTACAAATTCCATCTTTACATCACTTAAAGAGGGTTTAAATTTTTTGTTGCTAATTTCCGTTTTACTTAGTTTTGATATTATTCAATAGAGAAGTAAAGAAGATAATGGTGCCGGCCAAGGTTTCTTTATTTATGTGGTAAATAAATCTCTTAACTTCCAAAAGAAAAATAGGAGAAGGGAAACAGAAAAGGGCTACTATTCATATTCTAAAAATGACAAAACATTTGCTGAATCACACTTCAAACAATAAACGACCATAACTTTTGTCTGGTGCATCTTAACGACTATTATAATATATCAAATCTAAGATCGTGTCGATTCACACAATTAGTGTTGGCCTTGGGAGGTAACCTGATTTCTATACCCAAATTCCATAGTTTACATAACTTATCGAGGGTTTTCGTATTTTGTCATAATTTCCGGTTTACTTACTTCCGAATTGATTAAATAGAGGTGTAAATGAGATATTGGTTCCGATAAAATTTCCTTTATTTATTTGGTCATTGAATCTCTATTCTTCCTAAAAAAATATGCGAGCAGAAAAAGAAAAGGGCTAGTGTTCATATTTTCAAAAATAACAAAACATTTGATGAATCAGACTTCCAACATCAAATGACAATTACATTTGACTGTGGTATCGTAACGACTATTATAACATATCAAATCGAAGCTCGCCTCGATCCACACAATAATTGTTGCCCTCGCAATGGAAACTGGTTTCTCTGCACAAATTCCATCTTTACATCACTTAAAGAGCGTTTTAATTTTTTGTTGCTAATTTCAGTTTTACTTAATTTCAATTTTATTCAATAGAGCAGTAAAGGAGATATTGGTGTCGACTAAGGTTTTTTTATTTATGTTGTAAATAAAAATCTTATCTTCCAAAAGAAAAATTAGAGAAGAGAAACAAAAAGGGACTACTATTCATATTCTAAAAAATGACAATACATTTGTGAATTACACTTCAAATATTAAACGACCATAACTTTTGACTGAGGTATCGTAACGACTATTATAATATATCAAATCAAAGATCGTATCGATTAACACAATTAGTTTTGGCATTGCAAGGTAACTTAATTTCTGTACCCAAATTCCATCGTTTACATAACTAATCGGCGGTATTAAGATTTTGTGGTAAATTTCCGTTTTAGTTACTTTTGATTTGATTAAATAGAGCTGTAAAAGAGATATCGGTTCGACAAAGGTTCCTTTATTTATGGGGTCAATAAATCTCTATTCTTCTTAAAAATATATGGGAGTAGAAAAAGAAAGGGGCTAGTGTTCATATTTTCAAAAATAACAAAACATTTGATGAATCAGACTTCCATCATCAAATGACCATTACATTTGACTTTGGTATCGTAACGACTATTATAATATATCAAATCGATGCTCGCCTTGATCCACACAATAATTTTTGCCCTCACAATGGAACCTGGTTTCTCTGTACAAATTCCATCTTTACATCACTTAAAGAGGGTTTTAATTTTTTGTTGCTAATTTCCGTTTTACTTAGTTTTGATATTATTCAATAGAGCAGTAAAGGAGATATTGGTGTCGACTACGGTTTTTTTATTTATGTGCTTAATAAAACTCTTATCTTCCAAAAGAAAAATAAGAGAAGGGAAACAGAAAAGGGCTACTATTCATATTCTAAAAAATGACAAAACATTTGCTGAATTACACTTCAAACATTAAAAGACCATAACTTTTGTCTGGTGCATCTTAACGACTACTATAATATATCAAATCGAATATCGTGTCGATTCACACAATTAGTGTTGGCCTTGGGAGGTAACCTGATTTCTCTACCCAAATTCCATCGTTTACATAACTTATCGAGGGTTTTCGTATTTTGTCATAAATTTCCGGTTTACTTACTTCTGAATTGATTCAATAGAGCTGTAAATGAGATATTGGTTCCGGTAAAGGTTTCTTTATTTATTAGGTCAATAAATCTCTATTCTTCCTAGAAAAATATGCGAGCAGAAAAGGAAAGGTGCTATTGTTCATATTTTCAAAAATAACAAAACATTTGATGAATATGACTTCCAACATCAAATGACAATTACATTTGACTGTGGTATCGTAACGACTATTAGAATATATCAAATCGAAGCTCGCCTCGATCCACACAATAATTGTTGCCCTCGCAATGGAAACTGGTTTCTCTACACAAATTCCATCTTTACATCACTTAAAGAGGGTTTTAATATTTTGTTGCTAATTTCCGTTTTACTTAATTTCGATTTTATTCAATAGAACAGTAAAGGAGATATTGGTGTCGACTAAGGTTTTTTTATTTATGTGGTAAATAAAACTCTTATCTTCCAAAAGAAAAATAAGAGAAGAGAAACAAAAAGGTACTACTATTCATATTCTAAAAAATGACAATACATTTTTGAATTACACTTCAAACATTAAACGACCATAACTTTTGACTGAGGTATCGTAACGACTATTATAATATTTCAAATCAAAGATCGTATCGATTAACACAATTAGTGTTGGCATTGCAAGGTAATTTAATTTCTGTACCAAAAATTCCATCGTTTACATAACTAATTGGCGGTATTAAGATTTTGTGGTAAATTTCCGTTTTAGTTACTTTTGATTTGATTAAATAGAGCTGTAAAAGAGATATCGGTTTGACAATGGTTCCTTTATTTATGTCGTCAATAAATATCTATTCTTCCTAAAAATATATGGGAGCAGAAAAAGAAAGGGGCTAGTGTTCATATTTTCAAAAATAAAAAAACATTTGATGAATCAAACTTCCAACATCAAATGACCATAACTTTGGACTGGGATATCGTAACGACTTTTATAATATATCAAATTGAAGCTCATCTCGATCCACACAATAATTGTTGGCCTCACAATGGAACGCAATTTCTGTACACAAATTTTCTCGTTTATATCACTTAAAGAGGGTTTTAATTTTTTGTTGCTAATTTCTGTTTAACTTAAATTCGATTTTATTCAATAGAGAAGTAAAGGAGATAATGGTGCCGGCCAAGGTTTCTTTATTTATGTGGTAAATAAATATCTTATCTTCCAAAAGAAAAATAAGAGAAGGGAAACAGAAAGGGGCTACTATTCATATTCTAAAAAATGACAAAACATTTGCTGAATCACACTTCAAACATTAAAAGACCATAACTTTTGTCTGGTGCATCTTAACGACTATTATAATATATCAAATCGAAGATCGTGTCGATTCACACAATTAGTGTTGGCCTTGGGAGGTAACCTGATTTCTGTACCCAAATTCCATCGTTTACATAACTTATCGAGGGTTTTCGTATTTTGTCATAAATTTCCGGTTTACTTACTTCCGAATTGATTCAATAGAGCTGTAAATGAGATATTGGTTCCGGTAAAGGTTTCTTTATTTATTAGGTCAATAAATCTCTATTCTTCCTAGAAAAATATGCGAGCAGAAAAGGAAAGGTGCTAGTGTTCATATTTTCAAAAATAACAAAACATTTGATGAATCAGACTTCCATCATCAAATGACCATTACATTTGACTTTAGTATCGTAACGACTATTATAATATATCAAATCGATGCTCGCCTTGATCCACACAATAATTTTTGCCCTCACAATGGAACCTGGTTTCTCTGTACAAATTCCATCTTTACATCACTTAAAGAGGGTTTTAATTTTTTGTTGCTAATTTCCGTTTTACTTAGTTTTGATATTATTCAATAGAGCAGTAAAGGAGATATTGGTGTCGACTAAGGTTTTTTTATTTATGTGCTTTATAAAACTCTTATCTTCTAAAAGAAAAATAAGAGAAGGGAAACAGAAAGGGGCTACTATTCATATTCTAAAAAATGACAAAACATTTGCTGAATCACACTTCAAACATTAAAAGACCATAACTTTTGTCTGGTGCATCTTAACGACTATTATAATATATCAAATCGAAGATCGTGTCGATTCACACAATTAGTGTTGGCATTGCAAGTTAACTTAATTTCTGTACACAAATTCCATTGTTTACATAACTAATCGGCGGTTTTAAGATTTTGTGGTAAATTTCCGTTTTAGTTACTTTTGATTTGATTAAATAGAGTTGTAAAAGAGATATCGGTTCGACAAAGGGTCCTTTATTTATGTGGTCAATAAATCTCTATTCTTCCTAAAAAATATGGGAGCAGAAAAAGAAAGGGGCTAGTTTTCATATTTTCAAAGATAACAACACATTTCATGAATTAGACTTCCAACCTCTAATGACCATAACTTTTGACTGGGGTATCGTAACGACTATTATAATATATCAAATCGAATATCGTCTCTATCCACACAACAATTGTTGGCCTTGCAATGGAACCAGATTTCTATACAAAAATTCCATCGGTTACATCACTTAAAGAGGGTTTTAATTTTTTGTTGCTATTTTCCGTTTAACTTAATTTTGATTTTATTCAATAGAGTAGTAAAGGAAATATTGGTGTTGACTAAGGTTTTCTTTATTTATGTGGTTAATAAAACTCTTATCTTCCAAAAGAAAAATAAGAGAAGAGAAACAAAAGGGGCTACTATTCATATTTTAAAAAATGACAATACATTTGTGAATCACACTTCAAACATTAAATGACCAAAACTTTTGACTAAGGTATCGTAACGACTATTCTAAAATATCAAATCGAAGCTCGTCTCGATCCACACAATAATTGTTGGCCTCACAATGAAACCTGATATATGTACACAAATTCCATCATTTACATGACTTAAAGAGGGTTTTAAGTTTTTGTTGCTAATTTTCGTTTAACTGAATTTCGATTTTATTCAATAGAGTAGTAAAGGAGATATTGGTACCGGCCAAGGTTTTTTATTTATGTGGTAAATTCTTATGTTTAATTTGGACACCTTGAAAAATGTATAAATTGTCTAACCCCACCAAATGTGGCATTTAAATGGTTCATTTTCAATCTCTTAGAAAAAGGAATTAATTTAAATAACCAAATTAGTTATCAACCCCACCCATAGGTGTTAATTGATTTGTTTAGTTAACAAAGAATATCTAACCCCACCAAAGGTGATATTTATATAAAAAAGAGAGAATGAATAAAATATCAATTTATATCTTTAATAACCTAGATAATATGAGCAAGCATAATTAATTTAGTTATTATATCCATAAATACTCCACTAATATAAATGATAAAATTTGCATAAATATTTATTAAATCTGTATTTATTTATTTTTATATAATTATTTATTGAATTTGTATCTATGTTTATTTTTATGTTATTAGATTATATTTAATTAATCTGTATATATGTTTATTTTTATGTTATTAGATTAGGAACACAAAAAAACCAAACTATCGTGACAGGATGTTTAGGATTTAATTTCGTTTTTAAAAGTTTGAATAATAAATTAAAAACCACATACATTCCTTCCTTAGATCGACCTTGGGAGTATACTTATCATTTTCTACGAAATGATTCGTGCACTTGCGAGAGTTTTATAAATATTATAACCAAAGTATTGGCAAGAATCGACGATGTCGGTTTTCGCTCATCACAAAGGTTCCTTTATTTATGTGGTCAATAAATCACTATTCTTCCTAAAAAAATATGGGAGAAGAAAAAGAAAGGGGGTAGTGTTCATAATTTCAAAAATAAAAAAACATTTGATGAATCAGACTACCAACATCAAATGACCATAACTTTTGACTAGGATATCGTAACGACTTATATAATATATCAAATTGAAGCTCATCTCGATCCACACAATAATTGTTGGCCTCGCAATGGAACCCAATTTATGTACACAAATTCCACCGTTTACATCACTTAAAGAGGGTGTTAATTTTTTGTTGCTAATTTCCGTTTAACTTAATTTCGATTTTATTCAATAGAGAAGTAAAGGAGATAATGGTGCCGGCCAAGGTTTCTTTATTTATGTGGTAAATAAATCTCTTATCTTCCAAAAGAAAAATAAGAGAAGGGAAACAGAAAGGGTCTACTATTCATATTCTAAAAAATGACAAAACATTTGTTGAATCACACTTCAAACATTAAATGACCATAACTTTTGTCTGGTGCATCTTAACGACTATTATAATATATCAAATCGAAGATCGTGTCGATTAACACAATTAGTGTTGGCCTTGGGAGGTAACCTGATTTCTGTACCCAAATTCAATCGTTTATATAACTTGTCGAGGATTTTCGTGTTTTGTCATAAATTTCTGGTTTACTTACTTCCGAATTGATTCAATACAGCTGTAAATGACATATTGGTTCCGATAAAGGTTTCTTTATTTATTTGGTCAATAAATCTCTATTCTTCCTAAAAAAATATGGGAGCAGAAAAAGAAAGGGGCTAGTGTTCATATTTTCAAAAATAACAAAACATTTGATGTATCAGACTTCCATCATCAAATGACCATTACATTTGACTTTGGTATCGTAACGACTATTATAATATATCAAATCGATGCTCGCCTTGATCCACACAATAATTGTTGCCCTCACAATGGAACCTGGTTTCTCTACACAAATTCCATCTTTACATCACTTAAAGAGGGTTTTAATTTTTTGTTGCTAATTTCCGTTTTACTTAGTTTTGATATTATTCAATAGAGCAGTAAAGGAGATATTGGTGTCGACTAAGTTTTTTTTATTTATGTGCTTAATAAAACTCTTATCTTCCAAAAGAAAAATAAGAGAAGAGAAACAAAAAGAGGCTACTATTCATATTCTAAAAAATGACAATACATTTATGAATCACACTTCAAACATTAAACGACCATAACTTTTGACTGAAGTATCGTAACGACTATTATAATATATCAAATAGAAGATCGTATCGATTAACACAATTAGTGTTGGCATTGCAAGTTAACTTAATTTCTGTACACAAATTCCATTGTTTACATAACTAATCGGCGGTTTTAAGATTTTGTGGTAAATTTCCGTTTTAGTTACTTTTGATTTGATTAAATAGAGCTGTAAAAGAGATATCGGTTCGACAAAGGGTCCTTTATTTATGTGGTCAATAAATCTCTATTCTTCCTAAAAAAATATGGGAGCAGAAAAAGAAAGGGGCTAGTGTTCATATTTTCAAAGATAACAACACATTTCATGAATTAGACTTCCAACCTCTAATGACCATAACGTTTTTACTAGGGTATCATAACGACTATTATAATATATCAAATCGAATCTCGTCTCGATCCACACAACAATTGTTGGCCTTGCAATGGAACCAGATTTCTATACAAAAATTCCATCGGTTACATCACTTAAAGAGGGTTTTAATTTTTTGTTGCTAATTTCCGTTTAACTTAATTTCGATTTTATTCAATAGAGCAGTAAAGGAGATATTGGTGTTGACTAAGATTTTCTTTATTTATGTGGTTAATAAAACTCTTATCTTCCAAAACAAAAATAAGAGAAGAGAAACAAAAGGGGCTACTATTCATATTTTAAAAAATGACAATACATTTGTGAATCACACTTCAAACATTAAATGACCAAAACTTTTGACTAAGGTATCGTAACGACTATTCTAAAATATCAAATCGAAGCTCGTCTCGATCCACACAATAATTGTTGGCCTCACAATGGAACCTGATATATGTACACAAATTCCATCATTTACATGACTTAAAGAGGGTTTTAAGTTTTTGTTGCTAATTTTCGTTTAACTGAATTTCGATTTTATTCAATAGAGTAGTAAAGGAGATATTGGTACCGGCCAAGGTTTTTTATTTATGTGGTAAATAAATCTCTTATCTTCCAAAATAAAAATAAGAGAAGGGAAACAGAAATGGGCTACTATTCATATTCTAAAAAATGACAAAACATATGGTGAATCACACGTCAAACATTAAACGACCATAACTTTTGACTGGTGCATCTTAACGTCTATTATAATTTATCAAATCGAAGATCGTATCGATTCACACAATTAGGGTTGGCCTTGCAAGGTAACCTGATATCTGTACCAAAATTCCATCGTTTACATAACTTATCGAGCGTTTTCATATTTTGTCATAAATTTCCGGTTTACTTACTTTCGAATTGATTCAATAGAGCTGTAAATGAGATATTGGTTCCGATAAAGGTTCCTTTATTTATGTGGTCAATAAATCTCTATTCTTCCTAAAAAAAATATGGGAGCAGAAAAAGAAAGGGGCTAGTGTTCATATTTTCAAAAATAAAAAAACATTTGATGAATCAGACTTCCAACATCAAATGACCATAACTTTTGACTGGGATATCGTGACGACTTTTATAATATATCAAATTGAAGCTCATGTCGATCCACACAATAATTGTTGGCCTCGCAAAGGAACCCAATTTCTCTACACAAATTGCATCGTTTACATCACTTAAAGAGGGTTTTAATTTTTTGTTGCTAATGACCATTTAACTTAATTTCGATTTTATTCAATAGAGAAGGAAAGGAGATAATGGTGCCGGCCAAGGTTTCTTTATTTATGTGGTAAATAAATCTCTTATCTTCCAAAAGAAAAATAAGAGAAGAGAAACAGAAAGGGGCTACTATTCATATTCTAAAAAATGACAAAACATTTGCTGAATCAAACTCCAAACATTAAACGACTATAACTTTTGTCTGGTGCATCTTAACGAATATTATAATATATCAAATCGAAGATCATGTCGATTCACACAATTAGGGATGGCCTTGCAAGGTAACCTGATTTCTGTACCCAAATTCCATCGTTTACATAACTTATCGAGGGTTTTCATATTTTGTGATAAATTTCCGGTTTACTTACTTTCGAATTGATTCAATAGAGCTGTAAATGAGATGTTGGTTCCGATAAAGGTTATTTTATTTATGTGGTCAATAAATCTCTATTCTTCCTAAAAAAATATGGGAGCAGAAAAAGAAAGGGGCTAGTGTTCATATTTTCAAAAATAAAAAAACATTTGATGAATCAGACTTCCAACATCAAATGACCATAACTTTTGACTGGGATATCGTGACGACTTTTATAATATATCAAATTGAAGCTCATGTCGATCCACACAATAATTGTTGGCCTCGCAAAGGAACCCAATTTCTCTACACAAATTGCATCGTTTACATCACTTAAAGAGGGTTTTAATTTTTTGTTGCTAATGACCATTTAACTTAATTTCGATTTTATTCAATAGAGAAGTAAAGGAGATAATGGTGCCGGCCAAGGTTTTTTATTTATGTGGTAAATAAATCTCTTATCTTCCAAAAGAAAAATAAGAGAAGGGAAACAGAAATGGGCTACTATTCATATTCTAGAAAATGACAAAACATATGGTGAATCACACGTCAAACATTAAACGACCATAACTTTTGACTGGTGCATCTTAACGTCTATTATAATTTATCAAATCGAAGATCGTATCAATTCACACAATTAGGGTTGGCCTTGCAAGGTAACCTGATATCTGTACCCAAATTCCATCGTTTACATAACTTATCGAGCGTTTTCATATTTTGTCATAAATTTCCGGTTTACTTACTTTCGAATTGATTCAATAGAGCTGTAAATGAGATATTGGTTCCGATAAAGGTTCCTTTATTTATGTGGTCAATAAATCTCTATTCTTCCTAAAAAAAATATGGGAGCAGAAAAAGAAAGGGGCTAGTGTTCATATTTTCAAAAATAAAAAAAAACATTTCATGAATGAGACTTCAAACATCAAATGACCATAACTTTTGACTGGGATATCGTAACGACTTTTATAATATATCAAATTGAAGCTCATCTCGATCCACACAATAATTTTTGGCCTCGCAATGGAACCCAATTTCTGTACACAAATTGCATCGTTTACATCCCTTAAAGAGGGTTTTAATTTTTTGTTGGTAATTTCCGTTTAACTTAATTTCGATTTTATTCAATAGAGAAGTAAAGGAGATAATGGTGCCGGCCAAGGTTTCTTTATTTATGTGGTAAATAAATATCTTATCTTCCAAAAGAAAAAAAAGAGAAGGGAAACAGAAATGGGCTACCATTCATATTCTAAAAAATGACAAAACATATGGTGAATGACACTTCAAACATTAAACGACCATAACTTTTGACTGGTGCATCTTAACGTCTATTATAATTTATCAAATCGAAGATCGTATCGATTCACACAATTAGGGTTGGCCTTGCAAGTTAACCTGATTTCTGTACCCAAATTCCATCGTTTACATAACTTATCGAGCGTTTTCATATTTTGTCATAAATTTCCGGTTTACTTACTTTCGAATTGATTCAATAGAGCTGTAAATAAGATATTGGTTCCGATAAAGGTTCCTTTATTTATGTGGTCAATAAATCTCTATTCTTCCTAAAAAAATATGGGAGCAGAAAAAGAAAAGGGCTAGTGTTCATATTTTCAAAAATAAAAAAAAACATTTGATGAATCATACTTCCAACATCAAATGACCATACATTTTGACTAGGATATCGTAACGACTTTTATAATATATCAAATTGAAGCTCATGTCGATCCACACAATAATTGGTGGCCTCGCAATGGAACCCAATTTCTGTACACAAATTGCATCGTTTACATCACTTAAACAGGGTTTTAAATTTTTGTTGCTAATTTCCGTTTAACTTAATTTCGATTTTATTCAATAGAGAAGTAAAGGAGATAATGCTTCCGGCCAAGGTTTATTTATTTATGTGGTAAATAAATCTCTTATATTCCAAAAGAAAAATAAGAGAAGGGAAACAGAATGGGGCTACTATGCATATTCTAAAAAATGACAAAACCTTTGCTGAATCAAACTCCAAGCATTAAACGACTATAACTTTTTTCTGGTGCATCTTCACGACTATTATAATATATCAAATCGAAGATCGTGTCGATTCACACAATTAGGGTTGGCCTTGCAAGGTAACCTGATTTCTATACCCAAATTCCATCATTTACATAACTTATCGAGGGTTTTTCATATTTTGTCATAAATTTCCGGTTTACTTACTTTCGAATTGATTCAATAGAGCTGTAAATGAGATATTGGTTCCGATAAAGGTTCCTTTATTTATGTGGTCAATAAATCTCTATTCTTCCTAAAAAAAATATGGGAGCAGAAAAAGAAAGGGGATAGTGTTCATATTTTCAAAAATAAAAAAAACATTTGATGAATCAGACTTCCAACATCAAATGACCATAACTTTTGACTGGGATATCGTAACGACTTTTATAATATATCAAATTGAAGCTCATATCGATCCACACCATAATTTTTGGCCTTGCAGTGGAACCCAATTTCTGTACACAAATTGCATCGTTTACATCACTTAAAGAGGGTTTTAATTTTTTGTTGCTAATTTCCGTTTAACTTAATTTCGATTTTATTCAATAGAGAAGTAAAGGAGATAATGGTGTCGACCAAGGTTTCTTTATTTATGTGGTAAATAAATCTCTTATATTCCAAAAGAAAAATAACAGAAGGGAAATAGAAAGGGGCTACTATTCATATTCTAAAAAATGACAAAACATTTGCTGAATCACACTTCAAACATTAAACGACTATAACTTTTGTCTGGTGCATCTTAACGACTATTATAATATATCAAATCGAAGATCGTGTCGATTCACACAATTAGTGTTGGAATTGCAAGGTAACTTAATTTCTGTACCCAAATTCCATCGTTTACATAACTAATCGGCGGTTTTAAGATTTTGGGGTCAATTTTCGTTTTAGTTATTTTCGATTTGATTAAATAGAGCTGTAAAAGAGATATCGGTTAAAAAATGGTTCCTTTATTTATGTGGTCAATAAATCTCTATTCTTCCTAAAAAAATATGGGAGTAGAAAAAGAAAGGGGCTAGTGTTCATATTTTCAAAAATAACAACACATTTCATGAATTAGACTTCCAACCTCTAATGACCACAACTTTTGACTGGGGTATCGTAACGACTATTATAATATATCAAATCGAAGCTCATCTCGATCCACACAATAATTGTTGGCCTCGCAATGGAACCAGATTTCTGTACACAAATTCCATATGTTACATCACTTAAAGAGGGTATTAATTTTTTGTTGCTAATTTCCGTTTAACTTAATTTCGATTTTATTCAATGGAGCAGTAAAGGAGATATTGGTGCTGGCCATGGTTTCATTATTTATGTGGTAAATAAATCTCTTATCTTCCAAAAGAAAAATAAGAGAAGGGAAATAGAAAGAGGCTACTATTCATATTCTAAAAATGACAATACATTTGTGCATCACACTTCAAACATTAAACGACCATAACTTTTGTCTGGTGCATCTTAACGACTATTATAATATATCAAATCTAAGATCGTATCGATTAACACAATTAGTGTTGGCATTGCAAGGTAACTTAATTTCTGTACCAGAATTCCATCTTTTACATAACTAATCTGGGGTTTTAAGATTTTGTGGTAAATTTCTGTTTTAGTTACTTTTGATATGATTAAATAGAGCTGTAAAAGAGATATAGGTTCCGATAAAGGTTCCTTTATTTATGTGGTCAATAAATCTCTATTCTTCCTAAAAAAATAAGGGAGCAGAAAAAGAAAGGGGCTAGTGTTCATATTTTCAAAAATAACAAAACATTTGATGAATCAGACTTCCAACATCAAATGACCATTACATTTGACTGTGGTATCGTAACGACTATTATAATATATCAAATCGAAGCTGGCCTCGATCCACAAAATAGTTGTTGCCCTCGAAATGGAACCTGGTTTCTCTGCACAAATTCCATCTGTACATCACCTAAAGAGGGTCTTAAGTTTTTGTTGCTAATTTCCATTTTACTTAATTTCGATTTTATTCAATACAGTAGTAATGGAGATATTGGTGTTGACTAAGGTTTTCTTTATTTATGTGGTCAATAAAACTCTTATCTTCCAAAAGAAAAATAAGAGAAGAGAAACAAAAAGGGGCTACTATTCATATTCTAAAAAATGACAATACATTTGTGAATCACACTTCAAACATTAAATGACCATAACTTTTGACTGAGGTATCGTAACCACTATTATAAAATATCAAATCGAAGCTCGTCTCGATCCACACAATAATTGTAGGCCTCACAATGGAACCTGATATATGTACACAAATTCCATCATTTACATGATTTAAAGAGGGTTTTAAAATTTTGTTGCTAATTTCCGTTTAACTAAATTTCGATTTTATTCAATAGAGCAGTAAAGGAGATATTGGTGCCGGCCAATCTTTTTTATTTATGTTTTAAATAAATCTATTATCTTCCAAAAGAAAAATAAGAGAAGGGAAACAGAAAGGGGCTACTATTCATATTCTAAATATTGATAAAACATATGGTGAATCACACTTCAAACAGTAAACGACCATAACTTTTGACTGGTGCATCTTAACGTCTATTATAATTTATCAAATCGAAGATTGTATCGATTCACACAATTAGGTTTGGCGTTGCAAGGTAACCTGATTTCTGTACCCAAATTCCATCGTTTACATAACTTATCGTGGGTTTTCATATTTTGTCATAAATTTCCGGTTTACTTACTTTTGAATTGATTCAATAGAGCTGTAAATGAGATATTGGTTCCGATAAAGGTTTCTTTATTTATTTGGTCAATAAATCTCTATTCTTCCTAAAACAATATGGGAGTAGAAAAAGAAAGGGGCTAGTGTTTACATTTTCAAAAATTATAAAACATTTGATGAATAAGACTTCCAACATCAAATGACCATAACTTTTGAGTGGGATATCCTAACGACTATTATAAAATATCAAATCGTAGCTCGTCTCGATCCACACAATAATTGTTGGCCTCACAATGGAACGTGATATATGTACAAAAATTCCATCATTTGCATGACTTAAAGAGGGTTTTAATTTTTTATTGCTACATTCCGTTTTATATAATTTCGATTTTATTCAATAGAGTAGTAAATGAGATATTGGTGCCGACCAAGGTTTCTTTATTTATATGGTAAATAAATCTTTTATCTTCCAGAAAAAAATAAGAGTAGGGAAACATAAAGGGGATACTATTCATATTCTAAAAAATGACAAAACATTTGGTGAATCACACTTCAAACTTTAAACGACCATAACTTTTGACTCGTGTATCGTAACGACTATTATAATATATCAATTTGAAGATCGTATCGATTTACACAATTAGTGTTTTCATTGAAAGGTAACCAGATTTCTGTACCCAAATTTGCATCGTTTATATAACTTATCAAGGGTTTTTAGATTTTCTCGTAAATTTCCAGTTTACAAACTTTCGATTTTATTCAATAGAGAAGTAAATGAGATATTGGTTCCGATAAAGGTTTCTTTTTTTATTTGGTCAATAAATCTCTATTCTTCCTAAAAAAATATGGGAGCAGAAAAATAAAGGGGCAAGTTTTCATACTTTCAAAAATAACAAAACATTTGATGAATCATACTTCCAACATAAATTAACCATAACTTTTGACTTGGGTATCGTAAACACTATTATAATATATCAAATCGAAGCTCATCTCGTTCGACACAATAATTTTTAGCCTCGCATTGGAACCTTATTTCTGTATACAAATTCCATTGTTTACATCACTTAAAGAGGGTTTTAATTTTTTGTTGCTAATTTCTGTTTAACTTAATTTCGATTTTATTCAATAGATTAGTAAATGAGATATTGGTGCCAACCAAGGTTTCTTTATTTATATGGTAAATAAATCTTTTATCTTCTAAAAAACATTAATAGAAGAGAAACATAAAGGGGCTACTATTCATATTCTCAACAATAACAAAACATTTGGTGAATCACACTTCAAACATTTAACGAAAATAACTTTTGACTTGTGCATGGTGATGACTATAATAATATATCAAATCGAAGATCGTATCGATTCACACAATAAGTGTTGGCCTTGCATTGTAACCTGATTTATGTACCCAAATACCATCTTTTACATAACTTGTCGAGCATTTTATGATTTTATGATAAATTTCCGGTTTGCTTACTTTCGATTTGATTCAATAGAGCTTTAAATTAGATATTGGTTCCGACAAAGGTTTCTTTATTTATTTGGTCAATAAATCTCTATTCTTCCTAAAAAAATATGGGAGCAGAAAAAGAAAGGGGCTAGTGTTCACATTTTCAAAAATTATAAAACATTTGATGAATAAGGCGTCCAACATCAAATGACCATAACTTTTGACTGGGATATCCTAACTACTATTATAAAATATCAAATTGTAGCTCGTCTCGATCCACACAATAATTGTTGGCCTCACAATGGAACCTGATATATGTACACAAATTCCATCATTTACATGACTTAAAGAGGGTTTTAAGTTTTTGTTGCTAATTTCCGTTTAAATAAATTTTGATTTTATTCAATAGAGCAGTAAAGGAGATATTGGTGCCGGCTAGGGTTTCCTTATTTATGTGGTAAATAAATCTTTTATCTTCCAGAAAAAAATAAGAGAAGGGAAATAGAAAGGGGCTACTATTCATATTCTAAAAAATGACAAAACATTTGCTCAATCACACTTCAAACATTAAACGACCATAACTTTTGACTGGTGCATCTTAACGTCTATTATAATTTATCAAATCGAAGATCGTATCCATTCACACATTTAGGGTTGGCCTTGCAAGCTAACCTCTATTCTTCCCAAATTCCTTCGTTTACATAACTTATCGAGGGTTTTCATATTTTGTCATAAATTTCCGGTTTACTTACTTTTGAATTGATTCAATAGAGCTGTAAATGAGATATTGGTTCCGAAAAATGTTTCTTTATTTATTTGGTCAATAAATCTCTATTCTTCCTAAAAAACTATGGGAGCAGAAAAGAAAGGGGCTAGTGTTCATATTTTCAAAAATAACAAAGCCTTTCATGAATTAGACTTCCAACCTTTAATGACCATAACTTTTGATTAGGGTATCGTAACGACTATTATAAAATATCAAGTCGAAGCTCGTCTCGATCCACACAATAATTGTTGTCCTCACAATGGAACCTAATATATGTACCCAAATTTCATCGCTCACATCACTTAAAGAGGGTTTTAATTTATTGTTGCCAATTTCCGTTTTACTTACTTTCGATTTTATTCAATAGAGTAGTACAGGAGATATAGGTGCCGACCAAGGTTTCTTTATTTATGTGGTCTATAAATCTCTTATCATCCCTAAGAAAAATAAGAGAAGAGAAATAGAAAGGGGCTACTATTCATATTCTTAACAATAACAAAAAACATTTGGTGAATCACACGTCAAACATTAAACGACCATAACTTTTGACTGGTGCATAGCAACGACTATTATAATATATCATATCGAAGATCGTATCGATTCACACAATTAGTGTTGGCCTTGCAAGGTAACCTGATTTCTGTACCCAAATACCATCATTTACATAACTTATCGAGCGTTTTATGATTTTATCATAAAGTTCTGTTTTGCTTACTTTCGATTTGATTCAATAGAGCTGTAAATGAGATATTGGTTCCGACAAAGGTTTCTTTATTTATTTGGTCAATAAATCTATATTCTTCCTAAAACAATATGGGAGCAGAAAAAGAAAAGGGCTAGTGTTCACATTTTCAAAAATTATAAAACATTTGATGAATAAGACTTCCAACATCAAATGACCATAACTTTTGGCTTGGGTATCGTAACGACTATTTTGAAATATCAAATCGAAGCTCGTCTTGATCCACACAATAATTGTTGGCCTCACAATGGAACCTGATATATGTACACAAATTCCATCATTTACATGACTTAAAGAGGGTTTTAAGTTTTTGTTGCTAATTTCCCTTTAACTAAATTTCGATTTTATTCAATATAGCAGTAAAGGAGATATTGGTGCCGGCCAAGGTTTCTTTATTTATGTGGTAAATAAATCTCTAATCTTCCAAAAGAATAATAAGAGAAGGGAAATAGAAAGGGGCTAATATTCATATTGTAAAAAATGACAAAACATTTGGTGAATCACACTTTAAACATTAAACGACCATAACTTTTGACTGGTGCATCTTAACGTCTATTATAATTTATCAAATCGAAGATCGTATCGATTCACACAATTAGGGTTGGCCTTGCAAGCTAACCTCTATTCTTCCCAAATTCCATCGTTTACATAACTTTTCGAGGGTTTTTATATTTTGTCGTAAATTTCTAGTTTACATACTTTCGATTTGATACAATAGAGCTGTAAATGAGATATTGGTTCCGACAAAGGTTTCTATATTTATTTGGTCAAAAAATCTGTATTCTTCATAAAAAACTATGGGAGCAGAAAAAGAAAGGGGCTAGTGTTCATATTTTCAAAAACAACAAAACATTTGATGAATAAGACTTCCAACATCAAATGACCATAACTTTTGAATAGGATATCCTAACGACTATTATAAAATATGAAATCGAAGCTCGTCTCGATCCACACAATAATTGTTGGTGTCACAATGGAACCTAATATATGTACCCAAATTTCATCGTTCACATCACTTAAAGAGGGTTTTAATTTATTGTTCCCAATTTCCGTTTTACTTACTTTCGATTTTATTCAATAGAGTAGTACAGGAGATATAGGTGCCGACCAAGGTTTCTTTATTTATATGCTCTATAAATCTCTTATCGTCCATAAGAAAAATAAGAGAGGAGAAATAGAAAGGGGCTACTATTCATATTTTCAACAATAACAAAACATTTGGTGAATCACACGCCAAACATTAAACGAAAATAACTTTTGACTTGTGCATCGTAACGACTATAATAATATATCAAATCGATGATCTTATCGATTCACACAATTAGTGTTGGCCTTGCAAGGTAACCTGATTTTTGTACCCAAATACCATCATTTACATAACTTATCGAGCGTTTTATGATTTTATCATAAAGTTCCGTTTTGCTTACTTACGATTTGATTCAATAGAGCTGTAAATGAGATATTGGTTCCGACAAAGGTTTCTTTATTTATTTGGTCAATAAATCTCTATTCTTCCTAAAACAATATGGGTGCAGAAAAAGAAAGGGGCTAATGTTCACATTTTCAAAAATTATAAAAAATTTGATGAATAAGACTTCCAACATCAAATGACCATAAATTTTGACTTCGGTATCGTAACGACTATTATAATATATCAAATCGAAGCTCATCTCGTTCGACACAATAATTTTCGGCGTCGCAATGGAAACTTATATCTGTATTCAAATTCCATCGTTTAAATCACATTAAGAGGGTTTTAATTTTTTGTTGCTAATTTCCGTTTAACTTAATTTCGATTTTATTCAATAGAGTAGTAAATGAGATATTGGTGCCGACCAAGGTTTCTTTATTTATATGGTAAATAAATCTTTTATCTTCCAAAAAAAAATAAGATAAGGGAAAATAAAGGGGCTACTATTCATATTCTAAAAAATGACAAAACATTTGGTGAATCACACTTCAAACATTAAACGACCATAACTTTTGACTGGTGCATCGTAACTACTATAATAATATATCAAATGGAAGATCGTATCGATTCACACAATTGGTGTTGGCCTTGCAAGGTACCCTGATTTCTATACCCAAATACCATCATTTACATAACTTATCGAGCATTTTTTGATTTTATCATAAATTCCGGTTTGCTTACTTTCGATTTGATTCAATAGAGCTGTAAATGAGATATTGGTTCCGAAAAAGGTTTCTTTATTTATTTGGTCAATAAATTTCTATTCTTCCTAAAAAAATATGGGAGCAGAAAAAGAAAGGGGCTAGTGTTCACATTTTTAAAAATTATAAAACATTTTATGAATAAGACATCCAACATCAAATGACCATAACTTTTGACTTGGATATCCAAACGACTATTATAAAATATCAAATCGAAGCTCATCTCCATCCACAAAATAATTGTTGGCCTCACAATGGAACCTAATATATGTACCCAACTTTCATCGTTCACATCACTTAAAGAGGGTTTTAATTTATTGTTGCCAATTTCCGTTTTACTTACTTTCGATTTTATTCAATAGAGTAGTAAAGGAGACATAGGTTCCGACCAAGGTTTCTTTATTTATGTGGTCTATAAATATCTTATCTTCCAAAAGAAAAATAAGAGAAGGGAAACAGAAAGGGGCTACTATTCATATTCTAAAAAATGACAAAACATTTGGTAAATCACACTTCAAACATTAAACGACCATAACTTTTGACTCGTGCATCCTAACGTCAATTATAATATATCAAATCGAAGATCATATTGATTCACACAATTAGGGTTGGCCTTCCAAGGTAACCTGATTTCTGTACCCAAATTCCATCGTTTACATAACTTATCGAGGGTTTTCATATTT
Organism: Hippophae tibetana; assembly: GCA_037013495.1. Classification (NCBI taxonomy): domain Eukaryota; kingdom Viridiplantae; phylum Streptophyta; class Magnoliopsida; order Rosales; family Elaeagnaceae; genus Hippophae; species Hippophae tibetana. The sequence continues at coordinate 83,525,236 of CM072801.1, forward strand.
TGTCATTAATTACCGGTTTACTTACTTTCGAATTGATTCAATAGAGCTGTAAATGAGATATTGGTTTCGATAAAGTTTTCTTTATTTATTTGGTCAATAAATCTCTATTCTTCCTAAAAAAATATGGGAGCAGAAAAAGAAAGGGGCTAGTGTTCATATTTTCAAAAATGACAAAGCATTTCATGAATCACACTTCCAACCTATAATGACCATAAATTTTGACTAGGGTATCGTAAAGACTACTATAATATGTCAAATCGAAGCTCATCTCAATCCACACAATAATTCTTGGCCTTGCAATGGAACCGGATTTCTGTTCACAAATTCCATCGGTTACATCAAATAGAGAGGGTTTTAATTTTTTATTGCTACATTCTGTTTTACATAATTTCGATTTTATTCAATAGAGCAGTAAAGGAGATATTGGTACTGAGCAAGGTTTCTTTATTTATGTGGTAAAAAATCTCTTATCTTCCAAAAGAAAAATAAGAGAAGAGAAATAGAAGGGGGCTACCATTCATATTCTAAAAAATGACAAAACATTTGGTGAATCACACTTCAAACATTAAAGGACCATAACTTTTGACTGGTGCATCGTAACTACTATAATAATATATCAAATGGAAGATCGTATCGATTCACACAATTATTGTTGGCATTGCTAGGTAACAGATTTCTGAACCCAAATTCCATTATTTACATAACTTATCGAACGTTTTAAGATTTTATCATAAATTTCCGGTTTGCATACTTTTGATTTGATTCAATAGAGCTGTAAATGCGATATTGGTTCCGACAAAGGTTACTTTATTTATTTGGTCAATAAATCTCTATTCATCCTAAAAAAATATGGGAGCAGAAAAAGAAAGGGGCTAGTGTTCACATTTTCAAAAATTATAAAACATTTTATGAATAAGACATCCAACATCAAATGACCATAACTTTTGACTTGGATATCCAAACGACTATTATAAAATATCAAATCGAAGCTCGTCTCCATCCACAAAATAATTGTTGGCCTCACAATGGAACCTAATATATGTACCCAACTTTCATCGTTCACATCACTTAAAGAGGGTTTTAATTTATTGTTGCCAATTTCCGTTTTACTTATTTTCGATTTTATTCAATAGAGTAGTAAAGGAGACATAGGTTCCGACCAAGGTTTCTTTATTTATGTGGTCTATAAATATCTTATCTTCCAAAAGAAAAATAAGAGAAGGGAAACAGAAAGGGGCTACTATTCATATTCTAAAAAATGACAAAACATTTGGTAAATCACACTTCAAACATTAAACGACCATAACTTTTGATTCGTGCATCCTAACGTCTATTATAATATATCAAATCGAAGATCATATTGATTCACACAATTAGGGTTGGCCTTCCAAGGTAACCTGATTTCTGTACCCAAATTCCATCGTTTACATAACTTATCGAGGGTTTTCATATTTTGTCATTAATTACCGGTTTACTTACTTTCGAATTGATTCAATAGAGCTGTAAATGAGATATTGGTTTCGATAAAGTTTTCTTTATTTATTTGGTCAATAAATCTCTATTCTTTCTAAAAAAATATGGGAGCAGAAAAAGAAAGGGGCTAGTGTTCATATTTTCAAAAATGACAAAGCATTTCATGAATCACACTTCCAACATATAATGACCATAAATTTTGACTAGGGTATCGTAACGACTACTATAATATGTCAAATCGAAGCTCATCTCAATCCACACAATAATTCTTGGCCTTGCAATGGAACCGGATTTCTGTTCACAAATTCCATCGGTTACATCAAATAGAGAGGGTTTTAATTTTTTATTGCTACATTCTGTTTTACATAATTTCGATTTTATTCAATAGAGCAGTAAAGGAGATATTGGTACTGAGCAAGGTTTCTTTATTTATGTGGTAAAAAATCTCTTATCTTCCAAAAGAAAAATAAGAGAAGAGAAATAGAAAGGGGCTACCATTCATATTCTAAAAAATGACAAAACATTTGGTGAATCACACTTCAAACATTAAAGGACCATAACTTTTGACTGGTGCATCGTAACTACTATAATAATATATCAAATGGAAGATCGTATCAATTCACACAATTATTGTTGGCATTGCTAGGTAACAGATTTCTAAACCCAAATTCCATTATTTACATAACTTATCGAACGTTTTAAGATTTTATCATAAATTTCCGGTTTGCATACTTTTGATTTGATTCAATAGAGCTGTAAATGCGATATTGGTTCCGACAAAGGTTTCTTTATTTATTTGGTCAATAAATCTCTATTCATCCTAAAAACATATGGGAGCAGAAAAAGAAAGGGGCTAGTGTTCAGATTTTCAAAAATTATAAAACATTTGATGAATAAGACTTCCAACATCAAATGACCATAACTTTTGACTAGGATATCTTAACGACTATTATAAAATATCAAATCGAAGCTCATCTCGATCCACACAATAATTTTTGGTCTCACAATGGAACATAATATATGTACCCAAATTTCATCGTTCACATCACATAAAGAGGTTTTCAATTTATTGTTGCCAATTTCCGTTTTACTTACTTTCAATTTTATTCAATAGAGTAGTAAAGGAGTTATAGGAGATGACCAAGGTTTCTTTATTTATGTGGTCTATAAATCTCTTATCGTCCAAAAGAAAAATAAGAGAAGAGAAACAGAAAGGGGCTACTATTCATATTCTAAAAAATGACAAAACATTTGCTGAATCACACGTCAAACATTAAATGACCATAAATTTTGACAGGGGTATCGTAACGACTATTATAATATATCAAATCGAAGCTCATCTCGTTCCACACAATAATTTTTGGCCTCGCATTGGAACCTTATTTCTGTATACAAATTCCATTGTTTACATCAGTTAAAGAGGGTTTTAATTTTTTGTTGCTAATTTTCGTTTAACTTAATTTCGATTTTATTCAATAGAGAGCAGTAAAGGAGATATAGGTGTCGGCCAAGGTTTCTTTATTTATGTGGTAAATAAATCTTTTATCTTCCAGAAGAAAAATAAGAGAAGAGAAACAGAAAGGGGCTACTATTCATATTCTCAACAATAACAAAACATTTGGTGAATCACACGTCAAACATTAAACGACCATAACTTTTGACTGGTGTATCGCAACGACTATTATAATATATCAAATCTAAGATCGTGTCGATTCACACAATTAGTGTTGGCCTTGCAAGGTAACCTGATTTCTGTACCCAAATTACATCATTTACATAACTTTTCGAGGGTTTTTAGATTTTGTCGTAAATTTTCGGTTTACATAGTTTCGATTTGATTCAATAGAGCTGTAAATGAGATATTGGTTCCGACAAAGGTTTCTATATTTATTTGGTCAAAAAATCTGTATTCTTCATAAAAAACTATGGGAGCAGAAAAGAAAGGAGCTAGTGATCATATTTTCAAAAACAACCAAACATTTGATGAATAAGACTTCCAACACGAAATGACCATAACTTTTGAATTGGATATCCTAATAACTATTATAAAATATTAAATCGAAGCTCGTCTCGATCCACACAATAATTGTTGGTGTCACAATGGAACATAATATATGTACCCAAATTTCATCGTTCACATCACTTAAAGAGGGTTTTAATTTATTGTTGCTAATTTCCGTTTTACTTAATTTCGATTTTATTCAATAGTAAAGGAGATATAGATGTCGGCCAAGGTTTCTTTATTTATGTGGTAAATAAATCTCTTATCTTCCAAAAGAAAAATAAGAGAAGAAAAACAAAAAGGGGCCACTATTCATATTCGAAAAAATGACAAAACGTTTGGTGAATCACACTTCAAACATTAAACGAAAATAACTTTTGATTTGTGCATCGTAACGACTATAGTAATATATCAAATCGAAGATCGTTTCGATTCACACAATTAGTGTTGGCCTTGCAAGGCAACCTGATTTCTGTATCCAAATATCATCATTAACATTACTTATCGAGCGTTTTATGATTTTATCAAAAATTTCCAGTTTGCTTACTTTCGATTTGATTCAATAGAGCTGTAAATGAGATATTGGTTCCGACAAAGGTTTCTTTATTTATTTGGTCAATTAATCTCTATTCTTCCTAAAAAAATAGGGAAGCAGAAAATGAAAGGAGCTAGTTTTCATATTTTCAAAAATAACAAAACATTTGCTGAATCATACTTCCAACATCAAATGACCATAAATTTTGACTGGGGTATCGTAACGACTATTATAATATATCAAATCGAAGCTCATCTCGTTCCACACAATAATTTTTGGCCTTGCAATGGAACCTTATTTCTGTATACAAATTCCATCGTTTACATCACTTAAATAGGGTTTTAATTTTTTGTTGCTAATTTTCCTTTAACTGAATTTCGATTTTATTCAATAGAGCAGTAAAGGAGATATAGGTGTCGGCCAAGTTTTCTTTATTTATGTGGTAAATAAATCTTTTATCTTCCAGAAGAAAAATAAGAGAAGAGAAACAGAAAGGGGCTACTATTCATATTCTCAACAATAACAAAACATTTGGTGAATCACACGTCAAACATTAAACGACCATAACTTTTGACTGGTGCATTGCAACGACTATTATAATATATCAAATCGAATATCGTGTCGATTCACACAATTAGTGTTGGCCTTGCAAGGTAACCTGATTTCTGTACCCAAATTCCATCGTTTACATAACTTTTCGAGGGTTTTTAGATTTTGTCGTAAATTTCCGGTTTACATACTTTCGATTTGATTCAATAGAGCTGTAAATGAGATATTGGTTTCGACAAAGGTTTCTATATTTATTTGGTCAAAAAATCTGTATTCTTCATAAAAAACTATGGGAGCAGAAAAGAAAGGGGCTAGTGTTCATATTTTCAAAAACAACAAAACATTTGATGAATAAGACTTCCAACATCAAATGACCATAACTTTTGACTGGGATATACTAACGACTATTATAATATATCAAATCGAAGCTCCTCTCGATCCAGCCAATAATTGTTGGCCTCACATAGGAACCTGATTTCTATACACAAAATCCATAGTTAACATCACTTAAAGAGGGTTTTAAGTTTTTGTTGCTAATTTGCGTTTAACTTAATTTCGATTTTATTCAATGGAGTAGTAAATGAGATATTGGTGCCGACCAAGGTTTCTTTATTTATATGGTAAATAAATCTCTTATCATCCAAAAAAAATAAGAGAAGAGAAACAGAAAGGGGCTACTATTGATATTCTAAAAAATCACAAAATATTTGGTGAATCACACTTCAAACATTAAAGGATCATAACTTTTGACTGGGGCATCGTAACGACTATTATAATATATCAAATCGAAGATAGTGTCGATTCACACAATTGGTGTTGGCCTTGCAAGGTAACCTGATTTCTGTACCCAAATTCCATCATTTACATAACTTTTCGAGGGTTTTTAGATTTTGTCATAAATTTTCGGTTTACATACTTTCGATTTGATTCAATAGAGCTGTAAATGAGATATTGGTTCCGACAAAGGTTTCTATATTTATTTGGTCAAAAAATCTGTATTCTTCATAAAAAACTATGGGAGCAGAAAAGAAAGGAGCTAGTGATCATATTTTCAAAAACAACAAAACATTTGATGAATAAGACTTCCAACATCAAATGACCATAACTTTTGAATTGGATATCCTAACGACTATTATAAAATATCAAATCGAAGCTCGTCTCGATCCACACAATAATTGTTGGTGTCACGATGGAACCTAATATATGTACCCAAATTTCATCCTTCACATCACTTAAAGAGGGTTTTAATTTATTGTTGCTAATTTCCGTTTTACTTAATTTCGATTTTATTCAATAGAGTAGTAAAGGAGATATAGATGTCGGCCAAGGTTTCTTTATTTATGTGGTAAATAAATCTCCTATCTTCGAAAAGAAAAATAAGAGAAGAAAAACAAAAAGGGGCCACTATTCATATTCGTAAAAATGACAAAACGTTTGGTGAATCACACTTCAAACATTAAACGAAAATAACTTTTGATTTGTGCATCGTAACGACTATAGTAATATATCAAATCGAAGATGGTATCGATTCACACAATTTGTGTTGGCCTTGCAAGGCAACCTGATTTCTGTATCCAAATATCATCATTAACATTACTTATCGAGCGTTTTATGATTTTATCAAAAATTTCCGGTTTGCTTACTTTCGATTTGATTCAATAGAGTTGTAAATGAGATATTGGTTCCGACAAAGGTTTCTTTATTTATTTGGTCAATTAATCTCTATTCTTCCTAAAAAAACATGGAAGCAGAAAAAGAAAGGAGCTAGTTTTCATATTTTCAAAAATAACAAAACATTTGCTGAATCATACATCCAACATCAAATGACCATAAATTTTGACTGGGGTATCGTAACGACTATTATAATATATCAAATCGAAGCTCATCTCGTTCCACACAATAATTTTTGGCCTTGCAATGGATCCATATTTCTGTATACGAATTCCATCGTTTACATCACTTAAAGAGGGTTTTAATTTTTTATTGCTAATTTTCGTTTAACTGAATTTCTATTTTATTCAATAGAGCAGTAAAGTAGATATAGGTGTCGGCCAAGTTTTCTTTATTTATGTGGTAAATAAATCTTTTATCTTCCAGAAGAAAAATAAGAGAAGAGAAACAGAAAGGGGCTACTATTCATATTCTCAACAATAACAAAACATTTGGTGAATCACACGTCAAACATTAAATGACCATAACTTTTGACTGGTGCATTGCAACGACTATTATAATATATCAAATCGAATATCGTGTCGATTCACACAATTAGTGTTGGCCTTGCAAGGTAACCTGATTTCTGTACCCAAATTCCATCGTTTACATAACTTATTGAGCGTTTTAAGATTTTATCATAAATTTCTGGTTTGCTTACTTTCGATTTGATTCAATAGAGCTGTAAATGAGATATTGGTTCCGACAAAGGTTTCTTTATTTATTTGGTCAATAAATCACTATTCTTCCTAAAAAAATATGGAAGCAGAAAAAGAAAGGAGCTAGTTTTCATATTTTCAAAAATAACAAAACATTTGCTGAATCATACTTCCCACATCAAATGACCATAAATTTTGACTAGGGTATCGTAACGACTATTATAATATATCAAATCGAAGCTCATCTCGTTCCACACAATAATTTTTGGCCTCGCATTGGAACCTTATTTCTGTATACAAATTCCATCGTTTACATCACTTAAAGAGGGTTTTAATTTTTTGTTGCTAATTTTCGTTTAACTTAATTTCGATTTTATTCAATAGAGCAGTAAAGGAGATATAGGTGTCGGCCAAGGTTTCTTTATTTATGTGGTAAATAAGTCTTTTATCTTCCAGAAGAAAAATAAGAGAAGAAAAACAGAAAGGGGCTACTATTCATATTCTCAACAATAACAAAACATTTGGTGAATCACACGTCAAACATTAAACGACCATAACTTTTGACTGGTGCATCGCAACGACTATTATAATATATCAAATCGAAGATCGTGTCGATTCACACAATTAGTGTTGGCCTTGCAAGGTAACCTGATTTCTGTTCCAAAATTCCATCATTTACATAACTTTTCGAGGGTTTTTAGATTTTGTCGTAAATTTTCGGTTTACATAGTTTCGATTTGATTCAATAGAGCTGTAAATGAGATATTGGTTCCGACAAAGGTTTCTATATTTATTGGGTCAAAAAATCTGTATTCTTCATAAAAAACTATGGGAGCAGAAAAGAAAGGAGCTAGTGATCATATTTTAAAAAACAACAAAACATTTGATGAATAAGACTTCCAACATTAAATGACCATAACTTTTGAATTGGATATCCTAACGACTATTATAAACGATCAAATCGAAGCTCGTCTCGATCCACACAATAATTGTTGGTGTCACGATGGAACCTAATATATGTACCCAAATTTCATCGTTCACATCACTTAAAGAGGGTTTTAATTTATTGTTGCTAATTTCTGTTTTACTTAATTTCGATTTTATTCAATAGAGTAGTAAAGGAGATATAGATGTCGGCCAAGGTTTCTTTATTTATGTGGTAAATAAATCTCTTATCTTCCAAAAGAAAAATAAGAGAAGAAAAACAAAAAGGGGCCACTATTCATATTCGAAAAAATGACAAAACGTTTGGTGAATCACACTTCAAACATTAAACGAAAATAACTTTTGATTTGTGCATCGTAACGACTATAGTAATATATCAAATCGAAGATCGTATCGATTCACACAATTAGTGTTGGCTTTGCAAGGCAACCTGAATTCTGTATCCAAATATCATCATTAACATTACTTATCAAGCGTTTTATGATTTTATCAAAAATTTCCGGTTTGCTTACTTTCGATTTGATTCAATAGAGCTGTAAATGAGATATTGGTTCCGACAAAGGTTTCTTTATTTATTTGGTCAATTAATCTCTATTCTTCCTAAAAAAATATGGAAGCAGAAAATGAAAGGAGCTAGTTTTCATATTTTCAAAAATAACAAAACATTTGCTGAATCATACTTCCAACATCAAATGACCATAAATTTTGACTGGGGTATCGTAACGACTATTATATTATATCAAATCGAAGCTCATCTCGTTCCACACAATAATTTTTGGCCTCGCAATGGAACCTTATTTCTGTATACAAATTCCATCGTTTACATCACTTCAAGAGGGTTTTAATTTTTTGTTGCTAATTTTCGTTTAACTGAATTTCGATTTTATTCAAGAGAGCAGTAAAGGAGATATAGGTGTCGGCCAAGTTTTCTTTATTTATGTGGTAAATAAATCTTTTATCTTCCAGAAGAAAAATAAGAGAAGAGAAACAGAAAGGGGCTACTATTCATATTCTAAAAAATGACAAAATATTTGGTGAATCGCACTTCAAACATTAAACGATCATAACTTTTGACTGGGGCATCGTAACTACTACAATAATATATCAAATCGAAGATCGTATAGATTCACACAGTTAGTGTTGGCCTAGCAAGTTAACCCGATTTCTGTACCCAAATTCCATCATTTACATAACTTATTGAGCGTTTTAAGATTTTATCATAAATTTTCGGTTTGCTTACTTTCGATTTGATTCAATAGAGCTGTAAATGAGATATTGGTGCCGACAAAGGTTTCTATATTTATTTGGTCAATAAATCACTATTCTTCCTAAAAACATATAGGAGCAGAAAAAGAAAGTGGCTAGTGTTCACATTTTCAAAAATTATAAAAGATTTGATGAATAAGACTTCCAACATAAAATGACCATAACTTTTGACTGGGATATCCTAACGACTATTATAAAAAATCAAATCGAAGCTCGTCTCGATCAACACAATAATTGTTGGCCTCACAATGGAACCTTATTTCTGTATACAAATTCCATCGTTTACATCAATTAAAGAGGGTTTTAATTTTTTGTTGCTAATTTTCGTTTAACTTAATTTCGATTTTATTCAATAGGGCAGTAAAGGAGATATAAGTGTCGGCCAAGGTTTCTTTATTTATGTGGTAAATAAATCTTTTATCTTCCAGAAGAAAAATAAGAGAAGAGAAACAGAAAGGGGCTACTATTCATATTCTCAACAATAACAAAACATTTGGTGAATCACACGTCAAACATTAAACGACCATAACTTTTGACGGGTGGATCGCAACGGCTATTATAATATATCAAATCGAAGATCGTGTCGATTCACACAATTAGTGTTGGACTTGCAAGGTAACCTGATTTCTGTACCCAAATTCTATCGTTTACATAACTTTTCGAGGGTTTTTAGATTTTGTCGTAAATTTCCGGTTTACATACTTTCGATTTGATTCAATAGAGCTGTAAATGAGATAATGGTTCCGACAAAGGTTTCTATATTTATTTGGTCAAAAAATCTGTATTCTTCATAAAAAACTATGGGAGCAGAAAAGAAAGGGGCTAGCGTTCATATTTTCAAAAATAACATAACATTTGATGAATAAGACTTCCAACATCAAATCACCATAACTTTTGAATAGGATATCCTAACTACTACAATAATATATCAAATCGAAGATCGTATAGATTCACACAGTTAGTGTTGGGCTAGCAAGTTAACCCGATTTCTGTACCCAAATTCCATCATTTACATAATTTATTGAGCGTTTTAAGATTTTATCATAAATTTCTGGTTTGCTTACTTTCGATTTGATTCAATAGAGCTGTAAATGAGATATTGGTTCCGACAAAGGTTTCTATATTTATTTGGTCAATAAATCACTATTCTTCCTAAAAACATATATGAGCAGAAAAAGAAATTGGCTAGTGTTCACATTTTCAAAAATTATAAAAGATTTGATGAATAAGACTTCCAACATCAAATGACCATAACTTTTGACTGGGATATCCTAACGACTATTATAAAATATCAAATCGAAGCTCGTCTCGATCAACACAATAATTGTTGGCCTCACAATGGAACCTTATTTCTATATACAAATTCCATCGTTTACATCACTTAAAGAGGGTTTTAATTTTTTGTTGCTAATTTTCGTTTAACTTAATTTCGATTTTATTCAATAGGGCAGTAAAGGAGATATAGGTGTCGGCCAAGGTTTCTTTATTTATGTGGTAAATAAATCTTTTATCTTCCAGAAGAAAAATAAGAGAAGAGAAACAGAATTGGGCTACTATTCATATTCTCAACAATAACAAAACATTTGGTGAATCACACGTCAAACATTAAACGACCATAACTTTTGACTGGTGCATCGCAACGACTATTTTAATATATCAAATCGAAGATCGTGTCGATTCACACAATTAGTGTTGGACTTGCAAGGTAACCTGATTTCTGTACCCAAATTCTATCGTTTACATAACGTTTCGAGGGTTTTTAGATTTTGTCGTAAATTTCCGGTTTACATACTTTCGATTTGATTCAATAGAGCTGTAAATGAGATAATGGTTCCGAAAAAGGTTTCTATATTTATTTGGTCAAAAAATATGTATTCTTCATAAAAAACTATGGGAGCAGAAAAGAAAGGTGCTAGTGTTCATATTTTCAAAAACAACAAAACATTTGATGAATAAGACTTCCAACATCAAATCACCATAACTTTTGAATAGGATATCCTAACGACTATTATAAAATATCAAATCGAAGCTCGTCTCGATCCACACAATAATTGTTGGTGTCACAATGGAACCTAATATATGTACCCAAATTTCATCGTTCACATCACTTAAAGAGGGTTTTAATTTATTGTTGCCAATTTCTGTTTTACTTACTTTCGATTGTATTCAATGGAGTAGTACAGTAGATATAGGTGCCGAACAAGGTTTCTTTATTTATGTGGTCTATAAATCTCTTATCATCCATAAGATTAATAAGAGAAGAGAAACAGAGAGGGGCTACTATTCATATTCTAAAAAATGACAAAACATTTGGTGAATCACACTTCAAACATTAAACGAATATAACTTTTGACTTGTGCAACGTAACGACTATAGTAATATATCACATCGAAGATCGTATCTATTCACACAATTAGTGTTGGACTTGCAAGGCAACCTGATTTCTGTACCCAAATACCATCATTAACATTACTTATCGAGCCTTTTCTGATTTTATCATAAATTTTTGGTTTGCTTACTTTCGATTTGATTCAATAGAGCTGTAAATGAGATATTGGTTCCGACAAAGGTTTCTTTATTTATTTGGTCCATAAATCTCTATTCTTCCTAAAAAAATATGGGAGCAGAAAAAGAAAGAGGCTAGTGTTCACATTTTCAAAAATTATAAAACATTTGATGAATAAGACTACAAACATCAAATGACCATAACTTTTGACTGGGATATCCTAACGACTATTATAAAATATCAAATCGAAGCTCGTCTCGATCAACACAATAATTGTTGGCCTCACAATAGAACCTGATTTCTGTATACAAATTCCATCGTTTACATTACTTATAGAGGGTTTTAATTTGTTGTTGCTAATTTCCATTTAACTTAATTTCGATTTTATTCAATAGGGCAGTAAAGGAGATATAGGTGTCGGCCAAGGTTTCTTTATTTATGTGGTAAATAAATCTCTTATCTTCCGGAAGAAAAATAAGAGAAGAAAAACAGAATTGGGCTACTATTCATATTCTCAACAATAACAAAACATTTGGTGAATCACACGTCAAACATTAAACGACCATAACTTTTGACTGGTGCATCGCAACGACTATTATAATATATCAAATCGAAGATCGTGTCGATTCACACAATTAGTGTTGGACTTGCAAGGTAACCGGATTTCTGTACCCAAATTCCATCGTTTACATAACTTTTCGAGGGTTTTTAGATTTTGTCGTAAATTTCCGGTTTACATACTTTCGATTTGATTTAATAGAGCTGTAAATGAGATATTGGTTCCGACAATGGTTTCTATATTTATTTGGTCAAAAAATCTGTATTCTTCATAAAAAACTATGGGAGCAGAAAAGAAAGGGGCTAGTGTTCATATTTTCAAAAACAACAAAACATTTGATGAATAAGACATCCAACATCAAATGACCATAACTTTTGAATAGGATATCCTAACGACTATTATAAAATATAAAATCGAAGCTCGTCTCGATCCACACAATAATTGTTGGCCTCGCAATGGAACCTGATTTCTGTACACAAAATCCATCGTTTACATTACTTAAATAACGTTTTAATATTTTATTGCAACATTCCGTTTAACTTAATTTCGATTTTATTCAATAGAGTAGTATATGAGATATTGGTGCCGACCAAGTTTACTTTATTTATATGGTAAATAAATCTTTTATCTTTCAAAAAAAATAAGAGAAGAGAAACAGAAAGGGGCTACTATTCATATTCTCACCAATAACAAAACATTTGGTGAATCACACGTCAAACATTAAACGACCATAACTTTTGATTTGTGCATCGTAACGACTATAGTAATATATCAAATCGAAGATCGTATCGATTCACACAATTAGTGTTGGCCTTGCAAGGAAACCTGATTTCTGTACCCAAATATCATCATTAACATTACTTATCGAGCGTTTTATGATTTTATCAAAAATTTCCGGTTTGCTTACTTTCGATTTGATTCAATAGAGCTGTAAATGAGATATTGGTTCCGACAAAGGTTTCTTTATTTATTTGGTCAATTAATCTCTATTCTTCCTAAAAAAATATGGAAGCAGAAAAAGAAAGGAGCTAGTTTTCATATTTTCAAAAATAACAAAACATTTGCTGAATCATACTTCCAACATCAAATGACCATAAATTTTGACTAGGGTATCGTAACGACTATTATAATATATCAAATCGAAGCTCATCTCGTTCCACACAATAATTTTTGCCCTCGCATTGGAACCTTATTTCTGTATACAAATTCCATCGTTTACATCACTTAAAGAGGGTTTTAATTTTTTGTTGCTAATTTTCGTTTAACTTAATTTCGATTTTATTCAATAGAGCAGTAAAGGAGACATAGGTGTCGGCCAAGGTTTCTTTATTTATGTGGTTAATAAATCTTTTATCTTCCAGAAGAAAAATAAGAGAAGAGAAACAGAAAGGGGCTACTATTCATATTCTCAATAATAACAAAACATTTGGTGAATCACACGTCAAACATTAAACGACCATAACTTTTGACTGGTGCATCGCAACGACTATTATAATATATCAAATCGAAGATCGTGTCGATTCACACAATTAGTGTTGGCCTTGCAAAGTAACCTGATTTCTGTACCCAAATTCCATCATTTACAAAACGTTTCGAGGGTTTTTAGATTTTGTCGTAAATTTTCGGTTTACATACTTTCGATTTGATTCAATAGAGCTGTAAATGAGATATTGGTTCCGACAAAGGTTTCTATATTTATTTGGTCAAAAAATCTGTATTCTTCATAAAAAACTATGGGAGCAGAAAAGAAAGGAGCTAGTGATCATTGATGAGTGCTCAAAAAGCACTAAAATAACCATGATTTTATGCACATTAATTGATTAAAAATATATATATATTTATATGTTTTATCATATATTTATATAAATTTGTCTTTTTCGGAATCACGGGTATTTTTATTGTTTTTCAGGTATTTTGGCTTAAAAACGCAACTTAAAAACTCAAAGAGGAATACTGGAAGCAATACATCACAAATATATTAATAAATAAATGCGGAAAGGTCGACAAATATGGAAAAATTGGACAAAATGGGTCAAAAAGGTCAAAAATGTCAAAAAGGAGAAAAACGCGCCGCCGCGCCGCCCGGCCGCCGCGCCCCAGCGCCCAGCACCGCCCCAAGCAGCAGCGCGCGGCACTGTTCATCCGCGGTTACTGTTCATCAGACTCGGCACTGTTCATCAGACTCGGCACTGTTCATCCGCGGGTACTGTTCATCAGACTCGGCACTGTTCATACCCCGGTACTGTTCATCAGACTCGGCACTGTTCATACCCGGTACTGTGCAGCCGCCCCATGTCATGCTGACGTCATCAAATGACGTCAGCAATCAATAATCCGCGTTTTTACATTTTTTTAACATTTTTTTCTCTACTTTTTCTCTCCATCCTCACCTATAAATACCCCCCTTCCCTTCACTTCAAAATACACCTAAAAACACCTCCAAATACATTCTTTTCTCTCTTTTCTTAGATTTTAAGGATTCTTTAGTTTTTCTTAGTTTTTCTTATGTTTTCTTAGTTTTTAGCTTTTCTTAGTTAATTTCTCTTAGATTTAGAGTTCTTCCCTTTTTGGGAAGAACTAGTTATGTTTTTGTAATATTTTAGCTCTTTGATTCAATAAATGGGAGTGCAAATTCCGCTCGGAGTTTTTCCAGCAACGGGAATAGCGTCGAAGTTCTGTAAGGATTTTATTTTCTTTACAGTTATTTTTATGCTTTATTCTTACATGTTATATTTAATTTGTCTGTGGTTAAATTTAACTGTGCTGGCTGTTTAGTAAACATGATGTAATAATGATGTTGTTATGCTTGCGAAATATTAAATAGGTAAAAATCTCTAAAATGAATTGATTTTGTTTTTATTCATGATTTATATTAAGAATGTTAGAGAGAAATATATTATTTTTCATTACAAACTTAAACCTGAAAATTAGATTTTAAGGTTTAGTTATCCGGTCTGATTTAGAGTAGTGCTCTTTTATTTGATGGTACAATCGCCCGGTAGTTAGAGTGAAGCTCTATTTCAAAAGTTTTTATAAGAATTATTATCTGAAAATGTATTGACGACATGTTTTCAGTAGTGGTTTTAAAACTTGAAAGTTAGTACTCGGATAACTAAATTCTTAGGTTTAATTTGGACACCTTGAATAAAGTTTAAACTGTCTAACCCCACCAAAGGTGGCATTTAAATGGTTCATTTTCAATCTCTTAGAAAAAGGAATTAATTTAATTAGGCAAATTAGTTATCAACCCCACCCATAGGTGTTAATTGATTTGTTTAGTTAACAAAGAATATCTAACCCCACCAAAGGTGGTATTCATACAAAAAAGGGAGAATCAATAAATATCAATTCATATCTTTAATAACCTAGATAATATGAGGAAGCATAATTAACTTAGTTATTATATCCATAAATACTCCGTCATTATAAATGATAAAATTTGCATGAATGTTTATTGAATCTATGTTTATTTTTATGTAAGTAGATTAAAAACACAAAAACCCCAAAATATCGTGACAGGATGTTTAGGATTTAATTTCGTTTTTAAAATTTTGAATAATAAATTAAAAACCACATACATTCCTTCCTTAGATCGACCTTGGGAGTATACTTATCATTTTCTTCGAAATGATTCGTGCACTTGCGAGAGTTTTATAAATATTAAAACCAAAGTATTTGCGGGAATCGGCGATGCCGGTTTTCGTTCATCAATCATATTTTCAAAAACAACAAAACATTTGATGAATAAGACTTCCAACATCAAATGACCATAACTTTTGAATTGGATATCCTAACGACTATTATAAAATATCAAATCGAAGCTCGTCTCGATCCACACAATAATTGTTGGTGTCACGATGGAACCTAATATATGAACCCAAATTTCATCGTTCACATCACTTAAAGAGGGTTTTAATTTATTGTTGCTAATTTCCGTTTTACTTAATTTCGATTTTATTCAATAGAGTAGTAAAGGAGATATAGATGTCGGCCAAGGTTTCTTTATTTATGTGGTAAGTAAATCTCTTATCTTCCAAAAGAAAAATAAGAGAAGAAAAACAAAAAGGGGCCACTATTCATATTCGAAAAAATGACAAAACGTTTGGTGAATCACACTTCAAACATTAAACGAAAATAACTTTTGATTTGTGCATCGTAACGACTATAGTAATATATCAAATAGAAGATCGTATCGATTCACACAATTAGTGTTGGCCTTGCAAGGCAACCTGATTTCTGTACCCAAATATCATCATTAACATTACTTATCAAGCGTTTTATGATTTTATTAAAAATTTCCGGTTTGCTTACTTTCGATTTGATTCAATAGAGCTGTAAATGAGCTATTGGTTCCGACAAAGGTTTCTTTATTTATTTGGTCAATTAATCTCTATTCTTCCTAAAAAAATATAGAAGCATAAAAAGAAAGGAGCTTGTTTTCATATTTTCAAAAATAACAAAACATTTGCTGAATCATACTTCCAACATCAAATGACCATAAATTTTGACTGGGGTATCGTAACGACTATTATAATATATCAAATCGAAGCTCATCTCGTTCCACACAATAATTTTTGGCCTCGCATTGGAACCTTATTTCGGTATACAAATTCCATCGTTTACATCACTTAAAGAGGGTTTTAATTTTTTGTTGCTAATTTTCGTTTAACTTAATTTTGATTTTATTCAATAGAGCAGTAAAGGAGATATAGGTGTCGCCAAGGTTTCTTTATTTATGTGGTAAATAAATCTTTTATCTTCCAGAAGAAAAATAAGAGAAGAGAAACAGAAAGGGGCTACTATTCATATTCTCCACAATAACAAAACATTTGGTGAATCACACGTCAAACATTAAACAACCATAACTTTTGACTGGTGCATCACAACGACTATTATAATATATCAAATCGAAGATCATGTCGATTCACACAATTTGTGTTGGCCTTGCAAAGTAACCTGATTTCTGTACCCAAATTCCATCGTTTACATAACTTTTCGAGGGTTTTTAGATTTTGTCGTAAATTTCCGGTTTACATACTTTCGATTTGATTCAATAGAGCTGTAAATGAGATATTGGTTCCCACAAAGGTTTCTATATTTATTTGGTCAAAAAATCTGTATTCTTCATAAAAACCTATGGGAGCAGAAAAGAAAGGGGCTAGTGTTCATATTTTCAAAAACAACAAAACATTTGATGAATAAGACTTCCAACATCAAATGACCATAACTTTTGACTGGGATATACTAACGACTATTATAATATATCAAATCGAAGCTCCTCTCGATCCAGCTAATAATTGTTGGCCTCGCATTGGAACCTGATTTCTGTACACAAAATCCATAGTTAACATCACTTAAAGAGGGTTTTAATTTTTTGTTGCTAATTTGCGTTTAACTTAATTTCGATTTTATTCAATGGAGTAGTAAATGAGATATTGCTGCCGACCAAGGTTTCTTTATTTATATGGTAAATAAATCTCTTATCATCCAAAAAAAATAAGAGAAGAGAAACAGAAAGGGGCTACTATTCATATTCTAAAAAATCACAAAATATTTGGTGAATCACACTTCAAACATTAAACGATCATAACTTTTGATTGGGGCATCGTAACGACTACAATAATATATCAAATCGAAGATCGTACAGATTCACACAATTAGTGTTGGCCTAGCAAGGTAACCCGATTTCTGTACCCAAATTCCATCATTTACATAACTTATTGAGCGTTTTAAGATTTTATCATAAATTCTGGTTTGCTTATTTTCGATTTGATTCAATAGAGCTGTAAATGAGATATTGGTTCCGACAAAGGTTTCTTTATTTATTTGGTCAATAAATCACTATTCTTCCTAAAAAACTATGGGAGCAGAAAAGAAAGGAGCTAGTGATCATATTTTCAAAAACAACAAAACATTTGATGAATAAGACTTCCAACATGAAATGACCATAACTTTTGAATTGGATATCCTAACGACTATTATAAAATATCAAATCGAACCTCGTCTCGATCCACACAATAATTGTTGGTGTCACGATGGAACCTAATATATGTACCCAAATTTCATCGTTCACATCACTTAAAGAGGGTTTTAATTTATTGTTGCTAATTTCCGTTTTACTTAATTTCGATTTTATTCAATAGAGTAGTAAAGGAGATATAGATGTCGGCCAAGGTTTCTTTATTTATGTGGTAAGTAAATCTCTTATCTTCCAAAAGAAAAATAAGAGAAGAAAAACAAAAAGGGGCCACTATTCATATTCGAAAAAATGACAAAATGTTTGGTGAATGACACTTCAAACATTAAACGAAAATAACTTTTGATTTGTTCATCTTAACGACTATAGTAATATATCAAATCGAAGATCATATCGATTCACACAATTAGTGTTGGCCTTGCAAGGCAACCTGATTTCTGTATCCAAATATCATCATTAACATTACTTATCGAGCGTTTTAGGATTTTATCAAAAATTTCCGGTTTGCTTACTTTCGATTTGATTCAATAGAGCTGTAAATGAGATATTGGTTCCGACAAAGATTTCTTTATTTATTTGGTCAATTAATCTCTATTCTTCCTAAAAAAATATAGAAGCAGAAAAAGAAAGGAGCTTGTTTTCATATTTTCAAAAATAACAAAACATTTGCTGAATTATACTTCCAACATCAAATGACCAAAAATTTTGACAGGGGTATCGTAACGACTATTATAATATATCAAATCGAAGCTCATCTCGTTCCACACAATAATTTTTGGCCTCGCATTGGAACCTTATTTCTGTATACAAATTCCATCGTTTACATCACTTAAAGAGGGTTTTAATTTTTTGTTGCAAATTTTCGTTTAACTTAATTTCGATTTTATTCAATAGAGCAGTAAAAGAGATATAGGTGTCGGCCAAGGTTTCTTTATTTATGTGGTAAATAAATTCTTTATCTTCCAGAAGAAAAATAAGAGAAGAGAAACAGAAAGGGGCTACTATTCATATTCTCAACAACAACAAAACATTTGGTGAATCACACGTCAAACATTAAACGACCATAACTTTTGACTGGTGTATCGCAACGACTATTATAATATATCAAATCGAAGATCGTGTCGATTCACACAATTAGTGTTGGCCTTGCAAGGTAACCTGATTTCTGTACCCAAATTCCATCATTTACATAACTTTTCGAGGGTTTTTAGATTTTATCGTAAATTTCCGGTTTACATACTTTCGATTTGATTCAATAGAGCTGTAAATGAGATATTGGTTCCCACAAAGGTTTCTATATTTATTTGGTCAAAAAATCTGTATTCTTCATAAAAACCTATGGTAGCAGAAAAGAAAGGGGCTAGTGTTCATATTTTCAAAAACAACAAAACATTTGATGAATAAGACTTCCAACATCAAATGACCATAACTTTTGACTGGGATATACTAACGACTATTATAATATATCAAATCGAAGCTCCTCTCGATCCAGCTAATAATTGTTGGCCTCGCATTGGAACCTGATTTCTGTACACAAAATCCATAGTTAACATCACTTAAAGAGGGTTTTAATTTTTTGTTGCTAATTTGCGTTTAACTTAATTTCGATTTTATTCAATGGAGTAGTAAATGAGATATTGCTGCCGACCAAGGCTTCTTTATTTATATGGTAAATAAATCTCTTATCATCCAAAAAAAATAAGAGAAGAGAAACAGAAAGGGGCTACTATTCATATTCTAAAAAATCACAAAATATTTGGTGAATCACACTTCAAACATTAAACGATCATAACTTTTGACTGGGGCATCGTAACGACTACAATAATATATCAAATCGAAGATCGTACAGATTCACACAATTAGTGTTGGCCTAGCAAGGTAACCCGATTTCTGTACCCAAATTCCATCATTTACATAACTTATTGAGCGTTTTAAGATTTTATCATAAATTCTGGTTTGCTTATTTTCGATTTGATTCAATAGAGCTGTAAATGAGATATTGGTTCCGACAAAGGTTTCTTTATTTATTTGGTCAATAAATCACTATTCTTCCTAAAAAACTATGGGAGCAGAAAAGAAAGGAGCTAGTGATCATATTTTCAAAAACAACAAAACATTTTATGAATAAGACTTCCAACATGAAATGACCATAACTTTTGAATTGGATATCCTAACGACTATTATAAAATATCAAATCGAAGCTCGTCTCGATCCACACAATAATTGTTGGTGTCACGATGGAACCTAATATATGTACCCAAATTTCATCGTTCACATCACTTAAAGAGGGTTTTAATTTATTGTTGCTAATTTCCGTTTTACTTAATTTCGATTTTATTCAATAGAGTAGTAAAGGAGATATAGATGTCGGCCAAGGTTTCTTTATTTATGTGGTAAGTAAATCTCTTATCTTCCAAAAGAAAAATAAGAGAAGAAAAACAAAAAGGGGCCACTATTCATATTCGAAAAAATGACAAAATGTTTGGTGAATGACACTTCAAACATTAAACGAAAATAACTTTTGATTTGTTCATCTTAACGACTATAGTAATATATCAAATCGAAGATCATATCGATTCACACAATTAGTGTTGGCCTTGCAAGGCAACCTGATTTCTGTATCCAAATATCATCATTAACATTACTTATCGAGCGTTTTAGGATTTTATCAAAAATTTCCGGTTTGCTTACTTTCGATTTGATTCAATAGAGCTGTAAATGAGATATTGGTTCCGACAAAGGTTTCTTTATTTATTTGGTCAATTAATCTCTATTCTTCCTAAAAAAATATAGAAGCAGAAAAAGAAAGGAGCTTGTTTTCATATTTTCAAAAATAACAAAACATTTGCTGAATTATACTTCCAACATCAAATGACCAAAAATTTTGACAGGGGTATCGTAACGACTATTATAATATATCAAATCGAAGCTCATCTCGTTCCACACAATAATTTTTGGCCTCGCATTGGAACCTTATTTCTGTATACAAATTCCATCGTTTACATCACTTAAAGAGGGTTTTAATTTTTTGTTGCAAATTTTCGTTTAACTTAATTTCGATTTTATTCAATAGAGCAGTAAAAGAGATATAGGTGTCGGCCAAGGTTTCTTTATTTATGTGGTAAATAAATTCTTTATCTTCCAGAAGAAAAATAAGAGAAGAGAAACAGAAAGGGGCTACTATTCATATTCTCAACAATAACAAAACATTTGGTGAATCACACGTCAAACATTAAACGACCATAACTTTTGACTGGTGTATCGCAACGACTATTATAATATATCAAATCGAAGATCGTGTCGATTCACACAATTAGTGTTGGCCTTGCAAGGTAACCTGATTTCTGTACCCAAATTCCATCATTTACATAACTTTTCGAGGGTTTTTAGATTTTGTCGTAAATTTCCGGTTTACATACTTTCGATTTGATTCAATAGAGCTGTAAATGAGATATTGGTTCCCACAAAGGTTTCTATATTTATTTGGTCAAAAAATCTGTATTCTTCATAAAAAACTATGGGAGCAGAAAAGAAAGGGGCTAGTGTTCATATTTTCAAAAACAACAAAACATTTGATGAATAAGACTTCCAACATCAAATGACCATAACTTTTGACTGGGATATACTAACGACTATTATAATATATCAAATCGAAGCTCCTCTCGATCCAGCTAATAATTGTTGGCCTCGCATTGGAACCTGATTTCTGTACACAAAATCCATAGTTAACATCACTTAAAGAGGGTTTTAATTTTTTGTTGCTAATTTGCGTTTAACTTAATTTCGATTTTATTCAATGGAGTAGTAAATGAGATATTGCTGCCGACCAAGGTTTCTTTATTTATATTGTAAATAAATCTCTTATCATCCAAAAAAAATAAGAGAACAGAAACAGAAAGGGGCTACTATTCATATTCTAAAAAATCACAAAATATTTGGTGAATCACACTTCAAACATTAAACGATCATAACTTTTGACTGGGGCATCGTAACGACTACAATAATATATCAAATCGAAGATCGTATAGATTCACACAATTAGTGTTGGCCTAGCAAGGTAACCCGATTTCTGTACCCAAATTCCATCATTTACATAACTTATTGAGCGTTTTAAGATTTTATCATAAATTTCTGGTTTGCTTACTTTCGATTTGATTCAATAGAGCTGTAAATGAGATATTGGTTCCGCCAAAGGTTTCTTTATTTATTTGGTCAATAAATCAATTTTCTTCCTAAAAAACTATGGGAGCAGAAAAAAAAGGAGCTAGTGATCATATTTTCAAAAACAACAAAACATTTGATGAATAAGACTTCCAACATGAAATGACCATAACTTTTGAATTGGATATCCTAACGACTATTATAAAATATCAAATCGAACCTCGTCTCGATCCACACAATAATTGTTGGTGTCACGATGGAACCTAATATATGTACCCAAATTTCATCGTTCACATCACTTAAAGAAAGTTTTAATTTATTGTTGCTAATTTCCGTTTTACTTAATTTCGATTTTATTCAATAGAGTAGTAAAGGAGATATAGATGTCGGCCAAGGTTTCTTTATTTATGTGGTAAGTAAATCTCTTATCTTCCAAAAGAAAAATAAGAGAAGAAAAACAAAAAGGGGCCACTATTCATATTCGAAAAAATGACAAAATGTTTGGTGAATCACACTTCAAACATTAAACGAAAATAACTTTTGATTTGTGCATCTTAACGACTATAGTAATATATCAAATCGAAGATCATATCGATTCACACAATTAGTGTTGGCCTTGCAAGGCAACCTGATTTCTGTATCCAAATATTATCATTAACATTACTTATCGAGCGTTTTAGGATTTTATCAAAAATTTCCGGTTTGCTTACTTTCGATTTGATTCAATAGAGCTGTAAATGAGATATTGGTTCCGACAAAGGTTTCTTTATTTATTTGGTCAATTAATCTCTATTCTTCCTAAAAAAATATAGAAGCAGAAAAAGAAAGGAGCTTGTTTTCATATTTTCAAAAATAACAAAACATTTGCTGAATTATACTTCCAACATCAAATGACCATAAATTTTGACTGGGGTATCGTAACGACTATTATAATATATCAAATCGAAGCTCATCTCGTTCCACACAATAATTTTTGGCCTCGCATTGGAACCTTATTTCTGTATACAAATTCCATCGTTTACATCATTTAAAGAGGGTTTTAATTTTTTGTTGCTAATTTTCGTTTAACTTAATTTCGATTTTATTCAATAGAGCAGTAAAGGAGATATAGGTGTCGGCCAAGGTTTCTTTATTTATGTGGTAAATAAATCTTTTATCTTCCAGAAGAAAAATAAGAGAAGAGAAACAGAAAGGGGCTACTATTCATATTCTCAACAATAACAAAACATTCGGTGAATCACACGTCAAACATTAAACGACCATAACTTTTGACTGGTGCATCGCAACGACTATTATAATATATCAAATCGAAGATCGTGTCGATTCACACAATTAGTGTTGGCATTGCAAGGTAACCTGATTTCTGTTCCAAAATTCCATCATTTACATAACTTTTCGAGGGTTTTTAGATTTTGTCGTAAATTTTCAGTTTACATATTTTCGATTTGATTCAATAGAGCTGTAAATGAGATATTGGTTCCGAAAAAGGTTTCTATATTTATTTGGTCAAAAAATCTGTATTCTTCATAAAAAACTATGGGAGCAGAAAAGAAAGGAGCTAGTGATCATATTTTCAACAACAACAAAACATTTGATGAATAAGACTTCCAACATTAAATGACCATAACTTTTGAATTGGATATCCTAACGACTATTATAAAATATCAAATCGAAGCTCGTCTCGATCCACACAATAATTGTTGGTGTCACGATGGAACCTAATATATGTACCCAAATTTCATCGTTCACATCACTTAAAGAGGGTTTTAATTTATTGTTGCTAATTTCCGTTTTACTTAATTTCGATTTTATTCAATAGAGTAGTAAAGGAGATATAGATGTCGGCCAAGGTTTCTTTATTTATGTGGTAAATAAATCTCTTATCTTCCAAAAGAAAAATAAGAGAAGACAAACAAAAAGGGGCCACTATTCATATTCAAAAAATGACAAAACGTTTGGTGAATCACACTTCAAACATTAAACGAAAATAACTTTTGATTTGTGCATCGTAACGACTATAGTACTATATCAAATCGAAGATCGTATCGATTCACACAATTAGTGTTGGCCTTGCAAGGCAACCTGATTTCTGTATCCAAATATCATCATTAACATTACTTATCGAGCGTTTTATGATTTTATCAAAAATTTCCGGTTTGCTTACTTTCGATTTGATTCAATAGAGCTGTAAATGAGATATTGGTTCCGACAAAGGTTTCTTTATTTATTTGGTCAATTAATCTCTATTCTTCCTAAAAAAATATGGAAGTAGAAAATGAAAGGAGCTAGTTTTCATATTTTCAAAAATAACAAAACATTTGCTGAATCATACTTCCAACATCAAATGACCATAACTTTTGACTGGGGTATCGTAACGACTATTATAATATATCAAATCGAAGCTCCTCTCGATCCAGCCAATAACTTTTGGCCTTGCAATGGAACCTTATTTCTGTATACAAATTACATCGTTTACATCACTTAAAGAGGGTTTTAATATTTTGTTGCTAATTTTCGTTTAACTGAATTTCGATTTTATTCAATAGAGCAGTAAAGAATATATAGGTGTCGGCCAAGTTTTCTTTATTTATGTGGTAAATAAATCTTTTATCTCCCAGAAGAAAAATATGAGAAGAGAAACAGAAAGGGGCTACTATTCATATTCTCAACAATAACAAAACATTTGGTGAATCACACGTCAAACATTAAACGACCATAACTTTTGACTGGTGCATTGCAACGACTATTATAATATATGAAATCGAATATCATGTCGATTCACACAATTAGTGTTGGCCTTGAAAGGTAACATGATTTCTGTACCCAAATTCCATCGTTTACATAACTTTTCGAGGGTTTTTAGATTTTGTCGTAAATTTCCGGTTTACATACTTTCGATTTGATTCAATAGAGCTGTAAATGAGATATTGGTTCCGACAAAGGTTTCTATATTTATTTGGTCAAAAAATCTGTATTCTTCATAAAAAACTATGGGAGCAGAAAAGAAAGGGGCTAGTGTTCATATTTTCAAAAACAACAAAACATTTGATGAATAAGACTTCCAACATCAAATGACCATAACTTTTGAATGGGATATACTAACGGCTATTATAATATATCAAATCGAAGCACCTCTCGATCAACACAATAATTGTTGGCCTCACAATGTAACCTGATTTTTGTACACAAAATCCATAGTTAACATCACTTAAAGAGGGTTTTAATTTTTTGTTGCTAATTTGCGTTTAACTTAATTTCGATTTTATTCAATAGAGCAGTAAAGGAGATATAGGTGTCGGCCAAGGTTTCTTTATTTATGTGGTAAATAAATCTTTTTTCTTCCAGAAGAAAAATAAGAGAAGAGAAACAGAAAGGGGCTACTATTCATATTCTCAACAATAACAAAACATTTGGTGAATGACACGTCAAACATTAAACGACCATAACTTTTGACTGGTGCATCGCAACGACTATTATAATATATCAAATCGAAGATCGTGTCGATTCACACAATTAGTGTTGGACTTGCAAGGTAACCTGATTTCTGTACCCAAATTCCATCGTTTACATAACTTTTCGAGGGTTTTTAGATTTTGTCGTAAATTTCCGGTTTACATACTTTCGATTTGATTCAATAGAGATGTAAATGAGATAATGGTTCCGACAAAGGTTTCTATATTTATTTGGTCAAAAAATCTGTATTCTTCATAAAAAACTATGGGAGCAGAAAAGAAAGGGGCTAGTGTTCATATTTTCAAAAACAACAAAACATTTGATGAATAAGACTTCCAACATCAAATGACCATAACTTTTGAATAGGATATCCTAACGACTATTATAAAATATCAAATCGACGCTCGTCTCGATCCACACAATAATTGTTGGTGTCACAATGGAACCTAATATATGTACCCAAATTTCATCGTTCACATCACTTAAAGAGGGTTTTAATTTATTGTTGCCAATTTCTGTTTTACTTACTTTCGATTGTATTCAATGGAGTAGTACAGTAGATATAGGTGCCGAACAAGGTTTCTTTATTTATGTGGTCTATAAATCTCTTATCATCCATAAGATTAATAAGAGAAGAGAAACAGAAAGGGGCTACTATTCATATTCTAAAAAATGACAAAACATTTGGTGAATCACACTTCAAACATTAAACGAATATAACTTTTGACTTGTGCAACGTAACGACTATAGTAATATATCACATCGAAGATCGTATCTATTCACACAATTAGTGTTGGACTTGCAAAGCAACCTGATTTCTGTACCCAAATACCATCATTAACATTACTTATCGAGCGTTTTATGATTTTATCATAAATTTCTGGTTTGCTTACTTTCGATTTGATTCAATAGAGCTGTAAATGAGATATTGGTTCCGACAAAGGTTTCTTTATTTATTTGGTCCATAAATCTCTATTCTTCCTAAAAAAATATGGGAGCAGAAAAAGTAAGAGGCTAGTGTTCACATTTTCTAAAATTATAAAACATTTGATGAATAAGACTACCATCATCAAATGACCATAACATTTGACTAGAATATCCTAACGACTATTATACAATATCAAATCGAAGCTCGTCTCGATCCACACAATAATTGTTGGCCTCACAATAGAACCTGATTTCTGAACACAAATTCCATCGTTTACATTACTTATAGAGGGTTTTAATTTGTTGTTGCTAATTTCCATTTAACTTAATTTCGATTTTATTCAATAGAGTAGTAAAGGAGATATAGGTGTCGGCCAAGGTTTCTTTATTTATGTGGTAAATAAATCTCTTATCTTCCAGAAGAAAAATAAGAGAAGAGAAACAGAATTGGGCTACTATTCATATTCTAAAAAATGACAAAACATTTGGTGAATCACACGTCAAACATTAAACGACCATAACTTTTGACTGGTGCATCGCAACGACTATTATAATATATCAAATCGAAGATCGTGTCGATTCACACAATTAGTGTTGGACTTGCAAGGTAACCTGATTTCTGTACCCAAATTCCATCGTTTACATAACTTTTCGAGGGTTTTTAGATTTTGTCATAAATTTCCGGTTTACATACTTTCGATTTGATTCAATAGAGTTGTAAATGAGATAATGGTTCCGACAAAGGTTTCTATATTTATTTGGTCAAAAAATCTGTATTCTTCATAAAAAACTATGGGAGCAGAAAAGAAAGGGGCTAGTGTTCATATTTTCAAAAACAACAAAACATTTGATGAATAAGACTTCCAACATCAAATGACCATAACTTTTGAATAGGATATCCTAACGACTATTATAAAATATAAAATCGAAGCTCGTCTCGATCCACACAATAATTGTTGGCCTCGCAATGGAACCTAATATATGTACCCAAATTTCATCGTTCACATCACTTAAATAGGGTTTTAATTTATTGTTGCCAATTTTTGTTTTACTTACTTCCGATTGTATTCAATGGAGTAGTACAGTAGATATAGGTGCCGAACAAGGTTTCTTTATTTATGTGGTCTATAATTCTCTTATCGTCCATAAGATTAATAAGAGAAGAGAAACAGAAAGGGGCTACTATTCATATTCTAAAAAATGACAAAACATTTGGTGAATCACACTTCAAACATTAAACGAATATAACTTTTGACTTGTGCTTCGTAACGACTATAGTAATATATCACATCGAAGATCGTATCTATTCACACAATTAGTGTTGGACTTGCAAGGCAACCTGATTTCTGTACCCAAATACCATTATTAACATTATTTATCGAGCGTTTTATGATTTTATCATAAATTTCTGGTTTGCTTACTTTCGATTTGATTCAATAGAGCTGTAAATGAGATATTGGTTCCGACAAAGGTTTCTTTATTTATTTGGTCAATAAATCACTATTCTTCCTAAAAACATATGGGAGCAGAAAAAGAAAGTGGCTAGTGTTCACATTTTCAAAAATTATAAAAGATTTGATGAATAAGACTTCCAACATCAAATGACCATAACTTTTGACTGGGATATCCTAACGACTATTATAAAATATCAAATCGAAGCTCGTCTCGATCAACACAATAATTGTTGGCCTCACAGTGGAACCTCATATATGTACCCAAATTTCATCGTTCACATCACTTAAAGAGGGTTTTAATTTATTGTTTCCAATTTCCGTTTTACTTACATTCGATTTTATTCAATAGAGTAGTAAATGAGATATAGGTTCCGACCAAGGTTTCTTTATTTATGTGGTCTATAAATCTCTTATCGTCCATAAGAAAAATAAGAGAATAGAAATAGAAAAGGGTTACTATTCATATTCTAAAAAATGACAAAACATTTGGTGAATCACACTTCAAACATTAAACGACCATAACTTTTGACTGGTGCATCGTAACTACTATAATAATATATCAAATCGAAGATCGTATCGATTCACACAATTAGTGTTGGCCTTGTAAGGTAACTGATTTCTGAACTAATATTCCATTATTTACTTAACTTATCGAGCGTTTTAAGATTTTATCATAAATTCTAGTTTGCTTACTTTTGATTTGATTCAATAGAGCTGTAAATGAGATATTTGTTCCGACAAAGGTTTCTTTATTTATTTAGTCAATAAATCACTATTCTTCCTAAAAACATATGGGAGCAGAAAAAGAAAGTGGCTAGTGTTCACATTTTCAAAAATTATAAAAGATTTGATGAATAAGACTTCCAACATCAAATGACCATAACTTTTGACTGGGATATCCTAACGACTATTATAAAATATCAAATCGAAGCTCGTCTCGATCAACACAATAATTGTTGGCCTCAGAATGGAACCTGATATATGTACCCAAATTTCATCGTTCACATCACTTAAAGAGGGTTTTAATTTATTGTTTCCAATTTCCGTTTTACTTACTTTCGATTTTATTCAAGAGAGTAGTAAAGGAGATATAGGTGTCGGCCAAGGTTTCTTTATTTATGTGGTAAATAAATCTTTTATCTTCCAGAAGAAAAATAAGAGAAGAGAAACAGAAAGGGGCTACTATTCATATTCTAAAAAATCACAAAATATTTGGTGAATCAAACTTCAAACATTAAACGATCATAACTTTTGACTGGGGCATCGTAACGACTACAATAATATATCAATTCGAAGATCGTATAGATTCACACAAATAGTGTTGGCCTAGGAAGGTAACCCGATTTCTGTACCCAAATTCCATCGTTTACATAACTTATTGAGCGTTTTAAGATTTTATCATAAATTTCGGGTTTGCTTACTTTCGATTTGATTCAATAGAGCTGTAAATGAGATATTT
This sequence comes from Hippophae tibetana, assembly GCA_037013495.1. Taxonomy (NCBI): domain Eukaryota; kingdom Viridiplantae; phylum Streptophyta; class Magnoliopsida; order Rosales; family Elaeagnaceae; genus Hippophae; species Hippophae tibetana. The sequence goes on from CM072801.1 coordinate 83,554,871, forward strand.
GTTCCGACAAAGGTTTCTTTATTTATTTAGTCAATAAATCACTATTCTTCCTAAAAACATATGGGAGCAGAAAAAGAAAGTGGCTAGTGTTCACATTTTCAAAAATTATAAAAGATTTGATGAATAAGACTTCCAACATCAAATGACCATAACTTTTGACTGGGATATCCTAACGACTATTATAAAATATCAAATCGAAGCTCGTCTCGATCAACACAATAATTGTGGGCCTCAGAATGGAACCTGATATATGTACCCAAATTTCATCGTTCACATCACTTAAAGAGGGTTTTAATTTATTGTTTCCAATTTCCGTTTTACTTACTTTCGATTTTATTCAAGAGAGTAGTAAATGAGATATAGGTGCCGACCAAGGTTTCTTTATTTATGTGGTCTATAAATCTCTTATCGTCCATAAGAAAAATAAGAGAATAGAAATAAAAAGGGGTTACTATTCATATTCTAAAAAATGACAAAACATTTGGTGAATCACACTTCAAACATTAAACGACCATAACTTTTGACTGGTGCATCGTAACTACTATAATAATATATCAAATCGAAGATCGTATCGATTCACACAATTAGTGTTGGCCTTGGAAGGTAACTGATTTCTGAAATAAAATTCCATTATTTACATAACTTATCGAGTGTTTTAAGATTTTATCATAAATTCTAGTTTGCTTAACTTTGATTTGATTGAATAGAGCTGTAAATGAGATATTGGTTCCGTCAAAGGTTTATTTATTTATTTGGTTAATAGATCTATATTCTTCCTAAAAACATATGGGAGCAGAAAAAGAAAGGGGCTAGTGTTCACATTTTCAAAAATTATAAAACATTTGATGAATAAGACTTCCAACATCAAATGACCATAACTTTTGACTAGGATATCCTAACGACTATTATAAAATATCAAATGGAAGCTCGTCTCGATCCACACAATAATTGTTTGCCTCACAATGGAACCTAGTATATGTATCCAAATTTCATCGTTCACATCACTTAAAGAGGGTTTTAATTTATTGTTCCCAATTTCCGTTTTACTTACTTTCGATTTTATTCAATAGAGTAGTAAAGGAGATATAGGTGCTGACCAAGGTTTCTTTATTTATGTGGTCTGTAAATCTCTTATCGTCTATAAAAAAAATAAGAAAAGAGAAACAGAAAGGGGCTACTATTCATATTCTCAACAATAACAAAACATTTGGTGAGTTACACGTCAAACATTAAACGAAAATAACTTTTGACTTGTGCATCGTAACGACTATAGTAATATATCAAATCGAAGATCGTATCGATTCACACAATTAGTATTGGCCTTGCAAGGAAACCTGATTTCTGTACCCAAATACCATCATTAACATAATGATGAGTGCTCAAAAAGCACTAAAATAACCATGATTTTATGTACCTTAATTGATTAAAAATACATATATTTATATGTTTTATCATATATTTATATAAATTTGTCTTTTTCGGAATCACGGGTATTTTTATTGTTTTTCAGGTATTTTGGCTTAAAAACGCAATGTAAAGACTCAAAGAGGAATATTTGAAGCAATACATCACAAATATATCAACAAATAAGTGAGAAAAGGTCAACAAACATGGAAAAATCGGACGAAATGGGTCGAAAAGGTCAAAAATGTAAAAAAGACGGAAATTGCGCGCCGCAGCCCAGCCGTGCGCGCAGCCCAGCGCCCAGCCGCGCGCGCCCCAGCACCCATTCCGCGCGCGCCCGCTGGCACTGTTCACGCGCGCCGAGCTGCGCGCAGCGACAGCCACAGCGCGCGCGCGCAGCGCCCCAGCAGCCCCCCTCCGCGCGCCCAACGCGTTTTCGCCCCATTTTTCACGTGCAGCCGCCCCTGTGACGTCATGCTGACGTCATTGATGACATCAGCAATTCCAATACGCGTTTTTACATTTTTTAATATTTTTTTAACATTTTTTTACTCATTTTTTCTCTCCATCCTCACCTATAAATACCCCCCTTCCATTCACTTCAAATCACACCTTCAAAACTCACTTCTCTCTTCTTTCTTTCTCTCATTTCTTAGTTTTTAGTTTCTCTTAGTTTCTTTCTAAGTTTCTAAGCTTTTCTTAGTTTTTTCTCTTAGTTTTTAGTTCAATTCTCTTAGGTTTAGTGTTCTTCTCTTTTTGAGAGGAACTTGTAATGTTTTTGTAATAATTTAGATTTTTGATTCAATATATGGAAGTGCAAATTCCGCTCGGAGGTTTTCTAGCAACGGGAATAGCGTCGAAGTTCTGTAAGGATTTTATTTTCTTTACAGTTATTTTTATGCTTTATTCTTACATGTTATATTCAACTTGTCTGTGGTTAAATTTAACTATGCTAGCTGTTTAGTAAATATGATGTAATAACGACGTTGTTATGCTTGCGAAATATTAAATAGGTGAAAATTTCTAAAATGAATTGATTTTGTTTTTATTCAAGATTTTATATTAAGAATGTTAGAGAGAAATATATTATTTTTCATTACAAACTTAAACCCGAAAATTATATTTTAAGGTTTAGTTATCCGGTCTAATTTAGAGTAGTGCTCTTTTATTTGTTGGTACAATCGCCCGGTAGTTAGAGTGAAACTCTATTTCAAAAGTTTTTATAAGAATTATTACGTGAAAATGTATTGACAACATGTTTTCAATAGTGGTTTTAAAACTTGAAAGTTAGTACTCGGATAATTAAATTCTTAAGTTTAATTTGGACACCTTGAATAATGTTTAAATTGTCTAACCCCACCAAAGGTGGCATTTAAATGGTTCATTTTCAATCTCTTAGAAAAAGGAATTAATTTAATTAAGCATATTAGTTATCAACCCCATCCATAGGTGTTAATTGATTTGTTTAGTTAACAAAGAATATCTAACCCCACCAAAGGTGGTATTTATATAAAAAAGAGAGAATCAATAAAATATCAATTTATATCTTTAATAACCTAGTTAATATGAGCAAGCATAATTAATTTAGTTATTATATCCATAAATACTCCGCTAATATAAATGATAAAAATTTGCATGAATATTTATTGAATCCGTATATATGTTTATTTTTAGATAATTATTTATTGAATTTGTATCTATGTTTATTTTTATGTTATTAGACTATATTTAATTAATCTGTATATATGTTTATTTTATGTTATTAGATTAGGAACACAAAAACCAAACTATCGTGACAGGATGTTTAGGATTTAATTTCGTTTTTAAAAGTTTGAATAATAAATTAAAAACCACATACATTCCTTCCTTAGATCGACCTTGGGAGTATACTTATCATTTTCTTCGAAATGATTCGTGCACTTGCGAGAGTTTTATAAATATTAAAACCAAAGTATTTGCGGGAATCGGCGATGCCGGTTTTCGTTCATCAAGTTTTTGGCGCCGTTGCCGGGGAGGAATAGCGTTTTTAAATTATTTATCAAAATTTTAAAAAACATTTTTGTGATGTAAATAATTGTGATATTTTAATAATAATCAAATTTCAAAATTCATAAAAAAATAAAAATAAAAAAATAAAAAATAAAAAATAAAAAAAAATAATAATTTTTTTTGTAAAATAATTTAGAAATTTGAAATTTGAAGTAAAAAAATTTACCGTTCATAAATAGTAAAAAAAAAAAAAAAAAAAAAAAAAAAAAAAAAACAAAACAAAGAAAAAAAAAAAATTTCAAAATTCAAAATATAAAAAATTTTAAGTTAATAAGAAATAATATAGCGTGAATAGTAAAATAAAATTACCGTTCATAAAAAAAAAAAAAAAAAAAAATTTCAAAAACTTAAATTTCAAAAAAAAAGTTTTAAGTTAATAAGACATTATATAGCGTTAATAGTAAAATAAAATTACCGTTCATAAAAAAAAAAAAAAAAAAAAACATTACTTGAATTTATACCTAATTAACTAAATAACATAAAAAGTAAAAATCTAAGGGAGTTCTGTCTAGGAGACTAGTTCTTGGAAGCCTTTGTGCCACTAGTCTTTCTTGGGAACGTTGCTCTGGCTAGGAGAATGGTATTTAAGGTGCCGTTTGCACCACCATTCTTTCCTGGGAGCACTCTTGGTTAATACTAATTATGTTACAAAAAAAATAAAAATAAAAATAAAAATAAAAAAATAAAATTTTTTTTTTTTTTTTTTTTAGGGTTTAACTAGTTTTGTTTAGTGTTTTGTATAAAATAACATGTAAATTTTATCTAAATTTTTTTATTTTGTTGACAGGAGTTTTAAATTTACGTTTACAATAGTCTATGCGTGGTAGGAGATCCTTAGGAAACCCCCTTACACCATATGTAAATAAATTTCATAAATTTAAACAAGTGTCAACAAAACTGGATTCTACCCATCAACCTGTTTTTGAGCCAAACATAGAACCAAGTCTTAATCCTTTACTAGAACCAAAAGAAATGGAGGAAAACCAACATATTAGGGAAACCACAATGAAAGAGTTTGCAAGACCGGTAATAGGCACGGCAACTGCCGCTATCCAGTTGGGGGAGGCTGCTCGGAATTACGACCTTAAAAATATTCATTTTTCTATGCTTCCTTCCTTTTATGGGTTACCTAATGAAGATTCTCTTTCCTTTATGAGAGATTTCTATGCTACGGTCCAAACATTCCCCCTCGGTATTCTAAACGAGGATCAACTTAGGATGAGATGTTTTCCCTACACTCTAAAGGATAAGGCCAAAGCTTGGTTGATGTCACTTCCCCCAGGTTCTCTGATGACATGGGGTAACATTTACAACAAATTCATGGGAAAATTCTATTCCCATCAAAAAACATCAGAGTTGAGAGGAAAGATTGCTACTTTCTCTCAGATGGATGGAGAACCCTTTCATGAAGCTTGGGATAGGTTCAAGATGTTTCTCACTCAGTGTCCCCATCATAGCTTTCCCCTGCAGTTGCAGAACCAATTCTTTTACGATGGACTTACACAACAATGTCAGTTCATTGTCGACAACGCTGCAGGAGGAGCAATAGGAGAAAAAACTGCCTCAGAGACGTATAACCTCTTTGAGATGTTGGGTGCTAATTCCCAACAGAAAAGCTCCCGAGTGAGAAAAGCTGGAGTTCATGAAATCGACTCCAGTAATGAAGTTCAACAACAACTTGTTCAACTGACTAAGCAAGTTGCCCTTCTCGCTACACAAACCAACACCAATAATGATCAATATGGTTTGTATAGCAACATGGGACATGGTACTGAAGCCTGTCCATATCAAGGAGAAACAACTGGACCTGAACAGGTCAATGTGTTGGGAGCATATCAACAGAGACCAAGGTTTGATCCCAATTCAAATACCTATAATCCTGGGTGGAGAAGTCATCCAAATTTCTCTTGGAGGCAAAACAACCCTCCTTTCACTCAAAGCTCAAACCAGGCAGGCCAGCAATTCCACCCACCTATTCCAAGAAGCATTCCCAATAAACCAACCTTGGAGGACAACTTGAATTCTTTTATTCAAGTCTGTAGGGATAACCAATCTAAAACCAATCAACGGTTGGACTCTGTGGAAGCTTCTATCAAAAAGGTGGAAGTTCAAGTTGAACAGTTAGTTGAACATTTGCAAAAAGGCAAAGACTAATTTGAAACTTAAATGAATTCAATGAATAGGAGACATTGAGTTTTTCATTCTGCAATCTCCAAGCAACGTCTTACTAGAAGACGATAAATTTTAGTCCTGTATGGGAGGTCACCCATTATTGTATTTTCCTTTGTTTTAGTTTGCGTGTAATAAAAATTCAGATGAAATAAAATTCGTTTGTTTCAAAAATTCTGTCCATTCGCTTAAATTTAAAAAAAAAAAAAAAAAAAAAATAGGTTCCTTGCACTTTTTGCTTTTACGTTTTATCAAGTTATAAATATTTCTTAGAGATATCTACTAAAAGCAAAATGTTGATACACAATAGGAGGAGGATCATTTTCAACTACAAACAACCATGGGAGATGCTGAAGATAGGCGGAAAAAGATGAAAGAATATACAATGCCAATCATTGGCAATGTAACTTCCGGTATCCAATTACAAGAGGCTGCAAGGAATTATGAATTGAAAAAGATTCATTATTCTTTGTTGCCTTCCTTTTACGGTATCCCTAATGAAGACCCTTTGCATTTCATTCGAGAATTCTATGCTATTGTCCAAACCTTTCCACTACATGCAATTAATGAAGATCAACTTAGGATGAGGTGTTTTCCTTACACTCTCAAAGATAAAGCTTGGTCATGGTTCATTACTCTACAGTCAGGTTCTCTTAAAACTTGGGAGGCAGTCTATGAAATTTTTATGGGTAGGTTCTATTCCCATCAAAAGACTGTTGATCTAAGAACAAAGATAGCAACATTTTCTCAAATGAATGAAGAGCCCTTTCATGAAGCTTGGGAACGATTCAAACTCCTTTTCATTCAATGTCAAAATCATAGCTTTCCCTTACAGCTACAAAACCAATTCTTTTATGATGGATTGACACTACAGAGTCAATACATGGTTGATAATGCTGCTGGAGGTGTTGTAGGAGAAAAGACCGCAGAGGAAACCTATAATCTTTATGAGCTGTTGGGTTCTAATTCCCAACAAAGAGGTGGTAGAAGGAAAGCAAAGGTCAATGAAGTCGGCTCTGATAATGAGATAACCTTGCAACTTGCTGAATTGACTAAACAAGTGAAATTCCTCACTTCCCACCAAATTTCAAATCAAGAGGTATGTGAAGTGTGTTGTTCAATTGGGCATGGTACTCATAATTGTTCAAATACTTGTGATTCTAGTGTCGATGCCATAGAGGAAGTCCAATCTTTTCAAAGGTATCATCCAAACACCTATAATCACCCAGCCTACACCCAATATCCAACACTAAGGTCGGATAACAACCACCCTTACCCACCAGGCCAATCTTTTAAACCAACCTTAGAAGATAGCTTGAATGCTTTTATTCAAGTTAGTCGTGACAACCAATTGATGACTAATCAAAGGTTGAACACCATGGAGGCTTCGGTTAAAAGGATTGAATCTAAAGTTGGGCAACTGGCTGAACAAATGCAAAAGAAAGAACCAGGAAAGTTGCCCAGTCAACCAGAACAAGCAAAGGATGTTAGAACCCTTCGAAGTGGTAAGGTAGTCAATACCAGTTTACCTGAAATCTCTAACAATCTACCTTGTAGTTCAGGTAACAAAGAAGGCGATACTCTAATCTTGCAAAAAGGAGAAACAAGTGTTAAACTTAACAAGCCTTCTGAAAAACTCATTGGGGGGTCATCTGACACCCCCAAAATTCAAAAGACAACAGAACCACACCAGATACAAGTACCTTTTCCCCACCGGTTAAAAGAGTCCAAACAAGATAAGCAATTCAATGATCTTTTTAATATGCTCTCTAAAGTGAATATCAATTTACCATTGTTAGAAGTGATCATGAATGTGCCCTCATATGCCAAGTTTTTCAAAGAGTTGAACACTAAGAAAAGGAGGTATGAACTGAATGAACGAGTAGTAGTATCAGAAATTTCTAGCGCTGTACTTCAGCACAAACTACCCCCTAAGTTGAAAGACCCTGGAAGTTTTATTATAAACATAACTATGGGGGATAGGAAGGTTGCTAAAGCAATGCTTGATTTAGGTGCTAGTATAAATTTGATGCCCTACTCTATATTCTTACAACTCAATCTAGGGGATTTAAAACCCACAACTATGTCCCTTCAACTTGCAGATAGATCTCTTAAATATCCAGAGGGAATAGTTGAGGATGTTTTGGTACAGGTAGACAAACTGATAATACCTGTTGACTTTGTGGTTCTGGATATGCAAGAAAATCCAGCATTGGACAGAGAGCACACAATATTGCTTGGTAGACCATTTATGGCAACTACTAAAACTATTATTGATGTCCAAGATGGAAATTTGACAATGACAGTCTTAGGAGAGACTGTTCATTTTAAAGTTTTTGATTCTTCACCTTTCCCTTCTATTTCTGCCATTGATGAAATATTCGATGTTGATCCTTTGGATAATCTTGTCCAAAACACCTTTTTCCGAACCAGAATAGAGGACAAGCTTGAAACCGTTCTTACACTTGAAAAGGTTGAAGAAGATTTAGATGAGGAAATAAAGGGGTACCTTGAACAACTAGACAATAATGAAGTGATGACAAAATCTAGTACACTTTTAAATCTACCCAGTTCTTCATCTATTAAAGAGGCCAATCCACCTGAACTTGAACTCAAAGACTTACCTGAGCACTTAAAATATGTGTTTTTGGGAGAAGGGGAAACTTATCCAGTGATAATTTCTTCAACCTTGACCAAACCACAAGAAAAGGAACTCATCAAAGTGCTTAAACAGTTTAAGAAATCTATAGGTTGGAGTATAGGGGATATAAGAGGCATTAGTCCAACAATATGTATGCACAAGATCAACTTGGAGGACGGTGCTAAACCTGTACGAGAGGCCCAAAGAAGACTAAACCCAAACATGCAAGAGGTAGTTAAGAAGGAAATTCTTAAATTATTAGAAGAAGGGATTATCTACCCTATTGCAGATAGTAAGTGGGTTAGTCCAGTGCATGTGGTACCAAAGAAATCTGGGATAACAGTTGTTAAGAATGACAAAAGTGAATTAGTGCCCACTAGAATAATCACTGGATGGAGAATGTGTATAGATTTTAGGAAACTAAATTTATATACGAAAAAGGATCACTTTCCTCTTCCATTCATTGATCAAATGTTGGAAAGATTAGCTGGGCACGAATTTTACTGTTTTTTGGATGGACTGTCTGGATATTATCAAGTACCCATAGCACCAGAAGATCAGGAAAAGACCACATTTACATGTCCTTTTGGGACATTTGCTTTTCGCAGAATGCCATTTGGGTTATGCAATGCCCCTGCCACGTTCCAGAGATGCATGATATCCATTTTCTCGGACATGGTGGAAAAATTCATTGAGATTTTCATGGACGATTTCTCTGTCTTTGGGAACTCATTTGATGATTGCTTACATAAATTGACTTTGGTTTTAGAAAGATGCATTGAATGCAATCTAACCCTTAGTTGGGAGAAAAGTCATTTTATGGTTCAACAAGGGATAGTTTTAGGACATATAATTTCAAACAAGGGTATTGAAGTTGATAAGGCAAAAGTTGAATTGATATCCAAACTACCTCCCCCTACATCTGTGAAGGGGATAAGAAGCTTCTTGGGACATGCAGGATTCTACAGACGATTTATTAAAGATTTCTCTAAAATAAGTCGTCCATTATGTAACTTGCTATCCAAAGATGCTGATTTTGATTTCAACAATGACTGCCTTACTTCCTTTAATACCTTGAAAGATAAACTCACATCTACCCCTGTTATAATGGCACTAAACTGGTCTTTACCCTTTGAAATAATGTGTGACGCTTCTGATTATGCAATAGGAGCAGTCCTGGGACAAAGAGTGGATAAGCGTTTACATGTCATCTACTATGCTAGCAAAACACTCAATGATGCCCAGATGAATTACACCACCACTGAAAAGGAATTCTTGGCTATAGTATTCTCTTTAGACAAATTTCGGTCTTATTTAGTAGGATCTAAAGTGATTGTGCATTCTGATCATGCTGCTTTAAGATACCTATTAAGTAAACCAAATGCCAAGCCAAGATTAATCAGGTGGGTCTTACTCTTACAAGAATTTGACCTAGAAATCAAGGATAAGAAAGGCAGTGAAAACTTAGTAGCTGACCATTTGTCTAGGTTGATTTCTGACTTTAATTCTCTTAAAGATGAGAGTAATGACGATATAGTTGAAACCTTTCCTGATGAACAGTTATTTTTCATAGGTCCGAACCCATGGTACGCTGATATTGTAAACTATCTTGCCACTGGTGTTTTGCGACCTAACACTTCATATCAGGAGAAGAAAAGGTTTTTTAAAACTATTAAGGACTATTTCTGGGATGACCCTTATTTATACAAGATTGGTCAAGATCAAGTCATCCGGAGATGTGTACCTGAAGAAGAACATAAGAGCATTCTGACTTTTTGTCATGAACTTCATTGTGGGGGTCATTTTGGAGGAGAAAAGACAGCCCGTAAGATATTACAGTCTGGATTCTTTTGGCCCACTCTTTTTAAAGATGCTCATATGTTTTGTGCACAATGTGATAGATGTCAAAGAACAGGAAACATAAGCAAAAGAGATGAAATGCCTTTGACATCTAATTTAGTTGTTGAACTCTTTGATGTATGGGGGATTGACTTTATGGGTCCTTTTCCCCCATCTAATGGTTTTCAATACATTTTGGTTGCTGTGGATTATGTGTCCAAGTGGGTAGAAGCTATACCCACCAAAACCAATGATGCTAATGTTGTTGTGAAATTCTTGAAAGATTTCATATTCAGTAGGTTCGGAACGCCTAGAGCTATAATAAGTGATGGAGGTAGCCATTTTTGTAACAAACTCTTTGATGGAGTACTAAACAAGTACAACATCACACATAAGGTAGCTACTCCATATCATCCTCAAACTTCCGGATTAGTGGAAGTAAGTAATAGGCAAATCAAGGGAATACTGGAACGCACTGTGCGTCCTTCAAGGAAGGATTGGGCATTTAAGTTAAATGATGCCTTATGGGCATACCGCACCGCTTACAAAACACCTATTGGGATGAGCCCTTACCGGTTAATCTTTGGGAAAGCGTGCCACCTTCCAGTTGAACTTGAACACAAGGCTTATTGGGCAATTAAAGAGCTAAACATGGATTTAGATAAAGCAGGTGAAAAACGAGTACTCCAGCTTCATGAGTTGGAAGAAATTAGGAATGAAGCCTATGAGAATGCCAAATTATACAAGGAGCGTACTAAGCGCTATCATGACAAGAGGCTAGTTCCTAAAACTTTTCACCCTGGAATGAAAGTTCTTTTATTTAACTCTCGTTTGAGATTGTTTCCAGGAAAGCTAAGATCAAGATGGGATGGACCATTCAAAATAGTTCAGGTATCTGAACATGGAGTGGTAGAACTATTGGACTCCAAGACACATAAAACGTTCAAAGTTAATGGCCATCGTGTCAAGCCTTATGTGGAAGAACCGAACAACATTGCTGAAATGGATTGCATTTGGCTGAGTAACCCTTAGCACCAAAAAGATACGTCTTGCTAAGACGTTAAACTAAGCGCTGGATGGGAGGCAACCCATCATGTTAGGTAATTTTTTTTATTGTTATTTGTTTTATTTACTTAATTTTATTGTTTATTTTAGTTTACTTGTATGTGAATAATTTTTAAATTTGTTAAAACTAAAATATTTGTTGAGATGTTAAGAGTTCACAGCGATCTGTCTGTATACACTTTAATGATGAATATGATGGATGCACCTGCATTTCTTCATTACTACTTACACATTCTCAAGAAATAGGTAATCTTTCTCCTCTTTTCTCTTTATCTTTAATTTGCAGTTGTTACATTGAGGACAATGTAAGTTCTAGGTTGGGGGTGGTGAAAAGTTACCATGCTATATATATAAAAATAAAAAAATAAAAAAAATTCTCACAAAAATTTATCATTTCTTTAAATCAAATTTAAGTAAATAGTTAAGTCTTTGGTACTGTTAGATTAATTTTTGAAAACATATCATGAAATATTGTGTAATTATTTTTGATAATTAGTTAGTTTTTGTCATAACTAGTATTTCTTGATAAAATGTGGAAATTAGATTAAACCCAAAATCGGTATTTATGAATTTTGTTTTAGTGGAGACTACCCTTGTGAGATATAATTTGAGCCTAATTTCTTTTATTTAGAGTGAAATATATATTTTTTCTACTCCAAACACATTTCTTATTTATTCAAAAAGTTTAGATGATCTCTATAGGTATTAGCATTGAATGTATGAATTTTTTTCATCTTAATAGAGTATCATATATTTTTTATTATTATTTTTTTTTTGTTTAGATTAAACGATTTGAGTAGAAATTGATAGTATATGCTTATATCTCATTCATGCATGACTGCTACAAAAACAAAAAGACATATCTGGGGTTACCTAAACCGAGATCAAACAGAAAAGACACAAAATTAACCACTCACCAAAATCCAAAAAAAATGTACAATCTGTACATGGGTTGACTCTCTAAAAAAATACATATATTGAAAAAAAAAATAAAAAAAATAGAGAGATAAAAAATAGTATCATCTACATACTATGACCCACATTGCCTACAAAGTTGTGAGTAAAGGCTAATTACAAAAGAAAGATATAGGAAGTAATTCCCTAAAAAGTCATTGCAATTTCTTCATTTGTAAAAGCATATATCTTGAAATTCTTTCTTAATGAGTTTGATTTATGCATGAAAATAATTTTTGTATATGATATCTTTATAATTTATACATTCGATTCCTTTCATGAGATCAATGTTAAAATAACACTTTGAGCCTTTATTCTTTATACATATGCGAACATATTAGTTCATTTCTATACATCAACTCTTTCGCATATAAATTAGTATGAGTGTTTGAACCCATAGGATTCAGTGCTTTGAGAGTATTGACTTGTGAGGAATAGAGTCGAAGCGAATACTGATTCATGACACTGAAATTGGGTAAAATTAAATTGATACATTTTTGAAATGAAATATGAAAATGATTTTCGACTAATTATTATAATAAAATCATGATTGTTTAAAGAGATTAAAATAACTTATGCTTGAGATTTCAATTATGATCTTAAAAGAGATTAAAAAGTATGAGATATTTTTGTGATATGTTGTTTTCTTTTTAAATTAATTTTTGATTGTGTTGTAATTTTAATTTTTGTTTTGATTGTTTTTCTTTTTACATTTAGTTCAATGTTTGTGGGTATCATTACTGAAAACCCTCACGAGACTCAAACTCGTCCACTAGAGCAACCTAGGGGTTTAACGGCTTGTTGCATAGGCTAAATGCAACCGTTTCAATCCACGAAAGTGATTTAGGATAGTTTAATTTTTAGCTTTTATCGCTTCTCTTGCTAAGAGACTAGCAAGAAGCTGGTTGGGGGTTGTGATGAGTGCTCAAAAAGCACTAAAATAACCATGATTTTATGTACCTTAATTGATTAAAAATACATATATTTATATGTTTTATCATATATTTATATAAATTTGTCTTTTTCGGAATCACGGGTATTTTTATTGTTTTTCAGGTATTTTGGCTTAAAAACGCAATGTAAAGACTCAAAGAGGAATATTTGAAGCAATACATCACAAATATATCAACAAATAAGTGAGAAAAGGTCAACAAACATGGAAAAATCGGACGAAATGGGTCGAAAAGGTCAAAAATGTCAAAAAGACGGAAATTGCGCGCCGCAACCCAGCCGTGCGCGCAGCCCAGCGCCCCAGCGCCCAGCCGCGCGCGCCCCAGCGCCCATTCCGCGCGCGCCCGCGCGCGCTGGCATGCCAAGCTGCGCGCAGCGCAGCGCGCTGGCACTGTTCACGCGCGCCGAGCTGCGCGCAGCGACAGCCCCAGCGCGCGCGCGCAGCGCCCCAGCAGCCCCCCTCCGCGCGCCCAACGCGTTTTCGCCCCATTTTTCACGTGCAGCCGCCCCTGTGACGTCATGCTGACGTCATTGATGACATCAGCAATTCCAATACGCGTTTTTACATTTTTTAATATTTTTTTAACATTTTTTTACTCATTTTTTCTCTCCATCCTCACCTATAAATACCCCCCTTCCATTCACTTCAAATCACACCTTCAAAACTCACTTCTCTCTTCTTTCTTTCTCTCATTTCTTAGTTTTTAGTTTCTCTTAGTTTCTTTCTAAGTTTCTAAGCTTTTCTTAGTTTTTTCTCTTAGTTTTTAGTTCAATTCTCTTAGGTTTAGTGTTCTTCTCTTTTTGAGAGGAACTTGTAATGTTTTTGTAATAATTTAGATTTTTGATTCAATATATGGAAGTGCAAATTCCGCTCGGAGGTTTTCTAGCAACGGGAATAGCGTCGAAGTTCTGTAAGGATTTTATTTTCTTTACAGTTATTTTTATGCTTTATTCTTACATGTTATATTCAACTTGTCTCTGGTTAAATTTAACTATGCTAGCTGTTTAGTAAATATGATGTAATAACGACGTTGTTATGCTTGCGAAATATTAAATAGGTGAAAATTTCTAAAATGAATTGATTTTGTTTTTATTCAAGATTTTATATTAAGAATGTTAGAGAGAAATATATTATTTTTCATTACAAACTTAAACCCGAAAATTAGATTTTAAGGTTTAGTTATCCGGTCTAATTTAGAGTAGTGCTCTTTTATTTGTTGGTACAATCGCCCGGTAGTTAGAGTGAAACTCTATTTCAAAAGTTTTTATAAGAATTATTACGTGAAAATGTATTGACAACATGTTTTCAATAGTGGTTTTAAAACTTGAAAGTTAGTACTCGGATAATTAAATTCTTAAGTTTAATTTGGACACCTTGAATAATGTTTAAATTGTCTAACCCCACCAAAGGTGGCATTTAAATGGTTCATTTTCAATCTCTTAGAAAAAGGAATTAATTTAATTAAGCATATTAGTTATCAACCCCACCCATAGGTGTTAATTGATTTGTTTAGTTAACAAAGAATATCTAACCCCACCAAAGGTGGTATTTATATAAAAAAGAGAGAATCAATAAAATATCAATTTATATCTTTAATAACCTAGTTAATATGAGCAAGCATAATTAATTTAGTTATTATATCCATAAATACTCCGCTAATATAAATGATAAAAATTTGCATGAATATTTATTGAATCCGTATATATGTTTATTTTTAGATAATTATTTATTGAATTTGTATCTATGTTTATTTTTATGTTATTAGACTATATTTAATTAATCTGTATATATGTTTATTTTATGTTATTAGATTAGGAACACAAAAACCAAACTATCGTGACAGGATGTTTAGGATTTAATTTCGTTTTTAAAAGTTTGAATAATAAATTAAAAACCACATACATTCCTTCCTTAGATCGACCTTGGGAGTATACTTATCATTTTCTTCGAAATGATTCGTGCACTTGCGAGAGTTTTATAAATATTAAAACCAAAGTATTTGCGGGAATCGGCGATGCCGGTTTTCGTTCATCACATAACTTATCAAGCGTTTTATGATTTTATCATAAATTTCCGGTTAGCTTACTTTCGATATGATTCAATAGAGCTGTAAATGACATGTTGGTTCCGACAAAGGTTTCTTTATTTATTTGGTCAATTAATCTCTATTCTTCCTTAAAAAATATGGGAGCAGAAAAAGAAAGGAGCTAGTTTTCTTATTTTCAAAAATTACAAAACATTTGCTGAATCATACTTCCAACATCAAATGACCATAAATTTTGACTCGGGTATCGTAACGACTATTATATTATATCAAATCGATCTCGTTCCACACAATAATTTTTGGCCTCGCAATGGAACCTTATTTCTGTATACAAATTCCATCGTTTACATCACTTAAAGAGGGTTTTAATTTTTTGTTGCTAATTTCCGTTTAACTTAATTTCTATTTTATTCAATAGAGCAGTAAAGCAGATATAGGTGTCGGCCAAGGTTTCTTTATTTATGTGGTAAATAAATCTCTTATCTTCTAGAAGAAAAATAAGAGAAGAGAAACAGAAAGGGGCTACTATTCATATTCTAAAAAATCACAAAATATTTGGTGAATCACACTTCAAACATTAAACGATCATAACTTTTGACTGGGGCATCGTAACGACTACAATAATATATCAATTCGAAGATCGTGTCGATTCACACAATTAGTGTTGGCCTTGCAAGGTAACCTGATTTCTGTACCCAAATTCCATCGTTTACATAACTTATTGAGCGTTTTAAGACTTTGTCGTAAATTTCCGGTTTACATACTTTCGATTTGATTCAATAGAGCTGTAAATGAGATATTGGTTCCGACAAAGGTTTCTTTATTTATTTGGTCAATAAATCACTATTCTTCCAAAAATCACATAGGAGCAGAAAAAGAAAGTGGCTAGTGTTCACATTTTCAAAAATTATAAAAGATTTGATGAATAAGACTTCCAACATCAAATGACCATAACTTTTGACTGGGATATCCTAACGACTATTATAAAGTATCAAATCGAAGCTCGTCTCGATCAACACAATAATTGTGGGCCTCAGAATGGAACCTAATATATGTACCCAAATTTCATCGTTCACATCACTTAAAGAGGGTTTTAATTTATTGTTGCCAATTTTCGTTTTACTTACTTTCGATTTTATTCAATAGAGTAGTAAATGAGATATAGGTGCCGACCAAGGTTTCTTTATTTATGTGGTCTATAAATCTCTTATCGTCCATAAGAAAAATAAGAGAATAGAAACAGAAAAGGGCTACTATTCATATTCTAAAAAATGACAAAACATTTGGTGAATCACAGTTCAAACATTAAACGAATATAACTTTTGACTTGTGCATCGTAACGACTATAGTAATACATCAAATCGAAGATCGTATCGATTGACACAATTAGTGTTGGCCTTGCAAGGCAACCTGATTTCTGTACCCAAATACCATCATTAACATTACTTATCGAGGGTTTTATGATGTTATCATAAATTTCCGGTTTGCTTACTTTCGATTTGATTCAATAGAGCTGTAAATGAGATATTGGGTCCGACAAAGGTTTCTTTATTTATTTGGTCAATAAATCTCTATTCTTCCTAAAAAAATAGGGGAGCAGAAAAAGAAAGGGGCTAGTGTTCACATTTTCAAAAATTATAAAACATTTGATGAATAAGACTACCAACATCAAATGACCATAACTTTTGACTGGAATATGCTAACGACCATTATAAAATATCAAATCGAAGCTCATCTCGTTCCACAAAATAATTGTTGGCCTCACAATGGAACCTAATTTCTGTACACAAATTCCATCATTTACATTACTTATAGAGGGTTTTGATTTGTTGTTGCTAATTTCCGTTTAACTTAATTTCGATTTTATTCAATAGAGCAGTAAAGGAGATATAGGTGTCGGCCAAGGTTTCTTTATTTATGTGGTAAATAAATCTCTTATCTTCCAGAAGAAAAATAAGAGAAGAGAAACAGAAAGGGGCTACTATTCATATTCTCAACAATAACAAAACATTTGGTGAATCACACGTTAAACATTAAAGGACCATAACTTTTGACTGGTGCATCGCAACGATTATTATAATATATCAAATCAAAGATCGTATCGATTCACACAATTAGTGTTGGCCTTGCAAGGTAACCTGATTTCTGTACCAAAAATTCCATCGTTTACATAACTTTTCGAGGGTTTAAAGATTTTGTCGTAAATTTCCGGTTTACTTACTTTCGATTTGATTCAATAGATCTGTAAATGAGATATTGGTTCCGACAAAGGTTTCTGTATTTATTTGGTCAATAAATCTTTATTCTTCCTAAAAAAATATGGAAGCAGAAAACCAAAGGGGCTAGTGTTCATATTTTCAAAAATTATAAAACATTTGATGAATAAAACTTCCAACATCAAATGACCATAACTTTTGACTGGGATATCCTAACGACTATTATAAAATATCAAATCGAAGCTCGTCTCGATCCACACAATAATTGTTGGCCTCACAATAGAACCTGATATATGTACTGATGAGCGAAAACCGGCATCGCCGATTCTTGCCAATACTTTGGTTTTAATATTTATAAAACTCTCGCAAGTGCACGAATCATTTCGTAAAAAATGATAAGTATACTCCCAAGGTCGATCTAAGGAAGGAATGTGTGTGGTTTTTAATTTATTATTCAAACTTTTAAAAACGAAATTAAATCCTAAACATCCTGTCACGATATTTTGGGGTTTTGTGTTTTTAATCTACTTACATAAAAATAAACATAGATTCAATAAACATTTATGCAAATTTTATCATTTATAATGGCGGAGTATTTATGGATATAATAACTAAGTTAATTATGCTTGCTCATATTATCTAGGTTATTAAAGATATGAATTGATATTTATTGATTCTCCCTTTTTTGTATGAATACCACCTTTGGTGGGGTTAGATATTCTTTGTTAACTAAACAAATCAATTAACACCTATGGGTGGGGTTGATAACTAATTTGCCTCATTAAATTAATTCCTTTTTCTAAGAGATTGAAAATGAACCATTTAAATGCCACCTTTGGTAGGGTTAGACAGTTTAAACTTTATTCAAGGTGTCCAAATTAAACCTAAGAATTTAGCTATCCGAGTACTAACTTTCAAGTTTTAAAACCACTACCAAAAACATGTTGTCAATACATTTTCAGATAATAATTCTTATAAAAACTTTTGAAATAGAGCTTCACTCTAACTACCGGGCGATTGTACCATCAAATAAAAGAGCACTACTCTAAATTAGACCGGATAACTAAACCTTAAAATCTAATTTTCAGGTTTAAGTTTGTAATAAAAAATAATATATTTTTCTCTAACATTCTTAATATAAAATCATGAATAAAAATAAAATCAATTCATTTTAGAGATTTTTACCTATTTAATATTTCGCAAGCATAACAACGTCATTATTACATCATGTTTACTAAATAGCCAGCACAGTTAAATTTAACCACAGACAAATTAAATATAACATGTAAGAATAAAGCATAAAAATAACTGTAAAGAAAATAAAATCCTTACAGAACTTCGACGCTATTCCCGTTGCTGGAAAAACTCCAAGCGGAATTTGCACTCCCATTTATTGAATCAAAGAGCTAAAATATTACAAAAACATAACTAGTTCTTCCCCAAAAGGGAAGAACTCTAAATCTAAGAGAAATTAACTAAGAAAAGCTAAAAACTAAGAAAACATAAGAAAAACTAAGAAAAACTAAAAATCTAAGAAAAGAGAGAAAGAAAGAAGAGAGAAGTGTGTTTTAAAGGTGTGATTTGAAGTGAAGGGAAGGGGGGTATTTATAGGTGAGGATGGAGAGAAAAAATGAGTAAAAAAATGTTAAAACACGTAATGGAAATGCTGACGTCATTGATGACGTCAGAATGACGTCATGGGGCGGCTGCACGTGAAAATGAGTGTCGGCGCGCGCGGATGAACAGTAACCCGCGAGCAGTGCTGCACGCATGAACAGTAACCCGCGCGCAGTGCTGCGCGCATGAACAGTAACCCGCGCGCAGTGCTGCGCGCATGAACAGTACCCCCCGCGCAGTGCTTCACGGATGAACAGTACCCCCCGCGCAATGCTGCGCGGATGAACAGTGCCGCGCGCAGCTTGGGGCGGAGCTGGGTGCTGGGGCGCGGCGGCGCGTTTTTCTCCTTTTTGACCTTTTTGACCCATTTTGTCCAATTTTTCCATATTTGTCGACCTTTCCGCATTTATTTATTAATATATTTGTGATGTATTGCTTCCAGTATTCCTCTTTGAGTCTTTAAGTTGTATTTTTAAGCCAAAATACTTGAAAAAAAATAAAAATACCCGTGATTCCGAAAAGACAAATTTATATAAATATATGATAAAACATATAAATATATATATTTTTAATCAATTAATTTGCATAAAATCATGGTTATTTTAGTGCTTTTTGAGCACTCATCATGTACCCAAATTTCATCGTTCACATCACTTAAAGAGGGTTTTAATTTATTATTGCCAATTTCCGATTTACTTACTTTATATTTTATTCAATAGAGTAGTAAAGGAGATATAGGTCCCGACCAAGGTTTCTTTATTTATGTGGTCTATAAATCTCTTATCGTCCATAAGAAAAATAAAAGAAGAGAAACAGAAAGGGGCTACTATTCATATTCTCAACAATAACAAAACATTTGCTGAATCACACGTCAAACATTAAACGACCATAACTTTTGATTGGTGCATCGCAACGACTATTATTAAATATCAAATCGAAGTTCGTGTCGATTCACACAATTAGTGTTGGCCTTACAAGGTAACCTGATTTCTGAACCCAAATTTCATCGTTTACATAACTTTTCGAGGGTTTTTAGATTTTGTCGTAAATTTTTGGTTTACATACTTTCGATTTGTTTCAACAGAGTTGTAAATGAGATATTGGTTCCGACAAAGGTTTCTATATTTATTTGGTCAAAAAATCTGTATTCTTCATAAAAAACTATGGGAGCAGAAAAAGAAAGGGGCTAGTGTTCATATTTTCAAAAACAACAAAACATTTGATGAATCAAACGTACAACATCAAATGACCATAACATTTGACTAGGGTATAGTAACGACTATTATAATATATCAAATCGAAGCTCATCTCGATCCATACAATAATTTCTGGCCTCAAAATGGACCCTGTTTTCTATACAAAAATTCCATCGTTTACATAACTTATCGAGGGTTTTAAGATTTTGTCATAAATATCCGGTATACTTATTTTCGATTTGATTCAATAGAGTTGTAAATGAGATATTGGTTCCGACAAAGGTTTCTTTTTTTATTTGGTCAATAAATCTATATTCTTCCTAAAAACCTATGGGAGCAGAAAAAGAAAGGGGCTAGTGTTCACATTTTCAAAAATTATAAAACATTTGATGAAAAAGACTTCCAACATCAAATGACCATAACTTTTGACTGGGATATCCTAACGACTATTATAAAATATAAAACGAAGCTCGTCTCGATCCACACAATAATTGTTGGCCTCACAATGGAACCTGATATATGTACCCAAATTTCATCTTTCACATCACTTAAAGAGGGTTTTAATTTATTGTTGAAAATTTCCGTTTTACTTACTTTATTTTTATTAAATAGAGTAGTAAAGGAGATATAGGTGCCGACCAAGCTTTCTTTATTTATGTGGTATATAAATCTCTTATCGTCCATAAGAAAAATAAGAGAAGAGAAACAGAAAGGGGCTACTATTCATATTCTCAACAATAACAAAACATATGCTGAATCACACGTCAAACATTAAACGACCATAACTTTTGACTGGTGCATCGCAATGACTATTATAATATATCAAATCGAAGATCGTATCGATTCACACAATTAGTGTTGGCCTTGCAAGGTAACCTGATTTCTGTACCCAAATTCCATCGTTTACATAACTTTTCGAGGGTTTTTAGATTTTGTCGTAAATTTCCGGTTTACATACTTTCGATTTGATTCAATAGAGCTGTAAATGAGATATTGGTTCTGACAAAGGTTTCTATATTTATTTGGTCAAAAAATATGTATTTTTCATAAAAAACTATGGGAGCAGAAAAAGAAAGGGGGTAGTGTTCATATTTTCAAAAACAAAAAAACATTTGATGAATAAGACTTCCAACATCAAATGACCATAACTTTTGAATAGGATATCCTAACGACTATTATAAAATATCAAATCGAAGCTCGTCTCGATCCACACAATAATTGTTGGTGTCACAATGGAACGTAATATATGTACCCAAATTTCATCGTTCACATCAATTAAAGAGGGTTTTAATTTATTGTTGCCAATTTCCGTTTTACTTACTTTCGATTTTATTCAATAGAGTAGTAAATGAGATATAGGTGCCGACCAAGGTTTCTTTATTTATATGGTAAATAAATCTCTTATCTTCCAGAAGAAAAATAAGAGAAGAGAAATAGAAAGGGGCTACTATTCATATTCTCAACAATAACAAAACATTTGGTGAATCACACGTTAAACATTAAAGGACCATAACTTTTGACTGGTGCAACGCAATGACTATTATAATATATCAAATCGAAGATCGTATCGATTCACACAATTAGTGTTGGCCTTGCAAGGTAACCTGATTTCTGTACCAAAAATTCCATCGTTTACATAACTTTTCGAGGGTTTTTAGATTTTGTCGTAAATTTCCGGTTTACATACTTTCGATTTGATTCAATAGGGCTGTAAATGTGATATTGGTTCCGACAAAGGTTTCTATATTTATTTGGTCAAAAAATATGTATTCTTCATAAAAAACTATGGGAGCAGAAAAAGAAAGGGGCTAGTGTTCATATTTTCAAAAATTATAAAACATTTGATGAATAAGACTTCCAACATCAAATGACCATAACTTTTGACTGGGATATCCCAACGACTATTATAAAATATCAAATCGAAGCTCGTCTCGATCCACACAATAATTGTTGGCCTCACAATAGAACCTGATATATGTACCCAAATTTCATCGTTCACATCACTTAAAGAGGGTTTTAATTTATTGTTGCCAATTTCCGATTTACTTACTTTATATTTTATTCAATAGTGTAGTAAAGGAGATATAGGTCCCGACCAAGGTTTCTTTATTTATGTGGTCTATAAATCTCTTATCGTCCATAAGAAAAATAAGAGAAGAGAAACAGAAAGGGGTTACTATTCATATTCTCAACAATAACAAAACATTTGCTGAATCACACGTCAAACATTAAACGACCATAACTTTTGATTGGTGCATTGCAACGACTTTTATTAAATATCAAATCGAAGTTCGTGTCGATTCACACAATTAGTGTTGGCCTTACAAGGTAACCTGATTTCTGTACCCAAATTCCATCGTTTACATAACTTTTCGAGGGTTTTTAGATTTTGTCGTAAATTTCCGGTTTACATACTTTCGATTTGATTCAATAGAGCTGTAAATGAGATATTGGTTCCGACAAAGGCTTCTATATTTATTTGGTCAAAAAATCTGTATTCTTCATAAAAAACTATGGGAGCAGAAAAAGAAAGGGGCTAGTGTTCATATTTTCAAAAACAACAAAACATTTGATGAATCAAACGTACAACATCAAATGACCATAACATTTGACTGGGGTATCGTAACGACTATTATAATATATCAAATCGAAGCTCATCTCGATCCATACAATAATTTCTGGCCTCAAAATGGACCCTACTTTCTGTACCCAAATTCCATTGTTTACTTAACTTTTCGAGGGTTTTAAGATTTTGTCATAAATATCCGGTATACTTACTTTCGATTTGATTCAATAGAGCTGTAAATGAGATATTGGTTCCGACAAAGGTTTCTGTATTTATTTTGTCAATAAATCTGTATTCTTCCTAAAAAACTATGGGAGCAGAAAATGAAAGAGGCTAGTATTCACATTTTCAAAAATTATAAAACATTTGATGAAAAAGACTTCCAACATCAAATGACCATAACTTTTGACTGGGATATCCAAATGACTATTATAAAATATCAAATCGAAGCTCGTCTCAATCCACACAATAATTTTTGGCCTCACAATGGAACCTGATATATGTACCCAAATTTCATCTTTCACATCACTTAAAGAGGGTTTTAATTTATTGTTGCAAATTTCCGTTTTACTTAATTTATATTTTATGAAATAGAGTAGTAAAGGAGATATAGGTGCCGACCAAGGTTTCTTTATTTATGTGGTCTATAAATCTCTTATCATCCATAAGAAAAATAAGAGAATAGAAATAGAAAGGGGCTACTGTTCATATTCTCAACAATAACAAAACATTTGGTGAATCACACGTCAAACATTAAACGACCATAACTTTTGACTTGGATATCCTAACGACTATTATAAAATATCAAAAAAAAGGTCGTCTCGATCCACACAATAATTGTTATCCTCACACTGGAACCTGATATATGTACCCAAATTTCATCGTTTACATCACTAAAAGAGGGTTTTAATGTTTTGTTGCTAATTTACGTTTAACTTAATTTTGATTTTATTAAATAGAGCAGTAAAGGATATATAGGTGTCGGCCTAGGTTTCTTTATTTATGTGGTAAATAAATCTCTTATTTTCCAAAAGAAAAATAAGAGAAGGGAAACAGAAAGGGGCTACTATTCATATTCTCGACAATAACAAAACATTTGGTGAATCTCACGTCAAACATTAAACGACCATAAGTTTTGACTGGTGCATCACAACGACTATTATAATATATCAAATCGAAGATTGTATCGATTCACACAATTAGTGTTGGCCTTGCAAGGTAACCTAATTTCTGTACCCAAATTCCATTGTTTACTTAACTTTTCGAGGTTTAAAGATTTTGTCGTAAATTTCCGGTTTACTTACTTTCGATTTGATTCAATAGATCTGTAAATGAGATATTGGTTCCGACAAAGGTTTATGTATTTATTTTGTCATTAAATCTGTATTCTTACTAAAAAACTATGGGAGCAGAAAACGAAAGGGGCTAGTGTTTATATTTTCAAAAATTATAAAACATTTGATGAATAACACTTCCAACATCAAATGAGCATAACTTTTGACTGGGATATCCTAACGACTATTATAAAATTTCAAATCGAAGCTCATCTCGATCCACACAATAATTGTTGGCCTCACAATGGAACCTGACATATGTACCTAAATTTCATCGTTCACATCCCTTAAAGAGGGTTTTAATTTATTGTTGCAAATTTCTGTTTTACTTACTTTCGATTTTATTCAATAGTATAGTAAAGCAGATATAAGTGTCGACCAAGGTTTCTTTATTTATGTGGTCTATAAATCTCTTATCATCCATAAGAAAAATAAGAGAATAGAAATAGAAAGGGGTTACTATTCATATTCTCAACAATAACAAAACATTTGGTGAATCACACGTCAAACATTAAACGACCATAACTTTTGACTGGTGCATCACAATGACTATTATAATATATCAACTCGAAGATCGTATCGATTCACACAATTAGTGTTGGCCTTGCAAAGTAACCTTATTTCTGTACCCAAATTTCATCGTTTACATAACTTATCGAGCGTTTTAAGATTTTATCATAAATTTCCGGTTTGCTTACTTTCGATTTGATTCAATAGAGCTGTAAATGAGATATTGGTTCCGACAATGGTTTCTTTATTTATTTAGGAAATAAATCTGTATTCTTCCTAAAAAACTATGGGAGCCGAAAACGAAAGGGGCTAGTGTTCATATTTTCAAAAATTATTAAACATTTGATAAATAAGACTTCCAACATCAAATGACCATAACTTTTGACTGGGATATCCTAACGACTATTATAATATATCAAATCGAAGCTCATCTCGATCCAGCCAATAATTGTTGGCCTCGAATTGGAAACTGATTTCTGTACACAAAATCCATAGTTTACATCACTTAAAGAGGGTTTTAATTTTTTGTTGCTAATTTGCGTTTAACTCAATTTTGATTTTATTCAATAGAGTAGTAAATGAGATATTGGTGCCGACCAAGGTTTCTTTATTTATATGGTAAATAAATATCTTATCATCCAAAAAAATAAGAGAAGAGAAACAGAAAGGGGCTACTATTCATATTCTAAAAAATGACAAAATATTTGGTGAATCACACTTCAAACATTAAACGATCATAACTTTTGACTGGTGCATCGTAACGACTATAATAATATATCAAATCAAAGATCGTATCGATTCACACAATTAGTGTTGGCCTAGCAAGGTAACCTGATTTCTGTACCCAAATTCCATCATTTACATAACTTATCGAGCGTTTTAAGATTTTATCATAAATTTCTGGTTTGCTCACTTTCGATTTGATTCAATAGAGCTGTAAATGAGATATTTGTTCCGACAATGGTTTCTTTATTTATTTGTACAATAAATCAGTATTCTTCCTAAAAACATATGGGAAAAGAAAAAGAAAGGGGCTAGTGTTCACATCTTCAAAAATTATAAAACATTTGATGAATAAGACTTCCAACATCAAATGAGCATAATTTTTGACTGGGATATCCTAACGACTATTATAAAATATCAAATCGAAGCTCGTCTCGATCCACACAATAATTGTTGGCCTCACAATGGAACCAGACATATGTACCCAAATTTCATCGTTCACATCACTTCAATAGAGTTTTAATTTATTGTTGCCAATTTCCGTTTTACTTACTTTCGATTTTATTCAATAGAGTAGTAAAGTAGATATAGGTGCCGACCAAGGTTTCTTTATTTATGTGGTCTATAAATCTCTTATCGTCCATAAGAAAAATTAGAGAATAGAAATAGAAAGGGGCTACTATTCATATTCTCAACAATAACAAAACATTTGGTGAATCACACGTCAAACATTAAACGACCATAACTTTTGACTGGTGCATCGCAATGACTATTATAATATATCAAATCGAAGATCATATCGATTCACACAATTAGTGTTGGCCTTGTAATGTAACCTGATTTATGTACCCAAATTCAATCATTTACATAACTTATCGAACGTTTTAAGATTTTGTCATAAATTTCCGGTTTGCTTACTTTACATTTGATTCAATAGAGTTGTAAATGAGATATTGGTTCCGACAAAGGTTTCTTTATTTATTTGGTCAATAAATCAGTATTCTTCCTAAAAACATATGGGAGCTGAAAAAGAAAGGGGCCAATGGTCACATTTTGAAAAATTATAAAACATTTGATGAATAAGACTTCCAACATCAAATGACCATAACTTTTGACTAGGATATTCCGGTTTACTTACTTTCGATTTGATTCAATAGAGCTGTAAATGAGATATTGGTTCCGACAAAGGTTTCTGTATTTATTTGGTCAATAAATCTGTATTCTTCCTAAAAAAAACTATGGGAGGAGAAAAAGAAAGGGGCTAGTGTTCATATTTTCAAAAATAAAAAAACATTTGATGAATCAGACTTCCAACATCAAATGATCATAACTTTTGAGTTATCGTAACGACTATTATAATATATCAAATTGAAGCTCGTTTCGATCCATACAATAATTCTTGGCCTCGGAATGGAACCTGATTTCTGTACACAAATTCCATCGGTTATATCACTTAAAGAGGGTTTTAATTTTTTATTCCTATATTCCGTTTTACTTAATTTCGATTTTATTCAATAGAGCAGTAAAGGAGATATTGGTGCCGTCCAAGGTTTCTTTATTGATGTGGTAAATAAATCTCTTATCTTCCAAAAGAAAAAGAAGAGAAGGGAAAGAGAATGGGGCTACTATTCATATTCTAAAAAATGACAAAACATTTGGTGAATCACACTTTAAACATTAAACGACCATAACTTTTGACTGGTGCATCTTAACGACTATAATAATATATCAAATCGAAGATCGTATCGATGCACACAATTAGGGTTGGTCTTGCAAGGTAACCTGATTTTTGTACCCAAATTCCATCGTTTACATAACTTATCGAGTGTTTTCATATTTTGTCATAAATTTCCGGTTTGCTTACTTTCGAATTGATTCAATAGAGCTGTAAATGACATATTGCTTACGATAAAGGTTTCTTTATTTATTTGGTCAATAAATCTCTATTCTTCCTAAAAAAATATGGGAGTAGAAAAAGAAAGGGGCCAGCGTTCATATTTTCAAAAATAACAAAACATTTCACGAATCAGACTTCGAACCTCTAATGACCATAACTTTTGACTCGGGTATCGTAACGACTATTATAATATATCAAATCGAAGCTCATCTCGATCGACACAATAATTGTTGGCCTCGCAATATAACCTGATTTCTGTACACAAAATCTATCGTTTACATCACTTAAAGAGGGTTTTAATTTTTTGTTGCTAATTTCCGTTTAACTTAATTTCGATTTTATTCAATAGAGTAGTAAATGAGATATTGGTGCCGACCAAGGTTAATTTATTTATATGGTAAATAAATCTCTTATCTTCCAAAAAAAATAAGAGAAGAGAAACAGAAAGGGGCTACTATTCATATTCTAAAAAATGACAAAACATTTGGTGAATCACACTTCAAACATTAAACGACCATAACTTTTAAATGATGCATCTTAACGTCTATTATAATATATGAAATCGAAGATCATATCAATTCACAGAATTAGGGTTGGCCTGGCAAGGTAACCTGATTTCTGTACCTAAATTCCATCGTTTACATAACTTATCAAGGGTTTTCATATTTTGTCATAAATTTACGGTTTACTTACTTCGAATTGATTCAATAGAGCTGTAAAAGACAAATTGGTTCCGATAAAGGTTTCTTTTTTTATTTGGTCAAGAAATCTCTATTCTTCCTAAAAATAATATGGGAGTAGAAAAAGAAAGGGGCTAGTGTTCATATTTTACAAAAATTATAAAACATTTGATGAATAAGACTTCCAACATCAAATGACCATAACTTTTGACTGGGATATCCTAACGACTATTATAAAATATCAAATCGAATCTCCTGTCGATCCACACAATAATTGTTGGCCTCGCAATGGAACCTGATTTCTGTACACAAATTCGATCATTTACATCACTTAAAGAGGGATTTAATTTTTTGTTGCTAATTTCCGTTTAACTTAATTTCGATTTTATTCAATAGAGCAGTAAAGGAGATATTGGTGCCAGCCAAGGTTTCTTTATTTATATGGTAAATAAATCTCTTATCTTCCAAAAGAAAAATAAGAGAAGGGAAACTGAAAGGGGCTACTATTCATATTCTAAAAAATGACAAAACATTTGGTGAATCACACTTCAAACATTACATGACCATAAGTTTTAAATGGTACATCTTAACGTCTTTTATAATATATCAAATCGAAGATCGTAACGATTCACACAATTAGGGTTAGCCTTTCAAGTTAACCTAATTTCTGTACCAAAATTCCATCGTTTACATAACTTATCGAGTGTTTTCATATTTTGTCATAAATTTCCAGTTTACTTACTTCGAATTGATTCAATAGAACTGTAAATGACAAATTGCTTCGGATAAAGGTTTCTTTATTTATTTGGTCAATAAATCTCTATTCTTCCTAAAAAAATATAGGAGCAGAAAAAGAAAGTCGCTAGTGTTCATATTTTCAAAAATTATAAAACATTTGATGAATCAAACTTCCAACATCAAATGGCCATAACTTTTGAGGTATCCTAACGACTATTATAAAATATCAAATCGAAGCTCATCTCGATCCATTCAATAATTGTTGGCCTCAGAATGGAACCGGATTTCTGTACCGAAATTCCATCGTTTACATAACTTATCGAGTTTTTTAAGATTTTGTCATAAATTTCCAGTTTACTTACTTTCAATTTGATTCAATAGAGCTGTAAATGAGATATTGGTTCCGACAAAGGTTTCTTTATTTATTTGGTCAATAAATCTGTATTCTTCCTAAAAAACTATGGGAGCAGAAAACGAAAGGGGCTTGTGTTCATATTTTCAAAAACAAAAAAACATTTGATGAATCAGATTTCCAACATCAAATGACCATAACTTTTGACTGGGGTATCGTAACGACTATTATAATATATCAAATCGAAGCTCATCTCGATCCATACAATAATTGTTAGCCTCGGAATGGAACCTTATTTTTGTACACAAATTCCATCGTTTACATTACTTAAAGAGGGTTTTAATTTTTTGTTGGTAATTTCCGTTTAACTTAATTTCGATTTTATTCAATAGAGCTGTAAAGGAGATATAGGTGCCGGCCAAGGTTTCTTTATTTATGTGTTAAATAAAACTCTTATCTTCCAAAAGAAAAATAAGAGAAGGGAAACAGAAAGGGGCTACTATTCATATTCTAAAAAATGACAAAACATTTGGTGAATCAAACGTCAAACATTAAACGACCATAACTTTTGTCTGGTGTATCATAATGACAATTATAATATATCAAATCGAAGATCGTATCGATTCACACTATTAGTGTTGGCCTTGCAAGGTAACCTGATTTCTGTACCCAAATTCTATCATTTACGTAACTTATCGTGCGTTTTAAGATTTTATCATAAATTTCTGGTTTGCTTACTATCGATTTGATTCAATAGAGCTGTAAATTAGATATTGGTTCCGAAAAAGGTTTCTTTATTTATTTGGTCAATAAATCTGTATTCTTCCTAAAAACCTATGGGAGCAGAAAAAGAAAGGGGCTAGTGTTCATATTTTCAAAAACAACAAAACATTTTGTGAATTACACTTCCAACATCAAATGACTATAACTTTTGACTGGGGTATCGTAACGACTATTATAATATATCAAATAAAAACTCATCTCGATCCATACAATAATTGTTGGCCTCTGAATGAAACCGGATTTCTATACCCAAATTCCATCGTTTACATAACTTATCGAGGGTTTTAAGATTTTGTCGTAAATTTCCAGTTTACTTACTTTCGATTTGATTCAATAGAGCTGTAAATGAGATATTGGTTCTCACAAATGTTTCTTTATTTATTTGGTCAATAAATCTGTATTCTTCCTAAAAAACTATGGGAGCAGAAAAAGAAAGGGGCCTGTGTTCATATTTTCAAAAATAACAAAACATTTGATGAATCAGACTTCCAACATCAAATGACCATAACTTTTGAGGTATCGTAACGACTATTATAATATATCAAATTGAAGCTTGTCTCGATCCATACAATAATTGTTGGCCTCAGAATGGAACCTGATTTCTGTACACAAATTCCATCGTTTACATCACTTAAAGAGGGTTTTAATAGAGCAGTAAAGGAGAAATTGGTGCCGACCAAGGTTTCGTTCTTTATGTGGTAAATAAATATCTTATCTTCCAAAAGAAAAATAAGAGAAGGGAAAGAGAATGGGGCTACTATTCATATTCTAAAAAATGACAAAACATTTGGTGAATCACACTTCAAACATTAAACGACAATAACCTTTGACTGGGTTATCGTGACGACTATTATAATATATGAAATCGAAGGTGTATCAATTCACACAATTAGTGTTGGCCTTGCAAAGTAACCTAATTTCTGTACCCAAAATCCATTGTTTACATAACTTATCGGGGGTTTTAAGATTTTGTCGTAAATTTCCGGTTTATTTACTTTCGATTTGATTCAATAGGGTAGTAAATGAGATATTGGTTCCGACAAAGGTTTCTTTATTTATGTTGTCAATAAATCTCAATTCTTCCTAAAAAAAATAGGGGAGGAGAAAAAGAAAGGGCTAGTGTTCATATTTTCAAAAAATAACAAAAAGTTTGATGCATCAGACTTCGAATATCAAATGACCATAACTTTTGATTAGGGTATTGTAACGACTATTATAATATATCCAATCGAAGCTCATCTCGATCCACACAATAATCGTTGGCCTCGCAATGGAACCTGATTTCTCAAAACAAATTCCATCGGTTATATCAGTTAAAGAATGTTATAATATTTTATTGCTACATTCTGTTTTACTTAATTTCGATTTTGTTTAATAGAATAGTAAAGGATATATGTGCCGACCAAGGTTTCTTTATTTATGTGGTAAATAAATCTCTTATCTTCCAAAAGAAAAATTAGAGAAGAGAAACAGAAAAGGGCTACTATTCATATTCTATAAAATGAGAAAACATTTGGTGAATCACGCTTCAAACATTTAACGACCATAACTTTTGACTGGTGTATCGTAACGACTATTATAATATATCAACTCGAAGATCATATCGATTACACACAATTAGTAGTGGCATTGCAAGGTAACCTGATTTCTGTAACCAAATTAAATCTATTACATAACTTGTCGAGGGTTTTAAGATTTTGTCGTTCATTTCCGTTTTAGTTACTTCCGATTTGATTCAATAGAGCTATAAAGGAGATATCGGTTCGAAAAAGGTTTCTTCATTTATGTGTTCAATAAATCTATATTCTTCATAAAAAATTATAGGAGCAGGAAAAGAAAAGGGCTAGTGTTCACATTTTAAAAAATAACAAAACATTTGATGAATCAGACTTCCAACATCAAATGACCATAACTTTTGACTGGGGTATCGTAACGAGTATTATAATATATCAAATCAAAGCTCGTCTCGATCCACACAATAATTGTTGGCCTGGCAATGGAAACTGATTTCTCTACATAAATTCCATCGTTTACATCACTTAAAGAATGTTTTAATTTTTTGTTGCTAATTTCCGTTTAACTTAATTTCGATATTATTCAATAGAGCAGTAAAGGAGATATTGGTGCCGACCAAGGTTTTTTTTATTTATGTGCTTAATAAGTCTCTTATCTTCCAAAAGAAAAATAAGAGAAGAGAAACAGATAGGGACTACTATTCATATTCTAAAAAATAATAAAACATTTGGTGAATCACACCAAACATTAAACGACCATAACTTTTGACTGGGGTATCGTAATGACTATTATAATATATCAAATCGAAGATCATATCGATTAACATAATTAGTGTTGGCCTTGCAAGGTAACCTGATTTCTGTCCCAAAATTCCATCGTTTACAAAACTTATCGGGGGTTTTAAGATTTTGTCGTAAATTTCTGGGTTATTTACTTTCGATTTGATTCAATAGAGGAGTAAATGAGATATTGGTTCCGACAAAGGTTTCTTTATTTATGTTGTCAATAAATCTCAATTCTTCCTATAAAAATAGGGGAGCATAAAAAGAAAGCATCTAGTGTTTATATTTTCAAAAATGACAAAACATTTGATGCATCAGACTTCCAACATCAAATGACCATAACTTTTGATTAGGGTATTGTAACGAATTTTATAATATATCTTATCGAAGCTCATCTCGATCCACACAATAATCGTTGGTATTGCAATGGAACTTGATTTCTATAAACAAATTCCATCGGTTATATCACTTAAAGAAAGTTATAATTTTTTATTGCTACATTCTGTTTTACTTAATTTCGATTTTATTTAATAGAACACTAAAGGAGATATTGGTGCCGACCAAGGTATCTTTATTTATGTGGTAAATAAATATCTTATCTTCCAAATGAAAAATAAGAGAAGAGAAACAGAAAGGGGCTACTATTCATATTCTAAAAAATGACAAAACATTTGGTGAATCACACTTCAAACATTTAACGACCTTAACTTTTGATTGGTGTATCGTAACGATTATTATAATATATCAAATCGAAGATCATATAGATTAACACAAATAGTAGTGGCATTGCATGGTAACCTGATTTCTGTACCCAAATTCCATTGTTTACATAACTTATCGAGGGTTTTAAGATTTTGTCGTAAATTTGTGTTTCACTTAATTGGGATTTGATTCGTTATAGCTGTAAAGGAGATATCGGTTTGACAAAGGTTTCTTCATTTATGTGGTCAGTAAATCTCTATTCTTCCTAAAAAAATATAGGAGTAGAAAAAGACAAGGGCTAGTGTTCAAATTTTCAAATATAACAAAACATTTGATGAATCAGACTTCTAACATCAAATGACCATAACTTTTGACTGGCTTATCGTAACGACTATTATAATATATCAAATCGAAGCTCCTCTCGATCCACAAAATAATTGTTGGCCTCATAATGGAACCTGATTTTTGTACACAAATTCCATCGTTTACATCACTTAAAGAGGGTTTTATGTTTTTGTTTCTAATTTCCGTTTAACTTAATTTCGATTTTATTAAACAGAGTAGTGAACGAGATATTGGTGCCGACCAAGGTTTCTTTATTAAGGTGGTAAATAAATTTATTATCTTCCAAAAGAAAATAAGAGAAGAGAAACACAAAGGGGCTACTATTCCTATTCTAAAAAATGACAAAACATTTGGTGAATCACACTTCAAACATTAAACGACCATAACTTTTGACTCGGGTATCGTAACGACTATAATAATATATCAAATCGAAGATCGTATCGATTCACACAATTAGTGTTGGCATTGGAAGGTAACCTGATTTCGGTACACAAATTCCATCGTTTACATAACTTATCGAGGGTTTTAACATTTTGTCGTAAATTTGCGTTTTACTTAATTTCGATTTGATTCAATAGAGCTGTAAAGGAGATATTGGTTCCGACAATGGTTTCTTTATTTATTTGGTCAATAAATCTCTATTCTTCCTAAAAAAAATAAGGGAGAAGAAAAAGAAAGGGGGTAGTGTTCATATTTTCAAAAATAATAAAATATTTGATGAATGAGACATCCACCACCAAACGACCATAACTTTTGAATGGTGTATCATAACGAATATTATAATATATCAAATCGAAGAACGTATCGATTCAGACAATTAGTGTTGGCATTGCTAGGTAACCTAACTTCTGTACACAAATTCCATCGTTTACATAACTTATCGGGGGTTTTAAAATTTTTTCGTAAATTTACGTTTTACTTACTTTCGATTTGATTCAATAGATCTGTCAAGGAGATATCGTTTCGACAATGGTTTCTTTATTTATGTGGTCAATAAATAACTATTCTTCCTAAAAAAATATGGGAGCAGAAAAAGAAAAGGGCTAGTGTTCACATTTTCAAATATAACAAAACATTTGATGAATCAGACTTCCAACATCAAACGACCATAACTTTTGACTGGGGTATCGTAACGACTATTATAATATATCAAATCAAACCACGTCTCGATCCACACAATAATTTTTGTTACTCGCAATGCAACCTGATTTCTGTACACAAATTCCATCATTTACATCACTTAAATAGGGTTTTAATTTTTTGTTAATAATTTCCGTTTAACTTAATTTCGATTTTATTCAATAGAGCAGTAAAGGAAATATTGGTGCTGACCAAGGTTTAATTAGTTATGTGGTAAATAAATCTCTTATCTTCCAAAAGGAAAATAAGAGAAGAGAAACAGAAAGGGGCTACTATTCATATTCTAAAAAATGATAAACATTTGGTGAATCACATTTCAAACATTAAACAACCATAACTTTTGACTGGGGTATCGTAACGACTATAATAATATATCAAATCGAAAATCGTATCGATTCACACAAATAGTGTTGGCATTGCAAGGTAACCTGCTTTCTGTACACAAATTCTATCGTTTACATAACTTATCGAGGGTTTTAAGATTTGGTCGTAAATTTGTGTGTTACTTAATTTTGATTTGATTCAATATAGCTGTAAAGGAGATATCGGTTCGACAAAGGTTTCTTCATTTATGTGGTCAAGAAATCTCTATTCTTCCTAAAAAATATGGGAGTAGAAAAAGACAAGGGCTAGTGTTCAGTTTTAAAAAATAACAAAACATTTGATGAATCAGACTTCCAACATCAAATGACCATAACTTTTGACTGGCTTATCGTAACGACTATTATAATATATCAAATCAAAGCACGTCTCGATCCACACAATAATTTTTGGCCTCGCAGTGGAACCTTATTTCTGTACACAAATTCCATCGTTTACATCACCTAAATAGGGTTTCAATTTTTTGTTGCTAATTTCCGTTTAACTTAATTTCGAGTTTATTCAATAGAGCAGTAAAGGAAATATTGGTGCCGACCAAGGTTTCTTTATTTATGTTGTAAATAAATATATTATCTTCCAAAAGAAAAATAAGAGAAGAGAAACAGAAAGGGGCTACTATTCATATTCAAAAAAATGACAAAATATTTGGTGAATCACACTTCAAACATTAAACGACCATAACTTTTGACTAGGGTATTGTAATGACTATAATAATATTTCAATTTGAAGATCCTATCCATTCACACAATTAGTGTTGGCATTGCAAGGTAACCTGATTTCTGTACACAAATTCCATCGTTTATATAACTTATCGAGGGTTATAAGATTTTGTCGTAAATTTGCGTTTTACCTAATTTGGATTTGATTCAATAGAGTTGTAAAGGAGATATCAGTTCGACAAAGGTTTCTTCATTTATGTGGTCAATAAATCACTATTCTTCCTAAAAAATATGGGAGCAGAAAAAGAAAAGGGCAAGTGTTCACATTTTCAAAAATAACAAACATTTGATGAATGAGACTTCTAACATCAAATGACCATTACTTTTGAATGGGGTATCGTAACGACTATTATAATATATTAAATCGAAGCTCATCTCGAACCACACAATAATTGTTGGCCTCGCAATGGAACCAGATTTCTATACACAAATTCCATCGTTTACATCACTTAAAGAGGGTTTTAATTTTTTGTTGCGAATTTCTATTTAACTTAATTTCGATTTTATTCAATAGAGCAGTAAAGGAGATATTGGTGCCGACCAAGGTTTCTTTATTTATGTGGTAAATAAATCTCTTATCTTCAAAAAGAAAAATAAGAGAAGAGAAACAGAAAGGGGCTACTATTCATATTCAAAAAAATGACAAAATATTTGGTGAATCACACTTCAAACCTTAAACGACCATAACTTTTGACTAATGTATTGAAACGACTATAATAATATTTCAATTCGAAGATCGTATCGATTCACACAATTAGTGTTGGCATTGCAAGGTAACCTGATATCTGTTGACAAATTCCATCGTTTACATAACTTATCGAGGGTTTTAAGATTTTTTCGTAAATTTGCATTATACTTAATTTCGATTTGATTCAATAGAGCTGTAAAGGAGATATCGGTTCGAAAAAGGTTTCTTCATTTATGTGGTCTATAAATCTCTATTCTTCCTAAAAAATATGGGAGCAGAAAAAGAAAAGGGCAAGTGTTCACATTTCCAAAAATAATAAAACAATTGATGAATTAGACTTGCAACATCAAATGACCATAACTTTTGACTGTGGTATCGTAATGACTATTATAATATATCAAATCGAAGCTCATCTCAATCCACACAATAATTGTTGGCCTCGCAATAGAACCTGATTTCTGTACATACATTCCATCGTTTACATCACTTAAAGAGGGTTTTAATTTTTTGTTGCTAATTCTGTTTAACTTAATTTCGATTTTATTCAATAGAGCAATGAAGGAGATATTGGTGCCGACCAAGGTTTCTTTATTTATGTGGTAAATAAATCTCTTATCTTCGAAAAGAAAAATAAGTGAAGAGCATAAGAAAAGGGGCTCCTATTCATATTCTAAAAAATGACAAATATTTGGTGAATCACACTTCAAACATTAAATGACCATAACTTTTGACTGGTTATCGTAATGACTATTATAATATATAAAATCGAATATCGTATCGATTCAAAAAATTAGTGTTGGCCTTGCATGGTAACCTAATATCTATACCCAAATTCCATCCTTTACATAACTTATCAAGGGTTTTAAGATTTTGAAATAAATTTATGGTTTAATTACTTTTGATTTGATTCAATAGAGCTGTAAATGAGTTATTGGTTCTGAAAAAGGTTTCTTTTTTATGTGGTCAATAAATATCTATTCTTCCTAAAAAAATATTGTAGCAAAAAAAGGAAGGGCCTAGTGTTCATATTTTCAAAAATAACAAAACATTTGATGAATTAGACTTCCAACATCAAGTGACCATAACTTTTGACTAGGTTATCGTAACGACTATTATAAAATATGAAATTGAAGCTCGCCTCGATCTATACAATAATTGTTGGCCTCGCAATGGAAGCTGATTTCTGTACACAAATTGCATGGTTTACATCACTTAAAGAGGGTTTTAATTTTTTGTTGCCAGTTTTTGTTTTACTTAATTTCGATTTTATTCAATAGAGCAGTAAAGGAGATATTGGTGCCGACCTAGGTTTCTTTATTTATGTGGTAAATAAATATCTTATCTTCCAAAAGAAAAATAAGAGAAGAGAATTAGAAAGGGGCTACTATTCATATTCTAAAAAATGACAAAACCTTTGGTGAATCACACATCAAACATTAAACGACCATAATTTTGACTGGGGTATCTTAACGACTATAATAATATATAAAATCGAAGATCATATTGATTCACACAATTAGTGTTGGCCTTGCAAGGTAAACTAGTTTCTGTACCCAAATTCCATTGTTTACATAACTTATCGAGGGTTTTCATATTTTGTCGTAAATTTCCGGTTTACTTACTTTCAATTTGATTCAATAAAGCTTTAAATGAGATATTGGTTCCAACAAAGGTTTCTTTATTTGTGTGGTCAATAAATCTCTATTCTTCCTAAAAATATATGGGAGCAGAAAAAGAAACGGGCTAGTGTTCATATTTTCAAAAATAACAAAACATTTGATGAATGAGACATCAAACGACCATAACTTTTGATTGGTGTATCGTAATGACTATTATAATATATCAAATCGAAGATTGTATCGATTCAAACAATTAGTGTTGGTATTGTAGGGTAACCTGATTTCTGTACACAAATTCTATCATTTACATAACTTATCAAGGTTTTTAAGACTTTGTCGTAAATTTGCATTTTACTTACTTTCGATTTGATTCAATAGAGCTGTAAAGGAGATATCGGTTCGATAATGGTTTATTAATTTATGTGGTGAATAAGTCTCTATTATTCCTAAAAAATATGGGAGCAGAAAAAGAAAAGGGCTAGTGTTCACATTTTCAAAAATAACAAAACATTTGGTGAATCAGACTTCCAATATCAAATGACCATAAATTTTGACTAGGGTATCGTAACGAGTATTATAGTATATTAGACCAAAGCTCATCTCGATCCACACATTAATTGTTGGTGTAACCAAGCAACCTGATTTCTATACACAAATTCCATTGTTTACATAACTAAAAGAGGGTTTTAATTTTTTGTTGCTAATTTCTGTTTAACTTAATTTCGATTTTATTCAATAGAGTAGTAAAAGAGATATTGGTGATGACCAAGGTGTCTTTATTTATGTTGTAAATAAATCTCTTATCATCCAAAAGAAAAATAAGAGAAGAGAATTAGAAAGGGGCTACTATTCATATTCTAAAAAATGACAAAACCTTTGGTGAATCACACTTCAAACATTAAAGGACCATAAATTTTGACTGGTGCATCGTAACGAACTTTATAATATATAAAATCGAAGATCATATCGATTCACACAATTAGTGTTGGCCTTGCATGGTAACCTAATATCTGTACCCAAATTCCATCCTTTACATAACTTATCGTGGGTTTTAAGATTTTGTCGTAAATTTATGGTTTAATTACTTTTGATTTGATTCAAGAGAGCTGTAAATGAGTTATTGGTTCCGACAAAGGTTTATTTTTTATGTGGTCAATAAATCTCTATTCTTCCTAAAAAAATATTGCAGCAAAAAAAGGAAGGGGCTAGTGTTCATATTTTCAAAAATAACAAAACATTTGATGAATTAGACTTCCAACATCAAGTGACCATAACTTTTGACTGGGTTATCGTAACGACTATTATAAAATATGAAATCGAAGCTTGTCTTGATCTATACAATAATTTTTGGCCTCGCAATGGAACCTGATTTCTGTACACAAATTCCATGGTTTACATCACTTAAAGAGGGTTTTAGTTTTTTGTTGCCAATTTTTGTTTTACTTAATTTCGATTTTATTCAATAGAGCAGTAAAGTAGATATTGGTGCCGACCAAGGATTCTTTATTTATGTGGTAAATAAATCTCTTATCATCCAAAAGAAAAATAAGAGAAGAGAATTAGAAAAGTGCTACTATTCATATTCTAAAAAATGACAAAACCTTTGGTGAATCACACATCAAACATTAAACGACCATAATTTTGACTGGGGTATCTTAACGACTATAAGAATATATCAAATCGAAGATCATATTGATTCACACAATTAGTGTTGGCATTGCAAGGTATCCTGATTTTTGTACCCAAATTCCATGGTTGACATAACTCATCAAGAGTTTTAAGATTTTGTCGTAAATTTCCGTTTTACTTATTTTCGATTTGATTCAATAGAACTGTAAAGGAGATATCGGTTTGACAAAGGTTTCTTTATTTATGTGGTCAATAAATCTCTATTCTTCCTGTAAATGTATGGGAGCAGAAAAAGAAAGGGGCTAGTGTTCACATTTTCAAAAATGATAAAACATTTGATTAATGAGACTTCCAACATCAAATGACCATAACTTTTGACTCGGTTATCGTAACGACTATTATAAAATATCAAATCGAAGCTCGTCTCCATCCACACAATAATTGTTGGCCTCGCAGTGGAACCTGATATATGTACCCAAATTCCATCGTTTACATCACTTAAAGAGGGTTTTAATTTTTGGTTGCCAATTTCCGTTTTACTTACTTTCGATTTTATTCAATAGAGTAGTAAAGGAGATATTGTGCCGACCAAGATTTCTTTATTTATGTGGTCTATAAATATCTTATCGTCCATAAGAATAATAAGAGAAGAGAAACAGAAAGGGGCTACTATTCATATTCTAAAAAATGACAAAACCTTTGGTGAATCACACTTCAAACATTAAATGACCATAATTTTTGACTGGTGCATCGTAACGACTATTATAATATATCGAATCGAAGATCGAATCGATTCACACAATTAGGGTTGGCCTTGCAAGCTAAACTGATTTCTGTACCCAAATTCTATCGTTTACATAACTTATCGAGGGTTTTCGTATTTTGTCATGAATTTCCGGTTTAATTACTTTCGAATTGATTCAATAGAGCTGTAAATGAGATATTGGTTCCAACAAAGTTTTCTTTATTTGTGTGGTCAATAAATCTCTATTCTTCCTAAAAAAATATTGCAGCAAAAAAAGGTAGGTGCTAGTGTTCATATTTTCAAAAATAACAAAGCATTTGATGCATCAGACTTCGAACATTAAATGAGCATAACTTTTGACTCGGGTATCGTAACGACTATTATAACATATCAAATCGAGGCTCGGCTCGATCCACCCAATAATCGTTGGCCTCACAATGGAACCTAATTTCTGTACACAAATTCCATCGTTTACATCACTTAAAGAGGGTTTTAAATTTTTTATTGCTACTTTCCGTTTTACTTAATTTCGATTTTATTCAATACAGTAGTAAAACAGATATTGGTGCCGAACAAGGTTTCTTTATAATTTGGTAAATAAATCTCTTATCTTCCAAAAGAAAAATAAGAGAAGAGACACAGAAAACGTCCACTATTCATATTCTAAAAAATTTCAAAACATTTGGTGAATCACACTTCAAATATTAAATGACCATAACTTTTGACTGGTGTATCTTAACGACTATTATAATATATGAAATCGAAGATTATATCGATTAACACAATTAGTGTTGGCATTGCAAGGTAACCTGTTTTCTGTACACAAATTCCATCATTTACATAACGTATCGAGGGTTTTAAAATTTTGTGGTAAAGTTCCGTTTTAGTTACTTTCGATTTGATTAAATAGAACTGTAAAGGAGATATTGGTTTGAGAAAGGTTTTTTTATTTATGTGGTCAATAAATCTCTATTCTTCCTAAAAACCTATGGGAGCAGAAAAAGAAAGGGCTAGTGTTCGTATTTTCAAAAAATACAAAACATTTCATGAATCATACTTCCAACATCAAATGATAATAACTTTTGACAGGGGTAACGTACCGACTATTATAATATATCAAATCGAAGCTCGTCTCGATCCACAGAATAATTGTTGGCCTCGTAATGGATCCTGATTTCTTTACACAAATTCCATCGTTTACATCACTTAAAGAGGGTTTTATTTTTTGTTGCTAATTTCCGTTTAACTTAATTTCGATTTTATTCAATAGCGTAGTAAAGGAGATATTGGTGTCGACCAAGGTTTCTTTATTTATATGGTAAATAAATCTATTATGTTACAAAAGAAAAATAAGAGAAGAGAAACATAAAGGGGCTACTATTCATATTCTAAAAAATGACAAAACATTTGGTGAATCACACTTCAAACATTAAACGACCATAACTTTTGAGTGGTGTATCGTAACGACTATTATAATATATCAAATCGAAGATTGTATCGATTAACACAATTAGTGTTTGCTTTGCAAGGTAACTTGATTTCTGTACACAAATTGCATCGTTTACATAACTTATCGAGGGTTTTAAGATTTTCTCATAAATTTCCGTTTTAGTTACTTTCGATTTGATTCAATAGAGCTGTAAAGGAGATACAGTTCGACAAAGGTGTCTTTATTTATGTGGTCAATAAATCTCTATTCTTTCTAAAAAAATATTGTAGCAAAAGAAGAAAGGGGCTAGTGTTCATATTTTCAAAAATAATAAAACATTTGATGCATCAGACTTCGAACATCAAATGACCATAACTTTAGATTGGGGTATCGTGACGACTATTATAATATATCAAATCGAGGCTCGTCTTGATCCCCCTAATAATTGCTGGCCTCACAAGGGAACCTGATTTCTGTACACAAATTCCATCGGTTACATCACTTAAAGAGGGTTTTAATGTTTTATTGCTACTTTCCGTTTAACTTAATTTCGATTTTATTCAATATAGCAGTAAAGGAGATATTGGTGCCGACCAAGGTTTCTTTATTACGTGGTAAATAAATCTCTTATCTTCCCAAAGAAAAATAAGAGAAGAAAAAGAGAAAGGGGCTACTATTCTTATTCAAAAATATGACAAAACTTTTTGTGAATCACACTTCAAACATTAAACGACTATAACTTTTTACTCGTGTATCGTAACGACTATTATAATATTTGAAATCGAAGATTGTATTGATTAACACAATTAGTGTTGGCATTGCAAGGTAACTTGTTTTCTGTACACAAATTCCATCGTTTACATAACGTATCGAGGGTTTTAAAATTTTGTGGTAAAGTTCCGTTTTAGTTACTTTCGATTTGATAAAATAGAGCTGTAAAGAAGATATTGGTTTGACAAAGGTTTCTTTATTTATGTGGTAAATAAATCTCTATTCTTCCTAAAAACATATGGGAGCAAAAAAAGAAAGGGCTAGTGTCCGTATTTTCAAAAATAACAAAACATTTGATGAATCATACTTCCAACATCAAATGATAATAACTTTTGACAGGGGTATCGTAACGACTTTTATAATATATCAAATCGAAGCTCGTCTCGATCCACACAACAAATGTTGGCCTCGTAATTGAACCTGATTTCTCTACACAAATTCCATCATTTACATCACTTAAATAGGGTTTTAATTTTTTGTTGCTAATTTCCGTTTAACTTAATTTCGATTTTATTCAATAGCGTAGTAAAGGAGATATTGGTGTCGACCAAGGTTTCTTTATTTATATGGTAACTAAATCTCTTATGTTACAAAAGAAAAATAAGAGAAGAGAAACAGAAAGGGGCTACTATTCATATTCTAAAAAATGACAAAACATTTGGTGAATCAAACTTCAAACATTAAACGACCATAAATTTTGACTGGTGCATCGTAATGACTATAATAATATATCAAATCGAAGATCGTATCGATTCACACAATTAGTGTTGGCCTTGGAAGGTACCCTGATTTCCTTTCACAAATTCCATTGTTTACATAAATTATTTAGCGTTTTAAGATTTTTTCATAAATTTTCGTTTTACTTACTTTAGATTTTATTCAATAGAGTAGTAAAGGAGAAATTGTGACGACCAAGGTTTCTTTATTTATGTGGTCTATAAATCTCTTATCATCCATAAGAAAAATAAGAGAAGGGAAACAGAAAGGGGATAGTGTTCATATTTTCAAAAATAACAAAACATTTGATGCATCAGACGTCGAACATCAAATGACCATAACTTTTGACTGGGGTATCGTAACGACTATTATAATATATCAAATC
Source organism: Hippophae tibetana (assembly GCA_037013495.1). Lineage (NCBI taxonomy): Eukaryota > Viridiplantae > Streptophyta > Magnoliopsida > Rosales > Elaeagnaceae > Hippophae > Hippophae tibetana. Next base: position 83,598,167 of record CM072801.1, read on the forward strand.
CAGGCTCGTCTTGATCCACCCAATAATTGTTGGGCTAACAAGGGAACCTGATTTCTGTACACAAATTCCATCGGTTACATCACTTAAAGAGGGTTTTAATGTTTTATTGCTACTTTCCGTTTTACTTAATTTTGATTTTATTCAACAAAGCAGTAAAGGAGATATTGGTGCAGACCAAGGTTTCTTTATTTATATTGTAAATAAATCTCTTATCTTCCAAAAGCAAAATAAGAGAAGAGAAAGAGAAAGGGGCTTCTATTCATATTCAAAAAAATGACAAAACATTTGGTGAATCACACTTCAAACATTAAACGACCATAACTTTTGACTGGTGTATCGTAACGACTATTATAATATATGAAATCGAAGATTGTATCGATTAACACAATTAGTGTTGGCCTTGCAAGGTAACCTATTTTCTGTACCCAAATTCCATCGTTTACATAACTTTTCGAGGGTTTTAAGATTTTCTCGTAAATTTCCGATTTACTTACTTTCGATTTGTTTCAATAGAGCTGTAAATGACTTATTGGTTCCGACAAAAGGTTTCTTTGTTTATGTGGTCAATAAATCTCTATTCTTCCTAAAAATATAGGGGATCAGAAAAAGAAAGGGGCTAGTGTTCATATTTTCAAAAATAACAAAACATTTGATGCATCAGACTTCGAACATCAAATGACCATTACTTTTGAATGGGGTATCGTAACGACTATTATAATATACCAAATTGAACCTCATCTCAATCCACACAATAATTGTTGGCCTCATAATGGAACCTGATTTCTGTACACAAATTCCATCGGTTACATCACTTAAAGAGGGTTTTAATTTGTTGTTGCTAATTTCCATTTAACTTAATTTCGATTTTATTCAATAGAGTAGTAAAGGATATATTGGTGCCGACCAAGGTTTCTTTATTATGTGGTAAATAAATCTCTTATCTTCCTAAAGAAAAATAAGAGAAGAGAAACAAAAAGGGGCTACTATTTATATTCAAAAAAATGACAAAACATTTGGTGAATCACACTTCAAACATTAAACGACCATAACTTTTGACTGGTTTATGGTAACGACTGTTGTAATATTTGAAATCGAAGATTGTATCGATTAACACAATTAGTGTTGGCATTGTAAGGTAACCTGTTTTCTATACAAAAACTCCATCATTTACATAACTTATCGATGGTTTTAAGTTTTTTCATAAATTTCCTTTTTAGTTACTTTCGATTTGATTCAAGAGAGTTGTAAATGAGATATTCATTTGAGAAAGGTTTCTTTATTTATGTGGTCAATAAATCTCTATTCTTCCTAAAAACATATAGTAGCAGCAAAAGAAAGGGCTAGTGTTCGTATTGTCAAAAATAACAAAACATTTGATGAATCATACTTCCAACATCAAATGATAATAACTTTTGATAGGTGTATCGTAACGACTATTATGATATACCAAATCGAACCTCGTCTCGATCCACAGAATAATTGTTGCCCTCGTAGTGGATCCTGCTTTTTTTGCACAAATTCCATCGTTTACATCACTTAAAGAGGGTTTTAATTTTTTGTAGCTAATTTTCGTTTAACTTAATTTCGATTTTATTCAATAGCGTAGTAATGGAGATATTGGTGCCGACCAAGGTTTCTTTATTTATATGCTAAATAAATCTCTTATCTTCCCAAAGAAAAATAAGAGAAGAGAAACAGAAAGGGGCTACTATTCATATTCAAAAAAATGACAAAACATTTGGTGAATCACACTTCAAACATTAAACGACCATAACTTTTGACTCGTATATCGTAACGACTATTATAATATATTAAATCGAAGATTGTATCGATTCACACAAATTAGTGTTGCCCTTGCAAGGTAACCTGATTTCTGTACATAAATTGCATTGTTTACATAACTTATTTAGCGTTTTATGTTTTTGTCATAAATTTCTGGTTTACTTACTTTCGATTTGATTCAATAGAGCTGTAAAGGAGATATCGGTTCGACAAAGGTTTCTTTATTTATGTGGTCAATAAATCTCTATTCTTCGTAAAAAAAATTGGATCAGAAAAAGAATGGGGCCAGTGTTCATATTTTCAAAAATAACAAAAGATTTGATGCATCAGACTTCGAACATCAAATGACCATAACTTTTGAATGCGGTATCGTAACGACTATTATAATATACCAAATTTAACCTCATCCCAATCCACACAATAATTGTTGCCCTCATAATGGAACCTGATTTCTGTACACAAATTCCATCGGTTACATCACTTAAAGAGGGTTTTAATTTTTTATTGCTACTTTCCGTTTTACTTCATTTCTATTTTATTCAATACATCAGTAAAGGAGATATTGGTGCCGACAAAGGTTTCTTTGTTATGTGGTAAATAAATCTCTTATCTTCCTAAAGAAAAATAAGAGAAGAGAAACAAAAAGGGGCTACTATTTATATTCAAAAAAATGACAAAACATTTGGTGAATCACACTTTAAACATTAGACGACCATAACTTTTGACTGGTGAACCGTAACAACTATTATAATATTTGAAATGGAAGATTGTATCGATTAACACAATTAGTGTTGGCATTGCAAGGTAACCTGTTTTCTATACACAAATTCCATCGTTTACATAACTTATCGAGGGTTTTAAGATTTTTTCTTCAATTTTCTTTTTAGTAACTTTCGATTTGATTCAATAGAGTTGTTAAGGAGATATTCGTTTGACAAAGGTTTCTTTATTTATGTGGTCAATAAATCTCTATTTTTCCTAAAAACATATGGGAGCAGAAAAAGAAAGGGCTAGTGTTCGTATTTTCAAAAATAACAAAACATTTGATGAATCATACTTCCAACATCTAATGATAATAAGTTTTGACAGGGGTATCGTAACGACTATTATAATATATCAAATTGAAGCGCGTCTCGATCCATAAAATAATTGTTGGCCTCTTAATGGATCCTGATTTCTTTGCACAAATTCCATCGTTAACGTCACTTAAAGAGGGTTTTAATTTTTTGTTGCTAATTTCCGTTTAACTTAATTTCGATTTTATTCAATAGCGTAGTAAAGGAGATATTCATGTGGACCAAGGTTTCTTTATTTATATGGTAAATAAATCTCTTATCTTCCAAAAAAAATAAGAGAAGAGAAAAAGAAAGGGACTACTATTCATATTCTAAAAAATGACAAAACATTTGGTGAATCACACTTCAAACATTAAACGACCATAAATTTTGACAGGTGCTTCGTAACGACTATAATAATATATCAAATCGAAGATCATATCGATTCACACAATTAGTGTTGGCTGGCAGGGTAACCTAATTTCTGTACCCAATTCCATTGGTTACATACCTTATTTAGCCTTTGAAGATTTTGTCATAAATTTCCGGTTTACTTACTTTCGATTTTATTCAAGAGAGCTATAAAGGAGATATCGGTTCGACAAAGGTTTCTTTATTTATTATGTCAATAAATCTCTATTCTTCCTAAAAAAAATATTGCATTGGAAAAAGAAAGGGGCTAGTGTTCATATTTTCAAAAATAACAAAACATTTCATGCATCAGACTTCAAACATCAAATGACCATAACTTTTGACGGGTGCATCGTAAGGACTATAATAATAAATCAAATCGAAGATCATATCGATTCCCACAATTAATGTTGGCCTTGCAAGGTAACCTGATTTCTGTACCCAAATTCCATTGTTTACATCACTTATTTAGCGTTTTAAGATTTTGTCATAAATTTACGGTTTACTTACTTTCGATTTGATTCAATAGAACTGTAAAGAAGATATTGGTTCGACAAAGGTTTCTTTATTTATGTGGTCAATAAATCTATATTCTTCCTAAAAACATATGGGAGCAGAAAAGAAAGGGGTTAGTTTTCATATTTAAAAAAAACAAAACATTTGATGAATCATACTTCCAACATCAAATGAGAATAACTTTTGACTAGGGTATCGTAATGAATATTATAATATATTATCAAATCGAAGCTCGTCTCGATCCACACGATAATTGTTTGCCTTGCAATGGAACTTGATTTCTATACACAAATTCCATCGTTTACACCCTTAAAGAGTGTTTTTATTTTTTGTTGCTAATTTCCGTTTAACTTAATTTCAAACTTATTCAATAGAGTAGTAAAGGTGATATTGGTGCCGACCAAGTTTTCATTATTTATATGGTAAATAAATCTCTTATCTTCCAAAAGAAAAATAAGAGAAGAGAAAGAGAAAGGGGCTACTATTCATATTCTAAAAAATGACAAAACATTTGATGAATCACATTTCAAACATTAAACGACCATAACTTTTGACTGTTGCATCGAAATGACTATAATAATATATCAAATTGAAGATCATATCGATTCACACAATTAGTGTTGGCCTTGCAAGGTAACCTGATTTCTGTACCCAAATTACATTGTCTACATTACTTATTTAGCGTTTTAACATTTTGTCATAAATTTTCGGTTTACTTACTTTCAATTTTATTCAAGAAAGCTGTAAAGTGGATATCGGTTCGACAAAGGTTTCTTTATTTATTATGTCAATAAATCTCTATTCTTCCTAAAAAAATATTGCATCAGAAAAAGAAAGGGGCTAGTGTTCATATTTTCAAAAATAACAAAACATTTCATGCATCAGACTTCAAACATCAAATGACCATAACTTTTGAATGGGGTATCGTAACGACTATTATAATATAGCAAATCGAACCTCGTCTCAATCCACACAATAATTGTTGGCCTCATAATGGAACCTGATTTCTGTACACATATTCCATCGGTTACATCACTTTTAGAGGGTTTTAATTTTTTATTGCTACGTTCCGTTTTACTTAATTTCGATTTTATTCAATACATCAGTAAAGGAGATATTTGTGCCGACCAAGGTTCCTTTATTATTTGGTAAATAAATCTCTTATCTTTCTAAAGAAAAATAAGAGAAGAGAAACAAAAAGGGGCTACTATTTATATTCAAAAAAATGACAAAACATTTGGTGAATCACACTTCAAACATTAAACGACCATAACTTTTGACTGGTGTATGGTAACGACTATTATAATATTTGAAATCGAAGATTGTATCGATTAACACAATTAGTGTTGACATTGGAAGGTAACCTGTTTTCTGTACTCAAATTCCATCGTTTACATAACTTATCGCAGGTTTTAAGATTTTGTCATAAATTTCTATTTTAGTTACTTTCAATTTGATTTAATAGAGCTGTAAAGGAGATATTGGTTCGACAAAGTTTTTTTTATTTATGAGGTAAATAAATCTCTATTCTTCCTAAAAACATATGGGATCAGAAAAAGAAAGGGGCTAATGTTAATAGTTTCAAAAATAACAAAACATTTGATGAATGATACTTATAACATCAAATGACAATAACTTTTGACATGGGTATCGTAACGACTATTATAATATATCCAATCGATGATTGTCTCGATCCACACAATTATTGTTGGCCTCTTAATTCAACCAGATTTCTATACACCAATTCTATCATTTACATCACTGAAAGAGGGTTTTAATTTGTTGTTGCTAATTTCCATTTAACTTAATTTCGATTTTATTCAATAGAGTAGTAAAGGAGATATTGGTGCCGACCAAGGTTTCTTTATTATGTGGTAAATAAATCTCTTATCTTCCAAAAGAAGAATAAGGGAAGAGAAACAGAAATTGTTACTATTCATATTCAAAAAAATGACATAACATTTGCTCAATCACACTTCAAGCATTAAACGGACATAACTTTTGACTGGTGTATCGTAACGACTATTATAATATATGAAATCGAAAATTGTATCGATCAACACAATTAGTGTTGGCATTGCAAGGTAACCAGTTTTCTGTACCCAAATTACATTGTCTACAAAACTTATTTAGCGTTTTAAGATTTTGTCATAAATTTCCGGTTTACTTACTTTCAATTTTATTCAAGAGAGCTGTAAAGGAGATATCGGTTCGACAAAGGTTTCTTTATTTATTATGTCAATAAATCTCTATTCTTCCTAAAAAAATATTGCATCAGAAAAAGGAAAGGGCTAGTGTTCATATTTTCAAAAATAACAAAACATTTGATGCTTCCGACTACAAACATCAAATGACCATAACTTTTGACTGGGGTATCGTAACGACTATTATAATATATCAAATCGAAGCTCGTCTTGATCCACAAAATAATTGTTGGCCACACAATGGAACCTGATTTCTGTATATAAATTCCATTGGTTACATCACTTTAAGAGGGTTTTAATTGTTTATTGCTACTTTCCGTTTTACTTAATTTTGATTTTATTCAATACAACAGTAAAGGAGATATTGGTGCCGTCCAAGGTTTCTTTATTATGTGGTAAATAAATCTCTTATCTTCCAAAAGAAAAATAAGAGAAGAGAAATAGAAAGGGGCTATTATTCATATTCAAAAAAATGACAAAACATTTGGTGAATCACACTTCAAACATTAAACGACCATAACTTTTGACTAGTTCATCGTAACGACTATAATAATATATGAAATCGAAGATTGTATCGATTCACACAATTAGTGGTGGCCTTGCAAGGTAACCTGATTTCTGTACACAAATTCCATTGTTTACATAACTTATTTGACGTTTTAAGATTTTGTAATAATTTTCTGGTTTACTTACTTTCAATTTGATTCAATAGAGTTGTAAATGAGATATTGGTTCGACAAAGGTTTCTTTATTTATTTGGTCAATAAATCTTGATTCTTCCTAAAACAATATTGGAGTAGAAAAAGAAAGGGGCTAGTGTTCATATTTTCAAAAATAACAAAGCATTTGATGCATTAGACTTCCAATATCAAATGACTATAACTTTGGACTAGGGTATCGTACCAACTATTATAATATATCAAGTCGAAGCTCGTCTCGATCCACACAATAATTTTTGTCCTCGCAATGGAACCTGATTTCTTTACACAAATTCCATCGGTTACATCACTTAAAGAGGGTTTTAATTTTTTGTTGCTAATTTCCATTAAACTTAATTTCGATATTATTCAATAGCGTAGTAAAGGAGATATTGGTGCCGACCAAGGTTTCTTTATTTATATGGTAAATAATTCTCTTATCATCCATAAGAAAAATAAGAGAAGAGAAAAAGAAAGGGGCTACTATTCATATTCAAAAAAATGACAAAACATTTGGTGAATCATACTTCAAACATTAAACGACCATAACTTTTGACGGGTGCATCGTAACGACTATAATAATATATGAAATCGAAGATCATATCGATTCACACAATTAGTGTTGGCCATGCAAGGTAACCTGATTTCCGTACCCAAATTCCAATGTTTACATAACTTATCGAGGGTTTTAAGATTTTGTCGTAAATTTCCGTTTTACTTACTTTTGATTTGATACAATAGAGTTGTATATGACATATTGGTTCGACAAAGGTTTCTTTATTTATGTGGTCAATAAATCTCTATTCTTCCAAAAACGTATGGGAGCAGAAAAAGAAAGGGCTAGTGTTCGTATTTTCAAAAATAACAAAACATTTGATGAATCATACTTGCAACATCAAATGATAATAACTTTTGACAATGGTATCGTAACGACTATTATAATATATCAAATCGAAGCTCGTCTTGATCCACATAATAATTGTTGGCCTCGTAATGGATCCTGATTTCTTTGCACAAATTCCATCGTTTACATCACTTAAAGCAGGTTTTAATTTTTTGTTGCTAATTTCCATTTAACTTAATTTCGATTTTATTCAATAGCGTATTAAAGGAGATATTGGTGCCGACCAAGGTTTCTTTATTTATATGGTAAATAATTCACTTATCATCCATAAGAAAAATAAGAGGATAGAAAGAGAAAGGGGCTACTATTCATATTCTAAAAAAAGACAAAACATTTGGGGAATCACATTTCAAACATTAAACGACCATAACTTTTGACGGGTGCATCGTAAGGAGTATAATAATATATCAAATCAAAGATCATATCGATTCACACAATTAGTGTTGGCCTGGCAAGGTAACTTGATTTCTGTACCCAAATTCCATTGTTTACATCACTTATTTCGCGTTTTAAGATTTTGTCATAAATTTCCGGTTTACTTACTTTCGATCTGATTCAATAGAGCTGTAAAGGAGATATCGGTTCGACAAAGGTTTCTTTATTTATGTGGTCAAGAAATCTCTATTCTTCCTAAAAAAAATTGGAGAAGAAAAAGAAAGGGGCTAGTGTTCGTATTTTCCAAAATAACAAAACATTTTATGCATCAGACTTCGAACATCAAATGACCATAACATTTGAATGGGGTATCGTAACGACTATTATAATATACAAAATCGAACCTCGTCTCAATCCACACAATAATTGTTGGCCTCATAATGGAACCTGATTTCTGTACACAAATTCCATCGGTTACATCACTTTAAGAGGGTTTTAATTTTTTATTGCTACATTCCGTTTTATTTAATTTCGATTTTATTCAATACATCAGTAAAGGAGATATTGGTGCCGACCAAGGTTCCTTTATTATTTGGTAAATAAATCTCTTATCTTCCAAAAGAAAAATAAGAAAAGAGAAACAAAAAGGGGCTACTATTTATATTCAAAAAAATGACAAAACATTTGGTGAATCACACTTCAAACATTAAACGACCATAACTTTTGACTGGTGTATGGTAACGACTATTATAATATTTGAAATCGAAGATTGTATCGATTAACACAATTAGTGTTGACATTGGAAGGTAACCTGTTTTCTGTACTCAAATTCCATCGTTTACAAAACTTATCCAGGGTTTTAATATTTTGTCGTAAATTTCCATTTTAGTTACTTTCGATTTGATTTAATAGAGCTTTAAAGGAGATATTGGTTCGACAAAGGTTTCTTTATTTATGTGGTCAATAAATCTCTATTTTTCCTAAAAAAATATGGGAACAGAAAAAGAAAGGGCTAGTGTTCGTATTTTCAAAAATATCAAAACATTTGATGAATCATACTTCCAACATCAAATGATAATAACTTTTGACAGGTGTATCGTAACGACTATTATAATATATCATATCGAAGCTTGTCTCGATCCACATAATAATTGTTCGCCTCGTAATGGATCCTGATTTCTTTGCACAAATTCCATTGTTTACTTAACTTAAAGACGGTTTTAATTTTTTGTTACTAATTTACGTTTAACTTAATTTCCATTTTATTCAATAGTGTAGTAAAGGAGATATTGGTGCCGACCAAGGTTTCTTTATTTATATGGTAAATAAATCTCTTATCTTCCATAAGAAAAATAAGAGGAGAGAAAGAGAAAGGGGCTACTATTCATATTCTATAAAATGACAAAACATTTGGTGAATCACACTTCAAACATTAAACGACCATAACTTTTGACGGGTGCATCGTAAGGACTATAATAATATATCAAATAGAAGATCGTATCAATTCACACAATTAGTGGTGGCCTTGCAAGGTAACCTGATTTCTTTACACAAATTCCATTGTTTCCATAACTTATTTAGCGTTTTAAGATTTTGTAATAAATTTCCGGTTTACTTACTTTCGATTTGATTCAATAGAGTTGTAAATGAGATATTGGTTCGACAACGGTTTATTTATTTATTTGGTCAATAAATCTCTATTCTTCCTAAAAAAATATTGGAGCAGAAAAAGAAATGGGCTAGTGTTCATATTTTCAAAAATAACAAAGCATTTGATGCATCAGACTTCCAATATCAAATGACCATAACGTTGGACTGGGGTATCGTAACAACTATTATAATATACCAAATTGAACCTCTTCTCAATCCACACAATAATTGTTGTCCTCGTAATGGAAACTGATTTCTGTACACAAATTCCATCGGTTACATCACTTAAAGAGGGTTTTAATTTTTTATTGCTACTTTCCGTTTTACTTAATTTCGATTATATTCAATACATCAGTAAAGGAGATATTGGTGCCAACCAAGGTTTCTTTACTATGTGGTAAATAAATCTCTCATATTCCTAAAGAAAAATAAGAGAAGAGAGACCAAAAGGAGCTACTATTTATATTCAAAAGAATGACAAAATAATTATGAATCACACTTCAAACATTAAACGAATATAACTTTTGACTGGTGTATGGTAACCACTATTATAATATTTGAAATCGAAGATTGTATCAATTGACACAATTAGTGTTGGCATTTCAAGTTAACCTGTTTTCTGTACCCAAATCCATCATTTACATAACTTATCGAGGGTTTTATGATTTTGTCGTAAATTTCCGTTTTAGTTACTATCGATTTGATTCAATAGAGCTGTAAAGGAGATATTGGTTCGACAAAGGTTTCATTATTTATATGGTCAATAAATATCTATTCTTCCTAAAAACATTTGGGATCAGAAAAAGAAAGGGGCTAGTGTTCATATTTTCAAAAATAACAAAACATTTGATGAATCATAGTTATAACATCAAATGACAATAACTTTTGACATGGGTATAGTAACGACTATTATAATATGTCAAATCGAAGCTCGTCTCGATCCACACAATAATTGTTGGCCTCTTAATTGAACCTGATTTCTATACAGAAATTCTATCGTTTACATCACTGAAAGAGGGTTTTAAGTTTTTGTTGCTAATTTCCATTTAACTTAATTTCGATTTTATTCAATAGAGTAGTAAAGGAGATATTGGTGCTGACCAAGGTTTCTATATTTATATGGTAAATAAATCTCTTATCTTTCAAAAGAAATGTAAGAGAAGAGAAATAGAAAGGGGCTACTATCCATATTCTAAAAAATGCCAAAACATTTGGTGAATCACACTTCAGACATTAAACGACCATAACTTTTGACTGGTGCATCGTAACGACTATAATAATATATCAAAATAGAAGATCGTATCGATTTACACAATTAGTGTTGGCCTTGAAAGATAACCTGATTTATGTACTCAAATTCCATTGGCTACCTAACATATTTAGCATTTTAAGATTTTGTCATAAATTTCCGGTTTACTTACTTTCGTTTTGATTGAATAGAGCTGTAAAGGAGATATTGGTGCTGACCAAGGTTTCTTTATTTATATGGTAAATAAATCTCTTATCTTCCAAAAGAAATATAAGATAAGAAATAGAAAGGGTCTACTATTAATATTCTAAAAAATGACAAAACATTTGGTGAATCACACTTCCGACATTAAACGACCATAACTTTGGACTGGTGCATCGTAACGAGTATAATAATATATCAAAATAGAAGATCGTATCGATTTACACAATTAGTGTTGGCCTTGCAAGATAACCTGATTTATGTACCCAAATTCCATTGGCTACCTAACTTATTTAGCATTTTAAGATTTTGTCATAAATTTCCGGTTTACTAACTTTCGATTTGATTGAATAGAACTGTAAAGGAGATATTGGTGCTGACCAAGGTTTCTTTATTTATATGGTAAATAAATCTCTTATCTTCCAAAAGAAATAGAAGATAAGAAAGAGAAAGGGGCTACTATTAATATTCTAAAAAATGACAAAACATTTGGTGAATTACACTTCCGACATTAAACGACCATAACTTTGGACTGATGCATCGTAACGAGTATAATAATATATCAAAATAGAAGATCGTATCGATTTACACAATTAGTGTTGGCCTTGCAAGATAACCTGATTTATGTACCCAAATTCCATTGGCTACCTAACTTATTTAGCATTTTAAGATTTTGTCATAAATTTCCGGTTTACTTACTTTCGATTTGATTAAATAGAGCTGTAAATGAGATATTGGTTCCAACAAAGGTTTCTTTATACATTTGGTCAATAAATCTCTATTCTGCCTAAAGAAATATAAGATAAGAAAGAGAGAGGTGCTAGTGTTCATATTTTAAAAAATAACAAAACATTTGATGAATCATTCTTCCAACATCAAATGTTAATAACTTTTGATAGGGGTATCGTAACGACTATTATAATATATCAAATCAAAGCTCGTCTCGATCCACACAATAATTGTTGGCCTCGTACTGGAAAATGATTTCTATACACAAATTCCATCGTTTACATCACTTAAAGAGGGTTTTAATTTTTTGTTGCTAATTTCGTTTAACTTAATTTCGATTTTATTCATTAGAGTAGTAAAGGAGATATTTGTGCCGACCAAGGTCTCTTTATTATATGGTAAATAAATCTCTTATCTTCCAAAAGAAAAATAAGAGAAGAGAAACATAATGGGGGTACTATTCATATTCAAAAAAATGACAAAACATTTGGTAAATCACACTTCAAACATTAAACGACCATAACTTTTGACTGGTGTATGGTAACGACAATTATAATATATGAAATCAAAGATTGTATCGATTAACACAATTAGTGTTGGCATTGCAAGGTACCCTGATTTCTGTACCCAAATTCCATCGTTTACATAAGTTATCGAGGGTTTTAATATTTTGTCGTAAATTTCCATTTTAGTTACTTTCGATTTGATTCAATAGAGCTATATAGGAGATATTGGTTCGACAAAGGTTTCTTTATTTATGTGGTCAATAAATCTCTATTCTTCCAAAAAACATATGGGAGCAGAAAAAGAAAGGGGCTAGTGTTCTTATTTTCAAAAATAACAAAACATTTGATGAATCATACTTCAAACATCAAATGACAATAACTTTTGACAGGGGTATCGTAACGACTATTATAATAAATTATCAAATCAAAGCTCGTCTAGATCCATACTATAATTGTTGGCCTCGTAATGGAAAATGATTTCTATACACAAATTCCATCGTTTACATCACTTAAACAGGGTTTTAATTTTTTGTTGATAATTTCCGTTTAACTTAATTTCGATTTTATTCAATGGAGTAGTAAAGGAGATATTTGTGCTGACCAAGGTTTCATTATTTATATAGTAAATAAATCTTTTATCTTCCAAAAGAAAATTAAGAGAAGAGAAACAGAAAGGGGCGACTATTCATATTCTAAAAAATGACAAAATATCTGGTGAATCACACTTCAAACATTAAACGACCATAACTTTTGACGGGTGCATCGTAACGACTATAATAATATATCAAAATTGAAGATCGTATCGATTCACACAATTAGTGTTGGCCATGGAAGATAAACTGATTTATGTACCCGAATTCCATTGTTTACATAACTTATTTATCATTTTAAGATTTTGTCATAAATTTCCGGTTTATGTACTTTCGATTTGATTCAATAGAGCTGTAAATGAGATATTGGTTCCGACAAAGGTTTCTTTATTAATTTGGTTAATAAATCTCTATTCTTCATAAAAATATATTGGAGTAGAAAAAGAAAGGGGGCTAGTGTTCATATTTTAAAAAATAACAAAACATTTGATGCATCAGACTTCGAACATCAAATGTCAATAACTTTTGACTGGGGTATCGTAACGACTATTATAATATATCAAATCGAGGCTCGCCATGATCCATCCAATAATTGTTGGCCTCCCTATGGAACCTGATTTCTGTACACAAATTCCATCGGTTACATCACTTAAAGAGGGTTTTAATTTTTATTGCTACTTTCCGTTTTACTTAATTTCGATTTTATTCAATAGAGTTGTAAAGGAGATATTGGTGCCGACCAAGGTTTCTTTATTATGTGGTAAATAAATCTCTTATCTTCCAAAAGAAAAATAAGCGAAGAGAAACAGAAAGGGGTGACTATTCATATTCAAAAAAATGACAAAACATTTGGTCAATCACACTTCAAACATTAAACGACCATAACTTTTGACTCGTGTATCGTAACGACTATTATAATATATGAAATCGAAGATTGTATCGATCAACACAATTAGTGTTGGCATTGCAAGGTAACCTTTTTTCTGTACACAAATTCCATCGTTGACATAACTTATCGAGGGTTTTAAGATTTTGTCGTAAATTTTTGATTTAGTTACTTTCGATTTCATTCAATAGAGCTGTATAGGAGATATTGGTTCGACAAAGGTTTCTTTATTTATGTGGTCAATATATATCTATTCTTCCTAAAAACATTTGGGATCAGAAAAAGAAAGGTGCTAGTGTTCATATTTTCAAAAATAACAAAACATTTGATGAATCATTCTTCCAACATCAAATGTTAATAACTTTTGATAGGGGTATCGTAACGACTATTATAATATATAAAATCGAAGCTCATCTCGATCCATAAAATAATTGTTGGCCTCGTAATGGAAAATGATTTCTATAAACAAATTCCATCGTTTACATCACTTAAAGATGGTTTTAATTTTTTGTTGCTAATTTCCGTTTAACTTAATTTCGATTTTATTCCATAGAGTAGTAAAGGAGATATTTGTGCCGACCAAGGTTTCTTTATTATATGGCAAATAAATCTCTTATCTTCCAAAAGGAAAATAAGAGAAGAGAAAGAGAAAGGGGCTACTATTCATATTCTGAAAAATTACAAAACATTTGGTGAATCACACTTCAGACATTAAACGACCATAACTTTTGACTGGTGCATCGTAACGACTATAATAATATATCAAATCGAAGGGCATATCGATTCACACAATTAGTGGTGGCCTACCAAGGTAACCTGATTTCTGTAGACAAATTCCATTGTTTACAAAACTTATTTAGCGTTTTAAGATTTTGTAATAAATTTCCGGTTTACTTACTTTTGATTTGATTCAATAGAGTTGAAAATGACATATTGGTTCGACAAAGGTTTCTTTATTTATTTGGTCAATAAATCTCTATTCTTCCTAAAAACATATTGGTGCAGATAAAGAAAGGGGCAAGTGTTCATATTTTCAAAAATAACAAAGCATTTGATGCATAAGACTTCAAATATCAAATGACCATAACTTTGGACTGGGGTATCGTACTGATTATTATAATATATCAAGTCGAAGCTCGTCTCGATCCACATAATAATTGTTGTCCTCGCAATGGAACCTGATTTCTATACATAAATTCCATCGTTTACATCACTTAAAGAGGGTTTTAATTTTTTGTTGCTAATTTCGTTTAACTTAATTTCGATTTTATTCATTAGAGTAGTAAAGGAGATATTTGTGCCGACCAAGGTTTCTTTATTATATGGTAAATAAATCTCTTATCTTACAAAAGAAAAATAAGAGAAGAGAAACAGAATGGGGCTACTATTCATATTCAAATAAATGACAAAACATTTGGTAAATCACACTTCAAACATTAAACGACCATAACTTTTGACTGGTGTATGGTAATGACAATTATAATAAATGAAATCGAAGATTGTATCGATTAACACAATTAGTGTTGGCATTGCAAGGTAACCTGATTTCTGTACCCAAATTCCATCGGTTACATAACTTATCGAGGGTTTTAAGATTTTGTCGTAAATTTCCGTTTTAGTTACTTTCAATTTGATTCAATATAGCTGTATAGGAGATATTGGTTCGACAAAGGTTTCTTTATTTATGTGGTCAATAAATCTCTATTCTTACAAAAAACATATTGGAGCAGAAAAAGAAAGAGCTAGTGTTCGTATTTTCAAAAATAACAAAACATTTGATGAATCATACTTCCAACATCAAATGATAATAACTTTTGACAGGGGTATTGTAACGACTATTTTAATATATCAAATCGAAGCTCGTCTCGATCCAAAAAATAATTGTTGGCCTAGTAATGGAAAATGATTTCTATACACAAATTCCATCGTCTACATCACTTAAAGAGGGTTTTAATTTTTTGTTGATAATTTCCGTTTAACTTAATTTCGATTTTCTTCAATAAAATAGTAAAGGAGATATTTGTGCCGACCAAGGTTTCTTTATTTATATAGTAAATAAATCTTTTATCTTCCAAAAGAAAAATAAGAGAAGAGAAATAGAAAGGGGCTACTATTCATATTCTAAAAAATGACAAAACATTTGGTGAATCACACTACAAACATTAAACGACCATAACTATTGACGGGTGCATCGTAACGACTATAATAATATATCAAAATTGAAGATCGTATCGATTCACACAATTAGTGTTGGTCTTGGAAGATAAACTGATTTATGTACCCAAATTCCATTATTTACATAAGTTATTTAGGATTTTAAGATTTTGTCATAAATTTCCGGTTTACGTACTTTCGATTTGATTCAATAGATCTGTAAATGAGATATTGGTTCCGACAAAGGTTTCTTTATTAATTTGTTTAATAAATCTCTATTCTTCCTAAAAAAATATTGGAGCAGAAAAAGAAAGGGGCTAGTGTTCATATTTTAAAATATAGCAAAACATTTGATGCATCAGACTTCGAACATCAAATGACCATAACTTTTGACTGAGGTATCGTAACGACTATAATAATATATCAAATCGAGCCTCACCTCGATCCATCCAATAATTGTTGGCATCACAATGGAACCTGATTTCTGTACACAAATTCCATCGGTTACATCACTTAAAGAGGGTTTTAATTTTTTATTGCTACTTTCCGTTTTACTTAATTTCGATTTTATTCAATAAAGTAGTAAAGGAGATATTGGTGCCGACCAAGGTTCCTTTATTATGTGGTAAATAAATCTCTTATCTTCCAAAAGAAAAATAAGCGAAGAGAAACAGAAAGGGGCGACTATTCATATTCAAAAAAATGACAAAACATTTGGTCAATCAAACTTCAAACATTAAACGACCATAACTTTTGACTGGTGTATCGTAACGACTATTCTAATATATGAAATCGAAGATTGTATCGATCAACACAATTAGTGTTGGCATTGCATGCTAACCTGTTTTATGTACACAAATTCTATCGTTTACATAACTTATCGAGGGTTTTAAGATTTTTTCGTAAATTTCCGTTTTAGTTACTTTCGATTTGATTCAATAGAGTTGTATAGGAGATATTGGTTCGACAAAGGTTTCTTTATTTATGTGGTCAATATATATCTATTCTTCCTAAAAACATTTGGGATCAGAAAAAGAAAGGTGCTAGTGTTCATATTTTCAAAAATAACAAAACATTTGATGAATCATTCTTCCAACATCAAATGTTAATAACTTTTGATAGGGGTATCGTAACGACTATTATAATATATCAAATCGAAACTCGTCTCAATCCACACAATAATTGTTGGCCTCATATTGAAACCTGATTTCTATACACAAATTCCATCGTTTACATCACTTAAAGAGGGTTTTAATTTTTTGTTGCTAATTTCCGTTTAACTTAATTTCGATATTATTAATTAGAGTAGTAAAGGAGATATTTGTGCTGACCAAGGTTTCTTTATTATATGGTAAATAAATCTCTTATCTTCCAAAAGAAAAATAAGAGAAGAGAAACAAAAAGGGGCTACTATTTATATTCAAAAAAATGGCAAAACATTTGGTGAATCACATTTCAAACAATAAAAGACCATAACTTTTGACTGGTGTATGCTAACGACTATTATAATATATCAAATCAAAGATTGTATCGATCAACACAATTATTGTTGGCATTGCAAGTTAACCTATTTTCTGTACACAAATTCCATCGTTTACATAACTTATTGAAGGTTTTAAGATTTTTTCGTAAATTTCCGTTTTAGTTACTTTCGATTAGATTCAATAGAGTTGTAAAGGAGATATTGGTTTGACAAAGGTTTCTTTATTTATGTGGTCAATAAATCTCTATTTTTCCTCAAAACATTGGAGAGCAGAAAAAGTAAGGGCTAGGGTTCATATTTTTAAAAATAACAAAACATTTGATGAATCATACTTCCAACATAAAATTATAATAACTTTTGACAGGGGTATCGTAACGACTACTATAATATACCAAATCGAAGCTCAACTCGATCCACAAAATAATTGTTGGCCTGGTAATGGATCCTGATTTCTTTGCACAAATTCCATTTTTTACATCACTTAAAGAGGATTTTAATTTTTTGTTGCTAATTTCCATTTAACTTAATTTCGATTTTATTCAATAGCGTAGTAAAGGAGATATTGGTGCCGACCAAGGTTTCTTTATTTATATGGTAAATAATTCTCTTATCTTCCATAAGAAAAATAAGAGGAGAGAAAGAGAAAGGGGCGACTATTCATATTCTAAAAAATGACAAAACATATTGTGAATCACACTCCAAACATTAAACGACCATACCTTTTGACGGGTGCATCGTAAGGACTATAATAATATATCAAATCGAAGATCATATCGATTCACACAACTAGTTTTGGCCTTGCAAGGTAACATGATTTCTATACCCAAATTCGATTGTTTACATCACTTATTTAGCGTTTTAAGATTTTGTCATAAATTTCCGGTTTACTTACTTTCGATTTGATTCAATAGAGCTGTAAAGGAGATATCGGTTCGACAAAGGTTTCTTTATTTATGTGGTCAATAAATCTCTATTCTTCCTAAAAAAAATTGGAGTAGAAAAAGAAAGGGGCTAGTGTTCATATTTTCAAAAATAAAAAAACATTTGATGCATCAGACTTCAAACATCAAATGACCATAACTTTTGAATGGGGTATCGTAACGACTATTATAATATACCAAATCGAACCTCATCTCAATCCACATAATAATTGTTGGCCTCATAATGGAACCTGATTTCTGTACACAAATTCCATCGGTTACATCACTTAAAGAGGGTTTTAATTTTTTATTGTTACTTTCCGTTTTACTTAATTTCGATTTTATTTAATACATCAGTAAAGGAGATATTGGTGCCGACCAAATTTCCTTTATTATTTGGTAAATAAATCTATTATCTTCCAAAAGCAAAATAAGAGAAGAGAAATAGAAAGGGGCTACTATTCATATTCAAAAAAAATGACAAAACATTTCGTCAATCCCGCTTCAAACATTAAACGACCAAAACTTTTGACTGGTGTATTGTAACGACTATTATAATATATGAAATCGAAGATTGTATCGATCAAAACAATTAGTGTTCACATTGCAAGGTAACCTGTTTTGTGTACACAAATTCCATCGTTTACATAACTTATCGAAGGTTTTAAGATTTTTTCGTAAATTTCCTTTTTAGTTACTTTCGATTTGATTCAAAAGAGTTGTAAAGGAGATATTGGTTTGACAAAGGTTTCTTTATTTATGTGGACAATAAATCTCCATTTTTCCTAAAAACATATGGGAGCAGAAAAAGAAAGGGCTAGTGTTCGTATTTTCAAAAATAACAAAACATTTGATGAATCATACTTCCAAAATCAAATGATAATAACTTTTGACAGGGGTATCGTAACAACTATTATAATATATCAAATCGTAGCTCGTCTCGATCCACAAAATAATGGTTGGCCTCGTAATGGATCCTGATTTCTTTGAACAAATTCCATCGTTTACATAACTTAAAGAGGGTTTTAATTTTTTGTTGCTAATATGAATTTAACTTAATTTCGATTTTATTCAATAGCGTAGTAAAGGAGATATTGGTGCCGACCAAGGTTTCTTTATTTATATGGTAAATAATTCTCTTATCTTCCATAAGAAAAATAAGGGGAGAGAAAGAGAAAAGGGCTACTATTCATATTCTAAAAAATGAGAAACATATTGTGAATCAAACTTCAAACATTAAACGACCATAACTTTTGACGGGTGCATCGTAAGGACTATAATAATATATCAAATCGAAGATTATATCGATTCACACAACTAGTGTTGGCCTTGCAAGGTAACCTGATTTCTATACCCAAATTCGATTGTTTACATCACTTACTTAGAGTTTTAAGATTTTGTCATAAATTTCCGATTTACTTACTTTCGATTTGATTCAATAGAGCTGTAAAGGAGATATCGGTTCGACAAAGGTTTCTTTATTTATGTGGTCAATAAATCTCTATTCTTCCTAAAAAAAATTGGAGTAGAAAAAGAAAGGGGCTAGTGTTCATATTTTCAAAAATAACAAAACATTTGATACATCAGATTTCGAACATCAAATGACCATAACTTTTCAATGGGAATCGTAACGACTATTATAATATACCAAATCGAACCTCATCTCAATCCACATTGTAATTGTTGGCCTCATATTGGAACCTGATTTCTGTACACAAATTCCATCGGTTACATCAATTAAAGAGGGTTTTAATTTTTTATTGCTACTTTCCGTTTTACTTAATTTGGATTTTATTCAATACATCAGTAAAGGAGATATTGGTGCCGACCAAAGTTCCTTTATTATTTGGTAAATAAATCTATTATCTTCCAAAAGAAAAATAAGAGAAGAAAAATAGAAAGGGGCTACTATTCATATTCAAAAAAATGACAAAACATTTGGTCAATCCCACTTCAAACATTAAACGACCATAACTTTTGACTGGTGTATTGTAACGACTATTATAATATATGAAATCGAAGATTGTATCGATCAACACAATTAGTGTTGGAATTGCTAGGTAACCTATTTTCTGTACACAAATTCC
This sequence comes from Hippophae tibetana, assembly GCA_037013495.1. Classification (NCBI taxonomy): domain Eukaryota; kingdom Viridiplantae; phylum Streptophyta; class Magnoliopsida; order Rosales; family Elaeagnaceae; genus Hippophae; species Hippophae tibetana. The sequence continues at coordinate 83,618,567 of CM072801.1, forward strand.
ATCATTTACATAACTTATCGAAGGTTTTAAGATTTTTTCGTAAATTTCCTTTTTAGTTACTTTCGATTTGATTCAATAGAGTTGTAAAGGAGATATTGGTTTGACAAAGGTTTCTTTATTTATGTGGTCAATAAATCTCTATTTTTCCTAAAAACATATGGGAGCAGAAAAAGAAAGGGCTAGTGTTCGTATTTTCAAAAATAACAAAACATTTGATGAATCATACTTCCAAAATCAAATGATAATAACTTTTGACAGGGGTATCGTAACAACTATTATAATATATCAAATCGTAGCTCGTCTCGATCCACAAAATAATGGTTGGCATCGTAATGGATCCTGATTTCTTTGAACAAATTCCATAGTTTACATAACTTAAAGAGGGTTTTAATTTTATATTGCTAATATCAATTTAACTTTATTTCGATTTTATTCAAAAGCGTAGTAAAGGAGATATTGGTGCCGACCAAGGTTTCTTTATTTATATGGTAAATAATTCTCTTATCTTCCATAAGAAAAATAAGAGGAGAGAAAGAGAAAGGGGCTACTATTCATATTCTAAAAAATGAGAAACATATTGTGAATCAAACTTCAAACATTAAACGACCATAACTTTTGACGGGTCCATCGTAAGGACTATAATAATATATCAAATCGAAGATTATATCGATTCACACAACTAGTGTTGGCCTTGCAAGGTAACCTGATTTCTATACCCAAATTCGATTGTTTACATCACTTACTTAGAGTTTTAAGATTTTGTCATAAATTTCCGATTTACTTACTTTCGATTTGATTCAATAGAGCTGTAAAGGAGATATCGGTTCGACAAAGGTTTCTTTATTTATGTGGTCAATAAATCTCTATTCTTCCTAAAAAAAATTGGAGTAGAAAAAGAAAGGGGCTAGTGTTCATATTGTCAAAAATAACAAAACATTTCATGCATTAGACTTCAAACATCAAATGACCATAACTTTTGAATGGGGTATCGTAACGACTATTATAATATACCAAATCGAACCTCATCTCAATCCACATAATAATTGTTGGCCTCATAATGGAACCTGATTCTGTACACAAATTCCATCGGTTACATCACTTAAAGAGGGTTTTAATTTTTTATTGCTACTTTCCCTTTTACTGAATTTCGATTTTATTCAATACATCAGTAAAGGAGATATTGGTGCCGACCAAATTTCCTTTATTATTTGGTAAATAAATCTATTATCTTCCAAAAGAAAAATAAGAGAAGCAAAACAGAGAGGGGCTACTATTCATATTCAAAAAAATGACAAAACATTTGGTCAATCTCACTTCAAACATTAAACGACCATAACTTTTGACTGGTGTATTGTAACGACTATTATAATATATGAAATCGAAGATTGTATCGATCAACACAATTAGAGTTGGCATTGCTAGGTAACCTGTTTTCTGTACACAAATTCCATCATTTACATAACTTATCGAAGGTTTTAAGATTTTTTCGTAAATTTCCTTTTTAGTTACTTTCGATTTGATTCAATAGAGTTGTAAAGGAGATATTGGTTTGACAAAGGTTTCTTTATTTATGTGGTCAATAAATCTCTATTTTTCCTAAAAACATATGGGAGCAGAAAAAGAAAGGGCTAGTGTTCGTATTTTTAAAAATAACAAACATTTGATGAATCATACTTCCAAAATCAAATGATAATAACTTTTGACAGGGGTATCGTAACAACTATTATAATATATCAAATCGTAGCTCGTCTCGATCCACAAAATAATGGTTGGCATCGTAATGGATCCTGATTTCTTTGAACAAATTCCATAGTTTACATAACTTAAAGAGGGTTTTAATTTTATGTTGCTAATATCAATTTAACTTTATTTCGATTTTATTCAATAGCGTAGTAAAGGAGATATTGGTGCCGACCAAGGTTTCTTTATTTATATGGTAAATAATTCTCTTATCTTCCATAAGAAAAATAAGAGGAGAGAAAGAGAAAGGGGCTACTATTCATATTCTAAAAAATGACAAAACATATTGTGAATCACACTTCAAACATTAAACGACCATAACTTTTGACGGGTGCATCGTAAGGACTATAATAATATATCAAATCCAAGATCATATCGATTTACACAACTAGTGTTGGCCTTGCAAGGTAACCTGATTTCTGTACCCAAATTCGATTGTTTACATCACTTATTTAGTGTTTTAAGATTTTGTCATAAATTTCCGTTTTACTTACTTTCGATTTGATTCAATAGAGCTGTAAAGGAGATATCGGTTCGACAAAGGTTTCTTTATTTATGTGGTCAATAAATCTCTATTCTTTCTAAAAAAAATTGGAGTAGAAAAACAAAGGGGCTAGTGTTCATATTTTAAAAAATAACAAAACATTTGATGCATCAGATTTCGAACATCAAATGACCATAACTTTTGAATGGGGTATCGTAACGAATATTATAATATACCAAATCGAACCTCATCTCAATCCACATAATAATTGTTGGCCTCATAATGGAACCTGATTCTGTACACAAATTCCATCGGTTACATCACTTAAAGAGGGTTTTAATTTTTTATTGCTACTTTCCCTTTTACTTAATTTCGATTTTATTCAATACATCAGTAAAGGAGATATTGGTGCCGACCAAATTTCCTTTATTATTTGGTAAATAAATCTATTATCTTCCAAAAGAAAAATAAGAGAAGAAAAACAGAAAGGGGCTACTATTCATATTCAAAAAAATGATAAAACATTTGGTCAATCTCGCTTCAAACATTAAACGACCATAACTTTTGACTGGTGTATTGTAACGACTATTATAATATATGAAATCGAAGATTGTATCGATCAACACAATTAGAGTTGGCATTGCTAGGTAACCTGTTTTCTGTACACAAATTCCATCGTTTACATAACTTATCGAAGGTTTTAAGATTTTTTCGTAAATTTCCTTTTTAGTTACTTTCGATTTTATTCAATAGAGTTGTAAAGGAGATATTGGTTTGACAAAGGTTTCTTTATTTATGTGGTCAATAAATCTCTATTCTTTCTAAAAAAAATTGGAGTAGAAAAACAAAGGGGCTAGTGTTCATATTTTAAAAAATAACAAAACATTTGATGCATCAGATTTCGAACATCAAATGACCATAACTTTTGAATGGGGTATCGTAACGAATATTATAATATACCAAATCGAACCTCATCTCAATCCACATAATAATTGTTGCCCTCATAATGGAACCTGATTCTGTACACAAATTCCATCGGTTACATCACTTAAAGAGGGGTTTAATTTTTTATTGCTACTTTCCCTTTTACTGAATTTCGATTTTATTCAATACATCAGTAAAGGAGATATTGGTGCCGACCAAATTTCCTTTATTATTTGGTAAATAAATCTATTATCTTCCAAAAGCAAAATAAGAGAAGAGAAATAGAAAGGGGCTACTATTCATATTCAAAAAAATGACAAAACATTTCGTCAATCCCGCTTCAAACATTAAACGACCATAACTTTTGACTGGTGTATTGTAACGACTATTATAATATATGAAATCGAAGATTGTATCGATCAAAACAATTAGTGTTTGCATTGCAAGGTAACCTGTTTTCTGTACACAAATTCCATCGTTTACATAACTTATCGAAGGTTTTAAGATTTTTTCGTAAATTTCCTTTTTATTTACTTTTGATTTGATTCAATAGAATTGTAAAGGAGATATTGGTTTGACAAAGGTTTCTTTATTTATGTGGTCAATAAGTCTCCATTTTTCCTAAAAACATATGGGAGCAGAAAAAGAAAGGGCTAGTGTTCGTATTTTCAAAAATAACAAAACATTTGATGAATCATACTTCCAAAATCAAATGATAATAACTTTTGACAGGGGTATCGTAACAACTATTATAATATATCAAATCGTAGCTCGTCTCGATCCAAAAAATAATGGTTGGCCTCGAAATGGATCCTGATTTCTTTGAACAAATTCCATCGTTTACATAACTTAAAGAGGGTTTTAATTTTTTGTTGCTAATATGAATTTAACTTAATTTCGATTTTATTCAATAGCGTAGTAAAGGGGATATTGGTGCGTACCAAGGTTTCTTTATTTATATGGTAAATAATTCTCTTATCTTCCATAAGAAAAATAAGAGGAGAGAAAGAGAAAGGGGCTACTATTCATATTCTAAAAAATGACAAAACATATTGTGAATCACACTTCAAACATTAAACGACCATAACTTTTGACGGGTGCATCGTAAGGACTATAATAATATATCAAATCCAAGATCATATCGATTTACACAACTAGTGTTGGCCTTGCAAGGTAACCTGATTTCTGTACCCAAATTCGATTGTTTACATCACTTATTTAGTGTTTTAAGATTTTGTCATAAATTTCCGTTTTACTTACTTTCGATTTGATTCAATAGAGCTGTAAAGGAGATATCGGTTCGACAAAGGTTTCTTTATTTATGTGGTCAATAAATCTCTATTCTTTCTAAAAAAAATTGGAGTAGAAAAACAAAGGGGCTAGTGTTCATATTTTAAAAAATAACAAAACATTTGATGCATCAGATTTCGAACATCAAATGACCATAACTTTTGAATGGGGTATCGTAACGAATATTATAATATACCAAATCGAACCTCATCTCAATCCACATAATAATTGTTGGCCTCATAATGGAACCTGATTCTGTACACAAATTCCATCGGTTACATCACTTAAAGAGGGTTTTAATTTTTTATTGCTACTTTCCCTTTTACTTAATTTCGATTTTATTCAATACATCAGTAAAGGAGATATTGGTGCCGACCAAATTTCCTTTATTATTTGGTAAATAAATCTATTATCTTCCAAAAGAAAAATAAGAGAAGAAAAACAGAAAGGGGCTACTATTCATATTCAAAAAAATGACAAAACATTTGGTCAATCTCACTTCAAACATTAAACGACCATAACTTTTGACTGGTGTATTGTAACGACTATTATAATATATGAAATCGAAGATTGTATCGATCAACACAATTAGAGTTGGCATTGCTAGGTAACCTGTTTTCTGTACACAAATTCCATCGTTTACATAACTTATCGAAGGTTTTAAGATTTTTTCGTAAATTTCCTTTTTAGTTACTTTCGATTTGATTCAATAGAGTTGTAAAGGAGATATTGGTTTGACAAAGGTTTCTTTATTTATGTGGTCAATAAATCTCTATTTTTCCTAAAAACATGTGGGAGCAGAAAAAGAAAGGGCTAGTGTTCGTATTTTTAAAAATAACAAAACATTTGATGAATCATACTTCCAAAATCAAATGATAATAACTTTTGCAGGGGTATCGTAACAACTATTATAATATATCAAATCGTAGCTCGTCTCGATCCACAAAATAATGGTTGGCATCGTAATGGATCCTGATTTCTTTGAACAAATTCCATAGTTTACATAACTTAAAGAGGGTTTTAATTTTATGTTGCTAATATCAATTTAAATTTATTTCGATTTTATTCAATAGCGTAGTAAAGGAGATATTGGTGCCGACCAAGGTTTCTTTATTTATATGGTAAATAATTCTCTTATCTTCCATAAGAAAAATAAGAGGAGAGAAAGAGAAAGGGGCTACTATTCATATTCTAAAAAATGAGAAACATATTGTGAATCACACTTCAAACATTAAACGACCATAACTTTTGACGGGTCCATCGTAAGGACTATAATAAGATATCAAATCGAAGATTATATCGATTCACACAACTAGTGTTGGCCTTGCAAGGTAACCTGATTTCTGTACCCAAATTCGATTGTTTACATCACTTATTTAGTGTTTTAAGATTTTGTCATAAATTTCCGTTTTACTTACTTTCGATTTGATTCAATAGAGCTGTAAAGGAGATATCGGTTCGACAAAGGTTTCTTTATTTATGTGGTCAATAAATCTTTATTCTTTCTAAAAAAAATTGGAGTAGAAAAACAAAGGGGCTAGTGTTCATATTTTAAAAAATAACAAAACATTTGATGCATCAGATTTCGAACATCAAATGACCATAACTTTTGAATGGGGTATCGTAACGAATATTATAATATACCAAATCGAACCTCATCTCAATCCACATAATAATTGTTGGCCTCATAATGGAACCTGATTCTGTACACAAATTCCATCGGTTACATCACTTAAAGAGGGTTTTAATTTTTTATTGCTACTTTCCCTTTTACTTAATTTCGATTTTATTCAATACATCAGTAAAGGAGATATTGGTGCCGACCAAATTTCCTTTATTATTTGGTAAATAAATCTATTATCTTCCAAAAGAAAAATAAGAGAAGAAAAACAGAAAGGGGCTACTATTCATATTCAAAAAAATGACAAAACATTTGGTCAATCTCACTTCAAACATTAAACGACCATAACTTTTGACTGGTGTATTGTAACGATTATTATAATATATGAAATCGAAGATTGTATCGATCAACACAATTAGAGTTGGCATTGCTAGGTAACCTGTTTTCTGTACACAAATTCCATCGTTTACATAACTTATCGAAGGTTTTAAGATTTTTTCGTAAATTTCCTTTTTAGTTACTTTCGATTTGATTCAATAGAGTTGTAAAGGAGATATTGGTTTGACAAAGGTTTCTTTATTTATGTGGTCAATAAATCTCTATTTTTCCTAAAAACATGTGGGAGCAGAAAAAGAAAGGGCTAGTGTTCGTATTTTTAAAAATAACAAAACATTTGATGAATCATACTTCCAAAATCAAATGATAATAACTTTTGCAGGGGTATCGTAACAACTATTATAATATATCAAATCGTAGCTCGTCTCGATCCACAAAATAATGGTTGGCATCGTAATGGATCCTGATTTCTTTGAACAAATTCCATAGTTTACATAACTTAAAGAGGGTTTTAATTTTATGTTGCTAATATCAATTTAAATTTATTTCGATTTTATTCAATAGCGTAGTAAAGGAGATATTGGTGCCGACCAAGGTTTCTTTATTTATATGGTAAATAATTCTCTTATCTTCCATAAGAAAAATAAGAGGAGAGAAAGAGAAAGGGGCTACTATTCATATTCTAAAAAATGAGAAACATATTGTGAATCACACTTCAAACATTAAACGACCATAACTTTTGACGGGTCCATCGTAAGGACTATAATAAGATATCAAATCGAAGATTATATCGATTCACACAACTAGTGTTGGCCTTGCAAGGTAACCTGATTTCTGTACCCAAATTCGATTGTTTACATCACTTATTTAGTGTTTTAAGATTTTGTCATAAATTTCCGTTTTACTTACTTTCGATTTGATTCAATAGAGCTGTAAAGGAGATATCGGTTCGACAAAGGTTTCTTTATTTATGTGGTCAATAAATCTTTATTCTTTCTAAAAAAAATTGGAGTAGAAAAACAAAGGGGCTAGTGTTCATATTTTAAAAAATAACAAAACATTTGATGCATCAGATTTCGAACATCAAATGACCATAACTTTTGAATGGGGTATCGTAACGAATATTATAATATACCAAATCGAACCTCATCTCAATCCACATAATAATTGTTGGCCTCATAATGGAACCTGATTCTGTACACAAATTCCATCGGTTACATCACTTAAAGAGGGTTTTAATTTTTTATTGCTACTTTCCCTTTTACTTAATTTCGATTTTATTCAATACATCAGTAAAGGAGATATTGGTGCCGACCAAATTTCCTTTATTATTTGGTAAATAAATCTATTATCTTCCAAAAGAAAAATAAGAGAAGAAAAACAGAAAGGGGCTACTATTCATATTCAAAAAAATGACAAAACATTTGGTCAATCTCACTTCAAACATTAAACGACCATAACTTTTGACTGGTGTATTGTAACGATTATTATAATATATGAAATCGAAGATTGTATCGATCAACACAATTAGAGTTGGCATTGCTAGGTAACCTGTTTTCTGTACACAAATTCCATCGTTTACATAACTTATCGAAGGTTTTAAGATTTTTTCGTAAATTTCCTTTTTAGTTACTTTCGATTTGATTCAATAGAGTTGTAAAGGAGATATTGGTTTGACAAAGGTTTCTTTATTTATGTGGTCAATAAATCTCTATTTTTCCTAAAAACATGTGGGAGCAGAAAAAGAAAGGGCTAGTGTTCGTATTTTTAAAAATAACAAAACATTTGATGAATCATACTTCCAAAATCAAATGATAATAACTTTTGCAGGGGTATCGTAACAACTATTATAATATATCAAATCGTAGCTCGTCTCGATCCACAAAATAATGGTTGGCATCGTAATGGATCCTGATTTCTTTGAACAAATTCCATAGTTTACATAACTTAAAGAGGGTTTTAATTTTATGTTGCTAATATCAATTTAACTTTATTTCGATTTTATTCAATAGCGTAGTAAAGGAGATATTGGTGCCGACCAAGGTTTCTTTATTTATATGGTAAATAATTCTCTTATCTTCCATAAGAAAAATAAGAGGAGAGAAAGAGAAAGGGGCTACTATTCATATTCTAAAAAATGAGAAACATATTGTGAATCACACTTCAAACATTAAACGACCATAACTTTTGACGGGTCCATCGTAAGGACTATAATAAGATATCAAATCGAAGATTATATCGATTCACACAACTAGTGTTGGCCTTGCAAGGTAACCTGATTTCTATACCCAAATTCGATTGTTTACATCACTTACTTAGAGTTTTAAGATTTTGTCATAAATTTCCGATTTACTTACTTTCGATTTGATTCAATAGAGCTGTAAAGGAGATATCGGTTCGACAAAGGTTTCTTTATTTATGTGGTCAATAAATCTCTATTCTTCCTAAAAAAAATTGGAGTAGAAAAAGAAAGGGGCTAGTGTTCATATTGTCAAAAATAACAAAACATTTCATGCATCAGACTTCAAACATCAAATGACCATAACTTTTGAATGGGGTATCGTAACGACTATTATAATATACCAAATCGAACCTCATCTCAATCCACATAATAATTGTTGGCCTCATAATGGAACCTGATTCTGTACACAAATTCCATCGGTTACATCACTTAAAGAGGGTTTTAATTTTTTATTGCTACTTTCCCTTTTACTGAATTTCGATTTTATTCAATACATCAGTAAAGGAGATATTGGTGCCGACCAAATTTCCTTTATTATTTGGTAAATAAATCTATTATCTTCCAAAAGAAAAATAAGAGAAGAAAAACAGAAAGGGGCTACTATTCATATTCAAAAAAATGACAAAACCTTTGGTCAATCTCACTTCAAACATTAAACGACCATAACTTTTGACTGGTGTATTGTAACGACTATTATAATATATGAAATCGAAGATTGTATCGATCAACACAATTAGAGTTGGCATTGCTAGGTAACCTGTTTTCTGTACACAAATTCCATCATTTACATAACTTATCGAAGGTTTTAAGATTTTTTCGTAAATTTCCTTTTTAGTTACTTTCGATTTGATTCAATAGAGTTGTAAAGGAGATATTGGTTTGACAAAGGTTTCTTTATTTATGTGGTCAATAAATCTCTATTTTTCCTAAAAACATATGGGAGCAGAAAAAGAAAGGGCTAGTGTTCGTATTTTCAAAAATAACAAAACATTTGATGAATCATACTTCCAAAATCAAATGATAATAACTTTTGACAGGGGTATCGTAACAACTATTATAATATATCAAATCGTAGCTCGTCTCGATCCACAAAATAATGGTTGGCATCGTAATGGATCCTGATTTCTTTGAACAAATTCCATAGTTTACATAACTTAAAGAGGGTTTTAATTTTATGTTGCTAATATCAATTTAACTTTATTTCGATTTTATTCAATAGCGTAGTAAAGGAGATATTGGTGCCGACCAAGGTTTCTTTATTTATATGGTAAATAATTCTCTTATCTTCCATAAGAAAAATAAGAGGAGAGAAAGAGAAAGGGGCTACTATTCATATTCTAAAAAATGAGAAACATATTGTGAATCACACTTCAAACATTAAACGACCATAACTTTTGACGGGTCCATCGTAAGGACTATAATAATATATCAAATCGAAGATTGTATCGATCAACACAATTAGAGTTGGCATTGCTAGGTAACCTGTTTTCTGTACACAAATTCCATCATTTACATAACTTATCGAAGGTTTTAAGATTTTTTCGTAAATTTCCTTTTTAGTTACTTTCGATTTGATTCAATAGAGTTGTAAAGGTGATATTGGTTTGACAAAGGTTTCTTTATTTATGTGGTCAATAAATCTCTATTTTTCCTAAAAACATGTGGGAGCAGAAAAAGAAAGGGCTAGTGTTCGTATTTTTAAAAATAACAAAACATTTGATGAATCATACTTCCAAAATCAAATGATAATAACTTTTGACAGGGGTATCGTAACAACTATTATAATATATCAAATCGTAGCTCGTCTCGATCCACAAAATAATGGTTGGCATCGTAATGGATCCTGATTTCTTTGAACAAATTCCATAGTTTACATAACTTAAAGAGGGTTTTAATTTTATGTTGCTAATATCAATTTAACTTTATTTCGATTTTATTCAATAGCGTAGTAAAGGAGATATTGGTGCCGACCAAGGTTTCTTTATTTATATGGTAAATAATTCTCTTATCTTCCATAAGAAAAATAAGAGGAGAGAAAGAGAAAGGGGCTACTATTCATATTCTAAAAAATGAGAAACATATTGTGAATCACACTTCAAACATTAAACGACCATAACTTTTGACGGGTCCATCGTAAGGACTATAATAATATATCAAATCGAAGATTGTATCGATTCACACAACTAGTGTTGGCCTTGCAAGGTAACCTGATTTCTATACCCAAATTCGATTGTTTACATCACTTACTTAGAGTTTTAAGATTTTGTCATAAATTTCCGATTTACTTACTTTCGATTTGATTCAATAGAGCTGTAAAGGAGATATCGGTTCGACAAAGGTTTCTTTATTTATGTGGTCAATAAATCTCTATTCTTCCTAAAAAAAATTGGAGTAGAAAAAGAAACGGGCTAGTGTTCATATTGTCAAAAATAACAAAACATTTCATGCATCAGACTTCAAACATCAAATGACCATAACTTTTGAATGGGGTATCGTAACGAATATTATAATATACCAAATCGAACCTCATCTCAATCCACATAATAATTGTTGGCCTCATAATGGAACCTGATTCTGTACACAAATTCCATCGGTTACATCACTTAAAGAGGGTTTTAATTTTTTATTGCTACTTTCCCTTTTACTTAATTTCGATTTTATTCAATACATCAGTAAAGGAGATATTGGTGCCGACCAAATTTCCTTTATTATTTGGTAAGTAAATCTATTATCTTCCAAAAGCAAAATAAGAGAAGAGAAACAGAAAGGGGCTACTATTCATATTCAAAAAAATGACAAAACATTTCGTCAATCCCGCTTCAAACATTAAACGACCATAACTTTTGACTGGTGTATTGTAACGACTATTATAATATATGAAATCGAAGATTGTATCGATCAAAACAATTAGTGTTTGCATTGCAAGGTAACCTGTTTTCTGTACACAAATTCCATCGTTTACATAACTTATCGAAGGTTTTAAGATTTTTTCGTAAATTTCCTTTTTATTTACTTTTGATTTGATTCAATAGAATTGTAAAGGAGATATTGGTTTGACAAAGGTTTCTTTATTTATGTGGTCAATAAGTCTCCATTTTTCCTAAAAACATATGGGAGCAGAAAAAGAAAGGGCTAGTGTTCGTATTTTCAAAAATAACAAAACATTTGATGAATCATACTTCCAAAATCAAATGATAATAACTTTTGACAGGGGTATCGTAACAACTATTATAATATATCAAATCATAGCTCGTCTCGATCCAAAAAATAATGGTTGGCCTCGTAATGGATCCTGATTTCTTTGAACAAATTCCATCGTTTACATAACTTAAAGAGGGTTTTAATTTTTTGTTGCTAATATGAATTTAACTTAATTTCGATTTTATTCAATAGCGTAGTAAAGGGGATATTGGTGCGTACCAAGGTTTCTTTATTTATATGGTAAATAATTCTCTTATCTTCCATAAGAAAAATAAGAGGAGAGAAAGAGAAAGGGGCTACTATTCATATTCTAAAAAATGACAAAACATATTGTGAATCACACTTCAAACATTAAACGACCATAACTTTTGACGGGTCCATCGTAAGGACTATAATAATATATCAAATCGAAGATCATATCGATTCACAAAACTAGTGTTGGCCTTGCAAGGTAACATGATTTCTGTACCCAAATTCAATTGTTTACATCACTTATTTAGCGTTTTAAGATTTTGTCATAAATTTCCGTTTTACTTACTTTCGATTTGATTCAATAGAGTTGTAAAGGAGATATCGGTTCGACAAAGGTTTCTTTATTTATGTGGTCAATAAATCTCTATTCTTCCTAAAAAAAATTGGAGTAGAAAAAGAAAGGGGCTAGTGTTCATATTTTCAAAAATAACAAAACATTTCATGCATCAGACTTCAAACATGAAATGACCATAACTTTTGAATGGGGTATCGTAACGACTATTATAATATACCAAATCGAACCTCATCTCAATCCACATAATAATTGTTGGCCTCATAATGGAACCTGATTCTGTACACAAATACCATCGGTTACATCACTTAAAGAGGGTTTTAATTTTTTATTGCTACTTTCCCTTTTACTGAATTTCGATTTTATTCAATACATCAGTAAAGGAGATATTGGTGCCGACCAAATTTCCTTTATTATTTGGTAAATAAATCTATTATCTTCCAAAACCAAAATAAGAGAAGAAAAACAGAAAGGGGCTACTATTCATATTCAAAAAAATGACAAAACATTTCGTCAATCCCGCTTCAAACATTAAACGACCATAACTTTTGACTGGTGTATTGTAACGACTATTATAATATATGAAATCGAAGATTGTATCGATCAAAACAATTAGTGTTCGCATTGCAAGGTAACCTGTTTTCTGTACACAAATTCCATCGTTTACATAACTTATCGAAGGTTTTAAGATTTTTTAGTAAATTTCCTTTTTAGTTACTTTCGATTTGATTCAATAGAGTTGTAAAGGAGATATTGCTTTGACAAAGGTTTCTTTATTTATGTGGTCAATAAATCTCTATTTTTCCTAAAAACATATGGGAGCAGAAAAAGAAAGGGCTAGTGTTCTTATTTTTAAAAATAACAAAACATTTGATGAATCATACTTCCAAAATCAAATGATAATAACTTTTGCAGGGGTATCGTAACAACTATTATAATATATCAAATCGTAGCTCGTCTCGATCCACAAAATAATGGTTGGCCTCGTAATGGATCCTGATTTCGTTGAACAAATTCCATCGTTTACATAACTTTAAGAGGGTTTTAATTTTTTGTTGCTAATTTCCATTTAACTTAATTTCGATTTATTCAATAGTGTAGTAAAGAAGATATTGGTGCCGACCAAGGTTTATTTATTTATATGGTAAATAATTCTCTTATCTTCCATAAGAAAAATAAGAGGAGAGAAAGAGAAAGGGGCTACTATTCATATTCTAAAAAATGACAAAACATATTGTGAATCACACTTCAAACATTAAACGACCATAACTTTTGACGGGTCCATCGTAAGGACTATAATAATATATCAAATCGAAGATCATATCGATTCACAAAACTAGTGTTGGCCTTGCAAGGTAACCTGATTTCTATAGCCAAATTCGATTGTTTACATCACTTATTTAGCGTTTTAAGATTTTGTCATAAATTTCCGTTTTACTTACTTTCGATTTGATTCAATAGAGCTGTAAAGGAGATATCGGTTCGACAAAGGTTTCTTTATTTATGTGGTCAATAAATCTCTATTCTTCCTAAAAAAAATTGGAGTAGAAAAAGAAAGGGGCTAGTGTTCATATTTTCAAAAATAACAAAACATTTCATGCATCAGACTTCAAACATGAAATGACCATAACTTTTGAATGGGGTATCGTAACGACTATTATAATATACCAAATCGAACCTCATCTCAATCCACATAATAATTGTTGGCCTCATAATGGAACCTGATTCTGTACACAAATACCATCGGTTACATCACTTAAAGAGGGTTTTAATTTTTTATTGCTACTTTCCCTTTTACTGAATTTCGATTTTATTCAATACATCAGTAAAGGAGATATTGGTGCCGACCAAATTTCCTTTATTATTTGGTAAATAAATCTATTATCTTCCAAAACCAAAATAAGAGAAGAAAAACAGAAAGGGGCTACTATTCATATTCAAAAAAATGACAAAACATTTCGTCAATCCCGCTTCAAACATTAAACGACCATAACTTTTGACTGGTGTATTGTAACGACTATTATAATATATGAAATCGAAGATTGTATCGATCAAAACAATTAGTGTTCGCATTGCAAGGTAACCTGTTTTCTGTACACAAATTCCATCGTTTACATAACTTATCGAAGGTTTTAAGATTTTTTAGTAAATTTCCTTTTTAGTTACTTTCGATTTGATTCAATAGAGTTGTAAAGGAGATATTGCTTTGACAAAGGTTTCTTTATTTATGTGGTCAATAAATCTCTATTTTTCCTAAAAACATATGGGAGCAGAAAAAGAAAGGGCTAGTGTTCTTATTTTTAAAAATAACAAAACATTTGATGAATTATTCTTCTAACATCAAATGACAATAACTTTTGACAGGGGTATCGTAACGACTATTATAATATATCAAATCGTAGCTCGTCTCGATCCACAAAATAATTGTTGGCCTCGTAATGGATCCTGATTTCTTTACAAAAATTCCATCGTTTACATCACTTAAATAGGGTTTTAATTTTTTGTTGCTAATATGAATTTAACTTAATTTCGATTTTATTCAATAGCGTAGTAAAGGAGATATTGGTGCCGACCAAGGTTTCTTTATTTATATGGTAAATAATTCTCTTATCTTCCATAAGAAAAATAAGAGGAGAGAAAGAGAAAGGGGCTACTATTCATATTCTAAAAAATGACAAAACATATTGTGAATCAGACTTCAAACATTAAACGACCATAACTTTTGACGGGTGCATCGTAAGGACTATAATAATATATCAAATCGAAGATCATATCGATTCACACAACTAGTGTTGGCCTTGCAAGGTAACCTGATTTCTATAGCCAAATTCGATTGTTTACATCACTTACTTAGAGTTTTAAGATTTTGTCATAAATTTCCGGTTTACTTACTTTCGATTTGATTCAATAGAGCTGTAAAGGAGATATCGGTTCGACAAAGGTTTCTTTATTTATGTGGTCAATAAATCTCTATTCTTCCTAAAAAAAATTGGAGTAGAAAAAGAAAGGGGCTAGTGTTCATATTTTCAAAAATAACAAAACATTTGATGCATCAGACTTCGAACATCAAATGACCATAACTTTTGAATGGGGTATCGTAACGACTATTATAATATACCAAATCGAACCTCATCTCAGTCCACATAATAATTGTTGGCCTCATAATGGAACCTGATTTCTGTACACAAATTCCATCGGTTACATCACTTAAAGAGGGTTTTAATTTTTTATTGCTACTTTCCGTTTTACTTAATTTCGATTTTATTCAATACATCAGTAAAGGAGATATTGGTGCCGACCAAAGTTCCTTTATTATTTGGTAAATAAATCTATTATCTTCCAAAAGAAAAATAAGAGAAGAAAAATAGAAAGGGGCTACTATTCATATTCAAAAAAATGACAAAACATTTGGTCAATCCCACTTCAAACATTAAATGACCATAACTTTTGACCGGTGTATTGTAACGACTATTATAATATATGAAATCGAAGATTGTATCGATCAACACAATTAGTGTTGGCATTGCTAGGTAACCTATTTTCTGTACACAAATTCCATCATTTACATAACTTATCGAAGGTTTTAAGATTTTTTCGTAAATTTCCTTTTTAGTTACTTTCGATTTGATTCAATAGAGTTGTAAAGGAGATATTGGTTTGACAAAGGTTTCTTTATTTATGTGGTCAATAAATCTCTATTTTTCCTAAAAACATATGGGAGCAGAAAAAGAAAGGGCTAGTGTTCGTATTTTCAAAAATAACAAAACATTTTATGAATCATACTTCTAAAATCAAATGATAATAACTTTTGACAGGGGTATCGTAACAACTATTATAATATATCAAATCGTAGCTCGTCTCGATCCACAAAATAATGGTTGGCATCGTAATGGATCCTGATTTCTTTGAACAAATTCCATAGTTTACATAACTTAAAGAGGGTTTTAATTTTATGTTGCTAATATCAATTTAACTTTATTTCGATTTTATTCAATAGCGTAGTAAAGGAGATATTGGTGCCGACCAAGGTTTCTTTATTTATATGGTAAATAATTCTCTTATCTTCCATAAGAAAAATAAGAGGAGAGAAAGAGAAAGGGGCTACTATTCATATTCTAAAAAATGAGAAACATATTGTGAATCACACTTCAAACATTAAACGACCATAACTTTTGACGGGTCCATCGTAAGGACTATAATAATATATCAAATCGAAGATTATATCGATTCACACAACTAGTGTTGGCCTTGCAAGGTAACCTGATTTCTATACCCAAATTCGATTGTTTACATCACTTACTTAGAGTTTTAAGATTTTGTCATAAATTTCCGATTTACTTACTTTCGATTTGATTCAATAGAGATGTAAAGGAGATATCGGTTCGACAAAGGTTTCTTTATTTATGTGGTCAATAAATCTCTATTCTTCCTAAAAAAAATTGGAGTAGAAAAAGAAAGGGGCTAGTGTTCATATTGTCAAAAATAACAAAACATTTCATGCATCAGACTTCAAACATCAAATGACCATAACTTTTGAATGGGGTATCGTAACGACTATTATAATATACCAAATCGAACCTCATCTCAATCCACATAATAATTGTTGGCCTCATAATGGAACCTGATTCTGTACACAAATTCCATCGGTTACATCACTTAAAGAGGGTTTTAATTTTTTATTGCTACTTTCCCTTTTACTGAATTTCGATTTTATTCAATACATCAGTAAAGGAGATATTGGTGCCGACCAAATTTCCTTTATTATTTGGTAAATAAATCTATTATCTTCCAAAAGCAAAATAAGAGAAGAGAAACAGAAAGGGGCTACTATTCATATTCAAAAAAATGACAAAACATTTCGTCAATCCCGCTTCAAACATTAAACGACCATAACTTTTGACTGGTGTATTGTAACGACTATTATAATATATGAAATCGAAGATTGTATCGATCAAAACAATTAGTGTTTGCATTGCAAGGTAACCTGTTTTCTGTACACAAATTCCATCGTTTACATAACTTCTCGAAGGTTTTAAGATTTTTTCGTAAATTTCCTTTTTAGTTACTTTTGATTTGATTCAATAGAATTGTAAAGGAGATATTGGTTTGACAAAGGTTTCTTTATTTATGTGGTCAATAAATCTCCATTTTTCCTAAAAACATATGGGAGCAGAAAAAGAAAGGGCTAGTGTTCGTATTTTCAAAAATAACAAAACATTTGATGAATCATACTTCCAAAATCAAATGATAATAACTTTTGACAGGGGTATCGTAACAACTATTATAATATATCAAATCGTAGCTCGTCTCGATCCAAAAAATAATGGTTGGCCTCGTAATGGATCCTGATTTCTTTGAACAAATTCCATCGTTTACATAACTTAAAGAGGGTTTTAATTTTTTGTTGCTAATATGAATTTAACTTAATTTCGATTTTATTCAATAGCGTAGTAAAGGGGATATTGGTGCGTACCAAGGTTTCTTTATTTATATGGTAAATAATTCTCTTATCTTCCATAAGAAAAATAAGAGGAGAGAAAGAGAAAGGGGCTACTATTCATATTCTAAAAAATGACAAAACATATTGTGAATCACACTTCAAACATTAAACGACCATAACTTTTGACGGGTGCATCGTAAGGACTATAATAATATATCAAATCCAAGATCATATCGATTTACACAACTAGTGTTGGCCTTGCAAGGTAACCTGATTTCTGTACCCAAATTCGATTGTTTACATCATTTATTTAGTGTTTTAAGATTTTGTCATAAATTTCCGTTTTACTTACTTTCGATTTGATTCAATAGAGCTGTAAAGGAGATATCGGTTCGACAAAGGTTTCTTTATTTATGTGGTCAATAAATCTCTATTCTTTCTAAAAAAAATTGGAGTAGAAAAACAAAGGGGCTAGTGTTCATATTTTAAAAAATAACAAAACATTTGATGCATCAGATTTCGAACATCAAATGACCATAACTTTTGAATGGGGTATCGTAACGAATATTATAATATACCAAATCGAACCTCATCTCAATCCACATAATAATTGTTGGCCTCATAATGGAACCTGATTCTGTACACAAATTCCATCGGTTACATCACTTAAAGAGGGTTTTAATTTTTTATTGCTACTTTCCCTTTTACTTAATTTCGATTTTATTCAATACATCAGTAAAGGAGATATTGGTGCCGACCAAATTTCCTTTATTATTTGGTAAATAAATCTATTATCTTCCAAAAGAAAACTAAGAGAAGAAAAACAGAAAGGGGCTACTATTCATATTCAAAAAAATGACAAAACATTTGGTCAATCTCACTTCAAACATTAAACGACCATAACTTTTGACTGGTGTATTGTAACGACTATTATAATATATGAAATCAAAGATTGTATCGATCAACACAATTAGAGTTGGCATTGCTAGGTAACTTGTTTTCTGTACACAAATTCCATCGTTTACATAACTTATCGAAGGTTTTAAGATTTTTTCGTAAATTTCCTTTTTAGTTACTTTCGATTTGATTCAATAGAGTTGTAAAGGAGATATTGGTTTGACAAAGGTTTCTTTATTTATGTGGTCAATAAATCTCTATTTTTCCTAAAAACATGTGGGAGCAGAAAAAGAAAGGGCTAGTGTTCGTATTTTTAAAAATAACAAAACATTTGATGAATCATAGTTCCAAAATCAAATGA
Source organism: Hippophae tibetana (assembly GCA_037013495.1). NCBI lineage: Eukaryota > Viridiplantae > Streptophyta > Magnoliopsida > Rosales > Elaeagnaceae > Hippophae > Hippophae tibetana. Next base: position 83,637,647 of record CM072801.1, read on the forward strand.
TAATAACTTTTGCAGGGGTATCGTAACAACTATTATAATATATCAAATCGTAGGTCGTCTCGATCCACAAAATAATGGTTGGCCTCGTAATGGATCCTGATTTCGTTGAACAAATTCCATCGTTTACATAACTTAAAGAGGGTTTTAATTTTTTGTTGCTAATATGAATTTAACTTAATTTCGATTTTATTCAATAGCGTAGTAAAGGGGATATTGGTGCGTACCAAGGTTTCTTTATTTATATGGTAAATAATTCTCTTATCTTCCATAAGAAAAATAAGAGGAGAGAAAGAGAAAGGGGCTACTATTCATATTCTAAAAAATGACAAAACATATTGTGAATCACACTTCAAACATTAAACGACCATAACTTTTGACGGGTCCATCGTAAGGACTATAATAATATATCAAATCGAAGATCATATCGATTCACAAAACTAGTGTTGGCCTTGCAAGGTAACATGATTTCTGTACCCAAATTCAATTGTTTACATCACTTATTTAGCGTTTTAAGATTTTGTCATAAATTTCCGTTTTACTTACTTTCGATTTGATTCAATAGAGCTGTAAAGGAGATATCGGTTCGACAAAGGTTTCTTTATTTATGTGGTCAATAAATCTCTATTCTTCCTAAAAAAAATTGGAGTAGAAAAAGAAAGGGGCTAGTGTTCATATTTTCAAAAATAACAAAACATTTCATGCATCAGACTTCAAACATGAAATGACCATAACTTTTGAATGGGGTATCGTAACGACTATTATAATATACCAAATCGAACCTCATCTCAATCCACATAATAATTGTTGGCCTCATAATGGAACCTGATTCTGTACACAAATACCATCGGTTACATCACTTAAAGAGGGTTTTAATTTTTTATTGCTACTTTCCCTTTTACTGAATTTCGATTTTATTCAATACATCAGTAAAGGAGATATTGGTGCCGAGCAAATTTCCTTTATTATTTGGTAAATAAATCTATTATCTTCCAAAACCAAAATAAGAGAAGAAAAACAGAAAGGGGCTACTATTCATATTCAAAAAAATGACAAAACATTTCGTCAATCCCGCTTCAAACATTAAACGACCATAACATTTGACTGGTGTATTGTAACGACTATTATAATATATGAAATCGAAGATTGTATCGATCAAAACAATTAGTGTTCGCATTGCAAGGTAACCTGTTTTCTGTACACAAATTCCATCGTTTACATAACTTATCGAAGGTTTTAAGATTTTTTAGTAAATTTCCTTTTTAGTTACTTTCGATTTGATTCAATAGAGTTGTAAAGGAGATATTGCTTTGACAAAGGTTTCTTTATTTATGTGGTCAATAAATCTCTATTTTTCCTAAAAACATATGGGAGCAGAAAAAGAAAGGGCTAGTGTTCTTATTTTTAAAAATAACAAAACATTTGATGAATTATTCTTCCAACATCAAATGACAATAACTTTTGACAGGGGTATCGTAACGACTATTATAATATATCAAATCATAGCTCGTCTCGATCCACAAAATAATTGTTGGCCTCGTAATGGATCCTGATTTCTTTACAAAAATTCCATCGTTTACATCACTTAAAGAGGGTTTTAATTTTTTGTTGCTAATATGAATTTAACTTAATTTCGATTTTATTCAATAGCGTAGTAAAGGAGATATTGGTGCCGACCAAGGTTTCTTTATTTATATGGTAAATAATTCTCTTATCTTCCATAAGAAAAATAAGAGGAGAGAAAGAGAAAGGGGCTACTATTCATATTCTAAAAAATGACAAAACATATTGTGAATCACACTTCAAACATTAAACGACCATAACTTTTGACGGGTGCATCGTAAGGACTATAATAATATATCAAATCGAAGATCATATCGATTCACACAACTAGTGTTGGCCTTGCAAGGTAACCTGATTTCTATAGCCAAATTCGATTGTTTACATCACTTACTTAGAGTTTTAAGATTTTGTCATAAATTTCCGGTTTACTTACTTTCGATTTGATTCAATAGAGCTGTAAAGGAGATATCGGTTCGACAAAGGTTTCTTTATTTATGTGGTAAATAAATCTCTATTCTTCCTAAAAAAAATTGGAGTAGAAAAAGAAAGGGGCTAGTGTTCATATTTTCAAAAATAACAAAACATTTGATGCATCAGATTTCGAACATCAAATGACCATAACTTTTGAATGGGGTATCGTAACGACTATTATAATATACCAAATCGAACCTCATCTCAATCCACACAATAATTGTTGGCCTCATATTGGTACCTGATTTCTGTACACAAATTCCATCAGTTACATCACTTAAAGAGGGTTTTAATTTTTTATTGCTACTTTCCCTTTTACTTAATTTGGATTTTATTCAATATATCATTAAAGGAGATATTGGTGCCGACCAAGGTTCCTTTATTATTTGGTAAATAAATCTATTATCTTCCAAAAGAAAAATAAGAGAAGAAAAACAGAAAGGGGCTACTATTCATATTCAAAAAAATGACAAAACATTTGGTCAATCCCACTTCAAACATTAAACGACCATAACTTTTGACTGGTGTATTGTAACGACTATTATAATATATGAAATCGAAGATTGTATCGATCAACACAATTAGTGTTGGCATTGCTAGGTAACCTGTTTTCTGTACACAAATTCCATCGTTTACATAACTTATCGAAGTTTTTAAGATTTTTTCGTAAATTTCCTTTTTAGTTACTTTCGATTTGATTCAATAGAGTTGTAAAGGTGATATTGGTTTGACAAAGGTTTCTTTATTTATGTGGTCAATAAATCTCTATTTTTCCTAAAAACATGTGGGAGCAGAAAAAGAAAGGGCTAGTGTTCGTATTTTTAAAAATAACAAAACATTTGATGAATCATACTTCCAAAATCAAATGATAATAACTTTTGCAGGGGTATCGTAACAACTATTATAATATATCAAATCGTAGCTCGTCTCGATCCACAAAATAATGGTTGGCCTCGTAATGGATCCTGATTTCTTTGAACAAATTCCATAGTTTACATAACTTAAAGAGGGTTTTAATTTTATATTGCTAATATCAATTTAACTTTATTTCGATTTTATTCAATAGCGTAGTAAAGCAGATATTGGTGCCGACCAAGGTTTCTTTAATTATATGGTAAATAATTCTCTTATCTTCCATAAGAAAAATAAGAGGAGAGAAAGAGAAAGGGGCTACTATTCATATTCTAAAAAATGAGAAACATATTGTGAATCACACTTCAAACATTAAACGACCATAACTTTTGACGGGTGCATCGTAAGGACTATAATAATATATCAAATCGAAGATCATATCGATTCACACAACTAGTGTTGGCCTTGCAAGGTAACCTGATTTCTATACCCAAATTCGATTGTTTACATCACTTACTTAGAGTTTTAAGATTTTATCATAAATTTCCGGTTTACTTACTTTCGATTTGATTCAATAGAAATGTAAAGGAGATATCGGTTCGACAAAGGTTTCTTTATTTATGTGGTCAATAAATCTCTATTCTTCCTAAAAAAAATTGGAGTAGAAAAAGAAAGGGGCTAGTGTTCATATTTTCAAAAATAACAAAACATTTGATGCATCAGATTTCGAACATCAAATGACCATAACTTTTCAATGGGAATCGTAACGACTATTATAATATACCAAATCGAACCTCATCTCAATCCACATAGTAATTGTTCGCCTCATATTGGAACCTGATTTCTGTACAAAAATTCCATCGGTTACATCAACTAAAGAGGGTTTTAATTTTTTATTGCTACTTTCCGTTTTACTTAATTTGGATTTTATTCAATGCATCAGTAAAGGAGATATTGGTGCCGACCAAATTTCCTTTATTATTTGGTAAATAAATCTATTATCTTCCAAAAGAAAAATAAGAGAAGAAAAATAGAAAGGGGCTACTATTCATATTCAAAAAAATGACAAAACATTTGGTCAATCACACTTCAAACATTAAACGACCATAACTTTTGACTGGTGTATCGTAACGACTATTATAATATATGAAATCGAAGATTGTATCGATCAACACAATTAGTTTTGGCATTGCAAGGTAACTTGTTGTCTGTACACAAATTCCATCGTTTACATAACTTATCGAAGGTTTTAAGATTTTTTAGTAAATTTCCTTTTTAGTTACTTTCGATTTGATTCAATAGAGTTGTAAAGGAGATATTGCTTTGACAAAGGTTTCTTTATTTATGTGGTCAATAAATCTCTATTTTTCCTAAAAACATATGGGAGCAGAAAAAGAAAGGGCTAGTGTTCTTATTTTTAAAAATAACAAAACATTTGATGAATTATTCTTCCAACATCAAATGACAATAACTTTTGACAGGGGTATCGTAACGACTATTATAATATATCAAATCGTAGCTCGTCTCGATCCACAAAATAATTGTTGGCATCGTAATGGATCCTGATTTCTTTACAAAAATTCCATCGTTCACATCACTTAAAGAGGGTTTTAATTTTTTGTTGCTAATTTCCGTTTAACTTAATTTCAATTTTATTCAATACCGTAGTAAAGGTGATATTGGTGCCGAACAAGGTTTCTTTATTTATATGGTAAATAATTCTCTTATCTTCCATAAGAAAAATAAGAGGAGAGAAAGAGAAAGGGGCTACTATTCACATTCTAAAAAATGACAAAACATTTTGTGAATCACATTTCAAACATTAAACGACCATAACTTTTGACGGGTGTATGGTAACGACTATTATAATATTTGAAATCAAAGATTGTATCGATTAACACAATTAGTGTTGGCATTGCAAGGTAACCTGATTTATGTACCCAAATTTCATTGTTTACATTACTTATTTAGCGTTTTACGATTTTGTCATAAATTTCCGGTTTACTTAGTTTTGATTTGATTCAATAGAGCTGTAAAGGAGATACTGGTTCGACAAAGGTTTCATTATTTATGTGGTCAATAAATCTCTATTCTTCCTAAAACAAAATTGGAGTTGAAAAAGAAAGGGGTTAGTGTTCATATTTTCAAAAATAACAAAACATTTGATGCATGAGACTTCGAACATCAAATGACCATAACTTTTGAATGGGGTATCGTAACCACTATTATAATATACCAAATCAAACCTCATCTCAATCCACACAATAATTTTTGGCCTCATAATGGAACCTGATTTCTGTACATAAATTCCATCGGTTACATCACTTAAAGAAGGTTTTAATTTTTTATTGCTACTTTCCGTTTTACTTAATTTTGACTTTATTCAACACATCAGTAAAGGAGATATTGGTGCCGACCAAGGCTCCTTTATTATTTGGTAAATAAATCTCTTATCTTCCTAAAGAAAAATAAGAGAAGAGAAACAAAAAGGGGCTACTATTTATATTAAAAAAAAAGACAAAACATTTGGTGAATCACACTTCAAACATTAAACCACCATAACTTTTGACTGGTGTATGGTAACGACTATTATAATATTTGAAATCGAAGATTATATCGATTAACACTATTAGTGTTGGCATTGCAAGGTAACCTGATTTCTGTACCAAAATTCGATTGTTTACATCACTTATTTAACGTTATAAGATTTTGTCATAAATTTCTGGTTTACTTACTTTTGATTTGATTCAATAGAGCTGTAAAGGAGATATCGGTACGACAAAGGTTTCTTTATTTATGTGGTCAATAAATCTTTATTCTTCCTAAAAAAATTGGAGTAGAAAAAGAAAGTGGCCAGTGTTCATATTTCCAAAAATAAAAAAACATTTGATGCATCCCACTTCGAACATCAAATGACCATAACTTTTGAATGAGGTATCGTAACGACTATTATAATATACCAAATCGAACCTCGTCTCAATCCACACAATAATTGTTGGCCTCATAATGGAACCTGATTTCTGTACACACATTCCATCAGTTACATCACTTAATGAGGGTTTTAATTTTTTATTGCTACTTTCCGTTTTACTTAATTTCGATTTTATTCAATACATCAGTGAAGGAGATATTGTTGCCAACCAAGGTTCCTTTATTATTTGGTAAATAAATCTCTTATCTTCCAAAAGAAAAATAAGAGAAGAGAAATAGAAAGGGGCTACTATTCATATTCAAAAAAATGACAAAACATTTGGTCAATCGCAATTCAAACATTAAACAACCATAACTTTTGACTGGTGTATCGTAACGACTGTTATAATATATGAAATCAAAGATTGTATCGAACAACACAATTAGTGTTGGCAATGCAAGGTAACCTATTTTCTGTACACAAATTCCATCGTTTACATAACTTATCGATGGTTTTAAGATTTTTTCGTAAATTTCCTTTTTAGTTACTTTCGATTTGATTCAATAGAGTTGTAAAGGAGATATTGGTTTGACAAAGGTTTCTTTATTTATGTGGTCAATAAATCTCTATTTTTCCTAAAAACATATGGGAGCAGAAAAAGAAAGGGCTAGTGTTCGTATTTTCAAAAATAACAAAACATTTGAAGAATCATACTTCCAAAATCAAATGATAATAACTTTTGACAGGGGTATCGTAACAACTATTATAATATATCAAATCGAAGCTCGTCTCGATCCACAAAATAATGCTTGGCCTCGTAATGGATCCTGATTTCTTTGAACAAATTCCATCGTTTACATAAATTAAAGTGGGTTTTAATTTTTTGTTGCTAATATCAATTTAACTTAATTTCGATTTTATTCAATAGCGTAGTAAAGGAGATATTGGTGCCGACCAAGGTTTCTTTATTTATATGGTAAATAATTGTCTTATCTTCCATAAGAAAAATAAGAGGATAGAAAGAGAAAGGAGCTACTATTCATATTCTAAAAAATGAGAAACATATTATGAATCACACTTCAAAAATTAAACGACCATAACTTTTGACGAGTGCATCGTAAGGACTATAATAATATATCAAATCGAAGATCATATCGATTCCCACAACTAGTGTTGGCCTTGCAAGGTAACCTGATTTATGTACCCAAATTCGATTGTTTACATCACTTATTTAGCGTTTTAACATTTTGTCATAAATTTCCGGTTTACTTAGTTTCGATTTGATTCAATAGAGCTGTAAAGGAGATATCGGTTCGACAAAGGTTTCTTTATTTATGTGGTCAATAAATATCTATTCTTCCTAAAAAAAATTGGAGTAGAAAAAGAAATGGCTAGTGTTCATATTTTCAAAAATAACAAAACATTTGATTCATCAGACTTCGAACATCAAATGACCATAACTTTTGAATGGTATATCGTAACGACTATTATAATATACCAAATCGAACTTGGTCTCAATCCACACAATAATTGTTTGCCTCATAATAACACCTGATTTCTGTACACAAATTCCATCGGTTACATCACTTAAAGAGGGTTTTAATTTTTTATTGCTACTTGCCGTTTTACATAATTTCGATTTTATTCAATACATCAGTAAAGGAGATATTGGTGCCGAACAAGGTTCCTTTATTATTTGGTAAATAAATCTCTTATCTTCCAAAAGAAAAATAAGAGAAGAGAAACAAAAAAGGGCTACTATTTATATTCAAAAAAATGACAAAACATTTGTTAATCACACTTCAAACATTAAACGACCATAACTTTTGACTGGTGTTTGGTAACGACTATTATAATATTTGAAATCAAAGATTGTATCGATTAACACAATTAGAATTGGCATTGCGAGGTAACCTGTTTTTTGTACATAAATTCCATCGTTTACATAACTTATGGAGGGTTTTAAGATTTTGTCGTAAATTTCCTGTTTACTTACTTTCGATTTGATTCAATAGAGCTGTAAAGGAGATATCGGTTCGACAAAGATTTCTTTATTTATGTGGCCAATAAATCTCTATTCTTCCTAAAAAAATTGCTGTAGAAAAAGAAAGGGCCTAGTGTTCATATTTTCAAAAATAAGAAAACATTTGATGCATCAGACTTCGAACATCAAATGACCATAACTTTTTATTGGGGTATCGTAACGACTATTATAATATACCAAATCGAACCTCGTCTCAATCCACACAATAATTGTTGGCCTCATAATGGAACCTGATTTCTGTACACAAATTCCATCGGTTACATCACTTAAAGAAGGTTTTAATTTTTTATTGCTACTTTCCGTTTTACTTAATTTCGATTTTATTCAACACATCAGTAAAGGAGATATTGGTGCCGACCAAGGCTCCTTTATTATTTGGTAAATAAATCTCTTATCTTCCTAAAGAAAAATAAGAGAAGAGAAACAAAAAGGGGCTACTATTTATATTAAAAAAAAAGACAAAACATTTGGTGAATCACACTTCAAACATTAAACGACCATAACTTTTGACTGGTGTATGGTAACGACTATTATAATATTTGAAATCGAAGATTATATCGATTAACACTATTAGTGTTGGCATTGCAAGGTAACCTGATTTCTGTACCAAAATTCGATTGTTTACATCACTTACTTAGAGTTTTAAGATTTTGTAATAAATTTCCGGTTTACTTATTTTCGATTTTATTCAATAGAGCTGTAAAGGAGATATCGGTTCGACAAAGGTTTCTTTATTTATGTGGTCAATAAGTCTCTATTTTTCCTAAAAACATATGGGAGAAGAAAAAGAAAGGGGCTAGTGTTCATATTTTCAAAAATAAAAAAAATTTGATGCATCAGACATCGAACATCAAATGACCATAACTTTTGAATGAGGTATCGTAACGACTATTATAATATACCAATTCGAACCTCATCTCAATCCACACAATAATTGTTTGCCTCATAATGGAACCTGATTTCTGTACGCAAATTCCATCGGTTACATCACCTAAAGAGGGTTTTAATTTTTTATTGCTACATTCCGTTTTACTTAATTTCGATTTTATTCAATACATCAGTAAAGGAGATATTGGTGCCGACCAAGGTTCCTTTATTATTTGGTAAATAAATCTCTTATCTTCCTAAAGAAAAATAAGTGAAGAGAAACAAAAAAGGGGCTACTATTTATATTTAAAAAAATGACAAAACATTCGGTGAATCACACTTCAAACATTAAACGACCATAACTTTTGACAGGTGTATGGTAATGACTATTATAATATTTGAAATCGAAGATTGTATCGATTAACACAATTAGTGTTGGCATTGCAAGGTAACCTGATTTTTGTACCCAAATTCGATTGTTTACATCACTTATTTAGCGTTTTAAGATTTTGTCATAACTTTCTGGTTTACTAACTTTTGATTTGATTAAATAGAGCTGTAAAGGAGATATCGGTTCGACAAAGGTTTCTTTATTTATGTGGTCAATAAATCTCTATTCTTACTAAAAAAAATTGGAGTAGAAAAAGAAAGGGGCTAGTGTTCATATTTTTAAAAATAACAAAACATTTGATGAATCATAATTACAAATCAAATGATAATAACTTTTGAATGGGGTATCGTAACGACAATTATAATATACCAAATCAAACCTCGTCACGATCCACACAATAATTGTTGGCCTCCTAATGGAACCTGATTTTTGTACACAAATTCAATCGGTTACATCACTTAAAAAGGGTTTTAATATTTTATTGCTACTTTCCGTTTTACTTAATTTCGATTTTATTCAATACATCAGTAAAGCAGATATTGGTGCCGACCAAGGTTCCTTTATTATTTGGTAAATAAATCTCTTATGTTCCAAAAGAAAAATAAGAGAAGAGAAACAGAAAGGGGCTACTATTCATATTCAAAAAAATGACAAAACATTTGGTCAATCACACTTCAAACATTAAACGACCATAACTTTTGACTGCTGTATGGTAACGACTATTATAATATTTGAAATCAAAGATTGTATCGATTAACACAATTAGTGTTGGCATTGCAAGATAACCTCATTTCTGTACCAAAATTCAATTGTTTACATCACTTATTTAACGTTTTAAGATTTTTTCATAAATTTTCGGTTTACTTACTTTCGATTTGATTCAATAGAGATGTAAAGGAGATATCGGTACGACAAAGGTTTCTTTATTTATGTGGTCAATAAATCTGTATTCTTCCTAAAAAAATTGGAGTAGAAAAAGAAAGGGGCCAGTGTTCATATTTTCAACAATAACAAAACTTTTGATGCATCCCACTTCGAACATCAAATGACCATAACTTTTCAATGAGGTATCGTAACGACTATTATAATATACCAAATCGTACCTCATCTCAATCCACACAATAATTGTTGGCCTTATATTGGAACCTGATTTCTGTACGCAAATTCCATCGGTTTCATCACTTAAAGAGGGTTTTAATTTTTTATTGCTACTTTCCGTTTTACTTATTTTCGATTTTATTCAATACATTAGTAAAGGAGATATTGGTGCCGACCAAGGTTCCTTTATTATTTGGTAAATAAATCTATTATCTTCCAAAAGAAAAATAAGAGAAGAGAAACAGAAAGGGGCTACTATTCATATTCAAAAAAATGACAAAACATTTGGTAAATCACACTTCAAACATTAAACGACCATAACTTTTGACTGGTGTATCATAACGACAATTATAATATATGAAATCGAAGAATGTATCGATCAACACAATTAGTGTTGGTATTGCATGGTAACCTGTTTTATGTACACCAATTCCATCGTTTACATAACTTATCGAAGGTTTTAAGATTTTTTCGTAAATTTCCTTTTTAGTTACGTTCGATTTGATTCAATAGAGTTGTAAAGGAGATATTGGTTTGACAAAGGTTTCTTTATTTATGTGGTCAATAAATCTCTATTTTTCCTAAAACATATGGGAGCAGAAAAAGAAAGGGCTAGTGTTCGTATTTTCAAAAATAACAAAACATTTGATGAATCATACTTCCATAATCAAATGATAATAACTTTTGACAGGGGTATCGTAACGACTATTATAATATATCAAATCGAAGCTCGTCTCGATCTACAAAATAATTGTTGGCCTCGTAATGGATCCTGATTTCTTTGAACAAATTCCATCGTTTACATCACTTAAAGAGGGTTTTAATTTTTTGTTGCTAATTTCCATTTAACTTAATTTCAATTTTATTCAATAGCGTAGTAAAGGTGATATTGGTGCCGACCAAGGTTTCTTTATTTATATGGTAAATAATTCTCTTATCTTCCATAAGAAAAATAAGAGGAGAGAAAGAGAAAGGGGCTACTATTCATATTCTAAAAAATGACAAAACATATTGTAAATCACACTTCAAACATTAAAAGACCATAACTTTTGACGGGAGCATCGTAAGGACTATAATAATATATCAAATCGAAGATCATATTGATTCACACAATTAGTGTTATCCTTGCAAGGTAACCTGATTTCTGTACCGAAATTCGATTGTTTACATCACTTATTTAGCGTTTTAAGATTTTGTCATAAATTTCCGGTTTACTTACTTTCGATTTGATTAAATAGAGCTGTAAAGGAGATATCGGTTCGACAAAAGTTTCTTTATTTATGTGGTCAATAAATCTCTATTCTTCCTAAAAAAAAATTGGAGTAGAAAAAGAAAGGGGCTAGTGTTCATATTTTCAAAAATAACAAAAGATTTGATGCATCAGATTTCGAACATCAAATGACCATAACTTTTCAATGGGAATCGTAACGACTATTATAATATACCAAATCGAACCTCGTCTCAATCCACACAATAATTGTTGGCCGCATAATGGAACTTGATTTCTGTACACAAATTTCATCGGTTACATCACTTAAAGAGGGTTTTAATTTTTTATTGCTACTTTCCGTTTTACTTAATTTCGATTTTATTCAATACATTAGTAAAGGAGATATTGGTGCCGACCAAGGTTTCTTTATTATATGGAAAATAAATCTATTATCTTCCAAAAGAAAAATAAGAGAAGAGAAACAAAAAGGGGCTACTATTCATATTCAAAAAAATGACAAAACATTTGGTCAATCCCGCTTCATACATTAAACGACCCTAACTTTTGACTGGTGTATCGTAACGACTATTATAATATTTAAAATCAAAGATTGTATCGATTAACACAATTAGTGTTGGCATTGCAAGGTAACCTGATTTCTGTACCGAAAGTCGATTGTTTACATCACTTATTTAGCGTTTTAAGATTTTGTCATAAATTTCCGTTTTACTTACTTTCGATTTGATTCAATAGAGCTGTAAAGGAGATATCGGTTCGACAAAGGTTTCTTTATTTATGTGGCCAATAAATCTGTATTCTTCCTAAAAAAATTGGAGTAGAAAAAGAAAGGGGCTAGTGTTCATATTTTCAAAAATAACAAAACATTTGATGCATCAGACTTCGAACATCAAATGACCATAACTTTTGAATGGGGTATCGTAACGACTATTATAATATACCAAATCGAACCTCGTCTCAATCCACACAATAATTGTTGGCCTCATAATGGAACCTGATTTCTGTACACAAATTTCATCGGTTACATCACTTAAAGAGGGTTTTAATTTTTTATTCCTACTTTCCGTTTTACTTAATTTCGATTTTATTCAATACATCAGTAAAGGAGATATTGGTGCCGACCAAGGTTCCTTTATTATTTGGTAAATAAATCTCTTATCTTCCAAAAGAAAAATAAGAGAAGTGAAATAGAAAGGGGCAACTATTCGTATTCAAAACAATGACAAAACATTTGGTGAATCACACTTCAAACATTAAACGACTATAACTTTTGACGGGTGCATCATAAGGACTATAATAATATATCAAATCGAAGATCATATCGATTCACACAATTAGTGTTGGCCTTGCAAGGTAACCTGATTTCTGTACCCAAATTCGATTGTTTACATCACTTATTTAGCGTTTTAACATTTTGTCATAAATTTCCGGTTTACTTACTTTCGATTTGATTCAATAGAGCTGTAAAGCAGATATCGGTTCGACAAAGGATTCTTTATTTATGTGGTCAATAAATATCTATTCTTCCTAAAAAAATTGGAGTAGAAAAAGAAAGGGCTAGTGGTCATATTTTCAAAAATAACAAAACATTTGATGCATCAAACTTTGAACATCAAATGACCATAACTTTGTAATGGTATATCTTAACGACTATTATAATATACCAAATCGAACTTCATCTCAATCCACACAATAATTGTTTGCCTCATAATGGAACCTGATTTCTGTACACAAATTCCATCGGTTACATCACTTAAAGAGGGTTTTAATTTTTTATTGCTACTTTCCGTTTTACTTAATTTGATTTTATTGAATACATCAGTAAAGGAGATATTGGTGCCGACCAAGGTTCCTTTATTATTTGGTAAATAAATCTCTTATCTTCCTAAAGAAAAAGAAGAGAAGTGAAACAAAAGGGGCTACTATTTATATTCAAAAAAATGACAAAACATTTGTTAATCACACTTCAAACATTAAACGACCATAACTTTTGACTGGTGTATGGTAACGACTATTATAATATTTGAAATCGAAGATTGTATCGATTAACACAATTAGTGTTGGCATTGCAAGGTAACCTGTTTTCTATACCCAAATCCATCGTTTACATAACTTATCGAGGGTTTTAAGATTTTGTCGTAAATTTCCATTTTAGTTACTTTCGATTTGATTTAATAGAGCTATAAATGAGATATTGGTTCGACAAAGGTTTCTTTATTTATATGGTCAATAAATCTCTATTCTTCCTAAAAAAATATGGGAGCAGAAAAAGAAAGGGGCTAGTGTTCATATTTTCAAAAATAACAAAACATTTGATGAATCAAACTTATAACATAAAATGACAATAAATTTTGACATGGGTATCGTAACGACTATTATAATATATCAAATCAAAGCTTGTCTCGATCCCCACAATAATTGTTGGCCACTTAATTAAACCTGATTTCTATACACAAATTCTATCATTTACATCATTGAAAGAGGGTTTTAATTTGTTGTTGCTAATTTCCATTTAACTTATTTTTGATTTTATTCAATAGAGTAGTAAAGGAAATATTGGGGCCGACCAAGGTTTCTTTATTATGTAATAAATAAATCTCTTATCTTCCAAAAGAAAATTAAGAGAAGAGAAACATAAAGGGGCTACTATTCATATTCAAAAAAATGACAAAACATTTGGTCAATCACACTTCAAACATTGAACGACCATAACTTTTGACTGGTGTATTATAACGACTATTATAATATATGAAATCGAAGATTGTATCGATCAACACAATTCATGTTGGCATTGCAAGGTAACCACTTTTCTGTACACAAATTAAATCGTTTACATAACTTATCGAAGGTTTTAAGATTTTTTCGTAAATTTCCTTTTTAGTTACTTTCGATTTGATTCAATAGAGTTGTAAAGGAAATATTGTTTTGGCAAAGGTTTCTTTATTTATTTGGTCAATAAATCTATATTTTTCCTAAAATCATATGGGAGCAGAAAAAGAAAGGGTTAGTGTTCATATTTTCAAAAATAACAAAACATTTGATGAATCATACTTCCAACATCAAATGATAATAACTTTTGACATGGGTATCGTAACGACTATTATAATATATCAAATCGAAGCTCGTCTCGATCCACAAAATAATTGTTGGCCTCATAATGGATCCTGATTTCTTTGCACAAATTCCATCGTTTACATCACTTAAAGAGGGTTTTAATTTTTTGTTGCTAATTTCCATCTAACTTAATTTCAATTTTATTCAATAGAGCAGTTAAGGAGATATTGGTGCCGACCAAGGTTTATTTATTATGTGGTAAATAAATCTCTTATATTCCAAAAGAAAAATAAGAGAAGAGAAACAGAAAGGGGATACTAGTCATATTCAAAAAAAATGACAAAACATTTGGTCAATCACACTTCAAACATTAAACGACCATAACTTTTGACTAGTGTATTGTAACGACTATTATAATATATGAAATCGAAGATTGTATCGATCAACACAATTAGTGTTGGCATTGCAAGGTAACCTATTTTCTGTACATAAATTCCATCGTTTACATAACTTATCAAGGGTTTTTAGATTTTTTCGTAAATTTCCTTTTTAGTTATTTTCGATTTGATTCAATAGAGTTGTAAAGGAGATATTGGTTTGACAAAGGTTTCTTTATTTATGTGGTCACTAAATCTCTATTTTTCCTAAAAACATATGGGAGCAGAAAAAGAAAGGGTTAGTGTTTGTATTTTCAAAAATAACAAAACATTTGATGAATCATACTTCCAACATCAAATGATAATAACTTTTGACAGGGGTATCGTAACGACTATTATAATATATCAAATCGAAGCTCGTCTCGATCCACAATATAATTGTTGGAATCGTAATGGATCCTGATTTCTTTGCACAAATTCCATCCTTTACATCACATAAAGAGGGTTTTAATATTTTGTTGCTAATTTCTGTTTAACTTAATTTCGATTTTATTGAATAGCGTTGTAAAGGAGATATTGGTGCCGACCAAGGTTTCTTTATTTATATGGTAAATAAATCTCTTATCTTCCAATAGAAAAATAAGAGAAATAAAGAGAAAGGGGCTACTATTCATATTCTAAAAAATGACAAAACATTTGGTGAGTCACACTTCAAATATTAAACGACCATAACTTTTGACGGGTGCATCATAACGACTATAATAATATATCAAATCGAAGATCATATCCATTCACAAAATTATTGTTGGCCTTGCAAGGTAACCTGATTTCTGTACCCAAATTCGATTGTTTACATAACTTATTTAGCGTTTAATATTTTTTCATAAATTTCCGGTTAACTTACTTTCGATTTGATTCAATAGAGCTGTAAAGGAGATATCGGTTGGACAAAGGTTTCTTTATTTATGTGGTCAATAAATCTCTATTCTTGCTAAAAAAAATTGGAGCAGAAAAAGAAAGGGGCTAGTGTTCATATTTTCAAAAATAACAAAACATTTGATGCATCAGACTTCAAACATCAAATGACCATAACTTTTGAATGGGATATCGTAACGACTATTATAATATACCAAATCGAACCTCATCTCAATCCACACAATAATTGTTTGCCTCATAATGGAACCTGATTTCTGTACACAAATTCCATCGATTACACCACTTAAAGAGGTTTTTAATTTTTTATTACTACTTTCCGTTTTACTTAATTTCAATTTTATTCAATACATAAGTAAAGGAGAAATTGGTGCCGAGCAAGGTTTCTTTATTATGTGGTAAATACATCTCTTATCTTCCTAAAGAAAAATAAGAGAAGAGAAACAAAAAGGGGCTAGTATTTATATTCAAAAAAATGACAAAACATTTGGTGAATCACACTTCAATCATTAAACGACCATAACTTTTGACTGGTGTATGGTAATGACTATTATAATATTTGAAATTCAAGATTGTATCGATTAACACAATTACTGTTGGCATTGCAAGGTAACCTGTTTTCTGTACCCAAATCCATCGTTTACATAACTTATCGAGGGTTTTAAGATTTTGTCGTAAATTTCTATTTTAGTTACTTTCGATTTGATTGAAGAGACCTGTAAAGGAGATATTGGTTCGACAAAGGTTTCTTTATTTATGTGGTCAATAAATCTCTATTCTTCCTAAAAACATATGCGAGTAGAAAAAGAAAGGGGTTAGTGTTCATATTTTCAAAAATAAGAAAACATTTGATGAATCGTACTTATAACATCAAATGAAAATAACTTTTGACATGGTTATCGTAACGACTATTATAATATATCAAATTGAAGCTCGTCTTGATCTACACAATAATTCTTGGCTTCTTAATTGAACCTGATTTCTGTACACAAATTCTATCATTTACATCCTTAAAGAGGGATTTAATTTTTTGTTGCTAATTTCTGTTTAACTTAATTTCGATTTTATTCAATAGAGTAGTAAAGGAGATATTGGTGCCGACCAAGGTTTCTTTATTTATATGGTAAATAAATCTCTTATCTTCCAAAGGAAAAATAAGAGAAGAGAAACAGAAAGGGGCTACTATTCATCTTTAAAAAAATGACCAAACATTTGGTGAATCACACTTCAAACATTAAGTGACCATAACTTTTGAGTGTTGTATCGTAACGCGACTATTATAATATATGAAATCGAAGATTGTATCCACTAACACAATTAGTGTTGGCATTGCAAGGTAACCTGTTTTCTGTACCCAAATTCCATCGTTTCATAACTTATCGAGGGTTTTGAGATTTTTTCGTAAATTTCCGTTTTAGTTACTTTCGATATGATTCAAGAGAGCTGTAAAGGAGATATCGGTTCGACAAAGGTTTCTTTATTTATTTGGTCAATAAATCTCTATTCTTCCTAAAAAAATATTGGAGCAGAAAAAGAAAGGGGCTAGTTTTCATATTTTCAAAAATAACAAAGCATTTGATGCATGAGACTTCCAATATCAAATGACCATAACTTTGGACTGGGGTATCATACCGAGTATTATAATATATCAATTCGAAGCTCGTCTCGATCCACACAATAATTTTTTTCCTCGCAAGGGAACCTGATTTCTGTACACAAATTCCATCGGTGACATCACTTAAAGAGGGTTTTAATTTTTTATTGCTACTTTCCGTTTTACTTAATTTCGATTTTAGTCAATACAACAGTAAAGGAGATATTGGTTCCGACCTAGGTTTCTTTATTATGTGGTAAATAAATCTCTTATCTTCCAAAAGAAAAATACGAGAAGAGAAACGGAAAGTGGCTACTATTCATATTCAATAAAATAACAAAACATTTGGTGAATCACACTTCAAACATTAAAGGACCATAACTTTTGACTGGTGTATCGAAACACGACTATAATAATATATGAAATCGAAGATTGTATCCATTAACACAATTAGTGTTGGCATTGCAAGGTAACCTGTTTTATGTACCCAAATTCCATCGTTTACATAACTTATCGAGGGTTTTAAGATTTTTTCGTAAATTTTCGTTTTAGTTACTTTCGATATAATTCAAAAGAGCTGTAAAGGAGATATTGGTTCTACAAAGGTTTCTTTATTTATTTGGTCAATAAATCTCTATTCTTCCTAAAAAAAATATAGGAGAAGAAAAAGAAAGGGGCTAGTGTTCATATTTTCAAAAATAACAAAGCATTTGATGCATCGGACTTCCAATATCAAATAACCATAACTTTGGACTGGGGTATCGTACCGACTATTATAATATATCAAGTCGAAGCTCATCTCGATTCACACAATAATTTTTGTCCTTGCAATGGAACCTGATTTATGTAAACAAATTCCATCGGTTACATCACTTAAAGAGGGTTTTAATTTTTTATTGCTACTTTCTGTTTTACTTAATTTCGATTTTATTCAATAGAGCAGTAAATGAGATATTGGTGCCGACCAAGGTTTCTTTATTATGTGGTAAATAAATCTCTTATCATCCAAAAGAAAAATAAGAGAAGAGAAACATAATGGGGCTACTATTCATATTCAAAAAAATGACAAAACATTTGCTGAATCACACTTCAAACATTAAACGACCATAACTTTTGACTGGTGTATGGTAACGACTATTATAATATATGAAATTGAAGATTGTATCGATTAACACAATTAGTGTTGGCATTGCAAGGTAACCTGATTTCTATACCCAAATTCCATCGTTTAAATAACTTATGGAGGGTTTTAAGATTTTTTCGTAAATTTCCGTTTTAGTTACTTTCGATTTGATTCAATGGAGCTGTAAAGGAGATATTGGTTCGACAAAGGTTTCTTTAATTATTTGGTCAATAAATCTCTATTCTTCCTAAAAACATATGAGAGCAGAAAAAGAAAGAGGCTAGTGTTAATATTTTCAAAAATAACAAAACATTTGATGAATCATACTTCAAACATCAAATGACAATAACTTTTGACAGGGGTATCGTAACGACTATTATAATAAATTATCAAATCGAAGCTCATCTCGATCCACACAATAATTGTTGGTCTCGTAATGGAACCTGATTTCTATACACAAATTCCAACGTTTACATCACTTAAAGAGGGTTTTAATTTTTTGTTGCTAATTTTTGTTTAACTTAATTTCGCTTTTATTCAATATAGTAGTAAAGGAGATATTTGTGCCGACCAAAGTTTCTTTATTTATATAGTAAATAAATCTTTTATTTTCCAAAAGAAAAATAAGAGAAGAGAAACAGAAAGGGGCTACTATTCATATTCTAAAAGATGACAAAACATTTGGTGAATCACACATCAAACATTAAACGACAATAACTTTTCACTGGTGGATCAGAACGACTATAGTAATATATCAAATCGAAGATCGTATCGATTCACACAATTAGTGGTGGCCTTGCAAGGTAACCTGATTTCTGTAAACAAATGCCATTGTTTAGATAACTTATTTAGCGTTTTAAGATTTTGTCATAAATTTCGGGTCTACTTACTTTCGATTTGATTCAATAGAGCTGTAAATGAGATATTGGTTCCGACAAAGGTTTCTTTTATTTATTTGGTCAAAAAATATCTATTCTTCCTAAAAATATTATTGGAGTAGAAAAAGAAAGGGGCGAGTGTTCATATTTTCAAAAATAACAAAATATATTATGAATCAGACATCCAACATTAAACGACTATAACTTTTGACTAGTCTATCGTAACGACTATTATAATATATCAAATCGAAGATCGTATCGATTCACACAATTAGTGTTGGTATTGCAAGGTAACCTGATTTCTTTACACAAATTCCATTGTTTACATAATTTATTTAGCATTTTAAGATTTTGTCATAAATTTCCGATTTAGTTACTTTCGATTTGATTCAATGGAGATGTAAAGGAGATATCGGTTCGACAAATTTTTCTTTATTTATGTGGTCAATAAATCTCTATTCTTCCTAAAACCATATGGGAGTAGAAAAAGAAAGGGGCTAGTGTTCATATTTTCAAAAATAACAAAACATTTGATGAATCATACTTCCAACATCAAATGACCATAACTTTTGACTAGGGTATCGTAACGACTATTATAATATATTATCAAATCGAAGCTCGTCTCGATCCACATGATAATTGTTGGCCTCGCAATGGAACCTGATTTTTGTACACAAATTCCATCGTTTACATCACTCAAAGAGGGTTTTAATTTTTTGTTGCTAATTTCTGTTTAAATTAATTTTGATTTTATTCAATAGAGTAGTAAAAGAGATATTGGTGCCGACCAAGGTTTCTTTATTTATATGGTAAAAAAATCTTTTATCTTCCAAAACAAAAATAAGAGAAGAGAAACAGAAAGGGGCTACTATTCATCTTCAAAAAAATGACAAAACATTTGGTGAATCACACTTCAAACATTAAACGACCATAACTTTTGACTGGTGCATCGTAAAGACAATAATAATATATCAAATCGAAGATCGTATCGATTCACACAATTAGTGTTGGCCTTGCAAGGTAACCTAATTTATGTACCCAAATTCCATTGTTAACATAACTTATTTAGCATTTTAAGATTTTGTAGTAAATTTCCGTTTTCCTTACTTTCGATTTGATTCTATAGAGTTATAAAGGAGATATTGGTCTGACAAAGGTTTCTTTATTTATATGGTCAATAAATCTCTATTATTCCTAAAAATATATGGGAGTAGAAAAAGAAAGGGGCTAGTGTTCATATTTTCAAAAATAACAAAACATTTGATGCATCAGACTTCCAATATCAAATGACCATAACTTTGGACTAGGGTATAGTACTGACTATTATAATATATCAAGTCGAAGCTCGTCTCGATCCACACAATAATTGTTGTCCTCGCAATGGAACCTAATTTCTTTACACAAATTCCATCGGTTACATCACTTAAAGAGCGTTTTATTTTTTGTTGCCAATTTCCGTTTTACTTACTTTCGATTTTATTCAATAGAGTAGTAAAGGAGATTTTAGTGCAGACCAAGGTTTCTTTATTTATGTGGTCTATAAATCTCTTATCGTCCATAAGAAAATTAAGAGAAGAGAAACAGAAAGGTGCTACTATTAATATTCTCAAAAATACCAAAACATTTGGTGAATCACACGTAAAACATTAAACGACCATAACTTTTTACTGGTGCATCGTAACGACTATAATAATATATCAAATCGAAGATCATATCGATTTACACAATTAGTATTGGTATTGCAGGATAACCTGATTTCTGTACACAAATTCCATAGTTTACAAAACTTATTGAGGGTTTTATGATTTTGTCGTAAATTTCCGTTTTCCTTACTTTCGATTTGATTCAATAGAGTTATAAAGGAGATATTGGTCTGACAAAGGTTTCTTTATTTCTATGGTCAATAAATCTCTATTATTCCTAAAAATATATGGGAGTAGAAAAAGAAAGGGGCTAGTGTTCATATTTTCAAAAATAACAAAACATTTGATGAATCATACTTCCAACATCAAATGCCATAACTTTTGACTAGGGTATCGTAACGACTATTATAATATATTATCAAATCGAAGCTCGTCCCGATCCACACGATAATTGTTGGCCTCGCAATGGAACCTGATTTCTGTACACAAATTCCATCGTTTACATCACTCAAAGAGGGTGTTAATTTTTTGTTGCTAATTTCCGTTTAACTTAATTTTGATTTTATTCAATTGAGTAGTAAAAGAGATATTGGTGCCGACCAAGGTTTCTTTATTTATATGGTAAATAAATCTTTTATCTTCCAAAAGAAAAATAAGAGAAGAGAAACAGAAAGGGGCTACTATTCATCTTCAAAAAAATGACAAAACATTTGTTGAATCACACTTCAAACATTAAACGACCATAACTTTTGAGTGGTGCATCGTAAAGACTATAATAATATATCAAATCGAAGATAGTATCGATTCACACAATTGGTGTTGGCCTTGCAAGGTATCCTGATTTGTGTACGCAAATTCCATTGTTTACATAACTTATTTAGCGTTTTAAGATTTTATCATAAATTTCCGATTTACTTACTTTCGATTTGATTCAATAACGCTGTAAATGAGAGATTGGTTGCGACAAAGGTTTCTTTATTTATTTGGTTAACAAATCTCTTTTCTTCCTAAAAATATTATTGGAGCAGAAAAAGAAATGGGGTAGTGTTCATATTTTCAAAAATAACAAAACATTTTATGAATCAGACATCCAACATCAAACGACCATATCTTTTGACTGGTGTATCGTAACGACTATTATAATATATCAAATCGAAGATCATATCGATTTACACAATTAGTATTGGTATTGCAAGGTAACCTGATTTGTCTACACAAATTCCATAGTTTATATAACTTATCAAGGGTTTTAAGATTTTGTCGTAAATTTCCGTTTTCCTTACTTTCGATTTAATTCAATAGAGTTGTAAAAGAGATATCGGTTCGACAAAGGTTTCTTTATTTATGTGGTCAATAAACCTCTATTCTTCCTAAAAAAATATGGGATCAGAAAAAGAAAGGGGCAAGTGTTAACATTTTCAAAAATTATAAAACATTTGATGAATGAGACTTCCAACATCAAATGACCATAACTTTTGACTGGGGTATCGTGTCGACTATTATAAAATATCAACTCAAAGCTCGTCTCGATCCACACAATAATTGTTGGCCTTGCAATGGAACCTAATATACGTACCCAAATTCCATCGTTTACATCACTTAAAGAGGGGTTTTATTTTTTGTTGCCAATTTCCGTTTTACTTACTTTCGATTTTATTCAATAGAGTAGTAAAGGAGATTTTGGTGCAGACCAAGGTTCTTTATTTATGTGGTTTATAAATCTCTTATCGTCCAAAAGAAAATTAAGAGAAGAGAAACAGAAAGGTGCTACTATTAATATTCTCAAAAATACCAAAACATTTGGTGAATCACACGTCAAACATTAAACGACCATAACTTTTGACTGGTGCATCGTAATGACTATAATAATATATCAAATCGAAGATCGTATCGATTCATACAATTATTGTTGGCCTCGCAAGGTATCTTGATTTCTGTACCCAAATTCCATTGTTAACATAACTTATTTAGCATTTTAAGATTTTGTCATAAATTTCCGGTTTAGTTACTTTCAACTTGATTCAATAGAGTTGTAAAGGAGATATTGGTCCGACAAAGGTTTCTTTATTTATGTGGATAATAAATCTCTCTTCTTCCTAAAAACATATGGGAGCAGAAAAATAAAGGGGCTAGTGTTGATATTTTCAAAAATAACAAAACATTTGATGCATCAGACTTCCAACATCAAATGGCCTTAACTTTTGACTAGGGTATCATAACGACTATTATAATATATCAAAAGTAAGCTCGTCCTGATCCACACAATAATTGTTGTCCTCACAATGGAACCTGATTTCTGTACATAAATTCCAGCAGTTACATCACTTAAAGAGCGTTTTATTTTTTGTTGCCAATTTCCGTTTTACTTACTTTCGATTTTATTCAATAGAGTAGTAAAGGAGATTTTAGTGCAGACCAAGGTTTCTTTATTTATGTGGTCTATAAATCTCTTATCGTCCATAAGAAAATTAAGAGAAGAGAAACAGAAAGGTGCTACTATTCATCTTCATAAAAATGACAAAACAATTGGTGAATCACACTTCAAACATTAAACGAGCATAACTTTTGGCTGGTGCATCGTAAAGACTATAATAATATATCAAATCGAAGCTCATATCGATTCACACAATTAGTGTTGGTCATGCAAGGTATCCTGATTTCTGTACCCAAATTCTATTGTTTGCATAACTTATTTTGCGTTTTAAGATTTGTCATAAATTTCCGGTTTACTTACTTTCGATTTGATTCAATAGAGCTGTAAATGAGAGATTGGTTCCGACAAAGGTTTCTTTATTTATTTGGTCAATAAATCTCTATTCTCCCTAAAAATATTATTGGAGCAAAAAAGAAAGGGGCTAGTGTTCATATTTTCAAAAATAACAAAACATTTTATGAATCAGACATCCAACATCAAACGACCATAACTATTGACTGGTGTATAGTAACGACTATTATAATATATCAAATCGAAGATCGTATCGATTTACACAATTAGTATTGGTATTGCAAGGTAACCTGATTTCTGTACATAAATTCCATAGTTTACATAACTTATCGAGGGTGTTAAGATTTTGTCATAAATTTCCGTTTTCCTTACTTTCGATTTGATTCAATAGAGCTGTAAAGGAGATATCGGTTCGACAAAGGTTTCTTTATTTATTTGGTCAATAAATCTCTATTCTTCCTAAAAAAATAAGGGAGAAGAAAAAGAAAGGGGGTAGTGTTCATATTTTCAAAAATAATAAAACATTTGATGAATCAGACTTCCAATATCAAATGACCATAACTTTTGACTGGGGTATCATAACGACTATTATAAAATATTAACTCAAAGCTCGTCTCGATCCACCCAATAATTTTTGGCCTCACAATGGAACCTAATATACGTACCCAAATTCCATCGTTTACATCACTTAAAGAGGGGTTTTATTTTTTGTTGCCAATTTCTGTTTTACTTACTTTCGATTTTTGGTGCAGACCAAGCTTTCTTTATTGATGTGGTGTATTGATGAGTGAAAACCAGCATCGCCGATTCTTGCCAATACTTTGGTTTTAATATTTATAAAACTCTCGCAAGTGCACGAATCATTTCGTAGAAAATGATAAGTATACTCCCAAGGTCGATCTAAGGAAGGAATGTATGTGGTTTTTAATTTATTATTCAAACTTTTAAAAACGAAATTAAATCCTAAACATCATGTCACGATATTTTGGGGTTTTGTGTTTTAAATCTAATTACATAAAATTAAACATAGATTCAATAAACATTCATGCAAATTTTATCATTTATAATGGCGGAGTATTTATGGATATAATAACTAAGTTAATTATGCTTGCTCATATTATCTAGGTTATTAAAGATATGAATTGATATTTATTGATTTTCCCTTTTTTGTATGAATACCACCTTTGGTGGGGTTAGATATTCTTTGTTAACTAAACAAATCAATTAACACCTATGGGTGGGGTTGATAACTAATATGCTTAATTAAATTAATTCCTTTTTCTAAGAGATTGAAATGAACCATTTAAATGCCACCTTTGGTGGGGTTAGACAGTTTAAACTTTATTCAAGGTGTCCAAATTAAACCTAAGAATTTAGTTATCCGAGTACTAACTTTCAAGTTTTAAAACCACTACCGAAAACATGTTGTCGATACATTTTCAGATAATAATTCTTATAAAAACTTTTGAAATAAAGCTTCACTCTAACTACTGGGCGATTGTACCATCAAATAAAAGAGCACTACTCTAAATCAGACCGGATAACTAAACCTTAAAATCTAATTTTCAGGTTTAAGTTTGTAATGAAAAATAATATATTTCTCTCTAACATTCTTAATATAAAATCATGAATAAAAATAAAATCAATTCATTTTAGAGATTTTTACCTATTTAATATTTCACAAGCATAACAACGTTATTATTACATCATGTTTATTAACAGCCAGCACAGTTAAATTTAACCACAGACAAATTAAATATAACATGTAAGAATAAAGCATAAAAAATTACTATAAAGAAAATAAAATCCTTACAGAACTTCGACGCTATTCCCGTTGCTGGAAAATCTTCAAGCAGAATTTGCACTCCCATTTATTGAATCAAAAAGCTAATAAATTACATAAACATAACTAGTTCTTCCCAAAAAGGGAAGAACTCCAAAACTAAGAGAAATTAACTAAGAAAAGCTAAAAACTAAGAAAACATAAGAAAAACTAAGAAAAACTAAAAATCTAAGAAAAGAGAGAAAGAAAGAGAGAAAAGAATGTATTTGGAGGTTTTGAAGGTGTGTTTTGAAGTGAAGGGAAGGGGGTATTTATAGGTGAGGATGGAGAGAAAAAAAGAGTAAACAAATGTTAAAAAAATGTAAAAACGCGTAATGGAAATGCTGAGGTCATTAATGACGTCATCATGACATCATGGGGCGGCTGCACGTGAAAAATGGGGCGAAAAGGCGCCGGTGCGCGCGGAAGGGGCTGTCGCTGCGCGCAGCTCGGCGCGGGTGAATAGTACCCGTGCGCTGGGGCGCGCGTGGATTGGGGCGCTGGCACGCTGGGGCACGTGCGGGCTTGGGCGCTGGATTGGGCGTGCGGCTGGGCAGGTGGGCGCGATTTTCTCCTTTTTGACATTTTTGACTTTTTTGATCCATTTTTTCCAATTTTTCCATGTTTGTTGACCTTTCCCCATTTATTTATTAATATATTTGTGATGTATTGCTTCAAGTATTCCTCTTTGAGTCTTTAAGTTGCGTTTTTAGGCCAAAATACCTAAAAAACAATAAAAATACCCGTGATTCAAAAAAATACAAATTTATATAAATATATGATAAAACATATAAATATATATATTTTTAATCAATTAATGTGCATAAAATCATGGTTATTTTAGTGCTTTTTGAGCACTCATCATCTATAAATCTCTTATCGTCCACAAGAAAATTAAGAGAAGAGAAACAGAAAGGTGCTGCTATTAATATTCTCGAAAATACCAAAACATTTGGTGAATCACACGTCAAACATTAAACAACCATAACTTTTGACTGGTGCTTCGTAAAGACTATAATAATATCTCAAATCGAAGATCGTATCGATTCACACAATTAGTGTTGGCCTTGCAAGGTATCCTGATTTCTCTACCCAAATTCCATTGTTTACATAACTTATTTAGCATTTTAAGAATTGTCATAAATTTCCGATTTACTTACTTTCGATTTGATTCAATAGAGCTGTAAATGAGAGATTGGTTCCGACAAAGGTTTCTTTATTTATGTGGATAATAAATCTCTCTTCTTCCTAAAAACATATGGGAGCAGAAAAACAAAGGGGCTAGTGTTCATATTTTCCAAAATAACAAAACATTTGATGCATCAGACTTCGAACATCAAATGACCATAACTTTTGACTGGTGCATCGTAACGACTATAATAATATATCAAATTGAAGATCGTATCGATTCACACAATTAGTGTTGGCCTTACAAGGTAACCTGATTTCTGTACCCAAATTCCATTGTTTATATAACTAATCGAGAGTTTTAAGATTTTGTCGTAAATTTCCGTTTTAGTTACTTTGGTTTTGATTCAATAGAGTTATAAAGGAGATATTGGTCTGACAAAGGTTTCTTTATTTATGTGGTCAATAAATCTCTATTATTCCTAAAAATATATGGGAGTAGAAAAAGAAAGGGGCTAGTGTTCATATTTTCAAAAATAACAAAACATTTGATGAATCATACTTCCAACATCAAATGACCATAACTTTTGACTAGGGTATCGTAACGACTATTATAATATATTATCAAATCGAAGCTCGTTTCGATCCACACGATAATTGTTGGCCTCGCTATGGAACCTGATTTCTGTACACAAATTCCATCGTTTACATCCCTTAAGGAGGGTTTTAATTTTTTGTTGCTAATTTCCGTTTAACTTAATTTTGATTTTATTCAACAGAGTAGTAAAAGAGATATTGGTGCAGACCAAGGTTTCTTTATTTATATGGTAAAAAAATCTTTTATCTTCCAAAAGAAAAATAAGAGAAGAGAAACAGAAAGGGGCTACTATTCATCTTCAAAAAAATGACAAAACATTTGGTGAATCACACTTCAAACATTAAACGACCATAACTTTTGACTGGTGCATCGTAAAGACTATAATAATATATCAAATCGAAGATCGTATCGATTCACACAATTAGTGTTGGTCTTGCAAGGTATCCTGATTTCTGTACCCAAATTCCATCGTTTATATAACTTATCGAGAGTTTTAAGATTTTGTGGTAAATTTCCGTTTTAGTTACTTTCGATTTGATTCAATAGAGCTGTAAAGGAGATATCAGTTCGACAAATTTTTCTTTGTTTATGTAGTCAATAAATCACTATTCTTCCTAAAAACATATGGGAGGAGAAAAAGAAAGGGGGTAGTGTTCATATTTTCAAAAATAACAAAACATTTGATGAATCATACTTCCAACATCAAATGACCATAACTTTTGACTAGGGTATCGTAACGACTATTATAATATATTATAAAATCGAAGCTCGTCTCGATCCACCAGATAATTGTTGGCCTCGCAATGGGACCTGATTTTTGTACACAAATTCCATCGTTTACATCACTCAAAGACGGTTTTATTTTTTTGTTGCTAATTTCCGTTTAACTTAATTTTGATTTTATTCAATAGAGTAGTAAAAGAGATATTGGTGCCGACCAAGGTTTCTTTATTTATAAGGCAAATAAATCTTTTATCTTCCAAAATAAAAATAAGATAAGAGAAACAGAAAGGGGCTACTATTCATCTTCTAAAAAATGAAAAAACACTTGGTGAATCACACTTCAATTAGTGTTGGCCTTACAAGGTAACCTGATTTCTGTAGCCAAATTCCATCGTTTATATAACTTATCGAGAGTTTTAAGATTTTGTCGTAAATTTCCGTTTTAGTTACTTTGGTTTTGATTCAATAGAGTTATAAAGGAGATATTGGTCTTACAAAGGTTTCTTTATTTATGTGGTCAATAAATCTCTATTATTCCTAAAAATATATGGGAGTAGAAAAAGAAAGGGGCTAGTGTTCATATTTTCAAAAATAACAAAACATTTGATAAATCATACTTCCAACATCAAATGACCATAACTTTTGACTAGGGTATCGTAACAACTATTATAATATATTATCAAATCGAAGCTCGTCTCGATCCACATGATAATTGTTGGCCTCGCAATGGAACCTGATTTTTGTACACAAATTCCATCGTTTACATCACTCAAAGAGGGTTTTAATTTTTTGTTGCTAATTTCTGTTTAAATTAATTTTGATTTTATTCAATAGAGTAGTAAAAGAGATATTGGTGCCGACCAAGGTTTCTTTATTTATATGGTAAAAAAATCTTTTATCTTCCAAAACAAAAATAAGAGAAGAGAAACAGAAAGGCGCTACTATTCATCTTCAAAAAAATGACAAAACATTTGGTGAATCACACTTCAAACATTAAACGACCATAACTTTTGACTGGTGCATCGTAAAGACTATAATAATATATCAAATCGAAGATCGTATCGATTCACACAATTACTGTTGGCCTTGCAAGGTATCCTGATTTCTGTACCCAAATTCCATCGTTTATATAACTTATCGAGAGTTTTAAGATTTTGTCGTAAATTTCCGTTTTGGTTACTTTCGATTTGATTCAATAGAGCAGTAAAGGAGATATCGGTTCGACAAATTTTTCTTTGTTTATGTAGTCAATAAATCACTATTCTTCCTAATAACATATGGGAGGAGAAAAAGAAAGGGGCTAGTGTTCATATTTTCAAAAATAACAAAACATTTGATGAATCATACTTCCAACATCAAATGACCATAACTTTTGACTAGGGTATCGTAACGACTATTATAATATATTATAAAATCGAAGCTCGTCTCGATCCACCAGATAATTGTTGGCCTCGCAATGGGACCTGATTTTTGTACACAAATTCCATCGTTTACATCACTCAAAGACGGTTTTAATTTTTTGTTGCTAATTTCCGTTTAACTTAATTTTGATTTTATTCAATAGAGTAGTAAAAGGGATATTGGTGCCGACCAAGGTTTCTTTATTTATAAGGCAAATAAATCTTTTATCTTCCAAAATAAAAATAAGATAAGAGAAACAGAAAGGGGCTACTATTCATCTTCCAAAAAATGACAAAACACTTGGTGAATCACACTTCAATTAGTGTTGGCCTTACAAGGTAACCTGATTTCTGTACCCAAATTCCATCGTTTATATAACTTATCGAGAGTTTTAAGATTTTGTCGTAAATTTCCGTTTTAGTTACTTTGGTTTTGATTCAATAGAGTTATAAAGGAGATATGGGTGTGACAAAGGTTTCTTTATTTATGTGGTCAATAAATCTCTATTATTCCTAAAAATATATGGGAGTAGAAAAAGAAAGGGGCTAGTGTTCATATTTTCAAAAATAACAAAACATTTGATGAATCATACTTCCAACATCAAATGACCATAACTTTTGACTAGGGTATCGTAACAACTATTATAATATATTATCAAATCGAAGCTCGTCTCGATCCACATGATAATTGTTGGCCTCGCAATGGAACCTGATTTTTGTACACAAATTCCATCGTTTACATCACTCAAAGAGGGTTTTAATTTTTTGTTGCTAATTTCTGTTTAAATTAATTTTGATTTTATTCAATAGAGTAGTAAAAGAGATATTCGTGCCGACCAAGGTTTCTTTATTTATATGGTAAAAAAATCTTTTATCTTCCAAAACAAAAATAAGAGAAGAGAAACAGAAAGGGGCTACTATTCATCTTTAAAAAAATGACAAAACATTTGGTGAATCACACTTCAAACATTAAACGACCATAAATTTTGACTGGTGCATCGTAAAGACTATAATAATATATCAAATGGAAGATCGTATCGATTCACACAATTAGTGTTGGCCTTGCAAGGTATCCTGATTTCTGTACCCAAATTCCATCGTTTATATAACTTATAGAGAGTTTTAAGATTTTGTCGTAAATTTCCGTTTTTGTTACTTTCGATTTGATTCAATAGAGCAGTAAAGGAGATATCGGTTCGACAAATTTTTCTTTGTTTATGTAGTCAATAAATCACTATTCTTCCTAATAACATATGGGAGGAGAAAAAGAAATGGGCTAGTGTTCATATTTTCAAAAATAACAAAACATTTGATGAATCATACTTCCAACTTCAAATGACCATAACTTTTGACTAGGGTATCGTAACGACTATTATAATATATTATAAAATCGAAGCTCTTCTCGATCCACCCGATAATTGTTGGCCTCGCAATGGAACCTGATTTTTGTACACAAATTCCATCGTTTACATCACTCAAAGAGGGTTTTAATTTTTTGTTGCTAATTTCCGTTTAACTTAATTTTGATTTTATTCAATAGAGTAGTAAAAGAGATATTGGTGCCGACCAAGGTTTCTTTATTTATAAGGCAAATAAATCTTTTATCTTCCAAAATAAAAATAAGATAAGAGAAACAGAAAGGGGCTACTATTCATCTTCTAAAAAATGACAAAACACTTGGTGAATCACACTTCAATTAGTGTTATCCTTACAAGGTAACCTGATTTATGTACCCAAATTCCATCGTTTATATAACTTATCGAGAGTTTTAAGATTTTGTCGTAAATTTCCGTTTTAGTTACTTTCGATTTGATTCAATAGAGTTATAAAGGAGATATGGGTGTGACAAAGGTTTCTTTATTTATGTGGTCAATAAATCTCTATTATTCCTAAAAATATATGGGAGTAGAAAAAGAAAGGGGCAAGTGTTCATATTTTCAAAAATAACAAAACATTTGATGAATCATACTTCCAACATCAAATGACCATAACTTTTGACTAGGGTATCGTAAAGACTATTATAATATATTATAAATTCGAAGCTCGTCTCGATCCACACGATAATTGTTGGCCTCGCAATGGAACCTGATTTGTGTACACAAATTCCATCGTTTACATCACTCAAAGAGGGTTTTAATTTTTTGTTGCTAATTTCTGTTTAAATTAATTTTGATTTTATTCAATAGAGTAGTAAAAGAGATATTCGTGCCGACCAAGGTTTCTTTATTTATATGGTAAAAAAATCTTTTATCTTCCAAAACAAAAATAAGAGAAGAGAAACAGAAAGGGGCTACTATTCATCTTCAAAAAAATGACAAAACATTTGGTGAATCACACTTCAAACATTAAACGACCATAACTTTTGACTGGTGCATCGTAAAGACTATAATAATATATCAAATGGAAGATCGAATCGATTCACACAATTAGTGTTGGCCTTGCAAGGTATCCTGATTTCTGTACCCAAATTCCATCGTTTATATAACTTATAGAGAGTTTTAAGATTTTGTCGTAAATTTCCGTTTTTGTTACTTTCGATTTGATTCAATAGAGCAGTAAAGGAGATATCGGTTCGACAAATTTTTCTTTGTTTATGTAGTCAATAAATCACTATTCTTCCTAATAACATATGGGAGGAGAAAAAGAAAAGGGCTAGTGTTCATATTTTCAAAAATAACAAAACATTTGATGAATCATACTTCCAACTTCAAATGACCATAACTTTTGACTAGGGTATCGTAACGACTATTATAATATATTATAAAATCGAAGCTCTTCTCGATCCACCCGATAATTGTTGGCCTCGCAATGGAACCTGATTTTTGTACACAAATTCCATCGTTTACATCACTCAAAGAGGGTTTTAATTTTTTGTTGCTAATTCCCATTTAACTTAATTTTGATTTTATTGAATAGAGTAGTAAAAGAGATATTGATGCCGACCAAGGTTTCTTTATTTATAAGGCAAATAAATCTTTTATCTTCCAAAATAAAAATAAGATAAGAGAAACAGAAAGAGGCTACTATTCATCTTCTAAAAAATGACAAAACACTTGGTGAATCACACTTCAATTAGTGTTATCCTTACAAGGTAACCTGATTTATGTACCCAAATTCCATCGTTTATATAACTTATCGAGAGTTTTAAGATTTTGTCGTAAATTTCCGTTTTAGTTACTTTCGATTTGATGCAATAGAGTTATAAAGGAGATATTGGTCTGACAAGGGTTTCTTTATTTATGTGGTCAATAAATCTCTATTCTTCCTAAAACCATATTGGAGCACAAAAAGAAAGGGGCAAGTGTTCATATTTTCAAAAATAACAAAACATTTGATGAATCATACTTCCAACATCAAATGACAATAACTTTTGACTAGGCTATCATAACGACTATTATCATATATTATCAAATCGAAGCTCTTCTCGATCCACACAATAATTGTTGGCCTCGCAATGGAACCTGATTTCTGTACACAAATTCCATCGTTTACATCACTTAAAGAGGGTTTTAATTTTTTGTTGTTAATTTTCGTTTAACTTAATTTTGATTTTATTCAATAGAGTAGTAAAAGAGATATTGGTGCCGACCAAGGTTTCTTTATTTATATATTAAATAAATCTTTTATCTTCCAAAAGAAAAATAAGAGAAGAGAAACAGAAAGGCGCTACTATTCATCTTCAAAAAAATGACAAAACATTGGGTGAATCTCACTTCAAACATTAAACGACCATAACTTTTGACTAGTGCATCGTAAAGACTATAATAATATATTAAATCGATTCACACAATTACTGTTGGCCTTGCAAGGTAACCTGATTTATGTGCCCAAATTCCATCGTTTATATAACTTATCGAGAGTTTTAAGATTTTTTCATAAATTTCCGGTTTAGTTACTTTCGATTTGATGCAATAGAGTTATAAAGGAGATATTGGTCTGACAAGGGTTTCTTTATTTATGTGGTCAATAAATCTCTATTCTTCCTAAAACCATATTGGAGCACAAAAAGAAAGGGGCTAGTGTTGATATTTTCAAAAATAACAAAACATTTGATGAATCATACTTCCAACATCAAATGACAATAACTTTTGACTAGGGTATCATAACGACTATTATCATATATTATCAAATCGAAGCTCTTCTCGATCCACACAATAATTGTTGGCCTCGCAATGGAACCTGATTTCTGTACACAAATTCCATCGTTTACATCACTTAAAGAGGGTTTTAATTTTTTGTTGTTAATTTCCGTTTAACTTAATTTTGATTTTATTCAATAGAGTAGTAAAGGAGATTTTGGTGCCGACCAAGGTTTCTTTATTTATGTGGTCTATAAATCTCTTATCATCCATAAGAAAAGTAATAGAAGAGAAATAGATAGGGGCTACTATTCATAATCTAAAAAATCCCAAAACAATTGGTGAATCACACCACAAACATTAAATGACCATAACTTTTGACTCGTGCATCGTAACGACTATAATTATATATCAAATCGAAGATCGTATCGATTCACACAATTAGTGTTGGCCTTACAAGGTAACCTGATTTATGTACCCAAATTCCATCGTTTATATAACTTATCAAGAGTTTTAAGATTTTGTCGTAAATTTCCGTTTTAGTTACTTTCGATTTGATGCAATAGAGTTATAAAGGAGATATTGGTCTGACAAGGGTTTCTTTATTTATGTGGTCAATAAATATCTATTCTTCCTAAAAATATATGGGAGTAGAAAAAGAAAGGGGCTAGTGTTCATATTATCAAAAATATCAAAACATTTGATGAATCATACTTCCAACATCAAATGACCATAACTTTTGACTAGGGTATCGTAACGACTATTATAATATATTATCAAATTGAAGCTCGTGTCAATCCACACGATAATTGTTGGCCTCGCAATGGAACCTGATTTCTGTACACAAATTCCATCGTTTACATCACTTAAAGAGGGTTTTAATTTTTTGTTGCCAATTTCCGTTTAACTTAATTTTGATTTTATTCAATAGAGTAGTAAAAGAGATATTGGTGCCGACCAAGGTTTCTTTATTTATATGGTAAATAAATCTTTTATCTTCTAAAAGAAAAATAAGAGAAGAGAAACAGAAAGGGGCTACTATTCATCTTCTAAAAAATGACAAAACACTTGGTGAATCACACTTCAAACATTAAACGACCATAACTTTTGACTGGTGCAACGTAACGACTATAATAATATATCAAATCGAAGATCGTATCGATTCACACAATTAGTGTTGGCCTTGCGAAGTATCTTGATTCAATAGAGCAGTAAATGAGATATTGGTTACTACAAAGGTTTCTTTATTTATTTGGTCAATAAATCTCTATTCTTCCTAAAAACATTATTGGAGTGATGAGTGCTCAAAAAGCACTAACATAACCATGATTTTATGCACATTAATTGATTAAAAATATATATTTATATGTTTTATCATATATTTATATAAATGTTTTTTTTTCGGAATCACGGGTATTTTTATTTTTTTCAGGTATTTTGGCTTAAAAATGCAACTTAAAGACTCAAAGAGGATTAATTGAAGCAATATATCACAAATATATTAATAAATAAGTGGGGAAAGGTCAACAAACATGGAAAAATTGGAAAAAATGGGTCAAAATGGTCAAAAATGTTAAAAAGGAGAAAATCGCGCCCAGTTGCCCAGCCGCGCGCCCCAGCGCCCATGCCCGCGCGCGCCGATGCCTTTTCGGCCCATTTTTCACGTGCAGCTACCCCATGACGTCATGCTGACGTCATTAATTACCTCGGCATTTTCATTACGCATTTTTACATTTTTTTACTCATTTTTTCTCTTCATCCTCACCTATAAATACCCCCCTTCACTTCACTTCAAAACATACCTTCAAAACACACTTCTCTCTTCTTTCTTTCTCTCATTTCTTAGTTTTTGAGTTTTTCTTAGTTTCTAAGCTTTTCTTAGTTTCTTTCTTAGTTTTTAGTTCAATTCTCTTAGTTTTAGAGTTCTTCTTTTTTGGAGAGGAACTTGTAATGTTTTTGTAATTTATTAGCTTTTTGATTCAATAAATGAGAGTGCAAATTTCGCTTGGAGGTTTTCCAGCAACGGGAATAGCGTCGAAGTTCTGTAAGGATTTTATTTTCTTTGCAGTTATTTTTATGCTTTATTCTTACATGTTATATTTAATTTGTCTGTGATTAAATTTAACTGTGCTGGCTATTTATAATCATGATGTAATAATAACGTTCTTATGCTTGCGAAATATTAAATAGGTAAAAAATTCTAAAATGAATTGATTTTATTTTTATTCAAGATTTTATATTAAGAATGTTAGAGAAAAATATATTATTTTTCATTACAAACTTAAATCTGAAAATTAGATTTTAAGGTTTAGTTATCCGGTCTAATTTAGAGTAGTGCTCTTTTATTTGTTGGTACAATCGCCCGGTAGTTAGAGTGAAACTCTATTTCAAATGTTTTTATAAGAATTATTATGTGAAAATGTATTGACAACATGTTTTCAATAGTGGTTTTAAAACTTGAAAGTTAGTACTCGGATAATTAAATTCTTATGTTTAATTTGGACACCTTGAATAAAGTTTAAACTATCAAACCCCACCAAAGGTGGCATTTAAATGGTTCATTTTCAAATCTCTTAGAAAAAGAAATTAATTTAATTAACCAAATTAGTTATCAACCCCACCCATAGGTGTTAATTGATTTGTTTAGTTAACAAAGAATATCTAACCCCACCAAAGGTGGTATTTATATAAAAAAGAGAGAATCAATAAAATATCAATTTATATCTTTAATAACCTAGATAATATGAGCAAGCATAATTAATTTAGTTATTATATCCGTAAATACTCCGCTAATATAAATGATAAAATTTGCATGAATATTTATTGAATCTGTATATATGTTTACTTTTAGATAAATATTTATTGAATCTGTATTTATGTTTATTTTTATGTTATTAGATTATATTTAATTAATCTGTATATATGTTTATTTTTATGTTATTAGATTAGGAACACAAAAACCAAACTATCGTGACAGGATGTTTAGGATTTAATTTCGTTTTTAAAAGTTTGAATAATAAATTAAAAACCACATACATTCTTTCCTTAGATCGACCTTGGGAGTATACTTATCATTTTCTTCGAAATGATTCGTGCACTTGCGAGAGTTTTATAAATATTAAAACCAAAGTATTGGCAAGAATCGACGATACCGGTTTTCGCTCATCCAGTTTTTGGCGCCGTTGCGGGGGAAGGAATAGCATTTTTAAATTATTTATCAAAATTTTAAAAACATTTTTGTGCTGTAAATAATTGTGATTTTTTTTAATAATAAAAAAATAATAATAAAATTTCAAAATTCATAAGAAATAAAATAAAATAAATAAATAAATAAAATAAATTTTTTTTAATAGTAAAAATAATTTGAAAATTGAATAAAACATTTTACCGTTCATGAATAGTAAAAAAAATTCAAAAATTAAAATTTCAATAATTTTAAGTTAATAAGAAATAATATAGGTGAATAGTAAAATAAATTTACCGTTCATAAATAGTAAAAAAACATTACTTGAATTTATACCTAATTAACTAAATAGCATGAAAAGTAAAAATCTAAGGGAGTTCTCTCTAGGAGACTAGTTCTTGGAAGCCTTTGTGCCACTAGTCTTTCCTAGGAACGTTGTTCTGGCTAGGAGAATGGTTTTTAAGGAGCCGTTGCACCACCATTCTTTCTTGGGAGCATTCTTGGTTAATACTGATTATGTTAAATAAAAAAAATAAAAAATAAAAAATAAAAATAAAAATAAAAAAATAAAAATTTTTTTTAACTAGTTTTGTTTAGTGTTTTGTACCATGTAAATTTTCTCTAAATTTTTTATTTTGTTGACAGGAGTTTTAAATTTACGTTTACAATAATCTATGCGTGGTAGGAGATCCTTAGGAAACCACCTTACACCATATGTAAATAATATTCATAAATTTAAACAAGTGTCAACAAAACTGGATTCCACCCATCAACCTGTTTTTGAGCCAAACATAGAACCAAGTCTTAATCCTTTACTAGAACCGAAAGAAATGGAAGAAAACCAACATGTTAGGGAAACCACGATGAAGGAGTTTGCAAGACCGGTGATTGGCATGGAAACTGCCGCTATCCAGTTGGGTGAGGCTACTCGGAATTATGACCTAAAAAATATTCATTTTTCTATGCTTCCTTCCTTTTATGGGCTACCTAATGAAGATTCTCTTTCTTTTATGAGAGATTTCTATGCTACGGTCCAAACATTCCCCCTCGGTATTCTAAACGAGGATCAACTTAGAATGAGATGTTTTCCCTACACCTTAAAGGATAAGGCCAAAGCTTGGTTGATGTCACTTCTCCCAAGTTCTCTGATGACATGGGGTAACATTTACAATAAATTCATGGGAAAATTCTATTCCCACCAAAAAACATCAGAGTTGAGAAGAAAGATTTCTATTTTCTCTCAAATGGAAGGAGAACCATTCCATGAAGCTTGGGATAGGTTCAAAATGTTTCTCACTCAATGTCCCCATCACAGGTTTCCCCTGCAGTTGCAGAACCAATTCTTTTACGATGGACTTACACAACAATGTCAGTTCATTGTCGACAACGCTATAGGAGGAGCAATAGGAGAAAAGACTGCCTCAGAGACGTATAACCTCTTTGAGATGTTGGGTGCTAATTCCCAACAGAAAAGCTCCCGAGTGAGAAAAGCTGGAGTTCATGAAATCGACTCCAGTAATGAAGTTCAACAACAACTTGTTCAACTGACCAAGAAAGTTGCCCTTCTCACTACACAAACCAACACCAATAATGAACAATATGGTTTGTATAGCAACATGGGACATGGTACTGAAGCCTTTCCATATCAAGGAGAAACAACAACTGGACCTGAACAGGTTAATGTGTTGAGAGCATATCAACAGAGACCAAGGTTTGATCCCAATTCAAATACCTATAATCCTGGGTGGAGAAGTCATCCAAATTTCTCCTGGAGGCAAAACAACCCTCCTTTCACTCAAAGCTCAAACCAGGTAGGCCAGCAATTCCACCCACCTATTCCAAGAAGCATTCCCAATAACCCAACCCTGGAGGATAACTTGAATTCTTTTATTCAAGTTTGTAGGGATAACCAATCTAAAACCAATCAACGGTTGGACTCTGTGGAAGCTTCTATCAAAAAGGTGGAAGTTCAAGTAGAACAGTTAGTTGAACATTTGCAAAAACAAAGCAAAGACTAATTTGATAGTCAAATGAATTCAATGAAGAGGAGACATTGAGTTTTTCATTCTGCAATCTCTAAGCAACGTCTTACTAGAAGACGATAAATTTTAGTCCTACATGGGAGGTCACCCATTATTCTATTTTCCTTTGTTTTAGTTTTATTTTGAGTGTAATAAAATTCAAATGAAATAAATTCGTTTGTTTCAAAAATTGTGTCCATTCGTTAAAATTAAAATTAAAAAAAAAAACAAAACAAAACAAAAAAAACAAAAATTTAGGTTCCTTGCACCTTTTTGCTTTAAGCCTTTACGTTTTATCAAGTTATAAATATTTCTTAGAGATATCTACTATTGTTTTTTTTAAGAGCAAAATGATGATACACAATAGGAGGAGGATCATTTTCAACTACAAACAACCATGGGAGATGCTGAAGATAGGCGGAAAAAGATGAAAGACTATACAATGCCAATCATTGGCAATGTAACTTCCGGCATCCAATTACAAGAGGCTGCAAGGAATTATGAATTGAAAAAGATTCATTATTCTTTGTTGCCTTCCTTTTACGATATCCCTAATGAAGACCCTTTTCATTTCATTCGAGAATTCTATGCTATTTTCCAAACCTTTCCACTACATGCAATTAATGAAGATCAACTTAGGATGCGGTGTTTTCCTTACACCCTCAAAGATAAAGCTTGGTCATGGTTCATTACTCTACAGTCAGGTTCTCTTAAAACTTGGGAGGCAGTCTATGAAATTTTTATGGGTAGGTTCTATTCCCATCAAAAGATTGTTGATCTAAGAACAAAGATAGCAACATTTTCTCAAATGTATGAAGAGCCCTTTCATGAAGCTTGGGAACGATTCAAACTCCTTTTCATTCAATGTAAAAATCATAGCTTTCCATTACAGCTACAAAACCAATTCTTTTATGATGGACTGACACTACAGAGTCAATACATGGTTGATAATGCTGCTGAAGGTGTTGTAGGAGAAAAGACCGCAGAGGAAACCTATAATCTTTATGAGCTATTGGGTTCTAATTCCCAACAAATAGGTGGTAGAAGGAAAGCAAGGGTCAATGAAGTTGGCTCTGATAATGAGATAACCTTGCAACTTGCTGAATTGACTAAAAAAGTGCAATTTCTCACTACCCACCAAATTTCAAATCAAGAGGTATGTGAAGTGTGTTGTTCAATTGGGCATGGTACTCATAATTGTTCAAATACTTGTGATTCTAGTGTCGATGCCATAGAGGAGGTCCAATCTTTTCAAAGGTATCATCCAAACACGTATAATCACCCAGCCTACACCCAATATCCAACACCAAGGTCGGTTAACAACCACCCTTACCCACCAAGCCAATCTTTTAAGCCAACCTTAGAAGATAGCTTGAATGCTTTTATTCAAGTTAGTCGTGACAACCAATTGATGACTAATCAAAGGTTGAACACCATGGAGGCTTCGGTTAAAAGGATTGAATCTAAAGTTGGGCAATTGGCTGAACAAATGCAAAAGAAAGAACCAGAAAAGTTGCCCAGTCAACCAGAACAAGCAAAGGATGTAAGAACCCTTCGAAGTGGCAAGGTAGTCAATACCAGTTTACCTGAAATCTCTAACAATCTACCTTGTAGTTCAGGTAACAAAGAAGGCGATATTCTAATCTCGCAAAAAGGAGAAACACGTGTTAAACTTAACAAGCCTTCTGAAAAACTCATTGGGGGGTCATCTGACACCCCCAAAATTCAAAAGACAACAGAACCATACCAGATGCAAGTACCTTTTCCCCACTGGTTAAAAGAATCTAAACAAGATAATCAATTCTATGATCTTTTTAATATGCTCTCTAAAGTAAATATCAAATTACCATTATTAGAAGTGATCATAAATGTGCCCTCATATGCCAAGCTTTTCAAAGAGTTGAACACTAAGAAAAGGAGGTATGAACTGAATGAACGAGTAGTAGTATCAGAAATTTCTAGCGTTGTACTTCAGCACAAACTACCCCCTAAGTTGAAAGACCCTAGAAGTTTTATTATAAACATAACTATGGGGGATAGGAAGGTTGCTAAAGCAATGCTTGATTTAGGTGCTAGTATAAATTTGATGCCCTACTCTATATTCTTACAGCTCAATCTAGGGGATTTAAAACCCACAACTATGTCCCTTCAACTTGCAGATAGATCTCTTAAATATCCAGAGGAAATAGGTGAGGATGTTTTGGTACAGGTAGACAAACTGATAATACCTGTTGACTTTGTGGTTCTGGATATTCAAGAAAATCCAGCATTGGACAGAGAGCACACAATATTGCTTGGTAGACCATTTATGGCAACTACTAAAACTATTATTGATGTCCAAGATGGAAATTTGACAATGACAGTCTTAGGAGAGACTGTTCATTTTAAAGTTTTTAATTCTTCACCTTTTCCTTCTATTTCTGCCATCGATGAAATATTCGATGTTGATCCTTTGGATAATCTTGTCCAAAGCACCTTTTTCCAAACCAGAATAGAAGACAAGCTTGAAACCATTCTTACACTTGAAAAGGTTGAAGAAGATTTAGATGAAGAAATTAAGGGGTACCTTGAACAACTAGACAATAATGAAGTAATGACAAAATCTAGTACACTTTTAAATCTACCCAGTTCTTCATCTATTAAAGAGGCTAATCCACCTGAACTTGAACTCAAAGACTTACCTGAGCACTTAAAATATGTGTTTTTGGGAGATGGAGAAACTTATCCAGTGATAATTTCTTCAACCTTGACCAAACCACAAGAAAATGAACTCATCAAAGTGCTTAAACAGTTTAAGAAATCTATAGGTTGGAGTATAGGGGATATAAGAGGCATTAGTCCAACAAAGTGTATGCACAAGATCAACTTGGAGGATGGTGCTAAACCTGTACGAGAGGCCCAAAGAAGACTAAACCCAAACATGCAAGAGGTAGTTAAAAAAGAAATTCTTAAATAATTAGAAGAAGGGATTATCTATCCAATTGCGGATAGTAAGTGGGTTAGTCCAGTGCATGTGGTACCAAAGAAATCTGGGATAACAGTTGTTAAAAATGACAAAAGTGAATTAGTGCCCACTAGAATAATCACTGGATGAAGAATGTGTATAGATTTTAGGAAACTAAATTTATATATGAAAAAGGATCACTTTCCTCTTCCATTCATTGATCAAATGTTGGAAAGATTAGCTGGGCACGAATTTTACTGTTTTTTGGATGGATTGTCTGGATATTATCAAGTACCCATAGCACCAGAAGATCAGGAAAAGACCACATTTACATGTCCTTTTAGGACATTTGCTTTTCGCAGAATGCCATTTGGGTTATGCAATGCCCCTGCCACTTTCCAAAGATGCATGATATCTATTTTGTCGGACATGGTGGAAAAATTCATTGAGATTTTCATGGACGATTTCTCTGTCTTTGGGAACTCATTTGATGATTGCTTACATAAATTGACTTTGGTTTTAGAAAGATGCATTGAATGCAATCTCACCCTTAGTTGGGAGAAAAGTCATTTTATGGTTCAACAAGGGATAGTTTTAGGACATATAATTTCAAACAAGGGTATTGAAGTTGATAAGGAAAAAGTTGAATTGATATCCAAACTACATCCCCCTACATCTGTGAAGGGGATAAGAAGCTTCTTAGGACATGCAGGATTTTACAGACGATTTATTACAGATTTCTCTAAAATAAGTCGTCCCTTATGTAACTTGCTATCCAAAGATGCTTATTTTGATTTCAACAATGACTGCCTTATTTCCTTTAATACCTTGAAAGATAAACTAACATCTACCCCTGTTATTATGGCACCAAACTGGTCTTTACCTTTTGAAATAATGTGTGACGCTTCTGATTATGCAATAGGAGCAGTCTTGGGACAAAGAGTGGATAAGCGTTTGCATGTCATCTACTATGCTAGAAAAACACTCAATGATGCCCAAATGAATTATACCACCACTGAAAAGGAATTCTTGGCTATAGTGTTTTCTTTAGACAAATTTCGGTCTTATTTAGTAGGATCTAAATTGATTGTGCATTCTGATCATGCTGCTTTAAGATACCTATTAAGTAAACCAAATGCCAAGCCAAGATTAATCAGGTGGGTCTTACTCTTACAAGAATTTGACCTAGAAATCAAGGATAAGAAAGGCAGTGAAAACTTAGTAGCTGACCATTTGTCTAGGTTGATTTCTGACTTCAATTCTCTTAAAGATGAGAGTAATGAAGATATAGTTGAAACCTTTCCTGATGAACAATTATTTTTCATAGGTCTGAACCCATGGTATGCTGATATTGTAAACTATCTTGCCACTGGTGTTTTGCGACATAACACTTCATATCAGAACAAGAAAAGGTTTTTTAAAACTATTAAGGACTATTTCTGGGATGACCCTTATTTATACAAGATTGGTCAAGATCAAGTCATCCGGAGATGTGTACCTGAAGAAGAACATAAGAGCATTCTAACTTTTTGTCATGAACTTCATTGTGGGGGTCATTTTGGAGGTGAAAAGACAGCTCGTAAGGTATTACAGTCTGGATTCTTTTGGCCCACTCTTTTTAAAGATGCTCATATGTTTTGTGCACAATGTGATAGATGTCAAAGAACAGGAAACATAAGCAAAAGAGATGAAATGCCTTTGACATCTAATTTAGTTGTTGAACTCTTTGATGTATGGGGGATTGACTTTATGGGTCCTTTTCCCCCATCTAATGGTTTTCAATACATTTTGGTTGTTGTGGATTATATGTCCAAGTGGGTAGAAGCTATCCCCACCAAAACCAATGATGCTAATGTTGTTGTGAAATTCTTGAAAGATTTAATATTCAGTAGGTTCGGAACGCCTAGAGCTATAATAAGTGATGGAGGTAGCCATTTTTGTAACAAACTGTTTGATGGAGTACTAAACAAGTACAACATCACACATAAAGTAGCTACTCCATATCATCCTCAAACTTCCGGTTTAGTGGAAGTAAGTAATAGGCAAATTAAGGGAATATTGGAACGCACTGTGCGTCCTTCAAGGAAGGATTGGACATTTAAGTTAAATGATGCCTTATGGGCATACCGCACCGCTTACAAAACACCTATTGGGATGAGCCCTTACCGGTTAATCTTTGGGAAAGTGTGCCACCTTCCAGTTGAACTTGAACACAAGGCTTATTGGGAAATTAAAGAGTTAAACATGGATTTAGATAAAGCAGGTGAAAAACGATTACTCCAGCTTCATGAGTTGGAAGAAATTAGGAATGAAGCCTATGAGAATGCCAAATTATACAAGGAGCGTACTAAGCGCTATCATGACAAGAGG
Source organism: Hippophae tibetana (assembly GCA_037013495.1). Classification (NCBI taxonomy): domain Eukaryota; kingdom Viridiplantae; phylum Streptophyta; class Magnoliopsida; order Rosales; family Elaeagnaceae; genus Hippophae; species Hippophae tibetana. The sequence goes on from CM072801.1 coordinate 83,681,665, forward strand.
CTAGTTCCTAAGACGCTTCACCCTAGAATGAAAGTTCTTTTATTTAACTCTCGTTTGAGATTGTTTCCTGGAAAGCTGAGATCAAGATGGGATGGACCATTCAAAATAGTTAAGGTATTTGAACATGGAGTAGTAGAACTATTGGACTCCAAGACAGAAAAAACGTTCAAAGTCAATGGCCATCGTGTCAAGCCTTATTTAGAAGAACCAAACAACATTGCTGAAATGGATTGCATTTGGCTGAGTAACCCTTAGCACCAAAAAGATACGTCTTGCTAAGACGTTAAACTAAGCGCTGGATGGGAGGCAACCCATCATTTTAGGTAATTTTTTATTTGTTTTATTTACTTAATTTTATTGTTTATTTTACTTTAATTATATGTGAATAATTATTAAAAAATTTAAAACTAAAAATATTTGTTGAGATGTTAGAAGTTCACAGCGATCTGTCTGTATACACTTTCATGATGAATATGATGGATGCACCTGCATTTCTTCATTACCACTTACACATTCTCAAGAAATAGGTAATCTTTCTCCTCTTTTCTCTTTATCTTTAATTTGCAGTTGTTACATTGAGGACAATGTAAGTTCTAGGTTGGGGGTGGTGAAAAGTTACCATGCTTAAAAAAAAAATTCTCACAAAAAGTTATCATTTCTTTAAGTCAAATTTAAGTAAATAGTTAAGTCTTTGGTACTGTTAGATTAATTTTTGAAAACATATCATGAAATATTTTGTAATTATTTTTGATAATTAGTTAGTTTTTGTCATAACTAGTATTTCTTGATAAAATGTGGAAATTATATTAAACCCAAAATCGGTGTTTATGAATTTTTTTTAGTGGAGACTACCCTTGTGAGATATAATTTGAGCCTAATTTCTTTTATTCAGAGTGAAATATATATTTTTTCTACTCCAAACACATTTCTTATTTATTCAAATGTTTAGATGATCTCTATAGGTATTAGTATTGAATGTATGAATTTTTTCTCATCTTAATAGAGTATCATATATTTTTTATTATTATTTTTGTTTAGATTAAATGATTTGAGTAGAAATTGATAGTATATGCTTATATCTCATTCATGCACGACTGCTACAAAAACAAAAAAGACATATATGGGGTTACCTAAACCAAGATCAAACAGAAAAGCCACAAAATTAACCACTCACCAAATTCCAAAAAAATGTACAATCTGTACATGAGTTGACTCTCTAAAATATACATATATTGAAAATATATATATATATCTTCAGAAAAAATAGAGAGATAAAAAAATATAGTATCATCTACATACTATGACCCACATTGCCTACAAAGTTGTGAGTAAAGGCTAAATACAAAAGAAAGATATAGGAAGTAATTCCCTAAAAAGTCATTGAAATTTCTTCATTTGTAAAAAGCATATATCTTGAAATTCTTTCTTAATGAGTTTGATTTATGCATGAAAATAATTTTTATATATGATATCTTTATAATTTATACATTCGATTCCTTTCATGAGATCAATGTTAAAATAACACTTTGAGCCTTTATTCTTTATACATATGCGAACATATTAGTTCATTTCTATACATCAACTCTTTCGCATATAAATTAGTATGAGTGTTTGAACCCATAGGATTCAATGTTTTGAGAGTATTGACTTGTGAGGAATAGAGTCGAAGCAAATTCTGATTCATGACACTGAAATTGGGTAAAATTAAATTGATACATTTTTGATAGAAAATATGAAAATGATTTTCGACTACTTATTATAATAAATCATGATTGTTTAAAGAGATTAAAATAACTTATGCTTGAGATTTTAATTATGATCTTAAAGGAGATTAAAAAAGTATGAGACCTTTTTGTGATATGTTGTTTTCTTTTATTCTTAAATTAATTTTTGATTGCGTTGTAATTTTAGTTTTTGATTTGATTGTTTTTATAGTTTCTTTTGATTTTTACAGTTAGTTCAATGTTTGTGGGTATCATTACTGAAAACCCTCACGAGACTCAAACTCATCCACTAGGGCAACCTAGGGGTTTAAAGGCTTGTTGCATAGGCAAAATGCAACCGTTTCAATCCAGAAAAGTGATTTAGGATAGTTTAATTTTTGGTTTTTATCCCTTCTCTTGCTAAGGGACTAGCAAGAAGCTGGTTGGGGGTTGTGATGAGTGCTCAAAAAGCACTAAAATAACCATGATTTTATGCACATTAATTCATTAAAAATATATATATTTATATGTTTTATCATATATTTATATAAATTTGTCTTTTCGGAATCACGGGTATTTTTATTGTTTTTCAGGTATTTTGGCTTTAAAACGCAACTTAAAGACTCAAAGAGAAATATTTGAAGCAATATATCACAAATATATTCATAAATAAGTGGGGAAAGGTCAACAAACATGGAAAAATTAGACAAAATGGGTCAAAAAGGTCAAAAATGTCAAAAAGGAGAAAATCGCGCCCAACTGCCCAGCCGCGCGCCCCAGCGCCCATGCCCGCGCACCCCAGGGCGCGGCTACTGTTCACGCAAGCCGAGCTGCGCGCAGCGACAGCCCCCCACGCACGCCGACGCCATTTCGCCCCATTTTTCACGTGCAGCCACCCCCATGACATCATTAATGACCTCAGCATTTCCATTACGCGTTTTTACATTTTTTACTCATTTTTTCTCTCCATCCTCACCTATAAATACCCCCCTTCCCTTCACTTCAAAACACACCTTCAAAACACACTTCTCTCTTCTATCTTTCTCTCATTTCTTTGTTTTTGAGTTTTTCTTAGTTTCTTTCTTAGTTTCTAAGCTTTTCTTAGTTTCCTTCTTAGTTTTTAGTTCAAATCTCTTAGTTTTAGAGTTCTTCTCTTTTTGAGAGGAACTTGTAATGTTTTTGTAATTTATTAGCGTCGAAGTTCTGTAAGGATTTTATTTTCTTTGCAGTTATTTTTATGCTTTATTCTTACATGTTATATTTAATTTGTCTGTGATTAAATTTAACTGTGCTGGCTATTTATAATCATGATGTAATAATAACGTTCTTATGCTTGCGAAATATTAAATAGGTAAAAAATTCTAAAATGAATTGATTTTATTTTTATTCAAGATTTTATATTAAGAATGTTAGAGAAAAATATATTATTTTTCATTACAAACTTAAATCTGAAAATTAGATTTTAAGGTTTAGTTATCCGGTCTAATTTAGAGTAGTGCTCTTTTATTTGTTGGTACAATCGCCCGGTAGTTAGAGTGAAACTCTATTTCAAAAGTTTTTATAAGAATTATTATGTGAAAATGTATTGACAACATGTTTTCAATAGTGGTTTTAAAACTTGAAAGTTAGTACTCGGATAATTAAATTCTTATGTTTAATTTGGACACCTTGAATAAAGTTTAAACTGTCCAACCCCACCAAAGGTGGCATTTAAATGGTTCATTTTCAAATCTCTTAGAAAAAGAAATTAATTTAATTAACCAAATTAGTTATCAACCCTACCCATAGGTGTTAATTGATTTGTTTAGTTAACAAAGAATATCTAACCCCACCAAAGGTGGTATTTATATAAAAAAGAGAGAATCAATAAAATATCAATTTATATCTTTAATAACCTAGATAATATGAGCAAGCATAATTAATTTAGTTATTATATCCGTAAATACTCCGCTAATATAAATGATAAAATTTGCATGAATATTTATTGAATCTGTATATATGTTTACTTTTAGATAAATATTTATTGAATCTGTATTTATGTTTATTTTTATGTTATTAGATTATATTTAATTAATCTGTATATATGTTTATTTTTATATTATTAGATTAGGAACACAAAAACCAAACTATCGTGACAGGATGTTTAGGATTTAATTTCGTTTTTAAAAGTTTGAATAATAAATTAAACACCACATACATTCCTTCCTTAGATCGACCTTGGGAGTATACTTATCATTTTCTTCGAAATGATTCGTGCACTTGCGAGAGTTTTATAAATATTAAAACCAAAGTATTGGCAAGAATCGGCGATACCAGTTTTCGCTCATCATGGAGCAGAAAACGAAAGGTGCTAGTGTTCATATTTTCAAAAATAACAAAACAATTGATGAATCAGACATCCAACATCAAACCACCATAACTTTTGACTAGTGTATCGTACCGACTATTATAATATATCAAATTGAAGATCGTATCGATTCACAAAATTAGTGTTGGGCTTGCAAGGTAACCTGATTTCTGTACCCAAATTCCATTATTTACATAACTAATCGTCCATTTTAAGTTTTGTCATAAATTTCCGGTTTACTTACTTTCGATTTGATGCAATAGAGCTGTCAAGGAGATATCGGTTCGACAAATTTTTCTTTATTGATGTGGTCAATAAATCTCTATTCTTTCTAAAACCATATTGGAGCAGAAAAAGAAAGGGGCTAGTGTTCATATTTTCAAAAATAACAAAACATTTGATGAATCATACTTCCAACATCAAATGACCATAACTTTTGACTAGTGTATCGTAACGACTATTATAAAATATCAAATTGAAGCTCTTCTCGATCCACACAATAATTATTGGCCTCGCAATGGAACTTGATATATGTACCCAAATTCCATCGCTTATATCACTTAAAGAGGGGTTTTATTTATTGTTGCCAATTTCCGTTTTACTTACTTTTGATTTTATTCAATAGACAAGTAAAGGAGATTTTGGTGCCAACCAAGGTTTCTTTATTTATGTGGTCTATAAACCTCTTATCGTCCATAAGAAAAATAAGAGAAGAGAAATAGAAAGGGGCTACTATTCATATTCTCAAAAATACCAACACATTTGGTGAATCTCACGTCAAACATTAAACGACCATAACTTTTTACTGGTGCATCGTAACGACTATAATAATATATCAAATCGACGATCGTATCGATTGACACAATTAGTGTTGGCCTTGCAAGGTATCCTGATTTTTGTACCCAAGTTCCATCGTTTATATAACTTATCGAGAGTTTTAAGATTTTGTCGTAAATTTCCGTTTTAGTTACTTTCGAGTTGATTCAATAGAGTTATAAAGGAGATATTGGTCTGACAAAGGTTTCTTTATTTATGTGGTCAATAAATATCTATTCTTCCTAAAAATATTATTGGAGCAGAAATATAAAGGTGCTAGTGTTCATATTTTCAAAAATAACAAAACATTTGATGAATCATACTTCCAACATCAAATGACAATAACTTTTGACTAGGGTATCATAACGACTATTATAATATATTATCAAATCGAAGATCGTCTCGATCCACACGATAATTGTTGGCCTCGCAATGGAACCTGATTTATGTACACAAATTCCATCGTTTACATCACTTAAAGTGGGTTTTAATTTTTTGTTGCTAATTTCCGTTTAACTTAATTTTGATTTTATTCAATAGAGTAGTAAAAGAGATATTGGTGCCGACCAAGGTTTCTTTATTTATATGGTAAATAAATATTTTATCTTCCAAAAGAAAAACAAGAGAAGAGAAACAGAAAGGGGCTACTATTCATCTTCTAAAAAAATGTCAAAACATTTGGTGAATCACACTTCAAACATTAAACGACCAAAACTTTTGACTGGTGCAACGTAACGACTATAATAATATATCAAATCGAAGATCGTATCGATTCACACAATTAGTGTTGGCCGTGCAAGGTATCTTGATTTCTAGTTAATTTTGCTTTCAATTTGAATCAATAGAGCAGTAAATGAGATATTGGTTCCGAAATAGGTTTCTTTATTTATTTGGTCAATAAATCTATATTCTTCCTAAAAACATTATTGGAGAAGAAAAAGAAAGGTGCAAGTGTTCATATTTTCAAAAATAAAAAAACATTTGATGAATCACACATCCAAGATCAAACGACCATAACTTTTGACTGGTGTATCGTACCGACTATTATAATATATCAAATCGAAGATCAAATCGATTCACACAATTAGTGTTGGGCTTGCAAGGTAACCTGATTTCTGTACCCAAATTCCATTGTTTACATAACTAATCGTCCATTTTAAGATTTTGTCATAAATTTCCGGTTTACTTACTTTCGATTTGATGCAATAGAGCTGTCAAGGAGATATCGGTTCGACAAATTTTTCTTTATTTATATGGTCAATAAATCTCTATTCTTCCTAAAACCATATTGGAGCAGAAAAAGAAAGGGGCTAGTGTTCATATTTTCAAAAATAACAAAACATTTGATGAATCATACTTCCAACATCAAATGACGAAACCTTTTGAGTGGGTTATCGTAACGACTATTATAATATATTATCAAATCGAAGCTCGTCTCGATCCACACGATAATTGTTGGCCTCGCAATGGAACCTGATTTCTGTACACAAATTCCATCATTTACATCACTTAAAGAGGGTTTTAATTTTTTGTTGCTAATTTTCGTTTAACTTAATTTTGATTTTACTCAATAGAGTAGTAAAAGAGATATTGGTGCAGACCAAGGTTTCTTTATTTATATGGTAAATAAATCTTTTATCTTCCAAAAGAAAAATAAGAGAAGAGAAACAGAAAGGGGCTACTATTCATCTTCTAAAAAATGACAAAACATTTGGTGAATCACACTTCAAACATTAAACGACCATAACTTTTGACTGGTGCAACGTAACGACTATAATAATATATCAAATCGAAGATCGTATCGATTCACACAATTAGTGTTGGCCTCGCAAGGTATCCTGATTTCTGTACCCAAATTCCATCGTTTATATAACTTATTTAGCATTTTAAGATTTTGTCATAAATTTCCGGTTAACTTGCTTTCGATTTGATTCAATAGGTCAGTAAATGAGATATTGCTTCCTACATAGGTTTCTTTATTTATTTGGTCAATAAATCTCTATTCTTCCTAAAAACATTATTGGAGCAGAAAAAGAAAGGTGCAAGTGTTCATATTTTCAAAAATAACAAAACATTTGATGAATCATACTTCCAACATCAAATGACCATAACTTTTCACAGGTGTATCGTAACGACTATTATAAAATATCAAATCGAAACTCTTCTTGATCCACACAATAATTGTTGGCCTCGCAATGGAACTTGATATATGTACCCAAATTCCATCGTTTATATCACTTAAAGAGGGGTTTTATTTATAGTTGCCAATTTCCGTTTTACTTACTTTTTATTTTATTCAATAGACAAGTAAAGGAGATTTTGGTGCCGACCAAGGGTTCTTTATTTATGTGGTCTATAAATCTCTTATCGCCCATAAGAAAAATAAGAGAAGGGAAACAGAAAGGGGCTACTATTCATATTCTCAAAAATACCAACACATTTGGTGAATCACACGTCAAACATTAAACGACCATAACTTTTGACTGGTGCATCGTAACGACTATAATAATATATCAAATTGAAGATCGTATCGATTCACACAATTAGTGTTGGCCTTGCAAGGTATCCTGATTTTTGTACCCAAATTCCATTGTTAACATAACTTATTTAGCATTTTAAGATTTTGTCATAAATTTCCGGTTTAGTTACTTTCGATTTGATTCAATAGAGCTGTAAAGGAGATATTGTTCTGACAAAGGTTTCTTTATTTATGTTTTCAATAAATCCCTATTCTTCCTAAAAACATATGGGATCAGAAAAAGAAAAGGGGCTAGTGTTCATATTTTAAAAAATAACAAAAGATTTGATGCATCAGACTTCGAAAATCAAATGACCATAACTTTTGACTGGGGTATCGTAACGACTATTATAAAATATCAACTCGAAGCTCGTCTCGATCCACACAATAATTGTTGGCCTCACAATGGAACCTGATTTTTGTACCCAAATTCCATCGTTTACATCACTTAAAGAGGGTTTTAAGTTTTTGTTGTTATTTTCCGTTTTACTTAATTTCGATTTTATTCAATAGAGCAGTTAAAGAGATATTGGTACCGACCAAGGTTTCTTTATTTATGTGGTCTATAAATCTCTTATCGTCTATAAGAAAATTAAGAGAAAAGAAACACAAAGGCGCTACTATTAATATTCTCAAAAATACCAACACATTTGGTGAATCACACGTCCAACATTAAACGACCATAACTTTTGACTTTTGCATCGTAACGACTATAATAATATATCAAATCGAAAATCGTATCGATTCACAAAATTAGTGTTGAACTTGCAAGGTATCCTGATTTCTGTACCCAAATTCCATTGTTAACATAACTTATTTAGCATTTTAAGATTTTGTCATAAATTTCTGGTTTAGTTACTTTCGATTTGATTCAATAGAGCTGTAAAGGAGATATTGGTCCGACAAAGTTTTGTTTATTTATGTGGATAATAAATCTCTCTTCTTCCTTAAAACATATGGGAGCAGAAAAACAAAGGGGCTAGTGTTCATATTTTCAAAAATAACAAAACATTTGATGCATCAGACTTCGAACATCAAATGACCATAACTTTTGACTAGGGTATCATAACGACTATTATAATATATCAAATCGAAGCTCGTCCTGATCCACACAATAATTGTTGTCCTCACAATGGAACATTATTTCTATACACAAATTCCATCGGTTACATCACTTAAAGAGGGTTTTAATTTTTTATTGCTATTTTCCGTTTTACATAATTTCGATTTTACTCAATAGAGCAGTAAAGGAGATATTGGTGCCGACCAAGGCTTCTTTATTTATGTGGTCTATAAATCTCTTATCGTCCATAAGAAAAATAAGAGAAGAGAAACAGATAAGGGCTACTATTCATATTCTCAAAAATACCAAAACATTTGGTATATCACACGTGAAACATTAAACGACCATAACGTTTGACTGGTGCATGGAAACGACTATAATAATATATCAAATTGAAGATCGTATTGATTCACACAATTAGTGTTGGCCTTACAAGGTAACCTGATTTCTATACCCAAACTCCATTGTTTATATAACTTATCGAGAGTTTTAAGATTTTGTCTTAAATTTCCGTTTTAGTTACTTTTTATTTGATTCAATAGAGTTATAAAGGAGATATTGGTCTAACAAAGGTTTCTTTATTTATGTGGTCAATAAATCTCTATTATTCCTAAAAATATACGGGATTAGAAAAAGAAAGGGGCTAGTGTTCATATTTTCAAAAATAACAAAACATTTGATGAATCATACTTCCAACATCAAATGACCATAACTTTTGACTAGGGTATCGTAACGACTATTATAATATATTATCAAATCGAAGCTCGTTTCCATCCACACGATAATTGGTGGCCTCGCAATGGAACCTGATTTCTATACACAAATGCAATCGTTTACATCACTTAAAGAGGGTTTTAATTTTTTCTTGCTAATTTCCGTTTAACTTAATTTTGATTTTATTCAATAGAGTAGTAAAAGAGATATTGGTGCCGACCAAGGTTTCTTTATTTATATGGTAAATAAATATTTTATCTTCCAAAAGAAAAATAAGAGAAGAGAAATAGAAAGGGGCTACTATTCATCTTCAAAAAAATGACAAAACATTTGGTGAATCACACTTCAAACATTAAACGACCATAACTTTTGACTAGTGCATCGTAAAGACTATAATAATATATCAAATCGAAGATCATATCGATTCACACAATTAGTGTTGGCCTTGCAAGGTATCTTGATTTCTGTACCCAAATTCCATTGTTTACATAACTTATTTAGCGTTTTAAGATTTTGTCAGAAATTTCCGGTTTACTTACTTTCGATTTGATTCAATAGAGCTGTAAATGAGAGATTCGTTCCGACAAAGGTTTCTTTATTTATTTGGTCAATAAATCTCTATTCTTCTTAAAAAAATTATTTGAGCAGAAAAAGAAAGGGGCCACTGTTCATATTTTCAAAAATAACAAAACATTTGATGAATCAAACATCCAACATCAAACGACCATAACTTTTGACTGGCGTATCGTAACGACTATTATAATATATCAAATCGAAGCTCGTCTCGATCCACACAATAATTGTTGTCCTCACATTGGAACCTAATTTCTGTACACAAATTCCATCGGTTACATCACTTAAAGAGGATTTTAATTTTTTATTGCCACTTTCCGTTTTACTTAATTTAGATTTTATTCAATAGAGAAGTAAAGAGATATTGGTGCCGACCAAGGTTTCTTTATTATGTGGTAAATAAATCTCTTATCTTCCAAAAGAAAAATAAGAAAAGAGAAATAGAAAGGGGCTACTATTCATATTCAAAAAAATAACAAAACATTTGATGAATCACACTTCATACATTAAACGACCATAACTTTTAACTTGTGCATCGTAACGACTATATTAATATATCAAATCGAAGATCGTATCGATTGACACAATTAGTGTTGGGCTTGCAAGGTAACCTGATTTCTGTACCCAAATTTCATTGTTTACATAACTTATCGCCCGTTTTAAGATGTTGTCTTAAATTTCCGGTTTACTTACTCTCGATTTGATTCAATAGAGCTGTAAAGGAGATATCGGTTCGAAATGTTTTCTTTATTTATGTGGTCAATAAATCTCTATTCCTTCTAAAAACATATTGGAGCAGAAAAAGAAAGGGGCTAGTGTTCATATTTTCAAATATAACAAAACATTTTACGAATCATACTTCCAACATCAAATGACCTTAGCTTTTTACTCGGGTATCGTAACGACTATTATAAAATATCAAATCGAAGCTCATCTCGATCCACATAATAATTGTTGGCCTCGTAATGGAACTTGATATATGTACCCAAATACCATCGTTTACATCACTTAAAGAGGGGTTTTATTTTTTTTGCCAATTTTCGTTTTACTTTCTTTTGATTTTATTCAATAGACAAGTAAAGGAGATTTTGGTGCCGACCAAGGTTTCTTTATTTATGTGGTCTATAAATCTCTTATCGTCCATACGAAAAATAAGAGAAGGGAAACAAAAAAGGGCTACTATTCATATTCTCAAAAATACCAAAACATTTGGTCAATCACACGTGAAACATTAAATGACCATAACTTTTGACTGGTGCATCGCAACGACTATAATAATATATCAAATTGAAGATCATATTGATTCACACAATTAGTGTTGGCCTTACAAGGTAGCCTAATTTCTGTACGCGAATTCAAATGTTTACATAACATATCGAGCGTTTTAACATTTTGTCATAAATTTCTGGTTTACTTACTTTCGATTTGATTCAATATAGCTGTAAATGAGAGATTGGTTCCGACAAATGTTTCTTTATTTATTTGGTCAATAAATCTCTATTCTTCCTAAAAAAATTATTGGAGCAGAAAAAGAAAGGCGCCAATGTTCATATTTTCAAAAATAACAAAACATTTGATGAATCAAACATCCAACATCAAATGACCATAACTTTTGACTGGCGTATCGTAACGACTATTATAATATATCAAATCGAAGCTCGTATCGATCCACACAATAATTTTTGTCCTCACCTTGGAACCTAATTTCTGTACACAAATTTCATCGGTTACATCACTTAAAGAGGATTTTAATTTTTTATTGCCACTTTCCGTTTTACTTAATTTCGATTTTATTCAATAGAGCAGTAAAGAGATATTGGTGCCGACCAAGGTTTCTTTATTATGTGGTAAATAAATCTCTTATCTTCCAAAAGAAAAATAAGAAAAGAGAAATAGAAAGGGGATACTATTCATATTCAAAAAAATGACAAAACATTTGGTGAATCACACTTCATACATTAAACGACCATAACTTTTGACTGGTGTATCGTAACGACTATTATAATATATCAAATCGAAGATCGTATTGATTAACAAATTTAGTGTTGGCATTGCAAGGTAACCTGAATTCTGTACCCAAATTCCATCGTTTACATAGCTTATCGAGGGTTTTAAGATTTTGTCGTAAATTTTGGTTTTAGTTACTTTCGATTTGCTTTAATAGAGCTGTAAAGGAGATATTGGTCCCACAAAGGTTTCTTTACTTATGTGGTCAATAAATCTCTATTCTTCCTAAAAAAATATGGGAGCAGAAAAAGAAAGGGGATAGTGTTCATATTTTCAAACATAACAAAACATTTGATGCATCAGACTTCGAACATCAAATGACCATAACTTTTGACTAGGGTATCATAACGACTATTATCATATATCAAATAGAAGCTCGTCTCGATCCACACAATAATTGTTGTTCTCAAAATGGAACCTAATTTATGTACACAAATTGCATCGGTTACATCACTTAAAGAGGATTTTAATATTTTATTGCTACTTTCCGTTTTACTTAATTGCGAATTTACTCAATAGAGCAGTAAAGGAGATATTGGTGCCGACCAAGGTTTCTTTATTATGTGGTAAATAAATCTCTTATCTTCCAAAAGAAAAATAAGAGAAGAGAAATAGAAAGGGGCTCCTATTCATATTCAAAAAAATGACAAAACATTTGGTGAATCACACTTCAAACATTAAACAACCATAACTTTTGACTAGTGTATCGTAACGACTATTATAATATATAAAATCGAAGATCGTATCGATTAACACATTTAGTGTTGGCATTGCAACGTAACCTGATTTCTGTACCCAAATTCCATCGTTTACATAACTTATCGAGGGTTTTAAGATTTTTGTCGTAAATTTCCGTTTTAGTTACTTTCGATTTGCTTCAATAGAGTTGTAAAGGAGATATTGGTCCAACAAAGGTTTCTTTACTTATGTGGTCAATAAATTTCTATTCTTCCTAAAAACATATGGGAGCAGAAAAAGAAAGGGGATAGTGTTCATATTTTCAAAAATAACAAAACAATTGATGCATCAGACTTCGAACATCAAATGACCATAACTTTTGACTAGGGTATCGTAACGACTATTATAATATATCAAATCGAAGCTCGTCTCGATCCACACAATAATTGTTGGCCTCGGAATGGAACCTGATTTCTGCACCCAAATTCCATTGGTTACATCACTCAAAGAGGGTTTTAATTTTTTATTGCAACTTTCTGTTTTACTTAATTTCGATTTTATTCAATAGAGCAGTAAAGGAGATATTGGTGCCGACCAAGGTTTCTTTATTATGTGGTAAAGAAATATCCAATCTTCCAAATGAAAAATAAGAGAAGAGAAACATAAAGGGGCTACTATTCATATAAAACAAAATTAAAAAATATTTGGTGAATCACAGTTCAAACATTAAACGACCATAACTTTTTACTGGTTATCGTAACGACTATTATAATATATCAAATCGAAGATCGTATCGATTCACACGATTAGTGTTGGCCTTACAAGGTAACCTGATTTCTATACCAAAATTCCATCGTTTATATAACTTATCGAGAGTTTTAAGATTTTGTCGTAAATTTCCGTTTTAGTTACTTTCGATTTGATTCAATAGAGCTGTAAATGAGATATTTGTTCCGACAATGGTTTCTTTATTTATTTGGTCAATAAATCTCTATTCTTCCGCAAAAAATATTTTAGGAGTTTTAACATTTTCAAAAATTATAAAACATTTGATGAATGAGACTTCCAACATCAAATGACCTTAACTTTTGAAGGTTATCGTAAAGACTATTATAAAATATCAAATCGAAGCTCGTCTCGATCCACACAATAATTGTTGACCTCGCAATGGAACCTGATATATGTACCCAAATTCCATCGTTTACATCACTTAAAGAATGGTTTAATTTTTTGTTGCCAATTTTCGTTTTACTTACTTTCCATTTTATTTAATAGGCTAATAAAGGAGATATTGGTGCCGGCCAAGGTTTCTTTATTTATGTGGTCTATAAATCTCTTATCGTCCATAAGAAAAATAAGAGAAGGGAAACAGAAAGGGGCTACTATTCATATTCTCAAAAATAACAAAACATTTGGTGAATCACACGTCAAACATTAAACGACCATAACTTTTAACTTGTGCATCGTAACGACTATATTAATATATCAAATCGAAGATCGTATCGATTGACACAATTAGTGTTGGGCTTGCAAGGTAACCTCATCTCTGTACCCAAATTTCATTGTTTACATAACTTATCGTCCATTTTAAGATTTTGTCTTAAATTTCCGGTTTACTTACTCTCGATTTGATTCAATAGAGCTGTAAAGGAGATATAGGTTCGAAATTTGTTTCTTTATTTATGTGGTCAATAAATCTCTATTCCTCCTAAAAACATATTGGAGCAGAAAAAGAAAGGGGCTAGTGTTCATATTTTCAATAATAATATAACATTTTACGAATCATACTTCCAACATCAAATGACCTTAACTTTTTACTAGGGTATCGTAACGAGTATTATAAAATATCAAATCGAAGCTCGTCTCGATCCACACAATAATTGTTGGCCTCGCAATGGAACTTGATATACGTACCCAAATACCATCGTTTACATCACTTAAAGAGGGGTTTTATTTTTTGTTGCCAATTTCCGTTTTACTTACTTTTGATTTTATTCAATAGACAAGTAAAGGAGATTTTGGTGCCGACCAAGGTTTCTTTATTTATGTGGTCTATAAATCTCTTATCGTCCATAAGAGAAATAAGAGAAGAGAAATAGAAAGGGGCTACTATTCATATTCTCAAAAAAACCAAAACATTTTGTGAATCACACGTCAAACATTAAACGACCATAACTTTTGACTGGTGCAACGTAACGACTATAATAATATATCAAATCGAAGATCGTATCGATTCACACAATTAGTGTTGGCCTCGCAAGGTATCCTGATTTCTGTACCCAAATTCCATCGTTTATATAACTTATTTAGCATTTTAAGATTTTGTCATAAATTTGCGGTTAACTTGCTTTCGTATTGATTCAATAGGTCAGTAAATGAGATATTGCTTCCGACATAGGTTTCTTTATTTATTTGGTCAATAAATCTCTATTCTTCCTACAAAAATATGGGAGGAGAAAAAGAAAGGGGCTAGTGTTCATATTTTCAAAAATAACAAAACATTTGATGAATCATACTTCCAACATCAAATGACCAAACCTTTTGAGTGGGTTATCGTAACGACTATTATAATATATTATCAAATCGAAGCTCATCTCGATCCACACGATAATTGTTGGCCTCGCAATGGAACCTGATTTCTGTACACAAATTCCATCATTTACATCACTTTAAGAGGGTTTTAATTTTTTGTTGCTAATTTTCGTTTAACTTAATTTTGATTTTACTCAATAGAGTAGTAAAAGAGATATTGGTGCAGACCAAGGTTTCTTTATTTATATGGTAAATAAATCTTTTATCTTCCAAAAGAAAAATAAGAGAAGAGAAACAGAAAGGGGCTACTATTCATCTTTTAAAAAATGACAAAACATTTGGTGAATCACACTTCAAACATTAAACGACCATAACTTTTGACTGGTGCAACGTAACGACTATAATAATATATCAAATCGAAGATCGTATCGATTCACACAATTAGTGTTGGCCTCGCAAGGTATCCTGATTTCTGTACCCAAATTCCATCGTTTATATAACTTATTTAGCATTTTAAGATTTTGTCATAAATTTCCGGTTAACTTGCTTTCGATTTGATTCAATAGGTCAGTAAATGAGATATTGCTTCCTACATAGGTTTCTTTATTTATTTGGTCAATAAATCTCTATTCTTCCTAAAAACATTATTGGAGCAGAAAAAGAAAGGTGCAAGTGTTCATATTTTCAAAAATAACAAAACATTTGATGAATCATACTTCCAACATCAAATGACCATAACTTTTCACAGGTGTATCGTAACGACTATTATAAAATATCAAATCGAAACTCTTCTTGATCCACACAATAATTGTTGGCCTCGCAATGGAACTTGATATATGTACCCAAATTCCATCGTTTATATCACTTAAAGAGGGGTTTTATTTATAGTTGCCAATTTCCGTTTTACTTACTTTTTATTTTATTCAATAGACAAGTAAAGGAGATTTTGGTGCCGACCAAGGGTTCTTTATTTATGTGGTCTATAAATCTCTTATCGCCCATAAGAAAAATAAGAGAAGGGAAACAGAAAGGGGCTACTATTCATATTCTCAAAAATACCAACACATTTGGTGAATCACACGTCAAACATTAAACGACCATAACTTTTGACTGGTGCATCGTAACGACTATAATAATATATCAAATTGAAGATCGTATCGATTCACACAATTAGTGTTGGCCTTGCAAGGTATCCTGATTTTTGTACCCAAATTCCATTGTTAACATAACTTATTTAGCATTTTAAGATTTTGTCATAAATTTCCGGTTTAGTTACTTTCGATTTGATTCAATAGAGCTGTAAAGGAGATATTGTTCTGACAAAGGTTTCTTTATTTATGTTTTCAATAAATCCCTATTCTTCCTAAAAACATATGGGATCATAAAAAGAAAAGGGGCTAGTGTTCATATTTTAAAAAATAACAAAAGATTTGATGCATCAGACTTCGAAAATCAAATGACCATAACTTTTGACTGGGGTATCGTAACGACTATTATAAAATATCAACTCGAAGCTCGTCTCGATCCACACAATAATTGTTGGCCTCACAATGGAACCTGATTTTTGTACCCAAATTCCATCGTTTACATCACTTAAAGAGGGTTTTAAGTTTTTGTTGTTATTTTCCGTTTTACTTAATTTCGATTTTATTCAATAGAGCAGTTAAAGAGATATTGGTACCGACCAAGGTTTCTTTATTTATGTGGTCTATAAATCTCTTATCGTCTATAAGAAAATTAAGAGAAAAGAAACACAAAGGCGCTACTATTAATATTCTCAAAAATACCAACACATTTGGTGAATCACACGTCCAACATTAAACGACCATAACTTTTGACTTTTGCATCGTAACGACTATAATAATATATCAAATCGAAAATCGTATCGATTCACAAAATTAGTGTTGAACTTGCAAGGTATCCTGATTTCTGTACCCAAATTCCATTGTTAACATAACTTATTTAGCATTTTAAGATTTTGTCATAAATTTCTGGTTTAGTTACTTTCGATTTGATTCAATAGAGCTGTAAAGGAGATATTGGTCCGACAAAGTTTTGTTTATTTATGTGGATAATAAATCTCTCTTCTTCCTTAAAACATATGGGAGCAGAAAAACAAAGGGGCTAGTGTTCATATTTTCAAAAATAACAAAACATTTGATGCATCAGACTTCGAACATCAAATGACCATAACTTTTGACTAGGGTATCATAACGACTATTATAATATATCAAATCGAAGCTCGTCCTGATCCACACAATAATTGTTGTCCTCACAATGGAACATTATTTCTATACACAAATTCCATCGGTTACATCACTTAAAGAGGGTTTTAATTTTTTATTGCTATTTTCCGTTTTACATAATTTCGATTTTACTCAATAGAGCAGTAAAGGAGATATTGGTGCCGACCAAGGCTTCTTTATTTATGTGGTCTATAAATCTCTTATCGTCCATAAGAAAAATAAGAGAAGAGAAACAGATAAGGGCTACTATTCATATTCTCAAAAATACCAAAACATTTGGTATATCACACGTGAAACATTAAACGACCATAACGTTTGACTGGTGCATGGAAACGACTATAATAATATATCAAATTGAAGATCGTATTGATTCACACAATTAGTGTTGGCCTTACAAGGTAACCTGATTTCTATACCCAAACTCCATTGTTTATATAACTTATCGAGAGTTTTAAGATTTTGTCTTAAATTTCCGTTTTAGTTACTTTTTATTTGATTCAATAGAGTTATAAAGGAGATATTGGTCTGACAAAGGTTTCTTTATTTATGTGGTCAATAAATCTCTATTATTCCTAAAAATATACGGGATTAGAAAGAGAAAGGGGCTAGTGTTCATATTTTCAAAAATAACAAAACATTTGATGAATCATACTTCCAACATCAAATGACCATAACTTTTGACTAGGGTATCGTAACGACTATTATAATATATTATCAAATCGAAGCTCGTTTCGATCCACACGATAATTGGTGGCCTCGCAATGGAACCTGATTTCTATACACAAATTCAATCGTTTACATCACTTAAAGAGGGTTTTAATTTTTTGTTGCTAATTTCCGTTTAACTTAATTTTGATTTTATTCAATAGAGTAGTAAAAGAGATATTGGTGCCGACCAAGGTTTCTTTATTTATATGGTAAATAAATATTTTATCTTCCAAAAGAAAAATAAGAGAAGAGAAACAGAAAGGGGCTACTATTCATCTTCAAAAAAATGACAAAACATTTGGTGAATCACACTTCAAACATTAAACGACCATAACTTTTGACTAGTGCATCGTAAAGACTATAATAATATATCAAATCGAAGATCATATCGATTCACACAATTAGTGTTGGCCTTGCAAGGTATCTTGATTTCTGTACCCAAATTCCATTGTTTACATAACTTATTTAGCGTTTTAAGATTTTGTCAGAAATTTCCGGTTTACTTACTTTCGATTTGATTCAATAGAGCTGTAAATGAGAGATTGGTTCCGACAAAGGTTTCTTTATTTATTTGGTCAATAAATCTCTATTCTTCTTAAAAAAATTATTTGAGCAGAAAAAGAAAGGGGCCACTGTTCATATTTTCAAAAATAACAAAACATTTGATGAATCAAACATCCAACATCAAACGACCATAACTTTTGACTGGCGTATCGTAACGACTATTATAATATATCAAATCGAAGCTCGTCTCGATCCACACAATAATTGTTGTCCTCACATTGGAACCTAATTTCTGTACACAAATTCCATCGGTTACATCACTTAAAGAGGATTTTAATTTTTTATTGCCACTTTCCGTTTTACTTAATTTCGATTTTATTCAATAGAGAAGTAAAGAGATATTGGTGCCGACCAAGGTTTCTTTATTATGTGGTAAATAAATCTCTTATCTTCCAAAAGAAAAATAAGAAAAGAGAAATAGAAAGGGGCTACTATTCATATTCAAAAAAATAACAAAACATTTGATGAATCACACTTCATACATTAAACGACCATAACTTTTAACTTGTGCATCGTAACTACTATATTAATATATCAAATCGAAGATCGTATCGATTGACACAATTAGTGTTGGGCTTGCAAGGTAACCTAATTTCTGTACGCGAATTCAAATGTTTACATAACATATCGAGCGTTTTAACATTTTGTCATAAATTTCTAGTTTACTTACTTTCGATTTGATTCAATATAGCTGTAAATGAGAGATTGGTTCCGACAAATGTTTCTTTATTTATTTGGTCAATAAATCTCTATTCTTCCTAAAAAAATTATTGGAGCAGAAAAAGAAAGGCGCCAATGTTCATATTTTCAAAAATAACAAAACATTTGATGAATCAAACATCCAACATCAAACGACCATAACTTTTGACTGGCGTATCGTAACGACTATTATAATATATCAAATCGAAGCTCGTATCGATCCACACAATACTTTTTGTCCTCACATTGGAACCTAATTTCTGTACACAAATTCCATCGGTTACATCACTTAAAGAGGATTTTAATTTTTTATTGCCACTTTCCGTTTTACTTAATTTCG
This sequence comes from Hippophae tibetana, assembly GCA_037013495.1. NCBI lineage: Eukaryota > Viridiplantae > Streptophyta > Magnoliopsida > Rosales > Elaeagnaceae > Hippophae > Hippophae tibetana. The sequence continues at coordinate 83,701,173 of CM072801.1, forward strand.
ATTTTATTCAATAGAGCAGTAAAGAGATATTGGTGCCGACCAAGGTTTCTTTATTATGTGGTAAATAAATCTCTTATCTTCCAAAAGAAAAATAAGAAAAGAGAAATAGAAAGGGGATACTATTCATATTCAAAAAAATGACAAAACATTTGGTGAATCACACTTCATAGATTAAACGACCATAACTTTTGACTGGTGTATCGTAACGACTATTATAATATATCAAATAGAAGATCGTATTGATTAACAAATTTAGTGTTGGCATTGCAAGGTAACCTGAATTCTGTACCCAAATTCCATCGTTTACATAACTTATCGCCCGTTTTAAGATGTTGTCTTAAATTTCCGGTTTACTTACTCTCGATTTGATTCAATAGAGCTGTAAAGGAGATATCGGTTCGAAATGTTTTCTTTATTTATGTGGTCAATAAATCTCTATTCCTTCTAAAAACATATTGGAGCAGAAAAAGAAAGGGGCTAGTGTTCATATTTTCAAATATAACAAAACATTTTACGAATCATACTTCCAACATCAAATGACCTTAGCTTTTTACTGGGGTATCGTAACGACTATTATAAAATATCAAATCGAAGCTCATCTCGATCCACACAATAATTGTTGGCCTCGTAATGGAACTTGATATATGTACCCAAATACCATCGTTTCCATCACTTAAAGAGGGGTTTTATTTTTTTTGCCAATTTTCGTTTTACTTACTTTTGATTTTATTCAATAGACAAGTAAAGGAGGTTTTGGTGCCGACCAAGGTTTCTTTATTTATATGGTCTATAAATCTCTTATCGTCCATACGAAAAATAAGAGAAGGGAAACAAAAAAGGGCTACTATTCATATTCTCAAAAATACCAAAACATTTGGTCAATCACACGTGAAACATTAAATGACCATAACTTTTGACTGGTGCATCGCAACGATTATAATAATATATCAAATTGAAGATCATATTGATTCACACAATTAGTGTTGGCCTTACAAGGTAGCCTAATTTCTGTACGCGAATTCAAATGTTTACATAACATATCGAGCGTTTTAACATTTTGTCATAAATTTCTGGTTTACTTACTTTCGATTTGATTCAATATAGCTGTAAATGAGAGATTGGTTCCGACAAATGTTTCTTTATTTATTTGGTCAATAAATCTCTATTCTTCCTAAAAAAATTATTGGAGCAGAAAAAGAAAGGCGCCAATGTTCATATTTTCAAAAATAACAAAACATTTGATGAATCAAACATCCAACATCAAACGACCATAACTTTTGACTGGCGTATCGTAACGACTATTATAATATATCAAATCGAAGCTCGTATCGATCCACACAATAATTGTTGTCCTCACATTGGAACCTAATTTCTGTACACAAATTCCATCGGTTACATCACTTAAAGACGATTTTAATTTTTTATTGCCACTTTCCGTTTTACTTAATTTCGATTTTATTCAATAGAGCAGTAAAGAGATATTGGTGCCGAGCAAGGTTTCTTTATTATGTGGTAAATAAATCTCTTATCTTCCAAAAGAAAAATAAGAAAAGAGAAATAGAAAGGGGATATTATTCATATTCAAAAAAATGACAAAACATTTGGTGAATCACACTTCATACATTAAACGACCATAACTTTTGACTGGTGTATCGTAACGACTATTATAATATATCAAATCGAAGATCGTATTGATTAACAAATTTAGTGTTGGCATTGCAAGGTAACCTGAATTCTGTACCCAAATTCCATCGTTTACATAGCTTATCGAGGGTTTTAAGATTTTGTCGTAAATTTTGGTTTTAGTTACTTTCGATTTGCTTTAATAGAGCTGTAAAGGAGATATTGGTCCCACAAAGGTTTCTTTACTTATGTGGTCAATAAATCTCTATTCTTCCTAAAAAAATATGGGAGCAGAAAAAGAAAGGGGCCAGTGTTCATATTTTCAAACATAACAAAACATTTGATGCATTAGACTTCGAACATCAAATGACCATAACTTTTGACTAGGGTATCATAACGACTATTATCATATATCAAATAGAAGCTCGTCTCGATCCACACAATAATTGTTGTTCTCAAAATGGAACCTAATTTATGTACACAAATTCCATCGGTTACATCACTTAAAGAGGATTTTAATATTTTATTGCTACTTTCCGTTTTACTTAATTTCGAATTTACTCAATAGAGCAGTAAAGGAGATATTGGTGCCGACCAAGGTTTCTTTATTATGTGGTAAATAAATCTCTTATCTTCCAAAAGAAAAATAAGAGAAGAGAAATAGAAAGGGGCTCCTATTCATATTCAAAAAAATGACAAAACATTTGGTGAATCACACTTCAAACATTAAACAACCATAACTTTTGACTAGTGTATCGTAACGACTATTATAATATATAAAATCGAAGATCGTATCGATTAACACATTTAGTGTTGGCATTGCAACGTAACCTGATTTCTGTACCCAAATTCCATCGTTTACATAACTTATCGAGGGTTTTAAGATTTTTGTCGTAAATTTCCGTTTTAGTTACTTTCGATTTGCTTCAATAGAGTTGTAAAGGAGATATTGGTCCAACAAAGGTTTCTTTACTTATGTGGTCAATAAATTTCTATTCTTCCTAAAAACATATAGGAGCAGAAAAAGAAAGGGGATAGTGTTCATATTTTCAAAAATAACAAAACAATTGATGCATCAGACTTCGAACATCAAATGACCATAACTTTTGACTAGGGTATCGTAACGACTATTATAATATATCAAATCGAAGCTCGTCTCGATCCACACAATAATTTTTTACCTCGGAATGGAACCTGATTTCTGCACCCAAATTCCATTGGTTACATCACTCAAAGAGGGTTTAATTTTTTATTGCAACTTTCTGTTTTACTTAATATCGATTTTATTCAATAGAGCAGTAAAGGAGATATTGGTGCCGACCAAGGTTTCTTTATTATGTGGTAAAGAAATATCCAATCTTCCAAATGAAAAATAAGAGAAGAGAAACATAAAGGGGCTACTATTCATATAAAAAAAAATTAAAAAATATTTGGTGAATCATAGTTCAAACATTAAACGACCATAACTTTTTACTGGTTATCGTAACGACTATTATAATATATCAAATCGAAGATCGTATCGATTCACACGATTAGTGTTGGCCTTACAAGGTAACCTGATTTCTATACCAAAATTCCATCGTTTATATAACTTATCGAGAGTTTTAAGATTTTGTCGTAAATTTCCGTTTTAGTTACTTTCGATTTGATTCAATAGAGCTGTAAATGAGATATTTGTTCTGACAATGGTTTCTTTATTTATTTGGTCAATAAATCTCTATTCTTCCGCAAAAAATATTGGCGGAGTTTTAACATTTTCAAAAATTATAAAACATTTGATGAATGAGACTTCCAACATCAAATGACCACAACTTTTGAAGGTTATCGTAAAGACTATTATAAAATATCAAATCGAAGCTCGTCTCGATCCACACAATAATTGTTGGCCTCGCAATGGAACCTGATATATGTACCCAAATTCCATCGTTTACATCACTTAAAGAATGGTTTAATTTTTTGTTGCCAATTTTCGTTTTACTTACTTTCCATTTTATTTAATAGACTAATAAAGGAGATATTGGTGCCGGCCAAGGTTTCTTTATTTATGTGGTCTATAAATCTCTTATCGTCCATAAGAAAAATAAGAGAAGGGAAACAGAAAGGGGCTACTATTCATATTCTCAAAAATAACAAAACATTTGATGAATCAAACATCCAACATCAAACGACCATAACTTTTGACTGGCGTATCGTAACGACTATTATAATATATCAAATCGAAGCTCGTATCGATCCACACAATACTTTTTGTCCTCACATTGGAACCTAATTTCTGTACACAAATTCCATCGGTTACATCACTTAAAGAGGATTTTAATTTTTTATTGCCACTTTCCGTTTTACTTAATTTCGATTTTATTCAATAGAGCAGTAAAGAGATATTGGTGCCGACCAAGGTTTCTTTATTATGTGGTAAATAAATCTCTTATCTTCCAAAAGAAAAATAAGAAAAGAGAAATAGAAAGGGGATACTATTCATATTCAAAAAAATGACAAAACATTTGGTGAATCACACTTCATAGATTAAACGACCATAACTTTTGACTGGTGTATCGTAACGACTATTATAATATATCAAATAGAAGATCGTATTGATTAACAAATTTAGTGTTGGCATTGCAAGGTAACCTGAATTCTGTACCCAAATTCCATCGTTTACATAACTTATCGCCCGTTTTAAGATGTTGTCTTAAATTTCCGGTTTACTTACTCTCGATTTGATTCAATAGAGCTGTAAAGGAGATATCGGTTCGAAATGTTTTCTTTATTTATGTGGTCAATAAATCTCTATTCCTTCTAAAAACATATTGGAGCAGAAAAAGAAAGGGGCTAGTGTTCATATTTTCAAATATAACAAAACATTTTACGAATCATACTTCCAACATCAAATGACCTTAGCTTTTTACTGGGGTATCGTAACGACTATTATAAAATATCAAATCGAAGCTCATCTCGATCCACACAATAATTGTTGGCCTCGTAATGGAACTTGATATATGTACCCAAATACCATCGTTTCCATCACTTAAAGAGGGGTTTTATTTTTTTTGCCAATTTTCGTTTTACTTACTTTTGATTTTATTCAATAGACAAGTAAAGGAGGTTTTGGTGCCGACCAAGGTTTCTTTATTTATATGGTCTATAAATCTCTTATCGTCCATACGAAAAATAAGAGAAGGGAAACAAAAAAGGGCTACTATTCATATTCTCAAAAATACCAAAACATTTGGTCAATCACACGTGAAACATTAAATGACCATAACTTTTGACTGGTGCATCGCAACGATTATAATAATATATCAAATTGAAGATCATATTGATTCACACAATTAGTGTTGGCCTTACAAGGTAGCCTAATTTCTGTACGCGAATTCAAATGTTTACATAACATATCGAGCGTTTTAACATTTTGTCATAAATTTCTGGTTTACTTACTTTCGATTTGATTCAATATAGCTGTAAATGAGAGATTGGTTCCGACAAATGTTTCTTTATTTATTTGGTCAATAAATCTCTATTCTTCCTAAAAAAATTATTGGAGCAGAAAAAGAAAGGCGCCAATGTTCATATTTTCAAAAATAACAAAACATTTGATGAATCAAACATCCAACATCAAACGACCATAACTTTTGACTGGCGTATCGTAACGACTATTATAATATATCAAATCGAAGCTCGTATCGATCCACACAATAATTGTTGTCCTCACATTGGAACCTAATTTCTGTACACAAATTCCATCGGTTACATCACTTAAAGACGATTTTAATTTTTTATTGCCACTTTCCGTTTTACTTAATTTCGATTTTATTCAATAGAGCAGTAAAGAGATATTGGTGCCGAGCAAGGTTTCTTTATTATGTGGTAAATAAATCTCTTATCTTCCAAAAGAAAAATAAGAAAAGAGAAATAGAAAGGGGATATTATTCATATTCAAAAAAATGACAAAACATTTGGTGAATCACACTTCATACATTAAACGACCATAACTTTTGACTGGTGTATCGTAACGACTATTATAATATATCAAATCGAAGATCGTATTGATTAACAAATTTAGTGTTGGCATTGCAAGGTAACCTGAATTCTGTACCCAAATTCCATCGTTTACATAGCTTATCGAGGGTTTTAAGATTTTGTCGTAAATTTTGGTTTTAGTTACTTTCGATTTGCTTTAATAGAGCTGTAAAGGAGATATTGGTCCCACAAAGGTTTCTTTACTTATGTGGTCAATAAATCTCTATTCTTCCTAAAAAAATATGGGAGCAGAAAAAGAAAGGGGCCAGTGTTCATATTTTCAAACATAACAAAACATTTGATGCATTAGACTTCGAACATCAAATGACCATAACTTTTGACTAGGGTATCATAACGACTATTATCATATATCAAATAGAAGCTCGTCTCGATCCACACAATAATTGTTGTTCTCAAAATGGAACCTAATTTATGTACACAAATTCCATCGGTTACATCACTTAAAGAGGATTTTAATATTTTATTGCTACTTTCCGTTTTACTTAATTTCGAATTTACTCAATAGAGCAGTAAAGGAGATATTGGTGCCGACCAAGGTTTCTTTATTATGTGGTAAATAAATCTCTTATCTTCCAAAAGAAAAATAAGAGAAGAGAAATAGAAAGGGGCTCCTATTCATATTCAAAAAAATGACAAAACATTTGGTGAATCACACTTCAAACATTAAACAACCATAACTTTTGACTAGTGTATCGTAACGACTATTATAATATATAAAATCGAAGATCGTATCGATTAACACATTTAGTGTTGGCATTGCAACGTAACCTGATTTCTGTACCCAAATTCCATCGTTTACATAACTTATCGAGGGTTTTAAGATTTTTGTCGTAAATTTCCGTTTTAGTTACTTTCGATTTGCTTCAATAGAGTTGTAAAGGAGATATTGGTCCAACAAAGGTTTCTTTACTTATGTGGTCAATAAATTTCTATTCTTCCTAAAAACATATAGGAGCAGAAAAAGAAAGGGGATAGTGTTCATATTTTCAAAAATAACAAAACAATTGATGCATCAGACTTCGAACATCAAATGACCATAACTTTTGACTAGGGTATCGTAACGACTATTATAATATATCAAATCGAAGCTCGTCTCGATCCACACAATAATTTTTTACCTCGGAATGGAACCTGATTTCTGCACCCAAATTCCATTGGTTACATCACTCAAAGAGGGTTTAATTTTTTATTGCAACTTTCTGTTTTACTTAATATCGATTTTATTCAATAGAGCAGTAAAGGAGATATTGGTGCCGACCAAGGTTTCTTTATTATGTGGTAAAGAAATATCCAATCTTCCAAATGAAAAATAAGAGAAGAGAAACATAAAGGGGCTACTATTCATATAAAAAAAAATTAAAAAATATTTGGTGAATCATAGTTCAAACATTAAACGACCATAACTTTTTACTGGTTATCGTAACGACTATTATAATATATCAAATCGAAGATCGTATCGATTCACACGATTAGTGTTGGCCTTACAAGGTAACCTGATTTCTATACCAAAATTCCATCGTTTATATAACTTATCGAGAGTTTTAAGATTTTGTCGTAAATTTCCGTTTTAGTTACTTTCGATTTGATTCAATAGAGCTGTAAATGAGATATTTGTTCTGACAATGGTTTCTTTATTTATTTGGTCAATAAATCTCTATTCTTCCGCAAAAAATATTGGCGGAGTTTTAACATTTTCAAAAATTATAAAACATTTGATGAATGAGACTTCCAACATCAAATGACCACAACTTTTGAAGGTTATCGTAAAGACTATTATAAAATATCAAATCGAAGCTCGTCTCGATCCACACAATAATTGTTGGCCTCGCAATGGAACCTGATATATGTACCCAAATTCCATCGTTTACATCACTTAAAGAATGGTTTAATTTTTTGTTGCCAATTTTCGTTTTACTTACTTTCCATTTTATTTAATAGACTAATAAAGGAGATATTGGTGCCGGCCAAGGTTTCTTTATTTATGTGGTCTATAAATCTCTTATCGTCCATAAGAAAAATAAGAGAAGGGAAACAGAAAGGGGCTACTATTCATATTCTCAAAAATAACAAAACATTTGGTGAATCACACGTCAAACATTAAACGACCATAACTTTTAACTTGTGCATCGTAACGACTATATTAATATATCAAATCGAAGATCGTATCGATTGACACAATTAGTGTTGGGCTTGCAAGGTAACCTCATTTCTGTACCCAAATTTCATTGTTTACATAACTTATCGTCCATTTTAAGATTTTGTCTTAAATTTCTGGTTTACTTACTCTCGATTTGATTCAATAGAGCTGTAAAGGAGATATAGGTTCGAAATTTGTTTCTTTATTTATGTGGTCAATAAATCTCTATTCCTCCTAAAAACATATTGGAGCAGAAAAAGAAAGGGGCTAGTGTTCATATTTTCAAAAATAATAAAACATTTTACGAATCATACTTCCAACATCAAATGACCTTAACTTTTTACTGGGGTATCGTAACGAGTATTATAAAATATCAAATCGAAGCTCATCTCGATCCACACAATAATTGTTGACCTCGCAATGGAACCTGATATATGTACCCAAATTCCATCGTTTACATCACTTAAAGAATGGTTTAATTTTTTGTTGCCAATTTTCGTTTTACTTACTTTCCATTTTATTTAATAGACTAATAAAGGAGATATTGGTGCCGGCCAAGGTTTCTTTATTTATGTGGTCTATAAATCTCTTATCGTCCATAAGAAAAATAAGAGAAGGGAAACAGAAAGGGGTTACTATTCATATTCTCAAAAATAACAAAACATTTGGTGAATCACACGTCAAACATTAAACGACCATAACTTTTAACTTGTGCATCGTAACGACTATATTAATATATCAAATCGAAGATCGTATCGATTGACACAATTAGTGTTGGGCTTGCAAGGTAACCTCATTTCTGTACCCAAATTTCATTGTTTACATAACTTATCGTCCATTTTAAGATTTTGTCTTAAATTTCCGGTTTACTTACTCTTGATTTGATTCAATAGAGCTGTAAAGGAGATATAGGTTCGAAATTTGTTTCTTTATTTATGTGGTCAATAAATCTCTATTCCTCCTAAAAACATATTGGAGCAGAAAAAGAAAGGGGCTAGTGTTCATATTTTCAAAAATAATAAAACATTTTACGAATCATACTTCCAACATCAAATGACCTTAACTTTTTACTGGGGTATCGTAACGAGTATTATAAAATATCAAATCGAAGCTCGTCTCGATCCACACAATAATTGTTGGCCTCGCAATGGAACTTGATATACGTACCCAAATACCATCGTTTACATCACTTAAAGAGGGGTTTTATTTTTTGTTGCCAATTTCCGTTTTACTTACTTTTGATTTTATTCAATAGACAAGTAAAGGAGATTTTGGTGCCGACCAAGGTTTCTTTATTTATGTGGTCTATAAATCTCTTATCGTCCATAAGAGAAATAAGAGAAGAGAAATAGAAAGGGGCTACTATTCATATTCTCAAAAAAACCAAAACATTTTGTGAATCACACGTCAAACATTAAACGACCATAACTTTTGACTGGTGCATCGCAACGACTATAATAATATATCAAATCGAAGATCTTATCGATTCACACAATTAGTGTTGGCCTTGCAAGGTAGCCTAATTTCTGTATGCGAATTCAAATGCTTACATAACATATCGAGCGTTTTAACATTTTGTCATAAATTTCTGGTTTACTTACTTTCGATTTGATTCAATAGAGCCGTAAATGAGATATTGTTTCCGACAAAGGTTTCTTTATTTATTTGGTCAATAAATCTCTATTATTCCTACAAAAATATGGGAGGAGAAAAAGAAAGGGGCTAGTGTTCATATGTTCAAAAATAACAAAATACTTGATGCATCAGACTTCGAACATCTAACGACCATAAATTTGGACTCGAGTATCGTAACGACTATTATAATATATCAAATCGAAGATCGTATTGATTCACACAATTAGTGTTAGCCTTGCAAGGTAACCTGATTTCTGTACACAAATTCCATTGTTTACATAACTTATTTAACGTTTTAAGATTTTGTCATAAATTTCCGGTTTACTAACTTTCGATTTGATTCAATATAGCTGTAAATGAGATCTTGGTTACGACAAATGTTTCTTTATTTATTTGGTCAATAAATCTCTATTCTTCCTAAATAAATTATTGGAGCAGAAAAAGAAAGGGGCTAGTGTTCATATTTTCAAAAATAACAAAACATTTGATGAATCAGACATCCAACATCAAACGACCATAACTTTTGACTGGCGTATCCTAACGACTATTATAATATATCAAATCGAAGATCATATTGATTAACAAATTTAGTGTTGGCATTACAAGGTAACCTGAATTCTGTACCCAAATTCTATCGTTTACATAGCTTATCGAGGGTTTTAAGATTTTGTCGTAAATTTCCGTTTTAGTTACTTTCGATTTGCTTCAATAGAGCTGTAAAGGAGATATTGGTACAACAAAGGTTTCTTTATTTGTGTGGTCAATAAATCTCTATTCTTCCTAAAAAAATATGGGAACAGAAAAAGAAAGGGGCCAGTGTTCATATTTTCAAACATAACAAAACATTTGATGCATCAGACTTCGAACATCAAATGACCATAACTTTTAACTAAGGTATCGTAACGACTACTATAATATATCAAATCGAAGCTCGTCTCGATCCACACAATAATTGTTGTTCTCAAAATGGAACCTAATTTCTGTACACAAATTCCATCGGTTACATCACTTAAAGAGGATTTTAATTTTTTATTGCTACTTTCCGTTTTACTTAATTTCGAATTTAATCAATAGAGCAGTAAAGGAGACATTGGTGCCGACCAAGGATTCATTATTATGTGGTAAATAAATCTCTTATCTTCCAAAAGAAAAATAAGAGAAGAGAAATTGAAAGAGGCTCCTATTCGTATTCAAAAAAATGACAAAACATTTGGTGAATCACACTTCAAACATTAAACGACCATAACTTTTAACTGGTGTATCGTAACGACTATTATAATATATCAAATCGAAGATCGTATCGATTAACATGTTTAGTGTTGGCATTGTAAGGTAACCTGATTTCTGTACCCAAATTCTATCGTTTACATAGCTTATCGAGGGTTTTAAGATTTTGTCGTAAATTTCCGTTTTAGTTACTTTCGATTTGCTTCAATAAAGCTGTAAAGGAGATATTGGTCCCACAAAGGTTTCTTTACTTATGTGGTCAATAAATCTCTATTCTTCCTAAAAACATATGGGAGCAGACAAAGAAAGGGGCTAGTGTTCATATTTTCAAAACTAACAAAACATTTGATGCATCAGACTTCGAACATCAAATGACCATAACTTTTAAATAGGGTATCGTAACGACTATTATAATATATCAAATCGAAGCTCGTCTCGATCCACACAATAATTGTTGGCCTCGGAATGGAACCTGATTTCTGCACCCAATTTCCATTGGTTACATCACTCAAAGTAGGTTTTAATTTTTTATTGCTACTTTCCGTTTTACTTAATTTCGATTTTATTCAATAGAGCAGTAAAGGAGATATTGGTGCCGACCAAGGTTTCTTTATTATGTGGTAAATAAATCTCTAATCTTCCAAATGAAAAATAAGAGAAGGGAAACATAAAGGGGCAACTATTCATATTCAAAAAAATTACAAAACATTTGGTGAATCACACTTCAGACATTAAACGACCATAACTTTTGACTGGTTATCGTAACGACTATTATAATATATCAAATCAAAAATCGTATCGATTCACACAATTAGTGTTGGCCTTACATGGTAACCTGATTTCTATACCCAAATTCCATCGTTTATATAACTTATCGAGAGTTTTAGGATTTTGTCGTAAATTTCCGCTTTAGTTACTTTCGATTTGATTCAATAGAGCTGTAAATGAGATATTGGTTCCGACAAAGGTTTCTTTTTTTATTTGGTCAATAAATCTCTATTCTTACTAAAAAACTATTGGAGCAGAAAAAGAAAGGGCTAGTGTTCATATTTTCAAAAATAACAAAACATTTTATGAATCATACTTCCAAGATCAAATTACCACAACTTTTTACTGGGGGTATCGTAACGACTATTATAAAATATCAAATCGAAGCTCGTCTCGATCCATACAATAATTGTTGGCCTCGCAATGGAACTTGATATAGGTACCCAAATACCATCGTTTACATCACTTAAAGAGGGGTTTTATTTTTTGTTGCCAATTTCCGTTTTACTTACTTTTGATTTTATTCAATAGACAAGTAAAGGAGATTTTGGTGCCGACCAAGGTTTCTTTATTTATGTGTACTATAAATATCTTATCGTCCATAAGAGAAATAATAGAAGGGAAACAGAAAGAGGCTACTATTCATATTCTCAAAAAAACCAAAACATTTGGTGAATCGCACGTCAAACATTAAACGACCATAAGTTTTGACTGGTGCATCGTAACGACTATAATAATATATCAAATCGAAGATCATATCGATTCACACAAGTAGTGTTGGCCTTGCAAGGTAGCCTAATTTATGTACGCAAATTCAAATGTTTACATAACATATCGAGCGTTTTAAGATTTTGTCATAAATTTCCGGTTTACTTACTTTCAATTTGATTCAATAGAGCCGTAAATGAGATATTGGTTCCAAAAAAGGTTTCTTTATTTATTTGGTCAATAAATCTCTATTCTACCTAAAAAAATATGGGACGAGAAAAAGAAAGGGGCTAGTCTTCATATGTTCAAAAATAACAAAATATTTGATGCATCAGACTTCGAAGATCTAATGACCATAAATACAGATTCAATAAATATTTATGCAAATTTTATCATTTATATTGGTGGAGTATTTATGGATATAATAACTAAATTAATTATGCTTGCTCATATTATCTAGGTTATTAAAGATATAAATTGATATTTTATTGATTCTCTCTTTTTTATATAAATACCACCTTTGGTGGGGTTAGATATTCTTTGTTAACTAAACAAATCAATTAACACCTATGGGTGGGGTTGATAACTAATTTGGTTAATTAAATTAATTCCTTTTTCTAAGAGATTTGAAAATGAACCATTTAAATGACACCTTTGGTGGGGTTAGACAGTTTAAACTTTATTCAAGGTGTCCAAATTAAACATAAGAATTTAATTATCCGAGTACTAACTTTCAAGTTTTAAAACCACTATTGAAAACATGTTGTCAATACATTTTCACATAATAATTCTTATAAAAACTTTTGAAATAGAGTTTCACTCTAACTACCGGGCGATTGTACCAACAAAAAAAAGAGCACTACTCTAAATTAGACCGGATAACTAAAACTTAAAATCTAATTTTCAAATTTAAGTTTGTAATGAAAAATAATATATTTCTCTCTAACATTCTTAATATAAAATCTTGAATTAAAATAAAATCAATTCATTTTAGAATTTTTTACCTATTTAATATTTCGCAAGCATAACAACGTTATTATTACATCATGATTATAAATAGCTAGCACAGTTAAATTTAATCACAGACAAATTAAATATAACATGTAAGAATAAAGCATAAAAATAACTGTAAAGAAAATAAAATCCTTACAGAACTTCGACGCTATTCCCGTTGCTAGAAAACCTCCAAACGGAATTTGCACTTCTATTTATTGAATCAAAAAGCTAATAAATTACAAAAACATTACAAGTTCCTCTCAAGGAGAGAAGAACTCTAAAACTAAGAGAATTGAACTAAAAACTAAGAAAGAAACTAAGAAAAGCTTAGAAACTAAGAAAGAAACTAAGAAAAACTCAAAAACTAAGAAATGAGAGAAAGAAAGAAGAGAGAAGTGTGTTTTGAAGGTGTGTTTTGAAGTGAAGGGAAGGGGGGTATTTATAGGTGAGGATGGAGAGAAAAAAAATGAGTAAAAAAATGTTAAAAAAATGTAAAAACGCGTATTGGAAATGCTGAGGTCATTAATGACGTCATGGGGGCGGCTGGACGTGAAACATGGGGCGAAAAGGCGTCGGCGCGCGCGGGGGGCTGTCTCTGCGCGCAGCTCGGCGCGGGTGAACAGTACCCGCGCGCTAGGGCGCGCGCGGATTGGGGCGCGCGGCTGGGTAGCTGGGCGCGATTTTCTCTTTTTTGACATTTTTGACATTTTTGACCCATTTTGTCCAATTTTTTCATGTTTGTTGACCTTTCCCCATTTATTTATTAATATATTTGTGATGTATTGCTTCAAGTATTCCTCTTTGAGTCTTTAAGTTGCGTTTTTAGGCCAAAATACCTGAAAAACAATAAAAATACCCGTGATTCCGAAAAAGACAAATTTATATAAATATATGATAAAACATATAAATATATATATTTTTAATCAATTAATGTGCATAAAATCATGGTTATTTTAGTGCTTTTTGAGCACTCATCACAACCCCCAACCAGCTTCTTGCTAGTCCCTTAGCAAGAGAAGCGATAAAAACTAAAAATTAAACTATCCTAAATCACTTTCGTGGATTGAAACGGTTGCATTTAGCCTATGCAACAAGCCTTTAAACCTCTAGGTTGCCCTAGTGAACGAGTTTGAGTCTCGTGAGGGTTTTCAGTAATGATACCCACAAACATTGAACTAACTGTAAAAATCAAAAGAAACTATAAAAACAATCAAATCAAAAACTAAAATTACAACGCAATCAAAAATTAATTTAAGAATAAAAGAAAACAACATATCACAAAAAGGTCTCATACTTTTTAATCTCCTTTAAGATCATAATTAAAATCTCAAGCATAAGTTATTTTAATCTCTTTAAACAATCATGATTTTATTATAATAATTAGTCGAAAATCATTTTCATATTTCATATAAAAAATGTATCAATTTAATTTTACCCAATTTCAGTGTCATGAATCAGAATTCGCTTCAACTTTATTCCTCACAAGTCAATACTCTCAAAATACTGAATCCTATGGGTTCAAACACTCATACTAATTTATATGCGAAAGAGTTGATGTATAGAAATGAACTAATATGTTCGCTTATGTATAAAGAATAAAGGCTCAAAGTGTTATTTTAACATTGATCTCATGAAAGGAATCGAATGTATAAATTATAAAGATATCATATATAAAAATTATTTTCATGCATAAATCAAACTCATTAAGAAAGAATTTCAAGATATATGCTTTTTACAAATGAAGAAATTGCAATAACTTTTTAGGGAATTACTTCATATATCTTTCTTTTGTATTTAGTCTTTACTCACAACTTTGTAGGCAATGTGGGTCATAGTATGTAGATGATACTATATTTTTTATCTCTCTATTTTTTTTCTGAAGATATTTTGTTTTTTTTTCAATATATGTATATTTTAGAGAGTCAACCCATGTACAGATTGTACATTTTTTTGGAATTTGGTGAGTGGTTAATTTTGTGGCTTTTCTGTTTGATCTTGGTTTAGGTAACCCCATATATGTCTTTTTGTTATTTGTAGCAGTCATGCATGAATGAGATATAAGCATATACTATCAATTTCTACTCAAATCATTTAATCTAAACAAAAATAATAATAAAAAATATATGATACTCTATTAAGATGAGAAAAAATTCATACATTCAATACTAATACCTATAGAGATCATCTAAACATTTGAATAAATAAGAAATGTGTTTGGAGTAGAAAAAATATATATTTCACTCTGAATAAAAGAAATTAGGCTCAAATTATATCTCACAAGGGTAGTCTCCACTAAAAAAAATTCATAAACACGGATTTTGGGTTTAATATAATTTCCACATTTTATCAAGAAATACTAGTTATGACAAAAACTAACTAATTATCAAAAATAATTACAAAATATTTCATGATATGTTTTCAAAAATTAATCTAACAGTACCAAAGACTTAACTATTTACTTAAATTTGACTTAAAGAAATGATAACTTTTTGTGAGAATTTTTTTTTTAAGCATGGTAACTTTTCACCACCCCCAACCTAGAACTTACATTGTCCTCAATGTAACAACAGCAAATTAAAGATAAAGAGAAAAGAGGAGAAAGATTACCTATTTCTTGAGAATGTGTAAGTAGTAATGAAGAAATGCAGGTGCATCCATCATATTCATTATTAAAGTGTATACAGACAGATTGTTGTGAACTTCTAACATCTCAACAAATATTTTTAGTTTTAACAATTTTAAAAATTATTCACATATAATTAAACTAAAATAAACAATAAAATTAAGTAAATAAAACAAATAACAAAAAATTACCTAAAATGATGGGTTGCCTCCCATCCAGCGCTTAGTTTAACGTCTTAGCAAGACGTATCTTTTTGGTGCTAAGGGTTACTCAGCCAAATGCAATCCATTTCAGCAATGTTGTTTGGTTCTTCTAAATAAGGCTTGACATGATGGCCATTGACTTTGAACGTTTTTTTTGTCTTGGAGTCCAATAGTTCTACTACTCCATGTTCAAATACCTGAACTATTTTGAATGGTCCATCCCATCTTGATCTCAGCTTTCCAGGAAGCAATCTCAAACGAGAGTTAAATAAAAGAACTTTCATTCTAGGGTGAAGCGTCTTAGGAACTAGCCTCTTATCATGATAGCGCTTAGTACGCTCCTTGTATAATTTGGCATTCTCATAGGCTTCATTCCTAATTTCTTCCAACTCATGAACCTGGAGTAATCGTTTTTCACCTGCTTTATCTAAATCCATGTTTAACTCTTTAATTGCCCAGTAAGCCTTGTGTTCAAGTTCAACTGGAAGGTGGCACGCTTTCCCAAAGATTAAACGGTAAGGGCTCATCCCAATAGGTGTTTTGTAAGCGGTGCGGTATGCCCATAAGGCATCATTTAACTTAAATGCCCAATCCTTCCTTGAAGGACGCACAGTGCGTTCCAATATTCCCTTAATTTACCTATTACTTACTTCCACTAAACCGGAAGTTTGAGGATGATATGGAGTAGCTACTTTATGTGTGATGTTGTACTTGTTTAGTACTCCATCAAAGAGTTTGTTACAAAAATGGCTACCTCCATCACTTATTATAGCTCTAGGCGTTCCGAACCTACTGAATATTAAATCTTTCAAGAATTTCACAACAACATTAGCATCATTGGTTTTGGTGGGGATAGCTTCTACCCACTTGGACACATAATCCACAGCAACCAAAATGTATTGAAAACCATTAGATGGGGGAAAAGGACCCATAAAGTCAATCCCCCATACATCAAAGAGTTCAACAACTAAATTAGATGTCAAAGGCATTTCATCTCTTTTGCTTATGTTTCCTGTTCTTTGACATCTATCACATTGTGCACAAAACATATGAGCATCTTTAAAAAGAGTGGGCCAAAAGAATCCAGACTGTAATACCTTACGGGCTGTCTTTTCACCTCCAAAATGACCCCCACAATGAAGTTCATGACAAAAAGTTAGAATGCTCTTATGTTCTTCTTCAGGTACACATCTCCGGATGACTTGAAAAATAATTGTTCATTAGGAAAGGTTTCAACTATATCTTCATTACTCTCATCTTTAAGTGAATTGAAGTCAGAAATCAACCTAGACAAATGGTCAGCTACTAAGTTTTCACTGCCTTTCTTATCCTTGATTTCTAGGTCAAATTCTTGTAAGAGTAAGACCCACCTGATTAATCTTGGCTTGGCATTTGGTTTACTTAATAGGTATCTTAAAGCAGCATGATCAAAATGCACAATCACTTTAGATCCTACTAAATAAGACCGAAATTTGTCTAAAGAGAATACTATAGCCAAGAATTCCTTTTCAGTGGTGGTATAATTCATTTGGGCATCATTGAGTGTTTTGCTAGCATAGTAGATGACATGCAAACGCTTATCCATTCTTTGTCCCAGGACTGCTCATATAGCATAATCAGAAGCATCACACATTATTTCAAAAGGTAAAGACCAGTTTGGTGCCATAATAACAGGGGTAGATGTTAGTTTATCTTTCAAGGTATTAAAGGAAATAAGGCAGTCATTGTTGAAATCAAAATAAGCATCTTTGGATAGCAAGTTACATAAGGGATGACTTATTTTAGAGAAATCTTTAATAAATCGTCTGTAAAATTCTGCATGTCCTAAGAAGCTTCTTATCCCCTTCACAGATGTAGGGGGAGGTAGTTTGGATATCAATTCAACTTTTGCCTTATCAACTTCAATACCCTTGTTTGAAATTATATGTCCTAAAACTATCCCTTGTTGAACCATAAAATGACTTTTCTCCCAACTAAGGGTGAGATTGCATTCAATGCATCTTTCTAAAACCAAAGTCAATTTATGTAAGCAATCATCAAATGAGTTCCCAAAGACAGAGAAATCGTCCATGAAAATCTCAATGAATTTTTCCACCATGTCCAAGAAAATAGATATCATGCATCTCTGGAAAGTGGCAGGGGCATTGCATAACCCAAATGGCATTCTGCGAAAAGCAAATGTCCCAAAAGGACATGTAAATGTGGTATTTTCCTGATCTTCTGGTGCTATGGGTACTGGATAATATCCAGACAATCCATCCAAAAAATAGTAAAATTCGTGCCCAGCTAATCTTTCCAACATTTGATCAATGAATGGAACAGGAAAGTGATCCTTTTTCGTATATAAATTTAGTTTCCTAAAATCTATACACATTCTCCATCCAGTGATTATTCTAGTGGGCACTAATTCACTTTTGTCATTTTTAACAACTATTATCCCAGATTTCTTTGGTACCACATGCACTGGACTA
This sequence comes from Hippophae tibetana, assembly GCA_037013495.1. Taxonomy (NCBI): domain Eukaryota; kingdom Viridiplantae; phylum Streptophyta; class Magnoliopsida; order Rosales; family Elaeagnaceae; genus Hippophae; species Hippophae tibetana. The sequence continues at coordinate 83,719,602 of CM072801.1, forward strand.
ACCAACTTACTATCCGCAATAGGATAGATAATCCCTTCTTCTAATAATTTAAGAATTTCTTTTTTAACTACCTCTTGCATGTTTGGGTTTAGTCTTCTTTGGGCCTCTCGTACAGGTTTAGCACCATCCTCCAAGTTGATCTTGTGCATACACATTGTTGGACTAATGCCTCTTATATCCCCTATACTCCAACCTATAGATTTCTTAAACTGTTTAAGCACTTTGATGAGTTCCTTTTCTTGTGGTTTGGTCAAGGTTGAAGAAATTATCACTGGATAAGTTTCTCCTTCTCCCAAAAATACATATTTTAAGTGCTCAGGTAAGTCTTTGAGTTCAAGTTCAGGTGGATTGGCCTCTTTAATGGATGAAGAACTGGGTAGATTTAAAAGTGTACTAGATTTTGTCATTACTTCATTATTGTCTAGTTGTTCAAGGTACCCCTTAATTTCTTCATCAAAATCTTCTTCAACTTTTTCAAGTGTAAGAACAGTTTCAAGCTTGTCTTCTATTCTGGTTTGGAAAAAGGTGCTTTGGACAAGATTATCCAAAGGATCAACATCGAATATTTCATCGATGGTAGAAATAGAAGGAAAAGGTGAAGAATCAAAAACTTTAAAATGAACAGTCTCTCCTAAGACTGTCATTGTCAAATTTCCATCTTGGACATCAATAATAGTTTTAGTAGTTGCCATAAATGGTCAACCAAGCAATATTGTGTGCTCTTTGTCCAATGCTGGATTTTCTTGCATATCCAGAACCACAAAGTCAACAGGTATTATCAGTTTGTCTACCTGTACCAAAACATCCTCAACTATTCCCTCTGGATATTTAAGAGATCTATCTGCAAGTTGAAGGGACAGAGTTGTGGGTTTTAAATCCCCTAGATTGAGTTGTAAGAATATAGAGTAGGGCATCAAATTTATACTAGCACCTAAATCAAGCATTGCTTTAGCAACCTTCCTATCCCCCATAGTTATGTTTATAATAAAACTTCCGGGGTCTTTCAACTTAGGGGGTAGTTTGTGCTGAAGTACAGCGCTAGAAATTTCTGATACTACTACTCGTTCATTCAGTTCATACCTCCTTTTCTTAGTGTTCAACTCTTTGAAAAACTTGGCATATGAGGGCACATTCATGATCACTTCTAATAATGGTAAATTGATATTTACTTTAGAGAGCATATTAAAAAGATCATAGAATTGCTTATCTTGTTTGGATTCTTTTAACCGGTGGGGAAAAGGTACTTGCATCTGGTGTGGTTCTGTTGTCTTTTGAATTTTGGGGGTGTCAGATGACCCCCCAATGAGTTTTTCAGAAGGCTTGTTAAGTTTAACACTTGTTTCTCTTTTTTCCGAGATTAGAATATCGCCTTCTTTGTTACCTGAACTACAAGGTAGATTGTTAGAGATTTCAGGTAAACTGGTATTGACTACCTTACCACTTCGAAGGGTTCTTACATCCTTTGCTTGTTCTGGTTGACTGGGCAACTTTCCTGGTTCTTTATTTTGCATTTGTTCAGCCAGTTGCCCAACTTTAGATTCAATCCTTTTAACCGAAGCCTCCATGGTGTTCAACCTTTGATTAGTCATCAATTGGATGTCACGACTAACTTGAATAAAAGCATTCAAGCTATCTTCTAAGGTTGGCTTAAAAGATTGGCTTGGTGGGTAAGGGTGGTTGTTAACCGACCTTAGTGTTGGATATTGGGTGTAGGCTGGGTGATTATACGTGTTTGGATGATACCTTTGAAAAGATTGGACCTCCTCAATGGCATCGACACTAGAATCACAAGTATTTGAACAATTATGAGTGCCATGCCCAATTGAACAACACACTTCACATACCTCTTGATTTGAAATTTGGTGGGTAGTGAGAAATTGCACTTGTTTAGTCAATTCAGCAAGTTGCAAGGTTATCTCATTATCAGAGCCAACTTCATTGACCCTTGCTTTCCTTCTACCACCTCTTTGTTGGGAATTAGAACCCAATAGCTCATAAAGATTATAGGTTTCCTCTGCGGTCTTTTCTCCTACAACACCTTCAGCAGCATTATCAACCATGTATTGACTCTGTAGTGTCAGTCCATCATAAAAGAATTGGTTTTGTAGCTGTAATGGAAAGCTATGATTTTGACATTGAATGAAAAGGAGTTTGAATCGTTCCCAAGCTTCATGAAAGGGCTCTTCATACATTTGAGAAAATGTTGCTATCTTTGTTCTTAGATCAACAGTCTTTTGATGGGAATAGAACCTACCCATAAAAATTTCATAGACTGCCTCCCAAGTTTTAAGAGAACCTGACTGTAGAGTAATGAACCATGACCAAGCTTTATCTTTGAGGGTGTAAGGAAAACACCGCATCCTAAGTTGATCTTCATTAATTGCATGTAGTGGAAAGGTTTGGACAATAGCATAGAATTCTCGAATGAAATGCAAAGGGTCTTCATTAGGGATACCGTAAAAGGAAGGCAACAAAGAATAATGAATCTTTTTCAATTCATAATTCCTTGCAGCCTCTTGTAATTGGATGCCGGAAGTTATATTGCCAATGATTGGCATTGTATAGTCTTTCATCTTTTTCCGCCTATCTTCAGCATCTCCCATGGTTGTTTGTAGTTGAAAATGATCCTCCTCCTATTGTGTATCAACATTTTGCTCTTAAAAAAACAATAGTAGATATCTCTAAGAAATATTTATAACTTGATAAAACGTAAAGGCTTAAAGCAAAAAGGTGCAAGGAACCTAAATTTTTGTTTTTTTTTGTTTTGTTTTGTTTTTTTTTAATTTTAATTTTAACGAATGGACACAATTTTTGAAACAAACGAATTTATTTCATTTGAATTTTATTACACGCAAAATAAAACTAAAACAAAGGAAAATACAATAATGGGTGACCTCCCATATAGGACTAAAATTTATCGTCTTCTAGTAAGACGTTGCTTGGAGATTGCAGAATGAAAAACTCAATGTCTCCTCTTCATTGAATTCATTTGACTATCAAATTAGTCTTTGCTTTGTTTTTGCAAATGTTCAACTAACTGTTCTACTTGAACTTCCACCTTTTTGATAGAAGCTTCCACAGAGTCCAACCGTTGATTGGTTATCCCTACAAACTTGAATAAAAGAATTCAAGTTGACCTCTAGGGTTGGGTTATTGGGAATGCTTCTTGGAATAGGTGGGTGGAATTGTTGGCCTGCCTGGTTTGAGCTTTGAGTGAAAGGAGGGTTGTTTTGCCTCCAGGAGAAATTTGGATGACTTCTCCACCCAGGATTATAGGTATTTGAATTGGGATCAAACCTTGGTCTCTGTTGATATGCTCCCAACACATTAACCTATTCAGGTCCAGTTGTTGTTTCTCCTTGATATGGACAGGCTTCAGTACCATGTCCCATGTTGCTATACAAACCATATTGTTCATTATTGGTGTTGGTTTGTGTAGTGAGAAGGGCAACTTTCTTGGTCAATTGAACAAGTTGTTGTTAAACTTCATTACTAGAGTCGATTTCATGAACTCCAGCTTTTCTCACTCGGGAGCTTTTCTGTTGGGAATTAGCACCCAACATCTCAAAGAGGTTATACGTCTCTGAGGCAGTCTTTTCTCCTATTGCTCCTCCTACAGCGTTGTCGACAATGAACTGACATTGTTGTGTAAGTCCATCGTAAAAGAATTGGTTCTGCAACTGCAGGGGAAAGCTGTGATGGGGACATTGAGTGAGAAACATTTTGAACCTATCCCAAGCTTCATGGAATGGTTCTCCTTCCATTTGAGAGAAAATAGCAATCTTTCCTCTCAACTCTGATGTTTTTTGGTGGGAATAGAATTTTCCCATGAATTTATTGTAAATGTTACCCCATGTCATCGGAGAACCTGGGGGAAGTGACATCAACCAAGCTTTGGCCTTATCCTTTAAGGTGTAGGGAAAACATCTCATTCTAAGTTGATCCTTGTTTAGAATACCGAGGGGGAATGTTTGGACCGTAGCATAGAAATCTCTCATGAAGGAAAGAGAATCTTCATTAGGTAGCCCATAAAAGGAAGGAAGCATAGAAAAATGAATATTTTTTAGGTTATAATTCCGAGCAGCCTCACACAACTGGATAGTGGCAGTTGCCATGCCAATCACCGGTCTTGAAAACTCCTTCATAGTGGTTTCCCTAACATGTTGGTTTTCTTCCATTTCTTTCGGTTCTAGTAAAGCATTAAGACTTGGTTCTATGTTTGGCTCAAAAACAGGTTGATGGGTGGAATCCAATTTTGTTGACACTTGTTTAAATTTATGAATATTATTTACATATGGTGTAAGGGGGTTTCCTAAGGATCTTCTACCACGCATAGACTATTGTAAACGTAAATTTAAAACTCTTGTCAACAAAATAAAAAATTTAGAGAAAATTTAGATGGTATTTAATACAAAACACTAAAAAAAACTAAAGCAAATTTTTTTTTTTTAAATAACATAATCAGTATTAACCAAGAGTGCTCCCAAGAAAGAATGGTGGTGCAACGGCTCCTTAAAAACCATTCTCCTAGCCAGAACAACGTTCTCAGGAAAGACTAGTGGCACAAAGGCTTCCAAGAACTAGTCTCCTTGACAGAACTCCCTCAGATTTTTACTTTTCATGCTATTTAGTTAATTATGTATAAATTCAAGTAAATTTTTTTTTGAACGGTAATTTTATTTTACTATTCACACTATATTATTTCTTATTTACTTAAAATTTTTGAAATTTTAATTTTTGAATTTTTTTTTTGTTTTTTGTTTTTGTTTTTGTTTTTGTTTTTGTTTTTTTTTGTTTTTTGTTTTGTTTTGTTTTTTGTTTTTGCTCAAAAAGTACTAAAATTACCATGATTTTATGCACATTAATTGATTAATGTTTTATCATATATTTATATAAATGTGTCTTTTTCGGAATGACGGGTATTTTTATTGTTTTTCAGGTCTTTTGCCTTAAAAACGTAACTTAAAGTCTCAAAGAGGAATACTGGAAGCAATACCTCACAAATATATTAATAAATAAATAGGGAAAGGTCAACAAATATGGAAAAATTGATCAAAATGGGTCAAAAGGGTCAAAAATGACAAAAAGGAGAAAATCGCGCCGCCGCGCACCCAGTCCCACGCGCGCCATTGCCCAGTCCAGCCCACGCCCGTGCGCGCGCCTTGTTGTCCTTCCGCAAGCGCCTACGCGCCCTGGTGTTTCCCCCACCCGCACCCTACGTGCCGCAGCTGCCCTCCGTGTGCGCCGATGCCTATTTCACCCCATTATTGCGCGCATCCGCCCCCATGACGTCATGCTGACGTCATCAATGACCTCAGCAATTGCACTCCACGTTTTCACCATTTTTTATCATTTTTTCACTCACTTTTTCTCTCCATCCCACCTATAAATACCCTCTTCCCTTCACTTCTAAACACACCTCAAAACCATTCTTCTCTTCTCTTTCTTTCTCTCATTTCTTAGTTTTTAAGCTTTTCTTAGTTTCTTTCTTAGTTTTTAGTTAAATTCTCTTAGTTTTAGAGTTCTTCTCTTTTTGAGAAGAACTAGTTATGTTTTTGTAATTTATTAGCTTTTTGATTCAATAAATGGGAGTGCAAATTCCGCTTGGAGGTTTTCCAGCAATGGGAATAACATCGAAGTTCTGTAAGAATTTTATTTTCTTTATAGTTATTTTTTATGCTTTATTCTTACATGTTATATTTAATTTGTCTGTGATTAAATTAAACTCTGCTGGCTGTTTGTAAACATTATATAATAATAACATTTTTATTCTTGCGAAATATTAAATAGGTGAAAATTTATAAAATGAATTGATTTCATTTTTATTTAAGATTTTATATTAAGAATGTTAGAGAGAAATATATTATTTTTCATTACAAACTTAAATCTGAAAATTAGATTTTAAGGTTTAGTTATCCGGTCTAATTTAGAGTAGTGCTCTTTTATTTGTTGGTACAATTGCCCGGTAGTTAGAGTGAACTCTATTTCAAAAGTTTTTATAAGAATTATTATGTGAAAATGTATTGACAACATGTTTTCAGTAGTGGTTTTAAAACTTGAAAGTTAGTACTTAGATAATTAAATTCTTATGTTTAATTTGGACACCTTGAATAAAATTTAAACTGTCTAACCCTACCAAAGGTGACATTTAAATGGTTCATTTTCAATCTCTTAGAAAAAGGAATTAATTTAATTAACCAAATTAGTTATCAACCCCACCCATAGGTGTTAATTGATTTGTTTAGTTAACAAAGAATATCTAACCCCACCAAAGGTGGTATTCATATAAAAAAGAGAGAATCAATAATGAAACCTTGGTCGGCACACAATCAATGTTGGCTTTTAAAAAGGGCCTAATTTCTGTAACCAAATTCGATGGTTTATATCACTTACCGAGGGTTCTAAAAGAGCTATTTTTCCCGACAAAGGATTATTTATTTTTGTGGTCAATGATCTCTATTTTTCCAAAAAAAAAAGAGAGGAGAAAAGGAAAGGGTAACTTTTAACATTTTGAAAAATAACAAAACATTTGATGAATAAAAATTCCAACTTTAAACGCCATAACTTTTGATTGTGGTATCGTAACGACTATTATAATATATGAAATCTAAGCACATATCGATTCAGACAATGTGTGTTGACCTAGCAGAGGAACCTCATTTAGGTACCCAAATTCCATCTTTTACATCACTTACCGACGGTTTTAAGTTTTGGTTGTCACTTTTTGTTTTACTTTCTTTCCATTTTATTTAATAGAATTGTAAAGGGGATACTTGTGCTGATCAAGGTTTTTTATTTATGTGGTCAATAAATCTCTATTCTTCCTAAAAATAACATGGGAAGAGAAAAAGAAAAGGGCAACTGTTCATATTTTTAAAAATAACAAAACATTTAATGAATAGGACTTCCAACTTTAAAAGACTATATAACTTTTGACTGGGGTATCGTAATGACTACTATAATATATCAAATCGAAGCTTGTATAGATTCACAAAATCAGTGTTGGATTTTCCAACCAAACTGATTTCTTTACCCAAATTCCATTGTTTACATAACTTACCGAGGGTTTTATGTTTTTGTCGCAAATTTCTGTTTTACTCACTTTCGATTTTATTCAATAGAGTTGTAAACGATATATTGGTGCTGACGACGGATTATTTATTTATGTGGTCAATAAATATCTATTCTCCAAAATAAAAAATAAGGGAATAGAAAAAGAAAGGGACTACTCTTCACATTTTCAAAAACTATAACATATTTGATGAATGAGACTTATAACTTTAAACGACTATAACTTTTGAATGGGGTTTCGTAATGACTACTACAATATATCAAATCGAAGCTCTTATCTATTCACACAATCAATGTTGGTTTTTAAAACTATCCTGATTTCTGTAACCAAATTCGATGGTTTATATCACTTACCGCGGGTTTTAAGTTTTCGTTGCTAATTTTTGTTTCACTTACTTTCGATTTTATTCAAAAGAGTTCTAAAATAGCTATTTTTTCCGACCAAGGGTTATTTATTTATATGGTCAATGATCTCTATTTTTCCAAAAAAAAATAAGAGAAGAGAAAAGGAAAGGGTAACTTTTCACTTTTTGAAAAATAACAAAACATTTGATGAATCAGACTTCCAACTTTAAATGACCACAACTTTTGATTGTGGTATCGTAACGACTATTATAATATATGAAATCGAAGCTCATAATGATTCAGACAATGAGTGTTGGCCTAGCAAAGGAACCTCATTTAGGTACACAAATTCCAACCTTTACATCACTTACCGACGGTTTTAAGTTTTGGTTGCCACTTTTTGTTTTACTTACTTTCGATTTTATTTAATAGAATTGAAATGGGATATTTGTGCCGATCAAGGTTTCTTTATTTATGTGGTCAATAAATCTCTATTCTTCCTAAAAATAATATGGGAAGAGAAAAAGAGAAGGGCAATTGTTCATATTTTTAAAAATAACAAAACATTTAATGAATAAGACTTCCAACTTTAAAAGACTATATAACTTTTGACTGGGGTATCGTAATCACTATTATAATATATCAAATCGAATCTCGTATCGATTCACATAATCAGTGTTGGATTTGCCAAGCAAAATGATTTCTTTACCCAAATTCCATTATTTACATAACTTACCGAGGATTTTATGTTTTTGTCGCAAATTTCTGTTTTACTGACTTTCGATTTTATTCAATAGAGTTGTAAACTATATATTGGTGCCGACGAAGGATTATTTATTTAAGTCGTCATTAAATCTCTATTCTCCAAAAAAAATAACGGAATATAAAAAGAAAGGGACTACTTTTCACATTTTCAAAAACTATAAAACATTTGATGAAACGACTTATAACTTTAAACGACTATAACATTTGAATGGGGTTTCGTAATGACTATTACAATATATCAAATCGAAGCTCGTATCTACTCGCACAATCAATGTTGGCTTTTAAAAAGAGCCTGATTTCTGTAACCAAATTCGATGGTTTATATCACTTACCGAGGGTTTTAAGTTTTCGTTGCTAATTTTTGTTTCACTTACTTTCGATTTTATTCAAAAGAGTTATAAAATAGCTATTTTTTCCGACCAAGGGTTATTTATTTATGTGGTCAATGATCTCTATTTTTCCAAAAAAATAAGAGAAGAGAAAAGGAAAGGGATTATTGTTCTCATTTTCAAAAATAACAAAACATTTGATGAATCAAACTTCCAACTTTAAACAACCATAACTTTTGATTGGGGTATCGTAACGAATATTATAATATATCAAATCGAAACTCATATCGATTCAAACAATGGGTGTTTTCCTAGCTAAGGAACCTGATTTATGTACCCAAAATCCATCCTTTACATCACTTACCGAGGATTTTAAGTTTTGGTTGCCAATTTTGTTTGACTTACTTTCGATTTTATTTAATAGAATTGTAAAGGATATATTTGTGCCGACCAAGGTTTTGTTATTTATGTGGTCAATAAATCTCTATTCTTCCTAAAAATAATATGGAAACAGAAAAAGAAATAGGCAACTGTTCATATTTTCAAAAATAACAAAACATTTAATGAATCGGACTTCAACTTTAAATGACTAAAACTTTTGACTGGGGTATCGTAATGACTACTATAAAATATCAATTCGAATCTCGTATCGATTCACACAAACACTGTTGGATTTGCCAACCAAACTGATTCTTTACCCAAATTCCATTGTTTACATAACTTATCGAGTGTTTTATGTTTTTGTCGCAAATTTCCATTTTACTGACTTTCGATTTTATTCAATAGAGTTGTAAACGTTATATTGGTGCCGTCGAATGATTCTTTATTTATGTGGTAAATAAATCTCTACTCTCCAAAAATAAATAAGGGAATAGAAAAAGAAATGGACTATTGTTCACATTTTCAAAAACTAAAAAATATTTGATGAATCAGACTTATAACTTTAAACGACTAAAACTTTTGACTGGGGTATCATAATGACTACTATAAAATATCAAATCAAATCTCGTATCGATTCACACAAACAATGTTGGATTTGGCAACCAAACTGATTCTTTACCCAAATTCCATTGTTTACATAACTTACCGAGTGTTTTATGTTTTTGTCGCAAATTTCCGTTTTACTGACTTTCGATTTTATTCAATAGAGTTGTAAACGTTATATTGGTGCCGACGAAGGATTATTTATTTATGTGGTAAATAAATCTCTACTCTCCAAAAATAAATAAGGGAATAGAAAAAGAAATGGACTATTGTTCACATTTTCAAAAACTACAAAATATTTTATGAATCAGAATTATAACTTTAAACGACTATAACTTTTGACTGGGGTTTCGTAATGACTACTACAATATATCAAATCGAAGCTCGTATCTATTCACAAAATCAAAGTTGGCTTTTCCCAAGAGCCTGATTTATGTAACCAAATTCGATCGTTTATATCACTTACCGAGGGTTTTAAGTTTTCGGTGCTAATTTTTGTTTCACTAACTTTCGATTTTATTCAAAAGAGTTCTAAAAGTGATATTTTTGCCGACCAATTCTTATTTTTTTATGTGGTCAATGATCTCTATTTTTCCATAAAAAATAAGACAAGAGAAAAGGAAAGGGTTACTGTTCTAATTTTGAAAAATAACAAAACATTTGATGAATCAGACTTCCAACTTTAAACGACCATAACTTTTGCTTGTGGTATCGTAACGACTATTATAATATATGAAATTGAAGCTTGTATCGATTCAAACAATGAGTGTTGGCCTTGCTTAGGAACCTGTTTTATGTACCCAAAATCCATCCTTTACATCACTTACCGAGGATTTTAAGTTTTGGTTGCCAATTTTGTTTGACTTACTTTCAATTTTATTTAATAGAATTGTAAAGGATATATTTGTGCCGACCAAGGTTTCGTTATTTATGTTGTCAATAAATCTCTATTCTTCCTAAAAATAATATGGAAACAGAAAAAGAAATAGGCAACTATTCATATTTTAAAAATAACAAAACATTTAATGAATCGGACTTCCAACTTTAAACGACTAAAACTTTTGACTGGGGTATCGTAATGACTACTATAAAATATCAAATCGAATCTCGTATCGATTCACACAAACAATGTTGGACTTGCCAACCAAACTGATTCTTTACCCAAATTCCATTGTTTACATAACTTACTGAGTGTTTTATGTTTTTGTCGCAAATTTCCGTTTTACTAACTTTCGTTTTTATTCAATAGAGTTGTAAACGTTATATTGGTGCCGACGAAGGATTCTTTATTTATGTGGTAAATAAATCTCTACTCTCCAAAAATAAATAAGGGTATAGAAAAAGAAATGGACTATTGTTCACATTTTCAAAAACTACAAAATATTTGATGAATCAGACTTATAACTTTAAACGACTATAACTTTTGACTGCGGTTTCGTAATGACTACCACAATATATCAAATCAAAACTCGTATCTATTCACATAATCAAAGTTGGCTTTTCCAAAGAGCCTGATTTCTGTAACCAAATTCGATCGTTTATATCACTTACCGAGGGTTTTAAGTTTTCGTTGCTAATTTTTGTTTCACTTACTTTCGATTTTATTCAAAAGAGTTCTAAAAGAGATATTTTTGCCGAGCAATTCTTATTTTTTTATGTGGTCAATGATCTCTATTTTTCCATAAAAAAATAAGAGAAGAGAAAAGGAAATGGTTACTGTTCACATTTTGAAAAATAACAAAACATTTGATGAATCAGACTTCCAACTTTAAACGACCATAACTTTTGCTTGTGGTATCGTAACAACTATTATAATATATGAAATTAAAGCTTGTATCGATTCAAACAATGAGTGTTGGCCTAGCTTGGGAACCTATTTTATGTACCCAAATTCCATCCTTTACATCACTTACCGAGGGTTTTAAGTTTTGGTTGCCAATTTTATTTTACTTACTTTCGATTTTATTTTATAGAATTGTAAAGGATATATTTGTGCTGACAGAGGTTTCTTTATTTATGTGGTCAATAAATCTCTAATCTTCCTAAAAATAATATGGGAACAGAAAAAGAAATGGGCAACTGTTCATATTTTTAAAAATAACAAAACATTTAATGAATCGGACTTCTAACTTTGAAAGACTATAACTTTTGACTTAGGTATCGTAATGACTACTATAATATATCAAATCAAAGCTCGTATCGATTCACACAATCAGTGTTGGATTTTCAAACCAAACTAATTTCTTTACACAATTTCCATTGTTTACATAACTTACCGAGGGTTTTATACTTTTGTCGCAAATTTCCGTTTTACTGACTTTCGATTTTATTCAATAGAGTTGTAAACGATATATTGGTGCCATCGAAGGATTCTTTATTTATGTGGTCAATATATCTCTATTCTCCAAAAAAATAAGGGAATAGAAAACGATAGGGACTAATGTTCACATTTTCAAAAACTACAAAACATTTGATAAATCAGACTTACAAATTTAAACGACTATAACTTTTGACTGGGGTGTCGTCATGACTACTAAAATATATCAAATCGAAGCTCATATCTATTCACACAATCAATGTTGGCTTTTCAAAAGAGCCTGATTTCTGTAAACAAATTCGATCGTTTATGTCACTTACTGAGGGTTTTGAGTTTTGGTTACTAATTTTTGTTTACTTACTTTTGATTTTATTCAAAAGAGTTCTAAAAGAGATTTTTTTGCCGACCAAGGTTATTTATTTATGTGGAAAATGATCTCTATTCTTCCATAAAAAATAAGAGAAGAGAAAAGGAAAGGGTTACTGTTCACATTTTCAAAAATAACAAAACATTTGATGAATCAGACTTCCAACTTTAAACGACCATAACTTTTGATTGGGGTATCATAACGCTATTATAATATATGAAATCGAAGATCGTATCGATTCAAACAATTAGTGTTACTTACATTCAATTTTATTTAATAGAATGGTAAAGGATATAATTATGCCGACCAAGGTTTCTTTATTTATGTGGTTAATAAATCTCTATTCTTCCTAAAAATAATATAGGAACAGAAAAAGAAAAGGGCAACTGCTCATATTTTTTAAAAATAACAAAAGATTTAATGAATCGGACTTCCAAATTTGAAAGACTATATAACTTTTGACTATGGTATCGTAATGACTACTATGATATATCAAATCGAAGCTCGTATGGATTCACACAATCAGTGTTGGATTTTCCAACCAAATGGATTTCTTCACCCAAATTCCATTGTTTACATAAATTACCGAGGGTTTTATGTTTTGTCGCAAATTTCCGTTTTACTTACTTTCGATTTTATTCAATAGAGTTGTAAACGATATATTGGTGCCGACGAAGGATTCTTTATTTATGTGGTCAATAAATATCTATTCTTCCAAAAAAAAAATGGGAACAGAAAAAGGAGGGGACTACAGTTCACATTATCAAAAACTACAAAACATTTGATGAATGAAACGTACAACTTTAAACGACTATAACTTTTAACTCGGGTGTCGTCCTGACGACTACAATATTTCAAATCGGAGCTCGTATCTATTCACACAATCAATGTTGGCTTTTCAAAAGAGCCTGATTTCTGTAACAAAATTTGATCGTTTATATCACTTACCGAGGGTTTTAAGTTTTCGTTGCTAATTTTTGTTTCACTTACGTTCGATTTTATTCAAAAGAGTTCTAAAAGATATATTTTTGCCGACCAAGGGTTATTTATTTATGTGGTCAATGATCTCTATTTTTCCAAAAAAAAATAAGAGAAGAGAAAAGGAAAGGGGTTACTGTTCTCATTTTCAAAAATAACAAAACATTTGATAAATCAGACTTCCAACTTTAAACAACCATAACTTTTGAATGGGGTATCGTAACGACTATTATAATATATCAAATCGAAACTCGTATCGATTCAAACAATGGGTGTTGGCCTAGCTAAGGAACCTGATTTATGTACCCAAATTCCAGCCTTTACATCATTTACCGAGGGATTTACGTTTTGGTTGCCAATTTTGTTTTACTTACTTTCGATTTTATTTAATAGAATTGTAAAGGGTATATTTGTGCTGACCAAGGTTTCTTTATTTATGTTTTCAATAAATCTCTATTATTCCTAAAAATAATATGGAAACAGAAAAAGAAATGGGCAATTGTTCATATTTTCAAAAATTACAACACATTTAATGAATCAGACTTCCAACTTTAAACGACTATAACTTTTGACTGGGGTATCATAATGACTACTATAAAATATCAAATTGAATCTCTTATCGATTCACACAAACAATGTTGGATTTGCCAACCAAACTGATTCTTTACCCAAATTCCATTGTTAACATAACTTACCGAGGATTTTATGTTTTTGTCACAAATTTCCGTTTTACTGACTTTCGATTTTATTCAATAGAGTTGTAAACGATATATTGGTGCCGACGAAGGATTATTTATTTATGTGGTCAATAAATATTTATTCTCCAAAAAAAAATAAGGGAATAGAAAAAGAAAGGGACTACTGTTCACATTTTCAAAAACTATAAAACATTTGATGAATCAGACTTATAACTTTAAACGACTACAACTTTTGTCTGGGGTTTCGTAATGACTACTACAATATATCAAATTGGAGCTTGTATTTATTCACACAATCAATGTTGGCTTTTCAAGAGAGCCTGATTTCTGTAACCAAGTTCGATCGTTTATATCACTTACCGAGGATTTTAAGTTTTCGTTGCTAATTTTTGTTTCACTTACTTTCTATTTTATTCAAAAGAGTTCTAAAAGAGCTATTTTTGCCGACCAATTCTAATTTTTTTATGTGGTCAATGATCTCTATTTCTCCAAAAATAATCAAAGAAGAGAAAAGAAAAGGGTTATTTTCACATTTTCAAAAATAACAAAACATTTGTTGAATCAGACTTCCAACTTTAAACGACCATAATTTTTGATTGTGGTATCGTAACGACTATTATAATATATGAAATCGAAGCTCATATCGATTTAGCCAATGGGTGTTGGCCTAGCAAAGGAACCTCATTTAGGTACCCAAATTCCATCCTTTACATCACTTACCTACGGTTTTAAGTTTTGGTTACCACTTTTTATTTTAGCTACTTTCGATTTTATTTAATAGAATTGAAAAGGGGATATTTGTGCCGATCAAGTTTTCTTTATTTATGTGGTCAATAAATCTCTATTCTTCCTAAAAATAATATGGGAAGAGAAAAAGAAAAGGGTAACTGTTCATATTTTTAAAAAATCACAAAATAATTTAATGAATAGGACTTCCAACTTTAAAAGACTATATAACTTTTGACTGGGGTATCGTAATGACTACTATAATATATCAAATCGAAGCTCGTATCAATTCACACAAACAGTGTTGGATTTTCCAACCAAACTGATTCTTTACCCAAATTCCATTGTTAACATAACTTACCGAGGGTTTTATGTTTTTGTCACAAATTTCCATTTTACTGAATTTCGATTTTATTCATTAGAGTTGTAAACGATATATTGGTGCCGACGAAGGATTATTTATTTATGTGGTCAATAAATATCTATTCTCCAAAAAAAATAAGGGAATAGAAAAAGAAAGGGACTACTATTCACATTTTCAAAAACTATAAAACATTTGATTAATCAGACTTATAACTTTAAACGACTATAACTTTTATCTGGGGTTTCGTAATGACTACTACAATATATCAGAGAGGAGCTCATTTCTATTCACACAATCAATGTTGGCTTTTCAAGAGAGCCTGATTTCTGTAACCAAATTCGATCGTTTATATCACTTACCGAGGGTTTTAAGTTTTCGTTGCTAATTTTTGTTTCACTTACTTTCGATTTTATTCAAAAGAGTTCTAAATGAGCTATTTTTTCCGACCAAGGGTTATTTATTTATGTGGTCAATGATCTCTATTTTTCCAAAAAAATAAGAGAAGAGAAAAGGCAAGGGTTACTTTTCACATTTTCAAAAATAACAAAACATTTGTTGAATCAGACTTCCAACTTTAAACGACCATAACTTTTGATTGTGATATCGTAACGACTATTATAATATATGAAATCGAAGCTCATATCGATTCAGACAATGAATGTTGGCCTAGCAAAGGAACCTTATTTTGGTATCCAAATTCCATCCTTTACATCACTTACCAACGGTTTTATGTTTTGGTTGCCACTTTTTATTTTACTTACTTTCGATTTTATTTAATAGAATTGTAAACGTGATATTTATGCCCATCAAGGTTTATTTTTTTATGTGGTCAATAAATCTCTATTCTTCCTAAAAATAATATGGTAACAGAAAAAGAAAGGGGCTACTCTTCATATTTGTAAAAATAACAAACCATTTAATGAATCGGACTTCCAACTTTGAAAGACTATAGCTTTTGACTCGGGTATCGTAATGACTACTATAATATATCAAATCGAAGCTCGTATCGATTCACACAATCAGTGTTGGTTGTGCTACCTAAACTGATTTATGTACGCAAATTCTATCGTTTACATAACTTACCGAGGTTTTATGTTTTTGTCGCAAATTTCCGTTTTACTTACTTTCGATTTTATTCAATAGAGTTGTAAAAGATATATTGGTGCCGACGAAGGATTCATTATTTATGTGGTCAATCAATCTCCATTTTTCCTAAAATTAATATGGGAACAAAAAAAGAAAGGGACTACTGTTCATATTATCAAAAACTACAAAACATTTGATGAATCATACTTACAACTTTAAACGACTATAACTTTTGATTGAGGTGTCGTCATGACTACTACAATATATCAAATCGAAGCTCGTATCTATTCACCAAATCAATGTTGGATTTTACAAAGAGCCTAATTTCTATAACCAAATTACATCGTTTATATCCCTTACCGAGGGTTTTAAGTTTTGGTTGCTAATTTTTGTTTCACTTACTTTCGATTTTATTCAAAAGAGTTCTAAAAGAGATATTTTTGCCGTTGAAGGGTTATTTATTTATGTGGTCAATGATCTCTATTCTTCCATAAAAAATAAGAGAAGAAAAAAAGAAAGGGTTACTGTTCACATTTTCAAAAATAACAAAACATTTGATGAATCAAACTTCCAACTTTAACCGGCCATATCTTTTGATTGGGGTATCGTAACGACTATTATAATATATGAAATCGAAACTCGTATCGATTCAAACAATAAGTGTTGGCCTAGCATAGGACCTTCATTTAGGTCCCCAAATTCCTTCCTTTACATCACTTACCGAGGGTTTTTAGTTTTGGTTGCCAATTTTTGTTTTACTTACTTTCGATTTTATTTAATAGAATTGTAAAGGCGATATTTGTGCCCATCAGGGTTTCTTTATTTATGTGGTCAATAAATCTCTATTCTTCCTAAAAATAATATGGGAACAGAAAAAGAAAGGGGCTATTGTTCATATTTTTAAAAATAACAAAACATTTAATGAATCAGACTTCCAACTTTGAAAGACTATAGCTTTTGACTCGGGTATCGTAATGACTACTATAATATATCAAATCGAAGCTCGTATCGATTCACACAATCAGTGTTGGCTATGCCAGCTAAACTGATTTCTGTACCCAAATTCCATCGTTTACATAACTTACCGAGGGTTTTATGTTTTTGTCATAAATTTCCGTTTTACTTACTTTCGATTTTAGTCAATAGAGTTGTAAACGATATATTGGTGCCAACGAATGATTCTTTATTTATGTGGTCAATAAATCTCTATTCTTCCAAAAAACAATATGGGAATAGAAAAAGTAAGGGGTTACTGTTCACATTATCAAAAACTATAAAACATTTGATAAATCAGACTTTTAACTTTAAACGACCATAACTTTTTACTGGGGTATCGTAACGACAATTATAATATATCAAATTGACGCTCGTATCGATTCAAACAATAAATTTTGGCTTAACCATAGAAACTGAGTTCTGTTCCCAAATTCCTTCGTTTACATCACTTACCGAGCGTTTTAAGTTTTTGTTGCCAATTTTTGTTTTACTTACTTTTGATTTTATTCAATAGAGATGTACATGATATATTAAATTTCGGACCAAGATTTCTTTATTTATGTTGTCAATAAATCTCTATTCTTCCTAAAAAATATGGGAACAGAAAAAGAAAAGGGGTATTGTTCACATTTTCAAAAATAACAAAAATTTGATAAATCAGACTTCCAATTTTAAACAACCATAACTTTTGACTGAGGTATCGTAATGAAACTTATAATATATCAAATCGAAGCTTGTATCGATTCACACAATCAATGTTGGCTTTGCCAAGAAACCGAATTTCTGTACCCAAATTCAATTGTTTACATCATTTATCGACGGTTTTAAGTTTTTGTCCCAAGTTGTCGTTTTACTTACTTTCGATTTTATTCTATAGAGCTATAATTAAGATATTGGTTCTGACCAAGGTTTCTTTATTCATGTGATCAATAAACCTCTATTCTTCAAAAAAAAATAGGTGAAGAGAAAAGAAAGGGGATAATGTTCACATTTTCAAAAACAAACATTTGATGAATAGAACTTTCAACTTTAAATGACCATAACTTTTGACTAGGTATCATAAAGACTATTATAATATATCAAATCGAAGCTGGTATCGATTCACACAATTAGTGTTGGCCTTGCCACCGAAACTGATTTATGTACCCAAATTACATCGTTTACATCACTTACCGAGAGTTTAAAGTTTTTGTCGCAAATTCTCATTTCACTTACTTTCGCTTTTATTCAATAGAGTTGTATAGAAGATATTGGTGCCGACCAAGGTTTATTTATTTATGTGGTCAATAAATATCTATTCTTCCAAAAAAAATAAGAGTAGAGAAAAAGAAAGGGGCTACTCTTCTCAATTTAAAAAATAACAAAAAATTTGATAAATGAGACTTCCAACTTTAGACGACCATAACTTTTGACTGAGGTTATAATATATCAAATCAAAACTCATATCGATTCAAATAATGAGTGTTGGCATAGCAAAGGAAACCGATTTATGTACCCAAATGCCATACTTTACATCACTTACCGAGGGTTTTAAGTTTTCGTTGCCAATTTTTGTTTCACTTACTTTCGATTTTATTTAATAGAGTTGTAAAGGAGATATTTTTTCCGAGCAAGGGTTATTCATTTATGTGTTCAATGAATCTCTATTCTTCCAAAAAAAATAAGAGAAGAGAAAAGGAAAGGGGTTACTGTTCACATTTTCAAAAATAACAAAACATTTGATAAATCGGACTTCCAACTTTAAGCGACTATAACTTTTGACTGGGGTATCGTAACGACTACTATATTATATCAAATCGAAGCTCGTATCGATTGACATAATCAATTTTGGCTTAGCCATGGAAACTGATTTCTGTAGCCAAATTCCATTATTTACATCACTTAACGAGGGTTTTAAGTTTTTGTTGCCAATTTTTATTTTACTTACTTTCGATTTTATTCGATAGAGCTGTACAGGATATATTTTTGCCGACCAAGGTTTCTTTATTTATGTGGTCAATAAATCTCTATTATTCCTAAAAAATATGGGAACAGAAAAAGAAAGGGGGTACTGTTCAAATTTTCAAAATAAACAAAACATTTGATTAATCAGACTTCCAATTTTAAACGACCATAACTTTTGAGTGAGGTATCGTAACGACTATTATAATATATCATATCGAAGCTAATATTGATTCACAAAATCAGTGTTGGCTATTCTAGGGAACCTGATTTCGGTACCCAAATTCCATTGTTTACATCCCTTATCGAGGATTTTAAGCTTTTGTCACAAATTTCCATTTTACTTACTTTCGATTTTATTCAATAGTGCTGTAAAGGAGATATTTGTGCCGACCAATATTTATTTATTTATGTGGTCAATAAATCTCAATTCTTCGCAAAAAAAAATAAGACAAAAGAAAAAAATGGCCTACTGTTCACATTTTCAAAAATAACAAAAATATTGATGAATGAGACTCTCAACTTTAAACGACCATAAATTTTGACTCGGTTAATGTAAAGACTATTATAACAAATTAAATAGAAACTTGTATCGATTCACACAATCAATTTTGGCCTCACTAAGGATCTTGATTTTTGTAACCAAATTCCATCGTTTACATCACTTACCGAAGGTTTTAGGTTTTTGTCGCAAATTTTCGTTTTATTCAATAGAGTTGTAAAGGAAATATTTGTGCTGACCAAGGGTTCTTTATTTATGTGATCAATAAATCAATATTTTTCCAAAAAAAAAATAAGAGAAGAGAAAAGGAAATGGGCTACTATTCACATTTTCAAAAAACAATATACTTTTGATAAATCAAATTTCAACTCTAAACGACCATAACTCTTGACTGGGGTATCGTAACGACTATTATAATATATCAAATTGAAGCTCGTATCAATTAACACAATTTGTGCTGGCCACGCTATTGAATCTAATTTCTGTACCCAAATTCCATCGTTTACATCACTTACCGAGGGTTTTAAGTTTTTGGCCCAAATTCCCATTTTACTTACTTTTGATTTTATTCAATAAATCTATAGAGGAGATATTGGTGCCGACAAAGGATTCTTTATTTATGTGGTCAATAAATCTCTATTCATCCAAAAAAAATAAGTGAAGTGAAAAAGAATGGGGCTATTGTTCACATTTTCAAAAAGAACAAAATATTTGATAAATCGAACTTTCAACTTTAAACAACTATAACTTTTGACTGGGGTATCGTAACGACTATTATAATATATAAAATCGAACCTCGTATCGATTCACACAATCTATGTTGGCCTCGCAAAGGAACCTGATTTCTGTACCCAAATTCCAGCGTTTACATCAATTACCGAGGGTTTTATGTTTTTGTCTCAAATTTTTGTTTTAATTATTTTCGATTTTATTCAACAAAACTATAAATGAGATATTGGTGAAAACAAAAGGTTCTTTATTTATGTGGTCAATAAATCTCTATTCTTCCAAAAAAAAGTAAGTGAAGAGCAAACAAAAGGGGCTATTTTTCACATTTTCAAAAATAAACAACATTTGATAAATCGAACCTTCAAATTTAAACGACCAAAACTTTTGACTAGGGTATTATAATGACTATTATAATATATCAAATCGAAGCTCGTATTGATTCACACAATTACTATTTGCCTCACAAGGGAACCTGATTGTTGTACCCAAGTTCCATTGTTTACATCACTTACCGAGGATTTTAAGTTTTTGTCGCCAATTTTTGTTTTACTTACTTTCGATTTTATTCAATAGAGGTGTAAAGGAGATATTTGTGCAGACCAAGGGTTTTTTATTTATGTGGTTAATAAATCTCTATTCTTATAAAAAAAATAAGAGAAGAGAAAAGGAAAGGGGCTACTGTTCATATTTTCAAAAATAACAAAATATTTATTGAATCAGACTTTCAACTTTAAACAACCATAACTTTTGACTCAGTTATAGTAACGACTACTATAATATATCAAATCGAAGCTCATATCGATTCATAGAATCAGTGTTGGCCTTGCCTAGATTCCTGATTTCTGTAACCTAATTAAATCGTTTACTTCACTTGCCGAGGGTTTTAGGGTTTTGTCATAAATTTCCGTTTTACTTATTTTCGATTTTATTCAATAGAGCTGTAAAGGAGATATTTGTGCAAAATAAGGGCTATTTATTTATGTGGTCAATAAACTCTATTCTTCCAAAATAAATAAGAGAAGAGAAAAGGAAAGGGGCTACTGTTCATGTTTTCAAAAATAACAAAACATTTGATAAATCGGACTTCAAATTTAAAAGGACTATAACTTTTGACTGGCGTATCGTAACGACTATTATAATATATCAAATCGAAACGCGTATCGATTCACACAATCATTGTTGGCCTTGCTTTGGAACCGTATTTTTGCACCCAAATTCCACCATTTACATCACTTACCAAGGTTTTTAAGTTTTTGTCACAAATTTTCGTTTTACTTACTTTCGATTTTATTCAATAGAGTTGTATAGGAGATATTGGCGCCGACCAAGGTTTATTTATTTATGTGGTCAATAAATATCTATTTTTCCAAAAATAAATAAGAGAAGATAAAAAGAACGGGGCTACTTTTCATATTTTCAAAAACAACAAAACATTTGATGAATCAGAAACGACCATAACTTTTGACTGGGGTATCGTAACGACTATTATAATATATCAAATCGAAGTTTATATCAATTCAAACAATGAGTGTTGGCCTAGCAAAGGAACCTGATTTATGTACCCAAATGGCATACTTTACATCATTTCCCGAGGGTTTTAAGTTTTTGTTGCCAATTTTTGTTTCACTTACTTTCGATTTTATTCAATAGAGTTGTAAAGGAGATATTTTTGCCGACCAAGGGTTATTTATTTATGTGGTCAATGAATCTCTATTCTTCCAAAAAAAAGTAAGAGAAGAGAAAAGGAAAGGTGCTACTGTTCATATTTTCAAAAATAAAAAAAACATTTGATGAATCAGACTTCCAACGTTAAACGACCATAACTTTTGATTGGGGTATCGTAACAACTATTATAATATATGAAATCAAAGCTCATATCGATTCAAACAATGAGTGTTGGCCTACCCAAGGAACCTGATTTATGTACCCAAATTCCATCGTTTACATCACTTACCGAGGGTTTTATGTTTTGGTTGCCAATTTTTGTTTTACTTACTTTTGATTTTATTTAATAGAATTGTAAAGGAGATATTTGTGCCAATCAAGGTTTCTTTATTTATGTGGTCAATAAATCTCAATTCTTCCTAAAAATAATATGGGAATAGAAAAAAGAAAGTTGGTACTGTTCATATTGATTCACAAAATCTGTGTTGGGTATTCGAGGGAACCTGATTTCTGTACCCAAATTCAATTGTTTACATCCCTTATCGAGGATTTTAAGTTTTTGTCGCAAATTTCCATTTTACTTACTTTTAATTTTATTCAATAGTGTTGTAAAGGAGATATTTGTGCCGACCAAGAGTTCTTTATTTATGTGGTCAATTGATGAACGAAAACCGGGATCGCCGATCTTCGCAAATACTTTGGTTTTAATATTTATAAAACTCTCGCAAGTGCACGAATCATTTCGTAGAAAATGATAAGTATACTCCCAAGGTCGATCTAAGGAAGGAATGTGTGTGGTTTTTAATTTATTATTCAAACTTTTAAAAACGAAATTAAATCCTAAACATCCTGTCACGATATTTTGGGGTTTTGTGTTTTTAATCTAATTACATAAAATTAAACATAGATTCAATAAACATTTATGCAAATTTTATCATTTATAATGGCGGAGTATTTATGGATATAATAACTAAGTTAATTATGCTTGCTCATATTATCTAGGTTATTAAGGATATGAATTGATATTTATTGATTCTCCCTTTTTTGTATGAATACCACCTTTGGTGGGGTTAGATATTCTTTGTTAACTAAACAAATCAATTAACACCTATGGGTGGGGTTGATAACTAATATGCTTAATTAAATTAATTCCTTTTTCTAAGAGATTGAAAATGAACCATTTAAATGCCACCTTTGGTGGGGTTAGACAGTTTAAACTTTATTCAAGGTGTCCAAATTAAACCCAAGAATTTAGTTATCCGAGTACTAACTTTCAAGTTTTAAAACCACTACCGAAAACATGTCATCAATACATTTTCAGATAATAATTCTTATAAAAAACTTTTGAAATAGAGCTTCACTCTAACTACCGGGCGATTGTACCATCAAATAAAAGAGCACTACTCTAAATCAGACCGGATAACTAAACCTTAAAATCTAATTTTCAGGTTTAAGTTTGTAATGAAAAATAATATATTTCTCTCTAACATTCTTAATATAAAATCATGAATAAAAATAAAATCAATTCATTTTAGAGATTTTTACCTATTTAATATTTCGCAAGCATAACAACGTTATTATTACATCATGTTTACTAAATAGCCAGCACAGTTAAATTTAACCACAGACAAATTAAATATAACATGTAAGAATAAAGCATAAAAATAACTGTAAAGAAAATAAAATCCTTACAGAACTTCGACGCTATTCCCGTTGCTGGAAAAACTCCAAGCGGAATTTGCACTCCCATTTATTGCATCAAAAAGCTAAAATATTACAAAAACATAACTAGTTCTTCCCAAAAAGGGAAGAACTCTAAAACTAAGAGAAATTAACTAAAAACTAAGAAAAACTAAAAAAACCTAAAAATCTAAGAAAAGAGAGAAAGAAATAAGAGAGAAGTGTGTTTTGAAGGTGTGATTTGAAGTGAAGGGAAGGGGGGTATTTATAGGTGAGGATGGAGAGAAAAAGTAGAGAAAAAAATGTTAAAAAAATGTAAAAACGCGGATTATTGATTGCACAGTACCGGGTATGAACAGTGCCGAGTCTGATGAACAGTACGCGCGGATGAACAGTACCCGCGGATGAACAGTGCCGTGCGCTGCTGCTTGGGGCGGAGCTGGCGCGGCGGCCGGGCGGCGCGGCGGCGCGTTTTTCTCCTTTTTGACATTTTTGACCTTTTTGACCCATTTTGTCCAATTTTTCCATATTTGTCGACCTTTCCGCATTTATTTATTAATATATTTGTGATGTATTGCTTCCAGTATTCCTCTTTGAGTTTTTAAGTTGCGTTTTTAAGCCAAAATACCTGAAAAACAATAAAAATACCCGTGATTCCGAAAAAGACAAATTTATATAAATATATGATAAAACATATAAATATATATATTTTTAATCAATTAATGTGCATAAAATCATGGTTATTTTAGTGCTTTTTGAGCACTCATCACAACCCCCAACCAGCTTCTTGCTAGTCCCTTAGCAAGAGAAGCGACCACCGAAACTAATTTATGTACGCAAATTCCATCGTTTACATCACTTATCGAAGGTTTTAAGTTTTTGTCGCAAATTTTTGTTTTACTTACTTTTGATTTTATTCAATAGAGTTGTATAGGAGATATTGGTAACGACCAAGGTTTATTTATTTATGTGGTCCATAAATATCTATTCTTCCAAAAAAATAAGAGAAGAGAAAAAGAAAGGGGCTACTGTTCACATTTTCAAAAACAACAAAACATTTCATGAATCAGACTTCCAACTTTAAACGACCATAACTTTTGATTGAGTTATCGTAACGACTATTATAATATGTTAAATCGAAGCTTGTATCGATTCAAACAATGAGTGTTGGCCTAGCAAAGGATCTGATTTATGTACCGAAATGCCATACTTTACATCACTTGCCGAGGGTTTTAAGTTTTTGTTACCAATTTTTGTTTCACTTACTTTCGATTTTATTTAATAGAGTTGTAAAGGAGATATTTTTGCCGACCAAGGGTTATTTATTTATGTGGTCAATGAATCTATATTCTTCCAAAAAAAATAAGAGAAGAGAAAAGGAAATGGGTTACTATTTACATTTTTAAAAATAACAAAACATTTGATGAATCGGACTTCCAACTTTAAACGACTATAACTTTTGACTGGGTATCGTAATGACTACTATATTATATCAAATCGAAGCTCGTACCGATTCACACAATAAGTGTTGGCTTAGCATGGTAACTAATTTCTGTACCCAAATTCCATCGTTTACATCACTTACTGAGGGTTTTAAGTTTTTGTTGCCAATTTTTGTTTTATTTACTTTCAATTTTATTCAATAGAGCGTACAGGATATATTGTTTCCGACCAAGGTTTCTTTATTTATGTGGTCAATAAATCTCTATTCTTCCTCACAAAAATATGGGAACGGAAAAAGAAAGAGGGTATTGTTCACATTTTCAAAAATAACAAAACATTTGATGAATGGGACTTCCAACTTCAAACGACCATAACTTTTGACTGTTGTATCGTAACGACTACTATAATATATCAAATCGAAGCTCGTATCGATTCACACAAGTAGTGTTGGACTCATTTATAAACCTAATTTCTATACCCAAATTCCATCATTTACATCACTTACGGGTTTTAAGTTTTTGTCGCCAATTTTTGTTTTACTTACTTTCGATTTTATTCAATATAGATTTAAAGGAGATATTGGTGCCAACCAAGAGTTCTTTATTTATGTGTTCAATAAATCTCAATTATTCCCAAAAAAAATAAGAGATAAGAAAAAGAAAGGGGCTATTGTTCACATTTTCAAAAATAACAAAACAATTCATGAATGAGACTCCCAAATTTAACCGACCATAACTTTGACTCCGTTAATGTTACAACTATTATAATATATCAAATCGAAGCTTGTATCGATTCACACAAGTAGTGTTGGACTCATTTATAAACCTAATTTCTATACCCAAATTCCATCATTTACATCACTTACGGAGGGTTTTAAGTTTTTGTCGCCAATTTTTGTTTTACTTACTTTCGATTTTATTCAATATAGATTTAAAGGAGATATTGGTGCCAACCAAGAGTTCTTTATTTATGTGTTCAATAAATCTCAATTATTCCCAAAAAAATAAGAGATAAGAAAAAGAAAGGGGCTACTATTCACATTTTCAAAAATAACAAAATATTTGATGAATCGGACTTCCAACATCAAACGACCATAACTTTTGACTGGGGTATCGTAACGACTATTATAATATATGAAATCGAAGCTCGTATCCATTCACAGAATCAGTGTTGGCCTTGCCTAGATACCTGATTTTTGTAACCAAATTCCATCGTTTACTTCACTTGCCGAGGGTTTTAGGGATTTGTCACAAATTTTCATTTTACTTATTTTCGATTTTATTCAATAGAGCTGTAAAGGAGATATTTGTGCCGACTAAGGGTTTTTTATTTATGTGGTCAATAAAATCTATTCTTCCAAAAAAAAATAAGAGAAGAGAAAAGGAAAGGGGCTATTGTTCACTTTTTCAAAAATAACCAAACATTTGATAAATCAGACTTCAAATTTTAAACGACTTTAACTTTTGACTGGGGTATCGTAACGACTATTATAATATATCAAATCGAAACTCATGTCGATTCACACAATCATTGTTGGCCTCGCTGTGGAACCTAATTTATGTACCCAAATTCCATTGTTTACATCACTTACGAGGGTTTTAAGTTTTTGTCACAAATTTCCGTTTTACTTACTTTTATTTTTTTCAATAAAGCTGTAAAGGAGATATTGGTGCCGACCAAGGATTCTTTATTTATGTGTTCAATAAATCTCTATTCTTCCAGAAAAATAAGTGAAGTGAAAAAGAAAGGGGCAATTGTTCACATTTTCAAAAACAACTGATTCCCTCCTTCTAAGCATATCCTTTAGCCGTAAACCTTGCCTTGTAGCGAACATAATATTTGTTAGGAAATCCTCATTTTTTGCATACACCTATTTGCAACCAATTTCCTTCTTGCTCTTAGTTAGTTGTGTCATTTTCCATGTCTTATTCTTCTAAAGGGAAAATAATTTTTCATCCATGGCTTCCTTCCATTTTTCAACTTCATGACTTCTGATTGCTTTTTTATATGTGGAAGGAATATCATCATGTATAACTGAAAGTGAAAATGTCACCGTATTCTTAAATTGAGCAGGTAGATCTTCTATATACTTGTATCAAGCAGGCAACTTGATATTTTGTCGTTGTGGCCTATCAACTACAATTTTTCTTTGTAGGTATGAAGGTTCTTGGGTTAAAACATCTTATTCATCTTCTACCAATGGAGGATCAACTTATATTTTATCTCTACCAACTGGGTCAATGATTCTGCTTTTAAACTCCACCTGCTTTGATGTTTTCTCCACTTGCTTCAAAGTATCATGTATCTTCTCAGTGACCTTTCTCAACAAGGTAGATTCATCAAAGGTAACATCTCTGCTGAAGACTATCTTTCTCGTTTCAAGACACCATAGACGATATCCCATAGAACCAAAGGCGATCCCTAGAAAATAACTTTCTTAGTTCTTGGATCCAACTTCGATTATGTGACATAGTAGTATGCAGTAGAACCATAAACATGTAAGAAATTGTAATCTCTAGCAAGTTTTCCAAACCATACCTCCTTAGGAATTTTGCCTTCAAGAGTAGACGATGGTAAACAGTTAACAAGATGACATGCATACGTCACAACCTCAGCCCAATACTACTTTCCTAACCCAACATTTGACAACATACACCAAACCTTTTCCAACATACGTTCTGTAACTATGTTCTATTACGGTGTTTTTTGAATAGGGAAGTATCGTATGATGTCTTCTTCTTCACAAACTTTCATAAATGGATCATTTGTGTACTTAGTGCCATTATTAGGCCTCAAACCCTTGATCTTTCTACTAGTCTGAGTCTCAATCATCTTTTCCCACTTGAGAAAAATTTCCAACACTTCATCCTTCTTTTTCATGAGATACACCCAAACTCTTCTCGAGAAGTCATCGACGAAAGTGACATAATAATGTTTGCCACTCATGGATGGAGTTCTTGTTAGCCCCCTAATGAGTGCTCAAAAAGTACTAAAATTACCATAATTTTATGCACGTTAATTGATTAAATATATATATATATATATATGATTTTATCATATATTTATATAAATCTATCTTTTCGGAATAACGGGTATTTTTATTGTTTTTTAGGTAGTTTCGCTTAAAAAAGTAATTTAAAGACTCAAAGAAAAATACCGGAGGCAATACATCATAAATATATTCATAAAGTAAATGAGTAAAAAGCAAAAAAAGATGGAAAAATAGGACAAAATGGGTCAAAGGATCAAAAATGTCAAAAATGAGGAAATCGCGCACGCAGCCCCCCAACTGTAAATATAATTTGATGTTATTCCTGTTGCTGGAAAACCTCCAAACAGAATTTGCACTTCCATTTATTGAATCAAAAATAAATAAATTACAAAAACATAATTAGTTCTTATCAAAAAGAGAAGAACTCTAAAACTAAGAAAACACTAACTAAGAAAAGCTAAAAAACTAAGAAAAACTAAAACTAAGAAATGGAGAGAAAGAAAGAGAGAAGAAGATGTTTTTGAGGTGTGATTTGAAGTGAAGAGAATAAGGGTATTTATAGGTGAAGAGGGGAAGAAAAAGTGAGTGAAAAAATGATTAAAAATGGATGAAACGCGGAGTAGTGGTGTGGGGCGTAGCGGCGCTCATGGATTGGGGTAGATAGACGCAGCGGCGTGTACGGAATGGAGCAGGGACGCACACAAAATGGGCAATGCGAACACATTTCTCGGCACGGCTGGGTGCGCTGTGCGTGTTGTCCGGTGCTACTGGGCAGCTGTGTACACGATTTCCTCCTTTTTGACATATTTGACCCTTTTGACCCATTTTATCCAATTTTTCCATCTTTTTTTGGCTTTTCCTCATTTACTTTATGATTATATTTGTGATGTATTTCCTTCGGTATTTTTCTTTGAGTCTTTAAGTTACTTTTTTAAGCGAAAATACCTAAAAAACAATAAAAATACCTGTGATTTCGAAAAGACAGATTTATATAAATATATGATAAAATCATATAAATATATATATATTTAATCAATTAACTGGCATAAAATCATGGTAATTTTAGTACTTTTTGAGCACACATCAATATGAATGTAGTCCAAGATTCCTTTTGTATTATACAATGCAGTGCTAAAGCTTACACTTTTCTACTTCCCTAATACACAATGCTCATAGAAATCCAACTTATCGGTTATCACGCCTTTCAATAGGCCTTGCTTTTTCACTAGCATATCCCAAACGTATATGCCATAGCTTGGTAGCTTTTGAATCTTTTTCTTCCTCCAAGACTGCTACTAATTTTGTCCCAATAACTGTACTACCAAGGTAGTAGTACAAGGTATTATTTCGAACACTTTTCATTACCACAAGTGCTCCAAAGTAACATTTAATCTCCCATTTTGCATAGTCACAGTGAAGCCTTTTGATTCTAAGACTCCCATAGCAATGAGATTCTTCTTCATATCTAGGACATACACTACTACAAAAGATACCTATAGCCTCAGTTTTTAACCATGATCGTAGGTCTATGGTCACAGTTATAAGAACCGATGCCTAAGTGAGAGAGACCATAATTACACCTTATGGCCTTGATTTTCTAATACTGAGGCCATAGGTACACCCTATGGCCTCAGTTTTCTAGTAATCATGATCATAGGTACACCCTATGACCTCGCTTTTCTAATAACTAAGGCCATAGACTTGTAATCAAATGATATATATTGATCATATACATCTCAATTAACCTTATTTTTAAATATAAATTGAGAAAATTAAGAAAATTAAGAGTCATTATATTAAAATTAAGAGGGATATTACATTAATTAAGAGTTTAATAGATACATTAAACATAATAAAATCTTAATATAACTAGCTAATTAAAGTGTTCCAAAAATATAAAAATATACATGAAAAAAATTTACTAATATAACTAATCAAATTGTCTACAATCGCTGCTAAGATGCTGTTAGACATATATCAAAATTTCAAGTACATATATCAAGGAAATCAAATCAACAAGTAGAGGAGCAGATGACAACAACAAGACTATAAACTGAGATGGAAAATTGGTACTTCTACTTGAGCCAATGGTAGCATCTGCAGTACAATTTTTCTCACATTTCCCGACACTAGGATCTTGTGCAACCAATTTCCTAACCATTGATGCATAATCTGTACCACATCTAGATGGAATGGAAAAGCTGGACTTGAACAAAAGCAATGATTCCTTGTCAAAAGAACGATAAGGCTCCCTTCTTGTTGGAAACCATGAAAGAAAACTTGAAAAGGATGAGGAACATATGAAAAATTTAATACTGGGCCTGTCAAGTTCAAAGAAGGATATGAGTATTAAAAACACAAAAATCCTACATAAATGAAGATAATGTTTATTTCAGCTAGCATCAACCAAAAATGTGTCAAATTCTAAAGGTAGAGTAAATTAATCGCAAAAAAACACTATTTTGAATTCTATATTGAAAAAAGCACTATTGTGAAATGTAAAAAATAAAAAAGAAGAAGAAGATGGGAGAGAGAAAGATACGAAGATGATGAATATTATGAATTTCTAGGATGAATTCCAATGTATAAAGCAGTATTTACTAGAGGAAAATGCACAGGCTTATGCAATTTGGTGCTTCCTTGACTTCCATAACTAAAACGCATAAAGTGCAATATCATAATCTTGGAATGTGATTGGGTTTTAATTTATTTACTAACAACCACAACACCAACCTATACATACCAAAATAATAATAAATATGGATGCATTATTATATATCAAAGCATTGGATATGTGCTCATCATGTAAAATAAAATCCAAACTCTACAATATTTATGTTGAAACATCTTTATTCAATAGCTACAAAATAATAACAACCTTTAAGTACTGGCTTCATGAAACATAAGTAACAATCCCCCAAGCATACAGAGCCTTTAAGTACTGGCTTCATAAAACATAAGTAACAATCCCTCAAGTATATAGAGCTATATATATATATATATATATATATATATATATATATATATATAAATCAGAAAATATGAACAAAGAATATACCCTAGTATTGCATGAACAATGCAAAAAACAGTACATATGTAGATGGTATAGATTGCACAAGCATGTGAACAGATTGATAGAATAGGAAAAATATGGTACCTTTCTAGTTGTTGCCGTTCGGTACCCCTCAAGAGTTTCTAGTGTAGAGAACAACTTAAGTGCATTCTCAATAGTATGTACAGCTTCAGGATAAATATCAAGATGAAGCAATAGGTATGGTTGAATAGTAGTAGAAGCCTTATTTCCTAAAAGTATAAGAAATGGCATATACCTCAAAAGCCCAAGAAAAAACATATGTCATTTAGCCAAAAAAAAAAGACTACAGATGTCCCCACTGCATCATAATTCATATATAGAAAGGACAAGAGCACATGATAGAGTTAATTATACCTACACAAGCTAAAGCTAGCAAATTCCAAGTAAATACAAAAATGCTTCTCCCATATCATAATTTAGTAACGTCACTTACAGCAAACACAAATTTTATCTGAAAAATATTTAGATGAAATTATGCATAAGGTATAAAGTATGCATGCTTAGATGTTATAAAATAAACGAGAAAATATTCAAACCCATGCTACAAATATAGGGTAATAATTATCATGTCTAGTTCCCCTTTTCTAGCTACTAACAAAATCTAAGAAGAGAACAATTAGGTGGTTATGGTATAGACAGATAGTAGAAATAATGTACACAACTCAGAAACCTTGGTCTGCCTGATATGCCACTTGAAATATCTGAAGTGAACTTCTTCAAAATTTCTTCAAACATGGTATGGCTAAAAGGTCTACCAGTCTTAAGGCTAGCATGTTTCTTTATCATGTTTGAACTGCTACGTATGTCAAGTTCAGATATAAACTCTAAAAATGTAGTCAGTGTTGGATACCCAACTTGAAATCCCAAAAGCCACCAAGTTAACACAGAATTAACAAATTCTAATTGAAAACATTTGAAAATTAAGTAATTCTATTTCTAATAGGTAAACACCAACATTTGAGATGCAAAATTTACCATTTAGCTGGCTTAAAGCTTTTGTGTAGCATTTCAAATCAAATTTGGAAGAGAAATCCAAATTCCACAGAGTACCAAACTTTAATTTACAGAACCAATATCAATATTAGGGTTTCTCGGATCTCAAGTAACTGGAATGTTATTGTAATAATTAATTAAACAAATAAGGAAGATGACAGACCTAAATAAAAATAAAAGGCAATCACTTGGGGCCATGATGACTTACTAATTACAACACGTTTTCTCTCACACTCTTAGATCTCTTTCATTCTTCTCGTGCTCGTAAATAGCACTCACCAAACCCTAAATCTATCGTACCCACTGGAGGGGATGAAAGTTGACTTTGTAGTGTAGCCGTTGGATCTCCATGGGCAAGTTTTCAAATGAAAGATGGTGAGAGAAAGGAGCAATAACAACAACCCCATAGTTGAAAACATATTTAGCATAGTTCATATTCTTAATTAGTACATTCTTAACAAATAGGGAATTTTCTAAAAAAAACTTACTATAATATACATATAAGTAGACTACAAGATGCCTATACTAGAATTCACCATTAAAATAAAACCAAGGCAAGACCAAGCATATCAGTAACTATAAAACTTTCCAATACTTGCAACACATTCTCCATATACCAGTTAGCTGAAGCATGAATAGGTGTTATTTTGATTATGGTATCACAGATTGCAGTTGTATAGTACTCTCTTGTGCTCCAAGAAAACTCTGGAGTCAGCTCTTTAACTATATAGATATCATCCTTCAATGTATTAATGAAGTGGTCCACGATCAAATATATCCATGAAGGAGTTGGTGATGAGCGAAAACCGACATCGTCGATTCTTGCCAATACTTTGGTTTTAATATTTATAAAACTCTCGCAAGTGCACGGATCATTTCGAAGAAAATGATAAGTATACTCCCAAGGTCGATCTAAGGAAGGAATGTATGTGGTCTTTAATTTATTATTCAAACTTTTAAAAACGAAATTAAATCCTAAACATCCTGTCACGATATTTTGGGGTTTTTGTGTTTTAATCTACTTACATAAAAATAAACATAGATTCAACAAAAATTTATGCAAATTTTATCATTTATAATGGCGAAGTATTTATGGATATAATAACTAAGTTAATTATGTTTGCTCATATTATCTAGGTTATTAAAGATATGAATTGATATTTATTGATTCTCCCTTTTTTGTATGAATACCACCTTTGGTGGGGTTAGATATTCTTTGTTAACTAAACAAATCAATTAACACCTATAGGTGGGGTTGATAACTAATATGCTTAATTAAATTAATTCCTTTTTCTAAGAGATTGAAAATAAACCATTTAAATGCCACCTTTGGTGGGGTTAGACAGTTTAAACTTTATTCAAGGTGTCCAAATTAAACCCAAGAATTTAGTTATCCGAGTACTAACTTTCAAGTTTTAAAACCACTATTGAAAACATGTTGTCAATACATTTTCACATAATAATTCTTATAAAAACTTTTGAAATAGAGCTTCACTCTAACTATCGGGCGATTGTACCATCAAATAAAAGAGCACTACTCTAAATCAGGCCGGATAACTAAATCTTAAAATCTAATTTTCAAGTTTAAGTTTGTAATGAAAAATAATATATTTCTCTCTAACATTCTTAATATAAAATCTTGAATAAAAATAAAATCAATTCATTTTAGAGATTTTTACCTATTTAATATTTTGCAAGAATAACAACGTTATTATTACATCATGTTTATTAATAGCCAGCACAGTTAAATTTAATCACAGACAAATTAAATATAACATGTAATAATAAAGCATAAAAATAACTGTAAAGAAAATAAAATCCTTAGAGAACTTCGACGCTATTCCCATTGCTGGAAAACCTCCAAGCAGAATTTGCACTTCCATTTATTGAATCAAAAAAGCTAATAAATTACATAAACATAACTAGTTCTTCCCAAAAAGGGAAGAACTCTAAAACTAAGAGAAATTAACTAAAAACTAAGAAAAACTAAAAAAACCTAAAAATCTAAGAAAAGAGAGAAAGAAAGAAGAGAGAAGTGTGTTTTGAAGTGAAGGGAAGGGGGGTATTTATAGGTGAGGATGGAGAGAAAAAATGAGTAAAACAATGTTAAAAAAATGTAAAAACGCGTAATGGAATTGCTGAGGTCATTGATGACGTCATGGGGCGGTTGCACGTGAAAATGGGGCGAATTTTCCATATTTGTTGACCCATTTTGTCTAATTTTTCCATATTTGTTGACCTTTCCCCATTTATTTATTAATATATTTGTGATGTATTGCTTCCAGTATTCCTCTTTGAGTCTTTAAGTTACATTTTTAAGCCAAAATACCTGAAAAACAATAAAAATACCCGTGATTCCGAAAAAGACAAATTTATATAAATATATGATAAAATATATAAATATATATATTTTTAATCAATTAATGTGCATAAAATCATGATTATTTTAGTGCTTTTTGAGCACTTATCAGTTGGTAGAAGAAGAAAAGAACTTTAGAATTATATCCAATTTGAAATCCATGGGACAACTAGTGAAATTTTAGCAAAGCCAATTTAATCACAAGTGGGTTTTGCAGATACCTTGAATCTTTGCAAACTAGATTGACCTCTACATATGGAATAAGTAGAGTTGTATTCAATATTTTGGCAACAACAACTACAGCACATATCTACGAACAAAAAATAATACTTATTTTAGCAACAAAGTTTATCAAGTTTGCTTTATTAACTACTTTAGTATGCAAAATTCAAAAGACTTGAATACCTACCTCCATTCTCTACTGGTTTAACCATCCATCAAGAAATACTTGGATCAATCCTGTAGACTTTTCTGGTAATGCTGGTAAGTTTCACCAAAATAGAAAACAGAAAAAAGTAAACATTAACAAAGATACATCAAGTCTATGAACTTAGTCTTATAAATAAATATGAACACAAAACAAAGATATTATTATAGTTTACAAGGTTCATGTTTCAATCACTCATAAGGGACAACTGAAGATGTAGAACATATTTTTTGTTTGTTGACTAATGGATCCCAAAGATCTGAATGTTGTACATTTGACTGCAGAAAGAGAAGGATCAATAGATACTTCTCACATTTTAAAAGAAACCAAATTTAAAAAGAAAGAAGTTTTAAGCTTGATCAACCCTTACAGTTTCTCTTTCTAGAGCATTCTTCAGAAGTTGTGAGTGTTTAGTCTTGAGAGCAACCCATATTCCTAAAAGCTTATAAGAAAGTAGCAAAGTAAGTTCCCAAAGATGGAAAGTTTATGTAAGTGATTTCTCAGCCTTCATTAAGGATTTCTCATCATTTTCTGGAAAATCTTCATATTCATCAATGGTCATAACATGAAAGTAATGCTAACCAATAGGAACATAAGGTAAGTTCAAAGGCATGCAGCAAGAATCAACCAAGTTTGTATTTTAGAGAAAGTAATGCTAACCAATAGGAACATACAAACATATATGCAGAACAAGAAAACATTTTCACTATGTACTAACTCAAAAGATTAAACATAAAAACATATATGCAGAACAAACAGATAGCATGTCCCCTATGTACTAACTCAAAAGATTAAACATATATGCTAGAGAAATCAAACAAAAGACCAAGCAAATCAATCTCGATGACCAATCAATTACTTTTAATTTAAACCTAGTAAAAGAAAAAAGACATAGGAAATCAAAGCTAAAGTAACTTACCAAGAAGGGATTGACCTCTTCTTCTTCCTCTGCAAATAAAGGGTTACTATCTAAGGCATAGAGTATAGAGAAAGTTAAAGTCTTAGTTAGTTGTTCATAAACAAAGAAGACATAGCTCAAGAAGAAATCTCAAAACCAGAGATGGCATACCCCATAAGGTTATCTGAGTGTCCAAAATTAGGGTTTTACTGGAGGACCCAATAAGCATCTGTTTTGGTAAAACTTGTAACATCCTTCATTTATCCCCATCTTTGTGACTTCTCCAACAACAAAGGGTGAACAGATTTGAAGAGAGCATGAGCTTCTTTACGGGTTGAGAATCTCAACTATTTTGAGAAGTGAGAGGTCGAGGTCATTGTCGTTGATGGCAACACATGCAGAGCGGCAGAGAGGGTGACAGATCGAGAATCTCCACTGCGTTGACGAAGTTGGGAAACAATGAATGGTTCACGGTGGGGAAAAGAGAGAAGAAAAGGAGAAAGGGAAAGCATTGGGAAAGAGGAAAATAAAAGAGAGGGAGGGAAAAAGAAAAAGAAAAAGAGAGAAAAAGGAGAGGGAAAAAGGAAAGGAGGGAAAGAGGAAAAGAGAAAAAAAAAGAGGGAAAAGAAAAAAATTGGGAAAGAAAATTAAAAAAATTGATAAATAAATTTGGTATATGTGATGTAAAAAATTGATAGGGTATGTCTATGGCCTCAGTTTTTAAATAACCGAGGCCAAAACCCTATGGCCTCAGTTTAAAAAAAACTAAGGCTATATGTATGTATTGTAGTAGTGATAATGAACATTTGTCAAGGCTCTGATTGAACCATCTTGATTCTTCAAAAGAATTGTACCGATCCCTAAAATTTTACATGGATAATCATTGCCCATGAAACAACTCCACCGTCTAGTTCTTCAAAATTAAAGAACTACTCCTTATTAGGAGACATATGGAAGGCACACACTGAATCAAAAATCCAATCAACAGGATGGGATGCTATTGACGAACGAACCAATGCAAAATTTGAATCTGATTTGCTTTCAGTTAATTATGCAGATTCAGACAGTTTTTCTTCCAATGGCCTTTTTCGTGACAAAAGGCACATTCATTTTTACCCAGCCTTCCATTTGAACGAGATCTGCATCTCCTTCCTTTCTATTGTGTTTGCAAACACCCTCTTACAAAATGCTTATGTTGCTTCATTCCTGCTTTCTTTTTTTTATCTTTCTTTTTAATTTCATAACCATACAAGGCAATGCAAACTTCCTCAAAATACATTGTATCCCAATGAATAAGCTCATAATAAGATGATCAAACTAATCAAGAAGAGAGGCTAACAACATCAAGGCTAAATCTTATCTTTGAAAGTTTCATCCATATTTAAAAAATCTACTACTACCCTTTTTCATGAACTTGTTCTCCAACACCTTTCACAATTTATTTACATATGTCTGTTTTATGAATGCATACTTTTGTTCTCTTGAGAGATACAAATGGATTGTACCATAGAGAACTAATAGCTCTTCCTTCGAAACTTGAAATTATAGAGGTGCTTTGGAATATGTCTAACAATAAATCCCGTGAGCTTGATGGAATGTCAGCCGGTTTTATTAAAAACTTTTAGATAATATTTTTATCATATATGGTTTGTATAATTGAATATTTTTTCTAAACTAGAGATATGCATCCAAAGCTAAATGAAACTGATTTTTTTATTAGCTAAGAAGGACGACCCAATGGAATCTAGTCGCTTTAAACCCACATCTACAAAATCATTACAAAGATATTAGCCAATAGATGAAAACCTCACCTATAGAATCTGATTTCTTCTTATCAGGTAGCTTTTGCTCATTGTAGAATAATCTCATATAATATTTTATTGGTACGAGCAATTGTATACAATGAAAAGGAAAAAAGGTAAAGGATCACTAATGGGTATGAAAATAGATATGGATATAGCTTATGATAAAAGGGAATGAAACTTTATCTTAGTAGTACTAGAGAAGAGTACAGTTTCTCACCGTACTTTTACAAGTTAATCCATCAACGTCTATCAACAATTTAATTCTTAGTTTTGCTAAATGGCTCAAAATTTGAAAGTATTAGACACCAAAGAGGATTAAGACAGATCATTTATCACCTTACATTTTTATTATTGGTTTAGAGGTATTTTCAAAACTACTATTAAGAGCTGAACCAAAAAAATATTGAATGGCATAAAGATTTCAAAAGGAGTAGAGGCCATAAGTCATCTTTTCTATGCAAATGATGTTCTCTTATTCAGCAGAGCCAATCGGTAGAAATTGATATTATTGACGCTGATTTATGCATAGTAGATGTAAAAGTATGCAACATTGAATGAACATAAGAATCCAAGGAAGACCATAAAAGGGGGTGGTGCTTCCATTTGGACTATAATGCTTAAGTCAAATAGGTGATCAATGGAGGAGAAAAGTCAAGGTTGAGTGTATGTTTTCAAGGATTCTGGATGTTCTTTGGAAGACAAATATTCAATGTACATTCTTTGGAAGACAAATTACCTTTTTATATTGAGTGGCATGAGAGACTTTTGAGGAGTTTGAACTTAATCATATTCCTTTTCAACTAGAATTACTAGCTATTCGATTTAGGATCAGATAAGGAGTTTGAATTCCACTTGTTTATTCAATTGGGTACGAATAAGAGTTCTTCGGTCTATAGATAGAACTCTTTTAAGGAGCACTGTACCAGGTCTTAAAGCTAGTATGCTCCTACTGGAGGCAGGTCAAATTATGTTTCCGTTAAGTAAACAACATCATGGAGGCTATTATTTCTCTAGGAGTTGCTCTCTTAAGTTCTTTGAGGTTCTTAAGAGACTAGAGATTATCCTTCAAAACTTGTG
Source organism: Hippophae tibetana (assembly GCA_037013495.1). Lineage (NCBI taxonomy): Eukaryota > Viridiplantae > Streptophyta > Magnoliopsida > Rosales > Elaeagnaceae > Hippophae > Hippophae tibetana. The sequence goes on from CM072801.1 coordinate 83,758,233, forward strand.
AAGTCCCTTGATGTGAAAGAGCTATTTAGTAGTTCTCTGGAGATATAAAAGGCTTATATTAATATCTTGGAAAGCTCTTATATAATTATGTTCTTTCACCTAAGGGTCTTAGATATTTTCAAAACTGTAGATGATGTGGTGGGATGTTGATATTTTTACCCTTTAAAATTTGCCTCCCATTCCACAACTTATCAAAGGAGTTGGTTGGTTGATGGAGCATTTTATTTCTGAGGTGATTTCAACCTATTCCTTCTAAGATAATGAGTGTGTTGGCATAGAACAATATTTTGATTGAAAATGGCTATTTTAAGTGTTGGGTAGGCAAAAAGTCAAGCTATTATTTAGGAATCGTTAACTACTTTTGAGGCATATGAAGTTGACATTGAGCATCTTTTATGTTCTAGAGAAAGAATTTAGGTTATAAGTAGGGTTTAGAGGTTCTTGAGAGTCCATTTTGATCACTTTAGAATGAAAAACTCTCTTTTAACCTATGCTCAACTTTCTCAGTGTTTCTTAGAACTTCTTTGGCGTTCTTTGTGGTCATTTAATAATCACTATTTAGATCACTTTTCTGGATTATAACAGCTTTTCCTTTTCTTAAAATGTATTTCAAATATACTTCTTCTCCTACTAGAAGCTATTCACCGAGTCTAGTAAGACTAATACTGGCTTTTCCAAAGTGTCTTCTCCTAGAAGCCCTACTCCTTCTCAATCTCTGGAAGTCATTCACCTAGAGGTTTCCCAGGTGATTTCTTCTATCAAGGAGGAGGATCTTTTCTTCACAAGGAAAAAATATAGAATACCTAAGTTTTTTATTCTTAAAGCTGCAAAACCTAATGCAATTAAGGACATGTACCTTTGTCCTTGGGCTTTACTACTTGTACTAGGTAACCTTGGATTCTGGGCTTCTTTTTCCCCTTCCATATAACATCCAATGTGCTCTTTCTAAAAAATGGATCACACCCTCAAAACTCATGCCTAATTGGTAGAGAACCCTAATTTGGCTTACCATAGTGGGAGGTATAAACATCCATAACTTGGGTGTCGATAGTATGGAGACTCTTCTTAATATCAAATCTACTTAGGAGGGAGGGAGATACTATTTGTCTATTGTTCCTAGCGATAGGATCATACAATATCTCTTTAAGGATGATAAGAATTGGAAATTGATGACTTTATGAAGGTAGAGTTATTAGTGCACTTTTTTACTCAATGTTTACTTGTTTTATTCAATAAATAGTATTTTATGACCAAAAATATTAAAATATAATTTTTTTAGTGAAAAGGGGTGAAAATATAATTTTTGAAATTTTTTGGAATTTTTATGAATTTTTATGAATTTTTAACGTAGTACTAATCAGGAGTTTACTACGTAAGTAGGGGAGGTGACTGAGCAAGCCATGCAAGCACGGAGAGCGAATCACGTTACGCCACGTATGAGGAGGACAAAATGTGTGCCACATGTCAGCATGACGTTCAATCTGAGTTCAGAAATTGGTCAACCCTCGTCACCATGTGTCACCACGCCATTGCACCGCACGTTCCACCCGTGCGCCACGCTATAATTGATGAAATTAATGAGTAGTATGCAATTTAATTGGCATGAAAGTGTGATTAAATTAATTACTATATGGTGTGTAGTTTACTTGAGAGAGGAATACATGCTTGGTTAGATTCAATTGATCATGTAATTAATTGATAATTATATTGGGGAGATTTTAGCGATTTGTATGTTTAGAAAATTGGGGGATTAAGTATTCCTAGATATTTTCTCATATATATTTTTAGTTACCAAATTTGATTTAATTAATTATTTTTATTTACATTTAGTTATTCTATTTTTGCTTTCTTAAAATATAAAAACACAAAAAAAATTTGATTTTTGTTTTTTAAGTTTTAAAAATTAGTTTCTAATAAAATAATCTCTGCGGGAACGATCTTTCCTTATCATTATATTACTTGTTGCGGTACGTATACTTATGTATTCATTACACATACTTTATGTGTGGCGATCAAAAATAAATTTTTTTTCTACATTATAGGTGCTTTGGAACATTCGAATGAAGATTAAGGGCTTCATTATTAGTTTCTCTTGGGGAGTTCAAGTGAATTTATGATGACCTTCTTGACCCTTTTCTTTGATATATGGGCTTATTTTTTACTTGCTTCTTTATTTTTTAAGATACTTGTATTATGTGCAAAGGCTCTTTATGCATAGAGAGCAATGTTGCTTTTTCAACTCTTCATACTTTTCAATGTCTTTTTCTATCCTTTGCACGGATACTTTCTTGAGTGTGAATGGCCTATGGCTATACATTAATGGCGAAGGTGGTAAGGAGTTTCATAAGCTTTATGATCCTTTCTTTTTTCCTCATATATGCTGACATAGTGTGTTCTAAACTTTTTTTCTAATGTTAGATTTTTAACGCCTTCATCTATAGGAGTATCTTATCATATGCTTTCTAAATCTACTAAGTCATGCATCTTTGTGGAGAAGGCTTGGCTCAAAATGGCTTTAGTGAAGAAATTTACTTTAAGGAACCTTAAGATGAAGGTTCCTTGGGGAAAAGAACCTTCTTTTGAAGTCGTCGGTGGGATTCTTGACACAACTGAAAACATACAAATATACATGATCATAAAGCTTAAATCTTCCAAGTGGTGAAGCTGTTACTACAAACTAAAATAACCCATGTTAAGTGAAGTTCATACTAATCTATATTATTCTATAGGAATATGCTCGATATTATTTACTTAAGAAATTTGATTAGAATATGATATAGGCAACATGATGTCTTACAATCCAAATGTTTGGTTTCTTCCATGAGATCAATTTTGTTGCATTTGAGCTTTGATATGCGAATAGTGTGCTCTTTGTTGTTTACATAAATTTCATTCACATATATTTGATGAGTACTTGAACCTTAATAAAGATACATATACCTAAGAACAATTACGTGAAGGTTAATTATTTTTCCAACTCAAATGAGTAACTAGGACCTAGATAAGAGGTAGAGACATCAAACCCTGGAATATTTTTTGAGTTCTATATCAACTCGGCCAATTCGACTTCACAAATGTTAATTAAGAAAATTACATAGTGAAAGTACAAAACAACATGCTCAATTCAAAACACAACTAAAATAATTAGTATATACAAAATCAAAAAATTTGCAGTAAACACATTAGTGACAATGTCTCTCAAAGGATTCTATTGAGACTAGCAATGAGTATATATAATAATCAACCCATAACATGTAAGACATGTATGCATAATAAACAATAAAGAATTTTCAATCACTTAAAGACTTCATATGTAGAAACATATTTGGTAAATAATGATGTACTATCACAATATGCGATCAAACTAAACATAGAAAACTAATTTGTAAGACTTGTAAGTGTTGGCGATATTTATGAATAAAATACTTGTATGTAATATTATTTTCTAGGTGTGTCTTTCAAGAATATTTTCAAGCTAAAGAAACTATTGTGTCTTAATGATCACATCTCAAGTATATCTTTGCCCCCTTGCACGTTGGATTTCATATTAGACATATAAGAACATTTTCCAAATAGGTCACTCGATAGATCCAGTGGTGATTAGATCGACCAAGCTTAGTTAAAATTGGCCGAATTAATTTTTAATATGACTAGAACAATCGAAGGATTAACTCGATCAATGGAGCACTAAATCGATCTAGATTAAGGACTAGATCGATTCACTTATTTCTAAATTAATTAATTTTTCAGTGGATCAATCATGTTTTAACTACATTGATCAAACTATTCATAGTTGATTGATCAAGCTTGACTAGATCGATCGAGCTAGTTCTTGATTAATCGAGCTAGTAGATTTTCAAATTTAACCTAATTTTTACTCGAGTCAATTAGCATATGTTCTTATAGCTTCTTCTTTATTTTCACTCTTGATTAAATAATTGTGTGTATCATGTCATAATTATTTGGTTTGATTATTAATCTTCAAAGAATCTATCTTTGTTGAACTCTTACTTAAACTGATTATTCTCGGGTTGCTAATTGATTCCAATTTATTTGGTATATTTATTAAATCATCTAGTAGAATTGTTCATTATTGAATTTGCTTTAGGACAGACATTTGCACTTGTATTATTGTGCTAACTTCGAAGGTGACAACTGTATGGGTTCAATTAACTCATGTGACTCAAGTTTATCAAAATGTTGGTCCCAATCAAAACATATTTCTTTAAGAGACTATGATGAAAGCAATAACTTACAAGTAGATTACGGAGGGGAATTACCTTGGTGGGTAGTTTGACCCATAGCCTTGTAATTGGACCTTATTTCCATAGTTGATAGTTAGGTGGTCAAGTGGACTGGTGGTTTTCCTTTTAGGTCATTGGTGTGACCTAGGTTATTTTCACCCAAAACTCTCATGTGCTAAACTTTATATTTATACATTAATATATTTACATACAATTTCATATCTGACTATTTTGTGAATTTTTAGTTTGTTATACTTCAACTAATCTTCTATTCACCTACCCTCTCAGTAATTAGGACCTAAATAAAAAATGAACTTTTCAATTGTTATGAGAGTAGGTCAATAGATATACTATGTGCCTAGGACCTTATTATAGATTATTTTATTGAGGGTGATAGTTTAGATGTTAAGGAAATTAAATCATCTTTTCTTTCTAACTATAATGTTAACAATTTTCAAGAAATATTTTGTAAAGTTGCTTGAGTCATAAAAAATAATTATTATTTAAAAGAAAAAATATAAGAGTTAAATGAACAACTTGAGACACATATATGCTTTTCAAATAAATTAGTGGAAGAAAATAACATTTTACAAGAACAAAATATTGCTTTGAATTTGAGTCTTACAGGTTTGAAAGAAAAAAACAACAAGCTTGCTACACATAAATTAAAATTGGTGCAAGAGCTTGAAGAATCAAATTAAGTTGTAAAAAGGCTATCCATTGGAGCTGAAAGGATAAACAAAATTTTGGATTATGGAAAACATGTTGGAGACAAGAGAGGAATAGGTTATATAGATGCAGATTCTACACCATCATCTTCAAAAACAACTGTGTTTGTAAAACTCTCCAACCTTTTTTCTTCGTAGGTGATGAGTGCTCAAAAAGCACTAAAATAACCATGATTTTATGTACATTAATTGATTAAAAATATATATATTTATATGTTTTATCATATATTTATATAAATTTGTCTTTTTCGGAATCACGGGTATTTTTACTGTTTTTCAGGTATTTTGGCTTAAAAATGCAATTTAAAGACTCAAAGAGGAATACTTGAAGCAATACATCACAAATATATTAATAAATAAGTGGGGAAAGGTCAACAAACATGGAAAAATTGGACAAAATGGGTCAAAAAGGTCAAAAATGTCAAAAAGGAGAAAAACGCGCCCAACTGCCCAACCGCGCAACCAGCCCAGCGCCCCAGCCCGCGCGCCCCAGCGTGCCCCATCCCGCGCGCGCTAGCCTCCCCATCCGCATGCGCCCCAGTGCGCTGGCACTGTTCACGCGCACCGAGCAGCCCCTCCGCGCGCGCCAATGCCTTTTCGCCCCATTTTTCACGTGCAGCCGCTCCCATGACGTCATTAATGACCTCAGCATTTCCAATACGCGTTTTTACATTTTTTTTATCATTTTTTCACTCACTTTTTCTCTCCATTTTCACCTATAAATACCCCTTAAGCTTTTCTTAGTTTTTCTCTTAGTTTTTAGTTCAATTCTCTGAGTTGTAGAGTTCTTCTCTTTTTGAGAGGAACTTGTAATGTTTTTGTAATAATTTAGCTTTTTGATTCAATAAATGGGAGTGCAAATTCCGCTTGGAGGTTTTCCAGCTATGGGAATAGCGTCGAAGTTCTCTAAGGATTTTATTTTCTTTACAGTTATTTTTATGCTTTATTCTTACATGTTATATTTAATTTGTCTGTGGTTAAATTTAACTATGCTGGCTGTTTAGTAAACATGATGTAATAATGACGTTGTTATGATTGTGAAATATTAAATAGGTAAAAATCTCTAAAATGAATTGATTTTGTTTTTATTCAAGATTTTATATTAAGAATGTTAGAGAGAAATATATTATTTTTCATTACAAACTTAAACCTGAAAATTAGATTTTAAGGTTTAGTTATCCGGTCTGATTTAGAGTAGTGCTCTTTTATTTGATGGTACAATCGCCCGGTAGTTAGAGTGAAGCTCTATTTCAAAAGTTTTTATAAGAATTATTATGTGAAAATGTATTGACAACATGTTTTCAATAGTGGTTTTAAAACTTGAAAGTTAGTACTCGAATAATTAAATTCTTATGTTTAATTTGGACACCTTGAATAAAGTTTAAACTGTCTAACCCCACCAAAGGTGGCATTTAAATGGTTCATTTTCAATCTCTTAGAAAAAGGAATTAATTTAATTAAGCATATTAGTTATCAACCCCACCCATAGGTGTTAATTGATTTGTTTAGTTAACAAAGAATATCTAACCCCACCAAAGGTGGTATTTATATAAAAAAGAGAGAATCAATAAAATATAAATTTATATCTTTAATAACCTAGATAATATGAGCAAGCATAATTAATTTAGTTATTATATCCATAAATACTCCGCTAATATAAATGATAAAATTTGCATGAATATTTATTGAATCTGTATATATGTTTACTTTTAGATAAATATTTATTGAATCTGTATTTATGTTTATTTTTATGTTATTAGATTATATTTAATTAATCTGTATATATGTTTATTTTTATGTTATTAGATTAGGAACACAAAAACCAAACTATCGTGACAGGATGTTTAGGATTTAATTTCGTTTTTAAAAGTTTGAATAATAAATTAAAAACCACATACATTCCTTCCTTAGATCGACCTTAGGAGTATACTTATCATTTTCTTCAAAATGATTCGTGCACTTGCGAGATTTTTATAAATATTAAAACCAAAGTATTGGCAAGAATCGGCGATGCCGGTTTTCGCTCATCAGTAGGCTACACATAAAACTTCAAGATCAAAAACCACATATGTAAGGCCTTCTAATCCTACTTTTAATGTTACTCATTTTAACAAAGAACATTTGCACTTGTGATTGAAATATATATTAAGTTTGTACATGTGTGCCATCATTGTGATAGGAAATGTCATGTTAGACCGAAGAGTAGATTTTATATGAATGCTCCTAAATTTAATAATAATTTCCATGCTTCACATGGAATTATAATAACATATTAAAAAATTCTACTAGAAAGCATGAAGTTATTGGTCCAAATAGGCATGCAAAATTCAACACTTGTAATTCTAGGACTAATTACCATTATCCTATCATGCATACTGCATCTTCATTTATGATGAATGGGAAATCCAAAGGTAAATCCAAGAATATGCCAATGACTACTAAGGCAATTGATTTCCAACCCAAAGATATAGAGAAAACAAAATTCCAAAAAGTTTGGGTTACGAAAGATTCTCTCTTCGGTCTTCTGACCATCATTTATTATTTACTTAGATACTTTTGTTCTTATAGCTCTTCTTTATTTTTGTTCTTGATCAAATAATTATGTGTGTCATATCATAATTATTTGGTTTGATAATTAATCTTTAACGAAACTATATTTGTTAAACTTTTGCTTAAACTGATAATTCTAGGATTACTAGTTGATTTCAATTTATCTGATATATTTATTAAATCATCTAGTTAGGATTCTTCATTATTGAATCTACTCTAGGATACATATTTTCACTTGTGTTATTGTACTAACATTTTAGGTGCTACTTGTATGGGTTTGATTTACTCGTGTGACTTGAGTTCATCAAAATGTTGGTCCAGATCCAAACACCTTTTTTTTGTAGAGGCTATGATGAAAGCAGTGGCTTGTAAGTAGATTACTTGGGAGCATTACTTTGGTGGATAGTTTGATTCGTAGCCTTGTAATTGGACCTTCTTTTTCATAGTGGATAGTTAGGTGATTCGGTGGATTGGTGGTTTTCCTCTTTGATCATTAGTGTAGCCTAAGTTGTTTTCATTAGCAACTACTTAACAGAAAATAACCCACTAACAACAATCAATAGATACAACTCAATAGAAAAGTATAAACCAGTTACCTTTATCAGTCGAGACATCTTCCCTAATTGCCTATTGCTGCTCTCGCTTATTGCCTCCACAACAACTTGGTTTAACATATGAACATGACTCTTCTCTAAAGCCAACACCACCCAATATGGTGTGATCAGAAACTAAAAGATCAGTAATATGTACAGAGGACAATCAACATAACCACCCACAAACACGAACATTCAATAAACAATCGATGGACACACAACCCAAGATGTGAAAAAACATAATTTTGACTTAACTCACTCTCACAATGAGGTTCTCACAAGTAACCAGTTGCATCCAAGCACAAACATTGTCTTGAGTACTCACCACTCATAAGCATGAATTTTATCACATAATCATGAATCATTAATATCGAAGAAAGGTATTAGTGATCTGGAAATAGAAAGATGAGATGTCAATTTGATAAAGCTTCACTACATCTTTTATGGATATTGAGCAAGAAAAAACATGGGTATTTATAGAACTCAAAATGCCACCTCACCAACCACTTCACTAAGGGTGGTAAAGGATAATGGCAAGGGTGGTGGCAACGATTTTGGTGAGGTTTATGAAAATCTTATTGGCACAATGCTAAAAACTCAAAAAATTTATTTCCATAAAATTCCAAGTACAATCAATAAATACTTCATCAAAAATGAACTAAAAATGCACATGAAAACATTGGCAAGCAAGTGGCTATGGTTATAGTTGCAATAATAAGTACTTTAAAGCTCAATAACACTTTATCCCAACGGGGACATAACTAGATTCATTTTGGTTAGCGGTGGGATGGCTTTTCAAGGATTCAAAGCTTTATCCAGTTTATACTCGCAGGCTGATTTTGTTGACTCAATATCCCCGGTAGCCTTAAGTGAATGACCTAACCAACGAATGGGTATATGGATGGTTGGTCCATGACCTCTCGATGCATTCCAAAATATATTTCTTGATAGACCCCAAAGACCTTTCACCTTATCATCCCACATGTATGGGCACCGAAATTGTATTACATAGCATGCACACTACGAAAATCAATCATGTGGTGTTTGTAAACATGCTTGCATATAAAGTGTACATAACTATGTCCTTGTGTGAATTATTGATTATAATAACCAACCTTACACGAAAGAGGAAAAATATACTTAGTAAAATAATAGGCATTATATTTTGTACACGAAAAGCCAACACAAAGACATGGAGTGCAACATGACTTACACTTAAGATCAGTGTGTTTTAAAGAAAAAAATCTTGTAAGGCTTAAAGTTGAAGCAAATTTGGATTCTTGACATTGAATTTAGGGAATTTTATATGAATATATTGGAGCATTAGGATATGAATGAATGATATGATTTTATTTTCATGATATACTTTGGTGTGTTAAGAAGTTGAACATGATGATGCATAGAAATTGATTATGATCAATAAAGACACTAAGGCATGAAAAGTTTTGTTGATATAAGTTTGTAGGTTTCTTTTAGGATTATTTTTAGTTTTTATTTTTGTTTTGCTCGAGGACTAGCAAAATATAGGTTCGGAAAAATTTGATAAACCAATTTTTGTCCTAGTATTTTGTTATATTTTTAGATACCATTTTTACAATTATTTATTTTTTTTGCTAATTTGAGGGTATTTTTATTATTTTATAAGTTAATAAATATTTGGAAAATTTCTACAATTTTTTGGATTTTTTTTAACAATTTATGGAGCTAGTGGTTACATTTAGAAATTATTGTGGCAATATTTAGAAGAAAGTAGGGAAAAAAATGTAAAAATCAAACCACGTGGATTTATATAGAAGAAACCTATGTCAAATAAGCAAGATAGGCCCATTAGTGCGAAACCAGGCTAAGTGGATGTATATAGTATGTCTATGGATGCATTGAGCCAAATTGAATGGACCAGTGCATAATTGGGTAAGATGAATGTGCGTAGAATAGAACGGGATACACTTAGAAAACATGCCCAAAACAACATCATTTTGCTTCTCAGTGAGCGCCCAATGGTCCCTAAACATCCTTATTTTCTCTAGTTAATTTAATGCGCAATACAATGTCATTTTGACGTTGTTTCAATGCTCATTCGCCTTCTTTTATGGGTTTTTTTTCTTCAGATAAATCAATCACTTTTACCATCCAATTGTCTAAAATGTTCCTAAGTTAATACGTGGCCTATTTATATCATTTTAAGTCCCATTTGAATGAAATTTTGGATGAAAATTAGAGAGAAAATGTCCAAATTGTACAACAATTAAGAGAAAAAATTTATCATTTTAAGCTTTTGGAGAAGGAAGATCAACCAATCTAAGAGTTTGGGTATTTGTATCATCAAGAATATTTTATGATTTAGTTTTATTTTATTTGGACCGTAAAGATGATGCCTTTAATAATTTTATTCATGATTTTGAGTTTAATTTTGTTTTGTTAAATATATTTATGAATTTTAGTTATATTACCATGATTATTTTGGATTGATGGGTTAGTTATTTTTAATAAAAATTTGAGATTATTTTTTATTCTTGTTTCTTGATATCTTTATTTATAAATTAATGATGGATCAAATCTTAATTTATGATTAAATAGAATATTTTTGAATTAGGTTGTTTAAAACATCATCTAAACTTAATTTTGCTCTCTTGAAATAAGATTCTAAATTAATCACATGATCATTGTGTTAGTTGAGATGATTTTATGATTTTCTTGTATTTTTTTAATTGATTGATTAATTGTCTGGACAAAAGAAATTAATTAGTTAATTATAAACGAAAAGTGTCGTGATCATTGAAATTTTCTAGTTTTAGTAAAAAAAATCAATAACATTAACTTAGGGATAATTGTTAAATTAACTAAAATAATCTAAAATTTTATTGGTTAACTAGCTAAAATTTCTATTAATTATCTCATCTTTTTAATTAAAAATCTTTTGAGAAACTAAGTAGGGAATTTAAAACCACAACAATTCTGCAATCAATTTAGACATCCATTCAACACTTAAATTTGTCATTTTTTAGTACCAATATTTAATACGAGCCATGGATCAAAAAATTCTAATCGAACTTAGATTAGGCTCGAAAATAAATTATATAAACAACCTTTGGGGTCATCTAAACATAAAAATTACTACATAAAAATTACTTCATAAAAAGTTTTCAAAAAGGAACAAGAGATATCAAAGAGCACATTAAGGGCAACTTTTGGAGAAGATCGGACGTTTTCATAAGCTTTTTTAAATCACTAATATTCTTATTCGAAGTGATATTTTGTGGCTACTATCCCAAGTAAGGTTGAATGTGTTCATTAAAGGTTAAACAATGGTTTTAATCTTACTTAGATTAGTTACTACCTTTTTAGATCTAAATGTAATTGATCACCATACAAATTATGTGTGCAATGAATACACAAGTATACACATCGCAACAAGTAATATAATGATATGAAAATATTGTTCTCACGAAGATTATTTTATTAAAAACTAATTTTTAAAACTAAAAAAAAATAAAAACAATTTTTTTTGTGTTTTTATATTTTAAGGAAGCAAAATTAAAATAACTAAAAGTAAATAGAAATAATTAACTAAATTATTTTTGATAACTAAGAAGATATATGAGAAAATATCTATGAATACTTAATTCTCCAATTTTCTAACATATGAGGCACTAAAATCCCCCCAATATAATTATCAATTAATTACATGATCAATTGAATCTAACCTAACATGTATTACTCTTTCAAGTAAATTATACACTCTCATATAGTAATTAATTTAATCACACTCTCATATCAATTAAATTGAATACTACTCATTAAGTTTATCAATTATGGATCACATACATAAGAATCATAAATATCTGCCTAGAAGCTATGAATGTTATTTAATCAAGACAAACAATTAAATAATTCTCTCAAATCTATTTAATTGTCTTTATAGATAAATTGTTTTCTAAACAATTAATAGAATAAAAATCAAATTAAATTATATAATTAAATTATAATTATAATTGGGATAAAATATTATATCATTACATGATAAAAATTGGGTTCATAATATCTCTAGATTAATAAATTAACTACACATAATTATGTTCATAAAGCTCATATTTTTCATAAAGAAAGACATAAAAATTGATAAAGAAAATAGTAGAAGAAGAAATATAATCAATCTCTTGAATTGCATTGCTAATTTCCTCTTGAATCTCCACCAAAATTGTATCTTCTTTTGAATTTTCTGTATTTTTCTTATTTTTTAGCTCCAAAATTGACCAAAATTATGCTAATAACGGCTTATTAGGGTTTATGGGGTGATTAGGGGATTAAATATAGCTCATATGGAATCTGGACTGTGAGATCAACTTCAGATCAAAGACTGAGATCAAAACAAGAAAAATAAATAGTGCCAGCCAATCACAGTGCAACACATGGCACACGGAATTCACTGGGCAAATCGAAGCGCGACGCGTCAAAGGAGAGACTACTTTGAGTGAATCATGCTGATTCAATGCCACATGGTGTAACGTGATTTGCGGTAATGGGTGGCGTGGTGCACGGGTGGAACATAGGGAGCAATCGCATGACGATACCTGGCGTGAAGGTTTGACCGCTCTCCAAACTCGGATTGAATGTTGTGTTGACACGTGGTATATGCTACTTCGCTCCTCACATGCGACGATCTATGTTTCGTTGTCCTTGCTTGTATGGTATTCATGTGCCTTGCCCAATCAACTCCTTTGCTTACATGGCATGCCATGTGGCAGCTTCTGTTTAGTTTTGCTTTAAAAATTCATAAAAATTTCAAACAAATCCCAAAAAAATCCAAATATTATATTTTCACCTATTTTCACTAAAAAAAATTATATTTTAATATTTTTAACCCCAAAAATATTATTTATTGAATAAAATAAATAAATATTAAGCAAAAAAGTGTATCAATGACTGTACTTTCAGAGTTCTCAACAATGAATGAATTAAATCTAATAGTCGTACCTCTGGGTTGTCCAAGATTTAGGTTTATTAGTGATCATATCACTAATTAATTATACGATAAAAAAGGTAAAAAGTCCTAAGCAAACTTAGACTTCTAAAGTGTTAAAATTAAGAATTCAAGAACGGTTATAAATTATGAAAATAATTTAGAACTTAAGAAACAAGTTTTCATTCATAACATGTTTAATTAAATTCTAAAATAATGGTGAAGATATTCTCATAATCACATATCTCTTATAAATCTTGTACAATTCATTTTTATTACTTTATGCTATTTTCTCAATAAATAAAAAAAGAAAAACCCATTTTGCCCCTTTATGTTAATTAACTTACTTTCATTGCTATGTTACTAAACCTGTTAAGCATGACAATACTTGTTCTTAAATTATTTATGGTTTGTACATAACTATATATATTTGTATGTGTTCAAGTGTATCAGACGAGATTGTTAGGACAGATCCATAGGATTTACGTATCCTTAAGTTATATGAAACCAAGAGTCTAATGTTAATTAGACAAATTAAATGATCCGATAAAGCTTAATATTATGATTTTTGGTATTACGTATTGCTGAATTGCTTATATTTGTTAATTCATATTGGAAGTTTTTTAAGAGAACAATATCAAATATGTATTAAGGTGAAAATTGTGTTGTTGGCGTTGTAAGAGTTTTTTGGGCATCTAAAAACAAATAACATTACTGCTATTTTTAGGGTTTTTTGTTTTTGGGTATGTGTGTGAGAGATTTATGTGTAATATGGGATTTCGGGTTTGAGTGCTATTTTAAGTTTTTAATATTATTCTTGTGATTAAATATTGGGTTAAGACTTGTATTTAAGATTTGATGTTAGTAAATTTATTTCGAATTTTAGGTGTGAATTAAAGAAATTATTAAACAACTTTAAATTTCTTATATTATTATTCTTCTCTTTTTTATTTTTTATTTTGTTGTCTGCATTCACTTTTGTTATTTTTTTAGTTTGAACTTCTACAGTGACCAATACGAACAATATTATTAATAGAGGCTTGAAGCAATCTAAAGTAAAACCAACACAACCGATTATCATTATAATGTTTAAAGAGATTAATTAAATTAATTATAGAACAAAATCAATATGTATAATATATAAAATGAAATTATTAATATAATTATTTTTTGTTTTCTGTGCTAATATAAATTAATCATGAAAATATATAAAAAAAATTAGTTACATTAATTTATTTACATCAGGTTCAAACCAAAATGCTTCTATTATAGCATCGATTTGGACATATAAATATATCATTAGTGGTATTTAAGTAAAGAAATGACTTATACATGTACATATAATATGATATAAGAGTATTCAAAATAATCAAATCTATGTTAATCTACTAGTATCCAATATGTATATGTTAAAAACAAATTATAGATTTTAAATGTAAGAAATTTGCATGGCCTATTATCAAGTTGATACTTCATAAACAAAAAGATTTTGTTAAGCAAGTTTAAGTTATCAATCAATATATATGAAAATATTTAGAATAACTTATACATCAAAACAACATTTATCCAATATATAAATCAAATTTACTTTTTCACATTGCTATTAATAGCAAGGGACACAAAAGCAACCGATTGAACATTGATATTTACGAGTTTATACAAATATCATCATTATTTTTAATAATATGTCAACTTATATGGATTCAAGAACTTACAATTTTGTATTATCATGGCTTCAAGATCATGAGAGATATGGAATGATTTTTGCCAAGACTATCTCACATTTGTGAAATCATAAGTCTTGAATAAAAGAGATCTTGTTCATAATATCTTATGAATTTATAAGAGCATATTAATGGAAAAGGAATGGAGAATAGAGAGAAGACTATAAGAGAGCATTGTTATTTATTGTTGTGAGGCATGAATAAGAAAATATTATAAATCTTATTTAAACTTAATAAACACCCCTTAATCACTTATATAGTTTCATGCCAATGAAAGCATTAACTATTGAAAATTATAACAAAACTCACTTTATTTCACTAGTATTATTTATCCTTGTCATTAGGGATTGTTAAAAAAATCAAAATTATAATATTTTATAATTACTATTTACTTTTTGTCTTAAAAAAACTTTTAAACACATTTAAAAAAAAACTCAAATTTTTAGGAACTTTATATTATGAATAATATTTTATATGATGTGTTATGATCATGTTAATAAAAGAATATTAAAACGAAATTTAAGATAAAGTGTTTGGAGTCATTTTTGTACAGTAAAACGGAATAGCCATTGCAAGGTTTCAACTTTCAACCCCTTCAAAGTTGAAGATTTGTACCAAACCAATGACCAATGATGATTTACACTATATTGGCTAGTACCTCCTTATATGTTTAATCATCATAAGCATTCATTTCTCACAATGTTGTTTTGTGTGGATATGTTCTATTATTTCTCTTTTGTCAATAACATTGTTAAATGGAGGGGTATTCTCTCTTTTTAACCTAAAGATGGCCCATTTACAATTTTAGACTAACTTTTGTAAAATAGCAAATCTAGTCTATGTATTTTATGTATGCCATTACAAAGTTTATAAACCTTACAATAATTTCAATTAAAATAAAATAAAAAACAATTGTTGTTAAATTAAAACCTTCAAATGGCATAAATAATATAAAATTTAATAGAAATAGAAACACAAGATATCTCAATATGTTTCTCACAAGAAATGAAAATTAGTAAAAAGAAATTTGAAAAAATACAAAAAGCAAGATTTAATCTCAAGGAAATAGATGGATTTAAAGATTCATCATTCTTATAAATAAGAAAAATATTTTCAAGAAAAGACATAGTTTATTATAAAATAAGTAATAAAAAATGAGTATTGATATTACCATAACAAATGTATAATATACAATTAATTAACAAAGAAATCATTGTTGATAAACAATCAAAAGTCTCTCAGAATGATAAAAGAAAATTTGGGTACATACATTTAAGAGGAATCCATATATTAATAAAAATACATTTTAGAGAAGGAATTAACACACCAATAAAACTAAGACTATTAGATAATAGAATAATAAATAGAAAAAAATGTTTTATTAGAAATTATCCATGGAAACCTAAGATACCAGAAATTAAAATTTATAGTATAAACTAGGTTTGCTATTAATATTAATGATAAAAACTTAAACTAAATATTAAGTTTAACTTCTGAATTTGAAAGAAAAGATTGAATAAAAGAAGAAAATCATCCATTTTCAGTATACTACATAGTAGGATATTCATAAACAAACAATCATAATAGTTTAACATATAGACAAAAAGAATTCATAAAAATAAATAAAACTTCCTAAGAAATTGGAAAAATAATAAAACCAGAAATATCAATAGATTTTGAAATACCTGAAGAATAAAACTTATATGTTAAAGAAAAATCTTTGATATTAGAAAAAAACTTAATAAATCAAGGTTTACATTTATAGATCCTGAAGGAGAAATATCTAACAAAGAAAAAGATGTGACATACCTCAAACAAGAAGTTGAAGTAATGAAAACATTTTTTTATGACGTAATATTATGAAGAAAATGATATTATTATCCAAATAATGCTAAAAAAACAAACTACAAAATATATAATTAGATCTTAATGGAAGCCTAGCAAGCATATAAAAAAAATAACAATAATAAAAGCTTTAATTATTTTAACAGAAGAAATGGATATAGCAAAAGAATTAAGCATTAAGTCCTTACAATACATAAATGAGACATAAAAACAACTCCTAAAAGAAATAAGAGAATATGAACATGCATAAAGAATTTACAGAATTAAGAAGGTATGTATATAACATACCTAAATATAATAAAATTATAGGTCATAATTTTTATCTATTTGTAGGGTTAAAGGAAGAACCATTTAGGAGATCAGATGTGTTGATGCCTAAAAATGAGAAAAGAAAGAATGAGGAAAAACCTAAAGATAAAGAAGAAGTTATGATGTGAGTTTAATGGAATATAGAAAAGAATTAGAAGAATAGTTTATCGACCCTAAGAATAGGAACATAAAAAAATTAGTTATTTTGTTAACCTTAACAGATGAAGAACTACGAAGATATTACGATGAAAAACTTTGTACAAACAAAGAGAAAGATAATATGATAATAATCAATGAAACGTATTCTGAACTAGAAAATATAATCCCAAAAAATCATATGAAACTGATTTCAATACCAATTCCTCATCAAGAAAAAATATCTAACCCACATAAGGAAGAAAGAAATAGGCAAAGGCTAGAGAAACATGACCTTCCTTATAGAAGAAAACAACAACTCAAAATGAATGAAAGAGTACATTAGGGAAATAGGAAAATTTAGAGACAAAACAAGATTTAGATGAATGGTCTAGTGATATGATTGTAATCAATACAAACCTTTCCAACCACACAATCAAATCCTTCAACTTGTAGAGT
Organism: Hippophae tibetana; assembly: GCA_037013495.1. Taxonomy (NCBI): domain Eukaryota; kingdom Viridiplantae; phylum Streptophyta; class Magnoliopsida; order Rosales; family Elaeagnaceae; genus Hippophae; species Hippophae tibetana. Next base: position 83,775,780 of record CM072801.1, read on the forward strand.
TTTAGTAGCTTACAAAATAATAGAAAATGTTAAATAGAACAAAAACATTTATAAATATAGGGGAATGCTCCTATAGGTAAGTAATATTTAGATATTATAGTAAATAAAATATAGAAGAAATTTATTAGAGAAGATAAAGGAAAACATATCTCTGAATCCAGTGAAAATAAAACTCGGAAAGCTAAATGGCATTTAAAAAATATGAAACTATGTAACATATGTTATATAGATTCCTTATTTGTGAATATGAAATTTATTATCACAAGATATCATCCTTTGTACAAGAAACATATGAGGAAACATGTTTTCAAAAATTACCTTAAATATTACATAAAACTATAACAAAAAGATGGAATAAAAGAAATATAACAACTATACCAGATACCTTAGGAGAAAAAATAGGAATTCTTAAAAATTAGATAATTATTAGATGTTAAAAAAGACTAGATTATAAACAAATAATAGGAAATGATAAAATTTGTTGTTATACAAGAGATTTTAAAATGCTAGAAAAATATGCATGTAACATAAAATCTTACAAGAAAAAGTGTAAAAAAAATATAAAAAATAAAAAAAAACTTTTGAAAGATATAAATTTAGGAAACAAGAATTTCAAAAATATATGAAAATTTGTAACAAAGAATTTTATAAAAAAAATATTTTGGGAGAAATAGGTATAAAGCTACTAGAAAATAAAAATTATTGCCCACTAGGGAAAAAGAAATATAGATGTTGGATCTACAATAGGGAATGGTATTTTGCTAATTAATGCCCTAATAGGCTTCAACATAAAAAAAATTAAAAGGAATTTTCATAGAAAGTAAAAATATTAGAAGAAGTTTTTAAGATGAAATTAGAACCAACAAAAGAATCAAATATAGATGACACTTGTAGTATTCATCTATTAGAAGAAAATGAGAAAGAAACAACTGACTCATAATATAAATACTCGGCATTAGAAAATAAATTATTTGTATAGTATTACAAATCCAAATAGTATTTATATTAAGGTAGGATTGAAATTTAAAGATTATACAAGTTATCTTACATGCATATATAGATACATGAGCTAGTATCTGTGTAGCTAATAAATATGTATTCCCAGAAGAACTCTGGAAACAAACACCAAAACATTTTATCAGAATAATTGTTAAAAATACTAAAATAAATCTTAATAAAGTCTTAAAACATACGAATATAATGATACGAGGAGACAAATTTCATATTCCTACTATATATCAATAAGAAATAGAATTTGATTTATTAAGAGGAAATAATTTTCTAAACTTATATCAACTTTTTACACAATATTTAGACAAAAATAAATCTAACAATACTAGATAGTGAAACCATTTATGTGTCAAAAATAAGAAAAACTTTAATTGTATAAATCCTAACTTTTATGAACAACATAAAAAGCAAAAACCTAGTGAAATGGAAACAAAGCACAACAAAAACCTTAATAATAAAATATTTCATTTGATAAAGAAGAGAAACACGACTCTTTTTTAATAAAATCTAAGAAGATAAAGCCTTAACAGGTATCAAGAAACTATTAAAAATAGTACGCTCATAAAATCCCTTAAATCTTAAAGGAAATAAGTATAAAGTGATTGCTAACATAAAACTAAGAGATCTTAAGAAATTCATTAGAGTAAAACCAATATTTTATACTTTAGAAGATAGGATTAAGTTTGAAAAAACAAAATCAAGAACTTTTGAAGCTAAAAGTTATAATACCAAGTAATTCACCTCACTTTAGTCCATCATTCTTAGTTGAAAAAGAAGCCAAAAAAAGGTGTAAAAAAAGAGAATGGTAATAAACCTCAAGGCATTAAATAAGAAACCATTGATAATGGATACTTTATTCTAAAGAAAGAATAACTATTATCAATAATGAAAAAAAGAAATACTTCTCAAGTTTTGATAACAAGAATTGATTTTGGCAAATAAGATTGGATGAAGAATCTCAAAAACTAATGGCATTTAGTTGCCTCCTAGGAAAATTTCAATGGACTATTGTACTATTTGAATTAAAATAAGCTCCATGTGTCTTTAAAAGGTATATGGGAAACATATTTAAGAAATTATAAAGTATTTGTTATATTTACATAGATGATATTTTGGTTTTCAGTAATGAATTAAACAAATATTATTTGGATATTATTAATATTCTAAAAGATTGCAAGAAAGAAGGCATTGTACTTTATGAGAATAAAGCTATAAGTCCTATTGTACTCAGTGTCTTTATATTGGCTTCCCGTGTATAAAACACCCTGTCTGCTATCTTACTTAGTGTATTTTTCTTCCTCTGTCTAAGGTTGATTACTTTAGATCAGTAATTCACACAAGCATATAGTTAGGTATACTTTGTATGCAATCATGTTTACACATACCACAGGATTGGTTTTCATAGTGTATATGGTCAATTGGTGGGCGCTCGCTCATCGAAATTGTCACTTGCATTTTTGGTTTGTTTTGGGTGCAGGTATTTATAAATTTTACTAGGCAATTTTTGGAATGAAAATTGTATTTTAGCATATCGACATAGACCTCACCATGGACTTTGCTACCACCCTCACCACCACCCTTGGTGAGGTAGTTGACGAGGTGGAAAATCTAAGTGCAAAAAATTCCCTCTCATTTCTCTTATATATTACCCATTTTTTAAAAGCCAAATCTCATGTTGAGATTTATATCTATTTTTGAAATTATTTTGGAGAGCTTACATTTGAGAATGTGTCTTTTTTTGGTTTGTTATCAAATTGTTATTTGTGTGAGAACATGCTTTAACTATGTGTCTTCCATATGTGATTTGATATATGTAATGGACTATGTGTCCAATGAGGTTGAGAGTAGTTACACTTCTAGTTACTGATTGGTGGTTCCCAATTACACCATATTGGGTGGTGTTGGCTTTAGAGGATAGCTGGGTTCGCTTATTGAACCAAACAGTTGTAGAAGCAGTAAGTAAAAAGTAGTAGCAGATAGTTTGGATAAAGATCTTAGCTGATAGAGGTAATAGTGATTTTATTGTCTATCATACTTGTAACTTGTTTATTGTTAGTGAATTATTTACTGCTGAGTGGTTGCCTTAAGCAACTTGAGGATGTTATCACATAGATATAATCTTTATGTGGGTTTACCTTGTTACATCGCTTGTTGTGCATGATCTTTTATATGATCCTTTATTATGTTAGTACAATATGAGTTTAAGGTGTGTATAATATATTGTAGCTTAAACTTTGTTTAGAAAGCATTTATTATTTCCTACATTTTGCTTGATTTATAATATTTATTGTTAAAAGTTATCTACCTATTTTATATTACATTACTTGTTGTTCTACTACCTTTTCTGTTTGTACAAGTTAGGATTAAATCGTTACAAAGTCTGTATCTCATTACCCTGGTATTGTACCGAGTCATAGACTCTTTCAAAAGCAATAACTACTTAGCAAATAATTAAGTATTTAGGGTTAAAAATTTGAAGATAAAAAACATAATCTACAGCCCTATGTACTAAATAATATTTAAGGATTTCCAAGTGAATTAAAAGAAAAAATCAATTACAAAAATTCTTAGGATGTTTAACATATGTTGAAGCATACAAGAAGAAACTTGCAGAAATTCAAAATCCTTTACAAACAAAACTGAAAAAAGATCATGTTTGGAAATGGATAGAACAATATACTTTGTACATGGATAATGTAAAAACACACGTTAAAAATTTACTAACTTTTTATCATCTAGGTCCAGATGATAAAATGATAATTGAAACAAATATTTTACATGAATATTAAGGAGCAGTTTTAAAAGAAAAAAATAGATGACAAAGATGAATATATTTATAGATATACATTAGGATCACTCTATGATCTAGAATTAAATTATCACAGTAATAAAAAAGAATACTTAATGTCCAAAAAGCTATAAAGAAATTTACAACATATGTAATAAATTTCAGATTTATTGTTAAAATAGATAACAAAAAATTTGGTTATTTTTAAGAACTAATATTACAGTGATTATAAACAAGAAATATTAGTTAGATGATAACACTGTTTTAACCACTATAATTTTGATGTCGAACATCTTCCAGAAAACAAGAATAATTTAGCATGTGCACTTATAAGAGAATTAGCACCTGTAATTATTTTTATTCTTATAGGAATGGAATATCTTGATATCAATATCAAGATCAAGGAAAAGGAGATAAGAATCCTCCAAGAACAACTTAAGGTTTTATACTATAGAAGTCTCTTTTGGAGACATGAATTAAACAGAAAGAACTTAACAGTTCAAAACCAACATTAGAGTAATAAAAACTCTAAAGAGAAATTCACCTCACATATTCATTTTAAGAAAAGTAAAACTTCTAAAGAAGGAATTCAAAATGAGAAGGAAGAACCTAATAGTTCAAAGGAGAGTACCACTTTTGAAAAAGAAAAAAAGAAAAGATCAATTGGACTAAAGAAGTAGAAAACCAAAAAAGAGACTTATGTGATCCATAATGGTCCAAAACTAGGAATTTACAACAACTGACCTGAAGCAAATAAAGTTATTATCAAATTTAGTGGAATAATGTACAAAAATTTCAATAATAGAATGAAAGTTGAAGGCAGTTATGCCAACTATACCGTACCAAAACTAATAACTTGAAAAGATATAAATTAAAAACTACTTTATAGCATAACAACGATAACTATCACCACGAAGCAAGTTGAAGAGCCTGGGAAAATAGTATGATCACTATTACTATTTAGAGAAACACCTCTCACAGAGACAAAATAAGTAATAAGACCACCAATACTATTCAGGGAAACATCCCTCAAGAGTACATTGGTCATTGAAGATGAAAAAGACCAATACAAAAATTTTAAGTAAACCACAATGGTTGAGTCTCTATAACTTAGACAGAAAATCTACCTAGGAATATATCGAAGATATAAAATTTTACACCACAGAAAAATAATTTTTTGATAGTAGTAAATTTAATATTCTTGAATAAGTTGATCCAATTTTTGTTTATAAAGTTTTCCATGCATGTTTATTTGAGAATCTATATCAATGAATTAATTTAAATGAATTAAAATATTTTCCTGAAAATTTTAAAAGAGCTATCAAGAACTTAAGGAAGAAGATCGGAGCAGGTGATATGCCTATATATCTCAGATTTACCAATTCACTTATGGACTAGAATGAAGAAGGTTATGTTAGTCCCTACCATTTTATTAAATTAGGGATTTCCAACACTAATCAAAAAGTTCCAAAACCTAGGATTCTTTCAAAAAAGGAATTCAATACATATGAACTTTATATTTTAAAAGGACATATGATATGTCAAATTTATCATGAACTAAGAAAAAATTATAATTTCTTTGAAGATAAAATAAATTTCTTAACTAGTAAAGTTATAATCATTTCCCATAGCAATATAGCCCTCACAGAAGAAGATGGTGAGAAAAGAAATAAGTTTGAAACCAAATTTAAAAGTAATAATTTGGAAATTTGTCAAGAAACAACTACATTTATTGCATTATAGATTGAAAAGATGAAAATGCATCATCGTTTACGTCACCAAAAGGACTATTGGTAGAAAATAACAAAGAAGAATAAAGATGTTAGACCCACATCTTCAGTCGGCAGATCTTACCAAGGAAATGAAAGGCTTAAATTTAAAAATAAAAAATAGAAAGTTAAATTATTAAAGTAAAGGTAAAACAATGATTTTCCACTATTGTAAACATGAATTTTTTATCCTATAAAAATAACCTTTATTTTCATTAGTTGGACATAACTTCACTAATAGCAAACTTTCAACTCTAAAAATATTCATCTAGCAACTATGTTTCTAGAACCTTGAAGAGATTCTTAACTGGATTTTAAAATTATAATTAACTATCAATATTATGAATAAAAATGTGTAAGTCATGTTGTACTTTGTTTTTGTGTGTTGGCTTCTTATGTACAAAATACAGAGTTTGTTTATTTTACTTAGTGTTTTGTATTCTTCTATGTAAGTTTGATTACTATAGATCAGTAATGCAACATGAACATAGTTAGGTGTTTTCTTAGTATGCATGCTAGGTTAAGCATTCACTTGTGTTTTCGTTTCATTTTGAGTGTGCATATTTATAAAAATTACTTAATAATTTTTGAATCAAAAAAATGAAAGTTTTGGCACCTCGACGAGGTCCTTGATAAGGGCCTTGTCGGACCCTTCACTGAACCTCCAATGATTTAATTGGAAAGGACCCGCAACGAGGTTGGATATTGAGCTTGGGTGATTTCTATAAATACCCCTATTTCTTTGGGTTTTGCATTTAGAAACTATACAGTGAAGCACTATCAAATTGATATCTCAATTTTCTATTTTTGGATCACTATTACATTGAGTGTTGTTTGTTACTAGTGATTCATGACTAGGTGAGCAAAATTATTCTTTTAAGTAGTGAGTACTCAAGGTGGTGTTTACAAGATGGATTTTGGTGAGAAGCGTATATGGTAATGATCTTTGTGTCGACTAGTTTTTGCCTTCGTGCAACTTTTTATATGTGAGAACAACTATATAAGAGTGGATTGAATTGGACTATTTGAGTTCTCATATATTTGGTTGTGTGCAATACTTGGATTGACTGTGTGTAGCATATATATGATTTATGGTTCGTCGCATGACTGTGTGTCCCATAGAGACTATTGGATGTTTGTGTTCAAATGTGGTTTTGTTGATCATTCACTTTAGTCATTACTAATCTATGGTTTTCAATCACACAATATAGGGTGGTGTTGGATTTGGAGGAAAACTAGGTTCGTGTATCAAACGAGGTTGTTACAAAGGCAATAACCGAGGGCAACAATTTGGACAATGGTTCTGGTTGATAGAGGTAATGGGGTTTTTTATTTCTATTAGGGTTGTAATTTTTTTATTGCTTAGTAGATTTTTTTGCAACCATGTGGTTTCCATAAGCAACCCTTGGATGTTACCACATTGGCAGGGGTTCTATGTGGGTTTATCTCATTATATTTTATTTTGGGCATGCTCTAATGTTTAGATAGTACATTTAGAGTTTAAATTGTGTATGTCTCTACATAGTAAAATTTAAACTCTAATTAGAAAGCTTTTATTATTTATTTTCTACTTTTGAAATATTGAATATTGCATCTATTTATCACTATGTTGTTTGCATGTTTGGGATGAATTTTTAAGGAGTCAATATCTCCTTAACCTGATTGTGTATCAGGTCATGGACTTCTTCAATGGTGTTATACATGATTAGATTATTGTGTTAGGATTATTAGAGTTTCTATTATGTATGTGAAAGCGTACTAGATCTAGATTCTATTTAGAATGCTTATTTATTTTGTGTAATTTCATGTTTTCTTTCTTTTACTTGTAGCATGCCTAAAGCTTTTTGTTTATTGCTTTTGCTATATTAAATTAATCTGCCCGCCTCATGATTAATTTATATTGCTTCTACATTTTATTTGAATTCAAGTTTGGTGTGAGTCTCTAAGAAGTTAGTATCTTCTTACCTTGGTTGTGTATCAGGTGAAGAACTATTTCTTAAGATTTGCTATGTTTTGTTTGATCACATGCTTTGAGGGTACAATCATCATTTATCGAATATGTTTCCACATATAAAGTTTTGAAATGATTGAAAATCCTTTGTTGTTCTTGTATGCATTCTTGTCTCATATGCTAATTGTTGTTTGCCATTCTTATGCTTATTGTTAGCCTGGATAGAAACCTATAAGGCATACCGTCACTAGTGTGTTTATCACAATTTGTTCTTTCTAACTATTGGTTGTTTTGTGGTGTATTCAATTGAGCATATTGTCGCTATGATATTTGCTTAATTCTCATTTGTGAGGCCTACTTGACCGAATTGGTATAGAGTTGGCGAAATAATTCTATGGGTTGGTGTTTTTACCCCTCATATAGGTCTCAGTTACCTATTTGAATTGAAAAAACAATTAACCTTTGTACAATTATTCCTACATTTGAAATTCTTAAAATGGAGGACAATAAATTTTTTCCTATTCTCTAGTAAGTCTAATTTGGACACCATACCATATACAGATGTAATAGCTTTGCCAGTATTAGGATGGTATTAATGCTTGAGCAAGTCAAGTGTAACAAAAGAATATGAACAACAAAGAGAAAGGCCATGATAGACCCATTAAAGTCAAGTACGATAATTATAATTATAAGTCAATTAAGGATCTTGAATGATTAAATGTTTGTTTATAGCATTTATAAAACTAATAAGTAAGAAAATTAAGACAAAAAAAACTAGCCACAAAATTGTATGAAAATAAATATAAGAAAATTATAAAGAAATTTAAATGTTGGCTTTTAAATAATAATATCAAAGTATAAGCTAACCAAAATTTGATATTAGAGACATAAAGTTAACATGTCTAATGGAAATTTGAAAAGAAATTTGTAAACCTTAGAAGACCCAACAAAAATTTGCAGAGCCTTACATAATAAAAATAGTAAGGACTTGTGATAAATCTAAAGTTGGTTTATTTTGATAAAAGCACATAAGCTTTAGCTCATTTATGTTAAAATATATTAAATAGAAGGATGTCATAGAACTTTATTTTTTTGAGTTTAATCGGAGAAAATTTCATGTTCCCGAAAGAAAATTTCACAGATATCTCTAAAATTTATTTATCTTCATAAATGTCCTCAATATATGGATTGTTTTCATTATTCATTTTATCACAAGTTGAAAATGGTTTTTCCATACACCAATATTCTCTTTTACATTTTCTTGCTTTTGATTTTCTTTCTCAGCTTGGTAAGCAAAGCTATGCTACCCACAACCTTAACTCAATCAAAACCTACTTGAGTGGTAGTTAAAGCTTCAAATGCAAGAACACATCAATGTCTCACAACTGTTTGATGAAATGCCCTTGATCTACATTGCTACAACAATCAGCTACATGACCCTACTCTAACGTTAAGACTCAAGAATCGAGTTGACCATCTTGAAAAAGCTATCTTATTCTCAATGTTAAATGATGAGTACACCATCCAAGTAAAAGATTGAAGAAGAAGACATGGTGGATATTGAGAGAAAAAATTCCATTTTTTGCTAGGTGAAAACATATATATATTCTTAGAAAAAGAGTAGCCCAAATTCGTTACCTTTAACAAAAGTGTAATTTAGTCCCCTACTTATTAGATAGGACTACATAAGTCTATTATCTTTACAAAAAGAGTCTCAAAAGTATATTTTGTAAAGTAATTAACTTATCTTGTCCTAGTTTCAAAGTGAACAAGTTGGGCAACATGAGTCCATTACTTTACGAAATAGAATTTTGAAACTCTTTTTATAAAAGTAGTAAACTTGTGCTGCCTCATCTAATAGGTATAGGTCTAAAATGTACTTTTGTTAGAGTTAATGGATTTGGACGACTCTTTGTCCTTTTTTCTCTAATAGAACATAGAAAGATAGGGAAATAAATTTTAGGTTTGACTTTCCGTTAAATTTAATTAGGATGCTTTTATTTAAGTTAATAATATTGCTATAATTATTTTTGTTATTAACACAGTCTTATCAACTTGATATGCTTTTTTCGAAAAAAAAAAGAAAGATTTTTTTTTAATATAGAAGGGATTCCTTCTCTTATCCTTTATATAGCTCGTAGTTGGTCCTTCGCAAGTGCGCTCCGCGAGCGATTGCTAGCCTTATTAGTTAGTCAAGTAATCAAGGTCAGTAAAGTGGGAATAAATTCACCAAGCAAAGGATACTGAAACCGATGAAGCAAACAACGGCTACCAGAAGAGCGGCATCCGTTTTCCACAGGACATTTGCAAAAGACCAATTCTCGATAGAGGAGAGTACGACAGAAGACAGGGCCAGACGAGATATTGAAAGGCTTGAATGGACAGGTAATGGACAGACTGATTGCACCTACCAGGCACAGGACTTATTGGCTTAAGAAGCAAAAAAAGAAGGGATTCGCTTACAGAAGTACTATCCATACTACACAAGCCGCGAGTTAACTAAGCTACACCAGCCGCTCAGTTCCCTCCCCCGGAGTTCACTAAGCTACAGATCTTAACTCACCTTCGGGACATATAAGAGTGTTGCTTTTACTTGCTAAAGGAAAGATATCTTTTCTCTTTCAAGCGTGGGGGATATCCCACACTGTCCCCTTATTCCCTCCTAAATGTCGAGCCCACTCGCCCCTAAAATATATAAAATATAGGAAAAATCCACTACCTTTAATGAAAGTGTACTTTAATCCCCCACCAATTAGGTGGAGTAGCACAAATCCACTATTTTTACAAAAAAAAAAGGATCTCATAAATCTATTTGTAAAGTAATGGATTTGTGTGAGTTCACTTGTTTACTTCTAAATTAGAATAGAACAAGTTCATTACTTTACAAAATGAACTTTTATGATCATTTTTGTAAAGATAACAAATTTGTACTACCTTACTTAATAAGTACAGGTCTAAGAGTAATAGACTTGGGCGACCCTTCATCCTAAAATATATATTCTACCTTTATTATTAGTTACATTATATTGTTATTATTATTAAATAAAGTAATCATTAATGAATTATTATAATAATAATAATTGTTTATGTAATAATAATATCATTACCATTTATTTACTAGTTCATTGTTTTATTTTTTTAGTATCAAATTAATGTTTTGTCACTTCTTTACATATATTTTAAAATTATAAAAACAACCATATATTCTAAAAACGTTAGGTTCATACTAGTAAAAGAGAAGACAGATAAATTTGAAGATTAATTATTCCCATAAGGTATCATATTTTCAAAAAAATTGAGATTATTTATAAAGATAAGTAAAAGCTCGGAGGTATAAATAAAATTTTCTCAATATAACCAAAACACCTAAACGAGGAAAAAGATAGGAAGAATGCGAATCAATAATGCTCCATATGCATCGAGAATAAGAAAGACCGAATAATATGATCAATCTATTTAAATTGAAAAAAATATCAATTTTTTTAGATTTGGATCAAATTGAATTGACAGATTTTATAGTTAGATCGAATTTGTATTATAAATATATAATCATTTCAAATTTAGATCGACAAATTTTATAATATATTGCGATTCAATACAAACTGAATTATAATTATAATTAAAATAATTGCATATTTTCTTTTATAATATGTTATTTTAAATATTATATATAATATAACTACATTAAATTACTATTTTAATTTAAAAATAAAATATAAATTTTAAATTTTATATAATAATTGAATAACTCTATACTTCTTATGATTCCCTTAATTATGATGGTAAGTCACGTAAGTCATTTGAATCTTTGTTAGTGTTCACATTTGCAAAACAAAGAGTCTATTTATTTTATTTAGTGTATTTATCTTACTTTACATAAAGTTGGTTACTAATAGAGATGTCAATTCGTAAAGACTATTTAAATTAATCTAGCCCAAATTAGTTTAACTCTAACTCAAATCAAATTTAATTCGTATCATAAATTATCAACCTTAACCCAAGCCAAAAAATTTGAAGTTGCCCAAACTAACTTAAATTGGCCCAAACTTTTATTTATATGTTTTAATTAGTCTTTTTTACCTTATTTAACCTGATATTGATTTAAAATATTATAATTTTTAATCTAATTCAAATAATAAAACCTTTTAACCAAAGTCAATAGATTCTAACAACGTTAAACATACAAATGAAAATTTTATTACAGTTTTTACAGATAAAAAAAGTAAAAAATTTTAAATTCATAAGTATATTATCAAATAACTCAAGAAACCATTACCTAAAATTAAAATAAATGAATATTTTATACATGAACTTTATGTAATTGTGATTAGTGATAACATAATATATTTACAAAAATAGTTAAGAATAATAAAATTATAAGCCAATTTGACAGACCAATGAACAAATTAATAAACTCATCGTAAGTACTTTATATAAAATAATTTATAAATTCAAAAGAAACTATAACAAATCTCATTTTTAAATGAAATTCAAAAATCCTCATATAACTACACTTTTTTTATTGATTAGATACTGCTTTATTCTTGTTAATAGGTGACATTTTCAACCTCATCTAGGCCTTGGATGACTATTTTAATCAGAAGAGCAATTAACCTATAACCTATGTATAACTATTCTTATGTATGTAATCTCAATTACTATAAATAATAAATTAATAAGAATTTTAATAGAAATGCCCCTGTTATATATATATTATATTTTATATATAACCTTATTAATCAGAAAAAAAAAATTGAGATACTCAAATTTGTTCAGACTAAAATTCTTGATCCATTTGAGTTAATAAAAAACATGCAATTTCGATCGCTACTACCTTAATTGAGAGAGAATAGACACAACCAACCAAGCAATCAAGTAATTTACTAATTTCTGTTAATTTTCGTTGCTTATTACACCTATCTCCTTATAATACCATCTCTAATTTCCAAAACTATATCATGTAATACTCTGGCATCCAGCATCCTCTCACTAAATATGTAAATATGTTCACTTTAAAAAACTAATTTAAAAATAATCCTTTATTTTAATTGCATAAATATAAGCTTAACAATTGATTTTTGGGTTGCTATCCCTCTTTCGGCTTGCAATCATCTTTTAGAACTGGAGCTTCGCACAAATTACAGGAAGGTCTAACAATGGGAGCTCACATAGTACTTAAATAGTAAAATTCTGAGGTCAATGGTCCTTCTTTGTGTTTTTCTTTTGATACTGATTGAGTTCAATGGCCATAAAAATGCTTAAGGGCAAGATCAAATCTTCAAACAGAAATTATTAAAACCATAACTAATGTAATGTTAACAACTCATTATGGATAATTTAAAATTTTAATTTAGATATATATGAAATTAAGAAGATTGCACTAAAAAAGTGGTGGTCACCTTCCTCCAAATTAGATTTTGGTTTCTGATTCAGCTAGTCAACGGAACCATTTGTTTCTCTGGTTTGTTATTTCAGAAGGGAGGGTAACCAAATTTTCAAAATTTACATCTATAGGAGTAAATTAAGATAATAAAATGAACTATACCCTCAAGTCATTCGAAGAAGCTGCTGAAACGTTACTCAAGGAGCCAATCTTTCAATTTTCCATTGTCTCTGTCCATTCATATCCTCTGGAGAATATCGCAATCTGCTAAGAAATTTCACATTACTGATAGAACTTCCATGCAAAATGAAATGTAATATCCAATTTAACCATGACGCAGTAACATCAGAGAAATGATTGTGAATATTTATGACTCAATTATCTTTATTAAATTTGCATTTGATACTCTAACTACAATTATTATTATTATTATTATTTTTTATTTTTTATTTTTTTTTGGGGGGGGAGGCGGTATCTTGCTAGAAAGGATAAATATTCATGGATTGGTACTCTAATCCTTATATTTCACAAAGTTACATATTTGTCCTACCTTTTCAAAAGGTTCCACTTCAAAAATTTAACATCGAGGTTAAATTTAAATTAAGGTTAAACTTCTCAATTGATTTCAAAATTAGGGTGTAATTGAAAAATAAACATTACATGAATGTCAAAATCACAAGAAATTTTGCCAAATGGGTGCTGCTATCCTTATCATAGATTCCAAAGCTACATGTATAAAAATAAGAACCATTTGTCACAAATGCGATAGAAACCACCTGTCATGTAAGCGTGACTGTTGTCCCTGCCAAAACTCAAATAGCTCTGGCTTAAGCCTGTATCCTCCCCAGTGTTTAGGCTTAGGAATAGAACTTCTGCCAAACCCATAAAGAGGAAAGGTTATTTAGGATATTGAAGTCATGATTTTTTTACTTCTTATGTTGAGATGGGAGAAAACTACACAGTTTGCATTCATTATAACAGGTTAAGATAGTCAGCAAATAAACCCTAATGGAGAAAGGGGAAGGCATAGGAGCACTATCGCAAATACTATAGCAGGGACATACTAGGATACAATAATTCCACGTATTAGCAGACTATTCTCTCAACTTTTTTTAGACAAGCTGACTTACCCATCAGAGTAGTTCTCCTCCAGTTCCTTGTAGAGTTCATGCAAGACATGCCTTCCAGGAATTACAGTACTCTGAAGGTAACAAAGAAACAAATTAAAGCTTTCATTTCCCATAGCATGGATATGGATATTGATCAGTTAAACAGGAGAAGCAAATGAAAGTGATTGAATTCTGGCATAACTCTCATCCCCTATCCTAATATAACGATTTCCTATATCTGATTACCAAAAACAAATTTCCCTTACCTGCCAACTCACTTTCTTTCATTCCACTTTATCTGCATTAGAAGTTTAGGGCTAAAACTTCGTTCAAATTACTACAACACACCTGTTTTCTGTTTACACTTTCGATTATGTATTAATCTAATTTTTTTGTGATTAGTTGAGCCTGCTTCACAAACTGCTTTGACTATGTGATCAATGTTTTGAAGGACTTTCCAAGTTTGTTCTAAATTTAGACATGATCAGTTGTACATATATTGCATTTGCTGTCATGCTACAACTATTTATTAGTAGAATAAACAAGAGGGAAAACCTAACCTGCTTGCTAACTATTGCTCCAATTTGGCTGCCGAGAGGACGGCTATGGAAATATTGTTCAGATTCCTCATCAGATACTTTCTCCACAGATCCCTCTACTCTTACCTGCACATTGCAGTTTATGTTACTATCTTCATCCAAGTGTACTGTGTGGAAAAAATGCCTCTGAGGTGCAACACCTAATAAGATCATGACACAGAAGCAGCAAGTTTTTAGGGAAATCTAACAATATTATCTTAGGGTTCACAAAATAATAATATATATGCCGTATTTTTTTTCTAGGAGATGATGTTTGATTATATATGCAAATTAAAACAAGAAGCGAACAAGAAACTGAGAGCAGCATAGTGTTATGCCCTTCACTTTTTCTTAAAAAGAGTGGCAAGGAAAAGTGGACATCATCAAACCCAATCATGATCATTAGTTTCATCAACCAACCACTACTAGAAGTTTGAGTAAATGTCTCAAAGCTGTAAGAAAGAGAAAAATACAATACCACATGTGCACATAAAATTATATGGATCAAGAAGCATTAAAATCTTCGTCAAAACAAACATGAGAATAAAATTGTAAATGTCTAAATTCCACTAAATTCTATCAATTTTATCCAAATATTACCAGCATAGTAGTATATCAAGTTCTAAATCAAATTCGATACAGAACACTGGAAGTATTCCTTCTGTCACTCATTCTAATTCAGCAAAAAATGACATGTTAAATTTCTCTAGTCATTAACATTTCAAGCAACATAAATCTTCACATCAGCCGTAGCCATTTTAACAATTCATGATAAAAATCAGGCACTCTCTGCCAGAATGATACCAGGATGTGATACTTACAGTCCTCATTGTCCAATACTATTTTTTAAGACATAATCTTCTTCTTATTTAATTGGACAAATAATAGGTTTTGTAAAACTCAGAATTCACCGTTATTATTTCCATTCAAATTTCCATTCAAAGATACTACGTATTTATATACAAAGTTAGGGACACTCTTAGATGACATACACCTAATACACAACTAATATATTCAACTAATGATAGACACCTAATACACAACTAACATCTCTAACACTCCCCTTTAAGTTGGAGCATAGATATTAATCATGCCCAACTTGTTACAAAGATAATCCCGAACCCCACTTAAAGCTTTCGTGAAGATATCTCCTAGTTGTTCTCCAGTCTTCATATATCCTGTAGAAATCAAACCTTGCTGAATTTTCTCGTGAACAAAATGACAATCAATTTCAATGTGTTTAGTTCGTTCATGAAACACAGGATTAGAAGCAATATGAAGAACAGTTTGGTTATCACACCACAATTTCGCTGGTACTGAAGTTTTAAGACCTACTTCATCCAAGAGCTGATATATCTATATTATCTTATACGCAAATTGTGTCATAGTCCTATATTCTGACTCTGCACTCGATCGTGACACAACATTCTGCTTCTTGCTTTTCCATGAGACCAAATTTCCTCCAATGAAAATACAATAGCTTGATGTGAATTTTCTATCCACTTTGGAACTTACCCAATCTGCATCTGAAAAACATTCAATATGAGTGTGTCCATGATTTGCATACAAGATACCACGTCCAGGTGTTCATTTCAAGTAACACAAAATTTTCTCTAACGCTGCCCAATGATGAACTGTTGGGGATGACATAAATTGGCTAACACTGACCGAATATGCAATATCTGGACGAGTCACGGTAAGGTAATTCAGCTTTCCAACCACCCTTTGATATCTCTCAAAATCTTTAAAGAGTTTCCCATCTCCTGTAAGGTGGATGTTCGGAGTCATTAGAGCACTACAAGGTTTTGCTCCTAATTTTCCTGTCTCAATTAATAAATCCAGAACATATTTTCTCTGAGATAGATACATTTTTTACTCCTTGCGACTTCAACACCCAAGAAATATTTTAGCATCCCAAAATCCTTCGTGTGAAACTGGGTATGTAGGAAAGACTTAAGAGATGAAATTCCTGTAGTATCACTTCCAGTAATAACAATGTCATCTACATACACAACTAAAAGAATGATATCAGCTTCTGATTGTTTGTAGAACACAGAATGGTCAGACTTGCTTTTCATCATACCAAACGTTTCTATAGCTTGACTAAATTTTCCAAACCAAGCACGAGGACTCTGTTTCAAACCATACAAAGATTTGTGGAGACGACAAACTTGCCTAGACTCTCCCATGAGCAACAAAACCAAGAGGTTGCTCCATAAACACCTCTTCTTGAAGATCACCATGAAGAAAAGCATTCTTGATATCTAGTTGATGCAAAGGCCAATGGTGAGTAGCTGCCATAGAAATAAACAACCGAACAAAGGTCAATCTAGCAATAAGAGAGAAAGTGTCAAAATAGTCCATTCCATAGGTTTAAGCATATCCCTTAGCAACAAGACGGACATTTAATCGAGCAACTGACCCATCCGAATTAACCTTAACTGTGAACACCCATTTGCATCCGATAGCCCGTTTCTCCGAAGGTAAATCAACCAAGTCCCAAGTACCATTGTTATCCAACGCATTCATTTCCTCGATCATTGCATGATGCCAACCAGGATGAGATATGGCTTCATGAACAATTTTAGGAATATAAATAGAATCAAGAGAGGCAATAAAAGAGCAAGAGGAAGACGACAAGCAATTATACGAAACAAAAGAAGAAATAGGATAAGTATATTGACGTTTACCTTTGTGTAATGCAATAGAAAGATCATCGTTCAGGACTGGATCTGATGACGAAGGAGCAGGTGCAGGACATGAATCAGAAGGTCTATGTCTGGAGTAGACTTGAGTTATAGGAAGCCTAACAGGAACTGGATCAGAGACAGGTTCAAATGATGTGATAGAATAGACTAACAAATCATCATCCTCCCCCTGACGTGCAGGAAGAGGAGAAGACGAAAAATAGGGAGTGTCTTCCATGAAGGTAACGTCAATTGAGACAAGATATTTGTTAAGACTAGGACAATAACATCTATAACCTTTCTGGAGACGAGAATAACCAAGGAAGATACACTTCAAAGACTTGGGATCTAATTTAGTAACATGCGGACGAACATTCCGAACAAAACAAGTGCTACCAAATATCCTAGGGTCAATCGGAAATAGTGACTTATTGGGAAACAAAATTTTGTAAGGAATCTCACCATGAAGAACAGATGAGGGCATGCGATTAATAAGAAAACATGTTGAAACTACATCGGCCCAAAAAGGTTTAGAAACATTCATTTGAAATAATAAGGCACGTGCAGTTTCGAGAAGATGTCTGTTCTTACGTTCGGCCACTCCATTTTGAGATGGAGTATCAACACACGAAGTTTCATAAAGCATGTCATTTTGAACCATATAAGATTGAAACAAAACTGATGTATATTCTTTGGCATTATCACTTCGTAAAGTACGAATTGAAACATTAAATTGAGTTTTAATCTCAACACAAAATGAGCAAAAAATGGAAAACAATTCAGAACGACTCTTCATTAAATATAACCAAGTTACACGAGAATAATCATCCATAAAAGTAACAAAATACTTAAATCCAGGTTTAGACAAAATAGGACAAAGACCCTAAACATCAGAATGAACTAATTCAAAAGGAACACTAGCACATTTATTAACTCTTGGATTTGAACTAAGACGATGATGTTTTGCAAATTGATAAGACTCACAATCTAATGAAGACACCTTACTAAACTGAGGACAAAGTTTCTGAAGTAAAGGAAGAGATGAATGACCCAGTCTATAATGTGCCTCGAAGGGAGAGGTTATACCAAAGCAAGCAACAGATTTTGGTATTGGTGTGTCAAGAATATAGAAGCCTCCAGACTCATGTCCTTTACCAATAGTCTTCTTCGTCATAAGATCCTGAAATAAGCAACGATCAGGAAAAAATAAGATGCAACAGTTAAGATTGCGAGTAAGCTAACTTACAGAGATCAAATTAAAGGAAAAACTAGGTAAATATAAGACAGACGACAAAGGAAGCAAAGGAGTGGGAGTAATTGTGTCAAACCCAAGAACACAAGATGGTGACCCATCGGCTTAGGTAACAGTAGAGGTGGAAGTGTGTGACTGGATAGTAGAAAAGAGACTAGAATTACCTGTCATATGATCTGTGACACCAGAATCAATAATCCATTTGGAAGATGAGGAAAGGAGACACGCAATTAATTTACCTGAATCAGTAATAGCAGTGACAAAAGGTGATAAAGACCTTAGTGATTCTTGATACTGTGAGAACTTGATAAATTCATCTACAGAGATAAGAACCGATTTGTTAGAAGTATCAGAAAGGATACTTGTATTGGAGCTTTCTACAATCATGTTTCGTATGTCCTGGTTTGTGACAGTAGTGACACACAATACCTCCTAGGTCCTGTGGTCAAGTTTCAAACCCTTGCGAGCCGCCTCCTTTGTTTCTATTCATATAAGTTGACCGTCCATCCTCATAATTATTATTTCGACTGACCAAAACACCATTTAATTGAATAGGTGGAGGTGGAGTGTCTTCTGTACGAAGTACTCGACTAAACACCTCTTGCAAAGAGGAGATCTCAGAACCAGAAAGAACCTGGGACTTAGCAGTCTCAAAAGCAGAGGGAAGACCGGCAAGAAAACTCATGACTGCCATTTGTTCCCGTTGGCTTTACTGAACCTTCAGATCAGGGCTAAAAGGCATCAAACTATTGAGCTCTTCATAAGTCCTTTTAAATTCCATAAAATAATTCGTGAGTGATTGATCTTGTTTGTCTACACGGTAAAATGTTTTGCATACCTCATACATGCGAGAAAGATTTCCTTTACCAGAATATAAGAAATCTAAATAATCCATCAATTCCTTAACGAATTCACAATGATTAATCAAGTCAATTACATTGCTCTTAATAGAATTCCAAATCTACAGAAATAAGCGGGCATCTTCTCTAAGCCATGTCTGCTTTGAATCATCTTTAGGAGGATTATTAGTCAAATGAGTATCTTTGTCGATACTTCTCAAATAAATTCGAATGGTCTTGCTCTAAGCCAAATAATTCGAGTCATTAAGCTTATGGTCCGTGATTTTAGACATCACAGGCATCATATCCGACACAAAATTAGATTTCTTTTCAGCCATAACTCCTACAAACGACAAGGCAGCGAACAAACGAACAAACGAACCAACAAAATCCAAGAACAACAGCGACCAAACACGCAGCGAACAAGAACATAAAATTGGAAGAACCCAAACCTGAACAATCACAAGCGATGAGTGCCAAACCACCACAGATGACGCAGGGGAACGCCGGAGAGCAACACGAAGTCGACCGGAGAAGACTGTTGCAGGGACGCGATGTCGCGCTGGCGCGTGGAAAATGGCAGAAAGTCGCGGTGGCGCATGTGGCTCACTCACGGCTCGTCTGGTGACTGGACTTCGGGGTTTGGCCGGTCGACGGTTAGGCTTTCTCCCTATACCGGCGGTGAGAAAAAAATTTCACTCCAAAAGGGTGTTCCGAGTTGGAACCCAAAAATGCATTAAATCCTAATTTGTGTTTACCCAAAATCAGACCCTAATTTGAACGGGAAAAAAAATTCCGAATTTTGTAACCCAAATGCTCTGATACCATGTAAAACTCAGAATTCACTCTTATTATTTCCATTCAAAAACACTACATATTTATATACAAAGTTAAGAACACTCTTAGATGACATACACCTAATACACAACTAATATATTCAACTAGTGATAGACACCTAATACACAACTAACATCTCTAACAGGTTTAATTACCTGTCGATTAAGTGCTTCCCAATAAAACAGAATAGAGGCATTGGGATTTTCTGATAGTTCCTTCGCCTTCTGACTCTCATAATTGGTATACCTAAAAAATTACTGCTATTAGAATACTTTAATGCTAGCAACATGAACTACCATTGATACACAAACCATTACTAACCAGATAAAGCCGTTCTCATCAAATCCTTTCAATAATACCATTCGTGATGATCTGTTGAAATAGTTAATGAAAGAATGAATTAGAAAGGTCGTAAATTATGATAAGGATAACATTCGTATCAAAAGATCCACTAGCATCATGAGCACGCAATAGAAGGCAAAAATTCATTAGTGACCCCTTATGTAACGAGTTGAACTTTTAATACCATATCAATGTAAACAAAATTGATGTATATGAGAGAAAGGGGAAGAAGACATAAAATTTGAATATAATAGAGAATGTGTAAAGAAAGAGCTAGAAGAAAATTTTCAGAGAGAATGATGAGGTACAAAATTAAAATAGATGAATATGTCATACCATATACTTTAACCTAGAAAAGATGAGCTGCCAAGAATCTCTAAATATGCTTAACTAGGAAACCTTTGATACTGTTGAATATAGTAGTTAACGTAAAGAACTTAATAAAACATTTAAACGAGATAGTCTTAATGATCACATAGTCTCCTTACCCTTAATATGCTAAACAAACAGAGCATCACAAAAATGGACTAATTTACATGTAAGCAACAGGGGATAAAAAGATTCTATAGGATAAAAGGGAGACAATACAAGATACTTTTTCATCTGGAAAACCCACCGAAAATTACTGGCAGTAATAGAAAAAAAGATAAAAATGAAGCAAATATTACAGTTTTCCACTCGTCCCAGCAGTTGACAATGCCATAGCATTTGATTCCCTCAATCCTGAAGCCAATGCTTCCTCAAACCACCTCTGAAACTGCAAAACAGACCAATAGCTCAATTTAAATACAATTATCTCGTTTTCTACTATAGCTCAACAATAGTTAAAAAGATTGATAGGTAGCACAAGGTAATGACTGTCAGAAATACAAAATTCTACCTGAACCATTGGATCTGCTTCCACTTCCTCTTCAAGGAATTCTGGAGAAATGTAGTTCTCTCTTAAAGCTGCTACATCAATTTGTTGAGGCTTTCCAATTCTAACACACATAGAGGTGCCAGGGTATGATGGAAGTTCAAGGTTATATTTATCAATAATAGAGGGTGGGACAAACCGGCCACCCAAAAAATGGTGTGGACCACAAAATTTCGTTGCGCACAACTTGGGAGCAGTCAGAGAAACCTACAAATATCAGAGTTCAGTAAACAGCTAAACAAGATAGCTTAAGTAAGAATTCCCTTATGGCTGGCCGTATCTTCATGCCAGATGCATATTATCCAAAACTTGTACAATAGTGCATGTAAGTATATATGTGTGGCTGAATGCATGCACAATTGAACGTAATTGAAGTAAATCCAGGGAAAAAATTAATTGAAATTTAGAAATGTATTTTAAAATTACAACTAATCAAAATCATACCAACATGTTAGGTTTAATGCCTCCACCGTTAACATCTCCTTCTTCAACATGCCAACCAGAGGGAATATCGACAGAAACAATAACAGGGGATTTTCGATGTGCTTCATCATAACTGTGTAAAGAAACAAGAACTTGCAACAGACCATCGAAGGGTGGCCTTGGGGTGCCTGAACAAAAAGAAAACTGCAATTAGTCAAAATATATAACTAAAACTGCAATTACTCAAAATATATAACTAGGCCAAGAGCGTCCAATAAGATACAGCACCATAAAAATTATAAGGTAAAAGGAGTTCTGATCTCTACTCTATTTCCCTGAGATTAGGAGTAAAGTATCATATTAGGAAGGAAATGACAAATAATCGAGCTGAATTTTCATAGAACCACCCTGCAATTCCAGGAACATTTCAATTTATTTCCTCACTCTGTATGCCTAATGTTTTTGGAATTTTGGCATTGCTAGATTATGAAGGGAACAAAATTTAGTCAGTAGAAAGTTGTTTCAATTTTATTTCATAACATATTTTTGAAGGAAATGAACAGTAGCAATTTCCATGAAGGAAATAAATTCTAGAATATGGGTAATAATTAGCATTTCAACACAATTGTAAATGAAGACAGCCAAAAAAACATAAAAAAGAGAGAAAAAGACCATGATATGACCAGACGCTACAGAAAAGATCAGCAGCAAAAAAGGAGTAATTACCATGATATGAGAATCCAAATATTGCATCTAGAATAATATCAAAGTCCTGTGACAAGTCTAAAGGAAGATCTTCCACTGAGAGTAATGGGATTGATAGTGATTCGAGCTACAAAATTAACATTCAGGTAAGAATCTGTCATGAGTTGATATAAAATCTGGAGGTCATCAAAT
The DNA here is from genome assembly GCA_037013495.1 of Hippophae tibetana. Classification (NCBI taxonomy): domain Eukaryota; kingdom Viridiplantae; phylum Streptophyta; class Magnoliopsida; order Rosales; family Elaeagnaceae; genus Hippophae; species Hippophae tibetana. Next base: position 83,798,562 of record CM072801.1, read on the forward strand.
CCCTTTCAACCCATATTAAAAGATCTGGGAAAGCAAGCCTGTAGACAACATTAAGTTTAATGAAGTACCTGAGTAACAAGACCATTGTAAAGAGGCTTCGGAGTGTGCTTTGGGTAACAAACAGCTGGTTTATATCCAAAGTGATACAAATGGCGAGCAGCCACAAGACCATCACCACCATTGTTCCCAGGACCACATATGGCAAGCACACGTTTATACTCGCTTGGTTTGTAGACCTGTCCAATTTAAAGAGAAGACTGGTAAGTATAATGGTTAAAGAGTTATGTGTCCTAAATGAAGTTATCAATCTATACCTAAAAATAACACAGTTCTAATGAATGAAACATCTTAATATACAATTTGTAGGAGAGATAAAATATCAAGCTGACAAGTAAAAGATGTGAAGATATAGATCTAAATTCCACGTAAAGCATCTCTCTCTCTGCAAATTTAGCTCATCTAGTCACGTTAAGCATAACTCCCAAAAGATTAAAATTGAGGTTACAGTCTGATGATCACTCTTGAAGTTACTACTTAATAGAACAATTCAATGGGTCTAATCCACTAGCCCATTTCTACCTAACAGAAGTACACATAATAATTTGTAGGTTGCCGAAATGGAAACTGATACGTTAAGATGTATGTCGAGAATATCTAAGAAAAATCCCAAGTATTTTATGTAACATAAAGCATGTATCTACCACACCATATGTATGTATCCACTACACTAAGTGTCGTCCATTTTGTGCCAAGTGTCATGCTGTCATGTGTGTTATACCAAGTGTAATGTTGGGTGTTAGTCCATGTGTCCTGCTGTTTTGCTTAAGCTGCTTTGCTTACATCTTTTGTATAAAAAACCAGAATGATAATGAAGAAAGGAGAATTATGAACTAAACACAACCCTTCTAACAATCTTTTTGTTCTTCTCTAATTGAGACCTATTAATTGATATCAGAGCTGAAACAAATGGCAATAAACAGAGAACAAATTGAGAATCTGGAAGCTGGTCTGGGAGGCTTGTAAGACAGCTTCACACGATTGGAATTGAGAATCAATGATAAGCTATATCAGCTTGAGGAAACCATCAATAGGATCTCAGATGTCTTGATACATAAACAAGACTCTGCTTCAAAAATTGCAGACAACCACCATGGAAGTCAGTCTTCTAATGGCCAAAATCGCGAGCCAAGAGATGATACTCGAGGCAACAGTGAAGGAGGAAGACCACCATTTATTTATAAGTTAGTCAAATTAGAATTTCGTCGATACTCAGGAGATGAACCCACCGAATGGCTTACTAGAGTGGAACAGTTCTTTGAATATCAAGGCACACTAGAAGTGCAAAAGGTTCCATTAGCTTCCTTTCATCTTGAAGGTAAGGCGAACCAATGGTGGCAATGGCTGCGTCGTGCTTACAAAGAGGAAGGTAGAGAGGTTACATGGGAATTATTTGTGGAGGAGCTATAGGCCCGATTTGGTCCTATTGATTGCGAAAATTTTGATGAAGCTCTATCAAAGATCAAACAAGTTAGCTCCTTGAGGGAATACCAGAAGGAGTTCGAAAGGTTAGGAAATCGGGTACATGGATGGTCACAAAAGGCTTTAGTTGGGACGTTCATGGGAGGTTTTAAGGCAGGAGTAATAGATGACATCCGTATGTTTAAGCCCAAAACATTGAAAGAAGCCATTAGCTTAGCTCGAATGTGAGACAATCAACTAAGCCGTCAACGAAAGTTCAGTAAACCACATGTTCGAGCTTCAACTGAACTAATGTCCATAACAACCTTTAAACCATCAACACAATTGAAATGGTTAACATGGAATGAAATGCAACAAAAGAGGGCTCAAGGGCTTTGCTTTAATTGTGACCAAAAATTTACATCAAGACATAAATGTCGAGGCCCTCGACTACTGGTGTTAGAAGGAAATAGTGATGGTTCAGACAATGATGAGCTCGAGATATCCCTTCATGCTCTTGGTGGATGGTCTACCAATCGAACTATGAGTAAAGGCAATAATTGGTTCTCATGAATTGATTGTCCTCATTGATAGTGATTACACCCACAATTTCATTAGTGAAAGAGCAGCTAACATCCTTTCACTTCCTTTGTAACCTGCAAAACCTTTTGACGTAAAGATAGCAAATGGTGGCTCGTTGACATGAAAGGGGAGATTTGAGGATGTTCCAATCATGATCCAAGGTATTTAATTTATCCTCACACTATATGCTTTACCATTAAATGGCTTGGATGTGATGCTAGGAATCCAATGGTTGGAACGATTCATGTAACTGGAAACAATTGACTATGGAGTTCACATAGGAGAACCAAATTCATAAGCTACAAGGAATTGACAATAAAGCAATAGGATGCACATCAATGAAATCTGTTTCTTAAGATGTGAGACATGGGAGTGCAACCTTTGCTATATGTCTTCAATCCTTTAGGGACTCACCCCTGCAGCAGACTCAACATGACATTCAACAATTAATGTAGGACTTTGAAGATATATTCCAAGAACCCAAGTAATTACCTCCCATCCGAGAGGTAGACCATAACATTAATTTGAAAGAAGGAATTGAACCCGTTAATGTTAGACCATACAGGTATGCTTATTTTCAAAAAATTGAAATTGAAAAGCAAGTTCATGAAATGTTGAAATCAAGGCTTATACAACATAGCACTAGTCCTTTCTCTTCACCTGTCTTGTTGGTTAAGAAAAAAGATAATACATGATGATTTTGTACTGATTATAAAACGTTCAATAAAGTGACCATCAAGGATAGATTCCCTATTCTACCTATTGATGACATGCTTGATGAGCTTTATTGAGCTTCCTATTTTACAAAACTTGATTTGAAAGTAGGGTTTCATCAAGTACGAGTACACCTCCACATATGCATAAAACTATATTTCATATCCACAATTGTCATTATGAATATTTGGTTATGTCGTTTGGCCTTTGCAATGCCTCCTCTACATTTCAAGCTATTATGAATTCCATATTTCATTCTTATCTTCGAAAATTTGCTTTAGTTTTCTTCGATGAAAAATTGAAATATAGCCCCAATTGGAAGACATGTGTTAATTATGTCAAAACAATCTTTGAAATATTAAGGCAGCACAATTTTTTTCTTAAATTGAGCAAATAAGTATTCGGGTAATAAGAGCTGGAATATCTTGGTCATATCATTACACCATAGGGTGGAAGGGTGGTTCAAGGCAAGGTTAGAGCGATGCTTGACAAAAGTACTAGCATTTCTGAGCTAAATGGTTTTTTAGGCCTTATAGGATACTACATGAAGTTTGTTCGTGATTATGGCATCATAGCTTGGCCTCTATCTGATCTCCTTAAAAAGGGAAACTTTGGGTGACCAAATGATGCCAATGATGCCTTTCAGAGACTCAAACAAGCCATGACTACTACACCAACTCTTACTATGCCAAATTTTAAAAATCCATTTGTCATTGAAACAGATGCTTCAGGAGACGGTATAGGAGTAGTCCTATCTCAACAGGGTAGGCCCATTGCATTCATGAGTAGATCATTAGGCTTCTCTAAGCGATCGTGGTCTACCTATGCTAAGGAAATGCTGGCCATTGTTCATGCCATCCAAACTTGACGACCATATTTGATAGGTCACAAATTCTATATTCAAACGGACTAAAAAGTCTCAAATATTTGCTTGAATAGCACATCACAACACCAGAGTAACAAAAGTGGGTCTCTAAGCTATTGGGTTATGACTATGAAATCACATATAAGTTAGGAAAACAAAATAATGCAACTGATGCTCTATCTCGACCTTAGACAGTCCTAATCTTGACACAATAGTCATTGTGCAAGCTCAAATATGGGAAGCTAGTAAGTCCGAAGCAAAATCTGCTTCTTACATGCAAAAAATTGGCAAACAAGCCCATGACAAACCAAGTGCTCCCTACTTATGGAAAAATGACATGATTTCTATAAGGATAGAGTGGTATTTGCTCCTAAATCACCAGTCATTCATCAATTGTTGCAAGAGTTTCATGACTCTAATTTAAGAGGACATTCTGGTGGGCTTCGAACTTATAAACGAGTGACTCAACAATTCTATTGGCCTTCAATGTACAATACTATAAAGAAATATGTAGCTTCCTATCAAGTATGCCAACGGGTCAAAACAGAAACTTTATCGCCTGTAGGTCTCCTTCAACCATTACCTATCCCCTGTCAAATTTGGATGATATAACAATGGATTTCATTGACAGTCTCTCTTCTTCCAATGGCAAAAATGCTATCTTGGTTGTCGTGGACCAACTTAGTAAATCTGCTATTTTCATGGCATTGTCCCACCCATACACAGCCAAGATGATTGCTGAAAGGTTTGTTGAAGGAGTGGTAAAACTTCACGACATGCCACGATCAATTATCAGCGATCGTGATCCAATCTTTATCAGCCATTTTTGGCAAGAGTTTTTTAAGCTTTCTGGGACTAAGTTAAAGATGAGCTCAACATACCACCCTCAAACGGATGGCCAATCAAAATTTGTAAATAGATATGTGAAATAATACCTTCATTGCTTTGTTCATCAATAGCCTCGTAAATGATCCTTCTTTCTTCCATAGGCTGAGTTATGGTACAACACTACTTATCATGCTTCCATCAAAATGATACCTTTTGAAGCTCTCTATGGACATCTTCCTCCTACAATTCCATGTTATAACGAAGGTATCTATCCTATTGATGATGTAGATCGACAATTGGTTTCCAAAGATGTAGTACTTAAACAGCTTAAGGAAAATTTATCTGCTGCAAACAATTGAACGAAGCAACAGGTAGACGTAAGATAGAGGGAAATTGAATTCATTATTGGTGATCTCGTCTTTCTCAAATTACATCCTTAATGCCAACATTCAGTGTTTAAAAGGCCCTATCAAAAACTTACGAGTCGTTATTATCCTATGAAGTTGAGGAACGGATTGGCCATGTCACTTACAAGTTGAAATTACCCTCTAGTTCTCGTATACATTCAGTTTTTCATGTGTCCATGCTTAAGAAATACATCGATGAAGGTCAAGTTTCCAGTTCTGAATCCAACAATTTCTAACGATGGAGAACTCATCATTGAACTAGATGTGATTTTAGACTCACGATGGGTAAAGAAAAGGTCTAAGTTCGTAGAAGAAAGCCTTGTTAAGTGGAAAAACTTGTCTAAAGAAGAAGCACGTGGGAGGATTCTCAGAAAATAAAGGAACGGTTCTTAAACCTTGAGTACAAGGTTCATTCAAAGGGGGAGGGTAATGTTACGTTAAGACATACGTCGAGAATATCTAAAAAGAATCCCAAGTATTTTTATGTAACATAAAGCATGTATCTACCACACCATATGCATGTATCCACTGCACTAAGTGTCATCCATGTTGTGCCAAGTGTCATGCTGTCATGTGTGTTATACCAAGTGTAATGTTGGGTATTAGTCCATGTGTCCTGCTGTTTTGCTTAAACTGCTTTGCTTACATCTTTTGTATAAAAAAACAGAATGATAATGAAGAAAGGAGAATTATGAACTAAACACGACCCTTCTTACAATCCTTTTGTTCTTCTCTGATTGGAACCTACTAGAAACACACTAAGAATTAAATTAAAACACTAAAAAAATCTAAAAAGAGACAAAAGTGTTACCTCAGCTATGGAAGTGGCTACACTCAGACCAGCCAATTCCTACAATAAAAATTCCATAGGTGAATAAATTATAGATCAGTGAACAAGCCCACAGCCACTTGGAGCTACTATAAATTAAAATTGAAGGTGCAAAAATGCTTAAGATAAACAGCTTCAGATGGTCAAAAAAAAAAACTGACCATCAATTGATCGACGCTAAACCCAAGAGGACCCATGAGGGTCTCATCGATGTCGGAAGCTTCTTGCTGCGTCAGGTACGACATAGACTTCGAAGTTTTCATAGTTGGCAAAGACCCAGCTCTCGATTCGTTAGCGGAATTGAAGGAAAATGCGAAAACTGAAGGTACTCTTCGAGTTGATTGAAGAAAAGTCTGAACAAATTGTGCAGATTAGTTAAGTTAAGGATGATAGAGAGTGAATTACCAATAGACACAGAAAGTTAGAGAGAAGAAAATAGATGCAGCTTACCGAGCAGAGGTTTGGGAATGAGAGAGGTTTCTGGAAAGAGCAAGGAGTTTTCGAAATGTGGTTGGGTAATGCGTTAAAAGTGAAAAGGGATGTCTGGTGGAAGAAGCAGCATTTCATGGTTCCGCTTCTCCGAAACAACGTCCACATCTAAATATTTTCTTTTTGTTTTTTGAGGATTGTCTCTCTGGGTTCGTTAGAATAGAAGATTGTTTTTGTACAATGAAAAAAGGAATAAGTGCATTTGAACATGGGATTAGGTACATTTTATAAATTTAATTCTTATTTTAAATAACTTAAAATATGGTAAATTATTACATAATAAATACGAATTTTTCTTACAAAGGATTTTGAAAACTGATTCGAAAGTGAGGAATTTGGTTTTGTAAATTGAAACTTATCATGTAAAAATTAATAAAATAAAAATAAGATCTAAACATTACAAAAATATGAATAAAAGAATGATTGTATTATCATTATCTACTATTAACATATATTACAAAATCAACAATAAGAAACTTACAAACTTAAAAATATGGATATCTTCTATATTATTTATTAAATTAAATAAGTTCTTAATTCAAACTCTTAAACTTAAAATAAGTTCTATAAATTTAATCTATCAAAAACATTCATTTTCTATAAGTAAATTGGATCAAAATTAAATACACAAGATCAGTCTAATTACCTTGAGTATTAATCCTTATTGCACGCATTTTATCATTAGCTATATAAATTGATCAAGTGATTACGCACCCAATTAACTAAATTGATTAATAATAAATTAACCTAATTATTTAACTATACACTTAAATAATCAAAAAAAATCATACAAATCTTGAATCAAAGAACTGATAAATAATTAAGAAGAATAGAAAATTAAAATATGATAGATTTTATTAAATATAACCATGCATGTGTTAGGGTTGTGAAATCACCCACAAGCAAATATAAAATTAGCTACTCATAGAAATCAATAAATTTATAATAGTATTAATGAAAATAATAAAAGAAAGCTTAGAATTAATGTTCTTAAATCTAATCTTCCATTCTTTTAATTACCTCTTGAATCTTGTTCTTAGTTCTTAACTCCAGCTTGAATTCTTGGATCTTAAACCCTAATTAACCTATTTATAATACTAGGTTTAAAGGGGAATAAGTGGGATAAAAATATTGAAAAAATTGAGTGTTATATTCAATTATAACAAGCGAGCCACGGAGTATTTTATTTCATGCCATGGCATACAATCAGCATTGTGCCCCTAATTAAACCCGAGAGGACTATACTGTAGTGTAGTTGTAACCATGCCACGACGCACTTTGTTTTTCTTCGCAATATAGTTTCAATTCTTCATTGTTGTACTTTAACCCCTGTTTGATGTATTTTGTGTAAAAAAAATTCAATCAAATCCTATGATATATGGTGGTTATGCCCCTAAGGTACATATTCTTCTAATTCTTGTCATTTTAACTATCAAAATACTTGAAAGACATCAAAATATACCCCATGATTCTAAAAATTCATTTTATATAGTGAAGTAAAAATGCAATATTATAACTTAATTCTCTTAATTGAATCCGATAAATCGCAAGCTAAGCAATCCAAAGAGGTTCTCAAAAATAAAATAAATAATTTCACACTAAACTAACCTAAATCACTTTTGTATATTAACACGATTGCATTTAGCATATGCAACAAGTCTTTAAACCTCTAGGTGATCCTAGTGGACGATTTAGACTTTAACCTATTATTTTCAATATTTTTTAGGTTGTAGTAAATTTTTATTAAAAGTTTTACCCTTTCTTCATGGAAAGTTCATACCAAATGTGTTTATGTTAAGCCTCGTAGAGAATAGAAGAGTAAGATAATTTTTTTATTTAGCTCATAAAATGGTTAGTTATAACATGTTAAAGAAAGAAAAGTTATATAATTCATATAAGCTCAAGGGGATACTAGTGACAAAGAGACTAGTGGTATTCAAACAGTTCAAAAATGGCCTAAATCATTTCCTAAGCACTGTATATTCTATGATTTCACTTTAAGTGGTTTCCAAATAAGTTCTAGAGTTTGATGCGACTTCAAATATGTTCATAAAAATTTCATATACAAAACACTCCTAAATATTTAGATTAACCAAACATTCTTACCATATACCATAAGAGTCTTAACTCAATGAAATTTACATTTAAATCATAGTCGAACAAAAGAAAATTTTATACTCATCTCTATGTTATGTTAACACAATCTTATTCTTATCATTGACATATAAATTGACTTGAAATAAAAATAAATATACAATAAAATAAAAGAGTAAACGAAATAACTAAACCTACAATAAATAAAAATAAAAATTGAAAAGATATTTTTGAGATTCCATGATTCATAATTTCTAAGGAACTTTCCCCTCATCCCTAACTTAAAATTTACATTGTCCATAAAGTTCAAATGTAATCCAAGAAAAAGAAGAAAACAAAGGAAAAGTTACCCTTTTGAAGTAGGAAAATGTGATTAATTATGTCGATTTGGTTTATACTTTCATTATATTCCATCATCTTAATCAAATTCTATCACGCATAGAAAGTTATATCATACCTTATATATATCACACATAATCAAACAATTATGAAATTAGGAGTTCTAAAATAAACAAACATTGTTTGAATGAGAAAAATAAAATTACTAACAAATAAAAAGGTTTAACGATAAATTAGAATGAAAGAAAATAAATCTCAATGGGTTGCCTCCCATTTAGCACTTAGTTTATCTTAGCCTGATCTTACCTTGCATGTTTCTTTAATCATTCTCCACCTATGGAAGATTTAATTTTCTGTGTGATTTTATTGGCTTTTCGATTGTCAACCATTTTTTTCTTCAAGGACATGGAGGAAAATAACTTCTTCATCAAACTCCATTATGAGATTTTCATCATATACAATTATCTTTGTATAAGTTATTCTCGTGAAAGGTCTAACCAAAAACAAGGGTGTTTCCTTAGTAGTAGATTCATATTTCATATCAAGTATATAAAATCAATTAGAAAGATAAGTTTATCTACCTTCACCAAAACATCTTTTGACACTCCCATTGGATAAATGTTAGAACAATTAGCTAGTTAAATAACTATTACGGTCTCTTTAAGAGAACCAAGCTTTCAACTAACATAAATAGATTAAGGCATGACATTATTTGAAACACATAGGTCTAGCATAATTTGTTCAAATTTAATGTTAACTATAATGAATTGTATGGTGAAGCTACCTAGATCCTTCATTTTAGTCAGAGTTTCCTTTGCAAGATTGCTGACACATTCTCTCCCACACTCACCACTTCATTACCTTTGAGTTTCTGTTTATGCACATTTCCTTGAGAAACTTAGCATAATGGGGTACTTGTTTGATGGCATACAATACCAAAATGTTAACCTACATTTTCCAAAATTTGTCCAAGATTTCTTGCCCATGCTTCTCTTTTTTTGATTTTGCAAACTCGCTAGGAAAAGGCATAGGGGTTCATAAGTAAAAATTGGAATTTTACAATGTACCTTAGTGGTTGTTTTTCTTCCTTTGGCACATTATCAAAATTACTTGCTTCTTCTTGGATTAACTCATCCTTGGTTTCTTTATCATAGGTTGGTTTCTTATGAGCTTCTTAAGTTGATTCTAGCTTCTCAACGAGACAACACTAGAACTCTTCCTAGGATTGACCATAGATTTAGAGTTAAGTTTACTAAACCTTTGTGCTTCTTATTGATAACTGTATTTTATATAGTTATTTTCATCTATTTTATTAATTATAATTGCTATGTTCTTCACATTTTTAGTTAATTTTAGTTTAATAAATTAGTATTTATTGTTTATTTGTTAAGGAATATATTTGAAGAAAATTAAATAATTTGAATTGAAAACGTAATTAATTGCAAATTTATGTCCAAAAATATATTTTCAAATAAAAGACTACTTAAATTGCAATTTATAAAAGTCAAAAATATAATTTAAATTAAAATTGGGCTTAATTTTAATTATTAAAAGTTTAAAATTTAATTTAAATTAGAAAAGGGCTTAATTATAATTAAAGAAATTTTAAAATATAATTTTAATTAAATTTGTGGGTCAAAATGCAATTAAGAAACTTATTTTTTCTACGCAGGGGAGAAAAAGCCCACGCGTCATCATCCACGCGCGCAACATACGCCGTCAGATCAAAGATTAAACGGTTAGGATGCGCGCGTGTCATTCAAACCCAACCAAAGAGAGTGGGTGCAGGGTTTCCTCTATCACGCGGCTCGGTGCCCCAAGTGGGGCCCACCTACCATGTAGGCTAGCGTGTGGGGTAAGACCCACGTGTCTGACGCATTTTCAAGGCATGATTCCGTGCGGCCGATCCACATGCGCCCGATAATACAACTAATCGCTAGCGAACACGTGTCCCACTTTATCTTTCATCCAATTATATGCTGACATGTGGCAAGGTTTTGGTGAGCGCAAAAGTGCAGGATCACGCACGTGTTGCAGCCGTTGTCTCCCATGTTCTCGCGCCCCTACTCCTGTGTGGCAATTCTACGTGTGTCTGTCCTTGATCGCCAATGATATACTGCCACGTGTCCCACTTTAGCTTTCAGCGAATCATATCGCAACACGTGGCATCGTAAATTGAAAAAAAGAGATAGCAACGCGCATGTTCCCAGTTTGCATTTTTTATACAAGTTTTTTGTTTTCGATACATTTTGTCCCCACGCGTATTATTTAATTATTTTCGCCACACCTATCTATCCCCCGTGTATTAAAAAAAATATTTTTAAATGTATTTTTTAAAGAAATTTGATGTTATAAATAGGGGATATTATGATGGAGTTAAAGAGTTTTGGGAGTTTAGAGTTTGAGATTTTTAGTAGTGTTTGGGGCTGGACTGTGGAACACGCATAAGCCATTTTTGGCTTCTGTTGTGTTCTGCGTGTGCCAAATATTTACAATCTGAAATTATTTAATTTTCTTTTGTTCTTCATCTCATTTTCTTTAACTGTTGTAATTTTAATTTTAATTTCAATTTATGAAGTAATTTAATTTTTCTAGGGTTGCATTTTATCTAAATTTATGAAGCTTTGATTTTAATTATTTTTGAACGATTTATAAGACGTTTGATTTGTTTATTCTATTTATGCTTAATGCTTTTGATTATTTACGAATTTTATCAAATGATCTGTGGCACTTAAATAAACTTGGAAGAGACATTTTTGTGCATATTGCTCATGGATAGAATGACATGTATGATGAAGGATAGGAATATATCCTAATTGTATGTGTGGCTATTTGAGAACTTAAAACGTAATGAATCTTGGTGAATTTAATTCTCATAGGAATATAGTGAATTAATTTAACGAGGTGTGTTTATACGGAGCTCGGAAGAGATGTATGGATAAAATTAGAAGTTTTTGGTTGACAAATTAAATGTACTAAAAAATATAAATCAAGAGAAAATAACATGATTCGAGTGGATTAATTTGGTGAAAAACTACAATCCTAGATTTCTTTTATTTTGTTATAAAACTCTTTTCTTAAATTTATTCCAAATCAACGATTGTTTTGGATAAAATCAGAGAGAGATAATTTTAGTACTCAACAAACTGTAGTGACAAATCTCTGTGGGAACGATAACTTACTTATCAAATTTTATTACTTGTGACCGTATATGCTTGCACGTTTTATGCTCTCCAAAAGAGACAACACTTATCTTCCAATAGTCATAGCCAACTAATTGAATCCATTTTCTAGGTTCTTGATAGCATCTTTTGTGTCTTGTTGAAACCTAATTGAATCTTGTTAAAACTTGATATAATCTTATTGGAACTTAACAGTGTTGGATGCTTCTGAACTTATCAAATCCTCTAAATATGTACCTTGAGGTGAATGAGTATTTTTTGGCTCACTTGGTATGGTTGTTGACCTCATAGAAAAGAAAAACATGGTGGATTAGTTGGAGCAATAGCTTAACTATCACCAAAATAGCTAAATTGGGGTGATCATTTCAACCGAAATCGTAAGTGTTAAGAAAGGGATCATATCTTTTCCTTTGTTGCCCTTGGTATCCCCTTGTACCATTTTTTTTATTCAACATTAGGGTCTTCAATAGTAGGACACATATCTGTTGGGTGTCTAATGTTAGTGCAAATTTCACAAGCTTTAACTTGTTTTATTAATAATTGTTGCATAATTGAAGTAAGAATGCTCATTTGTTATTCCATATTATTAGGAACTCCCACTTTATTAACCTTTTGTGGTGGGTTGGAATGGGTTCCAAACTATTGATCATTTGTAGCAATAGTGGCAATAACAATTTTAGCATTTTTAGAAGTTTTATTCACTAATGTACCACCACATATTGTGTCGTTTTTCTAGTGGTTGTACTACTTATCATCTGAAACAACTATTCTAAGAGAAATATTTTTCAACTTCTAAAACCACTATAATCATACTTTAGGCTTCAAGCTAGAAAAACGACATGAGATTCTTTCAAATGCTTATTTAGATCCTCATCAACTTGACCTCGAAAAGTAGGCAAAAGATAAATCATGCTAGAATTCAATTCAAGAGTATCATTATTGTCATTGTATTGAATGTATAATAGTTGATGATTCAATTCAATAAACAATGTTGGCCATTGTGTTTAGATATTTTTCAAAATAGAAATGATACTGAAGTTTTGTATAGATGCACTTGTGGTAAAAATTAAATGTATTATTTTCATATTAATGATATGTATTGTTCTAAATGCAATGTTTAATTTATTGATCATTTATTAAATTATGCATGTATGAAAGAAAATACAATGGAATATTTATAATGTTGTTATATTTGTGAAATATTAACATAGGTAAAATATTTAAAAAAAAATGAATTGAGTTTAATTTATATATCAAGATTTAAATGAAGTTTGTTAAAGAAAAGTATATCGATGTATTTTTCATAACAAACATAAGAGTTAAATTTATGATTTAATTATTTGAATCTCATTTAGAGTCAACTTTTCGATTTTGGATTTTATTATTCAGATCTCTAGACAACTCTATTTCAAACAGTTTTTATAAGAATTATTATTAGAAAATATATTTACAACATATTTTTCATAGTAGTTTTAAAATCTCAAAGTTAGTTTTCAGATACTTAAATAATAAATCTAATTTTGACACCTTCATAAGAGTTTAAATTATTATGTCGACATAAGATGACACTTAAATGGTTTTTTAATTTTTTAGAAAGAGGAGCATAATTTAATTAAGGTTTAAATTGTCAGCCAGATTGAAGATGACAAGTTAAAGTTTAATTCATAAAAAACATGATCATTGCCTAGAATATTTTCTTATTAAAAAAGAAGAGTGAATAATATTAATTTATATCTTTCATAACCTAAGTAATATTGAACAAGCATGATCAACTAACTAATGCCTTTCCCTATTTATATCGATGACTCGATTACTTTTTCTATAAACTATAGACAAAATAGATCTCGAGTTCCATATACACCTTACGCTCATATGAGTTGGAGACTATCTCCTAGCTCAGTTGCCTCTTGTAAATTATTTAAATAGAAGGATACTATTTATTCACTATTCTTGGGTGATCTGTTGGGATTGAGTCATTTATTTCCTTGCTCTCTCGATTTGTTGTCTTTCTGTATATGTTTTTATGTCATTTTGTTTGTGTTCATCTCTTTGACTCTTCTTCTTCACACTCTCTTACTATTTCCTTTGCATGCACAATATATTAATTGACATATTTTTTCTTTACCTATCTAACTGATCCTCTACTTGTTTTATCATATGCTAGTTGCTTTGACATGTCCTTTCTGTATGTTTACCTTGCATATTGCCTACATCTTCCCCTATGACTTTTTTCATATACATCACATCATATGCTCTTAATCAAGACAAAATATTGGGATTATGCTTTATGATGTCTTATCATGCATATGCAATGTCGTATAGTATATATCTCATTTTTTTACTAGGTTCTTTGTTTCTACACCAAGCATGTTGTATGTTGATTCCATGTTTGTCTTTTTCAACTACTATTCTTATTTTACCTTCTTTTCCTCCTACAATGTAATTACTTCTTTGAAATTTATTGAGATATCTTTCTTACTTGCATCTTTGTGTGTCATTCTTTTTTGGGTTTTTTGTGGTTTTCTTTATGCATCTATATGTCATATAGAGTTTTTACCTATCTTTAGGACTTTTGACACACTTATAATGTTTTAACTAAACTCTCCTATTTTGTTAGCACTCCTACCATTTGAGTAATTTTCCCTATATAAGAATATATTTTATTTCTAAGTTGGAACTTTTATCTTTCTCACATGCTTAATGGTTTTAGTAGCTTTCCTTATTTCTTCTTTCTCTTAGGAGTGTTCCTTGTAATGTTCACTAGTAAGTTAGTTTCTTTCTTTCTCGTGACTAGCAATGCTTTTTACTTGTCGTTCATTGTTTAATTGCTTTTGGTAGAATGCATGACATATGTTTTCTTTGGTAAGCTAAGATGGTTTCTGTTTGCACTTATATTTGTTTTCTAATGAACTTAGGTTCTTGCCTGATGCATGGTTTTACTCACTTCTTTTCTCTATTTCCTTTTCTCTTGAAGCATGCAGTTGTTCTTAATGGCTTTGACTTAATCTTACCTACAACATAGTACTAGTGTTAGGATTATAGCATATTTGTATCCTTCTCTCCCTCATATAAGAGTGTACATTTGATTTTCTGTGTGAAAAAGAAGGATAAGTTTCTGTGCACAACTATACGTTTATGCCACGTTATGTGCCACAGAGGCTGTGAGTGTAGGATTGCACCATGTATTGTTATCTTCGCTACATGAATTCAAGGGGAATGTTGCATGAAGTTAGGGGGAGTTGTGCATTTATTCTTGTGTCAGTTCCTATCTGTGTGTACCTATGCAAGGAAAACACGATAGTATGTGGTTTGACTACATGCAATTTTTACATGATAGGTTCACAGGGTATGTATTTGTTTCATGTGTGTAGTTTACAAATGTAGAGTGAAGTATTCGAGATTTAAATGTGTTATGTGCACTAGTAATGAGACCCTCGTGTTTTAGAATGGTAGATTGGATGATTTGGCTCATGAAGTTGGAAGGAGTACTCAAGATGGATACACTTGGTGTATATGTGTCTTTTAGGTTTTGTGTGTGGCATTGTGTTGTTTATGGAACAAAAAACTTTAGAACATCTTCATGATCTTCTCTTGCTTGATAAGTTTATGGATTTAATTGTGTAGTGTTTTGACACAGAAAAGCCAAAGAGGGAGAATGAAAGTCTCATTGTACTCGTGCCTGTGTGTTGGCTTCCCATGTTCAAAATATGATGTATGTTATTTTACTTTGTGTTTTTATCTTTCTCAAGGTTGGTTACTCCGAATAAGTAATTAATTCACGTATGTAGTTAGATACACTTTGTATGTAAGCTTGTTTACACACACTACATGTTTTTTTAGTAGTGTGCACGCTAGGTTTAGAGTATTAGTTTTCGATGGATGTTGTCAATTATATTTGGTTCATTTTTGAGTGCAAAAATTTGCAGAGTCTACTAGAAATGTTTTGGAAACAAAAAAAATTTGACTATTTTTCCCCTCACTAGCTAGCTCATCACCAGTCTCCCACCACCCTTGGCAAGGTGGTTGGCATGGTGGCCGAAGAGGTTGCCGATGAGGTGCCAAAATTAGACCCTTTAAATAACCCATTCATTTCTCTCTTCCTTAACCCTTGTTCAAGAGCGAAAATTCTGCCAAAATACACCCTATGATTTATATCTAATTTCAAAATTTGTTTGGAGAGGTTATATTAGAGAGTGGATCATTTTTGGGAGTTTAATAATCAAATTTTAATCTATATGAGTACATAATTTGATTATATGTCTCCCATACACGATTTGCTATTAGTAGTGAATTATGTGTTCTATGAGGTTACTAGTTGACACACTTACTATTGATAATTGTTGGTTTCAAATCAAATCACATTGGTGGTCTTACCTATAGAGGACAACTGGGTTCGAGTGTTGAACCAAACAGTTGTGGAAGCAACAAGTGAAGAGCAATAGTAGATGGTTTTGATGGAGGTCCTAACTAATAGAAGTAGTAGTGGTTTTATGTTTTATTAGTGTCGTAACATGTTTACTATTTAGTGAATTATTTGCTACTGTTTGAAAAGGATAAGAGAAAGGCTATAGATTTCCTTGAGGAAAAAGAACCCAAGATTAGCATATTGAAGAAAACGCTAGGGGAAAGGAAGTCCTCTATTGATGAACAACAAAGTGAAAATCATAAGAAAGTTGAAAATATAAAGGAATAGTTAATGGTTCCTACTTATGGTAAAGCTACTCAATCTTTGGTTAGTCTTATTCCCACTCTTGATCTGAAGAATGTAATTGAATAATTAAAAAGGTAGATAATTGTTCTTGAGGACTTAAATGATCATTTGATTGATTCTCTTACAAAAAAGGATGTTGAGATTGAGAAACTACATGAGAGAGTTAAGATTCATAATAATTTGATCTCTTATCTTGAATCTTTCCTAAGGGAAAAGGAAGACTTGGTTACAATCCTGAAGGAAAAATTATGCATGTGAGAGAAAGTACTAGCACACTCTAATATTACCATCGACAAAGTGACTATAGGTTCAAAAATATTAAATGAAATGATTAGCATTTTCAAGTTTTCTAGAGAAAAGCATGGAATTTATTATAGAGAGAGGGTTTCAACATGTATAGGTGGTTCTACTATGTTTTTCAAAGCTTCTAATCAAGAACCAAAGTTAAAGTCAACCACTACTACCTTAAGAGGTAAATTTGTTGCATGGTCTTAGTTAGATTCCCTTAGTAAGGTGAACCATTCACCTAAGGCATGCTTTTAATTGCATGTACCTATTGCCATTCCCATTTGTCACGACTATGGTGAGCTTGGACATTTGAGATCACACTTGGGAAACTAGCTTATCATCCTTATGTGAAAGTTGATGTGAGCACTCCCTATTCTTCTTTTTCGAGTACCACTCCTTGAAATCAGAGACCCCATGTTCCAAATCCATTGTTGGCACTTGTTGATATTGTGTAATTACTAGCCATATTGCTAGGCAGTGTCCTAGATATATGAGGAGTATGTATCAGACTTCTTAACCTCGGTCTTCCCTATCTCCTTGGACTGGATGTAGCTACTATGGCTCATCTGAGTATATTCTTGTAGGTATCATTATGCACCTGAGGCACAAAGTAGAAGGAAATAAATCCACCTCAAGAAGTCTACCTTACCCTATTT
The DNA here is from genome assembly GCA_037013495.1 of Hippophae tibetana. Lineage (NCBI taxonomy): Eukaryota > Viridiplantae > Streptophyta > Magnoliopsida > Rosales > Elaeagnaceae > Hippophae > Hippophae tibetana. The sequence goes on from CM072801.1 coordinate 83,816,004, forward strand.
ATATTGATGATTTGACTACATTTTCTAAAAACTATAAACTAAACAGATCCCGAGTTCCATATACACCTCATGCTCACATGAGCCAGAGATTATCTCCAAGCTCAGTTGTCTCTTTTAAATTCTTTAAATGGAGGGACACTATTTGATCACAATTCTTAGGTGATCATTTGGGATTAAATCATTTATTTCCTCTCTCTTTCTTTGTTGTCTTTCTGTATGTGTTTTTATGTCATTTTGTTTGTGTTCATTTCTTTGACTCCTCTTATTGACTCTTTCTTACTATTTCTTTTGCATGTACAGTATATTAATTGACATAATTTTTTATTTGACCTTTCTAACTAATCCTCTACTAGTTTTCTCACATGCTGGTTGCTTTGGCATGTCCCTCATATGCATTTACCTTGCATACTGTCAACCTGTTCCTCTATGGTTTTTCTCTTACACATCACATCACATGCTTTTAATCAACACAAAGTATTAAGATTATTATTTATACCTTCTTATCATGCATATACAATGTCATGCAGTATATATCTCATCTATTTTACTAGGTTCTTCATTTCTACACCAAGCATATTGTGTATTGATTCCATGTTTGTCTTTTTTAGCTATTGTTCCTATTTTACCTTCTTTTTCTCCTGCAATGTAGTTACTTCTTTGAAATTTACTGAGATATCTTTCTTACTTGCATCTTCGTATGTCACTCTTTTTTGGGTTTTCTGTGCTTTTCTTTATGCATCTGTATGTCATATAGAGTTTTTACCTATCTTTAGGACTTTTGACATACTTATAATGTTTTAACTAAACTCTTATATTTTGTTAGTAGTCCTACTATTTGAGTAGTTTTCCCTATATAAGAATATCTTTTGTTTCTATATTGGAACTTTTACCTTTCTCACATGCTTAATGGTTTTAGTAGCTTTCCTTGTTTCTTCTTTCTCTTGGGAGTGCTACTTTTAATGTTCACTAGTCAGTCAGTTTCTTTCTTTTGACTAGCAATGATGTGAGTATTATTTTTCTCTCTTTCAAGACACTTTTTTCCTTCCATTTGAGCTTTGACCAGTTTTAAGTCCATTCTTGTCATCTCTCCTATTAGTCTTTCGTTTGTGTTTTATAAGACTAACAACTTTTCTTTTTGCTACTATTGCATGAAAATTGAATTTTAGAAGGATCACGTTCATATATGTTTGGCATGCTTTTGACCTGAATTGAAGTATGGTTGTTTTGATATATGTATTCTCGAAGAGCATGTATGGCTAAATTTTTCTTTTTGTCATATCCCAAATGAAATTTTCTTTTACACATGCCATATATTTGTGAATTTGTATGGTTATTTTGAGAAGCTTGTATGGATCTCCGACTTTGATGATTTGTATTTCTCTAACAAGCTCTAGAATCCACCTCTAGTGTCTCTCAAGGTGAAATTCTTGGTGTTGATTGATTAGAAAGAGGATTTAGACTATCCTTGAATCGTTTATTCCTTTCTTGCCACCATTGTTCTCGTATCCTTAGCCTCCCATCTTTTCTTTACTCCTAAATACTACCCTAGCCCTAAGTTTTATTCCTACTTACTTTATCCACCTTTTTTGAGTTTGTATGTTCTACATTTATCAGTTTATCATATTGGTTTCTATAAAAAACAAAAGGAAAGGGGAATGAAAAAGAAAGATGGGTGATAACGAAGTGTTGAATATACAAAAAAATGGGAAAAGGGAAAAAGAAAAAGGAAAATGAGTATTGATTTTTGTTTGTGTAAAAACAAAGTAAGGAGGAAAGATGAAAAACAAGAAAAGTGACAGGGTGATGAGGTAATGTTGCTTAAACATCCATTTTTTGTATATTGTTCTCTCAACTTCATTGGTTGAAGTGTGAAAAGTAAAGAGAAAATAACCCTTGTTTAAAGGTGTAAATGTGATGGATTTGGAATAATCTATTTGATGGGATCAAGAAAGTTGTGTTCAAGCCTAAATGTTTCCTATTCTTTACCCATACCTTAGGTTGTCATTACAAACACTAAAATACTTATTGATTTCTTCTCGGTTGGCACTTACATTAGTGGTGAGAGAGAGACTCATTGTGGAAATATGAAGCTTGATTCAACTTGAGTCTATATTTCAATTTTCTTGGTTTGCATAAGCATGTCATGATGGTATACAGAGTAAACAAATTTTGCATATCACACACAGTGCATGTGATCAAAAAATTTAGTCATAACCTTACATGAATACATCATAGATTGATGGACATTGGATATTTGTGCTAAAGGTTTTGTTTATCCTCTATGAATAATCTAATTTGTTGAACATGCTTTGTTTGCTTCCTTCATTATGTGTTTCTTACTCTCTACTTTTTGTAGATGCTTTTTGTTAGGGGTCTTTGTGAGTAGAATACATAACATGTTTATTGTATCGTATGCATACTTTTAAGGGAAAAGTTGTGTGTCTTATGTATGTTATTAAGAAAAGTGATGTGTTTATTTTACTTCCAAATTTTTGTCCTATTTTATGAATCTTTGTTTTCTGTCTTATTCATATGAATCTTTCTTCTCTTTTCCATCTCTTTATATGAACCATGCATAAATATAAATGTTAGTATGGCAAGTTGCATGCACTATATGCAAACTCTATTTTCACATGTATACCTACGTGTTTCCCTGCTTCTGCTTCCTTCTTGCATGCTTCTTACTTGTTATTAATTGTTTAATAGATTTTGCTAGAATTCCCTACATATTTTTTCTTTGGTAAGCTAAGATGGTTTATATTTGCACTTATAATTTTTTTGCTAGTGAACTTAGGTTTTGCATGGTTTTACTCACTTTTTTTCTTTGTTTCCTTTTCTCTTGAAGCATGTAGTATTTCTTATTGGGTTTACTTTAATCTTACCTACTATAGTGTATTAGTGTTAGGATTATAGCATATTTTTATCCTTCTCTCCATCATATAAGAGTGCACATTTGGCTTTCTAGGTGAAAAAGAAGGATAAGTTTATGTGCACAACTATACGTGTATGCCATGTTATGTTCCACATAAGCTATGAGTGTAGGATTACACCGTAATTGTTAACCTAGTTGTATGCATTCAAGGGGAATGTTGCATCAAGTCTGGGGGAGTTGTGCATTCATGCTTGTGTTTGTGCCTATCGGTCTGTATCTATGCAAGGGTAACACAATATTATATGGTTTGACTATATGCTATTTTAACATGATAGGTTCACAAGGTATGTATTTGTTTCATGTGTGCAAATTACAAGTGTAGAGTGAACGCTTTGAGATTTAAATGTGTTATGTGTACTAGTGATGAGACCCTCGTGTTTTAGAATGACATATTTGATGAGTTGGTTCATTAAGTTGGAAGGAGCACTCAAGATGGATGCACTTGGTGTATGTATGTCTTTTGGGTTTAGTGTGTGTCATTGTGTTGTTTATGGGAACAAACAACTATAGGACATCTTCATGATCTTCTCGTGCTTGATAACTTTAGGAAAGCCAAAGGGGGAGAATGTAAGTCATGTGGTACTTGTGCCTGTGTGTTTGCTTTCGATGTTCAAAATATGATGTTTGTTATTTTACTTTGTGTTTTTATCTTTCTCAAGGTTGGTTACTATGAATCAGTAATTAATACATGTATGTAGTTAGGTACACTTTGTATGTGAGCATATTTACACACACCACAAGTTTTGTTTTTGTTGTCAGTATGCTAGGTTGAGAATACTAGTTTTCGATGGATGTTGTCAATTATATTTGGTTCGTTTTGAGTGCGAAAATTTGTAGAGAATACTAGGAAATTTTTGAAAACAAATTTTTTTTAACTATTTACCAACTTGCTAACGTGCTCACCACTAAGTTCCTACCACCCTTGGTGGTGTGGCTAGAGAGGTTACTGGCGAGTTGCCAAAATTGGATCCTATAAATACCCCATTCATTTCTCTCTTCTTTATCCCTTTTTCAAGAGTAGAAATTATTCAAAAATACACTCTGAGATTTATATTTAATTTTAAAATTTGTTTAGAGAGGTTATTTTAGAGAGTGGATCATTTTTGGGAGGTTAATAATCAAATTTTAATCTATATGAGTATATAATTTGACTATGTGTCTCCCTTATGCGATTTGATATTAGTAGTGAATTGTGTGTTTTGTAAGGTTATGAGTTCACACACTTACTATTGATAATCGTTGGTTCGAATCACATCACATTGGTGGTTTTAGCTATGGAGGACAGTTGGGTTCTAGTGTTGAACCAAACAGTTGTGGAAGTAGCAAGTGAAGAGCTATAATAGGTGGTTTTGATGGAGGTCCTAACTAATAGAAGTAGTAGTGGTTTACGTTCTATTAGTGTTGTAACATGTTTACTGTTTAGTGAATTATTTTTTGCTGAGTGATTTCCTTAAGCAACCCAAGGATGTCACTATATAGATAAGATCTCTATATAGGTGTACCTCATTATATCGATTATAATGTATGATTTGATTTTTTGTTAGTACAATCCAAGTTTATGGTGTATATGTTTCAACATATTATTAGCATAAACTTTGGTTACAAGGTATTTGTTATTTACCTACATTTTTTCCGACGTATAGTATATGTTATTAAAATGTTCTACTTTCGATATTGTATTGTTTGTGCTTCTGTTGCATGAACTATATAAGTGTTATATTATTCTGTTCTTTGTGAGTTAGGGACAAGTCTTTTAGTAGTCTGTATCTCCTTACCCCAGTTGTAAGTGGAGTTGTTAACTCTTTCAATTAATATCAGAACGGGTTCACCCTTTTGTGCTTAACTAAACCGATGTTAATCATGTTAACTATCATTTTCATAGACATACACATTCCCTTTGATAAATTCAGGACAAGGATATAATGTAAGTAGACCTCTAGTTTTCAATAGGCTAAACTATGCCTACTAGAAATCATAAATGAAGGCCTTTTGAAGTCCTTAGGTAACAGTATGTGGTTCCTTGTCAAGAATGGCTAGACATATCCTACCAAAACCCTACCTAATAACATTGTGAGTCCTCAACCCATGATTGAATGGACTAAATATGAGATTAATAAATTGAAATGGAATAGCATAGGACTTTATTTTCTCATCGTGGTTTTTTCATTAGATGAATATTGGAGAATTCAAAGTTATACTTCTTCAAAACAAGCATAGGACATCTTAGAGACCACCTATGAAAGTACTTCAATAGAAAGATCCAGAATTCTAAAGTTTAACAAATATTTTGAACTCTGTATGATGGAAGGGGATGAAACCTTTGACAAATTCTACGCACACTTTTCAAACATTGTCTATTGTTCCTATAACTTTGGAAGACCTATTAGTGAGGAAAATATAATTGAGAAAATCATCGCTATCACATCATATTGGTATCATACCAAAGTTAATATGTTTGAGTCCATGTACAAACCAAGTGAACTTATAGTTAATAAGTTAGTCTGTGACTTTCAAATCTTCAAATTGCATCACTTTTTACAAAGACAAGAGTAGATTTCTTCTAAAAATGGAAAAATCTTAGCCCTCAAGACTACTAAGGGAAGTGAACCAATCAAAGATATGTGTATCATAGGTTATGATAATGATGATTCTAACTCTGACGAGGAAGAAATGGAATTCCTTGCTCAAAGAATTACCAGATTCTTCATGAAGAAGAAACTTTCTCTTGGTACTACTAAAAGAGATACTTGCATTTTCAAAACCTCAAGATCTACAACAGATGGTAAAGACTCAGAAAATGTTTTTGAGAAACCAAGTGAAGGTCACTTGAATAAAATAAGTTTCTTTGAATGTGGAAAGCAAGTACGAATTGCTCTCAAAGCTTTCAAATACTAAAATGCACAAACAAACGTGCAATGAAGGCTAGGGAGAGTCTTGAGGAAAAATAAATCAATATCAGTAGGTTGAAGGAAACTCTAGAGGAAAGGAAGTCCACTATTGATGAAAAAAAACTTAATCTCACAAGCAGGTGTAGGGTCATTCAAAAAAGGTATGATGATTTGCTAAAAAAGTTTAATACAAATCATAAAGAAGTTGAAAATCTTAAGGAACAATTAATGGTTCATACTTATGGTAAAGTTTCTCAATCTTTTGTTAACCCTATGTATGTTCCTGATCTAAAGAATGAAATTGATTAATTAGAAAGGTATATATTTGTTCTTAAGGACTCAAAGGATCATTTAACTAACTCTCTTATGAAAAAGGTTGCTTAGATTAAGAAACTACATAAGAAAGTCATAATTCTTAATAATTTGACCTCTTATCTTAAATCGTTCCTAAGAAAAAAAGGAAGATGTGCTTGTGGCTCTGAAAAAAAACTTAGTATGTGAGATAAAGAAATGGAATGCTCTACCATTTCCATTGACAGAATTACTACTGATTCAAAAATGTTAAATGAAATGATTAGGAATGTCAAGTTTTCTAGGGACAAGCATGAAATTGGGTAAAGCGATGGGGTTTCAACTACTACAAGTGGTTCTACTATGTTTATCAAAACTTCCAATCAAGAACCAAAGGTAAAGTCTACCACTACTACCCCAAGAGTTAAATCTATTACATGCTCTTAGTCAGATTCCCTTAGCAAGGTGAACCATTCATCTAAGGCTAGCACTTCCCTTTACTCCAGTAGTGGTCTACTATCTGTACCTATCGTCATTCCCATTTGTCACCATTGTGGGGAGCTTAGGTATTTGAGACCACACTATAAAAAAAAATTCTCATCCTCGTGTGAAAGTCATTGTGAGTGTACCCTCTTTTTCTCCTCCATATACTACTCGGAGTTAAAAACCCCATTTTCCCAACTTCATTGTTTGCATTTGTTACTATTGTGTCATTGCTGGCCATATTACTAGGTAGTGTCCCAAATATGTGAGGAGTATGTATCCATCTCGCTCTTCTCCATCTTCTTCGACTAGATCTAGCTACTGTGGTACATCTGAGCATGTTCTTGTAGGTTGTATTATGCACTGAGGCACAAAGAAGAAAGAAATAAATCTACCTTAAGAATTTTATCTCGTCCTAATTATATGGATGACTCGATTGAATTTTCTAAAAAATATAAACTAAATAGATCATGAGTTCCAAATGCACCTCATGTTCATATAAGTCAGAGACTATCTCCTAACTTAATTGCCCCTCATAAATCTTTCAAACGAAGGGATACTATTTGGTCACTATTTTTGGGTGATCTATAGGATTAATTGTTTATTTCTTTTCTCTCTATTGTTTGCCACCTTTTTGTATGCAGTTTTATGTCATTTTGTTTGTGTTCGACTCTTTGACTCCCTTCTTGACTCTCTCTAACTATTTCCTTAGCATGCACAATATATTAATTGACATATTTATTGTTTTACCTATCTCACTGATCCTCTACTAGTTTTCTCATATGCTAGTTGCTTTGACATGTTCTTTATGTGCATTTGCCTTGCATACTTCATGCGTCTTTCTTTATGACTTTTTTTATACTTCTTCATAAAGTCAAAGTACTAAGATTATGCTTTATGTTGTCTTATAATTCATATGCCATGTCATACAATACATATCTCTTCTGTTTTACTAGGTTCTTCATTCCTACACCTAGCATGTTTTGTGTTGGTTCCCTGATTGTCTTTTGTTAGCTATTGTCCCACTTTTACATTCTTATCCTTTTGCTAGGTATTTACTTCTTTGAAATTGACTAAGATATCTTTCTTACTTGTATCTTTGTGTATGACTCTTTTATGGGCTTGCTCTAGTTTGCTTTGTGCATCTATATATCATATAGATTTTTTGCATGTCTTTAAAACTTTTGACATACTTATAATGTTTTAACTAAACATGTGTATTTTGTTTGTACTCTTGTTGTTTTAGTGGTGTTCCCTGTCTAAGAATGTCTTGTGTTTCTATGATGAGACTTTTTTTCTTTTTCATATGCTTAGTGGTTTTAGTAGCTTTCCTTATTTCTTCTTTCTCTTAGTAGTGCTACTTGTAATGTTCACTAGTAAGTTATTTTCTTTCTTTCTCTTGACTAGAATTGATGTGATTATTATTGTTTCTCTTTCAAGACACTTTTTCCTTCCATTTGAGCATTGACCTGTTTTAAGTGCATTATTGTCATCTCTCCTGTTAATCTTTTGTCTGTGTTTTGTGAAACTGAAAGGTTTTATCTCTGCTACTATTGCATGAAAAATGAATTTTATAAGGATCATGTTCATATATGTTTGGCATGCTTTTGAGCTGAATTGAAGTATGGTTGTTTTGACATATATATTCTATGAGAGCATGTATGGCTAAACTTTTCTTGTGTCTTATCTTAAACGAAATTTTCTTTTATACATTCCATATCTTTGTGAATTTGTATGGTTATTTTGAGAAGTTTTGTGGATCTCCTACTTTGATGATTTGTATTTCTCTAACAAGTTCTAGAATCCACCTTTAATGTCTCTTTAGGAAAAATTCAAGGTACTGCTTGGTTAGAAATAGGATTTAGGCCATCCTTGAATCGTTTGTTCCTTTCTTTCCATCATTATCTCATGTCCTTAGTATCCTTTATTTGATACTTTATGGTATCCCATCATTTCTTTGCTCCTAAATACCAGCCTAGCCTAAATATTTATTCCTACCTACCCTATCCAACCTTTGTTTGAGCTTGTATGTTCTAGGGGTGTCAATTTTATCTTATTGGTTTCTATAAAAAAAGGAAGGGGATGAAAAAGAAATAAGAGTGATAATGAAATGTTAAATATATAAAAAATAATGGGAATAATGGAGAAAAGAAAAAGGAAAATAAGTATTGAGATTTTCTTATGTAAAAATAAAGTAAAGAGGAAAGATAAAGAAAAGATAAAGTGAAAAGATGATGAGGTAGTGTTGCTTAAACTTCCATTTTTTTGTACTGTTCTCTCAACTTCATTGGTTGAAGTTTAAGAAAAGAGAAAAGAACCCATGTTTGAGGTAGTAAGTGTCATGGATTTGAACTTATCTATTTGATGGGATCAACAAAAGTGAAGCTTGGTTAAATTTAAGACTATATTTCCATTTACTTGGTTCGCATAAGTATATCATGATAGCATATAGAGTAAACAAATTTTGCATATCACACACAATGCATGTTTTCCAAAATCTAGTCATACCCTTACATGAAAGCATTATGGATTGATAGACATGTAGATATTTGTGTTGAATATTTTGTTTATCCTCTACGGATTGTCTAATTCGTTGAAGATGCTTTGTTTGCTTCCCTTATTTTGTGTTTATTGCTATCTACTTTGTGAAGATGCATCTATGTTGAGGATGTTTATGAGTAGAATTCATAAAATGTTGATTGTATCACATGCATACTTTTAATGGGAGAGTTACGTGTCTTATGTACACGCTATCAAGGGAAGTGATGTGTCAATTTTACTTCCTTCTATTTTCCCTATTTTATGAGTCTTTGTTTTTCTATCTCGTTCATGTGATGTTTCCTTCTCTTTTTCATCACTTTATATGAACCATGCATAATAGGACTGTTAGTATGATCTATTGCATGCATTGTATGCAATCTATATTTTCACATGTCCACCTATGTGTTTTCTTGCTTATGCTTCCTTCTTGCAAGCTTCTTACTTATCGTTCATTGTCTAGTAGCTTTTACTAGATTGCACGACATATGTTTTCTTTGGTAAGTTAAGATAGTTTCTGCTTGCACTTATATTTGTTTGCTGGTGGATTTAGGTTCTTGCCTATTGTATGGTTTTACTCACCTCTTTTCTCTATGTCTTTTTCTCTTAAAGCATATAGTAATTCTTATTGGGTTTGCTTTAATCTTCCTATTGTAGTGTATTAGTGTTAGGATTATAGCATATTTTTATGCCTTATCTCCCTCATATAGGGATGTACATTTGACTTTTTGTGTGAAAAGGGAGAAGTTTATGTAAATAACTATACGTTTAGGCCACTCTATGTGCCACATACTGCATTTTTTTCTCACTTGTATGTGTTTAGGGAGGAGTGTTGCATAAAATCAGAGAAAGTTATGCATTTATGCTTGTTTTTGTGCCTATCGATGTGTAAGGATAACACGGTAGTATGTGGTTTAACTACATGCTATGTCATCATGATACATTCATGAGGTATGCATTTGTTTTGTGTGTGTAGATTACAAGTGTAGAGTCAAGTCTTCGAACTTCAGATGTGGTGTGTGCACTAGTGATGAGACCTTTATGCTTCAAACTAATGGATTGCATGAGTTAGTTCATGAAGTTGGATGGATGCACTTAGTGTAGGTATGTCTTTTGGGTTTTGGTGTGTCATTATGTTGTTCATGGGAATAAATAACTTTAGGACATCTTCTTAATCTTCTCATGCTTGATAAGTTTATGTATATAGTTATGTAGTGTTTTGACATGGAAAGCCAAAGGGAGAGAATGTAAGTGCTATTGTACTCATATATGCGTGTTGGCTTCTTATGTACAAAACACTATGTCTATTAAGTTACTTAGTGTTGATTAACCTGATTGACCCTTTATTTTGAAAGAAAAAGGCCTTGATCAGTAATTAACACACATACATAGTTAGTTACACTTTATATGTGAGCATGTTTACACATACCACGAGGTTGGTTTTCATAGTGTGCATGCTAGGTTAAGAATGTGGGCTATCACTTGTGTTTGGTTCGTTTCAAGTATGGGTATTTATGGAGTCTACTCAACAATTTTTGGAAAAAAAGTGACTTTTTACCACCTCACCAACTAGCTCACCACCAAGATCACTACCACCCTCATTACCACCCTTGGCAAGGTGGTTGGCGAGGTGACCGACGAGGTGCCAAAACTGAGCCCTATAAGTACCTCACTCATTTCTGTCTTCTTTACCCTTGTTTAAGAGCTGAAATTCTGTCAAAATACACAATTAAAGATATATCTTATTTTGAAATTATTTTGAAGAGCTTATATTTGAGAGTGGGTCTTTTTTGTGATCTTAGTAATAAAATTGTAATCTATGTAAGTACATAGTTTGACTTTGTGTCTCCTATACGCGATTTGATATTAGTAGTGAATTGTGTGTCTTGTGAAGTTGTGAGTTGACACACTTACTGTTACTAATCATTGGTTTTGAATCACATCATATTGGGTGGTGTTGGCTATGAAAGATAGCTAGATTCGAGTATTGAACCAAACAGTTATGGAAGCAGCATGTAAAGAGCAACAGTAGGTGGTTTGGATGGAAGTCCTGACTCATAGAGGTAATCGAGGTTTTACTATCTAGTAGTGTTGTAACCTATTTACTATTTAGCAAATTATTTGTTGCTGAGTGATTTCCTTAAACAACCCAAATATATCACCATATAGATACGATGTCTATATAGGTGTACATCATTATATCAATTGTTTTTTGTGTTAGTATAATCCAAGTTTAAGGTGTGCATGTTTCAACATACTATTAGCTTAAACTTTGATTAGAAAGCATTTGTCATTTATATGCTTTTTGTTTGACATATAATATATGTTATTAAAGTTTTCTGCTTTTGATATTATATCGTTTGTACTTCTCCTATGTAAATTATATAAGTGTTATACTATTATGTTCCTTAAGAGTTAAGGACAGGTCCTTTAGGAGTCTGTATCTCCTTATCTTAATCGTATACCAGATCGTGGATTATTTCATATCTACGTTACAATATTTTAAATAAATCGTAAAAATAATTATTAATTTTATAAACATAAAATATATAGTTTACTTTTAGTAATGATATTTTATTACCCAATCTGAATATTTAAAAGTAATATTATAAAATATCAAACACAATAAAAATAAAAATTGATCAATGCTTCATAAATAGGTATAGAAAATTTGTAAAATATATGAAGGAAATTAAGAAGCACTCTTAAGTTCTAAAAGTATAAAATATTGTTGATTAAATAATTACAAAAGTTATTACGAATATTATGAAACAAATAAAAATTTAACCGAGATTAATTTAATTACTTTCTTACTTTTTATAGCATTAAAAGTCGTACATATTAAGGCGAATGAATAAAATAATTTAATAAAAAAATTATGCTCAAACCTATCTATATTGCTTTTTCACACATTTTTGTTTTCTCATATCATCAACTAAGCAACCCATCTATCATTTTAATCCAAAGATTTGAATCATAATAAATCTCGTTTGATATAAAAATAATAATCAAATACTCTTACAATAAATTCAATAAAATAGCTAGATATATAATTAATTATTGATGTCGGGTTATGAGCAGCAAAGATGCATTAAAATAACTATATGTAATAATTTACTATTTTAATTTTATAAAGAAAGTTAAGAAATTGTGATTAAATAATCAAAATTGAAGACTTTTGTAATTCTAATATGTCATTTTTACCTAAGTGATTATATCTAGTATAAAAACTTTAGTTTGACCTCATAAATGAATGAAGAAATCTAGGTAAGGAAGAAGAACTCCTAGGTTACACTCCAATTTGATTAATATTTAGGGGAAAACACTCTCAATAGCTATAATTCTCATCATGCATCCTTCATATTGTGCCTCTCATATTCCACTAATATAACTAAATCCCACAAAAAATTTGCCTTGCTGACATATAGTTAGCTATAAAACAGAAACTAATTAAAAGAAAATAATGAGAAGGAAACAAACGACAATGAAATTATGTAAACAACAATAAAGCAATACAAAAGATAGACTCTGATGCAATTTATCTAAGGTGTGGATTGATATCTTTCAAAACTAATGCCAACATTAGTCGCTTCATTTTTAGTTACCTTTACACTCATATACCTATTATATTTAGAAATATTGAACTATGGTTCTCAAGTTTACCCTAATTTATTTTGTCAAGTTGAAGCATCAGAATAATTTTCTTGTTATTCTATGCAAAGGAATAAGTGTTTTCCTTCCCTTTATGAGTATTATCTTTATCAAATTTCCAAGGCCTACCCAAAAGTACATGAAGTTCATCCATTTCAAGTACATCACAAACTATGGCACCTTGAGAAGATTTGCTTATAGAAAATGGTACCTGACACACTTTAGTTGCCCAGGTTTTAGTCCCTCTTTTGATCCATCAAACTTTGTAAGTTCTAGGATGATTAGTGGATAATCCCATTGCTTTCACTAGATTTTTAAAGACCACATTTTCACTACTCCTACTATCAACAATCACCTTACACACCTTCTTAGATATGGTGCAGGATTTCTAAAAATTACATGCCTCTATGACTATTTTGTTTCTCCGAGTGCTAAGATATTTCTTTGTATGGTGAATTTCTCCATCACATTGTTGTGCACGGAAGTAATAAATATCAGTATATGAATAAATCAAATCAGTAAAAGGAAACACATAATTTAAGTGGTTTTGTAATTTGCCTATGTCAATGAAAGGCAGTAGATATTATTGAATTGAATAGAAAATATAAATAATATATATACATATTTCCTCACTAATAATATCTCTCAAGTGTTTCCTCAAATTCATAGAAAACTCTCACACTCACTAAGTATTTTATCTCTTTGAGTTTGCTTATGCTCTATCTAATTTTTTTGACTGTTGCCTTGTTCTTCAATGCATAAACTCCTCCATAATTATAAATGAAGCAAGACTCCTTTTTCCTAAATTATGCCATAATTTAAGCCACAAATTAGGCCACTAATATTTTATTTTAGAGCTCCTTAAATTATGCCTCAAATTAGGCTACTAATTTGTTACTTTATAGCCAATATTCAACAATCTCTACCTTGGCAAAAATGTTCATAGTGTTGCCTCCAAATGCACCCTAGGCGCTCCAAGCTCGAGAGATGTTGATCAAGTTCAAACAGTGTTGAAACTTGATCCTTGTAACCACCTTTGTAAGAATACTGCAAGGTTATCTGAAGTTTTGACTTTCTGGAGTGTAACATTCCCTTCATCAAGATTTCTCGAACAAAATGAAATCAAACATCGATATGCTTGGTGCGACCATGATGAAACTGGTTGTTTGCAAAAAAAATGGCACTCTGGCTATCACTAAAAACCTTTATGTTCTTCTAAACAATACCCAAATCATTGGTCAACCTGAGAAGCTATATAGATTTTTTGAATGCTTTTGTTATAGCCATATACTCTACCTCTGTAGTAGACAAAGCTATAGTTGACTACAATGTTGATCTTTAACAAAAGCATCCTCCTACCATTGTGAACACATAACCAGTTATAGATCGATGCTTTTCCAAATCTCCAGCATAGTCAAAATCCACATATCTGACTAGGTGCTTGTCTTCAATCTTGTCTCTCTCAAACTTCAAACCAATATCCACAGTACCATAGATGTATTGTAGGATCCACTTCACTTCTTACCAGTGTTCTTTACCAGGATTATACATCTAGCGACTCACCATACTAATAGCATGGGAAATATAAGGTCTAGTGCATACCATTGCATAAATCAAGGCACCAACGACATTTTCATATGGAACACACTTCATTTACTTCTTCTTATCGAAATTGCTAGGTGATATCAATGCACTCAACTGAAAGTGAAGAGCAAGCGGTGTACTTACTGATTTGGTTTTCTCATCAATGTCAAACCTTTGTAGTACTTTCTTCATATACTGAGTATGTGTCAGATAGATTGTGCTTGCAACTCTATCTCTTCTGATCTCCATCCCAAGAATTTTCTTAGCTTCTCCAAGATCTTTCATTTCAAATTTTAAACTCAATAAAGCCTTCAATTTGTCGATCTCTACCTTGCTCTTAGATGTAATCAAGATATCATCAACATATAATAGCAAATAAATGAAGGTACCATCTTGGAGTTTCTGAAAGTATACACAATGATCAAATTGGCTACGTGCGTACTTCTACTATCTAATGAAGCTATCAAAATGCTTGTACCACTATTGCAGTGATTTCTTCAAACCATAAAGTGACTTGCTTAGCTTTCAAGTCCAATTCTCATGTCTAGGAACTTTGAAGCCATTTGGTTTAAACATGTAGATCTCTCCATTCAAAGTACCATGGAGAAAAGTTGTTTTGACATCGAGTTGAGCTAACTCGAGATCAAACTGTAATACCAAAGCCAATAGTATCTGAATAGATGAATGCTTAATAACATGTGAGAATACCTTATTATAGTCTATTCCTTATTTATGAACATAGCCGCTTACTATGAGTCTGGCTTTGTATCTGATGTTGTCTTTACCATGAACACCTTCCTTCTTGGCATAGATCCATTTACAACCAATAGTTTTCTTTCCTTTGGGAAGTTGAACCAACTCCCTAGTCTGATTTTGGTGTAGTGACTTCATTTCTTCATCCATTTCCATCTTCCACTTTATACTATCAACTTTATGCACGACTTCTTTGTAAGTGCATGGGACATCATCAGCAATTATTGAAAGTGTGAATGCTACCATGTCTGTGTATCTAGTAGGCTTCCTAATCTCCCTTCTTGGTCAAGTAGTGGCAATAGATTCTATCTACTAATTGATCGGTGGTGATGGTGAGAGAACCTCCACCTCAACTGAGATATCTTCTTGATCATCAATTTCATCTTCACCACGATCGGAAGTCGGTGTAATATTTTCTAGATCTTTTGGATTCTGAAGGACCACCTTAGAAAGAGTATTTGGATTTTCATTATCTTTCTCTAAATTTATTTGCCTCGACATAACAGATTCATCGAATGTGATATCTCGACTTAAGAAGATCATCTTTGATTCACCACACCAAAGTCGAAACTCTTTAACTTCTTCATTAAAGCCCAAGAAAATAACTTTCTTTGCTATAGGATCTAGTTTGGATTCATTAACATGAAAATATGCAGGACATCCAAATATTCGCAATGAATCATAATCAGAAGTAAGTTGTCCAGACCATACCTCTTTAAGAGTTTTCCCATCCAGTGTAGTCACAAGAAGTCTGTTGACTATATGAGTTGCATATGACAAAGCCTCAGCACAGAATGTCTTGCTTAATTTGGATTAAGATAACATACATCAAACTTTCTCAACCAAAGTATGATTCATTTGTTTTGTAACTTCATTCTGTTATGGTGTACGAGGAACTACAAAATTTCTAATTATCCCTTCATCTTGACAAACTTTGAAGAAGGGATCTTATTTGTACTCGCCACCATTATCAGATTTGGGCCTCTTAATTTTACTACCTATATGAGTCTCAATAATTTTTTTCCATTTAAGAAAGATATCCAGAACTTCATATTTATAACTCCTGGTGTATATCTAGACATATCTAGAGAAATAATCAATAAAAGTCATAAACTAGCATTTACCTCTAAGTGAAGCATTCTTGGAAGGTCCTTAGACATCTGTGTGAATATAATCAAGAGTTATCTTAGTATGATGAATGGTTATGCCAAACTTGACTCTTGTTTGTTTCCCATTACACAATGCTTGCAGAAATCAAACTTTCCAGTCTTGGCACTTTTTAGAAGACCATGCTTCATTAAGCCTTGCAAAGCCTTTTCACTGATATGCCCTAAGCACATATGCCACAAGCGAGAAGAATCCTATGTCTTTTCTTCAGAACTACTTGAGATAGCTACTCTTCAAGTAACTATACTCCCATCTAGGAAATACAAGTTCGTATTTCGAGTTCCCTTCATCGCTACAAATGCACCTCATACAACTTTCAAGACTCTATTTTTCAATGTTACCTTATAACCATCAGAATCTAGAATACCTAAAGAAATAAGGTTTTTTTAGATCAAGAATGTATCTCACATTCGCAAGTCATCTTATTGTACCATCATGCATCTTTAGTCGTATTGTTCAGATCCCTTTTGTCTAATAGGCATTGTCGTTGCCCATAAGCACAACTCATCCATCGAGCTCTTCAAAACTCGAAAACCGATTTCTGTTTGGACATATATGATAAGAACATCCAGAATCAAGGATCCATTTGTCTAAGTAGGTATCTGATGATGAAAATGTAAAGGCTGATTCTTCATCTTCATCAACCTTCTATGCAACATTTGTATTTGACTTTTCCTTGTTTGGACAATCTTTCTTCCAGTGCCCTTTCTGGTGACAATAGGCACACTTGTCCTTCATAGGACATCTTCTGGATGACTCTCCTCTGGACTTTGATCTGGATCGCCCCTTATTATTTGATCCACCAAATTTTTTGTTGTTCGTCCTACCTCTCGCTGCAGTAAATGCTTCTGATAATGAGTCTCTATGATCATGTTGATCCTTCTTCCAGTACTCATTATTTACTAAAGTATTTGAAACATCTATGAATTTAACCTCATCTTTTCCATATAATAGAGTTATGGTTAAATGCTCATAGCTCTAAGGTAATGAATTTAGTAACAACAAAGCTTTATCTTCATTGATAATTTCAACATCTAAATTTTGCAGACCAGTCAAAATTTTATTGAAATTATCTAAGTGCTCAATCATAGGGGTACCTTTCTTGTACTCGAAACAAAAAAGTTTCTTCTTTAGGTAGAGTCGGTTCTCTATACTTTTCGTCATGTACTTGTCCTTTAGCTTCTTTTAGAGAACTGTGGTTACATTCTCTTTCATGACAAAGTACTTCACATTGCCACATGCCAAAGTTATTGGTGTCGTCAAATTTCTCCACTTCAAACCTTGTGTTGGATAACATGGTTCTTCAAGTAGAACAACTTGGTTTTCCAAAACTTGTAAGGTCAGCTTGTGTACCTTCCTCGATCTCTCTTTTATCAACCATAAGTACAAACAGATAATAGGAATTTTGCACTTACAACTTAAAATAGTGTTTTTCCAAATTTTATACCTTATTTGAAAAAACGAAGTTCTTAGTTGAATCAGGAATGGTCCAATTAGCTTGGAATAGGCTCAACTTAGTTGGAAACGGGTGAAAAATAGACCAACTCGGTCCAAAATTCACTAATTACTAAGTGGACTCGGTCCAATTCACTAATTACTAAGTGGACTCCGGTGACTTCTAGCGATGATTCTGACCTCTAATTTGAGCAATTCTTTATCCGTTGAATTTGTCTCGTTGAGAGCTTCGATTTGATGTATAATACTCTTATATTTGGCTCTGATACCAATTTGTTATGCATAGAAAAAATAAATAGCGGTATATTAATATATCAAATTAGTAAAAGGAAACACAGAATTTACGTGGTTCGGTAATTTGCCTAGGTCCACGGGAGGCACTAGATATTATTGAACTGAGTATGAAATATACATAATACGGATACAGATTTCCTCAATGATAATATCTCTCAAGTGTTTTCCCAAACTCACGTAAAACTCTAACACTCACTAAGTATTTTTCTCTCTTTGAGTTTGCTTATGCTTTTTCTAATTTTTTTAATTATTGCCTTGTTATTCAATACATGAACTCTTTCATAATTATAGATGAAGCAAGGCTTCCTTTACCTAAATTATGCCATAATTTAAGCCACAAATTAGGCCATTAATTTTCTACTCTAGAGCTCCTTAAATTATGCTACAAATTAGGCTACTAATTTGTTAATTTAGAGCCAATATTCAATACACACCATCTTCTATAAATTCCACCACATCAAATTCTTTATCAATATCTTGATAACTCTCATCTTTCTCCTCTGTTCCTTTCCTTCCTTCTATAATATTCATAGTTTTTCTAAGGGGACAATCACTTAATGAATTCCAAGTTGATTATATTTGAAACACTTAGCTATTCTAGGCCTTGCTTAAGGATTAGTGTTGGTATTAGGGTTGTGCTTTTGGTTGAAGGGGTATAGGTTTCAAGAAACTTTAGGATTAGGAAATTTTTTTGGTAGGTAATTTCTATTTGAGGGATTTGGGTTACAAATTTTGGTTGTGTTCTGTTGGTCCATCTCATTTGGGCCAGCAACAAGAAAAATAAAAAGGCATTCAAAAATGATGGCTTACGATGAGAAGAAGAAGGGAAAAAATGAAATATTTGTGTTGTTTGTCTCCGCACAATATGCCTTGAATGGCTTAAGGGATTGATGCTTTGCCTTTATAAAAAGCCTTTGCCTCAATCTCAATATTTAGAACGAACTGAGAGAAAGAAAAACATAAAGGCTCAGCAGAAAGTGTTTTCTAAGATAAGGAAATTGAGAGCTAATTTGTGAAATTTTATCCATAAATTGAAGATACATAGTTATTGTATTTTTGTGAGAGATCTACCTAAAGATGAAGTTTTTAATCTCATTTTATTATAGTGGGAATTTTAAGTGGCCTACGGGTCCCTTGGTTGTTACTTTCATTTTGGAAGGTTTTTCCACTCTAAAAATCTTTGGTGTTATTTTTGTTCTATTTTGGTTTAGGAAATTATCCTAAGTTTACAATTTTTCCCAACAAAGTGGTATCAAAGCATTGTGATTTTCAACAAGGTACTATTCATAGAGTACTATTTACATATATGATAATGTTCTGTCAACAGGTACTATTCACATATACGGTACTATTCTGTCGACAGGTACTATTCACATATATGTATTGTTCTGTCGGCAGATACTGTTCACATATATGTACTATTTTTTCGCCATGTACTATTCACATAGTACTATTCATCAACTACTATTATATAAAGAACTATTCACATAGTACTATTTATCGTAGGAAAAGTAGCAAGTTTGGCGAAACATGTTGACTGACGATTCAAATGGAGGATAGCACAGGTAACATGATAAAGTTGACTGCATTTAATTATGCAATTTGGAAGTCGAAAATGGAGTATCTTTTATTCATTAAAGATTTTTGGAAGCCAATTATAATGTCGAAGGAGAAAGCAGTGCCTACAACTTTGACGGATGAGAAAATCGACGACAAGACACCAAAAATAACCAGCTCAGACGTTGACTGGGCTGTGCTAAACCGAAAGTGTGCTGCTCAAATTAGACATGAATCAACAAGAGCATTTTTCAAAAAAATTCTAATGAACATGATGCTTATGTTCTTTGGCAAAAGTTGGAGAAAACGTATGCGAGGAAAACCGCACAGAATAAAGCTAATCTGATGCGACGATTAGTCAATTTAAAGTATAAAAAAGGAAGCAGTGTATCATAACATAGGAGTAAGTTACAAGGTATTGTAGATTAACTCAACTCTATGAAGATGACCATAGATAATGAGCTACAAGCATTGTTGATGTTGAGTTCTCTACCAAAAAGTTGGGATACTCTAGTTGTGTCAATTAGCAACTCAACTCCTGACAGCAAGCTTACCATGGATATGGTAAAAGATAGAATTCTAAACGAAGAGTCTCGAAGAAAAGATGAAGGATATACTTCTGACAGTGATGCGCTTGTCATGAAGAAACAAGGCAAGCAAGAATGGCACAAGAGAAGTAAAAGTAGAAATCCCCGTAACTAAAGTCAGCAAAGAGGACGTTCGAAGTCTAGATCAAGGCATGACAAGAAGTGTCATCACTACAGAAAACCCAGACACTTCATTCGAGAATGTAAAAGGTTATAGGCAGAACGATCCATAAATCAGGAAGCAACACCCGAACAAATGACACCACAACTATCATTGAAGAAGTTGTCATTGTTCGAGATGTTGATCATGTCAATCTTGCATGTCAAGAAACTACTTAGATAGTTGGCTCACGCGCTTCCTATCATATCACCTCACGATGGGAATTCTTCTCAGCCTACACTCAAGGTGATTTTGGACGTGTGAGGATCGGAAATGATGATGCTTTCAAAATTGTCGACATTGGAAACATTTATCTAGAGACTAATCTTGGATGTAGATTACTTCTAAAAGATGTGAGGCATGTTCTAGATATCTGCCTCAATTTGATCTCTACTGGTATGATCAATGATGATGGATACAATAATTATTTTGGTGAAGGAAAATGGAAGCTCACAAAAGGAAATTTGGTAGTAGCTAAAGGCAAGAAAGATACATCACTCTACCTCACAGAAGCCAGACTGTGTAGAGGAAAAGTAAATACCACTAAGAAAGAAGTTCCCACCGAGCTATGGCATAAGCAACTCAACCACATGAGTGAAAAAGGTCTCAGAATTCTTTCCAAGAAGGAGCTTTTGCCAAGAATGAAAGGTACACCCTTGCAAACTTGTGTTGACTGTATTATGGGAAAACAACATAGAGTTGCATTTGGTAATCTCGCACCATCTAGGAAGGAAAATATTCTAGATTTAATACACACATATGTCTATACAATGAGTTGTAAGTCACTAGGAGGTGCTCATTATTTTGTGACCTTATTGATGACCATTCTAGTAAAGTGTGGACTTTTGCTTTGAAAACTAAAGATCAAGTGCATGAAGTTTTCAAGCAATTTCATGTAAAAGTGGAGAGAGAAACTGGTAGACGTTTATAGTGTGTACGTGTAGACCATTCGAGGAGTACTACAGAAGTTTCGGCATCAGGTTGGAAAAATTAGTACCAAAGACACCTCAACACAACGGTTGACTTAATTAACCTTTCTCCGTCAGTTCCACTGAATTACGACGTACCAAAAAGAGTTTGGATGGGGAAAGATGTTACTTATAAACACTTGAAAGTATTTGGTTGTAGAGCATTTGTTCACATCCCAAAAGATGAGCGGTCCAAGTTGGATGGAAAAGCAAAGCAGTGTATCTTTATGGGATATGCCCATGAAGAATTTGGCTACAGATTATGGGATCCTATTATCAAAAGGATTGTTAGAAGTAGAGACGTGGTGTTTCTTGAAGATTAAACAATTGAGGATTTGAGAAATCCGCGAAACCATAGTTAGATGAAATTCCAGTTAATCTGGAACCATTCCCTCCACCAAAAAATCCTGATGACGGGGGAGATACACCAGATACTGATGATATTAATCCACTAGCTAGCAGTTCAGAACCAAAACAACTTTCTGAACAAGTCTAACCAAAAGTAAGGACAAGGAGATCCACCCGAGTACGACAACCAAGTAGTAGATATACTTCTAACGAGTATGTGATGCTCACTGAAGGGGAAGAACCAGAGAGTTATGGTGAAGCTATCACTGATCAGTATGAGACTGAGTGGTTAAAAGCCATGTAGGAAGAAATGAAATCTCTGCATGAGAACCACACATTTAACTTGATGAAACTACCACAGGAAAGGAAAGCTCTCAAGAACAAGTGGGTGTACAGAATCAAAAGTGAATGAGGCAGTTCGCAACCACATTACAAAGCAAGATTGGTTATGAAAGGATTCGAGCAGAAGAAGGGTGTTGACTTCGATGAAATATTCTCACCAGTAGTTAAAATGTATTCAATCTGAGTTGTTCTTGGTTTGGAAGCTAGCCTTAATTTAGAAGTTGAAAAACTTGACGTAAAGATTCCATTCTTACATGGTGATCTTGATGAGGAAATCTATATAGAGCAGCCCAAAGGTTTCCAAGTCAAAAGCAAAGATAAGTTGGTATATAGACTAAATAAGAGCTTGTACGGTCTGAAGCAAGCACCAAGGAAGTGGTACAAAAAATTTGACTCATTCATGGAGAAAAATGAATACAACAGAATGATGGCTGATCACTGCATCTTCATCAAGAAATTTTTTGATTGTGATTTTAGTATTCTTCTACTTTATGTTGATGACATGTTAATTATGGGTCAAAATAATGACAATATTAACAAGTTGAAGAAAGAGTTGAGTAAGTCCTTTGTAATGATGGACTTAGAACCTACCAAGTATATTCTTGGCATGACAATTACCTACAACAGGCAAAAACAAAGGATTTGGCTTTCCCAAAAACGGTATGTTGAAAAATTTCTTGAAAGATTCAACATGAGTAAAGCTAAACCTGTTAGTTGTCCACTTGTAAGCCATTTCAAGCTTAATGTGAGTCAATGTCCCTCAAGTGAGAAGGAGAAATCAGAGATGAACAAGGTGCCTTATGCATCCGCGGTTGGTAGTCTAATGTACACTATGGTATGCACCAGACCAGACATTGCACATGTTGTTGGCATTGTGAGCCGATTTCTATCGAATCCTAGAAAGGAACATTGGGTAGCTATCAAATGAATACTCAAGTATCTTAGAGGAACTTCTAGTCATTGTTTATGCTTTAGTAATAACAAACCTATATTAGAAGGATATACAGATTCAGATATGGATGGAAATGTGGATGCGAGAAAGTCTATATCTAGGTACCTAATAACATTTAGTGGGGGAGCTGTTTCATAGCAACCATGATTACAAAAGTGTATTGCCTTAAGTATCATAGAAGTATAGTATATTGCAATCACTAAAGGTTGTAAGGAGATCTTGTGGATGAGAAGTTCCTACAAGAATTGCATCAGAACCAAGAAAATTATGTTCTTTATTGCGACAGTCAAAATGCAATTCACCTTAGCAAGAACCCAACCTTCCACTCAAGGTCCAAACACATCGATGTAAGGTATCATTGGATTTGTGATGTGTTGGAACATAAACTACTACAAGTTGAGAAGATCCACAGTAATGATAATGGGACAGATATGTTGACAAAGACCCTTACTAGAGAAAAGCTTGTTATCTGTAGAGAGATTGCAGGTATGGAGGAGCCCTGTCCCATATAAGGTAGAGGGGGAGATTTGTTGGTCCATCTCATGTGGGTCAGCAACAAGAAAAATAAAAAGGCATTCAACAATGAAGGCTTACCGTTAGAAGAAGAAGAAGAAGAAAGTCAAATATTTGTGTAGTTTGTCTCCGCACAATATGCCTTGAATGACTTAAGGGATTGATTTTTTGGCTCTATAAAAATCCTTTGCGTAAATCTCAATATTTAGAACAAACTGAGAGAAAGAAAAACATAAAGCCTCAACAGAAAGTGTTTTCTGAGATAAGGAAATTGAGAGCCAATTTGTGAAGTTTTACCCACAGATTGAAGATACGTAGTTATTGTATTTTTGTGAGAGATCCACCTAAAGGTGAAGTTTGTAATTCCATTTTATTATAGTGGAAGTTTTAAGTGGCCTATGGGTCTCGTGCTTGTTATTTTCATTTTGGAAGGTTTTTCCACTCTAAAAATCTTTGGTGTTATTTTTGTTCTATTTTGGTTTGAGAAATTATCTTGAGTTTGTGGAATTTATTTCTTTGCAACTAAAAAAATTTTACCAACAGATTCTGGGTGAGGTATTGGTTTTAAAACATTTAGAAAATCCAGGGGATTCATTTGGGTAAGTATTTCTCTGAGAGGTTGGTTTTACGATGATGAAGGGAAATGGGTAGTTGTGGCGCGTTTTACAACACACAAAAACGTGCAAGTATACACGGTCACAAGTAATAAAATTTGTAAGTAAAGTATCGTTCCCACGGAGATTTGTAACTATAATTTGTTTATTACTAAAATTGTCTCAATCTGATTTTATTCAAAACGTACGTTCATTGTAGCAAATGTAAGAAAATAGTTAAAACAAAAAATAAAAGAAATCTAGGATTGCAATTTTTCACCAAATTAATCAACTCAAATCATTTTATTTTCTTTTGATTTATATTTTTTAGTACATTTAATTTGTCAAACGAAAACTTCTATTTTTATTCATACATCTCTTCCGAGCTCCGTACAAACACACCTCGTTAAATTAATTCACTATATCTCTATGAGAATTAAATTCACCGAAATTCATTACGTTTTAAGTTTTCAAATGGCCACACATACAATTAGGGTATATTCCTATCCTTCATCATACATGTCATTCTATTTACGAGCAATATACACACGACTGCCTCTTCCAAGTTTATTCATGTGCCACGGATCGTTTCGATAAGATTCGTAAATAATCAAAAAGCATTAAGCAAAAAATAGAACGAACAAATCGAACGTCATATAAATCTATAAAAAATAATTAAAATGAAAGCATCATAAATTTAGATCAAATACAACCCTAGAAAAATTAAATTACTTCATAAAATAAAAATAAAAATTACAACACCTACAGAAAATTAAGATGAAGAAGAAGGAAAATTAAAACATCACTTAGAACAAATTTTTGGCACACGCAGAACACAACAAAAGCCAAAAATGGCTTCTGCGTGTTCCATAGCCAACACACAAACACCCCAAAAATTACAAACTAAAAAAAAACTTCTTAAAACTATCATCTTATCTCCTATTTATACCCAAAAATAATACATTTTTTTTAATAAAACGCGTAATAATTTTTTATCGAAAAATTAAATAACGCGTATCGAAAATTCACGCGTGAGACAGGGGCACCGATTCAGCCTTTTTTAATTTCTTTATGCTTGCCACGTGTCAGCGTCTAATTCGCTGAAAGGAATTAACGCGGACACGTGGCAGCTTCTCATTGGGCGTTGGAAACGGCGCCGGCAACAAAAAGGAACGGAGAAAACGGCCATAAACGGGCGCGATCCTGTGCTTTCGCGCTCATCGTAACATGCCACGTGTCGTTCCATGATTGGCTGAAAAATAGAGTTGGACACGTGGCAGTTTCTGATTTGAGGAAGGGATTCGAAAGGAACACGTGGCAGATTCTTATTGGAGGGAAATCCGGGTGCACGCTGAGATCAGTGCACAGGATCAGACGCGCGCGTACGTGGGGGACAGCGGCTGACGCGTCAGAAAAGTGGGTCCCACCTGCACGCCGGCGCCGAGCCGCGTAAACAATTTTGCACCCACGCGTTCTGGTCGGGCGTGAATGGCACGCGCGGATCTCAGCCGTTTCTTCTTTGATCGGACGGCCACGTGTCGCGCGTGCATTTTGGCGCGTGGTCTTCTCACCTGCGCAGAAATTTAAACTTTAATTAATTGGATTTTGGCCCACAAATCTATTTCAAATTACATTTTCAACTTTCTTTAATTATAGTTTAGCCCTTTTCTAATTTAAATTAAATTTTTAAAATTTTAATAATTAAAATTAAGCCCGAATTTAATTTAAATTTTATTTTTGACTTTTATAAATTGCAATTAAATACTATTTTATTTGAAGTTATATTTTTGGACTCAAATTTGCAATTAATTAAGTTTTTCGATACAAATTATTTAATTTTATTAAAATATATAAAAAACAGTAAATATTAATTTATTAAACTAAAATAAACTAAAAACATTCAAAACATAGCAATTATAATTAATAAAATAGGTGAAAATAACTATATAGAATACAGTTATCAACACCCCCAAACTTAGGTTTTTGCTAGTCCTCGAGCAAAAGAAAAGAAATAAAACACAGATAACTGTATTTAAAATAGTGATTTTCAAAATATATTTTTTTTAGTCATTCCAATTTACATAACTCAAAGAAATAAAGGAATTTTATCTAAGTATCAAAATCAATTTAAAAATATATTCTATTTTCACAATGAATTGTAGTGTGTGTGTGAAGTCTTTTCATTTTTATCACATGCAATCCGGATCAGTTTATGCAAATATAAAATAAAACAGATTTTAATGAAATCACAAATCTCATACGTTTATTTTTCATTTCTCTCTCCACTAATGTAGACAAACACAACCAAAAATCAATAGGACTTAAATAAGCTTGTAATGTATGGCTTAGGTAAAGGTAGGATAAAAGATATATTTAGCTCAATTTTGGCCAAACAACATTTTAGGATTGAAACGAGAGATATTCTATTATCACAATAAATATTTCTCAATTTGGGATTTAACATCACATACAATAACCCTTTTTTATTATTATTTTTTTTTCTTTTCTGTTTTTTTTCTTTCTTTTTTTTCAGAATATTTTTTTTTTTTTAGAATATGTTTAGTTTTTCAAGTATCCTCTTTTTTTCCGATATATCATTAAATATTTACTAACAATTGTCACATGTTAGTTCGATAAGAAAAATAGACATATCTCCACATATATATATTTTAGTAGGCTTTGAAATGAAATAAAAATATATATAGAACTTTAAAGCTCAAAGGGGTATACTATGGATAAAGAATGTGAAGGTAGATAGAAAGGCTCAAACGATCCAAAGATGGCCTAAATCATTTTTTTAGTTAAATGTTATCTATAATTTCGCCTCGAGAGAAAATCAAATAAATTCTAAAAGTTATGACACCACAAATATCAATCGAATTCCATACTCACATAAACATTTCCTAAATTACCATAGCAATTCAAAATTCAAGACAAGTGATCATAAATATTTTAATCTTGTAAAAATGAAACATACGTAAAAATTATTCATCGCTTAGACAATATTCAACTTTTCAAGGCGCTATGCATCATTTAAAACAAAGAAATAAAATTAAATCACTATTCATCGCATATTATCTTCAATCAACCAAACAAACAAAAAAAAATTCACAAGCAATAACATCCAGAAAATATTTCAATTAAGTTTAATATATCTACCACCCCCACACTTAATATACACATTGTCCTCAATGTGTGAAAGTTAAACAACATATGGGAATGGTTTAAAGAAACTTCCTGGTTTTTTTGAACGGTTAATTCAAAATGGTTTCATTTCTCCCAAATTGCACCTACGAGAGAAAATAAATTAACATAACAAAATAAAAAAAAACTAATAAATGCGAAAAATAAAATAAAATAAAACACATGGGTTGCCTCCCAAGAAGCGCTTGATTTATAGTCGTCAGCTTGACTTCTCAATTATTTTTCTTTTTGTTAGTTAAGATTTGTGTGTCAACAAAATCTCAACTTACGAGAAAATTGAAAAATAAATTAAGCCAACAATAACGATAATAAAAAATTTGTGTTTTTTTTCTTTATGTGAATTAAGATTTGTGTGTTAAACAAAATCTCAACTCAAGAGAAAATTGAAGAATAAACTAAACAAACAAAAAAAATAAGAAAAAATGATTTTTTTTCTTTTTGTAAGTTAAGATTTGTGTGTCAAACAAAATCTCAACTTTCTTGAAAAATACTTAAAATAAGATCAATAAACAAAAATAAAAAAAAACTATTATTTTTCTTATTGTAAGTTAAGATTTGTGTGTCAAACAAAATCTCAACTTACGTGAAAATTGAAAAATAAACTAAACAAACAAACATAAACAACAATAATAATAATTTTTTTTTGAATTAAAATCAGATTAATTGGTATTAATATCAACAATGAAAATAGATAAAACAAATCCCCGGCAACGGCGCCAAAAACTTGTTGTGCGTTTTACAACACACAAAAACGTGCAAGTATACACGGTCACAAGTAATAAAATTTGTAAGTAAAGTATCGTTCCCACGGAGATTTGTAACTATAATTTGTTTATTACTAAAATTGTCTCAATCTGATTTTATTCAAAACGTACGTTCATTGTAGCAAATGTAAGAAAATAGTTAAAACAAAAAATAAAAGAAATCTAGGATTGCAATTTTTCACCAAATTAATCAACTCAAATCATTTTATTTTCTTTTGATTTATATTTTTTAGTACATTTAATTTGTCAAACGAAAACTTCTATTTTTATTCATACATCTCTTCCGAGCTCCGTACAAACACACCTCGTTAAATTAATTCACTATATCTCTATGAGAATTAAATTCACCGAAATTCATTACGTTTTAAGTTTTCAAATGGCCACACATACAATTAGGGTATATTCCTATCCTTCATCATACATGTCATTCTATTTACGAGCAATATACACACGACTGCCTCTTCCAAGTTTATTCATGTGCCACGGATCGTTTCGATAAGATTCGTAAATAATCAAAAAGCATTAAGCAAAAAATAGAACGAACAAATCGAACGTCATATAAATCTATAAAAAATAATTAAAATAAAAGCATCATAAATTTAGATCAAATACAACCCTAGAAAAATTAAATTACTTCATAAAATTAAAATAAAAATTACAACACCTACAGAAAATTAAGATGAAGAAGAAGGAAAATTAAAACATCACTTAGAACAAATTTTTGGCACACGCAGAACACAACAAAAGCCAAAAATGGCTTCTGCGTGTTCCATAGCCAACACACAAACACCCCAAAAATTACAAACTAAAAAAAAACTTCTTAAAACTATCATCTTATCTCCTATTTATACCCAAAAATAATACATTTTTTTTAATAAAACGCGTAATAATTTTTTATCGAAAAATTAAATAACGCGTATCGAAAATTCACGCGTGAGACAGGGGCACCGATTCAGCCTTTTTTAATTTCTTTATGCTTGCCACGTGTCAGCGTCTAATTCGCTGAAAGGAATTAACGCGGACACGTGGCAGCTTCTCATTGGGCGTTGGAAACGGCGCCGGCAACAAAAAGGAACGGAGAAAACGGCCATAAACGGGCGCGATCCTGCGCTTTCGCGCTCATCGTAACATGCCACGTGTCGTTCCATGATTGGCTGAAAAATAGAGTTGGACACGTGGCAGTTTCTGATTTGAGGAAGGGATTCGAAAGGAACACGTGGCAGATTCTTATTGGAGGGAAATCCGGGTGCACGCTGAGATCAGCGCACAGGATCAGACGCGCGCGTACGTGGGGGACAGCGGCTGACGCGTCAGAAAAGTGGGTCCCACCTGCACGCCGGCGCCGAGCCGCGTAAACAATTTTGCACCCACGCGTTCTGGTCGGGCGTGAATGGCACGCGCGGATCTCAGCCGTTTCTTCTTTGATCGGACGGCCACGTGTCGCGCGTGCATTTTGGCGCGTGGTCTTCTCACCTGCGCAGAAATTTAAACTTTAATTAATTGGATTTTGGCCCACAAATCTATTTCAAATTACATTTTCAACTTTCTTTAATTACAGTTTAGCCCTTTTCTAATTTAAATTAAATTTTTAAAATTTTAATAATTAAAATTAAGCCCGAATTTAATTTAAATTTTATTTTTGACTTTTATAAATTGCAATTAAATACTATTTTATTTGAAGTTATATTTTTGGACTCAAATTTGCAATTAATTAAGTTTTTCGATACAAATTATTTAATTTTATTAAAATATATAAAAAACAGTAAATATTAATTTATTAAACTAAAATAAACTAAAAACATTCAAAACATAGCAATTATAATTAATAAAATAGGTGAAAATAACTATATAAAATACAGTTATCAGTAGTAAGCCCAGGTTGTATCGATGACCCAATCTGAGGTGGCAAAAACTCATTGTGTTGTTACAAAGGTTGCGATGATCCAAACTGGTGCTTGTGAAGTTATGGCAAAGGTTGCAATGGAGGAGTTTCATGATAGGTGTTGATGGATTTCAACCCAGTCAGAATTGCGACCCGAAATTATGACAAAACTTGATAAAACTCCTGTAGAAATGAATGGAAATGATTCCCTTTCTTTTGTTCTTGGTTATCTAGGTACACCATTAGAGTTTTTTCAATAGCTTCTTCATCGACAATGCTGGTCACTTTCTCACTAGAGTTAGCCATGAATTTACGTAATGAAAGCCTAGGCTCAGATACCACTTATGCTGGTTGGATGGAATGGAATCAATCCATCTCAATTTTTTTTTTCAATTTTATCCCAAACTCAAATATAACCCTAAACCTAAATCTCAAATTCCAAATTCTAAATTCTAAATCCTAAATCCGTAAATCGTATTTAGAAAAATAATAATTTTAACCCTAAACCTTAATCCACAAATATAACCCAAAACCATATTTAGAAAAATAATAATTTTAATCATAAACCTTAACCTACAAATATAACCCTAAATCCCAAATCCCAAATCTCAAAACCATAAACCCTAAACCCCAAATCCCAAATCCTAAAGTCATAAGCCCTAAACCTTAAATCTCAAATCCTAAAACCCTAAACCCTATTTATAAAAATAATAATTTTAACCCTAAACTTTAACCCAAATCCCAAAACCCTAAACCCTAAATCTCAAATCCCAAATCCCAAATCCTAAAACCCTAAACCCTATTTAGAAAAATAATAATTTTAACCCTAAACCTTAACCCACAAATATAACCCTAAACTCCAAATCCCTAAATCTCAAATCTCAAAACCCTAAACCTTATTTAGAAAAATAATAATTTTAATAATATATTTTCTTTTTAAGTAATATTATTATTTAGAAAAATAATAATTTCAATAATGTATTTTATCTTACCAAAAAATAATAATTAAATAATATTATTTAAATTTTACTAAATATAGGGATATTAAGTTAATATATAATGTTTTCCATTTTATTTCAGTGATAAATCAAATACTGTAATATTAATTCATTTGATTCTAATAATCAAACCAAACAAAAATGTTTCTTTTCCATTTTATTCTATTCTCATTTTGATTCCATTCCATAAACCAAACGATACATTACCATAAAAACTCTAGTCTAACCTCAAAAATGAATGAGAAAGAATAATCCATCAGTTCTACTCCTATTTGATTAATTTTTAGAGGAAAACACACTCAATAGCTACAATACTCATTATCAAACTTGCCTAGCTGACACGTGGTCAGCTGTAAATAGAAACTAATTAGAAGAAATGAATGCGAGGAAACGATAATAAAGCAATAAAAATGTAGAAAGATTCTTATGCCTCTGCAACAATGTCCATTATTTATTATTTTATAAATGATTAATTTTAATTAATAGCATTAAAGTTTAGAAGAATTTTTAATGAAATAACTATATATATACATACTCATATGTAATTATTTTAATTTTATATAAAACAAATTTATGAAATCGTATTTAAATAATCTAAATAATTAATTTTAATAAAAAAAATCTTGAAAAAATATGACAAAAATAATTATATATAATTTATAACTTTTCAAATTTTAAAAAGAAAATTAAGAACCATTAATAAATAATTATAGTTGAAATCTTTTGAAATTTTAGTTTTTAATTTTTAATTAAGTCATTATATTTGTTATTTATAATTTTTAAAGAACTAATTTTAATTAACATTAAAGTTTTGAAAAAGAATGATAAATATAATTATATGTAATTTATTTTATAAAAAAAATTATGAAGGGGTGATTAAATAATCTTTTAGAATTTTTGTTTTTAAATCCTAATTAAGTTATTATGTCTTTTATTTTGTTATCCCAAATAATTAATTTTAATTAAAAAAAATTAAAAAAATTACGAATAAATATTTAAATAATCCTAATTGAAATATTTTAAAGTTTTAGTTTTTAATTATTAATTAAGATATTATGTCCATTATTATTATCTCAATGAATTAATTTTAATTGAAAATATTAAAAATACATATATGAAAAGATGGTTAAATAATCTAAATTGAATTTTCATATAATTCAATTAGGCATATTGTGATTATTTTTTATTCTAAAAGGAATTCATTTTAATTAAAAAAAATTAAAATTTTGAAAAAATACTATCAAAATAATTATAAATAATCTATTATTTTTTAATTTTATAAAAAGATAAATTAAAAAATAGTGATTAAATAATTTTATAACTAAAGTATTTTAAAATCCTAGTTATTAATTTATAATTAACTATTATAATTTTATTTATTAATTCAAAAATAATTAATTTTAATTAAAAACATTAATATTAAAATATCAAGATATATATATAATTGGATTAAGTTATATCTTAAATATATTAATACTTATAATAAATTATAAATCTGAAATAACTTTTGAAGTTATGATCATTATTTAACAAACTCACTCTTTTATAAAAGTTATTATAAGATTAAATTCAAGTAATTTTAATTTTTTTTTAAAAATCTTTAAAACTTATAATCATAAAAATAACATACATATCAAATATTTTCACTATTAAAAAATTAAAACATTATTTTCACCAAAAATGTCGTTTAAATTAGACAACTATTTAATTATATTAAATATTTAACGTTATCTAATTAATTCTTTATTAAATGTTCCAAGGATTTTTTTTATTTCCCAAAAAAGGTGCCCACCATTTTTTTTAACCATTTGATACATCAACAGTACTCAGGAATCAAGATGTATCTTACGTCTGGTTGTAATGTAAAATTTTCCTCGAAAGAGAAAATGATGATGCAGAATATGCACCTAAACATGGAGTTGGAGATGAAGCCGCCAATAGTAGTCTATTAAACAAGTGAGAGGAACCAATAGTAGTCTATTAAACAAGTGAGAGGAACCAATAGTAGTCTATTAAACAAGTGAGAGGAACCAATCGTAGTCTACTAAACAAGTGAGAGGAAAACAAGTCATGACATTTCAGCATTATATTTACACAGTATGTACACCTATTCTCCAACTTCATCAGGTTAGAACCATTATTAGTTTAAAACAGAAATACAAAAGAAAGCAAGCGGCTTTCACTTTCAGATTTTAGACCCTGCAAAGTGTGACACCATGTAACCATTTTGAACTGGAAGTCAGCTGCTTGTTATCATTACCAGCCATCTGAGAATCAAATTAGTGGGGTTCATTATATTCGGCTCCCCGGGTCTAAATATTTGAGACATTAATTTGGTGTCAATCTGTCAGCAAGATCAAAACGCTCTACACAGATTGTTAGCCTTCATGTTAGATGAACACAGCTGCTCAACTGGCCCTGTGGGGACACACAATCTACTCCTTTTTGGTTCAGAAATTCTCACATTCGAAACTGCATTGGCTAGTGCATCAACCAAACCACTATCATCTTCATCTTCTGATTTGCAACTATCAGATGACGAAATTGAACCTTCATTTGGATAATTATTTTCCATCTTGCTTCTTCCTGACTTAAGTTTAGGTACAACAGCAAGTTGGTAAGAAGATGCTCTTGTTTGGTTCTTATTTTTCAGTTTAATGGGAAGCAACTTTAATGTGCGCTCGGTATAGAACAACAACCAAGGATGTCCTGAATGATAAGCAATATAATGTCACCAAAAGAACACAACCCCACATACCATTAAAAGTCTGATGAAGAGATAGCAAGCAACAACAAAAAAGAGGGGAAACGTCATTAGGAATGATTCAGAATATAGCTGGTATTGCTACTAGCCAGCTTTTCTAAACTTCCAGAAATGAATAACATGAAAAAATGGCTTCCCTTCAATGAGCAGGCATGTACTATCCACATTGATTAATAATTAGTACTCCAACCTAAATGATACAATAGACACAAACATATAATATGGTAAATCTCACATCTACAGAAGTTACAACATAAGCAAATGTTTCACAAAACAATGAAGTGAATGTTAAATATTTATTTGGTAATATCTTGATAACCATGAACCTATGTTATCTGACTCGCCGTTTTGTACTGTCATACCGATGTTGACACGACATGACATCGACACTGGTATGAGATATGAGTCAGACATGGCAAATGATATATTAGTCAGCAATAAAGATGAAGATGGCCAGCTATGAAGACAACCAGGGAAGAAGATGAAGATTGCCAGTGAAGTAGAATAAGAAAGAAGAGAAGTTGACGGCACAATTAAACAAGGAAAA
Organism: Hippophae tibetana; assembly: GCA_037013495.1. Lineage (NCBI taxonomy): Eukaryota > Viridiplantae > Streptophyta > Magnoliopsida > Rosales > Elaeagnaceae > Hippophae > Hippophae tibetana. The sequence goes on from CM072801.1 coordinate 83,850,219, forward strand.
TTAGGGCAACAAGAGTCACGTGTAATATGAGCCTTGCGCTCTTCAATATTATTTTTGTTTTTTGTACTGCATATTGAGCTTTATAATATGGGCCTTGTGCTATTCATTAATGTATGGCATTTTTTTTTTCTCCTTATAAACATATTAATTAGATATAGAGTCAGCACGATAAACAGACCTTTTGTTTTCCAAGTTTTTTTTTTATAAGTTTAGTTTCCCAAAATTTAGACGTTTTAACTATTTCATTACATGATATAAATAGTATGAGCTGCTATTCATTACTCTTGAAGTGTACTCCTCACCAATCAGATTGCTTTATCTCTCCACCTCCAATTGGGTATTTGATATTTCAAAAAAAAAAAAAAGTTACACTAATCTTGAATTTCATTAGCATAGAATACCACATCATCACATACTCCATAAACAATGAATAATTTTTTCTATATAGTATTAAAACATTTTCAGGAGCAATACTAGCTCATTAAATATCATTTACATGTAATAAATCCAACAACCCCCTATATTTTAATGAAATATAATTAATGGTTAAAAGCTTATTTAAGTAAGTTGTTTTGATGTCCCATTGGTACCATGTAGAATTACTTTTTAGTATTAATATATATGTAATAATATATTTAGACACTAACATAAAAATTCAAAATATATATACATATTTAAACAATGTTCAAGTGTCTGTGACCAAAAATTGTAAACTTAATATCCGTGTCCAAGTATCCTGAAATTCTAAATCTAGCTTGTCTGACACCTAGACACATACCCGTATCTGACATATGTATCGGAGTCAAAGTAACATAACCCTGAACCATATAAACATACCAAAACATGAACAAGCTAAAATATACAACGCAAATTAAAAAGTGGTGCAACTTACTCAGTACTTCATCAGCCGTTACTCTGGCTGAAACATCCCTTGTTAACATTCTTCCAAGTAGATCTCGTACGGGTTTAGATATTGACCCCCACATCCCAGTATGAAAATCAAGCTTCATATTTTTGACTGCCTCAAAAACAGTTTCTAGGGAGTCTCCTTGGAATGGAAGAATACCAACCAAGAGGACATGTAACAGGACACCTGCACTCCAGATATCTGCCTTCTCGTAATACTTCCCCAGCAAAACTTCAGGTGCAACATATGCTGGACTGCCAGCCAAACCAGTCAAGCTTTGACCTGCGTAAGATGTAAAAAAGCTTTTTAGAGCAAGATTAATAATCTATGTAAGATAACACAAAAATTGCAATAAAAAAATCAGAAGAATGTCGCAACTACTTCCAATTTTGCAAGTTAAACAAATGGCATTCAAGAGTGCTTTCACAATAGAATATAGGTAATCCTTTTTATTTTTTCTGCCAAGGAAAAAAGACGATGAACTTATAACTTTCAAATAATAAAAGGAAAAAAAAAACTGGAGAAACATAAATGTAACCAAAAGGCACTTCCAATAGGATTTGTGCTAGTTAAAGTCTATCCCTACTGCTAGTTAGTTGTGGACTATGGCTTGGACAATAACGTATACATGCATGGTATTTATTCAAAAAAGCCACCTCCAAGAAACAAAGAAAACTACAGTGCATTTAAGCATGTCAAGTTTAAGTAATCAATCATTCAAAACACAACACATGATTATTTATTCTTCAACATAAATAAGCAATAATGGCCCTAACCATTTGATATTCTCATGGCCAACCCAAAATCTGCTAACTTTATTTTTCCAGATGTTGTGAGAAGAATGTTCTCAGGCTTAATATCTCTGTGAACAACGCCCATGTCATGACAATACTTTACAACTAACATCACCTCCTTGAATATATTAGCAGTGCGCTGCTCTGAGTATGGACCATGTTCAATCATTTGATCAATCAAGCGTCCCCCAGAGCATAACTCCATCACAAGATAAAAAAAATCTGAATCCTCGTAAACAGCCTTCAAAGTCACAACTCCAGGATGACCAGATAGGTGCTGCATAATCTCCACTTCCCTATGAACAGTCTCCTCTCCCTTCTTCAATGTCTTACACGCATAGTCAACCCGACTAGCCTTAGAGCGACACACCCAAACAGAACCAAATTTCCCTTTCCCAAGTGTGTCACCTGAGACATAATCATCTTCAATCTTGTTCTTCCTACCCACTTGAGTAGTAACATCTATACAGCCTATCTTCCTCTTCAGGCCTCTTCCAGGAGTAACCAAAGATGAAGTCCTACACGGAGGAGCAGTTGCAACACCAGCAAGCCTATTTTTACGCGAACCAGCACACTCATCATTTGAATCTTCTTTGCACCGCTTTGTTAACCTGGTGTAATCTTCTATTGAATAATGTGATGTCAAACCTGATGATCTTGAATTGTCGGACGTTGAAAGAATATCCTGTAAATTTCGTCGTGGGTCTACATCACTTCCTTTCCTCTTCTTCTTCATCACATCAGACTACCCACAACAAAGACTAATGCATTAAACATCTGGCCTCTGTATCAAAAAGAACATCACAAAAATCTCAAAAATCAACAATTTCCACGACTAACAGAGTCTTGATCGCTCATAAAATAAAGAGAACAAAAGAGAAAATTTAACAATGAATCCAGTATCTTCGATTTTGTACTGAAAACAGCAAAGAATAATATCCAGCTCGTTTAGCCAATGTTCCAGTTCTATCTTTCCCAGGCGAACAAAAAAAATTAAAAAACTACAATAAAAATTAAAAACAAAATATATGCTGCGTATCTATCATCAATCAAACGAGGCATAAACGAACAATGAAAACGGAAATGACTCCTTATTTACTATAAGAAAGCAAAACATTAACTGAAGAAAACAAAACATTAACTGAAGAAACCATAATTATTGGAAAAAAAATTTCCAAGCTGAGCCAATGTCCCAGAGATTTAGAGTACCTGAACGAGAAAAAGGAAACCCATAAATCGCCGACTTCCGGGAACGTCTAAGAACAAATAAGATTAAACTGTGACAGGAATGACGGAGATCAAGCTGCAAACCCTAGAAATCACGGATTGCAGATTTGGGGGAAGGCTTTCACATAACCAGAGTAACAATAATCGAACAAAAGAGATAGAAAGAGAAAAAAGGGATGAAGCATGATGAAAAAAAGAGAAAGACAGGTATTGTGGAAAATTATATGTATTATGATTTTTACTTATAAGTATTTATTGATTTTATTTTTCATATTAATAATAATTTTGACATAATAACTCCTAACATTAATCATATATTTTGTCACATAATTTCACCTAACTTACGTATCCTCTTTCCCTAAGTGATCGGTTCAACAATATTTTGCCTCTCGTAATTACTCGTGATAAGAGAATATATATTGCAAATAATAATATTGGAATATCTGTCTCTTCTTCTCGAGATGTTATTCATTTATTGAAATATATCTTATATTAATTAAATTATTTTTACTCTATTAAATATTTTAATAATTTTTTTTAAAAAATTAAATCAATATTAAATTTGATTTACATATGATTCAAACGTTATCGTACAATTAAATCAATATTAAATTTGATTTACATATGATTCAAACGTTATCGTACATAAATTAATAATTTTTCCTTCTCTACCTTAGATCGGAGGATGATTATTAGAATGGGCTGAATCAAATCTGACTTTTGACTTATGAGCATTTACTCTTGAGTCACTTTTCCAAAAGATGAACCGTACGATCTTTTAAAACATGCGCTGTGTTCAACACTTACGCTTTGAACGCGTGCAAATAGGTACGGATTTAGCTTAGAACCTGAAGACACTAGGTGATAAATTAGCTGTAACTCTAGGGTTGAGTACGGCAAAGATACCTTCTAATACCCAATTTGATCTTTCTGTTATATATATATATATATATATAATAATTTATATTCTATATGTTGTATTTCACATTTATGATTTGATTATTAAGTTGTAAACATATTATTTATTTTATTTAATTATGAATTAAATTATATTTAATAAATTACATTTATCACGTTACTACCTAGTTTCTTTTTGTTTCTACATCGTGGTCGTGCTATTGCTTTTTTTTTTTTTTTTCTGTTTCTTCTATTTTACATAACGAATAAAATGAGTATAATAATAATATCAAGATGTTTTATATGTATATATACTTATTATTTAATTATGATGTTATAATTCTAACTTATTATTAATTAAATCATACTTAAATTATTTACATGGGTTAAGTAATAAAAAAATTCTTAAGAGATTTGAAATTTTATTTTTTTCATATAACTGACGCTATAAAATGATTTTTTAAAATATTTTTAATTTAAAGCTTATTTATAATTGATTTTATTTTATTAAAATAGACTTTAAATTTTAAGTTAATTTATCAACTTTCGAATTTAAAATATGTTATAAATTAGATTTTACTTATAATCTACTTTAAACACAAACTTTATAATAATAATATCAAGATGTTTTATATGTATTATATACTTATTATTTAATTATGATGCTATAATTTTAACTTATTAATAATTAAATCATACTTAAATTATTTACATGGGTTAAGTAATAAAAAAATTCTTAAGAGATTTGAAAATTAATTTTTTTTCATATAACTGACGCTATCAAGTGATTTTTTAAAATATTTTTAATTTAAAGCTTATTTATAATTTATTTTATTTTATTAAAATGGACTTTAAATTTTAAGTTAGTTTATAAACTTACGAATTTAAAATATATTATAAATTATATTTTACTTATAATCGACTTTAAACACAAACTTAAATGTCTTTTATTATAATAGTAAAATTATTTAAAATAAAAAAATAAAAATACAATAAAATTCATGTATAAATATATTAAATTAACTAATTAATACTATTTTAAGATTAAAATTAAAAAAACATATTAAAGTCTAAAATATTAATATAATTTAGTTATTAAAGTCTAAAAAATATAATAATAAAAGACTTCAAGTAAATTAAAAAGATTATTAAAATAAAATTTCAAATTACATTTATGAATAAAATATATGTATAAAACTAAAACTTGAAAATGATAGAAACATATTATATATCTTTATTGTTAAGCATGTTAATTTAATATTACTTATTACAATTTTTTCTTATTAAACATGAATGGTTAGGATAGACATTTCTATTATGTGACATTATATATAGTATTTCATGGAAGATTCTTTTTTAAAATACATATATGTAATTTATTTTGAATCAAATTTTTTTGTTTCATTTTTATTTATCATTTTAAGTGTAATTAATAATCTATGTAAATATGAACATAAATGCTTAAAAAATGATAAAAAAGTGACTTAAATTTTAAATATATTAAAGTTTAATTTCTAACATATATACACATAAAATAAAATGGTTGTACATTAAACTAATTTTTTATGAAAAATTCATCCTCTATGTAACTCCGCTCATGAATGCTGCTTAACTATGAAGTTATATATCTTTTGTAAGAATTAAATTACTAATTGATTATAAATTTACGAGTATCTCATTTTTAACTATTAAATTAAATTTAAATAATTTTATCTATTTATTAAATATTTAAATAATTTTATTTATTTATCGACTAATTAAATTAGTTTATTTATATTATCACAATATCAAGGCGTAAATTTTTACTTTGCTATTTTTTTACATAATAAATAAAACATATAGAGATAATACTAATAGTCAAACTTATGTTTTATGCCGGGGACTACATCACTTGTTAGATTAATGTATAAATTAAATTACACTTATCATTGTTTCTTTTATATGTACTACTCTACGCTTAACACTTAATTATAAAGTTATAATTAAGTAGTTTGTTTGAAAAATAAATGATATCTAAATAAGTTACATCTGTCACAAATTATAACTATGTCATTTGAACAAATTAAATTAAACTTAAATAATTTTATTTATTTATTCACTACTGAAATTAGTTTATTTCTATTATCACAATAATATGACTTAAATTTATATTTTGTTATTTATTTTTACATAATAAACAAAATATATATTATAATAATATCAAGACTCAAATATATGTTTTATATTCGGTATTATACATTTATAATTTGATTATAAAATTATGACTATATCATTTATCTAATTTATATACAAATTAAATTACACTTAAATAACTTACAATTACTATTTGACTATAAAATTATGATATGTCTTTTGTACGAATGAAATTAAACTTAAATAATTTTATTTATTTATTGATTATCTAAATTAGTTTATTTTTATTATCATAATACCAAGACTTTAATTTATGATTTTGCATATCTATAAAATTAAAAAAATCCTTTTGGATGGACTATATATACTTGCCACTTAACAATAAGTTTATAACTATTTCTTTGTTATAACTCAAGTATAAACTAAATTATACATAAATATTTTATTTATTTATTGACAATTGAAATAAATTTTATTTATATTATTTAAATTGAGTAACATAATTGAGAAAGATAATACTTACAATAATCTTGCATGTTCATATTATCAAGTATGTTTTAATTAATGTTTAAGTCTTGTAATCCAATTTTTTAGTTTTAAGTACTAAGATTATTGAAAATGTTATTAGAAATGCACACAAAAAAATAAAAATACCTTAAAAGACTCAAATTCAACTTCGCATTGGATTATAACTATGCCATTTATCTTTGTCGTATATGAATTCATGAACAAACAGAACTACAGGTAAATATATATTTTTTAAATATGAACTATCTAAATATTTTTATTTCTATTATCAAACTAAATAGCACAAGAAGAAGAGAGATAATACTTGTAATTACAACATGTATAATTTAGTCGTATCTTTTGAATAAATATAGTTATAATAAATATAAGTAACTTTTAAATAAATATGTTTAAATTATTAAATTAAATTCCAATATTTTATTATTTATAATGTAGTCACACTAAAAAAGTACTAATTTTAATTTTCAAGTTAATTTATATTTTTAAATATAATATTTAAAATATAAACATTTAGGTTAATAATTTTTTTTATGGATTTGTGGTAAAATGTTTTTGGTATTCTTTTATTTATTTTTATTTTTTTGAACAATTAAACACTCATATATTTGTGCACGTACTTTATACATATAATTCACCCAAAACATAACTTACACTCTAAATAAATTTATAATGTCATTTAAAATTTTATATTCATGTCAATTATATTATTTTTCTTAAATAATTATCTATAGCTTTATATCAATTTTAAAGGCGGGGCAAGTGTATAGCATGTGACTCTGTATCTAGTCTATATAAAAAGCTAAGAATTCGACTTCGTCATCATCGTCCTTTGCTTTTTCTTGTTTTTTAATTTGAATTTTTTACTTTATCTTATACATTTTTTGATGAATGAAATATGTATACTATAATGTTAAAACTCGAATTTATTCTCGTAGGTGATGTTATATAGTTATCAATTAATTATAAAATTATGATCATGTAATTTATCTTATTCAATCTTATTCATATATGAATAAAATTATATTTAAATAAATTATACTTGTTATTTTCTTTTTCTTTTTCATAATGAATAAATTGTGTATAATAATAATACCAAGATTTCAACTCATTTTAGTAAATTTAAAAAATAGGATTTTTATGATACTATTTACATATAATAATAATATCAAATTTTTTAAATTTTTATGACATTATACACTCTCAAAATTATGATTTATTTAATCTATTAGAAATTTGTACATTTATTATTGCTTTGGTTCGTATTCCCAGTGAATCCCGTTCTATTACCTCTAAATAAATTAAGATACGAAGTCTTCATATTCAACAAAGAAATCACTTTTCATTCTTTTCATAAACTAGGATTCGTTCTTTATACTTCTTCTTAACTGGTTAGCATGTAATAAGTATTTGGTTTACTACTTAAAATAATTCAACTTCAACTTAATAGTCAAGTTCTTGTAATTAACATTTAGGTTGATATTATTAACCATGCTAATCTTGATCAAGTTTATTATTACTCCCTTATTTTTCATAATAAATTATTTGCTATAAAAGGTTTTTTTAGTGAATATGACAATTAATGACTCCTATTTTTTTCTATTTTTTATTTGAATCTTTTATTTTCAATTTATAGTATAAACTACACTTAAATAATTTTATTTATCATTATCGTCGTGATCCCTTTTTTAAATTTAAATTTATACTATAAATTTTAAAAATTAGATTTTTAAAATAAGGTACAAACACAACATAATATCAAGACTCTTAAGTTTATATTGTGAATTTAAAATTAAGTTTTAAATGTAATGGTTAGGCTTGTCATTATCATCATCCCTTTTTAGAAAAAAATATTAAAAAAACTAATAGATTTAAAAAATTGGATTTTTAAAGCACAATTTGTACATAATAATAATATCAAAACTCTTAAATTTATAATATAAATTTAAAAATTATATTTTAAATGTAATACATATAATGAAAATATTAAGACTTAAATATTCATTTATTATGTCACTATGAAGTTATGAATATGTTTTTTATCTAACTTATAAATGAATTAAATTACACTTAAATTTATTTTTACAATATTATTATTTATATCAATAGTTCTTTTTTCTACATTAATGATTTCATTATTTTGGTATTTTATTGAACAACAATATTTCATTAAAAAAAATACTACATATATGCACATCCATTTTATACATATAATTAAAAAATATATATACTATAAGAAAACTTATAATATTATTTTTTCCTAAACAATTTATAATGTTATTTTAAATTTTATATTTTTATCAATTGTATAATTCTTATTAAATAATTATCTAAAAAATTATATAAATTAACTTACAAGTTCACTTTTTATTTGTCAGCTCACAGTATATGTCTGCATAAAATATTGTATTTTCTTTGTAAATATTAAAGAGTGTAACTAATTTAAAGTTTGCTCGTATCATATATTTATGTATGTATTTATATATTATACCTTTTTACTTTATCAAATATGAGTTAATGCTAGTGCTTTCCACGATCTAACCAACCTATTTTTTTTTTAATTTAGTATCTTAGTTTTTAAAATAGTTTTTATAGGATTCGGTACTTTAGTTTTATCTTCATCACAACTTTTATATATATATATACTTATATTATGAAATTATGAAATTAGTATAATAGTGGTCTCCTATTTAATAAAAGATACAATAATAACCCAATTTTGAAAAAGAAAAATTTAATTTATAGAAAAATAATTTTATTTTTACAAAAATATTTATTATTTTATACATTTTATCATTTGTTTTTTCATTCAATACAAAAATATTTCATACCATCCTGACAATTATTATCGACCTTCATTTCCGTCGTGTAATTATATACCAATTATCAATAATATTATTTAAACAATAGAAAATCAATTGCAGAAAATCATTAAAATAATAACTACATTAACCAAAATAATGAGTGATGGAATTTTAATCACCAAATTTCCTACATATATAAATACCTAAAAATCCAATTATAATTTTTATGCGAATCATAAAATCAATTGTACCTAATCTAATATGTAATTCCTTTCTCAAGCATACTACATTTTATATAATAAATAATCGAATTATACTTTCATGATAATATAATCGCATATTACTTATTAAGTGAACAATTATTGATCTCATGCATGTGAATCATATATCTCTACATGAAAACACCATACATTTTATTTAATCATGATAAGTAATCAAATAATTCTCTTGAATATATCGAATTAGCTCTATATATTAATTGATGTCCAAATAATTATAGAATGAAATCCATATTAAATACAACAATCATAATGGGCTCAACTAATTAATTCATTTAATAGATAATTAGGTTTATAAGAATTCTCGATAATAAAATTTAGCCTCTTAATCGGACACAAATTGTGTTCTATAATATGCAAATATACATATCATAACAAGTAATATAATGATAGGAAAATGTCGTTTCTATAGAGATTATGTTATTAAAAACTAATTTTTAAGACAAAAAATAAAAATCAATTTTTTATGTTTTTATATTTTAAGAAATTAAAATTAAAAGAACTAAAGATAAATAATAATAATTAATTAAATTAGATTTGACAGCTAAGAAGATATATAAGAAAATATCTAGAAATACTTAATTTTTCAATTTTTTAAACATGTGAATCACTAAATCCCCCCACCATAATTATATATTAATTACATGACCAATTGAATCTAACCTAATATATATTTCTCTCTTAAGTAAACTATACACAATATATTAATTAACTTAATTACACTCTTATGTCAATTAAATTGTATACTACTCATTATGCTCATTAATTATGGATCACATATATAAGAATTGTACATCTCTACCTATAAATCATGCATGTTATTTAATCAAGATAAACAATTAAATAATTCTCTCAAATATATTTAATTATCTTTATAGATCAATTATTGGCTAACCAATTAATAACATAAAAATAAGATTAAATAATATAACTAAATTGAATTCATAAATCAGGTAAAATATTAAATTATCACATGGTGAAAATTGGATTCATAAGACCCTTAGATTAATGAATTAACGAGATATAATTTTGTTCATAAAGCTCATATTTTTTATAAATAAAGACATAAAAATTGATAAAGAGAGGATAAGAAGAAATACAATCCATCTCTTGAATTGCAATACCAATATGCTCTTGAATCTCCACCAAAATTGTGTCTCCCTTTGAATTTTTTGGTGTTTTTCTCTCTTTTTGGCTCCAAATATTGATACAAATTATGCTAATTTTAGCTCATTATGGTTTATGGGGAAATTAGGGGGTGAAATTAAGCTTAGGTAGAATTTGGATCGTCAGTTCAACTTAACATCAAGACCTGAGATGAAAAAAAGAAAAATTAACAACACTAGCCAATAAGAGCACAACCTGTGGCATGGAGAAAGGTGGAACCAATAAGCACACGATGCGTGGAATGGGTGACTAGTCTTGGTTAACAAATGTTGAATTAATGCCATGTGGCAATCTATAATTCACTATTATGGCTTGCATGGTGCACAGGTGAAAAGAATGGATTAATTAGATTACGATGTGTGGCGAGCACGTTGACCAAGCAGTAAAAATTGAAATCAACGATGTGCTGACATGTGACTTGGTGCTGCATCACATGGTCAGCTCCCCTGCTTACGTGGTGTCCATGTGGTAGCTTCTAATTGGTCCTACGTTGAAAATTCATAAAAAAAATCCATAATAACCCCAAAAGCAATCCCAAAAAATTCAAAAATATATATTTTCACCACATTTAACTAGAAAGCTCATATTTTAATATTTTTAACTCCAAAAATACTGCTTATTGAATAAAACGAGAAAATATTAAGTATAAAGTTCACAGATGAGTATACTTTTATAGAGTCATCACATCCTCAAACATAACTCTTTGCTTGTTCTCAAGTAAAGTCAAATCTAACTAAATAAAATGATATGGGTAGTGTGTGTGTATATATATATATATATATATATAAATTATCCCCCTCAAAAGTCATATAATTCTATGACAAGGAGGTTTACATATTCATCAATGAACGTTCCATCAATAGAAGGATATGCAAGGTTTTTGATAAATTAATTCGTGTGTGTGTGTTGTACATGAAATCCTCTAATGTACTCATGAAATCAACATGTATGAGCATTATAATCAATTCAATTTTAGAACAAATTTCATAAGTCTATTTTTCACATCCTTCTCCACTAATATAAATATGGACTTAGCTAATAATCAATAAGAACTTTACATGCTTGTAATTTAAGGCTTAGGTATGGGTCGATAAACGAAGACATTTTGGCTCTTTTCACACCTTAGCTTTTCTTTTTATTCATCATGCACTTTTTAATTGCAATTGAATTTTAACTTGATATTTTAATGCACCTTCTATTAACATTATTTTCATATTCTTTTATTCCACATCTTTTTTTTTTTGTAAATTCACAATATCCCTAAACTTTTTTTAATTGTATTTTCATTCTTTAGAGGGATAATTGTGTTGTGAGTTTTTTATTTTCATAGATTGCATTACATTTCACCTTACTCTATAGTATAACACATGATTTTATTTTATTCATACAACCTAAAGGTGCAAGGATAAAGATAATGATTATTGGTTAGGCACAAAATGTGGCTTAAAGATATAAAAGGTTATTTGTTAGACTCAAATGGTTGACTAAAGATATTTAACAATGGTTAGCTTGAAAGGCTTAATTGATCTAAATAAGGCCTAAATCATTTCTCTTGCTAAATACTATTTAGGATTTCTCTTTAAGGGATGATCAAATAGATTCTAAAACCTAGTAGATCTCATCAACTCGCATAACTCATCACAAATTTTCTCTCAATAAGAACACCAAAATCAATCATGGATATGTGCATAAAACTTTGGATCAATTCAATCAAAATTAGCAAGCATATCACATGATTAATGTAAGTACCTTAACGAGCATGTTATCTTCCTCATCCTAGTCATGACAATCAATTTTTATCATTGAGTTCATATATTTCATATCAAGTATGCATACATTTAATTTTTATATATTTATCAATTTCTACCCAAATCATAATTAAAAACATCATAAAAATAAAACAATTCCTAAAAATTTAAAATGCATACTAAATACTAAAGTAGAGAATGAAGTTCTCTCCCCCAAATTTAAATTGCACATTGCTCCCAATGTACACATGTAAATATGAAAAGTTAAAAGGAAGAAAGATTCCTTGGTCTTGGCACACCACATCTGTCATTACAACTGTTCAATCTTGTTGTGCCATTGCTCTCCACATTTATTCACTTAAAAAACAAAAATAATAAAAATATATGTAAAATAACATTAGGTTGCCTCCCAACCAACGTCACATTTAACGTCCTTGACTAGACAGTCATACCAAGCCCTAAGATACGTACTTCCCTTTATGTCTATTTATTTTTGAGTTTTTTAGGAAATAGTTTGGGTCTTGATTTGTTCAATAATACTTTATGTTTTGGTTTAAAAATATGGTGTTCAATTCTCTTATCATGCCATATTTTTGTTTTTTTTTTGTACTTTTTGGCATTCTTATAAGCACTTCACCGTAACTCATCCAATTTATGTATTTTCAGTATCTTTTTCACCTTTCTGTTGGACTCTTTCTCTTGCCCACTTGATTGGGGATGGTAAGATAAAGGTGTGAAGTCTAAACTTGGTGGCCCTTCGATATATGATTTGAGCTTAGATAGTATCTCAAAATTCTCCATAACCATATTAGGTATACACATGAGAGGTGTAGCCTCCAAATAGTTCACACAATCAACAATATTAATCATAGATTCCATACTTTTAAAATTAGAGTAGATTGAGTTGTTTATTGGTGATTTTATTTCATTGTCCATAATAACATGTGTAATAGTTTTAAGTGTGTGTGAGTCAAAAAATATTTTTAAGTTGTTTCACAATCAATAGCATTTATCCTTAAGTATTCATCAACATTATCAATATCATGGGGTTCAGATGCTTTAAAAACTTTAAATGTTACTTGTTTATCTTGTACTCTCATTGTTAGCTCACCTTTTTGTACATCAATGAGTGCCTTTTCAGTTACTAAGAATGGACGACAAATTATGATAGGAATGTTACAGTCCTCTTTCACGTCTAGTACAAAGAAATCAATCGAAAATATGAACTTGTCTACTTTTACTATCACATCTTTTTAATCAATTTAAAGTTGTAAATACCTAAAAAATAATAAAGATACTTATGATTCCGAAAACATAGATTTTCTAGAGTAATAATAAAATTATGTAATTAAATACAAATCTATTTTTTATATTTAAATTTTAAATAAATCAATATTTACTACCTTCAAGCACTCCTCAGAGGTGCCAAAAATTTGATGCATAAATTTTGTAGTTTAAAATATCTTGCGAGTGCAAGAATCAATTTGTAAGAAACGATAAGTATACTTCTAAGGTCACTCTAAATATGAACTACATTGTTTTTAAATAATTCAACAAAACTATTAAAAATGAAAAATAAGCTTAAACACTCTATCATAGTTGTTTGGCTCTGAAAAGTCTAAACTAATAATATAAATTTAAAGATAGATTTGATTCAACAAATAACAGACAAATAAATATTTAACACTCAATGAAGAATTTATAGGATAGATTTGTTAGTTAATAATGCTTGCTCAAAATTAATTAGGTTAATAAAGATATAAATTAAAGTTATTGATTCTCTATTTTTGTATGAAGAGGTCTTTTGGTTGGGATAAATTTCATTTTAATCAATATCAATTAAAGTCTTTGGGTGGGGATCATTTAATTGATAATGAATAAATTATGCCTTATTCATAATGACTTAACAAACCATTTAAATCAATGTGTATTACAAGGCTATCAATATAAACTTTGATTCAAGGTGTAGAAGTTGGATTTAAGATTAATTTATCTTAAACCTAACTTTTAGATTTTAAATCTATTACAAAAATTATGTCGTCGATATATTTCTAATAAAAAAATATTTGTGAAAAATCTTTAAAATATAATATTATTCTAAATCAGATCTAGATAACCAGATTATAAATCTAACTTTTATATTTTAAATCTATTATGAAAAATATGACGTCAATATATTTTTCTGTAATAAATTTTGTCGAAATCTTGAATAAATAAATAAACTTAATTTATTTTATAAAAATATTTATCTAAGTTAATATTTCATAAAAATAACAACATAACTAATATCCTATAATAATATTCACACAGACATGCTTAGAGTTAATAAATGATTAGTATATTAAAATAACATTCAAAATAGTACATAAAATTAATTATGAAAATAAAATAATACAATTAAAACTAATACCTCAATTGTACCTTCAATGTACAAAATTTTAGTAATGATCTGTATCTAGAACTAATATCTACTATATTAAACTAAGTAAACTATATCCTAAAAGCTATAACAATTTAGAGAGAATTGTTAGAAACCTCAAACCTGTTGTTTAGAGATGGTGTACATATTAGTGAGTGGGTTTATATAGGTAGGAAAACACTACCAAAAGGATAGAAAAGTGGATCATGGGGTAGCATGTTGTGGCACACATTTTTTGCTTCATGACCTGCGTCAATTATGATCCAAGACACTTACACTTTGGCATACATTTTCCCCTACCATGGCCCACTTTGTTTTGTTTTTCTCCAATATTATTTTTATTGTACTCCCTTACATCTTAAGTGATACTTATGTAAGGCTTACATATGTTTGTTATTTGATTCTCCTAAGTTGCAATTGAATATTTTTAGGTATGATTCTTCATATGTTGATCTTTTTGATCAATTTGAAGCTATAAATATCTAAAAAATAACAAAACCTACCTGTAATTCTGGTGATATAGATTTTCTAAAATAATGATAGAGTTATGCAAATATAAATCTATTTTTGACATTTAAAGTTCAAAAAAATCAGGTAATATTTAGTGTTTTTAGTCACTCATCAGGGACACACTTTCACTCACTACGGAAGTCATTTAATCAAAGAATAAAAATAAATAAATGTTACTTCATTAGATGCTTAAAATCCTAATATTCCATGCAAAATATATATATATCATCTAACAATTTAAAATAATAGGAAAAATAGTTAAAAGCATGGAAGAAAGATTATCACACTGAATAAAATGATATTGTCTAAATGATCTCACAAGGCATCTTCATTATATGATTCCTAGACACAAATTTTGGGTTAATGTCAATTTCCACATACAAGCATGAAACATAAACTATAAAGAGAAGCCATTTTATAGTAATCCTTGAACATGTTTAAGTTATCAAACAAAAAATGGATAGACTCAATTAATCACCTTAAATTAACTAATTAAAAGCATGATAATTTTATATCAAAATTTTATTATTGGACCTAGGTGTCCCTAATCGACACTAATCAACTAACAATAGCAAACAAATGTGGGAGAAAATTAAAAATGTATAATTTCATAAGGAACTTTTTTTTCACCCTAACAAAGAATCTACATTATCCTCGATATTCTAATGTAAAATCAAAGAAAAAGAAGAAAATGGTAGAAAAGTTACTCAATTGTAATAAAACAATGTGATTAAGCATGGTAATGTGGTTACTACTCTTGTTGCATCCATCATATAATTCAGGTTCTATTGCACAAAGGGAATCACTGTGTACTTCTTATGAATCACACATTACCAAATAGTTATGAAATTAACAGTTCTAAATAACATCAACATTGTTCACAATAAAAAATAAAAAAAAAATAAATCAATTTTAAAACAAAAGAAAACATAATAAAAATAAAAATACATAAAAGTAAGCTAGTGAAATGATGTAGCACAGTTCTCAATCTCATCTGGTTCGACTTCATACTCAAGTGTAGGTTCATGCAGTCTATGAACAAAGTCATAACCATGAAGCTCAAGTACTCTTCTAACTTGACTATAGTTAATTCCAAAAAATAGGAGAGTTGCAACTGTTGCATCCTTATGAAGATATTGCATATATTCATCCAAAAAATGCCTATGCCAACTTATCAATTCAAATTTGTTAGGCTTGGTAATCTTTTACATAATTTAGTTCTTCTTGGAACTTCTGAAATTGGTGTTTGATTGAAGTTTTGGAAGAAGAGGCATCTTTTTTACTCCTTTGGGTAGATTTGGTCCCATTTGTGAGATCTTTCATGTAGTTCACCCATCTTTAGCACATAGGGCTATAATAAGTTGGGGGGAAAATAACTTAATTGGTGAGTATTTTTGGATAATCTAATCCTTGGGTTTCTTATTACCCCAACATTCATTAATTTGGTTGATGTAATGGCATACAATAATATAGTCCATTCTTTGTGCATTGTATTATAATGTGTGGTAGGAATTAGTCTAGAGCACATAAAATACTACAAAATAAGGAGATCTTTGTTAGGTATTTAGTATCAAAGGATTTGTATCTCCTATTGATAATAACCCATTCTGCCTTTTCATAGTTAAGGGTTCTATTACTTCATCATAATTCATAATTTTCAAATAATCCTCATAATCTCCTTAGCCAACATCCCTCATTCCATAAAATACATTAATATTAGAAGAGCCAAATAGGACAAATACACCCCTTATCATTGGTTGATTTTCATTTCATTGGTAATAGTAGCATAAAATTCTCATACTATTAACATAGTAGCGACCTTTGGGCTATTAACGAACCATCTCAAACCAAAGGGCCACTGCTTTATCATTTATACCCTTGAATGGATGTACCCTAATATCCAATTCCCTTTCCACAATGAAATTTTTGTTAATCTCTCTTGCTTTATCAAACCTTAATTTAGTTTCAAGACTAACAAATTTAGCTCTATTGAATCCTTTTGAAACTCTTTATTCTTTTCCTTCTCACTATTTTTTTTTCTCTTAGGTGCCATTACTCTCATGTTCTAAAAATAAATATCCACAAAAAAATTCTGAAAGATAAATCAACTAAGTTCTTCTTCATCCTCAATAAACAAAATTAGGGTTTTATTAACATTAAATAACCACTTAAAATTCAGGAAATAAAATCCAATAATTATTTTCAGAATTTGGATCACTTACTTTTGATTTTTGTAAACCACTTTGAAGAAGATGATGTTGATGTGGATACCCCCTTTGAAGAAGACATGGTGAAGATTGAAGAAAAATCTTTGCAAAGATGGTTGTGAAAATACTTAAGGATAAAAATTTGAGAAGAAATTTGAGGAGATTTAGAAAATTCTATGATATTTGGTGAAATTTTATTGTTTAGGATGAGAAAAAAAATTAGGGTTTGAAAAAGAGGAAAGGATATTTGGGGTGAAAATGATATGAAATCACGACTTGGGGTTTTTAGTGTGAAAAATATTCTCGGAATGTGGCTCAAAATTGGTTCATGCTGCAGGGTGCATTGAAAATTTCCCAACTTATACGATTTGAGACCAATATGCAACGATGCATAGAAAATTCTTGCTACAAAGTTAAATAAATTTCTTCAACCCAAATTTATCTGAGAACCTTATGCTGCGGCTCAGTTCAAATGTTTTTTTTAAATTAAACAAACATGATTCTAAATAATAGTATACCATAGAACAAAAAAAACTAGACAATAACAACATGAGTAAAAAATAAAACGAAATAAAAATAACTATAACTAATAATTAAAAATAAAAAATAAAAAATAAACAAAATTTTCAATGGGTTATCTCCCATTTGGGGCTTAGTTTAATGTCTTAATAAGATATTATTTCTTTAGGGTACTATGATTTGTAGACTTTAATACGCTCAATGTTCCCCTTAACATTAAATCATTTTCTGAATGTGCTTGGAAATGTGTTGTCTTTCTCAAGATTCTCATTGATAGACTCCCATTATGGGCATTAACATTATCTTGTTAGAGGCCATGAATGGCCTATCAAGAAATACATTATGCTCCTTGTCTTATTTTAGGGTCTCTTGCATATCTGTAATTACAAAATCTACAGGCATGATAAGATTATCTATATGTACCATTAAATTCTCTACCACGCCCTTTGGAAATATTATAGATTTATCAATCAATTTTAAGTACATGGTTTTGGGTTTAGCTCATTCGCTCCTAATTGTAAGTATAACAAATAAGACATTAAATTAACACTTGCACCTAGATCTATGGAAATATTAACACTCACCTACCTCTTTCTTATCACCAATGGTGATATTGACATCAAAGCTTCTAGGATCTTTAGAGGTAGCTTTAGAATTACTTATGTTCCCTACATCATTAGGTAAATAATTAAAAAATTCAAGAAACTCAATATCTCAAAACACATCATTGTGAAGGGCTGTAATAACCTTAAAATATTCATTATGACTTGGTAACTTTTCTCTTACTTGCATTTGCACATGCATTGCTAGTTTCCCCACTTACACTTCCACTCTTTTCATTGATGTATCTAAGGAATCCAAGCTTTGATTGTTTTTCAGTTGGTTGTCTTTATTAACTTGAGTGAAAGCATTCAAATTTTCCTTTAAGGTTGATTTGTTTAGAAGATTATATGGCATGTATTAATCAAATTGCTAGCACTACTTATGGTTTTGGTTTTGGGCATTGGTAGAATTGTATGCCCTTCAAGAGAAATTGTGATGATTTATTCACCCTTGATTGTAAGTGTGTGAATAAGGGTCATTCTAAGGTTTAGGTTGATAACCCTTCATTGCATTCATTTGTTCAAGACCGGTGTAAGTCTTGTTGTACTTTGTATTTATGTGTTTCTTCCTAGGTGTAGAACACAATGTATATTTATTTTACTTAGTTTATCTATCTTCCTTTGTGTAAGGTTGGTAAATATGGATCAATAATACACACATGCATATAGTTAGACACACTTTGTATGTGATCATGTTTCCATACACCATAGGTGTTGGTTGTCATAATAGTATGCAAGGTTGAGAGTTATGGTTTCTGACGAGTAAGAGTATGAGTTAGCCGACGTTGTCACTTGTGTTTATGATTCATTTTAGGTGTGGGTATTTTTAGAATTTACTTGGAATTTTTTAAATAAAGTATATCTTTTTTAGAACCTTGCCACCAACCTCATCACCACGCTTGCCAACACCTTTGCCACCCAATTTGGAGAGGTGGTTAACAAGGTTACTGGTAAGGTAACTATCAAGTTGGATGATAAGTAGAACCGAAATCGGATTAGCAATACAGATCTTGCAAATACTTTGGTTTTATATTTGTAAAACTTTTGCAAGGGCATGAATCATTTCATAGAAAATGATAAGTATACTCGCAAGGTTGATCTAAAGGAGGAATATATGTGGCTTTTTATTTATTATTCAAACTCTTAAAAATTAAATTAATCCTAAACATCCTGTCGATATTTTCTTTTTTCTTTTTTGTGTTTCCTAATCTAATAACATAAAACATATATATAGATATGGATTGAATAAATAATTATGCAAATTTTTATCATTCATAACAGTGTAGTATCTATGGATATAATAATTAAGTTAATTATGCATACTCATATTATTTAGGTTATCAAAGATATAAATTGATATTTAATGACTCTCCCTTTTTTTTTATATAAATATCACCTTTGGTGGGGTTAGATATTATTTATTAATTAAAAAAATCAATTAACACTTATGGGTGGGGTCGATAATTAATTTGGTTAATTAAATTAATTATTTTTTTCCTAAAAGATTGAAAATGAACCATTTAAATACCACATTTGATGCGGTTAAACATTTTAAACTTCATACAAGGATTCCAAATTAAACCTAAGAATTTAATGATCTGAGTATTAACTTTCAAGTTTTAAAACCATTACTGAAAATATGTTATCAATACATTTTCGAATAATTGTTTTTATAAAAGCTTTTGAAATAGAGCTTCACTCTAACTACTAGGCGATTGTACCAATTAATAAAACCACACTACTCTAAATTAGACCGAATGATTAAACCAAAAAATCTAATTTTCATATTTAAGTTTGTAATGAAAAATAATATATTTCTCTCTAATATCCTTAATATAAAATCTCGAATAAAAAAAATCAACATTATTATTTGATATTTAAAAACAACCAACCATGTTAATTTTAATCACAGATAAATTAAATATAACATATAAGAATAAAACATAAAAAATAACTGTAAAGAATTCATTTTACAATTATATCGCAAAATAATCCATACAGAACTTTGGTGCTAATTCCGTTTATGAAAAACCTCCAAAAAAATTTGTATTTATGTTTATTGAATCAAAAACTAGAAATTTACAAAAGTATAACTAGTGCTTCTCAAAAAGAGAAGAACTTTTAAACTAAAAAAAATAAGAAAGCTAGAGAGAGAAGATATGAGAAATGTGAAATTTGAAGGATTTTAAGGGATGATTTTTACAATGGGGGAGATGATCCTTTTATAGGTGAGAAAAGGCTAAAAAAGTGGGAAAATATCTCAAAAATTGGTCTTGGATCCGTTTGGAGAGGTTGGCAAACGTGTGGAGGCATTGGCGTATGCAGTTGGGTGGGGATGGACGAGATTTGTGATGGGACGGGAACTGGTGCACACAAATTAGTGTAGCAGGCAGGCTAGACTCGGTATGGCGTTTGTGGGCACTAACAAACTGGGGCATTTTTGACCGTTTTGACCCATTTTGTCCAATTTTTCCATTTTTTTGACTTTTCCTCATTTGTTTCTCAACATATTTGTGAGGTATTACGTCCAATATTCTTTTTCGTGTCTTTAAATTATTTTTGAATGAAAATACCTAAAAAATAATAAAAATATCCTTGATTCCAAAAAGACAAATTTATATAAAATATGATAAAATCATACTAATACAAATATATTTAATAAATTAAAATATATTAAATCATCGTAATTTTAATGCTTTTTAAATACTCATTATACAACCATAATTTTTTTTGTCCCGTTTAAAACTTTCTCTCTCCTCCACATTGGAATCAACTTCTCCTTCGTCGAACACATGTCTTATGTGTCTTCTTTTTGTAATTTAGAACCAGGAGAGGATTCTTAATTACCCAACCTTACATTCAGCCTCTTAAATTGGTCATTAAAATTTTTAAGGAAGAATTTCAAGTCGATCGCTTATGGTTCTCCTATTTCCATACTCATAATTTCAATATGTAAAAGAAAATAAGATAACTCAAACACTCCCTCACGTGTTTACTCTCACTCTTTTTTTTTCTTAACATGATTTTAGCTTTTTTTCTTCACATTATTTCATCTTTTTTGTTGCTTTTACCTCACAAAGCTCAAGTCATCCTCTTTTTATGTTCTTAACAAAATCATTCAACTAATCTCAAGAAGTAATCAGTTTTTTAGTGACAATCTCAAAAATCAAAATTTTAAAACCTTTAAGGCAAAGGATGACAAAAAGAAAGTTCAAGGAGGACTCAAAAGAACCAAGAAAGAATCTTTTCAAGATCTTGAAAATCATAATTTAAAAAAAAACATAATAAAGGACAAAAATAAAGAAGCTCTAAAGAGGACTCTAAAGAGAGAATCTTGACAAAAATATGATTCCTTTTTTTCATTTTGTTTTTTTTAATCAGACTTGGCTAATGATGAATAAGATCAAAAATGTTGATCATGCAAATACTTTGGTTTTATATTTGTAAAAATTTTGCAAGTGCACAAATCATTTTATATAAAATGACAAATATACTCCTAAGGCCGATCTAAGGAAGGATTATATGTCATTTTTAATTTATTATTCAAACTCTTAAAAACGAAATTAAATCATAAACATGCTGTCACGATATTTTGGTTTTATGTTTCCTAATCTAATAACATAAAAAACATAGATATGGATTCAATAAATGATTATACAAATTTTTATCATTCATAATAGTGGAGTATTTATGGATATAATAATTAAGTTAATTATTCTTGCTCATATTACTTAGGTTATTAAAGATATAAATTGAATTTTGTTGATTTTATCTTTTTGGTATGAAACTGTTCTTAGGCAACGCCCAAATTCTTTTATTTAATATTAATTAACTAAAATCCTTATGTGAGGTCTATTAATTAATTATGTATTAAATTTTAGCTTTATTTCTAAGTAAATAGAAAATCATTTAATCACAGCTTTAGACAAAGTTAGTTAATTATACTTTATTCAAGGTGTCCAAATTAAACCTAAAAATTTAATTATTCGAGTACTAACTTTCAAGTTTTAAAACTATTACTGAAAATATATTGTCAATACATTTTTGAATAATAGTTCTTATAGAAACGTTTGAAATGTAGTTTCACTCTAACTACCGGGCAATTGTACCCACAAATAAAATAGCACTACTCTAAATCAGACAGGATAATTAAAACTTAAAATCTAATTTTAGATTTAAGTTTTTAATGAAAAATAATATTTTTATCTTTAACATCCTTAATATAAAATCTTGAATAAAAACAACATCAATTTATTTAATAGAAATGTTTTATCTATTTAATATTTCACAAGCATAACAATGTTATTATTATATTATATTTACAAACAGCCAGTTATTTTAAATTTAATTATAGATAAATTAAATATACCATATAAGAATAAAACATAAAAAATAACTGTAAATAATTCATTTTAAAATTATACCTTAAAAGAATCCTTACAACATTTTTAGGCTAATTCTATTATTGAAAAATCTCCAAACGGATTTGTATTTCCGTTTATTGAATCAAAACTCGAAATCTACAAGATCATAACTAGTTCTTCTCAAAAAGAGAGAAACTATAAAACTAAAAACTAAAAAAACTTAGAAAGCATTCTAAAGAGAGAAAGAGTTAAGAAAATTGTGTGTTTTTTACAATAGGAAGTGGGTCCTTTTATAGGTGAAGAAAAGGATAAAAAAGTGGAAAAACTATCTTTAAAATGGGTATTGGATGAGTTTCAGACAAGCTGGAACACGTATGGGAGAGGTGCACCTGGCTAGGCACTGGCGTCAGTAGATGGGCCAGACGCATGCAGTTGGTGCAAACTGGGCAAGATTTATGGTGTAACATGCACATGGGGCTTGAAACAACACGTGTGAGGCTCGGAAAATTGGGGCATAGAATGGGCACGACAAGGGTGTGTGCGCATGGGACTCAACAGATGCACGCATCTTGGAGCATTTTTTACCTTTTTGACCCATTTTGTCCAATTTTTCTATTTTTGTGACTTTTCAACATTTTTTCTCAACATATTTGTGATGTATTGCCTCCCGTATTTTCTTCTAGTCTTTAAATTACTTTTGAATAACTATAACTAAAAATCAATAAAAATACCTGTAATTCCAAAAAGAAAAATTTATATAAAAATATGATAAAATCATACAAATATAAATCTATTTAATCAATTAAAATATATTAAATCATGGTAATTTTAGTGCTTTTTAATAACTCATCACCTAGCAGGTTTGATGATTCTCTAGAATGAAATATATGGAAACTATAACAAAATAATGTAAAACTGATTTCAACAAGAACAAGAAAACACACCAAGAAAACAAGAATAAGATTCTTGAACAATTTGTTACTTTGCTCTCCTTTTCTTCTCCCTTTTTTTTACTTTTTCTCTCCTTTTTTTTTACTGCTACTCTTGTTATGAATAGAAAATTCACATAAACAAATTCGAAACCCTAATGAACAAAAACCAAAAATAAAACAAAAAAGGATGCAACATAACTTTAACCCTTCGAAAAATGTGCAAAAGATGGAATTTGGGGTCGAAAATGGAAACGAACAAAGGAAACACCCATTCCACTTATAAGAATCAAAATGAGTTTCAATTTGATATATTATAATAGTCGTTTTGATACCCGAGTTAAAATTTATGGTCATATAAAGTTGTAACTCTGATTTATCAATTTTTTTAGTTTTTTGAAACTGTGAATAGCATCCCCCTTCTTGTCTTTTTCTTTTTTATTTTTTTTATTTTTAAGAAAAAAGATGGAATGAACACAGAAATAAAGAACAAGAAAAAGAAAAAGATACAAATAATTCCAAGAGAACTACGAAACAAAATCCAAAGATGAAACCAACGACAACGAAATTGAAAGAAAACACAAGACTTGAAGGAAAAAAATTCCTTTTTTTTAAATAAAGAACTCAAAGGAAAAAAATCCAAAGATGAAAACAACAAAAACACAAGACTTGAAGGATGGATTTTGTTTTTTTTAAATTAAAAACTCAAACAAAAATAGATGAAGATAGATAATCTGTTTTTAACAACCAAGGTTCTGATACCAAATGATTGGGACCCTCTAGGCGAAAAACCCTAATGAACCCACAAACTCAAAGGAATATAAAAAAAATTGATTTTCTAGGAGAATGTTGAAGATGATCAGATCAGAACCCAAAGGAAACAAAGTCTCTAAAACCCTAACCTTTGGTATGATCACATTAGAACCCTAAGGAAACAAAGTTCTTGAAACCCTAACCATGAGAAAACATAAAGAATGATTAATCCCTTTGATAAGTCGAATTCAAACATTAAATCTAGAACACAAGATGGCAAAGCAATAAACTTTCTCAAATAAACTTTTATTAATGACATCAATTCTTCCTCCATTAGATAGTTGTTGTTTTCTTTTATAAGCAACAAAATCCTAGACTAAATTTATCCTAAAGAAAAGAACCCTAGAAGCAGTTGAACCATAGTGAGGTTCTTTAGTTTTTAATTGTGCCTAATCTATCCTTAAAGAATAAAAGACTAAAAAGACTTATGATAAATAAGACATAAAAAGGCCCATAATTCACTAAAACAAAAATTGCTAAACATAAAAGGTCTATAATTAACTAAAACAAAAAAATTGCTTCCTAAATTAATCCTTGCATCCAATTTGATATTCCAAATCTATCTCTTGGTAGGATCTTAAGAATATTTGTACGATCTCTAAAATGTTTGTAGGTTCTTGAGAATATTTGTAGGATCTCTAGAATCTTTAGAATATTTATAACCAAATAATGGAGATTGATGTGTTGACCAAGTTTATGGTTACAAATATTCTAAAGATTCTCAAGATCTGACACAAGGGATAGATTTGGAATATCAAATTGGATGAAATTATTAATTTAGGAAGCAATTCTTTTCTTATAGTTAATTATGGATTTTTTTTGTTAAGAAATTTTTATTTTAGTGAATTATGGGCCTTTCTATGTTTTATTCATCACAATTATTTTTAGTCTATTATTCTTTAAGGATGGATTAGGCTCAATCCACAATTACAGAGGTCCACTAGGGTTGAATTGCATCTATGATTCTTTTCTTTTGGGTAAATTTTGTCTAGGATATTTTTTGCTTATAAAAGAAAATAGCAGCTATGTAACGGAGGAAGAATTGATATCATTAGTAAAAGTTCATTTGAGAAAGCTTCTTGTTTTTCCTTCTTTTGTTTTAGATTGAATGCTTGAATTTGACTTATCAAAGAGAGTGATAATCCTTTGTGGCATCTAAAGGTTAGGGTTTTAAGGAATTTATTTTACTTAGGGTTTTAATCTGATCATCTTGAACATGCTCCTAGTAAATAAATTGTTTATATTCCTTTGAGTTCATGGATTCATTATGGTTTTTTCCCTAAAGGGTCCCCATCATGATGGGTCTAATTACCCAAATTGAAAGGCTCACATAAGAGCCTTTCTACAATCTATAGATGAAAGTGTCTGGAACTCTGTGCTTTATGGATGGGAACCATCTACAATTACCAAAGATGATGTAGTCATTTCAAAACCTAAAAAATATAGGACCATTGAAAATAAAACTAGTAATAACTAGAATCAAAACGGTATTAATGTTATTTTTAGTGTTGTGTATGCTGATGAGTTTCGTTGCATATCTCATGTTGATACTACTAAGCATGTTTGAGATATTTTAGTGGTTACCCATGAGAGTACCACACATGTTAAAAGAACTAAACTCTATATATTTGGTATTTAATTTTATTACATTTATGTTAGTGTTGGAAATATTCATGAAACAAAACATATAATTATAATTTTAGTTTTTAGGTGTGTCTTAGAAGAATTTTTCCAAGATAAAAAACTATTGAGCCTTAGCGGCCACATATTAGGTATATTTATTTTCCCATGCACATTAGATTGAATATTAAATACAATAGAGACAATGTGAAATTAGGCCACTCGATCGATAGAATAATGACTAGATCGATCATGCAATATAACCTAATTAAATTAATTTCAATACATGAATAGATCGATCAAGGACTAATAATTAATTAAATCTTGACTGAATTACTTGAAACTATGTTCGATCGATCCATTGAGCACATGGTTAGATCGATTGAGCAACCAGTTATCTAATTTTAAAAAAGCATTTATATTAGGATTTGGATTGGTTTTATACTGAATTATCCTTATTTCTTAATTGTGTTTTAACTGACCTTATAGACAATATAGTAAATTTTTTTAACCTAATTTGCTTCAAAATATTCTATAAATACTAACCTAAGCACACATCTGAAACTAACCATGCAAGAACTATTGTGCTTATTCTCTTCATCTTTTTATTTTCTCTTATTTTGCTGAAAGTTTTTAAGTGGGATTTTTCATTAAGTTAATCTATCAAAAGTTTATAATTGTGTTTGATGGATGAACAAGACTAAAATAATAATTATGTTATTATGCTTCTAACAGATTGTTCTAGAGTTTCTACTTGCTTTCAACTAATTAGGATTGTTCATTATGGAATCTACTTTAGGACACACACTTGCACTTGTGTTTATGTGCTAACTTTTCATGTGATAGTAGTGCAAGCTCGATTAACTCGTGGGACTCAAGTTTTTCGTAACACTGTTATGGATCCGAATGCCTTTCTTGTAGAGATAATGATGAAATTCATAGAATACAAATTATGTGCAACTAGTAATATAATGATAAGAAAAGATTGTTCACACAGATTATTTTATTAAAAACAAATGTTTTTTATGATTTTATATTTTAAGAATGAAAAATAAGTAGTAGTAATTAATTAAATCATATTTAGTAGCTAAGAAGATATATGAGAAAATATCTACGAATACTTATTCCCAAAATTTTCTAAACATGTGAACCAGTAAAATCCCCCCAATATAGTTATCAATTAATTGAATCTAACCTAGCATGTACTTCTTTCTCAAATAAACTACTCATCATATAATAATTAACCTAATCACACTCTCATGTCAATTAAATTTCATACTACTCATTAAGTTCATCAAATATGGATCACATACATAAGAATCATACATTTCTACCTATAAATTATACATGTTATTTAATTCAGACAAACAATTAAATAATTCTCTCAAATCTACTTATTTGTCTTGATAGATCAATTGTTGGACATATAATTAATAGCATATAAATTAGATTAAATAATATAATTAAATTGAAATCATAATTGGGATAAAATATTATATCATTACATGTTGAAAATTGGGTTCATAAGACCCCTTGATTAATAAATTAACATGACATAAATTTTTTCATTAAGCACAAAATTTTCAAAAAAAAAAAGAGACAAAAATTGATAAAGAAATGAAAAGAAGAAGAAATACCATTAACCACTTGAATTGTGGCACCAATCTCTTCTTGGCTCTTCATCAAAATTATCTCCTTTTAAATTTTTCTGTATTTTTCTATCTTCTTGGCTCCAAAAATTGATAAACAAATATGTTAAGTTCAGCTTATTAGGGTTTATGGAGAAATTAGGGGGGTTAAATTAAGCATAAGTGAAATCTGGACCTTTAGATTAGCTTCAAAACTAGGGTAGAGATGAAAAAGAAAAAAATTAACAACATTGGCCAATAGAAATGAAAAACATGACATGAAGAAAAGGTGGATCCAATCAACAACCAACGTGTGGCATGCTTGACTAGTCATGTTCAACATGTTTTGAGTTAGTGCCATGTGGTATGATGTGTTTTGCAGTTACTGATATTGTGGTGCATCAGTGGAAGGAATGAATAATTTAGTTAATGACGTATGGTGTTCCTATTGACTAAGCTACGAACTCTAAATGAACGCCATACTAACATATGGCATGGAACTGTATCACACGATACGTATAACATAGCATGATTGGCTCTCTCTGCTTGTGTGACATCCACGTGGTTTGCCCAGTCAGCTCCTCTAACTTCCATAGTGCCACGTTATGTCTTCTGATTGGTCATGTATTAAAAATTCATAAAAATTCCAAAAATAAAACTTATTAAATAAAATGAGCAAATATTAAGTAGAAAAGTATACTGATGAATCTACTTTCATAGAGTCATTAGAAAGCAGTGGCTAGTAAGTAGGTTTCTTAAGGGCATTACTAGATGGATTTTTATTTTTCATAGTGGATAGTTAGGTGGTCTGGTAAACTAGTGGTTTTCCTCTTAGGTCATTGGTATGGCCTAGGTTGTTTCCACCTAAAAGTGTAATATGTTGGCATTTTATTTCCACATTACTTTACGTACATGTGATTGGTTGTTTAGCCACTTACTAAATTTTAATTTTCCATACTTTCACTGACTAGATATTTTGATCCATAACTAAATACACCAACTTTCAATTGGTATCATAGTTGGTCACTACATACACTTAGTGTTCCTATGATCTAAAAAATACCATCTCAATTTATTCTATTTCATTAGAACCGGGATATGATATAGTTCTGATAGAGTTCCAATAATATTTCATTCTTGAACAAAAATACATTTTTTGATTTAAATCATCTATTTTATGGCATGAATTGGAGGGATACACACCACAGATTTGAATCAAACTTTGTTAAAGATCATTTAAGATAGCGCTTGTCTACAACCCGTGCACCTTACTTTGATAGGTCTAATTACCCATATTGAAAGGGTCGTATGAGATCCATTCTATAGTCTTTAGATGAGAATCTAGAACTCTGTACTTTATGGTTGGAAACCACCTACAGTTATCAAAGATAATGTAGTCACTCCTAAGCCTAGGAACAACTGGACCAATTAATATAAAATTGCTAGCAACTAGAATCAAAAGGGTATTAATACTTATTTTATTGTTTTATTTGCTTGTAAGTTTCTTTGTATTTCTAATGTTATTACTACTAAGCATGCTTGGGATATTTTAGAGGTTGCTCATGAGGGAACCACACAAGTTAAACGAACTAAACTTTGCATACTTGGTAATCAATTTGAAAATCTTAGGATGAAAGAAGATAAAACTTTTCCAAAAATTTATATTAGATTATGTGATAATACTAACACCTCTACCAATCTTGGAGAGAAAATTTATGATTTAATGATAGTCTGAAAGATTCTTTATTTATTACCATATCGCTTCTATACAAAGGTCATCGTTATTAATGAAAGCAAGGATGTGGACATCATTAAAATAGAGGAACTCATTGGTTCACTTTAAATCATTGAGATGAGCTTTTGTAAACATCCAAAGAATAAAGGTATTTCTTTCAAAACTACTATGATTAAAGACAGTGACAATGATGATGACGAGCATGTACTCTTAACCAAAATATTGAAAAAAATGCTCAAAAAAAATAATCCTTGAAAAAAAGGAACAATCAAATTGTAAAAAGGATCAAAATCTAAAAAAACTCAAATCTGTGAGTTTTGATAGTAACATATCAAAACCTACTGAACTTTAATGTTTTGAATGTAAAGGTTTGGTCACTTCATAGTTGATTGTGCAAACAAGAATAATCAAACTAGAAGAGCTTTTAACTCTACACCTACTGACTCTAAAAGTGATAATGATAATCTAGTTGAATTTGGCCCTAACTAATTGGTATTTACTACAACTACTGGTGGAGGATACAATAAGTCTAATATTGATTCAGATGATGAGAAAAGTTATACTAAATTTCTACTCAACAAAATTAATGCCACTATTATTGATGAAGTTTTCATAGATTATGTAAAATGCAAAAGGGAAGTAGCTAAACTGAACGACAAACATAAATCCAATGAAAACAATTCCATAATTATAGAAAAATAAAAAATTAACTTGTCTGGACATGCTAATGTTTTGAATTCAAGTCTTGTAGATGTTAAATAGGAAAACAAGAATCTTATGTAGGAACTTGAGAAATCAAAGGAAGCAATAAGGAGGTTAACAATTGGAGCTGAAAGGTTGAACAAAATTCTAGATTATTGAACAAAATCAATTGAATTTGTCAAACCTACAAACATGTCATTCTTATATGATATACATCATATTAGTTATAAGGATGATAGCTCCACTCCTTCAACATACAAAAAAACATCTACAAGGTCTTCTAAGTCTACTCCTTATGCTACCCATTATACATAAAGAACAGTTGCACATGTGATTGAAAAATATGTTATGTTTATGCCTATCTGTCATCATTATAGTAGGAAAGGTCATATTAAGCCTATGTATATGTTCTTTTATAAATGGTCCAAAATGAATAATACTTTACATAATTCACATAATAAGACTCACAACCATCATCCATCTATACATGTTGCATAATATACTAGGATGAATGGAAATCCTACTAGAAAGCATGAACTTGTTAGCTAGAAAAAGCAAGTGAAATTCAATGCATTTAATTCTAGGACTAATTATCATTATCCACTATGCAAAAATGACTTTTAAATTTGGTTATTAACTGACTTTAAATAAATTTAAAAGTCGGTTCGGTGAACCGACTTTAAATACGATGATTTAAAAATGTAAAGTCGGTTCATGCTATCCACGTGTGTAGCATCGGTTGACACATAGAACTGATGCTACGTCCTACGTGTAGCGTCGGTTTAACACATCAACCGACTCTACAAACTACATGGATAGCATCAGTTTTTCAGCAAATCGACTTTAAATTCATTATAAGTCGGTTATCCTAAAAACCGACTTTAAATCTCAATTTAAATGACCACTTTTGTACTAGTAATCCTATCATGGATGTTGCATCTTCATTTAGGATGAATGAAAAATCTAAAGGTAAGTCCAAGAATATGCCAATGACAACTAAGGTACTTGATTTCCAACACAAAGATATAAAGAAAACAAAATTAAAGAAAATTTTGAGTAAGAAAGATTATCGCTTTAAATGGATTACCTGACTGTCATTTATTGTTTACCTAGACACTTTTATTTGAATGCTTATTTGACCATAGGTTGCCACTGTTTGTTTTTACTTTTGACATTTCTTTAGTTTAAAAAAACGATAAAAAATAAGAAATAAAAAGGAGAAAAGTAGACATGCTTTAACATTGATATGATCATTACATACTCTATTCATATTTATTTTGATTGGCTACACATTTGGTGATTGATGTTGACAAGAACCTACTCACACACTCATTGGACACATAAGTATGTCATGTTATAAGTTTATAATTAATTATGTGAGATTTTAGAACATGGGATAACCTTGAATATGAAAATTATTGTTAAACTCTATTTTTCACTGTATAAAATGTTGTTATAGAGAGACACCTAGTTTGAGAGAGTTATCTGCTGTGACGTGTGAAAACTTCCGCAGTGAATGGAGAAGAAGACTACCTCGCAACAAGTGTAAAAGTCATCATATGAGGTATACTGACTTGCACATACTTTCTTAAAATAATAATAATAATAATATCAAAGGAAAAAAGAAAACTACAAAATCTTTTTCATGCACAAAAAGAAAGAGCCACAATTGGTTGTACAAAAAGCAAATAAATGACCAATCCTTAAAAAAATATTATTAATACAAGAGAGGAATACAAAAAAAAAAGATTAAAGTTGTCTCTTGGGAAGTAAATTTTATTTTGTGAAAGTATGAATTCAACTGCAATTTTTTTATGATAGATGATATTGTTTCTTTTGAATCTTTCATAACTATTCATAGATGAACCAATTGACATACTATTGTAGTTCCAACACATATTTTTCTTTTGGTAATTTTTGATATGTCACCATATGTGCTAGTATGTTTGCGTCTCTTGTCTGCATATGTTTATATTTTCAATGGATAATCAGACTTTGAAAAAAATTAATTTCATCATTTGCATATACTATTATAGTCATGCTAAGCTAAGTCTACTACTCTCAATTAAGTGTCCTCCTTTTTTTAGTCATTAAATACATGCTTGGTTGCTTAACCTATTGTCATTACTTCATGATTATGTCTATTTATTCATATGACAAAAAGTGGGAGAAAAATGGGTATACAAATTTTGAACTTAAATTGAAATATAAAAAAAAGGCATACTTAATTTAGGGGAAGATTTTTATTTTTGAATTACTATGAATTTTTCTATATTTAACATAAGGAGAGTTGTTTTTAATTACTATCATTTGTTTAATTTTCCTTTGAACATTCTTCACTTTTTCTATTATTAGATACATCGAAGTAGCACGAACTATGAGTCTTTCTGGATAAGTTGTTTGGTTGTTTATGTTTTTGTTTTTCAATGTTCACATGAGCTTTCGAGAATCAAGCGAAGATGGTTCTACCAGATCATAGGATAGTACTACTATGTAAAAATTTAATTTTTCTATGAGTGTTATGTAGCGAGAGAGGGTTTTCTCACACAAATATGTCAACAAGGGAGATTTTTAGGTTTATGCTAGTATTGGAAATATTCGTGAAACAAAACATATAATTGTAATTTTAGTTTTTAGGTGTGTCTTAAAAGAATTTTTTCAAGCCAAAGAAACTATCAAGCCTTAATGGTCACATATCATGCACATTTATGTTCCAATGCATGTTAGATTGCATATTAGACACAATAAGGACAATGTGAAAATAGACCAATCATTACTTGATCAATCGAGCAATATAACCTGATTAAATTAATTTTAACATATGGCTACATTGATCGAGGGATTTACTCAATTGATTGAGAACTAGATCGATCAAGTTAAATCATTGCATCGATCCACTTCTTGAATAATTAATTAAATGTTGACTAGATCGATTGAGACTACGTTCAATTGTTCAACCAATGTACTCGATCAATTAGGCACTTGGTTAGATTGATCGAGCAGTTAGTTATTGGATTTTAAAATGTATTTCTATTATGATTTGGATTGACTTTTTACTATATTTTCCTTATTTCTCAAAAGTATTTTAACTGATTTTATAGTAATTTTGTTTTAACCTAAAGTGCTTCAAAATATTTTATAAGTACAAACCTAAGCACACAATTGAAACTAGCCACATAAGAGCTATTGTGCTTATTATCTTCCTCTATTATTCTCTCTTGTTTTGCTGAAAGTTTTTAAATGGGCTTTTTTATTAAGTTAATTTAATCAAATATTTGTGGTTTTGTTTGATGGATTAGCAAGCCTACAATAATAATTGTGTTATTGTACTTTAACTGATTGTTCTAGAGTTGCTAGTTTGTTTTCAATCTATCTGATATATTATTTAAATCAACTAGTTGTGGTTGTTCATTATTGAATCTGATCTGGGACACACACTTGCACTTATGTTTATAACTAACTTTTCAAGGAATAGTGGTAGGAGTTTGATTAACTCATAGGACTTGAGTTTGTTGAAATGCTAGTTTGGATTCGATTGCCTTTCCCTTAGAGATTATAATGAAAGTAGTGGCTTGTAAGTAGGTTACTTTGGGGCATTACTAGGGTAGGTATTTTGAGCCCTAACCTTATAACTGGATACTTATTTTTCATAGTCAATAGTTAGACGGTCCGGTGGACTAGTGGTTTTCCTCTTATGTCAATTGTGTGGCTTAGGTTTTTTTCACCTAAAAATCTCGTGTGTTCATATTTTTATTTTCGTAATACTTTATGTACATGTGATTGGTTATTTAGCCACTTATGAAATTTTAATTTATCATATTTCTACTGACTAGATATTTAGATCTATAATAAACAAACTTTCAAATTTGAAAATCTTAGGATGAAAGTAGATGAGACCTTTTTCTAAATTCTATGTTAAATTATGTGATATTACTGACACCAATGCCAATCTTGACACAAAAATTGATGATTTCTTGATAATTTGAAAGATTTTCTTCTCATTTTTAGACCGTTTCCATGAAAATTTCACTACCATTGATAAAAGTGAGAATATAGACATTATGAAAATAGAAAAATTGTTAGCTCACTTCAAACCTTTGGGATGAGCTTTTGAAAACCTCCAACGAACACAAAGATTGCTTTCAAAACTACCCTGACTAATGATGGTGATAATGACAAGGATGAAGAACTCAAACTCTTATTCAAAATTCTCAAGAAACACTTTAACCAAAACAATTCATAGAGTAACTGGCAACCAAACGATTTAAGGGATCAAAATCAAAGAGAACTCAAACCAATGAGCTCTGAAGGTATGAAATATAAATCCATTGGACCTCAAAATTTTGAATGTATGAGTTATATTCACATTGTAACTAACTATGTAAACAAAAATAACAAAATTGGAAAAGTTTTCAATGTTACACTTACTAACTTTAAAAGTGATAATGACAATCTAGTTGAAGTAGAAAATTATGACAATAACTATATGGAATTTACTACAACGATTGGTGGACATTCCATTAACTCTGACTTGATTTAGATGATGATGAAAGTGATGTTAAGTTTCTACTCAATAAATTTAATGCAAATAATCTTGATGAATTTCTTTTTTATTTGGTTAGGAATAAGAGAGAAGTAACTAAATTAAATGACAAAATAAATCCTTTGAAATAAATTCCTCAGTACCGAAAAAAGAAAAACTTGATTTGTCTAAGCTTATTATTGATCTGAATTCAAGTCTTACACATCCTGAATAGGAAAATAAGAAAATGGTACCGCAACTTGAACAATCTAAAGAAGTTGTAAAAAGGCTAACATCATAGTTGAAAGGCTAAACAAAATTATGGATTATGGAAAATATGTTGGAGATAAGAGAGGATTACGCTATATAGATGAGGATTCTATACCATCATCTACAAAAACAACTAAGTTTGTAAAACCCTCCAACCCATCTTCTTCATAGGCTACACACACAGCTTCAACATCAAAAACCACATCTATAAGGCCTTTTCATCATACTCTTCATGTTACTCATTATACACAATGAACAGTTACACCTGTGATTGAAAAATCTATTATATTCGTGCTTGTTTGTCATCATTGTGGTAGGAAAGGTCATATTAGACTCAAGTGAAGATTTTTGATGAATACTCCTAAATTTAATAATACTTTCCATGCTTTGCATAGTAGGACTTATAACCATCATCCATCTATGCATGTTTCATCATATTCTAGGATGAATAGAAATTATAATAACATGTTCAAAAATTCTACTAGAAAGCATGAAGTTGTAGGTTCAAATAGGCATGTAAAATTCAACACTTGTAATTCTAGGACTAATTACCATCTTCATATCATGCATGATGCATCTTCATTTAGGATAAATGGAAAAACTAAAGGTAACTCCAAGTATATGCCAATGATAACTAAGGTATTTGATTTCCAATCCAAAGATATAAAGAAACCAAAATTCAAGAAAGTTTGGGTTAAGAAAGATTGTCTTTTTTCGATCACCTGACCATCATTTATTGTTCACCTAGATACTTTTATTTGAGTGCTTAATTGACCCAAGGTAAGTATCTTTAGTTTGTTTGATTTTTTTTTATTTTTATTTTTATTGATGTTTCTTTAGTTTCAGAAAAAAGATAACATAGAAAAATTTTTAAAAAAGGAAAATATACATGATCATTATATACTTCATTCATATTTATTTTAATTGACTATATATTATATAAATAGATATTTTGACTTGTCCAATTACATATTTTTTAATTCTTGTGAATGATGTTGACATGAACCTACTCATACACTCACTAGACACATATGTATGTAATGCTTGAAGTTTATGATTGATTTTGTGAGATTCTAGAGAATAAGCTAAACTTGATTGCGGATTTATTTTTGAGATCTATCTTTCACTTTCTAAAATGATACTATAAAGAGACACCTAGTTTTGAGAAGGTTATCTACTATGATGCATGAAGCTACTACATTGACCAGAGAGAGCTACCTCACAACTAGTGTGAAAGTCATTATATTAGGCTTTTGGTTGGTACATATTTCCTTAAAACATTATAAAAATATTAAAGGAAAAAAGCAAAATACAAAGCTTTTGCATGCTCAAAAAGAAAAAGCCAAAAATAGTTATACAAAAAGATAATAAATAACTAATCTCTCTCACAAAAAAATAATACAAGAGGGGAATACAAAAAATATTATATTGATTAAAGTTCTCTCTCGGTAAGTAAATTTTATTTTGTGCACATATGAATTCAACTATAATTTTTTTATGATAGGTGATACTCCTTCCTTTAAATCCTTCATAATTAATTAAAAATGAATTACTTAACATATTGTTGTATTTTCAATATTTATCTCACTTTTGATGACTATCAATATGTTACTATATGCGTTAGTATGTTTGTATGACTTAACCTCATATATTTATGTTGTCAATGGATAGTCACACTTTAAGCAAAATTAATTTCATCATTTGTGTGTACTGTTGTAGTTATATTAAATAAAGTCTGCTACCCTTAACTCCAAAAACAAATTATATATATCATTTTTTATAAATTTTTGTTTTATTCTAATTTATTTAGAGAATTTGTACAAGTTAAGGGCAGCTTATTCATTTTGAAAAAAATATCTTATTTTTAGCTTTCTGTTTTGATTGTTACTGAGCTTTCAAAAATGTGTACTCCTATTTTCAGTCATTAAATAAACTACTTACTTGCTCAACCTGTTTATCATTTCTTTATGATTATATTATTTATTCATATAACAAAAAAAGTAAAGAGTTATTGAGCATTAATTGAAAATATATAAAGGGGAGAGTTATGATTGAATTTTTTAAAAAATATTCCACATAGGAGTAATGCCTTTTAATTTTATGTTATTATTACTCATTCTTATAAATATTCTTCACTTTTTATATTAGTATATACACTAAACTAATGAAGAATGAGTCTTTCAAAACAAATTGTTTGGGTATTTACGGTTTTTGACTTTTAGTATTAAAATGAGCCTTCAAGATTCAAGCGAAGATGGTTTCACTTGATCATAGGACAATACAAATATATCAAAATTTATTTTTCCTATGAGCATTATGAAATGAGAGAGAGGTTTTGTCACATGAATATACCAAAGGGGGAGATTTTAAGTTCTATGTGATTGTTGATGATATTTGTGAATAAAATATACATATGTAATTTTAGTTTTTAGGTGCGTCCTTCAAGAATATTTTCAAACCAAAGAAACTACAAAGCTCCAAATTTCACAAATGAGGTATATCTTTGTTCCTATGCACGTTACATTTCATATTAGATAGATAGGAACATTTTGAAATTAGGCTACTCGATCGATCGATATATGTCTAGATCGATCGAGAATCAATTTACTTAGTTTGAAAAGTCATGAATTAATTATTTAATTGACTAGATCGATCAAATAATTAATGATCGATCGATCGAGTAGTATATTGATTGATTTATTAGTTAGATAAATCAACCTTGGTTCATAATTAATTATTTATTACATAGGACTAATCAATAATTGACTGGATTGATCAAACATGTTTTGATTAATATATTAAGGGCATTCGATTGATCAAACTATGTACTCAATCAATCGAGAATATGTTAGGTCGATCGAGCGGCCAAAGCTTTAATTTTAAAACCTATTTATAACTCGTATTGAATTGACGTTTTACTATATTGTCTTTTTTTCTTTGAAACTCTTATAACTTATTTTATAGAATAGAATTCAAATTTGTCCAAATCAGAAATAGAAATCAAATTATGTATAAAAGATAGTACAATAAATGTCTTGTTAAGATCCAAAAAATCTTGTCTTTAATAATAACCTAAATTTTCCTATTGTCTCAACTTGAACTGTCTTGCCATCACTCATATAGATGTATCTTTCACCATCACTTGATGCTAAAAATTTAGGAAACCCATCATAAACACATTGTTATGAATTTTCCCATTAGAATATATCCTTCACGTGTGTCTAAGTACTGAAGTTAAATTAACCTTAAACCAAACCAAATTAAGAAGCATACCTTACCATGCATGATAATTGGTTCTTCTTGTACCTTCAACTCTATAGAAGAAATAACCAGTACCTTATGGTTCATCCATTTTTGTTTACGTGTAATATATGTAAATTCCTTATCTTTCCTCCTTTTCTTTCTCTTATCCTTATACTTGAATATTGAGGATAGGTGAGCACTCTTTATCTTATCTTACTTTAGCCTTTTCTCTTTCTGAATACAATATAAGATGAGCTCATTTAGAGACCAAATCTATTTTTGAAAACTGTAGCTCACTTTAAATTAACTAAACTGTATCAGAAGAGATATCAAAACCAAATACACCAGCAAGTCCTCAAATAATTCTAGCTTAAATGCTCTCAATTTGAAAATAAGATGAGGCATCTATATGATGTATTCCCTGATATTACATTTGTCCCTATACCTCATTTAAATTAGACTTGTTAAGAGCGTACCCATTTTAGCCTTTTCTTTTCTTACAAATATATTTTCAATATCCGAAAGGAACTCTTTAGCTATAGTGATATTTTTAGACATTGTGCCCTTGAGTGCTTCAAAAATGGCCTTAGTCATGATCATCATACACATAAAATTTATCTCTCCTACCTTTTCTTTTTCCTTTCTTTCATCAATAATACTCTTATTCGTAAGTGTTGCAAGAGAATCAATCTTTTATGCAAGGTCGAGATCTATGACTCTAAGAACGATCAAGAAGTCCTCTTACCATGACTTAAAGTTAGTGTCATTTAGCATAAGAATAGAGTTCGTGTTGTAGTAATATTAGAAGAATTATTCACAACTAAATCCAAAAAATAACAAACAAATAAATAAGCTCACATAAGTCTCAGAACCAAAATAATCAATTCAAGTGAAGGTAAATCTCATCTAAAGATACCAAGCACTTTATTAATGTCATATCTTTAGACAAAAATATTAACTTGTAGATGACATCTTAGTTAGTAATTAAACATTGATAATAAGAACATGTCTAACAGTACATCTTTTTTTAGGCCGATTTATTGTTCACATGCAAAATCAATTTATTACCACAACTGTACATACAATTATATTAAATATCAACCTTTTTTTGTGCCCATTAATATTCATATAAGTTACAAGTATACAATTATTTATATTCCAAAAAAAATTAATTTTCATAAAATGTTACTTTTATGACATATTGTTTCAATTAATTAATCTCAAATTATATACAAACATGCCAATAGATGAATTTAAAGTTGTAAAAAAATACATATGTCAACAACGGTTAATACTAGTCAAATTTGGTCAACGAAAGTATACACCAATCAACAATAATCAACATCAGTCAATGCCGGTCTAACTCTTGTTAGGTTAAAATTTATTGTTCATAAAATTTTTATCTAAATTTTTACCCATTAATTGAAAACTTATTAATCTGAAACTTCGACTCAAAACTTCTTTAAATCCATGAATTCTAGACTTCAAAAAAATTGTTTAAAGGATTTTTTTTTTAAGATAAAAAATGCGATAATCAATACAAAATAGCACAAAAAAACCTTAACTCTTGGTTGCTGCTAACCGTGCCGCTGCTGATGATTCATAGAGACTAAATGTAGAAAAATATTACAAGAGGCTTATCATCGAAGGATATAATGAAAACATTATATATGTGTGTGGGATAAATGGCCCCAATATTTTATCCAATTATTTATACTACTTTAGTTCAACGGTTATAAAATAGTACCTTTTTATATACTTTCTAATAAATCTCAAACGTTGGAATAAGTACGTAAAAAAATTATATAAAAAGTTAAGGTTTTTGATCTTTTATATATATATATATATATATATATACATTCTTACACCTTAAAATATAAGAGTATTAGCACAATTAATTTATAGATTTACGTTCTTCTACAATATTCTATTATATTACTCTTAAAATTTTGATATGACATGAATTATAGTGCAAAAAGAAGGTTCTTGGGTACATAAACGTATTTTCACATATCTTTCCCAAATCATTGAGTTTTTGCTTCAATTTATTTTGTTTTAATAATAAGTATTTTTAAACAAAACAATATAAATAGAAGATAAGAAAAATTAAATATATTATTAGAAAAGATAAAATATAAATAAGAAAACAAAAAGAATAATTAAATAATTTTATTAAGTATAATCTAATTTATTGAATAAAATTTATCAGCATCATAATCTATAGATTATTAATATAGTGTTTTACCTTATTTGTCTATCTCAGATGTTGACAGTCTAAATGAGATATGGGTTGTGTACGTATATATATATATATATATTTCCAATTACAAATTGACTAATTATTCTAGTGTTAAGTATTTTCCACGAGTTTCAGTTCACTACCAATCTCAAATTGACTTATTCTAGTGTTAAGTATTCTAGCGAAACTTATGTTGGAAAAACCAATCAAAAATAAATAGAATAACTCTTTCCGAACATCTTGCAGAATAGGAAAAAGCTAATTAACTAATAATAAAAACTTAAATATTTTTTTATTAAGATATTATATATTATTTCTTTGAAATAATCCTCATCCTCAAACTTTGAAATTGAAGTCAATTATCAAAATCAGCGTGATTGCCATTAATGCTTATCTTCTTCTGGATCAGATGTTGACCACTTCTTTACACGCTTGCTGGCTTTCTCTGCCTGCAAAGTTTACCCAACCAATTAAGGTGCACTTTCTACATATTAATAATGAATCATGAGCAAAATAATATACATATATATATATATAGTGAGAGAAACAAATTAATAAATAATTACTATATATATGATGAAGAATACATACCTCTTTATCCCAATCGCTGCGTATTGTTATGATAGCCAATATCACTGTTTGAATTGCTGTTCCTCCAAATATCATCCCACCCCATAAACCCTGTCATGCATTAACCAATGCTAAATAATATTTACGATAATAATTTCTATTAACTTGTATAAAAAACGGTGGTTTCAACTTTTTTATATATATATTTTTTATACTTATAAAATTAAATATATATTATGATATAAAAATCAGATATAGGATATTTTACATTTTTTAATAGATAATGTATTTATGACTATGTTATTTATTTATTCATATATGAAGTTTTTTTTTTTAAATTATAAAGTCAAACTTATAATATGATGTGAAATTTTTTTCTTCAATACATCACTTTTTAATAAAAAAAATATACACAATAATTATATTAAAATAAGGTATTGTAATAATATTAATACTTAAATTTTTGATTTTTTTGTATAAGTTATTTTTCACTTAATACAAGATTATATCATTATGATTACATTATTTATCTACTCATTTACTAAACAATTTTTCTTTTTAATTATAAAATTAAATTTATATTATGGTGTGAAAAACATTATTTACACACAAAATAATAATATCAAAATTATTTATTGTAACAATACCAACAATTAAATTTTTTAATAATTATGACTATATCATTTATCTATTCATATACAAATCAAATTATACTTAAATAATCTTTTTATTTATTGACTATGTTTTATTTCTATTAGTTAAATTAGGTATCACAATTGGGAAGTATAATACTTACTTATCAAACTACATATAATTAAGTTTTTTAAAATTATTAACTACATAAATAAATCCTTATTTATCTATCTAGTAATGTTGTTATAAAGATATATAAATAAATAAAACTAACTTAAAGTAAAAATTTAATTTTGTACGAATATATTATTCATAATTTTTAAGTTATAACTTAATCATATTTATAGTATAAAAGTTTTTATAATATCATTTTAAATTTAATATTTATATTAATTATATTATTTTTATTAAATAAATATTTAACAACATAAATTGATTTTAAAGACGGAGAATCTAAATCGCACGTGCGCCTAGCTAATAATAATTAAAAAGGAGTCTATAATTTTGTGTTTCATGTTTAATTCTAAGCGAGATGGTAGAGCCTGTGAAAATAAAGTCTGATGCTTGCTTGACTCAAGGCAAGGCATGCATGTTTGCTAATGCGGTACAAAATATCTTGCGTAATATTTGTGCGGTATAATATTTGGTGTGAAATTAAATTGTATAGTATATAATAAAAATTATATGAATATTTAGAAATTTTGATTTAATTATATATTGATTAAATAAATCATTTTTCCATCAAATTATACTGAAAGTTATAAAAATATCACTTAACTTTAATTTATATCTAAAATATTTATTAACCTTTAATTAACATATAAATCTTCCATCATTTGTTTATAATAAAACTTACATAAATTCATTAACGTGTAAAAACAACTGTAATATTCAAAAATTAAGAAGTGATTCCTGTAATTTTATAATAAAAATAAGTTTTTGATATAGAATTGTAGTTTAATTTTTAAATATAATAATTATATTTATTAAATTATTAAATCATTTTGATTCTAAAAATTAAAAATCAACTTAGAATTTAATCAATAGATACAATGTGAGTACTAAAAATATTTATACACTATTTACAATATTAATAATTTGATATAATTAATCACTTCTTAACTTTAACTTCATTCTAATTTTATTTATTTTTTATTGTTTTTAGATTTTATTATTATTATTATTTAAATTTTATTATAAATTTAAAGAAAATAAATATACAAAATTTTAAAAACATATCATCTAACTAATCAAATTTAAACGAAAATTTCAATAAATAAAAGTATTTAAAAAAAGAAAGAAAATATGTTGAAACGGTTTGGACGCGATGGGCACGCGTTATATATATATATAAATATATGAGAAAGGAACAACTGCGCAGAACTTAAACAAAGAAAAAAGCATAAAATTGCGCTGGGTAGGAGAAGAAAAGCAAAAAAAAAAAAAAAAAAGCTACTACTAAGACAAAGATGGACAAAAATGGAGAGAGAAAAAAGCCGGACGGTCGAAGCAAATGTAGATTTTTCAACATTAATTTTCCTTTCAATTCTTCCAAGAAAATTAGGATGAATTTAATTTTTAACATGAACTATATTTTCATATTCTAGGAAAAAAATGTAATCTAAATCTAAATGATGCTTGATTTTTCATGTTAATTTCAATTATTTTCTCTTTATATTTATCTGATTTATTCTGAGTTTACTGCTTCTATTTAATTGACCATTAAATAGATGATCTTAATATTGTGATTTGTTGTTGAAAGAGGAAATTATAGGATAAATCTGAAATATTTCAACGTAGGTACACTATTACAAAAAGAGGTATTTAAGTCGCTGTGTAAAGTCAATTTTTTCCAAAAATCAACTTATAATGAATTTAAAGTCAATTCGGTGTACAACCAACGCTATCCACATTGGACGTAGCGTCGATTGACGTGGAGAACCGACGCTACCCACATAGATATCGTCGGTTCGTCATGTGAATCGACACTAGCCACGTGGATAAAGTCGGTTCTCTACGTCAACCGACGCAATGTCTTATTTTTTAAATTAAAAAATTGATGAAGTAAATACAATTAAAATAAATTATTATTTTATTTGACTCTTTAGAATTTAAATTGGATAAAAATAATTTTTCCTTTTTTTTAGACAATTAGTTTTAAAAATGATATAATTTTGTTTATTTGTTTGGATATTTAAATTTATATATGTACCTACAATATATCTTTATTTAATTTTGTGTATATGTTTTAATTAAATATTATTCTAAAGTAATTATTTTTTTCTATTTCTATAGTACGTATATGCATAATCTAAATAAAATAATAATTGATAAAAAAATTAAATTGCGTGGATATCGTCGATTGACGTGACGAATCGACGCTATTCCTCTAATATATTCAAATTCGACTCATTTTTTACACAGAACTCCAATTTCTTCATTTCTTTTCTCTATTTTCTCCCAAAACCGAGCTACACTACCACATTCTTTCTAAATTTTCGGCCACCTCCGACCACCATTTGCAACGTCGTTTTGTGAGTTATATTACTCTTCTTATTATCTTTCAGATCTACTATTTTTTGAGCGAAATACTAAAAAACATTTATACCCATTTTTTGTATAAATTTTTTATTTATGTATGTTTTTTATTTAATTTGCTTGTTATTATGTTTGACTTATTTTATGTGGAAATAATATCTGAAATGATGTGGGTTTGATGGATTATATATATTTATTGTGTGTGGATAAATTT
The DNA here is from genome assembly GCA_037013495.1 of Hippophae tibetana. Lineage (NCBI taxonomy): Eukaryota > Viridiplantae > Streptophyta > Magnoliopsida > Rosales > Elaeagnaceae > Hippophae > Hippophae tibetana. The sequence continues at coordinate 83,894,976 of CM072801.1, forward strand.
ATTTATATATTATAAATAATTATATTTTATTAAGTAGAATTTTGCAGCTTATTATTCAGTTTGTTTTATTTTTTGTATAAAATTTTGATTTAGGTATATTTTTTATTTTGCTTCTTATTATGTTTGACTTATTTTACGTGAAAATAATATCTGAAATGTTGTGGTTTTACTGTGCGTGGATAAATTTATTTATATAAAAATAATTATATTTTATTAAATAGTGAATAGAGGAAAAATAATGTTTTTTTAAATTTGTAAGAAATTATATTAGTATAAGAGTTATACGTGCTATCTATTGACTCTTAAAAAAATTATAAATATATATTTATAAACTCAATAATTTAAATAATATATATATATATATATTAATAAAAATCAAATAATAACTAAAAACTAAGTAGTATTATTATTTTTATTTATATATGCTACTTATGTGTTAAAATGTTAAATATGTTACTATAGTAGTCCCTATATACTTCTATAGAATGTTATATACGTATAATTAATATTACTTTTTAATTATGATATAGTAACATGCTTAGAAATTAGAATCAACCAAAGTTATTGGTTCTTATATATTCATGTTGGCATGTTACTTATTTTTTAATTTGTATAGAAATGGTTTTGTAAAATGATTAAAATGATAATTGTTTTGTATTATGTATGTTTTGATATATATTCTGATAATTAGGAAATTTATATATAAGAATACTTGAAATATATTCATTGTATACATAATTAAGTAATATGTTTAACCAATATTAGTAAATTCTCAAATAAATTGCCTAATGTATGTGATGATCTAATTGATGATGATGATTCTTCGTCATGGGCTCGAAGTGATTGTGAAGGAATATATGTATACGATCAATAACCTAATTAAACATAATGTATGTTCTATATTGTTGTAATAACTCTTATATATATGTATGTTCCTAAAATTTTCAATTAATTTATATTTCTTCATTGTTTGCAGATATTTCATGGATCTTCGGATAACAGAGCTTGTAAATCCAAATGATCCATTGGGGTATTTGAAAAGAAGAGGTTGGGCGAATATACCTGATGCTCCACTTAACCCAGATGGTAGAATACCTATTCTATTTGATGCCACTGGTACTCCAATAGGGAAAAATAGTCAACAATTGAAATCCTTTATTGATCAACTTGTAAAGTCCAGTATACAAATCAATATAAATGATTGGTCTTAGGTTGACGATGCAAAAAAGTTCAAAATATGGATAACCATTTGTGTAAGTCTCTTATATTTTATAATCAATATATATTATATTAGGTGTGTATTATATCTAATCTTTTGTATTGTGTTTTTACAGAATTGTTACAAAGTCGATGACAGTTGGAAGAGCAAGTGTTATAAGATTGCAAATAAGGCGTGGAAGGAATACAAGACTTCTAGATTGGCAAGAAATTATGTATTTCTATATTTAGAACCACTTGATGAGAATGAGCTCTACACAATCCTTGAAGGACACCCTTAGATTACACCTCAATTTTGGAAAGAATTTGTGGATTATAGATGTTCAGATGAATTTCAAATTATTAGGGAAGATCATCAGAATGTACAAATGCATAACATTCTTCCTAACCGTACTGGGAGGTCTTTAAATCCTGAAGTTAGATATAGAATGATATTATTAATTTGTCTTAATTTATAAATATTTTTATATTTATTTTTCTCAATTTAATTTCATGTCATTGTTAATAAAATTTTCATAATTTATATAGGAAGCTGAATTGGGTAGACATGTTACACGAACTGAATTGTACATAGAAACAAAGACTCCCAAAATGAAGAATTCAAGACCGATGACTAAGTGAGGAGAAGAACAATTAAATAAGTTGGTTAGTAATTTCGGTTGATAAAAAGTCTTAATGATATTGAATAATTGATGTAATAATGAATGATATGTTTGTGTGCTTTATTATTTGTAAAGAGTTGTTCAAGAAAAAATATCGAGGGGTGAAATAATCGAAGAGCCTGGGAGAGATGCTTTATATCATGCATTTGGACGCGAGCATCCTGGTCATGTTACGGGAGGTAGCCAATATGATGGTTCTATGGATTATTTTAACATTCCAAAACAAAAGCCTCATACGGTAAGTAAGGATAAGTACACTAAAATTGAAGAAGAATTCAACTCCTTTAAGGCCTCAGTGATAAGTGAGATTGCCACTCTAAAAGAACATCAATCACAACAAATGTCAGCCATGACATCATGCTACAACGAGGGCATGCCATATTGGCCAAACATGCAACCATCCATGCCAGGCATACCACCATCCATGCCAGGCATGCCACAATCCATGCCAAACATGCCACCATACATGACAGACAGGCCACCATCCATGCCAGACATGCCACCCACGTAATCTCATTGTGCTCAAACTAAATCCAGTATGGGATATAGTCATCCTATTTGTCCTCACTATATGCCAGGAATGCATATGCAATCAAGTAGTGGTTCGTCTTCTCCAATGCAATCTGCACATTCTTACCATCAATCAAACCACGATGAACATTTTGGTGAGAATGTACATCCAATAGCTACCCCACATGGGAGTCTTCTTCTATTTGATGAATCATATGTAGTAAGATTTAATTTATGGTGTATATAATCTATTATTTTTAAATTCTTATTATATGTTTTATTTTTATATATAACACTTAAATTTTTTACAAATATGAAATGTTTGTTGAAACATCCTTCGTCAATGGACTTTGTTGCTATTGGAATGGTATAACAATTGAGCGATGATCGGATGATTCATAATCAATATTTGTCTAATCATTGGCGAATAGTAATTGATCAATCATTGTTTCATGATTGTCCACTAATTGTGCCTTCTGATGCTACCACAGTCCAAGAGGCGGTTGGACAGTATGTGGCTTGGCCGTCGATTCAAGTTGTTCTAAATTTTAACGTGGTACTATTTTTTAACTTAAAAGATAACACTTGTTTACTACTATTATTTTATTATATTTTATATTGTTACTAAAAAATACATATATAATACTTTTTTTAGTCTATTATACCATAACTCTTAAATGCGGCACATTTAAGAGATACGAAGCAAGTATCTCATGCTAAATCTATGTCTAGTGGCCAATCATCGCGCACGAAGTCATTCAAGAAGAAGCCTTGGAAAAAGTATAGTCATAATTATGTGTTTAACTTCAGCAGAAATCTTGGCACTTTGATGACTATTGTTGGGAGGGCATCTAGCATAAATGATGGATGGACTGTGCCACTTCCTATAGAAATTTCTGGTGTAGACCTCGGCCAAACTTATATATCGATCGAGTGCTTATTGCATCTATTTGAATATCAAATGGTCGATTTAAGTATAATTCAAGTGTGGACAAGGTGAGTCCTCAATCTATTTATTATTTTTTATTTATGTAGAACATATATAATTATATTTGTATTATCTAATTATATATATATATTTTATATAGGGCGTGCTATTATCGACTTCAACATAATCACTCATCACATTTAACAATGTTCTATGATTCTTCATATATCAATCAATATCAAGAGAAAGATGTTAGCATCAGAGCTAAACAATTATGTGATAGGGCATTAACGCTTAACAGAAATCAAAAGTTGATAATCCCTTGGCCATTAAGGTTTGAACAAGGCCAAGATCATTAGATGTTGGTAATCATTGATCTGTTCAATAATCATGCTTGGTACTGTGACTTAGCTTCCATAGAACTGAGTAAAGATACAAAAGCAGTTGTTGCAATGTAAGAGTTATAGCTACATATTAGTTTCTTCTATTATTTTGTGTAATATTTAATAAAAACTAACCGTTTTAAACCTTGATAGGGCATAGAAGTTGTGGAACAAGTTTAAGGGCATTGCCCTTAAAAAATCTCATAAGCTTATATGGACAAAAGTTATGGTATGTACAAGTCAATATTAATAATTTTATTAATTTTACAATTGAATAATAAAGATGTTCGAATATGAAAATTCATGTACACTTGTTTTTTGTAGGTTCCACAACAAAATAATGGAGTCATGTGTGGTTATTATGTTATGAAGTTTATGAGTGAAATCATAACAAATATCAAAATTTCAATTTATGATATGGTAATATCTTTTACCCATATACATAAAAGTTTTTAACATATTTGAGTTTGTTTTTGTAAATAAATGAAATTACATTCTTATTTTGATTTTAAATACATGTAGTTCTTTGGTTGGAAAAAGACGGGCTACGACCAACAAATTTTTTATGATTTACGAGAGGAATGGGTAGAACACATGGTTCAAATTATATCATCACAATAAGAATCAGGAGAAGATTCTGATGATCTTGAATAGCATATGACAACATAACAGTAAATTTTTTAATGATTTAATTTCTCTCTCTATTCCTGTGTCTGAAATCACTTGTTTGATAGATGATTATATGCTCATGTATTTAGGGGAATGCATTGTTTTATGGACCTATTTTTGGCCCAAACTACATCGCATCCATATTTGTTTTGTATATACATCACGTGAACCGACTTTACATTTTAAGTTGCTTAATTTAAAGTCGATTCAGCGAACCGACTTTAATGCCTATTTTTGTAGTAGTGGTAAATATATAGATCAAAAGACTTGTATGAACCTGTGTAGTATTAAAATCATTGGTCTTAATGTTTTCTTGCTTTATTAAATTGTATATTCTTGCGTAAATGGATGAACAAGAATGTTTCCAATTGATTGTCAAAAGAGGCTTTTGAATGTTTTTTGGAGATTGCTAACAAACAGAAAGAATTAAATTCAATTAGCTAGATGAGTAAAGCATAGTGAGGGATTAGGTGAAATCAATTTCCTAGAAGTTTTCTTCCTATTGATTAGATTTTCGAACAACATCTTTCTTTTCTTTTGCGCATTTTCTTTAAATTGATTTTATTTTAAATTCCAATTACATCAACCTTAGTGACTTTTCTAGATAAAATTGAAATTAGCATAATTTTGGTATTTGTCAAAAGTAAGTTACCAATCCCTGAGGATGATACTCTTCTCATCACTTTACTATAAAACTATGATATTGTGCACTTGTAATTTTATATCGATCATGTTTTTGTCATCGTTGCCGAGGATTAATTTCTTCTTATTTTTTCCAATATTGATACAAAGTAAACTTGGATGTGTCATGCTAGAACTCGAAACATTATTATTTTTTATCCATACACCATGAAGGATTATGTAAGGGCAGTTGTGAACGAAAACTACTCAGGTGTAAGACGCCAGACCATTAATGCCAATAATTTTGAGCTCAAACCGACATTGATCAGTTTGGTGCAAAAAACCCAATTTGAGCGATGTTCTTGGAGATTTGTGGCACTGTAAAGATGAATGGTGTTTCTGAAGACACCATTAGACTGAGATTGTTTCCTTTTTCATTAAGGGACAAGGCCAGAGGTTGGATACAATCTCTATAACTAGGAAGCATCACTAGTTGGCAAGATATGGTAGAAAAGTTTCTTGCTTAATTCTTTCCACCTCATCATGGATTTCCAAATTGGTTACAAGTTTAGATGTTCTATAATTTGTTAAATGGGAAAACTAGAACCAATCAAACAACTATCAATGGCCAACTAAAAGATCTATGGCAAAGAGAGTTACTGGGATTCATGAATTGGAGCCATTTGTTGCCATTTCAACTCAAGTTGCTTCTCAATCTCATCAGGTTTTAGCCTTGACAACCCAAATAATACCATAAAGTGCAGAATATGTTGCAACTTCAAGGATGACAGTTTTGATGAATGAAGCAAGTCAAGAATAGGTTCAATACATCAATAATCAAAACTACAACTATCGTGGTAATCCTATGCCAAATTACTACTATCCAAGGCTTCGAAATCATGAGAATTTTTCTTATGGAAACACAAAGAATGTGTTGCAACCTTCTCTAGGATTTGATAGTCAATCAAGCGAGAAGAAGATGTCAATTAAGGATTCCATGATTTCCTTTGTTGAGGAGACCGAAGCAAGGTTTAAAAAGAGTGATTCATGGTTGGATAACAATAAGGCTCATTATAGCAATATGGGAGCCACTATAAAAAATCTTGAAGTGTAAATTGGGAACTAGCCAAGACTATCAATGCGCAACAAAGAGGAACTTTTCCTAACAATATAGAAGTGAATATGAAGGAACAATGCATGACTAGTACACTTAGGAGTGGAAGAGAAATTGAGAGGTCACCATAAAAAAAACCGAGTCCACCCCTACAACTCCAAACAATTTCCAAAGCAATAATAAAGCAGTAGAATAGGAGATTATTGAAATACACTAAGAAAAACTGACATGCCTTTATCAATTTTATTTCCTGACAATCCTCCTATTCTTTCTACTTTATTTCCTTATCCTTAACTCTTCAATGCTGAAATTATTTATGCTATTTCAAGCAGCTCATAAGTAAATCCAGTGTAGGTTGTACCAAAAAAGGGGTGGAATAACGGTGATGACAAATGACAAAAATGAGTTTATTCCTATAAGAACAATCACATATTGACGTGTATGTATGGATTACCACAATTTAAACAAAGAAAAATGGAAAGATTATTTTCCACTTCCATTCATTGACCAAATATTAGATCGATTGGCCGGATATCTCTATTATTACTTCTTAGATGGTTATTCAGAGTATAACCAGATTTTCATAGCCCTCGAAAATCAAGAGAAAACTATATTCACATGCCCCTACAAAACATTTGCTTTTAGAAGGATGCATTTTGGATTATGCAATGCCCTAGCAACATTCCAACATTCCATAATGGCTATCTTTTTTGATATGGTAGAAGATATAATGAAAATTTTCATGGATGTGTTTTTGGCTTTTGGTACGTATTTTGATCATTGTTTGCATAATATAGCTATTGTTTTGTAGAGATGTGAAAATAAAAATCTTGTCCAAAACTAGGAGAAGTGTAATTTCATGGTTCAAGAAGGGATCGTGCTTGGCCAAAGAGTATTATCTAAAAGAATTGAGGTTGATCAAGTGCAACCATGGAAAAACTATCACCTCTAAAGAACCTGAAGGGAATTAGAAGCTTTTTGGGATATGCAGGATTTTATAAAAGATTTATAAAGGATTTTTCTAAACTTTCTAAACCTTTATGTAATCTTCTTGAAAAAGCTCTACATTTGAATGATGTTTGTTTGCAAGCCTTTAATGCAATTAAGGACAAATTGTTTTCAGCACCAGTAATGACTATACTTGATTGGAGTCAACCTTTTGAAGTAATGTGTGATGCAAGTAACTTTGCAATTGGAGCAATGTTAGGACAAAAGCAAGACAAACTGTTAAGGGCCATATACTATGCAAGTCGAACATTGAATAAAGCCTAATTGAATTATACAACAACTGAGAAAGAGATGCTTACTGTGGTGTTTTCTTATGAAATATTTTGGTCTTATCTCATTGGAATAAAGGTGATAGTGTTCACTAATCATGTAGCACTTTATTATTTGTTTGGCAAGAAGGATGCTAAGCCTAGACTGATTCTTTGGATCTTTCTTATTCAAGAATTTGATTTGGAAGTTCGAGATAAGAAATGAATGAAAATTTAGTTACTGACCATTTCTCTTGGTTGGAGCAAGAGGAAGTAAAACCAGATTTAGAAATCCATTTCCTGATGAGCAGTTGTTTGCATGTAAGATGGTATTATGATATTGTAAACTACCTAACTTGTAAAGTATTTACACCATATCTTACTTACCACCAATTTAAGGAGTTTTTGCATGATGTGAAATATTATCTATAAGATTAGCCTTTGCTTTTCAAAAGATGCCCTGATCAAATCATCCAAATATGTGTATCTAAAGAGGATATGCATGCCATTCTCTATCATTATCATTCCTCGCCATATAAAGGACATTTTGGAGTAACATGAACAACAACTAAGGTACTTCAAAGTGGTTTCTTTTGGTCTTCTATTTTTCATGATAGCTATACTTTGGTGAAAACTTGTGATTGGTACCAATGTATGGGAAATATTTCAAGGCTTCAGGAGCTAACATCTAAAAATATCTTAGAGGTTGAGCTATTTGATGTTTAAGGAATTGATTTTATGGGTCCTTTGTCTCCTTCTTTTGGATTTTTTATGTCTTGTTAGTAGTTGATTATGTGTCAAAGTGGGTGGAGACACTTATTGCAACAACAAATGATGCAAAGGTAGTGCTCAAATTTTTACATAAGAATATATTCACAAGATTTGGCACTCCACAAGCTATTATTAGTGATGAAGGGACCCATTTTTGCAACAAGTTGTTTGATAACCTTCTCTCTAAATATGGTGTGAAGAAAAAAATATCACTTTCCTACCATCCCCAAACTAATAGCCAAGCTAAAATTTCAAATCGAGAAATCAAGAATATCCTTGAAAAGACGGCCAACACCTGATAGAAAGGATTGGGCAAAGAAGCTTCATGATGCTTTATGGACATACCGTATAGCTTTTAAAACATCTATCAGGATGTCTCCTTATCGATTAGTGTTTGGAAAAGCATGTCATATCCCTATTGAGTTGGAGCATAAAGCTTATTGGTTTGTAAAGAAGTTTAATTTTGATTTGAAGGCAGTAAGAGAAAAGTGACTTCTTCAATTGAATGAAATGGTTTAGTTCTGGAATGATGCTTATGAAAATGCAAAGAACAAAAAAAGAAGTTGCATGACAAATAGATTCTTAGGCGTGAGTTTGTTCTAGGACATCAGGTTTTTCTCTTCAACTCATGAATAAAAATCTTCACGGGTATGTTAAGATCAAGATGGACATGCCCTTATACAATCGACAAAGTTTCCCCTTTTGGAGCAATGGACTTGAAGGACAAAGAAGGACATTTATTCAAAATTAACAATTAGATATTGAAGCACTATTATGGAGAACAAGTAAAGAGGAATTGTGTATTTATTCCTTTTCAAAATCCTAATTAATGAAGATTAAAAAATCTAGCTATATACTATAAAACAAGCGCTTATGGGATATAGGAAGCAGCCCATAAGACATTATTTTATTTTATTTTATTATTTATTTTAATAATTTTGATTTTGAAGCTGGTTTCTTTTGCAGGAATAAAGAGCTAAAAATTACAAACTAATGCGGATCCACCATAAAATAAGGGAAGTTCCTTTCATTTCTTAATCTGTCTTACTTTTGAATTACAATGATGACATTATTTGGTTTAAGTTTAGGGGTGTAAACTCATGTAGTCTTGAGTTGTTGGATTCTCTTATCAAGCATGTATTTGAGTATGATTGAATTCACCATGACTCTAAAATCTGTGGATATTGAGGATGGTTTTGAGAAAAAATTTCAAAATATGCTATTATGTTAGGTAGAGTTTTATGGGTACTTTGATTTAAATCTTTGTCCTTGAAAATAATTGAGTACATAGTCAACTTTTCTTTACTCCATTTTTCTATGAAGAGAAGAAGTTGAATTAACTAGATCAGTAAAACTCAATCTTGTTTTGCTCTAGAATCCATTGATGGATCCTTGAGGCAAAATCCTAGTTGATACCAAATATTAGAGAAAGAATCTAGGTAATTTTTTTTCACAACCAAAAATCTTTCCCAATTGTCCTGATTATCATGCCATCATTGCAAGGTGTATTCCTATAGTCAACCCCCTTGAGCCTTATTTTACATAAGCTTTATTTGTTCTTTTAAATACATAAACCATTCCTATTCTCAGTTTGAAAAACCATGAAATTTTGAAAAAATACTTTGGTAGAAATTTACATTTAAAGAGAAAGTTAGTTCAAATTAAATAATCCACATTATGTTCACTATATTTGATCAAAATATTAAAAGAAAATAAAGTAAAAGGAAAGAATCGAAAAAGGGTTAAAGTGGTTGAAAATCAGAAAAGACTATGAGTATCAAGGTGTTTGAAAAAAAAGCACTCAACTTATTGAGTATAGTAATAATAGTTTCATCAATATGGATATATTATCAAGAAAGAGCTATGGTGTGAACCCTGTGGATATTTTTTTATTGTTCTTTCTACCAAGTATTTTCCCAATTTGCTTTGATTTTCCATATCCATCTCTTTCTTAGCCCTTACCATATGGCATGTCATTACAACCTTGATTGAAGGCCTTTTAATATCTGATTTTGGTGTTTGATTACGTTACTAGAGAGGATTTCGAAAAAATTTACTTATGGGGTTAAGTTTTAAGAGAATTCTTCTTATTTTAGTTGTTCTACTTTAATTTGAATTTGCTGGTAGTTTGGAGTTAAATTGATTATTTCATACACACACTCAAGGACTTAGCTTTAGGTTGAAGTAAATGCTTAACTCTTGCTTAAAAAATTGTAGAATTTTTTTTTATTTTCTTGCTATCTTCGATGTAAAAAGAGTAAGTTATTAGTGATGAAATCTAAATTTAGATCATGGCTTGGTGAGTGATAGTAATTCTCTATGGGGTCTAGTTGATATTGTTTATAGTTGTCTTCTTTTTTCTTTTCTTTTTGGTGTTTGATAACTTGCATAATTTAGCATAATTTATCACTTCTCAACTTTAACTTTAGTCTAATTTTATTTATTTATTATTGATTTTAGACTTCATTATTATTATTTAAATTTTATTGCAGATTTGAAGAAAAAATGAAGATCCAAAATTTTAGAAGCGTATCGTCTAAGGACTCTCAAATCTAAATAAAGATTTATTTCATTCAAATTTATATTAAGATTTATTGAAATCAAAAAGAAGAAAAGAAAAAAAAAGTTGAAACAATTTGGAGGCAATAGGCGAGCGTTATATATATATATGAGAAGAGAATAGTTGTGCAGAACTAAAACAGAGAAAAAAGCAGATAATGGCACTAGCTAGGAGAAAAAAGAAAAAAAAACGACTGCTAAGGAGATAGAGAGAAGGGCAAAAATGGAGAGAAAAAAAGTTGGATGGACGAAGCGAAAGTAGATTTTTCAACATTGTTTTTCCTATCAATTTCTCTCATAAAAATTATGATGAATTCGTTTATGTTGAATTTAATTTTTACCATGAACTATATTTTCTTATTTTAGGAAAAAATATATATAATCTAATTCCAAACTATACTTGATTTTTCATGTTAATTTGAATTATTATCTCTTTATGTTTGTCTAATTTGTTCTTAGTTTATTACTTATAATTAACTGGTCATTAATTAGATGTTTTTAATCTTGTGATTTGTTATCAAAAGAGATAATTATAGGATAGATCTGGAATATTTCAACATAGGTAAATATAGAGATCAAAAGACTTATATGAACCTATTTAGCATTTAAATCATTGGTCTTAATGCTTTCTTTCTTTATTAAATTGCATCTTCTTGTGTAAATTGATGAACAAGAATGTTTTCAATTGAGTGTCGAATTAGGCTTTTGAATGTTTTTTGGAGATTGCTAACAAACAGAGAAATTAAATTAAATTAGCTAGATGAGTAAGGCATACTGAGACATTAGGTGAAATCGATTTCCTAAAATTTTCTTCCCATTGATTAGATTTTTGAATAACACATTTCTTTTCTTTTGTGCATTTTTTTAAATTGATTTTATTTTAAAATTTCAATTACAACAACCTTAGTGGCTTTTCTAGATAAAATTGAAATTAGTATAATTTTGATATTTGTCAAAAGTAAGTTATCAATCCTTGAGGACGATACTCTAGTCATCACTTTACTATAAAATTATGATATTGTACACTTGTAGTTTTGCATTGATCATACACCAAATGTGATTTTAATAACATTAATGATAATTTTTTAAGTATACATTCTATTTTTCTTTTAGATTATTTTAATTTAGAACACCTCTTCATTAATAACTACTATATTTTATTTATATATTACTACATCTAATGATATTCTTCTTCGTAAAAAGATAATGACTATATTGAATAATTATATTCATAGGTTGTATAAGATATATAATTAAGAATAAAATAATAGTAATGACTTGTTCTATATTGAAAATATGGATTATAATTGGAAGTGTAATATACATAAGTACATGTGAATTATGTCTATAATAGATTACTGAGGTTTTTATATAACTCAACTCATACCCTCGTAAATGAGACTTGATCCTAGACTTTCAATATGTTCAAATGAGTTTCATGTTATTAAATTATTGTTTGTTTAATTTATCTAATTTATAGATCTAATATTTATATAATATTTGATAAATTAAAATATGCATGATCTAGTTCTATCTAAAAAATTCCTACCACCAAATTTCAATTATTGTTACATAAAGTACAATCTTCGATATTAAATTTAGGAAAAAAACTAACAAAAATATTTTAACAGTGATTATTTATGTGAGTTTTTTCATTACTTTTTTTTACAAATTTTAACGGTGATGCTATTTATATATATACTATCACAAGTTTGGTGATATTTTTATAATTGTTTAAACGTTAATGATAATATTGTAACAACCACTATAATTCAGTGGTAAAAAAATTATTTATCCTAATATGTTAGAATTTTTAATTTAAAATTATATGTTTTTATTTTTATTTCATCTTAAATTTAAATATATAAAATATAAGAAAATAAAATTAATTAAATATTAATTCTAATAATTTTTTTTAATGAAACTATTTTCATTTGCACTCATATAATAACCTAGTTATTAAATATGATTTCATTTCTGATCTTTAAATAAAAAAAAATATATGTTCATTTCATAAAATGAACATTTTTTCCTGAGCGAATTAAAAATAAAATTATATATATTAAGAGGAATTATGTCATCATGTAGTTAAACCTTTTATTTATGAAAAAATTGCATACAATAAATTAACTATTATATAAATATGTATTATTTTACTAAAATTATTGTATAACTAAGTATTGTAAAGTAAATTTAAATAGCTTATATAATTTGTCATGAAACACAGCTAATTTTAATTATATTATAATTTTATCAATTCAATTTAATACAATATACTATATTTTTCATGTCCAGTACATCGCATTAATTAAACATGCCGATATTGGTTAATTAGGGTTTATGTTTCTCCAACTAATGATATATTTCCAACTAATGAGATATTAAATTTTTAAGTTGAAATCCCCAGTAGTCAGCCACCAAAATAACCACGTGGTGTTTTGTTTTTGGAGTGCTGACTATGTTCAAACAAAGTCAGCTTAACTTTAGGTAATTTATGGTTCATGACTTGATAAGAGGCTAGTTAATATTTTGAATGAAATTGATATTGTTAATTATTATTTTAAAAGTAATGCTTAACGTAAAAAAAATTATACACATTTATATTCTCAATAATTATTATTTTGCACATAGAAAAATAATTGAAAATATATAAGTTATTTATTTTAAGATAAATTTAACATGTAATATATAATTAATATGGATGTAAATATGTATTTAAATTTAAGTAAATTTAGTATTAGACTGGGGAAGAAAGCTAGCTACAAATTAATTAAAACATAAATAAATACCTTAACACCAAGGTCGAAAATCCAACCCATGAGAATTCCAAGAGGGAAACCAATGAGGTAGTAGCAGCCAAGATTGATATACGCTACCCATGCCTGCCAACCAGACCCAACAGCTACCCCTGTAATTTCAATTAGTTTACAGTTAATTAACACTATGTTTGATAATATTTTAATTTATTAGTTTTATAACAAAAATTTTGTTTCTAAATTCTTTACAGGTAAAAATGTAAAATCGTTTTATAATCAATTTTTAATTTTAATTTTGAAAAATAATTATGCCATATAAATGTTAAAGAAACCTATTTGTAAAAAAAAAAAATTAATTATATTTTAGGTCAACAAAGTATAAAGTTAGTTATAAATATGTCTCAAACACTTATTTATTACAATTATAGGCACGATGTATAAGTAAGGAAAAAAAAAATTTGTTCAATGTCCAAAGTTAAATATATTTTTATCATTACATATGCTCATAATTATAACTTTAAACATATCCAGTGATAGAAATAATTTTATCATTACTCATCGTTGTAGATATAATTATAACTAAATAAATATTTTGTACATATTTAATATTAACTCATACTACTTACATGATATATATCTTCACGAAAACCTGAAAAGCCAAACGTATACTAAGTAGTAAAGCAAGATACATAATTTAGGAGGAAAAGAATTCGCTGTCTATTCAATTATAAAAGTTAATCTTATTAAATATAGTTAAAAAGTGTGATTTAAAATAGTAATAAGGTAAGATTTAATTATTATTAAAGAATGAGAGTAGAGTAGAGAGAAAGAGAAAGAAATGTAAATGTAAAGGTATTTTCCATTAATTGTAGTGAAGTAGATAAGTGCCAGGTATTTATATATATCGATCTATAACTAACTTCACAAATCATAAGAAACTATTGTTAATTTGGTAAAAATTCTAAGCTATTAAATCTAACATCTCTAATCAAATATATGGTTGTGGGAACACCATAATTTTGAACTTAGAGATGAAAATCTAAACTCCCAGGCTTAATGAGAACATCCGCTACTTGATCTTCAAAAAGAGACTTGATCTTCAAAAAGAGTAAAACGAACATCAAAAAGACCATTGAAAACCAAATCACCTGGGAAATAGAAATTAATCTCCATATACTTCATTCTAACATGTATAACTGAATTGGTTGTCAAATGCTTAGTACTTAAACTGTCTATAGACAAAACAGGTTTGTGAGCTAATTAAACACACAATTCCTTCAAAGCTAAATTAATCCATATCACCTCACAAGCAACTAGAACAAGAATATTCAACCTCATCACTTGACCTAGAAACAACTTCTTGCTTAAAACACATCTAGAAAATGAGATTGTTACCAAAATGGATACAATAAGCTCGAGTACTCTTTTGATAATTTGATCCACTAGTTCAATTAGAGTCTGAAAACATACGAGGCCAAACATATTAATTTATGAAACTGTAAACCATAAGCACATGAACCCTTTCGATATCTGAGTACTCTCTTTATAGATTTCCAATAGAAATCTGATGGTGAGTTAAAAAACTGATTTGAAGAGCAACAACTGTACTCCTATAAAATGATGGATCTTCCAATGTATACCATCATACTCTGCAAGAAAAGGCCATTTCTTCATTGGTGTTTCGCAAGGCTTTGAGTAATTGATAACTCTACAAAAGTAGAGTTATTTATCTATTTCTAAATCATAAAAAAACTTAATTTTTATTTAATTTTACAATATAGGGAAAAAGATATCAAATGGATCAAAAATAAGAAAAAGTGAGAACAAATACAAAATTATAGAGTCGATCGATCGACCATAAACTGGATCGATCAAGGAGTCATTTCTTGATCGATTGAGAGTAGGCTTGATCGATTGAGTGATGAGGATCAAAACGCGTCAACACAAAATTAAATCCTAAATTTCAATTTTTGTCCTTGGATCAAAGTAATACGAATCCTAATCTAATCAGGATCAATTTCAGTGTATTCAAAGCATCATAGGGAGGTCATAAACAAGACAAAAATAAAATAAAAATCCTAGCAATTGCCAAGAAGAGAAAAGAAGAGAAAATTTTCAACAGTAGATTAAAGAAAACACAATTTTGTGAATTATTCAAAAAAAAAAAAAATAACTAGTGCTACAAATCTAGAGATTGAGTGTCTAGTTATGTCTAGTTAATTTATTAATCTATGAGTTTTATAAACCCAATTTTCTGCATGTGATGATCTAATATTTTACCCCAATTATTATTACAATTTAATAATATTATTTAATCTGATTTTTATACTATTAATTGTTTGACCAATAATTGATCTATAGAGGCAATTAAATAAATTTGAGATAATTAATCAAGTGTTTGTCTTGATTAAATAACATACAT
The DNA here is from genome assembly GCA_037013495.1 of Hippophae tibetana. NCBI lineage: Eukaryota > Viridiplantae > Streptophyta > Magnoliopsida > Rosales > Elaeagnaceae > Hippophae > Hippophae tibetana. The sequence goes on from CM072801.1 coordinate 83,910,845, forward strand.
AGTTTCTAAGCAGATATGTATGATTCTTACGTATGTGATCACTGATAAGCTTAATAAGTAGTATACAATCTAATTCATATGAGAATGTGATTAAGTTAATTAATTACCATATAGTGTGTAGTGTACTTAAGAGAGGAATGCATGATATGTTAGATTCAACTGATCATATAATTGATTATTGATTATATTGAGAGATTTTAGTGATTCACATGTTAGGAAATTGAGAGATTAAAGATTTTTAGATCATTTTTCATATATTTTCGTAGTTGTTGAGTCTTATGATTTATAATTAATTGTCATTTAGTTTTGAATTTTTATAATTTTCTATTGTTTAAATAATATTCATAATAATTATATTGATACTCGGTTATAAGTTACACAAACCCTTATGGGATCGATATCTATATTTATTTTCGTTATATTACTAGTACGACTCATATACTTGCAAATTACATTGTGTTTATTAGGAATCAAGACCAACTTTAGTTATCAAATAAGTAATATACTTTTGTTTACTTAGATGTAAGCTTACAGAAGTTCTTTTAACCTCAATCCCAAGAAAAAAGTACATGTCTCCTAAGTTCTTTAGAGAGAACTTGTCATTCAAGAGTATTATGAAAATAGCAATATAAGCCTTGTCATTCCTAGTAATGATAATATCAGCAACATAAATCAAAACTATGATTTTGCAACAACCCTTGAAATTGAAAAATAGTAAGGTGTTTGCCTTTGAGGTTATGAAACCCAAATCAAGAAGGTTTGAACTTAGTTTTTGATACCAAGCTCTATGGACATATTTAAGACCATATGTACATTTTTATCAGATTTCCATTAAGGAAAGAATTAGTCACCTACAATTGCTTCAAATCCTAACCCTTAGGGAAAGCCAAAGATAACACCAACTTGATTGTTTTAAGTTTAATGATTGGTGAGAAGCTTTCACAAAAATAAATTCATATAAGCCATGATTATCCTTGCTTTATATTTATCAAGCTTTCCATTGCATTTTAGTTGAGTTGTAAACAACCATTTACAAGAATTGGGATAAAATGAACTAGTTCCCAAGTGTCATTATCTAATAAATCCTGAAATTCTTTCTTCATATCCACTTCCTATTAAGCTCTTATTTGGGATTGGCATAACAAGATTGTTATGAGAGTATGACTTTCTTAGTGGGTCTAACGAGAGTAAGAAATATATGTGGCTTGAAGGAACAAGCTTGAGACTTAGTTACTATAGGAAATGTGTATAGGCTTTGTAGAGGATGACTTATGTGTAGACTGAGGAGCAACACTTGAAGAGCCAAATTGTGAGTCAGGAAAAATATTTGGCATATGATTGAATATCATCAAACAAAGATTGTGACAACATAGGAGACTGGACAACAACATTGGGAGAAGGAAACATCGTGTCAAAATGTGTCTCATAATCAATGCTCAAGGAATTACTAGGAGAGGTTGAGATTGACATATATGTCTCATGAGAAGTAGATATGAGAATATTATTAGTATAAGAATTAAAAATTGGTGGAAGAAAAGGCACTCTAAAGGAACCTAGACTCATCAAACATTATATGACGACTTGTGTAGAGTCTATTTGCTTCTTTTCCAAGACAATGATACCCTATATACTGAGGACCATATACCAAAAATATATAAGTAGTTGACCATGGTTTAAGTTTGTGCTTATTGTAAGCATAACGACAAGGAAAAAAATTTGATCTAAAGGATCTAAGATAAGAAAAATCAAGTGAACTTTTATAAAGCAAGGTGTAAGGTATACCATCCTTAACATCCTTGAAGGTAATCCATTTAAGACATAAATGGTTGTTGCAAAGGCATAAATGCACATTTTCAAAGGCACACTAGATTGAATAAGCAAGGATAGACCACGTTTTACAACTCTCCTATTTATTGACTCCATAACACTATTTTGTTCAGAAATGTGGGGCAACTAACATGATGTTATAAACCAATGGAACCTAGCTTAGTAAGGTAATGAAAATTCCTTACCATTATCAGATTGGACAGCTTGTATTTTAGTTTGAAATTTATTTCAACTATGCTGAAGAAGCTAAGAAACACATGTTGTGTCTCATCTTTGGATTTGAGAAAATAAATCCACAAATAGCAGCTTGAATCATCAACTATCAATAAGAAGTAACTTGCACCAATGTTAGATACAACTAGTGAAGTCCACAAGTCTACATATAGTAAAGCAAAATGAGTAGTACAAGCAATGTGTTTGTGTTTGAAAGCTAATTTGTGTGATTTATCCACACACATCAAGTAGAATAAACAATATCACTAGAAAGCTTATCACATTTCAGCAAAGGTTTTTGTACAAGTATATTAAACACCTCCATAGATGGGTGTGCTAACTTATGATGCCACACATGTGCTTTTATTACAGTAAAATTAAAAGCATAATCACATAACGAAGAAGTAGTAGTATGAACACTAAAAGTGACATAAATAAGCTTGATTTGACCTTATGATGAGTAAATCCCTCTCTTAGATTTCTCTCTGGCCATAGTGTTGGTTTGTAAACTTGTTTACAAGCCCAAAGAAATTAAAAAAAAACTTTGAAATATTCTAGCCCATTTGAAGTCCAGCTCGTGGAATCTTCTATGATGATGATCTGGATTGATAAGGATACAGCTTATGGTTGGTGGGAAGAAGAAAAATCAATCGGTTAGGTAAGAAGATAAATGTATGGTTTAGATTTTTTTGGTAGGTTTATATTGTGTGGCTTAGATTTATTAGTTGTTTCTATAAATACCTCTTAGTAGCAATGTAATAATCAAGTTAAAGAAATCAGAAACAAAAATTCAATAATTTCTGAGTGTTTCTGGAAAATTGTTCTTGAGTTTTGAGAGTTTTGATCCATAATTTTCCAACAAAGTAGTATCAGAGCTATAGTTGAAAATATAAATATACACTATTGTATATCAAATCGAAGCTCTTGACGAGACAAATCCGACGCCGCAAGAATCATCCCGATCGGAGTTCGGACGCGCCGCCACGATCCTCCGGAAGTTTCTACTAGAGTGAGTTAACTCACTAAGTCAGCCGAGTTGGAGCCGAGTTGGCCGAGCCGTGAGCCTGTTGACCGAGCTGCTGATCGACCGCCAAGCCATTTGACCGAGTCGTCGAGCCAAGTTGACCGAGCTGTGAAGCCTGTTGACCGAGCCGCCGAAACAGTTGACCAAAAAGTTGACTTTTGATCGTTGACTTTGACCGTTGACCAAAAAAACTTAGATTTTCCCGGAGTTCCTCCTAATTGACGTTCTAAATCCATCTGTGCGATCAGAATTTACAAATTCTCACTATATTGAGAATTATGTCAAGTGGAGGTATGTCATCGTTTCAAGTCCCCACACTCAACAACGATAACTATGATAATTGGAGTATTAAGATGAAGGCTCTTTTGGGTGCACATGATGTGTGGGAAGTCGTAGAGAAAGGCTTAAGTGAGCCAGATGATGAAACTACTCTAACGGAAGTGCAAAAATAATCTTTGAAGGATTTGAGAAAGAGAGACAAGAAAACCCTCTTTCTTATCTATCAAGCCTTAAATGATGATGAGTTTGAGAAAATTTCAGATGCAACATCTTCCAAAGCAGCGTGGAATAAGCTTCAAATTTCTTTCAAAAGAGCCGAGAAAGTGAAGATGGTTCATCTCCAAACACTAAGAGGTGAGTTTGAATCTCTACATATGAAAGCTTCCGAATCTATTTCTGATTATATCTCAAGAATCGCAGTTGTTTCTAATCAATTAAAAAGAAACGGTGAGATGTTGGGAGATGTTAGAATAATGGAAAAGATACTTCGTTCATTAGATTCCAAATTTGAACACATCGTCGTGACGATTGAGGAAAAAAAAGATTTGGAAGAAATGACCATTGATGAACTCAATGGGTCATAACAAGCATATGAAGAAAAGCATAAGAAGAAGCAAGGAATCACTGAGCAACTCTTAAAGATGCAATTCAAAGATAAGCATGAAAGCCAAGGCAATGATAGAAACCAATGTGGCCGAGGTAGAGGTAAAGGTCGTGGACGAGGTGGAAGCCACAGTCGTGGACGAGGTTGGAATTACAACAACAATTCCAACAACTTTGAGAGAGCAGAAAGCTCAACACAAAGTCGAGGAGGAGGTAATATGAACTCAAGGTATGAAAAATCTCAAGTTCAATGCAATAATTGTCAGAAATTTGGACATTATGCTTCAGAATGTTGAACTCCTAATAATAGAGTAGATGAGAAAATCAACTACATAGAGGAGAAGACAGATGAGAAAGAAACTCTTTTTCTAGCACGGAAGGAGGGTGATAGTAGTCAACCAAATGCCTGGTATCTTGACAGTGGTGCAAGCAACCATATGTGTGGAAGGAAAGACATGTTCGTGGAACTAGATGAGTTAGTAAGTGGAAATGTCTCATTTGGAGATGATTCAAACGTAGCAGTGAAAGGAAGAGGTAACATTCTTATTCGTTTGAAGGATGGGCAACATCAATTTATTTCTAATGTTTACTATGTCCCAAATATGAAAAGTAACATCTTAAGTTTAGGACAATTGTTAGAGAAAGGTTATGATATTCATATGAAGGATTATAATCTTTCTATAAAAGATGATAAGAATAACCTCATTGCTAACGTACCGATGTCAAAGAATAGAATGTTCTTGATCAACATACAAAATGACATTGCAAAGTGTCTGAAAGCCTGCTATAAAGATGCATCATGGCTATGACATCTTCGATTTGGACATCTCAATTTTGGAGGATTGGAGATGTTGTCTAAGAAGGAGATGGTGAAAGGACTACCTTGCATTAACCATCCTGATCAACTTTGTGAAGGGTGCCTACTCGGAAAACAATTCCGTAAAATCTTTCCAAAGGAGTCACACTCAAGAGCCAAGAAGCCACTGGAGCTAATCCATACTAATGTGTGCGGACCGATCAAGCCTAGCTCTCTCGGTAACAGTAACTATTTTCTTCTTTTTATTGATGATTTTTCAAGAAAAACTTGGGTATATTTCTTGAAACATAAATCAGAAGTTTTTGAAGTATTCAAAAGGTTCAAAGCTACAGTGGAGAGAGAAAGCGGTAGAAAAATCAAAGCCATGAGATCAGACCGAGGTGGAGAATTTACATCCAAGGAGTTTCAAGAGTTTTGTGAAGCAAATGGAATTCATAGATCTTTAACAGTGCCAAGATACCCCCAACAGAATGGTGTAGCTGAAAGAAAGAACCGAACAATCCTCAATATGGCACGAAGCATGCTCAAAAGCAAAAAACTACCCAAAGATTTTTGGGCAGAGGCAGTAGCATGTGCAGTTTACTTGTCAAACCGATCTCCAACAAGAAGTGTATGGGGAAAGATAGCGCAAGAGGCATGGAGTGGAAGAAAGCCTGGTATTTCCCACCTAATAGTCTTTGGAAGTATAGCCCATGTTCATGTACCGGATGAGAGAAGAACGAAGCTTGATGATAAAAGCGAGAGTTTTATCTTCATCGGTTATGATGCTAATTCAAAGGGCTATAAATTGTACAACCCACACAATAAGAAAATTGTGATTAGTCGAGATGTGGTATTCGACGAAGAAGTAGAATGGGATTTTAACTCTCATTCAGATAACTTCAATTTCTTTCCTCAGTTTAAAGAAGATGAGCAGACAATGAGGGAGCAATCTGTAGAAATTCAACAAGAGCCAACGACTCCACCTACTTCACCAATGCCATCCACTCATGAAGATCCGTCATCATCTTCAAGTGGAAGTGAAAGAGCCGTGACACGTACACGAATTCTCCAAGATCTTTATGAGGTAACAGAATGACAAGATAATCTTACCTTATTTTGTCTCTTTGCTGATTGTGAACCAGTGAGCTTTCAAGAAGCTGTACAAGAGAAGAAGTGGAGAGATGGGATGGACGAAGAAATCAATGCAATAGAGAAGAACGACACATGGGAACCTGTTTCACTTCCCAAATGGCATAAGGCAATAGGTGTCAAATAGGTGTACAAGACAAATAGGAATGCTAAGGGAGAGATTGAAATGCACAAGGCAAGACTAGTAGCAAACGGATATAGTCAAAAGGCTGGAATTGACTATGATGAGGTATTTTCTCCTGTTGCTCGATTAGAAACTATACGACTAATCATTTCTTTGGCAACTCAAAATAAGTGGAAGATACATCAAATGGATGTAAAATCTGCTTTTCTAAACGGAGTCCTTGAAGAAGAAGTCTACATTAAGCAACCATCAGGCTATGAAGCAAAAGGTCACAAAGACAAGGTATTGAAGTTGAAGAAAGCTCTTTATGGGTTAAAGCAAGCACCAAGAGCATGGAATAACCGCATCGACAAATACTTTTTGGAGAACAACTTCACCAAGTGTCCCTATGAATATTCACTCTACGTTAAAATTGAAGGTGGCAATATTCTAATCGTTTGCCTATACGTAGATGATCTCATCTTCACTGGAAGTAATCCAAAGCTATTTGAAGATTTTAAGAAGGTGATGACCCGAGAGTTCGAAATGACAGATATCAGATTAATGGAATACTACCTTGGAATTGAAGTGAGGCAAAAGGAAGAAGGCATATTCATCTCTCAAGAAAGCTATGCAAGGGAGATACTAAAGAAGTTCAAAATGAACGATTCCAAGCCAATCAACACACCAGTGGAATGTGGAATCAAACTATCCAAGCATGAAGATGGTGAAAGTGTGGATCCAACATTTTTCAAAAGTTTAGTTGGAAGTCTGCGTTATCTCACATGCACAAGGCCTGACATCTTGTATGTCGTTGGATTGATTAGCCGTTATATGGAGAAACCGACAATCACCTATTTCAAAGCTGCAAAAAAAAATCCTACGCTATCTGAAAGGTACAATTAATTTTAGCTTGTTCTATTCAGCTTCTAATGATTACAAGCTTGTTGGATATAGTGATAGCGATTTTGGTGGAGATATAGATGATCGAAAAAGCACTTTCGGATTTGTGTTTTTCATGGGAGATACTGCTTTTACATGGATGTCGAAAAAGCAACCGATTGTCACCTTGTCTAGCTGTGAAGCAGAATATGTAGCAGCTACCTCATGTGTTTGCCATGCAATTTGGCTGAGAAACTTGTTAAAGGAGCTAAGTATGACACAAGAAGATCCAACCAAAATTTGTGTCGATAACAAGTCAACCATTGCCTTAGCCAAAAATCCTGTTTTCCATGATCGAAGCAAACACATAGATACTCGATATCATTACATCAGGGAGTGCATCACAAGAAAGGATGTACAACTCGAGTATGTAAAATCACAAGATCAAATTGCCGACATCTTCACTAAACCGCTCAAGCAAGAAGACTTTGTCAGATTGAGAAATTTGCTCGGCATCATAAAACAAGTTTAAGGGGGAGTGTTGGTTTGTAAACTTGTTTACAAGCCCAAAGAAATAAAAAAAACAAATTTTGAAATATTCTAGCCCATTTGAAGTCCAGCTCGTGGAAGCTTTTATGGTGATGATCTGGATTGATAAGGATACTGCTCATGGTTGGTGGGAAGAAGAAAAATCAATGGGTTAGGTAAGAAGATAAGTGTATGGTTTAGATTGTTTTGGTAGGTTTATATTGTGTGGCTTAGATTTATTAGTTGTTTCTATAAATACCTCTTAGTAGCAATGTAATAATCAAGTTAAAGAAATCAGAAACAAAAATTTAATAATTTCTGAGTGTTTCTGGAAAATTGTTCTCGAGTGTTCTTGATTGTTCTTGAGTTTTGAGAGTTTTGATCCATAATTTTCCAACACATAGTTGCTTTACTCAAAGAATTCTTAATGAACACATATTATGAGTGAAAGTCAACAAACACATTTTTATCTAAACAAAGTTTTTGAACTAACAAAAGATTGTGAGAGACATTAGGAGTGTGCAATAGCTGATTAAGAGTTAAAACAAACATATAATTATTAGGCTTAAGAGGTGAGGTGCCACAGGAAATGGGAAGATCCATGCCTACAGTAACAAAAACAAGTCAAAGAAATAAATTCCGTGTATCAACAATATTTTTAGCATCATAGGTGAAATGGTGAATGACTATATAGTGTAGCAGCCAAGATACATTAACTGAATTAGCTTCAGTAGTAGGCTTGTTAGATCCATCAACTAGGTGTGCCGATGGTCCAGAATGAGAATGATCAATTTTTCCTTGAAGAATGTCACACAATTTGAAGCATTTGTTAGCAAGATGATCAGCTCTACCACAAATTTGGCACTCTACTCAAACAACTTTACCTCTACCTCCACTTCCATTATTCTTCTTGTTTTTGTACTAAATGTTTCCATCATTATCCTTCTTAAGAAGATAATTTTTACTATGATGCAGAAAGTCTCGTATGTTTAAAGGAAGAAGAATATCCATCACCCAAATAGAAAGATTTTGACACAGCAAATGCCTTAGGATCATTCTTGAAGGTAAGGCCAGCAAATTTGGCACGATTAACTTAAATAAGACAATTCACATCGTGTGAAATTTTTTACTTTAGTCTTTTTTTCATAAGTCAATAATTGACTATGAAATTCATCAAAGGAAATTGAATCAAACCTTATAGTGAAATAAGACACAAAGGAGTTATAGTATGATTCAAGGCCACCTATGGCATACAAGATCAGATCACAATCTGTATAGCCTCTCTAATGGCTACAAGTTGATCTGTAATAGTTTTGAGATTCATCACAAATTGATTAGCTAAGAGATCATTCTTTGATGAAGTTTGAAGTTGTAAATGAAGCTCCATAATACGAGCATGTAAGGAAACTAAGTGAACTTTTTCTGAGATGAGGATATATCACAGGTGACTGATAAATAAAATTAACTCTTCACCACACTATTCAACGTATTCCATTATAAAAAATTAGGATTGATCTAATCATTAACAATCTAAGGAGAAGGATAAATGGGAGGATCAATGATTACATCCAAACCATACACAATATTTGTAGAAAGTACTTGTTCTCGCCAAACTATATAGTTTGTGCGATCAAGCTTTGCAGAAAAAGTAAGATTCACTAGTGAAGTACTAATGCAAAGAGAGAAGGAAACATAGCCATTATAGATTCAATAGTTTCTTGCCAATGTGGCGCTGATACCATATGAACTAATAAGAGTAAAAGGAGAAAGCGAGAGATGTAAATGTGAAGATATTTCTCATTAATTTTAATCAAGTAGATAATGTATATTTATATACATTAGTAATTAACTAACTTCATAAAGCATAACATAATATTGTTAAAGTAACAATCCTATACAACGAGTTACACTATAAGCTATTAAATCTAACAATTATACCATTAATTTAACCTCACGTATGAAGAAGTTAGTATAAAAAGAAGGTATATGTGAGCATATACAAATAAATAAATATAAAAAAATCTCATAAAATAGGTTTGAGTTATATCACTGTTTATAATTTAATTTGAGTAAAAGTCTTATTTTACAAATATTTGAGTAACATCTAATTTTGTTGTTCACTTTTTCAATTTTCTTTGCCTCACAATTGATACATATCTATGGAAATTTTACATAGACATGTAACCAGGAGTCAAAATTTATTTTATAGAGAGGGAGAGTTAAAAAGTAAAATTTTTAAAACAAATAAAATAAATTCTTAATAATTTTAAATTTATTGTTTGTTAATTAAATCTTTTTATTGCACTACAAGGTAATTGATGAATATTTAAGTAACATAAATTTGAGACTGTTAATAACAAATATATGCGCATCAATACATGGACATGCAAGTAGTTATTTATGAAAATGAAACAAACTTAAATTTTATATTAAGGATCTAAGTTTTGTGTACATATAATATCTAATTGTCACTAATTATTAATTAACAAGTCGTTTCATAGGGCAGAAAAGAAAACAATAAAAAAGTCTTTTAAAATTATCTAAATATAATAACTAGTTAAAATTGTGCTTTGTTATGAACTATTTCCTAGTATATAAAATTATATGTTATAAATGAGATATATAAATTTAACCATATATTATATATATATATATATTAGCAATTTAATTGCAAGTCGAAGGGTCAAATGTATTATTTTATCAGTAAAATGTCAAAAATCCTATACTAGTGCCGTACCTCACCCAGTTCTGGCTTAACTCTACACCCACTTGTAATATGTTACCAGTGTATGGAAATTCTACTAATTCTGCACATGGATTTCACTTCCAATTTCTATTTGAGTATGTGAAAATTTTATATATACTCTATATAGTACTCTACATTAAAAAATTTAATTTAAGTTGCTTAATTAACCAGTATTTTCTATATGAAATATGATAATATTGGAACCAAATGGGGGTGATTTCTAACAAACAAATAAAATAATGAGAACCTGACAAAACGGGTTGAACACTGTTGAGCAACATAGTGACAGCCAAGAGGTAAGAAATTTGATCAACTTCTTGGAGGACTTGAGTGACGGTAGTGAACAAGAAAGCAAACTTATCATGGAGTATGATTATGAGTATGCAGAAGAAGATGCCTATCAATGTTGATTGTACCACTGCTACCTTTGTTGCAAATTTTGCTCCCTTTCCATTTCCACCTCCCAGCTCATTTGCTACTCTTACTCTGTTACAATTTTATTAACAAGTAGGACAGTACAACACGGTTTGTTAGTTTTTTTTTCCCTTCAAATAATAAATTTTAATTATGTTAGTGAAAATACAAATTAAATTAAGTGTTAGATATTAGATGTGTGAGAATAAAGGTGCGAATGAGTTGAGTTAGGTTTGCAAAGGTTATTTAGATAAGGCTAGTTTATCTAATGTTTTAAGTGAGTTAAGTTGACTTGTACAAGAGATAACTCGTTTATATTTTAAAAAATAAAATATTAATATAAATATTATATTTTTATATTTTTTCATAATAACATTATATTAATTATTTTTTAATATAAATATTTTATTAAATAAGATCACAAGTTATTTATAAGTCAAATAAATAACTCATTTATGTTTATGAATAAGATGAGATAAATATTTTTAACTTATCAACTTGTTTAATCATTTTAAATAAATTGAGCTAAGGTTTTTAATCTCATCAATACATCAATTTGATCAATAATTAGTTATGCTTAGTAAACCTCCATGTGAGAATTGGATCAACTTAACATGAACGGAGCAATACAATTTGAGAAAAGTAACAAACTAAACCGAAAAAACTTATATCAATAAAAAAATAACATTTGTCACTAATTAACACCCCTAATTTAAAATAATAATGTTATTTATGTTGTTTTTGAGTTTTAATTGTATCATTTATGTAAGTTTAAAAAAATTGATGGTGCAAATTTGAAGGGAAAGTTATGTTTTTTGTTTTTATTCAGACATTTTTTAGAATGACGCCAATTGTCCTATAGCTTTAAACAAATGGACACTTTGATATCGTAGCTATATAATGAAATATTTTAGTTATAATTTTGAAAAAAAAAATATTACACTTCAGTTTCAAAAAGGGTTCATTTTAGTCTCAAAATAGTTAACTTTAGTTCTAAATATGGTGCACATATGTTGGTTTGAACTTGTATATATAAATTCCATATTTTTTAAAGTTGTTGCCAAAACAGATTAAAACACTCTAGTTTAAGCAAAAAAAATATTAAAATACTATTTCATAAAAATTTAAAGACCTTCTGACCCTTTGTATTGTGTAACTATGGTTGGACTCGAAATATATTTCGATCTTTGGGTTGTATTATGTGTATTGCAGTCTACATATCTTGGAAGTTAACTCCTAAATTTGGCCATTTTAGAAGCTCATTGACTTGACGTAAAACCATAATATATACTAGACTAAAGGCATAAAAAAAAACTAATTGCTAGGTAGTGTTCATATTACAAGATATTTAAGCAAAAATTACAAATGAAATCTATATTTTAAAAATTTATCTAATATGAGATAAAAATTAAGAATTAACTTATGTAATAGAGTTCATTCCCTTAAATATTGAGAACACTATAAGATAAGATCTCAAAAATAATAAGTCTTTTTCTTCTTAAGAAAAAAGTCATTTTTAAAAATTCTGTAAAAATTTATATATAATTTTTGTAACGAAATTTTTGATATAAATCAAAAATAAAATAATAAAAATAATTACTAAAAATTAAATAACTATAATATTATGATAATTTAGATATTGTTAATTTTTATTTTTTTAATTTCTTATAAATATTCTTTTTACTTTATTCTTGATTCACATAATTTATTATTCAGATTTTAATATTTAAAATAATTATCTATATATCGAATCAATGATTGTAAGTTAAAGTCAGACTAAATGAATATAAATTTAATGTTACTTCTCTTGCTATATTCGCTCCTCTCAATCTCTTATCTTTGTTCTTTATTTCTGTACTTTTAAAATCTCAATTATTCTTTAACTCTTAAATTCCTAGCCTTAATTCCTTCACTTTTATATCTCAATTCTTTAATTCATAATCCTAATTTCTTGATTTCCTCTCTTTATCCGAATCTATTTTCTTCACTGTTTCACATATGGTATAAAAGGAAGGTTTAAAAAAAGAAAATTATCCTAACCTTTCTGTTGAAATATTATGAATCAAAACTCTCAAAACTCAAGAACACTAAGAACACTCAAGAACAATTTTCCAGAAACACTCAGAAACCCTCAAATTTTTTTTTTGATTTCTTTAACTTGATTATTACATTACTACTGAGAGATATTAATAGAAACAACTAATAAATCTAAGTCATACAATATAAACCTATCAAAACAATCTAAATCATACACTTATCTTCTTACCTAACCCATTGATTTTTCTTCTTCCCACCAACCATGAGCTGTATTCTTATCAATCCAGATCATCACCATAGAAGCTTCCACGAACTGGACTTCAAATGAGCTAAGAATATTTCAAAGTTTGTTTTTGATTTCTTTGGGCTTGTAAACAAGTTTACAAACCAACACTCTCCCTTAAACTTGTTTTATGATGCCGAGCAAATTTCTCAATCTGACAAAATCTTCTTGCTTGAGCGGTTTAGTGAAGATGTCGGCAATTTGATCATGTGATTTTACATACTCGAGTTGTACATCCTTTCTTGTGATGCACTCCCTGATGTAATGATATCGAGTATCTATGTGTTTGCTTCGATCATGGAAAACATGATTTTTGGCTAAGGCAATGGTTGACTTGTTATCGACACAAATTTTGGTTGGCTTTTCTTGTCTCAAACTTAGCTCCTTTAACAAGTTTCTCAGCCAAATTGCATGGCAAACACATGAGGTAGCTGCTATATATTCTGCTTCACAGCTAGACAAGGTGACAATCGGTTGCTTTTTCGACATCCATGTAAAAGCAGTATCTCACATGAAAAACACAAATTCGAAAGTACTTTTTCGATCGTCTATATCTCCACCAAAATCGCTATCACTATATCCAACAAGCTTGTAATCATTAAAAGCTGAATAGAACAAGCTAAAATTAATTGTACCTTTTAGATAGCGTAGGATTCTTTTTGCAGCTTTGAAATGGGTGATTGTTAGTTTCTCCATATAACGGCTAATCAATCCAACGACATACAGGATGTCAGGCCTTGTGCACGTAGGATAACGCAGACTTCCAACTAAACTTTTGAAAAATGTTGGAACCACATTTTCACCATCTTCATGCTTGGATAGTTTGATTCCACATTCCACTGGTGTGTTGATCGGCTTGCAATTGTTCATCTTGAACTTCTTTAGTATCTCCTTTGCATAGCTTTCTTGAGAGACGAAAATGCCTTCTTCCTTTTGCTTTACTTCAATTCCAAGGTAGTATGCCATTAACCCGATATCTGTCATTTCAAACTCTCGGGTCATCACCTTCTTAAAATCTTCAAATAGCTTCGGATTACTTCCAGTGAAGATGAGATCATCTACGTATAGACAAACAATTAGAATATCGACATCTTCAATCTTGACGTAGAGTGAATATTCATAGGGATACTTGGTGAAGTTGTTCTCCATAAAGTACTTGTCGATGCGGTTATTCCATGCTCTTGGTGCTTGCTTTAACCCATAAAGAGCTTTCTTCAACTTCAATACCTTGTCTTTGTGACCTTTTGCTTCATAGCTTGATGTTTGCTTAATGTACACTTCTTCTTCAAGGACTCCATTTAGAAAAGCAGATTTTACATCCATTTGATGTATCTTGCACTTATTTTGAGCTGCCAAAGAAATGACTAGTCTTATAGTTTCTAATCGAGCAACAGGAGCAAATACCTCATCATAGTCAATTCCAGCCTTTTGACTATATCATTTTGCTACTAGCCTCGCCTTGTGTCTTTTAATCTCTCCCTTAGCATTCCTCTTTGTCTTGGACACCTATTTGACACCTATTGCCTTATGCCCTTTGGAAAGTGAAACAGGTTCCCATATGTCGTTCTTCTCTATTGCATTGATTTCTTCGTCCATCGCATCTCTCCACTTCTTCTCTTGTACAGCTTCTTGAAAGCTCACTGGTTCACAATCAGCAAAGAGACAAAATAAGGTAAGATTATCTTATCATTCTGTTACCTCATAAAGATCTTGGAGATTTCGTGTACGTGTCACGACTCTTTCACTTCCACTTAAAGATGATGACGGATCTTCATGAGTGGTTGGAATTGGTGAAGTAGATGGAGTCGTTGGCTCTTGTCGAATTTCTACAGATAGCTCCCTCATTATCTGCTCATCTTCTTTAAACTGAGGAAAGAAATTGAAGTTATCTGAATGAGAGTTAAAATCCCATTCTCCTTCTTCGTCGAATACCACATCTTGACTAATCACAATCTTCTTATTGTGTGGGTTGTACAACTTATAGCCCTTTGAATTAGCATCATAACCTATGAAGATAAAACTCTCGCTTTTATCATCAAGCTTCGTTCTTCTCTCATCCGGTACATGAACATGGGCTATACTTCCAAAGACTCTTAGGTGGGAAATACCAGGCTTTCTTCCACTCCATGCCTCTTGCGGTGTCTTTCCCCATACACTTCTTGTTGGAGATCGGTTTGACAAGTAAACTGCACATGCTACTGCCTCTGCCCAAAACTCTTTGGGTAGTTTCTTGCTTTTGAGCATGCTTGGTGCCATATTGAGGATTGTTCGGTTCTTTCTTTCAGCTACACCATTCTGTTGGGGGGATCTTGGCACTGTTAAAGATCTATGAATTCCATTTGCTTCACAAAACTCTTGAAACTCCTTGGATGTAAATTCTCCACCTCGGTCTGATCTCATGGCTTTGATTTTTCTACCACTTTCTCTCTCCACTGTAGCTTTGAACCTCTTAAATACTTCAAAAACTTCTAATTTCTGTTTCAAGAAATATACCCAAGTTTTTCTTGAAAAATCATCAATAAAAAGAAGAAAATAGTTACTGTTACCGAGAGAACTAGGCTTGATCGGTCCGCACACATTAGTATGGATTAGCTCCAGTGGCTTTTTGGTTCTTGAGTCTGACTCCTTTGGAAAGCTTTTTCAGAATTGCTTTCCGAGTAGGCACCCTGCACAAAGTTGATCAGCATGGTTAATGCAAGGTAGTCTCTTCACCATCTCCTTCTTAGACAACAACTCCAATCCTTTAAAATTGAGAGGTCCGAATCGAAGATGCCATAGCCACGATGCATCTTTATAGCAGGTTTTCAGACACTTTGCAATGTCATTTTGTATGTTGATCAAGAACATTCTATTCTTTGACATCGGCACGTTAGCAATGAGGTTATTCTTATCATCTTTTATAGAAAGATTACGATCCTTCATATGAATATCATAACCTTTCTCTAACAATTGTCCTAAACTTAAGATGTTACTTTTCATATTTGGGACATAGTAAACATTGGAAATAAATTGATGTTGCCCATTTTTCAAAGGAATAAGAATGTTACCTCTTCCTTTCACTTCTACGTTTGAATCATCTCCAAATGAGACATTTCCACTTACTAACTCGTCTAGTTCCACGAACATGTCTTTCCTTCCACACATATGGTTGCTTGCACCGCTGTCAAGATACCAAGCATTTGGTTGACTACTATCACCCTCCTTCCGTGCTAGAAAAAAAGTTTCTTTCTCATCGGTCTTCTCCTCTATGTAGTTGATTTTCTCATCTACTCTATTATTGGGAGCTCTACATTTTGAAGCATAATGTCCAAATTTTTGAAAATTATAGAATTGAACTTGAGATTTGTCATACCTTGAGTTCATATTACCTCTTCCTCGACTTTGTGTTGAGCTTTTTGCTCTCTCAAAGTTGTTGGAATTGTTGTTGTAATTCCAACCTCGTCCACGGCCTCTACCTCTACCTCGGCCACGTTGGTTTCTATCATTGCCTTGGATTTCATGCTTATCTTTGAATTGCATCTTGAAGAGTTGCTCAGTGATCCCTAGCTTCTTCTTATGCTTTTCTTCATATGCTTGTAATGACCCATTGAGTTCATCAATGGTCATTTCTTCCAAATCTTTTGTTTCCTCAATCATCACGACGATGTGTTCAAATTTGGAATCTAATGAACGAAGTATCTTTTCTATTATTCTAACATCTCTCAACATCTCACCGTTTTTTTTTAATTGATTAGAAACAACTGCGACTCTCGAGAAATAATCAGAAATAGATTCGGAAGCTTTCATGTGTAGAGATTCAAACTCACCTCTTAGTGTTTGGAGACGAACCTTCTTCACTTTCTCGGCTCTTTTGAAAGAAATTTGAAGCTTATTCCACGCTGCTTTGAAAGATGTTGCATCTGAAATTTTCTCAAACCCATCATCATTTAAGGCTTGATAGATAAGAAAGAGGGTTTTCTTGTCTCTCTTTCTCAAATCCTTCAAAGATTCTTTTTGCACTTCCGTTAGAGTAGTTTCATCGTCCGGCTCACTTAAGCCTTTCTCTACGACTTCCCACACATCATGTGCACCCAAAAGAGCCTTCATCTTCATACTCCAATTATCATAGTTATCGTTGTTAAGTGTGGGGACTTGAAACGATGACATACCTCCACTTGACATAATTCTCAATATAGTGAGAATTTGTAAATTCTGATCGCACAGATGGATTCAAAACGTCAAAAAACCTTAGGAGGAACTCCAACAAAAATATGATTTTTTTGGTCAATTGCCAAAGTCAACTTTTGGGTCAACTGTCCTGACGGCTCGGTGAGCAGCTCGATCAACAGGCTTCACGGCTCGATCAACTCGGCTTGACGGCTCGATCAAATGGCTTGGCGGCTCGATCAGCAGCTCGGTCAACAGGCTTACGACTCGGTCAACTCGGCTCCAACTTGATTGATTCAGTGAGTTAACTCACTTTCTGGCAAAAACTTTCGGAGGATCGTGGCGACGTGTCTGAACTCCGATTGGGATGATTCTTGCGGCGTCGGATTTGTATCATCGAGAGCTTCGATTTGATATACAATAGTGTATATTTATATTTCCAACTACAGCTTTGATACCACTGTTTTGAAATATTATGGATTAAAACTCTTAAAACTCAAGAACATTCAAGAACAATTTTTCAGAAATACTCAAAAACTCGCAAATTTTTGTTTTTGATTTCTTTAACTTGATTATTAAATTGCTACTGAGAGGTATTTATAGAAGCAACTAATAAATCTAAGTTATACAACATATACCTACCAAAACAATATAAAACAACATACACTTATTTTCTTACCTAATCTATTGATTTTTCTTCTTTTCACCAAACACGAACTATATTCTTATTAATCCAGATTATCACCATAAAAACTTACACGAATTAGACTTCAAATGAGTTATAATATTTCAAAGTTTGTTTTTGATTTCTTTGAATTTGTAAACAAGTTTACAAACAACATTTTCTTTCCATTTTTCTATATTTTCAAACTCATTTCTTTCTCACCCAGTTTATCTATCCATTTATTAATATGATTTTATCAATAACAAAAATAAATGGTTATTAATATGATTTTATCAATAACAAAAAAAAAAAAGGAAGAAGAAAATTGAAAGAAAAAATCATCTGAAGTCCCAACAAAACAAGCACCAGTTTGAAAAAGAGAAAATTAAAGTAGAAACCGAGACACCCAACAACCACCCTTCCATCCCAAAACTGTCCACCGTCATCGTAGCACTACATCGAAGCCAAGATGTAGTCACCAGTCAGCGCCACCAACTTCGTGCAGATTCGAACCCTTGCTGCCACCTTGCCGTGGACTTTCAAGCCACAAACTTGTCTACCGCTGTCGCAGTAAAAAATCCCTATCAACTTTTCCGTTGCCTAAGCCTCCACCTGAAGCCACTGCTCACCGCCAGACGTATTGGAATCGCCAAAACTAATGCTAGTCGTTTTGTTTAGAAATACAAAACCAAATAGCCAGGTCTGGTCGAACCAGCTTGGTTCATCATCATATTTTTCCGATATAGTCACTTTACTCTAGTTTTGACCGGTCAAACTGATTTCTCGATTTTGGTGGCTCTACTCTCACTTGGTTAGATTTATAACCTTATTAAAATTTGTGTTTGGTTAGTGATATCATACTTGAAATATTAATTGTACGAACATATACATCGGTACCCGAGTTCGGTCCAACCTACACGTCGAGTTATCAGTCGAATCAATCTAGAAAGCTTGCATCTACGACAGTACTCGGAGGATTAACTTCCTTATACAAAATAGTTTTGGGTATTAGGAGATCGAACATTAGCCAAAGTCATGCATTGGTCGACTTCAAGTTTAAATTTTGTTTTTCTTTATTATTGTACCTTTCTAACATGTTTTAAAGTATAATTTTTATATAATTAACATATCTACGTGTATTGTTTTATATATAAATAAACTTTATGAGAGATTTACATATTTTATAAAAATTCTCTAATTTTTTTCTCTACAAATTTAATCATCCTAACATCAATAGATTTGCATTAACCTTAAAAAAATCTTTCTTTTGACAAAAAAAAAGGAAAAAAAAACATTATGTTTTCATACGAATCATTCCTCAATTTTTGTGATCATTGTTACTATAATAATTAACCTTAATATAATTATGTTTCCTCCTATCTTTATTATCCACCTAAGTCAAACTTAGATAAATTCAACATGAAGTCACCTCTTATAAT
The DNA here is from genome assembly GCA_037013495.1 of Hippophae tibetana. Lineage (NCBI taxonomy): Eukaryota > Viridiplantae > Streptophyta > Magnoliopsida > Rosales > Elaeagnaceae > Hippophae > Hippophae tibetana. The sequence goes on from CM072801.1 coordinate 83,929,981, forward strand.
ATTAGAACTCATATTTATGAAAGGTTAAATAAACAAGACCAACATTCTTTGGACCAAGTATATGATTCATTATGGTTAAATCATTTGCATGTAACTTAAAAAAAAATTAAATGAGAAAATAAAGTTAGAATAACAAATTGATAAGTTATATACGAAAATAAAATAATCTTTAAAATCATATCCTACTTTTTCATCTAAAACAATTGTACAAATTAACAAATAACCTTATGGACATTACTCCTTCTTTAAGACCAAGTGTCCTTGGCTCTCCCCACATCATCCCATCTAGAAACACAACACCACCCACTCATCCCATCAAAATAATTATGTGTCTAAGTTGAACCAAAACCACTTGATAAGTTCCTACTTGTTATCATCTCTAAAAAACTTGTTAGAGGTTTTCTTTACCTAAACCCCAACCATATATTGGTGAGCCTTTTGCCAACCCATTTATTGATTCTAATGCTTATTTGTTAAAAAAAATTAATAATATGACTATGCATGCATATTTAAAATCGAATGTTTACTTCCTAATTAGGTTATGCAATTTGCTTCTTTTTTGTCGTTGAAACTTTTATAAGATGAGTTCTGGTTATGACAATAATTGTTGTTCCTCATGCTATAACCATTAAGATAGAAGTTATTCTTGAAATTTTTCTTATTGCTTTATTGTTCTTCTAGTGTTAGGTATGTTAAGTATGTCACTCGTCGCAATTTGAGTTTTTTTCTAGTATTAGGTATATTACGTGTAGAGGGATGCACAACCCTAGTGACTTGGATCACCTTGTTTATATAGAGCACATTGTAAAGAGCACTTTTTATGTGGCAATCTGGTATTGATGAGCAACAGATCATTTGTTTAATAAGTAATTAGTATTTAAATGGATCATCAGTTAATAATGATAACCACAAGGATAATTCTTTTAAGGTTCTAGATGTGTACTATATTTAATTTAAAATTAAAAATATGAAGATATCAATATGTGGCCTATTGGACTCTTTTTTTAATGGTTGAAGATAAATCTTTGTTTAATCTCACTGGTATATTTCTTTGTTTAATGACTAGGGGAAAATCTATTGAGATTTGTAGGTCTTTATTCAAATTTTGAGTTTTCATAAAGAAATGACAACCGTTTTTTAATCTCACTCTTATATTTTTTTTAACAACTAGGGAAAATTCTCTTGAGATTTAGAGTTCTTTGTTCAAATTTAGTGTTTTCATAAAGACATGACAGACTCTGATTTTTGCAAAAGAGGGGTTTAATGGCATTTACCTTTATCGAGTTTATATAGAAATTTACTTCTTGTTTTAATAATTATCTTTCTTTAGCTTATGTTTATTAGTATTATTTTTTTATAATTAACTAGTTATTGTAACATAACATATGTGTGTAATGAGTTGTATTATCTCCATGGATTTTGTTGTATGCGTGAGTCATTCATTCAATGTTAATTTATCATTTGTTCATAAAACTAGTTGATGTAGTATTATTTTCCTTATTTTTGGTGTTTAATATGATGTTTTTAAGCTAATGATTTTTAATCATCAAACAAATTTTTTTATTTATAAAAAATGTTCATTTAATTAAAAAAATTATGAAATTAACAATTTAGATTAGTCTGGGCCAATTTGGACCATTTTTTTTTGTTTGGTTTGGGTTTGAGTTTACCTTTGCTAACTCGAATTAAATTTAATTTGAGTTAGGGTTGGACCAATTTGGGTTGGATTATTTTGAGTTGACTCAAATTGGCACAGCTCACATGAATTATCACCCCTAGGTAAGACCCACTAGCAACCTATGAAATGGATTCTTAGATATTTTAGGGGTTCAATAAATGTTGGTTTAGTCTTTGGTAGAAAAGCAAAATGAAGTTACTAATAATGTTAATAGATTTTGTGACTCATATTATGCAGGCAATCTTAATTGTAAAAGATTCTTAACATGTTATATTTTCATTCTTGAAAATAGTGTTATAAGTTAGTGTGCAACCTTACAATCCATTGTTTCCTTATCGATGATAGAGGCTGAGTATATGATAGTTACATAAGTAATGAAGCAAGCTTTGTGGCTTAGAGGTGCAGTTAGTAATCTTGGTATACAAGTCAAAAGATTGTGATAGTAAAAGCAAATTCACTTAACTAATAATCAAATGGACTATGAAAGGACAAGGCATATCGATATCAGGATGCACTTTAGTTGCAATATCATAATACAAGGTGTTGAGATTCAATATATTTCCAGAGAGAGATTAGAGAGAAGTCAAGATAATTTGTTGAATGTGTGGATCTTTATGAGGGGTCCATCTATTTATAGAACATTTATAGATACGTGTGTTAGTTATATAATGTGTACATATAGTTACATGTAAGAAAGGCATAGTTAGCCTAAAGTACAACATGTCAAGGGTCTAGTGATGAGTCTATGAAAATAGAGTTATTAGCGCATTTTTTTACTTAATATTTACTTGTTTTATTTAATAAATAATATTTTATGACTAAAAAAATTAAAATATAAACTTTTTAGTGAAAAGGAGTGAAAATATAATTTTTGAAAATTTTAACGTGAGACCAATCAGAAGTTGCCACATGTCATGCCACGCAAGCAAATGAACTGACTAGGCAAGCCACACAGATTCCATGTAAGCACAGAGAGTGAATCAGGTCATACCGCATGTGAGGAGGACGAACACGTGCTACGTGTCAGCATGACGTTCAATCCAAGTTCAAAAATCTATCAACATGCCCTTGATGTGAAGCTGATCGGACGATTCAAATCACACCTGAGCTTTATTTAAGCCCCTAATCACTCCATAAACCCTAATTAGCCTCCATTAGTATAATTTTGGTCTCTTTTTAGAGCTAAAAAGAGAGAAAAATATAGAAAAATTCAAGAAACAACGCATTTTTGGTGGAGATTCAAGAGGGAATTAATTCTATAATTCAAGAGATCGATTGTATTTCTTTTTCTACTATTTTCTTTATTAATTTTATGTCTTTCTTTATGAAAAATATGTGTTTTATGAACACAATTATGTGTAATTAATTTATTAATCTAGGGATCTTATGAACCCAATTTTCACCATGTGATTATCTAATATTTTTTCCCAATTATAATATTAATTTAATTATATTATTTAATCTAATTTTTATGCTATTAATTGTTTGACCAATAATTTATCTATAAAGGTAATTAAATAGATTTGAGAGAATTATTTAATTATTTGTCTTGATTAAATAACATGCATAGTTTCTAGGTAGAGATGTATGATTTTTATGTATGCAATCCATAATTGATGAACTTAATGAGTAGTATGCAATTTAATTGGCATGAGAGTGTGATTAAATTAATTACTATATGGCGTGTAGTTTACTTGAGAGAGGAATACATGCTAGGTTAGATTCAATTGATCATATAATTAATTGATATTATATTGGGAGGGATTTTAGCGATTTGTATGTTTAGAAAATTAGGTGATTAAGTATTCCTAGATATTTTCTCATATATCTTTTTAGTTACCAAATTTGATTCAATTAATTATTTCTATTTAATTTTAGTTATTTTAATTTTGCTTCATTAAAATATAAAAACACCAAAAAAATTGATTTTTATTATTTTTAGTTTTAAAAATTAGTTTATAATAAAATAATCTCTGTGGGAATGATTTTTTCTTATCATTATATTACTTGTTGCGATACGTATACTTGTGTATTCATTGCAAACATAATTTGTGTGGCTATCATCTAGGTCGAGTTAAGCTCATGTTGTCGTGTGAGCTTAAGCTATCATTGAGCTCGGACTGTCCCACGAATAGGTTGTGGGGGGTGCTTTACCTTCCATCCTGGGCTGGTGACTTGGCTTGGGTGGTTTGCGAGGGCCGGGCTACAAGTCGATCCGGATGTCCAAACATCAAGTCCTCTTACTCTTTCAACTCAAGCTCCATTTGAAGAGGAAGAGTAAATATTGGGCACATGATACGAACCGTTTAGCTCTCCTAATAAATGTGTTTTAGTTGATTAGAGAGAGAAACCAAACGTCTTTATATAAAATGATGCTTATGCTGGGACTTATCATTGTTACCTGCAAAATTGAGACACAGTGAAGAAAAACGCTCTTTCATTTCACCTCGAAATTATAAAAGATTTTTAGTTTGGTGGTAAGAGTTCAGCTCGAGGAATAATTTTCTCTATTCAAGGTTTTTAGAATTCAAGCATTGAGAACCTAACAATTTTCTACTTTCTTTTTAGGTCGGTTTTTAAAGGAATAGTTTCTTTTATTTTCAACTCATCTATAGGTAATCTCTTTTTCTCGTACCTTACCACCTGCTATTTTTTTGTCTTTATATTTTTATAGCTTTTCATAGAATTCAAAGAGAAGATACCTCAGCTTCTAGCTTGGGCTTATGGGAGAGCCCCCAATATTCTAGTCCTAGTGACAACTCGAAGTCATTTTGCTCGGGTTATTCTAGTGAGACGAGTCAATCTTCACCTCAGCCTTCTATCTCTACTCCTCACCCCTAGACCATTTCCACTATAAGATTGAGCTTGCATCAGACTCAAATCTCAGTGGCTAGGATATGGAGGAACAAAACGAGGAATATAGGATCTGGGGAACTAACAAGTTGTATTAGAGGTTAGTCGACTATACCTAAGACTTATGGGTTGTTTCCCTAGTATGAAAAGAGAGTAAGAAGAACCTACAACATCCCTCCCTTGGTTCAAATAATTATTCCTTTGGAGGGTTCTTATGATAATGATAAACCTATATCTGGGTGACCTATTTTTCATGAGAAAGCTCTATGGCTGGGGGTAAGGTTCCCCATATATACTCTTATTAGGAGGTTCTTGGTTAGGACACAACTTGCACCGAAGTGATTAATGCCTAACGGGTGGAGATATTTGCTCTACCTAAGATTAATATGCCAAGAACTCATGGTGGACTTAAAGATAGTCAAGTTTAATGAGGCGTATGTCCTAAAATAGAACCCCATAGATCTTAAGAGGGTCTATATATTAGTGAAGCAGGATCGTGAGGTGAACATGTCCCTTCCAAAAATGAGAAAAATTGGAAGGAGTATTTTTTCTACGTTTTAGGCCAGAGGGAGTCCCCCCACAAATGACACGAGGTTAATAAGAAGCATATGGAATGACACTAAGTTCGTGATAAGAAATATGGCTTCTCTAATCATGACCTTCAGCCTTTATACGAAGCAAAGGTTGGTTGATATCCAAAACTATCTTCTTGAGAAGACTAACTAAAGGATATTATTGAACACCCCACATTTTGTGGCGTGTAGTTTGATGCAAAACGGTGATGTGGAGCCCCCTTTAGAGTGAATCGTAAACCTAGGGCTCCTCCTAAACGCAGAACTCCTAATGATGGTGACCTAGCCCTATATCTTGTTCTTGCTTCCTTATATATACTTTGCCTATTTTTTTTGGTTGAACCCAAAGTGATTAACATGGTATCCTCTCGTTCTTAATCTATAGATCAAATGGATTTGACCACTACCCAACCACTTTCTCTTATGAAGAGCAAGGTTACACCAAGAGGGGCGAGTTCTCCTATGGGTGCACCCCTTGCTTCTAAGGGGGCTTATCGGTGGGTAAAAAAAGGGACAAGTCCTTTCATGAAAGTCACTTTTCTTTACTTAAGAAGAAGAATAAAAGGGTTATGGTTAATGAGCCTACCCTTGGTCCCGAGCCTCTGAATGTTATTCCTTCCTTATTACCCTTGCAGGAGCAATATATGACTCTAAACCCCTGCTCGAGTTCTAAAGAATTTGGCAATCCTTTAAGGGATTTGAAGAAGAGGAAGGTTGTTCATAAGAACCTTACTGCTAATGTTGAGGGTATCGTCCTGAATCAAGGTTTGGAACCAGAATACCTCGATTATTGTATGATTCACCTTTCTTCTAATACATGTAAGAAGCAGCTCAAAGCTATTTGCAAGAGGGCAGATTCTAGATAGGTCATCTGTCGTCAGATGTGTCAGGTGCGTTACACTTGGTTTTTTGTTTGTGATATTTAGCACAAGTGTGAGCTCGAGATTTAATTGTTTGGCCTTGTTTCTATATTGTATTTGATGCTACTCTATGATTTTGACAAAGCTCATAGTGTGGGCTATTTAAAAGCCAATCTAGTTCAAGAAAAGTAGAGTCATGCGTCTGCGCGCTCAAAGTACACTATGTTGCTGGCAAGATAAACAAAGTGGGAGGTCGATGCAATTGATAAGAAGGATAAGCTAAAAAGGGATACCTTTGAGCTCAATACGTATGCACGATGCGTTGTTAAGCTTGAGAAGGCTCATAGGTGAGCTGAAGAGGGTGCCAGGGATGTGTAGAGACAAGATGAAGCTTCTGCCAAAGAGGTATGCCGCAAAGCAAAGGCCTATGTGGATGCTATGGCTTAGAAGCTTGAGTGTAGTGTTGAACAGGAATACCATATGGCAATGGAAACTTTCAAGATGGAGGCCAAGCAAAAAGGGTTTGAAAGAGTATTATTATTGCATTATGGACATCTCTATCATACCACCCTATATGTAGGATCCTTCTTTAGAGAAGGAGGGAGAAGGCTTGGGCTCCTCTGATGGTGAGGATGGTCCGGAGGTCGCTAGGGAAGGGGTAGAGGATTGATTTTCTTTTTTTGAGCTCGATGCCACTTTTGTTTCTGTGGTTGCGAGCACTCACTGAGAGTAAATGAAAAATGGACTTTATTTATTAAATTAAATCAACTTGCCTCTTTTATTGTGTATTTATGATGTTGACCTACCCACTTGCTTTTTTTTGGGAACTTGGATCAATTCCTTCTTTTATATATATATATATATATATTTATATCAGCCTTCATCTCCTATAAAAACGATTTGAGAATACTTGTTTGATTCATATATTTAAGGATTTCTATCAATTCCTCCAACTCTTTTGGTCATGTTTTATGGATTTTGACCAAACCAATAGATGCTTAGTTTGAGCTTTTTGTGTTTTAAATGGTAGGCTTGAGGATGAGGTTAGGGCGCTTAAAGCCAAGGTGGTTAAACTTGAATGTAATTCCAAAAAGATCAAGTGTGAGCTTGCTTCTTGTAGGGAGAAATTAATCCAAACTCAATCTCGAGAAAGGAAGATTTTGGCTAGTATAGCCGGTCTTGTTGATAACGAATCATATTGGGCAAGATTCTATATGAAATGATCTGAAAGAGTTTTCCTTAAGGTTATAGAGGTTACCCAAGAATTGGAGCGGGGGTTGCTCCCAATGATGACAGTACACCCCGAGCCCGTGACCTATGTATGGTAGAAATTTATCGAGATTCAAGATGAGCTATTACCCTTGATTGAAGAAATTGTTGATCTAGACACTGGTAGCGTGCCCAAGCATTTAAATACTTTTTAAATCTCTATGCAGGTTGAGTTTTGTGTTAGTAACTATAAAAAGAGTTGTTATTCTGAACGACATGTATTTATGTATAAAGAGTATTTGGTATGACATTTTTTTTTATTTTGAAGGCACGATTTGTTTGTATACTAAGGTGCCCATCTTTTTTTAACATCATAGCATTGACTTGCTTCCTGACCGAGGTGGAAAACTTGACCTCTTCTAGTGCTAGGGTGCTTTACCTAGTTTTTTGATCGAGGTGACCGACCCTTGGCTCCGATTGATGGGAAAGAATTTTACCTGGTTCCTGACCGAGGTGCTCATTTTTCTATAATGTTAGAGCGCCAACCTGGTTCCTGACCGAAGTAGACAACTCGACCTCTTCAAGTGCTAGGGCTCTCTACTTGATATTTTAATCTAGGTAATCGACCCTTGGCTCTAATTAATGGGATAATGGTTTACCTGATTCCTGACCGAGGTGCTCATTTTTCTTTAACGTTAGAGTGCCAACCTAGTTCCTGACCGAGGTAGATAACTCGACCTCTTCAAGTGCCAATGCACTCTACTTGATTTATTAATAAAAGTGACCATCCCTTGGCTCCAATTTATGGGAGAGAGTTTTACCTGGTTCCTGACATACGTTCTTATTTTTCTTTAACGTCAGAGCGTCGACCTAGTTTCTGATCGAGGTGGACAACTCGACCTCTTCAAGTGTTAGGGCGCTCTACCTGATTTTTTAATCTAGGTGATCAGACCTTGGCTTCGATTGATAGGAGAGATCTTTACTAAGGGATCATCTGCTGAAGCTATTTATTTCTTAGATGTATATGTGTCACTATTACAAAAAAGAAGAAGTAGGTTAACAAACATTTTTCAAAAGTGGTATCTTTTCAAGTGTCTGGCTTTCTAGCTTGTACCTTTCTCAATACCTTCAATGTTTTTTAATACGTAGGCCCCTCCTATTGTTATTTCAATTATTTGATAAGGTCTTTCCCAGTTGGCACCCATTATACCAGCCATCCATTCCTTTTTGTTAGGGAAGATCCTCTTGAAAACAAAATTCCCCTTGGAAAATGTTTTGAAGCTTTATCCTTTTTTTCCTCTGCTAAGGTCAATTCGGTTGCTCTTCTCACCTCATTTTATTCCTCTGTTGGGGGTAGGCATTATGATCTCGATTGGTATAACTTCCTCGTTTCCATGGACTAGGAAAAATGGGTCTCGTTAGTGCTCACATGGGGGATTGTCCTGACAGCTTATAACTACCCTGGAAGCTCCTCCACCTATATTCCTTTTATGCTTTCTAATTTTTTCTTTAATAGTTTGATGATTATCTTATTGGAAGACTATGCTTGACCATTAGCTTAGGAATAGTATGGCGTTGAGTGGCTTATCTTAATATTGTATTTGAGGACGAATGCTTTGATTTTTTGACTAGTGAATTGTTGCCCGTTATTTGTAATGAGTTCCATGGGGAGGCTAAAGCAAAAAATTATGGATTTCCATATAAACTGAATTTCTTATTCCTAGGGGCTCTGCTTCGATCCATTTTGAAAAATAACCAGTGGCCATAAAAAGAAACTTCTTTTGGCCCATGCCTATGGGTAGAGGTTCTATTATATCCAGTACCCACTTGTAGAAGGGCCAATGACTCATTACACCCACCATGGTATTTGGAGATTTATGGATCAGTAGGGCAAACCTTTGGCATTTTTTGCACTTCTGAGCGTATTTGGTGCAATCTGCCAGCATGGTGGGCCAATAATAACCCTATCTCATAATTCGCTACGATAATCTCCTATCCCCAGAAAGCAAACCACAGTCTCCTTCGTGTGCTTCACACATAATCCTTTTAGCTCCCTTTGTAGCTATACATAAAAGGCCAAGACAAAATTGGGTTTTTTGGTATAGTTTCCCTACCTTAATTATGTATCGACCTACCTTGGCTTCAATTTCTCTTTGCGACCATGAGATCCTCCAATAGGTCTCTTTTCCCCAAGAAATTATAGATTGGGGTGAACTATGGGATAGAGGAGCGTCCATGCGCCCAATCCATTTTTCGGCTTCTTCTAAAAATGCCTCTACCAGTACTATTAGTGATACCAAATGGCCGTGTTTGGTGTCCCTTATTGATGCCAAGGTTGCTAAGGCATCAACGTGATCGTTCTCACCTCGTGATATCTGCACAATCTTGAACCTAGAGAATTTTGAGCATTTTTGTTTTAATCTCTCCAAGTACTTCATTTTTTTGTCCCTTGCTTCAAATGTTCCCAAAAACTGATTGACCACTAGCTTAGAATCACTATGTAAGGTGATTCTATCTATACCTAGCTTTTTCACGGTCATAACCCCAAATATGGTAGCTTCATATTCTGACATTATTGGTTGCTTGAGAATCAAGCCTGGCTGCATATTTAAAGCAGTCGTAGTCCTAATCAATTACGACCACCCTTAGTCATGTGCCCTTAAAATTGTACGCCACATCCACAAATACTTGCCAGGTTGGTGCTTCCTTTTGGTCTACCTCACAAACTTCTATTCTCTCTATTTTGTTAATGACCTTTAATGGTTGTTCTAGCAATATATTTGATATCATATTCTCCCAACTCTACGACTATCTGGGCCAGTCTCCCCACAACATCTGGTTTCACCTAGAAATTTTTAAGAGGGTATGAGGTGAGCACCATGACTGTGTGTGAGCCAAAGTAATACCTGAGCTTTCATGTAGTAATCTTGAGAGAAAAGAAAGTTTATCTATAGTGGGATATTTGATTTGGGCCTCGATTAAAATTTGGCTGACATAATAGATTGGGTGCTAAATTTTGTTCCTTTTAGTTAATAGCATGACACTGCACATTTAGGGTGTGACATCCAAATATAGATAAATAATCTCTCCTGGTAAGGGTCTGAACAAGATAGGGGGATCAATAAGGCACTTCTTGATTTCTTCAAAGGTTGTGTTGCAATTCTCGTTCCAAAAGATTGCCTTCTTCTTTCTTAGCATCTTGAAGAAGGGCATACAGTTATTTGTGAATTTAGAAATGAACTTACACAATACCCATATCATTCCATTTAGATCTTGTATTCCCCTAAGACCACTGGTTGATTTAATGTTTACCAATGCTTTTATTTTTTCTGGATTGGCCTCAATCCCTCTTGGTGACACAAGATATCCCATCAATTTTCTTGTAGCTACACCAAAGATGCATTTTTTGGGGTTAAGTTCATGCCATACCTTCGTGTCACTTTGAATATTTCCTGTAGATCTTTGATATGGTTTAAGGGTTAAGTTAACTTTACCCCCATATCATCTACACATGCTTCCAAATTCTTCCCCAATTATTTCTTAAACATTTTGTTAACGAGGTATTGGTATGTGATAAGCAAAAACCGGTATCGCCGATCCTACCAATACTTTAGTTTTATATTTATAAAACTCTCGCAAATGCACGAATTATTTCGTAGAAAATGATAAGTATACTCCCAAGGTCGATCTAAGGAAGGAATATATGTGATTTTTAATTTATTATTCAAACTTTTAAAAATGAAATTAAATCCTAAACATAGATACAGATTCAATAAATATTGATACAAATTTTATCATTTATAATAGTTGAGTATTTATGGATATAATAACTAAGTTAATTATGCTTGCTCATATTATTTAGGTTATTAAAGATATAAATTGATATTTATTGACCTCTATTTTTTATATGAATACCACCTTTGGTGGGGTTAGATATTCTTTGTTAACTAAAAAAATCAATTAACACCTATGGGTGGGGTTGATAACTAATTTGGTTAATTAAATTAATTCCTTTTTCTAAGAGATTGAAAATGAACCATTTAAATGCCACCTTTGGTGGGGTTAGACAATTTAGACTTTATTCAAGATGTCCAAATTAAACCTAAGAATTTAATTTTCTGAGTACTAACTTTCAAGTTTTAAAACCACTATTGAAAACATGTTGTCAATACATTTTCAGATAATATTTCTTATAAAAACTTTTGAAATAGAGCTTCACTCTAACTATAGGGCGATTGTACCAACAAATAAAAGAGCCCTACTCTAAGTTAGACCGGATAACTAAACCTTAAAATCTAATTTTCAGATTTAAGTTTGTAATGAAAAATAATATATTTCTCTCTAACATTCTTAATATAAAATTTTGAATAAAAATAAAATGAATTCATTTTAGAGATTTTTACCTATTTAATATTTCACAAGCATACGAGATGCTCCATATGCTTTCTTTACTAGTGCCACATTTGAGATCCATAAGGGATAATTGACCTCTCCAATGACCCTAGTCTCTTTGAGGTCAGTTACATGGTGTTTGATTGCCTCATTGTTTTCTCCAGGGAATTTTCTTTTCCGTTTTTAGATGGGTCTAGCTTCTAGGTTGATGGTTAGATGATGAATTATGATGCTTGAATCAATCCTTGGCATGTATGTTGGGGCCCATGCAAAGATATCTACACTAGATCTGAGGAACTATGAGAGTTTCCCCTCACGATTTTTCATTAAATCCTTACCTATTTTCACATGTTGACTCCCGGTCTTCCATGTATGGTATGTATAGTTTTAACGTTGGGTTCACCACGGGGCTCCTTGCTACTACCTGACGAGTTTGTTGGTTTTAATATCCTTTGTTCACCTTGGTTTCCTCTTCTATCCTCATTTTCTACAACGAGGTCCTTAAGATATCCCCTAGCCAACAACTCTTCTACCTCCCTTTTCAAGTTTCTACAATCTTTTGTTTCATGGCCCACTGAAGAGAGACAATGACCTTCCCCAAATTTTTCTATTTTCCAACAAATGTTTGACCTGCCTGTTGCCTGTTACAAAATGTTTGTTTTTTTATTTTAATGTGCTCTGTTTAGACTCATCCTCCTTTTTCTTTATCTCATACTATTTCTACCTCCATTCAACGACCCTTGATTAGGCTGGGCTCCCTCTTTAGGTTGAAAAACTTTCTTACTTCCTCATAGGCTTCTTCTAAGGTGCGTAGCACTTTCTTAGTTAGTTCCATGAATAGGTCAGAGTTCTTCAGTAAGCCTTGCCTAAAGGCCACTATAGCAATAGAGCTAGGGTAGTAAAAAAATTCCAATTTTTCTTCTCTAAACCGTTTCATGTATTCTTCAATGCATTCCTCTCCCCTTGGATAATTAAGAAAATGTGGTGAGATTCCTTCCTCAAGAGTTTATTGTAGGATTAGTTTGTAATGAATAGCTTAGCGATTTGTGGGGAGGAGGATATAGATCTGGGGGATAGGTTGTTGAACCATTTCTATGCACCTTCGTAGAGGGTGGAGGGGAACAACTTACACATCATTGCGTATCTTTTTTCCTAGGTGAGACTCATGGGTTCCATGGCTATTTTGAAGTATTGAACATGTGTGACTTGATCTTTTGTTCCAAAATAATTAAGGCATTTGGGAGCATTGAACTTGGGTAGTGGTTCATCATTTTCTATTATATTAGAAAAGGGGGAGATGTATAGTTTCTCATAATCTCTGTCCACATCATAAGGGGTTTTTCCTTTCTCGTGTTTATGACTTGCCGCCTTAAAGGCCTAATCTTGCTTTCTATTGTTCTTCTCTAGCACTTGTAGTTGTGTCTCCCAATTTTTTCTTTCTTAAACCCATTGTTCATCATTAGGCCATGTAGAGCTGGAGAGGGGATTCCTCTTAGCTTCAGGTTTGGCTTGTTGGGGGTAAGACTAGCCATGCCCAGCTGCCTTTCCATCGGTCGGTTCAATAGAGGGATTTTTCGAGGTCTTTCCCTCTACCTATAAACGTAGATATCTATTTTCTCTTTTGGTTTCTTTGAGATATTTTCTTAGTTTGAGGAGTTGATGAGACAAATCCTGATAAGGGGCATTCTCTTTTATCCTGGTCTCACTGGGGACTGGTGTGGTATTTCTCTATGTAGCCATTATTTCATGATCTATTGACCCCAACTATCTTTCAGCCCGGGGAACAATCTAGCATATATGATGAGAAAAGATTTCCATCTATAAAGTTCAAACATTGTCTAGGTTTAGTTGCCATTGCCAATGTTGATTGGTACTATATGAGGTTTTTTGGTATAGTTTCCCTACCTCAATTATGGAGTTTTTTCCCTCCATATTCTTCCATTTAGTTGTTGTATTCCACTAGACTACTAGGTTATTCCATGTTTACCAATGCTCTTTTTCCTGGATTGGCCTCAATCCCTCTTGTTGACACGAGATACCCTAGGAATTTTCCTGTAGCTACATCAAAGATGCATTTTTTGGGATTAAGTTTCATGCCATACCTTCGTATCACTTCAAATATCTCCTATAGATCTTTGATATGGTTCAAGGGTTAAGTTGACTTTACCCCCATATCATCTACACATGCTTCCAAAGTCTTCCCTAATTGTTTCTCACACATTTTGTTAACGAGGTGTTGATATGTTACACCTACATTTTTCAACCCAAATGGCATTCTTGTTTAGCAGAACATTCCCTCTTTTGTTATGAAAAAAATTTTCTCCTCATCCTCAGGGTGCATTCTGATTTGGTGACACCTAGAGTATGCATCCAAGAAACTCATTAACCCAAACCTAGAAGAGGCATCCACTGGCTGATCAATGCTCGGGAGGGGGAAATAGTTCTTGGGACATGCCTTATTTAGATCATTTAAGGCCACACATATACGAGATGCTCCATATGCCTTCTTTACTAGTACCACATTTGGATCCATGAGGGATAATTAACCTCTCTAATGACCCTAGACTCTTTGAGGTCAGTTGCATGGTGTTTGATTGCCTCATTTTTCTCTCTGGGGAATTTTCTTTTTTGTTGAGGACAATCCCTTTCATAATGGCATTATAATAACTTTTGGCTTTCTTCTGATCTCCTCTTACTTCTTTGAGACCTTCAGTTGTAGGGAATTTGATTACCTAGTGGAAGGTGGATAGGACTTCCTTCATCTTATGTATCCACGGCCTTCCCAGGATGGCATTATAATGTGTAGGGGCATCAATGATCACAAATTTGGTCATTATTATTATCCCTTGTGTCATGACAGGCAATATTATCGTTCATTTTACATAGGTGGTGCTGCTATTGAATCCTACGAGAGGAATTTCTATTTTAATGATTAGGGTCCTTTACTCCTAGAGCCCTAGCGGTGGTAAAAAAAAGATCTACTAAACTCCCAATGTCAATCATTATTCGACTCACATCACAAGATTCGATCAGCAGAGTTATCACCAGAGGGTCCTCGTGATGGGACGAGGTTTCATCCCTTTCTGTGAAAATGATTTCTATAGAAGATCTCACCTTATCCAAGGTGTATATATAGGGGCATTGTGTAACTCTCTTGCAAATCTTTTACGGGAGTTGTTGGAGACCCCATTGACTTCTAGTCCTCTATGTATGATATGTATAGTTTTAATGTTGGGTTCACCACGGGGCTCCCTGCTACTACCTGATGAATTTGTTGGTTTTAACATCCTTCGTTCACCATGGTTGCCTCTTTTGTCCTCATTTTCTACAACGAGGTCCTTAAGATTTACCCTATCCAACAACTCTTCAACCTCCCTTTTCAAGTTTCTACAATCTTTTGTTTCATGGCCCACATCCTTATGGAAGGCACACCATTTGAATACATCTCTATGGAGAGCTTGCATCTTGGCTAGCCATCTTAATTCAGGCTATCTCTCCATTCTTTTTACATCTTGAGTTAAACTAACCCTCAAAAGAGGCCCCCTGAAGGAAGACAATGACCTTCTCTAAATTCCTCTATTTTTTTGCCAGTGTTTGACCTGCCTATTGCCTATCACAAAATGTTTGTTTTTGTTATTTTAATGTGCTCTGTTTGGACTCATCCTCTTTTTTCCTTATCTAGTCCTATTTCTACCTCCGTTCAACGACCCTTGATTAGGTTGACCTCCCTCTCTAAGTTGACAAACTTTCTTACTTCCCCACAGGCTTTCTCTAAGGTGTGTACCATTGTCTTAGTTAGTTCCATGAACAGGTCAAATTTCTTCAGTAGGTCATGTTTAAAGGTCACTATAGTAATAGAGCTAGGGTAGTCAAATATTTCCAATTTTTCTTCTCTAAATTGTTTCATGTATTCTTCAATGGATTCCCCTCCCCCTTGGATAATTGAGATAAGGTGGTGAGATTCCTTCCTCAACAGTTTATTGTAGGCGTAGTTTGTAATGAATAGCTTGGCGAACTGTGGGAAGGAGGATATGGATTTGGGGGCCAAGTTGTTGAACCATTTATGTGCACCTTCGTAGATGGTAAAAGTGAACAACTTACACATCATTGCGTCTCTTTTTTCCTGGGTGAGACTTATGGGTGCCATGGCTGTTTTAAAGTGTTGAACATGTGTGACTGGATCTTTTATTCCAAAATAATCAGGGCATTTGGGAGCATTGAACTTGGGTGGTGGTTCATCATTTTCTATCATATTAGAAAAAAGAGAGGTGTATAGTTTCTCACAATTTGTCCACATCATAAGGGGTTTTTCCCTTTTCATGTTTATGACTTGCCACCTTAAAGGCCTAATCTTGCTTTCTATTGCTCTCTTCTAACGCTTGTAGTTGTGTCTCCCAGTTTTTCCTTTCTTGAACCCATTGTTCATCATCAAGCAGTTTTTCCTTTCTTGAACCCATGCCCAACTGCCTCTCCATCGGTCGGTTCGGTCTTTCCCTCTACCTATGAGCGTAGAGATCTGCTTTCTCTTTTGGTTTCTTCGAGCTATTTTCTTAGTTCGAAGAGTTGACAAGACAACTCTTGGTAGTGGGCATTCTCTTTTATCCTGGTCTCATTAGGGACTGGTGGGGTATTTCTCTGAGTAGCCATTGTTTCACGATCTATTGACCCCAACTGCCTTTCAGCCTGGGTTTTTACCATGATATTTGCAGGTCGTGAGTAACACACAATTAGTCTTCCAAATTTCTCTCTAGAAGCAGGGTGAATCTCAAAGGATATAGGGTCATAAACTTGTGATTGACCTCAGAATCTGAGCCTTACGATAGGCGCCAAAATGCTGAGATTCAACATATTTTGAGAGAGACATTAGAGAGAAGTCAAGATAATTTGCTAAATATGTGGATCTTCATGATGGGTCCATTTATTTATAGAACATTTATAGATACAAGTGTCAGTTATATAATGTATACACATATTTACATGTCATAGGGGCATAATTGGCCTAAAGTACAACATGTCAGGTGTCTAGGTTGAGTTAAGCTCGTCCTGTCATGTGAGCTCAGGCTATCTTCTGGGTACGATGTCTGGGGTGTTTTACCTTCCATCTCGAGCTAGTGACTTGGCTTGGGCGGTTTGTGAGGGCTGGGTTTTGGACCAGTCCGAATGTCCAAACACAAGGTAATGCGATCGTGAAGAAGATTGCTAATTCAAATAATCTAGCAGATATGATGAGAAAAGCTTTCCATATGTGAAGTTCAAACATTGTGTAGGTTTAGTTGGCATTGCAAATGTTGATTGGTACTAGAAACAAGTGGAGCTACCATGATGAAAAATAAGGTATGAATAATTAGGAACTGAAGTCAAGGTAGAGATTTGTAATGCATTGCTTGAATTAGTCATTTGCTAATATTAGGAGATAAAATTAAAATATTTATGCAAGAATGACTTAAATAAAAGATAAGTTTTAGTCTTGAGCTTGTTTAGCTAATTTGCATGTATAGTAATATGCAATGTTATTTAATTTAGATTCATTTAGAATAGGAATAAAAATACATATTTATTTAATCATTTTGAGACTAGTTTTGTGAGAGTTTGCATTTTCATATTTATAAATTCAACATATATATAATCATATATTATTTTCTCAAATCTATATATTTCTATATAAGTTTTATTTATTCAACTAATTTTCTTTATCAAAATCCTTTTATTATAACTTAAAGAAATTCAATATGAGTTGGATTTTAATATTCTTGTTACTTGTTTAGTTGCCTAGAAAACGTAAATTTTTTTATATTTATAATAATTTAGTTATTTTGTTGTTTTTTTCGTAATAGTTTAATTATTTTGTTATGAAAAAATGATAATATAAAAACAAATAATTTTTTTTAATTTTATAGTTATTGTTGTATATTCTTAAAAATCATTTATGATTTCATTTCTCATTAACAATTAAATAAGAAAAATTAAAAACAAAATGAAAAACTAATTATTTATTGACGTAACTATTTATTTATGTGTTTTTTTCGAAACAAGGGACTGAACTTTTTTTTTTGACATAATTTATTCTCTAAATTGCTATTATTTTTTTAAGCAATGTTGTGCCCACTCGCTCTTTATTATTATTATTATTATTATTATTATTATTATTATTATTATTATTATTATTATTATTATTATTATTATTATTATTATTTGTTTCTCTCCCAGGAGACGGATCCATTAAAAAAGGAAGTGGCCCAGTTGTACCACATCCTATTTGTGCTCCACAGTCCACACAGAGGACGTGCTTTAATAAGTTGATGATTGGAAATAATTAATAAAATAATATAAGTAAAAATTAGTATTAAAATACATAATTTTATTTAATAATAAAAAATAATTTTAAAAAATTAATCTTATTTCACTCACACTTATAAAATATATTTTTAAAAAAATTGTTATTTAATTGGCCCAAAACAAAAATTCCAAACCCATATATTAAAACCCTTCCCCTCTTTCCCTTTATATATATGTATAACTTCCTGTATGAAGTGTGGTTTTTTGAACCACCAGAGAAAGGCAGCCATAAAGAAAAAAAAAAGAGAAAAAAAAGCAGCAACCGAAGAAAAGGAAATCAGTTTAGCAACCACTGGAGAAGAACAAAAGAGAACAGGAAACGCAGCAGCTAAGAAGAACAAAACAGCCAACAGCTGCATGAGAATTGGAAGATAGAGAACAGCACAGTTTCTTCGCCACCTCCACGCTCTCTCTTGTTCGGTAATATCAAATAAAGCTGAAATTTATTTCTTGGGTTTGTTTGGTGATTCTTTGCAGAAAATATTTGGGTACATTTTGATATTAGTGTATTTTGTTGAAACTTTCTGGAAATTGGTGTTTGTATCTCCTTTTGATTATTAATGGATCTTCCTCGGTGTGTCGTCGTCAGTGGGGTAGACTTTTCATATTGAAAAGTTAAACCACTTAAATCATTGTGTGTCATTTAATTTCTTACTGCTTATTACTTTTTATCGTTACCCATTATTATTAATTTGTGCAACCAAAATTGGACCCGATCTTTGCTTCTACAAGTGCTAATTTACAACAAATTGGTATCAGAGCATTGGGTTATTCTGCTATTTATTAGAACTGATCAAGTTTGCTCTTTTTGGATTTAGTTTGAGCTTCTGGTTATCTTATTGGTTTCATATTTTCTGGGTTGTGCTTCTATTTATTTAATATTGGGTTTTCTGTCATGGCGGCAAAATATGAAATTGAGAAATTCAATGGTAGAAATAATTTCAGTCTTTGGCGTATGAAGATGCGGGCCGTATTAGTTAAAGAAGGGCTCGTTAAGACACTTGAAGGTAAGGATAAATTGCCAGAAAAATTGACTGATGAAGAAAAAGATGCATTGATGGAAAATGCTCTCAGTTCAATTCAGTTATCCTTATTTGATGAGGTATTACACGAAGTTGGTGATGAGGAATCTCCTGTTGGATTATGGCTTAAATTGGAGAATTTGTATATGACCAAGTCTTTGACGAGTCGATTATATTTGAAGCAGCATTTGTATACATTCAGAATGTCAGAAGGTACACCTTTGCATGATCACCTTGATGAATTTACTAAAATTATTCGTGATTTGAAAAATGGTGGTGTTAAGATTGATGATGAGGATCAGGCCTTAGTTCTATTATGTTCTATACCTCATTCATTTGAACATTTTGTTGATACCATGCTATATGGGTGAGACATTATTTCTTTGGAAGATGTCAAAGCAGCTTTGAATTCCAGAGAGTTGAAGAAAAAAGTGTCTACTAGCAACAATGATAATAGCAGTGGTTTATTTGTCAGAGGTAGAAATCAAGAAAAAGGCATAAGCAATAATAGAGGCAAGTCTAGATCCAAATCTAGAAAAAGAAAAGATAAATGCAACTATTGCCGTCAGGAAGAGCACTGGAAAGTAAATTGTTCGAAACTCTAAGGTAAAGGAAAATCTGTCGCAACGTCTTATGGTACTAATGATGTTGTTGGTGTTGCAGATAGTTCTGGTTCCGATGGTGAAAATGTTCTATCAGTATCTATTGGTTCTCCTGAAGATGTTTGGATTCTTGATTCGGGTTGCACTTACCATATGTGCCCCAGTAGAGATTGGTTTGCTACTTATCAGTCTATTGATGAAGGTGTTGTCTTGATGGGAAACAATATGTCCTGCAAGTTTGTTGGTATTGGTACTGTCCGAATTAAGATGCATGATGGTATTGTTAGGACTTTAAAAGATTTTCGCCATGTTCCAGATTTGAAAAAGAATTTGATATCTTTGGGTACTCTTGATTCACAAGGCTATAAATATGTAGCTGAAGGTGGAGTCTTAAAAGTTAGTAGGTGTGCTCTCGTTGTTATTAAAGGGCAATTGTTGTGTGGTCTCTATATGCTTTAGGGTAGCACTGTTATTGGCAGTGTATTAGTTTCATCCTCGTCAGATCAAGATTAAGACACTACTCGATTATGGCATATGCGGCTTGGGCATATGAGTGAGGTAGGGATGTCTATTTTGAGCAAACGGGATTTGCTTTGTGGTCAGAAAACTGGGAAACTTGATTTCTGTGAGCATTGTGTTTATGGAAAGCATCACAGGGTCAAGTTCAGTACAACCATCCATAAAATGAAAGGTATTGTTGATTATATTCATTCAGATCTTTGAGGTCCTTCTCGTGTTGTGTCTAAGGGTGGTGCTCGGTATATGTTGACTTTTATTAATGACTTCTCTCGTCATGTTTGGGTGTATTTTCTGAAGAATAAGAATGCTGCGTTCTCAAAATTTGTGAAATTCAAGGCTTGTATAGAAAATCAAACAAGCAAGAAAATCAAGCATTTGAGAACTGATAATGGTTTGGAATTTTGTGACAGTCAGTTTAATGAGTTCTGTGAAAGAAATGGCATAGTTAGACACCGTACTGTGCGTCATACACCACAACAAAATGGAGTAGCAGAACATATGAATAAGACTCTCTTAGAAAGAGCTCGTTGTATGCTTTTTCAAGCTGACTTGGATAAATCTTTTTGGGCTGAAGCTTGTAACCATGCCTGCTATTTGGTGAATCGGTCTCCATCAACTGCAATTGAGTTGAAGACTCCGTTTGAGGTATTCTTTGGTACTCCTGCTAATTATTTTGATTTGAAATTTTTTGGTTGTCCTGCTTATGCTCATGTTAATGATGGTAAACTTGAGCCTAGGGCACTAAAATGCATATTTTTAGGGTATTCTTCTGGGGTGAAGGGTTATAGATTATGGTGTGTTGAACCCAAGTCACCTAAATTTTTGATTAGCAGAAATGTTAAATTTGATGAGTTTTCCATGTTGGAAATGAAAAAAGAGTCTACTGTTGCAGATAAAGACCACGGTGTTAGTGAGCAGGTGGAGCTTGAGAGTGGAGCTCCTAGTCAAATGCAAGAGGGCACTTCAGATCAACCATCTGTGGATGAGATAGATGATTCTGCTCATGATGTAGTAGAAGAGCAACATGAGCAACCATATAGTATTGCTAAGGGTAAAGGAATACGAGAGATTCGACACCCTCAAAGGTACGCAAATGTAGACTTAGTTTCTTTTGTATTGTTTGTGGCAGAGTCTATTGAGGTGTATGAACCTTCTAGTTATCATGAAGCTGTCACTTGTGATGAGTCTGTTTAGTGGTTGGTTGCTATGAATGAAGAGATTGAATCACTTCATAAGAATCATACTTGGGAATTGGTGAAACTGCCTAAGGGCCAGAAGATTGTTGGAAACAAATGGGTCTTCAAGAAAAAGGAAGGAATACCTGAGGTTGAAGCAGCTAGGTTCAAGGCACATGTTTTTGCAAAGGGTTATTGTCAGAAGAAAGGTATTGACTTCAATGAAGTATTTTCTCTTGTTGTGAAACATAGCTCTATTCGTGTGTTGCTTGCTATGGTTACATTGTTTGACATGGAATTAGAACAACTTGATGTCAAGACAACATTCTTACATGGTGAGCTTGAGGAATAAATATATGTGCATCAATCAAAGGGGTTTGTTGTTCCAGGTAAGGAAGATCATGTTTGTTTATTGAAAAAGTCTTTATATGGGCTGCAGCAATCTCCTAGGCAGTGGTATAAGCGGTTTGATTCTTTTATGATTGATCATGGTTACTCTATGAATGATTATGATAGTTATGTTTATCATAAAAGATTTCATGATGGTTCATCCATTTATTTATTGCTTTATGTTGATGACATATTTATTGCTTCTAAGAATAAGTCTGAGATTCAGAAATTAAAGTCTCAACTTAATGGTGAGTTTGAGATGAAAGATTTGGGTGTAGCGAAGAAAATTTTGGGTATGAAAATTTACAGGGATAGACAAGCGGGCAAGCTTTATTTGATTCAGAAAAGTTATATTGAAAAAGTTCTTGAATGTTTTGGTATGAAAGATTCTAAACCTGTGAGTACGTCGTTAGCTGCGCATTTCAGACTTTCTTTGGATTTTTCACCACAGTCAGAAGAAGAAGAGCTGTACATGTCTCAAGTTTCATATGCTAGTGTCGTTGGTAGTTTGATGTACGCTATGGTTTGTACTCGTCTAGACATTTCACATGCAGTTAGTGTTGTCAGTAGATATATGGGTAATCCTGGTAAGGGTCATTGGCAAGCAGTGAAATGGATACTTCGGTATTTGAGAGGTACATCTAATTTTGGTTTGGTATATGATGGGAGTTCTAATACTGGTTGCAATGTTATTAGTTATGTGGACTCCGATTATGCTAGTGATATGGATAGGAGAAGATCTCTGACAGGTTATGTTTTCACTCTTTCTCATTGTGCCATTAGTTGGAAGGCTACTTTACAGTCTACAGTTGCTTTGTCTACGACAGAGGTAGAGTATATGGCAACAGCAGAAGCAGTGAAAGAAGCCATTTGGCTTAGAGGTTTGGTTTGTGATTTGGGTTTCCAATAGGATACTTCTATTGTATTTTGTGATAGTCAGAGTGCGATACATTTGACTAAGAATACTATGTATCATGAAAGAACCAAACATATCGATGTCAGATATCACTTTGTTTGTGACATTGTCTCTCAGGGTGCTATTGTTGTCAATAAGATAGTCACTACTGAGAATCCAGCAGATATGTTAACCAAACCAGTTCCATTTAACAAGTTTAAGTATTGTTTGAACTTGATTGGTATTTGCAAAAGATGATCACCCTTTGGGGCTTTGGACGACGATTATTTGGTAATTCGAGAAATTTCATTTGAAGAATTTGTTTTCTATTTTGAGCCAAGGTGGAGATTTGTTATTTAATTGGCCCAAAACAAAAGGCCTAAACCCATATATTAAAACCCTTCCCCTCTTTCCCTTTATATATATGTATAACTTCCTGCGTGAAGTGTGGTTTTTTGGCAACCGTAGAGAAAAAAAGAGAAAAAAAAGCAACAACCGAAGAAAAGGAAATCAATTTAGCAACCACCGGAGAAGAACAAAATAGAATAGGGAACACAACAACTAAGAAGAACAAAAGAGAATAGGGAACACAGCAACTAAGAAGAACAAAACAGCCAGCAGCTGCGTGAGAATTGGAAGATAGAGAACAACGCAGTTTCTTTGCCACCTCCACGCTCTCTCTTGTTCGGTAATATCAAATAAAGTTGAAATTTATTTGCTGGGTTTGTTTAGTGATTCTTTGTAGAAATATTTGGGTACATTTTGATATTAGTGTATTTTGTTGAAACTCTCTGGAAATTGGTGTTTGTATCATCTTTTGATTATTAATGAATTTTCTTCGGTGTGCCGTCGTCAATGGAGTAGACTTTTCACATTGAAAAGTTGAACCACTTAAATCATTGTGTGTCATTTAATTTCGTACTGTTTATTACTTTTCGTCGTTACCCATTATTATTAATTTGTGCAACCAAAATTAGACCCGATCTTTGCTTTCGCAAGTGCTAATTTACAACAAAAATAGATAGAAGTTTTAATTGAAAAGGTGTTGAAGATCTTCTATATATCCATATGGGCAATTTAAGATGAATGCGACTAAATGAACCATCTTATCTTTACATTTATATTCTAAGCCTCTCGTGTCTATTAATTACTACACACTTTTCCAAAAATGATTTTTGTACCTAAATTTATATCTATATCACTTATAAAGTAGTTATATTATTTTACAAAATATAAAAATTAATAGTTAGTTTTAGACAATTCTGACTCATGGTACAATATAAGTGAATTAAGTATAAAAATATGTATACAATTATACTTTTATCTCGTTCTCGCTCGTTCTCTTCCTTAAATTGTTCTCTTCCTTAAATTATTAAAACAATGGAGTTTGAGGGTAAGATTAGGTAAAATTAGCTGACCACGTGACATTACTTTGATTAAATTTTCTTTTGAGCAGGACAAGGAAAGTCCCCCTTCTTTTTTTTTTTTTGTTGTTTAATTTAATTTTAGCTCAATATCTTTGCTTGTATTTAAAAGGAGTGTGAAAAAAGTATATAATTAAGAAGTAAAATTTAGTACCCGATACCAGCATTAAACGCCAGTGGAATCATGAACTCCCATCCATTAATAGTCATGCTGTTCAGTTTCAATTCAAACCAAACAAAATTATAATAAATTAAAAAGCTTAATTTGCAAATAATTTTTGTGCTATTTATTAGGGGTGGGTTTTTTTAAGTTTACTCGATTTACAAACAGATTTTACTACAGCAGTTTTGCAAAAAATCAAAGCATTAGCAGATATATATATATATATATATATATATATATATATATATATATATAAACTGCTAAAATTAAATCAGCCTTCAATGATCTAGAATTAAAAAAAAATCTTGACATATATATTTCTGTTTAAAAATGTTTAATTTGGTTAAACATTAAATTAAATTCTTTAATATGAAAAATATTATAAATTAGAAATTAGAATTTTTGAAAAATAAGAAATATATTAATTAAATATTATAAAATTAAAATGTATCTAGCTATAATAAAAATAGATCAAATTTCTATATATATATATATATATAACTCAGCTTACTCTTTATCGATCAATTGGGTTGTTTTTAAAAAAAATATGCTCACTCATCCCTACTATATATTAACAATAGTTGGCAAAAATATTCCACTTTTATGACTTTTATATCAATTGCTAAGACCCACTAACACACTAAACTAATATAGGAGAAAGTGAGACACAACAGTGAAGGAAGAAGCCAATTTGACGCATTTATGCCCATCAAAATAAATGGCGTATGTTTTATGTTGGAAAAGCCAATGATTAAAACAGCATTTTTATAACCAATATGCTTGCTATAACCGTAATGTCGTATTGGAAATTACAAGCCTTAAAAGTTAATTAGTGAAAAAATATTTAAATACAAAAGAAGAAGTTAAATATTATAAATTATACATACCATATAGACAATGCATCAACAGCAATTGTAGCATTCTCCATGAAACCAGTCATCAATATTAGTGTTCTATAATACCAGAACTCCAAGCTGCATGTATATAATCAACCCCAAGTCAAAAACCAACAATTAGTTAGTTAGAAGTCAGAAAGAGATATAAAACTACACCAACTAGAATCGAGCCTAGTTAGTAGTTATTAGTGTGAATTTAAATTGTATAAAAGAAAATGTGTAAAACACTACAAATTAAATCTTAGGTTATATGCACATACCAAAGCATGACACCAGAAGCAGCAGAGAGTTTGACAAATTCCCAAAGCCCATAAAATGCTTGTACAGAGTAACCAGTCCAAGTAAGAGGACACCAACCACAAGTAATATAACAAAACAAACTTAAAACCAAAAACCACCACGATATATCTAAAGCAATTGCAGCACCAACTAACCCAAAATCAAAAACATAAACCAAAAGCCAACTTGTCAATGCATTAATCACCAAACCCACCAAAGAAACCCAAGCAATGATTCTATTCTTCATTTGACTCTGCAGAAACTTCTGCATTGGGAACTGAAACCCATAGCTGAAGTGTAATGGTATTAACCAAAGTGCCACCGTTCCTGATAGCTCAGAAACTACATCAGTCTGTCCCAGCCATTTCAGAATTGGAGTTGCGAAGATATAGATAGGCAATAGCAAGATGCAAAACAGAAACATAACAATCCATGATCTCTGCAAATAAATTCCGATCATTTCGTATCTCTTTGCCCCAAATGCTTGCCCACATAGTGTCTCTAGTGCACTTGCCATACCTAACTAACGGTCAATATTAATTACTAATTAGAGAGAAACCCAAATTTCTAAATGAGAAATTAATATAAAAGTTATACTTAACTTAAAATAATCAGTTCAATTAAGTTCATTTAAGGTTGATTTAATGATCTAATAAGTTAATAAAACCAACTTAAATTGATCAAATAAAATGTTTTTTTCTTGGTTAAAAACAATCACTATAAATTTATAACGTGACTATAAAAAAACGCATTTAAAAAGATAATTTTTTTTAATAAAAATATAATCAAAAGATAATATTGGTAATAAAATTTCTGTTTTTAAGTAAAGATATTTTTTGTTTATTATTTTTATTTTTCAAAAATTTAAATAAATAGATGTTCAGTACAATTCATTTAAAAATCATCTAAGTTGAAGAATTTAGCTCACTGAATTGAGATAAGTTTAAGTGAGCTGGAAAACTCAATTCATTTGACTCAACTAGTATAACTTGAAGAATTAAAATGAATACCAGGAGGCCAAAATTGAAGCCAATAATGACAGTGTTGGAAATGGAAATAGCAGCGAGTTCATTTTCACCAAGATGACCAGCAAAGGCTAGTGTAATGACGGTCATGGAGTAACCGGTGACTCGGCTAAAGATAGCTGGACCAACAATTTTCCATAACTTGTTGGTTTCAATCCAGACCCTTTTGGACAGCCTTTTGTTCTGTTCATGATTTTCTGCTTCTTGTGGTTGTAGTACTGATGGTGCTACCGTTATTAAGGATTGGTTTAGATCTTCTACTTCTTCGTCTCTGTGGCTACCACCCATAATTTCTAAAGCTTACTACTGGCTAAAGAGAGAGTTTAGGTTTTTGAAGTTGTGTTATAACTAGAAAGAATGCGAATGATATGGGTATGAAATATTTGATAACGTGCCTTAGAGATGCCAAATTTGTCTTAGCCAAACCACACATAGAGCTTTAATTAATTTCCTTTGAAATTTTGGTGAAGAGGGCTGTGTCAACGGATCTCCACAACCAATAGTCAAGTAGCCTCTAGGAGGTCATAGCAAATTAAAACAGAAAGAAACGAGATCTTCAAATAAACGCATCTTAGAAACGGGGTCTTAAAATAAACGCACCTTGGCAAAAATAAAAGGGAAAACAACAAAAGTAATATATTTATAATTTCTAATCACAACAACAATAACGTATCTTATATTTACATCGTATATTTTAATATTAAAAAAAATTAACACTTTATCAAATATATTTTAATTTAAATATCGTCTAATAAAATATTATTTAATTTAAATTATAATTATTTAAACTTCAATATTATTAGATATTGTTATTATTATTATAAGTTTTAAGATTCCAAAATAAAATTCAATTTAATAAATTTTATTCTATAATTACTGTTATTTTAATTTTAAAATAAACACTATTTTTAGGGTCGAAAATTATGTAATTGATAGAATTTAATCTTATTCCTTTTATCATAAAAGAGGATAGATTTAACTAAGTGAAAAATATTAGAGTGGTTACTCTCGTGGTTTGTGTTATATATTAAGCTGAGAGAAACTACAAAGGAATTATTTATTTTCAAAACTCGGCAAAATTTACGAGGTTTTGGTACAAGAATACTCATTTTTATAATTGAAGTTTCAAAATTTATGAGTGGACATTTCTCTCTCTTCCTGTCATGCTTACAGGTGAAGAATAGGGTTCATTGTGCCTCTTAATTCGATCATTTAAGATCCAAAACCATCATTTCTGCTTCCAATTTCCTTTATTAATCATTCGTTTTGATACTATTTGGATGCTTCGTTGACATTTTTCTCATAATTTTTGCCACCAATTTAACCGAATTACCTAACGCCTTTTGCTATCATTTGCCTGTTAACAATTTTTTCTGATTGATTAGAGTTGCAAACCTTTCGACTCCTCATGAAGATTGAGTTATCATCGTAGTTTTTTTTTTTAAATCTCTACTACATCCACACATGAACTAGCCCCAAATCATTACCAATTTCGTTTAATGCCCTATTAATCAAACCAATCTAATTTTAGCTCCCAACATCAATGCTTGATTTAGCTTTTCCATCTAGTCATTTGCCTTAATCAAGTATCCCAAGTTTTGATTTTCATCTCAAGAATATGAAGAGTCCTTTGCTTATGTCGGCAATGCTTGGTGTACTTAAGAATTATCATAATTTGAAGCTTCACACGGTGACTATAAATAAAGCCTGAGAGAAGTATTGTTCCATTGCTAGCACCCATGGCTACTAACCACAGTTTATATCTGAAAAAGAAATGGGTGACTTAGTAGCTCAAACCAAACAGCTTACCTACAATCTCCCTCAAATAGAACTGGAAGAGGGCTCTCTTGAAGCTTTTTAAGCCTCTTCAACCATGCTAATTGGTAAAGTCTTAGCCAATAAAATTGTTAAAAAACATCCAAGTAGTAATAGATGTTTAAAAGGCTTGGGACATCAAAGAAGAGCTTTTAGTAGTAACTAAAGACTATAGAAACAATGTGTTTGCTTTCACTTTCTTTTATATTCAAAACAAGACTTTGTTTGGGACAAAAGTATATGACATGTCAATGGTTCATTACTTGTGCTACGAGAATGGGATCACAACCTAACCATACAGGGGATTGTATTGAACTCAACTACTTTTTGGGTTTAAACCCATGGACTGCATTTTGTTGGCATGCATGTTGTAAACACTAGTAAATTTTCAAACTTATTGGCACTCTCATTCATATTGATAGTAATGAAGAATTTTAACTTGTCAATAAGAACTACCTACGGTTCAAAGTGGAACTGAATATACATGAGCCTCTTTTCATTGGATGCAAAATTCTCTCTACCAATCAACCCAATGGTTCTAAATTATGGGTTGAATTTAAATAAGAAAGATTACCTAAATTTTGTTTCAACTGTGGCATCCTTGACCACTTTATTAAAGACTATAACATAGACACTGCTATGTGACATCAAGTAAGTGATTCAAACATGGTCCCGATCTATATAAAATGACTTCGTGTCAATTATGGTGCTCCTACTACTCATTTGATCATTAATGTAACTTTTGAAAAAAAATATTGTTCTTATTCTACATCTACTAACATTCCTAAGAAATTCTCTGAGAAAGCCAAGCGTATTCATATTGAAGTATAGAAGATCAAACAAATGTTTTAGATCATGGATTTGATTAACTTTGTTGCTTTTTTCCATAGTTGGTATTTTAAAGGCATTGATTCTACTATGGATATTAACATGTGTTTCAAAATATTATTGTAGGCTGTTGGATTGGAAATCACTTTTGATAAGAAGAAAGATAATTTTTTATTTGAAACTACCATTATATTTGGTGTTGCTTAAGAGGTTTATAGTGGGGCTTTTATGGAATCACAAAAATGTTGGGATACAAATTTTGGGAAGGATTTTTCAATAACATATGGACTTTCACCAAGCCAATTTAATCAATAGACCTTCATAACCTCATAATCAGCTTGATAACAACATGCCCAAGGACTCTGAATCATTTCAAGGTGCTATTCAAATGCAAAAGAAAATTGGTCTTTTTGCAACTAAGCCTCGACCCAACACTGTTAAGAAAATAGGTAGTGATTCTATGGCTAAGAGGAAGGCAAGCTTATATATGTTGAGAGGAACCAGAAAATCTATAATACGGGAAGTTGACAATAGGTGATCAATCTCCAACTCTGATTCTTTGATCTACCTAAATGATCACTTCAATGCTAATGCAGAGGCATCTATAGTTGATGGGACACAAACTGTAACAAATTTTTATGGTAAAAATCAGATAGGTATGCAGGCGACCCTTAACTTACCCCCTAAAAAGCCATGATTGTTCTAAGCTGAAATGGCCAAGGTCTTTCCAAACCTCGAGTCAATAGGGCTCTATGTTATCTGATCAAGAGAGACAAACTAAATATGGTTTAGTTACTGAAGA
Source organism: Hippophae tibetana (assembly GCA_037013495.1). NCBI lineage: Eukaryota > Viridiplantae > Streptophyta > Magnoliopsida > Rosales > Elaeagnaceae > Hippophae > Hippophae tibetana. The sequence goes on from CM072801.1 coordinate 83,959,716, forward strand.
AAAAGTTCGAAGCATCTGCTTCTCAATCTCTGTAACAATATTAAGGTTTTGATCATGCTTTTGTTTCCCCTATTTTAAACAGAGGTGTGGTTTTATTTTGTACTGTGATAGTTCTATAAGTATTAATTTCCCACTTATAGACACTAGTTATGTTGTTTTTGAAACTGATCATCCAATGGTTATTCATGAAAAACTTTTTTTGTGTTGTGTGTATACCTCACCTTACTTCCATGACAAATCCAACACTTGGCTTTCTGTTAAATCAATTACACAATTCTCATCAGTCAAGGATCTTATTAGGGGATTACATAACTTCACAGAAAGACAAGCAAGGTGGTGTTCTTTTCAATTATACATCTGAGAACTTGCTTACTTCATTTATAAATCAGACATGAGTTATAGACCTAGGTAGTGTTGGCACTAGATACACCTGGTGTAATAACAGAGCAGTAATAGATAGAATCTATCAAAAAATTAATTGTACTATTTCTTCATGAATTTGAGTGTCTTCCTTTCCAAATTTAGTTTTTTTTTAAATTACCAACATTTACCCTTGATCAGAGTCCAATCCTGCTACAATTCAAGGGATTGAGGGAGCCTTATAAATAGAGACCATTTAGATTTATGCAAATGCGGTTCAAAGATAATTCTTGCCATGAGTTATTCAAGATCATTGGATGAAGGATTCAAATGATCATGAATTCAATTTCAATCAAAATCTGGAACATATATCAAAACAAGTTACTCTTTGGAATAAAAATCATTTTAGTTTCATTCAAGTGGATTTACAAAATTTAGAGTCACAATTGAAGTTTATCCATTTCTTAGTCAAAACAATGAACAAATTCAACTGGAAAAGCTTTTAAAGGAATAAATTAATGGACAACTTGAAAGAGAAAAGGCTATATGAAAATAGAAATAAAAAGAATGATGGCTCCATGAAGGTGATAGAAATACAAAGTTCTTTAATACCTCAATTATTATGAGAATAAGAACAAATAACATTCTCATGTTAAAAATTGATAATTTGGGATAAAGATACAATTGGAAAAGCTTTTTTCAATTTCTACACCAATCTTTTTTCATCTCAAAACCCTATTCTCAATCCTAAAATTGAAGATTTGTTTCCCTCACTGAAGAACATAACACTCCCATTGCTAGTACCCCATCCCTGACTAAAATAAAAGAAGCTATGTGGGAAATACATCCTCTAAAATCCCCTTGTCCAAATGGATTTCCTGTTATTTTCTATAAAGAAGTTGGCATATTATCATGGATTAAGTTATATCTGGAATTCAAAATTTCTTTACCACTAGGTAATGGAGCCTAGTTGGAATTATATTTTCATCACTTTGCTTTCCAAAGTTAATATTCTTCTGGCTATCTCTGACTATCTCTGACTACAGACCAATTAGCTTATGCAATGTGAGTTACAAAATTATTGCTAGAATCTTATTCAAAAGAGTAAATTTTTTTTGAAAGATCATATCTCTCCATACCAATTAGCTTTCATACCAAGAAGATGGATTATAGAGAATACTTTAATTGCTCAAGAAACTACTATAACTATTTTCAAAAAAATAAGAGATAAATGTGAATTGATGGGCATAAAGTTAGATATGAGAAAAATGTGACATAGATGACTAGAACTTTTTATTGTGAATCCTTACCTGCATGAGTTTCTCAAAAAAACGTTTGTAACCACATTTACCAATGTATTTCTACTGTCTCTTTCTCATTATTAATTAATGGTTCTCTTTTTGGGTATATCTATCCATAATGAGGTTTAAGATAGAGTGATCATCTATATCCTTATCTCTTCTTAATAGTATATGAATGTCTTTCAAGACTTATCTTCAAAGTAGAAAGCTCTAATTAGGTACATGGAATCACTATGGCTAGATGATCGCCTCAAATTTCTCATCTCTTATATATGGATGACATTGTCATTTTTCTCGCAGCAAAAATTCAAGAATCAACTATCATCAAAGGTATTCTAGATAAGTATTGAACCTAACTTGGTTAGTATATAAATGTATAGAAATTTACAATTTTTTCTCCAAAAATACTTTTCTGACTTGCCAATAACATATCACCACAACCTTATAAATTAATCGTTCTATTGATACTATCAAATATATGGGCCACTCTTTATCCATTGATAGAAGGAAAAAGATAGAGTTGGATCATACCCTTGAAAAGATTCAAGCTAGATTAGACATTTGGAAAGCCAAATTTCTATCATAGGCTGGAAGACATACATTGATCAACTATGTGTTACAAACTATGCCAATTTATTCCATGAGAACTTTAAAAATACCAACCAACTTTAGTGAAATAGTTGATTCTTTGGTGAGAAGATTCTGGTGGAAAGATAATACTAACCCCTAAAATTCTTAGCATTTCTTTACTTTTATAAATTGGGACTCTATCTGCAAACCCAATCTTAATGGGAATTGGGCTTTCATAAAATGAAAGACTTTTAACAAAGTAATGTTATCCAAAACAGCTTGGGAATTTTTTATCCAATCAAACAAACCTTGGGTCCAAGCATTTAGTAAAAAATATCTTAAAAATAATTATTTCTTTAATGGTACCAAAAAGTCAAATGATTCAAGCATTTGTAAGGGAGTACTTTAAGCTCAAAAGCAAATTAATCTAGGTAGTTATTGGAAGATAACTGCAGGAAATATAAATATTTGGTATGATCCTTAGGTACCTAGTCTCTCATAATAAAAGCTCTCTCAATGCCTGATTGAAAGAAGAACATTTGATATCAACTTACAACAGGTACATTCTATTTTTTATTTTTGTTTATGGAATTACCATTGGTACTAAGATTATCATAAAATGACTATGCTCTTTGGGAGAAGATATTACACTTTATATTATGAAGTTGAGACCTCCTGATCCTTCAACTACTGACCAAGTTCGTTGATATGGCCCAGGAAAATGAAGTTCTCATACAAAATAGAGGTCCAAATAATTATTCTTGTCTTTGGAGGAAAATTTGGAAAGCTCCCATACATGAAAGACATAAGATTTTGCTTTGAAAAATTGCTAATAATTGTTTATGCACTAAATGGAAACTACACGTCTACGTGTTCTTTGAAGATCTAAATTATCCTTTGTTTGGGAAAGAAATAGAATATGTTGAACATCTCTTTATAAGATATGAAATACTTTGATCTTTGTGTCTCATTTGTAAATGGAACATTCTTTGGAATTTTATTGAAAAATTGAACATTAAATTCTATTTATCTTTCATTCTAAACCCCCACCAAACGGTTAAATTCGAGAATAGATAAATATTCTTTCACCCTCACTACAGTTATCATGATATAACATATTTGATGTCTATAAAATGATGTGGTTTATAATGAAAAGATGTTTTATCATCAACAACAAGTCAATAAAGTTCTTAGAAGGGTAGAGGAATTTTCTCAATTTCTTTGTAGTTTAACTCAACATACATATACTTGTTTGACAAATGATTGATACCTCATTCCAATGTTATGGAAACCTCCTCCTCATACTTGGCATTAAAATAAACTTTAATGCTGCATGGACATAAGATAAAGAAGGTTTGGGATTTATTGTAATAGATCACGTTGGAAAAGTAATAAATTCCTAGATTGGATACACGACTACACTCTTCAGTGAAGAGCCAGAAGCAGAAGCTGCTGGTTTCTTTAGTTCGCTTCAACATTATTTACATAGAAAATCCATTAAAATTTATATTGAGGCTGATGCTAAAAATTTCATTAATACTTTTAATTTTGAATATTGAAATGTGGTGGATTCAAACACTCAACACATTTTATAAGATGCAACTAAGCTACTAAGCGAGTTCTTTATGCTGAGATGGATCCTAAAAGAGTTAAACATACAAGTACATAATTTGATTAGGTGGGCAAGAAATACAGGAGTGGCAGAAAACATCTCTTTTCATTTTTTGCTTGTTTTTGTGTCTGAGCTACACACAAGAGAGAAATTTTAGAATAGTTTATTTATTCTTATTGGTAGCCAAAAAAAGTTGGAATTTCAATTCATACGGAGTGTTGAAATTTTAATTAACATTATAAATGTGTTCTGATAAACATGTGTTGTAATCCAATTTTATAAATGTCTTGAATATATGTCCATATAATCATTTTGAACTTATATATCTACCTCATGTTGTATTTATTGATGATATGAACGTTTATTTAACTTTCTATTTTTGAAAATATATTTATATCATAAAATAAATTTTGAAAATATACCTTGCATATGTAAGTTTTTAAAAAATATTATATTTATTCAATTTTTAGGAGCATAAAAATGAAAGCATTTAAAAAAGATGGAAATATTACCACAATATCTTTTGTTATTGCTAGAAAAGTTTTGTATGAATTGTCCATTATATTCCATAATTAATTACACTTTAATGCTATTATTGTTAGATAAAGTTACTATTGATGAATTATAATTATGACAATAGTAAAGATTTGTCGTGTTCTCATGATAAATGATTTAAACAAATAGTATTGACAAATCATACTAATCTTTGCATGAAACTATTTAAAGTTATAGATATTTATAAATATAGAAACTTAAATTAATGAGTGATTCTTAAAATTGATAAAAATATTTAATTATAACTAGAAATACATATAATGCTAGATTGTGTTAATTTGAAGGTCAAGATCATTTGGTAAAATTAATTTCCTAAACCATATGTATTGAAAATTTTCACTATATATATCATTTGTTGTATGCACCGACCCTTATTAGTCATATTTGTTAATTTTATCTTTACTAATATTTTTTCCATTTTTATAAAATGGTATTAAAAGAGTCCACAACTGAGTACGTAATCAGGGTAAGGAGATGCAAACTTCTTAAGAATTTATCCCTAACTTACATAGAAAGAAAATCAAACACTTAAGCAGTATACATAATAGAAGCACAAACAATATAATATCAGATACACAGATAAATTTGAACAACAAATTTTATATAAATTCAATAGAAAGTAGGGAAGAATATAATGGATTTCTAATTAGAGTTTAAGCTTTTAATATGTTATAACATACATGCCTTAAACTTAGATTATACTAACATAACAACAGATCATGCATAACAAGCGATATAAGGAGGTAAATGTATATGGAGACCGTATCTATAGGGTAACATCCTCAGGTTTCTTAAGACAACCACTTAGTAGTAAATAATTCACTAAACAGTAAAACAGGTTACAATGCTAATAGACAATAAAACCATTATTACCTCTATCATTGAGGACCTCCGTCCAAACCGCCTACTATTGCTCTTCACTTGCTGCTTCTACAACCATTTGGTTCAACACTCAAACCCAACTATCCTCCATAGCCAAAACCACCCAATATGGTATAAATGGTAATCAATAATCAATAAATGGAAGTGTATGAACTCACACACTTAAGGGACACATAGTCCACCACTACAATCAAATCGTGTATGGGAGACATACAGTCAAACCATGTACGCACATTGATTATGATTTGATTACTAAACTCACCAAAATGGCCCACTCTCAAATATAATCTCTCTAAAATAATTTTGAAATTAGAAATAAATATCAATGTGTATTTTGATAAAATTTTGGCTCTTGAACAAGGGGTGAAGAGAAGAGAAATGAGAGGGGTATTTATAGCAATCAGATTTTTGTTTCCAAAAATGTAGAGTAAAATCCACAAATATCCATACTTGAAAGAAGCCAAAAAGCACGAGTAATAACGTCAGTGAATGAGCACTCTCAATCTAGCATGCACATTACGAAAACCAACCACGTGGTTTATGTAAACATGTTTGCATACAAAGCATGTCTAAATATGTGTATGTGTGAATTATTGTTCCGCGATAACCAACCTTACATAGAAAGAGACAAATACACTAAGTAAAAAAAGACACTGTGTTTTGTACATGGGAAGCCAACATAGGGATTTATATTCTCCTCCTTTGGCTTTCTATGTCAAAATACTATACAACTAGGTATATATATTCATCAAACATGAAATGATCATGAAGATGTCCTAGAGTTGTTTGTTTCCATGAAAAACACAACACACACTACAACTTAAAAGACACATCAACACCAAGTGCATCCATCTTATATGCTTCATGCATCTTCATTTATCAAATTATCCATTTTGTCAATCTGAAACACGAGGATCTTAGCACCACTGCACACAAAGTATCTAAAGCTCAAAGACTTGACTTTACACCTGTAACTTGCACACAAAAGAAAAACATATATCATGTAAAATGTATCATACAAAAGCAGTGTGTAGGAAAACTAGGCAACTCCTTCTGACTTTGGGTAACACTCTTCCTGAATGCATGCAAGTCAGATAATAATATATAGTGTAATCCTACACTTATAGCCTATGTAGTACATAGTATGGTAATAATTATATAGTTGCAAATAGAAACTTCTCCCCCATTTTGACTAAGAAAGTCAAAGGTACACCTCTATATGAGGGAGAGAAGAAAAATAAATGTGTAATAGTTCTAATTACATTGCAATAAAGTAGATAGAGTTAAGGAAATAGAAATTTTCATAGATGAAAATAACACCATAAAACTTATATTCATTAAACAAACTTTATTTCAAATAAGAAAGTTTAGAGATAAACTAAATCAATAAATAAAAATTGAAAGTAATAGGACAAAAAAAACATCAACACTTTTCGTCTCCTTCTCCAATATCATCATTTCCTTGAACACCACTTTGATAAGATTTCCTAGCTTCAGAAGGGAAATGGGAGGAGGTGTAGTAGTCTATGGATTGAGAAAGTTTTTCACAAAATAATCAAAAGAGTGGTCAGGCTCAAAGGGAAAATTGAAGTCATCACTACGTTACACAGTGAACATGCTGAGTAAAAATCCAAGTGATGAAAAAATTCAATGAGAAGGTCTGGTAGGGGCAGGTCGAGGTTTGATAGAGGCAAAAGAAATAGGTAAACCATGAAAAGATGGTACAATAGGATGATAAGAAGCTGCAATACCTTGAGCAAAAGCCTAAAGACAATGCATATCAAGAACATTCTTGTTTAAAGTTTGTAACTCAAACATAACAAAAGATAGGATAGATTTAGAATCTACATCAAAGGAGATGGAAGTGGAAGTAGTAGAGGAAATAGGAGTGGACTCGTAATAAGTGGATTAAGTTGTGTTCATAGAAGAAGAAAAAGAAGGGGTAGCAGATGAACACTAAGAATCACAACTGTTAGACATAATAGTGCTTGGAAGGACAATCTTACTCATATAGTTGAAAGGAATGTTATGAAAAATAGTAGAACTCCACCTGGAAATCAAAAAAGGATAGTGAAGAGTAGAGGAAGATGGAGCAATAGTATGGAAAACATAGTTCTATAGATCATACTGGTATGATCTATATCATCACTATTTAGAATCGCACAGAGCAAGTGTCCTCGACATGGAGGAACAAAGAAAAGATGAGAGCAAAGATGAATAACATAATTGAAAACAAAATTAAGAGAATGTTCTGGGGTAGAGGCATCAATAACAAGTGTATTACCAATAAAAGAGTAGTTAGGTCCTTCACATTGAATAGCCATTTATTCATAATTGCGAGCATTCATAATATCAAATTCAGAAAGGTAGGTAGGAGTAATATTTTCAAATTCAAAAGGGATGATAGGAAATGATGGAAAATCAACAACAAGAAGGGATAACAAATTATGAATATCATCCTGAGAGAAGGTGACTCTACATCCTCTAAGGAAAAAATAAGTAGAGAATCTAATAGTAGAAGAACAAGGTAGGGTAGCATAGAATTCCCAAATGAAGTCATCATTATAGGAATAATTGAGAGAATAGAGTGAAAGCTAAGAAAAGTATGCAAAATTTTGTTCGACTTTAGGAAAATAATGAATATTGACAGGATGGTCAACAAGAATAGTGCACTGCTAGAAGGATTGGCATGCTCATATTGCTTTGACTTCTTGCCACTTTTGGAATGTTTTACGACCATAATTGTTAAAAGCAAGAAATATAAACTAATATAGCAAGAATAGAAGGAAGCTATTCTGAGGTGTGAAGAAAGTAGGCATTAGAGGGTTCTTTAAATAAGCAAAGAGAGACATCACTAAGTACTTCACCATCCACGTCGTTGGGGTGTTTGGCAACCCATGTGGTGAGGTGGTAAAATTTGGACCTAAATATCAATGCAAAATAGCAAAAAATACTCAATATAAATATCCACGTGACAATCAATCCAAAATGCATTCATTTAAGAGTGTGACTAGTAATTTATGGAAGCATGCATTTGTGTGAAATGTAAAACATGTTAAATATATGTGTCATCAAAAAATATTTATATGAATAAAGAAAAAGGACGTATATACTTAATTGATCCAAACTTCATAAGTTCATATGTAGCCTCTCTCTCTCAACTAATGTAAATGCAATTTTAGTACAAATCAAAAGGTCTTAAAAAGCATGTAAAAAAGGATGAGGTTTTGGTAGATGATAAGAAACATTTAAGCAAAGACACATCTCAAGACAAACAAACTTTCCCTTTAAGCACAAGGCTTATAGCTTAAGAGATAATCCTTTAAACTAATGATCTTTTCCTTGAACTTTTCAATATTAAAACTCTTAAAAGAAATTCCCAAACAAGGGATCTTTTTCATTTGAAAAATAACATTTAATCATTGAACCTCCTCCTTTTCATTTTCCTTTTTTTCTTTTTCTTTCTTTCTTCTTGTTCTTTTTCTATCTTTGTCCCATTTTTTTAAAAGGCTCGAGAGAAGCAGAATGATCCCAGAAAAAAAGTTCAATAAGACAAAGTTGAAACATAAAAAAAGGAATTCTAGATAAGTAGGATTGAACATTTGAGCTGGGATATTAAGTGCAAAGAAACAAAAGTATAACAAAAAAGGCTCAAGAGGAGAAACTGTGGATAGGTAGACAAGGGAGGCAAGAAGGATCAAATGTTCCAAAGATGACCTAAATCATTTTTCTATCTAAGCAACAACTTGAATTTTTCCTTGAGGAAACTATACGTGAATTCTAAATATTGTTAGAAGCATACAAATCATTCAAGAAATGAATCCATAAAAACTTCTCAAACATAACCATACAGATTTACCACGTCATTGCATATGTAGAAAAAAAGTTTTTCATCTTTTTTTTTATATTAAATAAAAACTTCGTAAGAGATTAGTCATACAAAATCCTCGAGAATGCACATGTTAGAAATGCCACACATCCATTTATGCCAAGAGCCTCTCAATTAAAAAGAAACATTGATCACAAAAATAGGTAAACTTAAAAAGGTAGGAAATCAAGACGTAATAATTTGCTGAACAATTTTGGCAAAAGATGGGGAAAGGAAGCAAGTAGTATAGACAAAAAGTAAGAGTCATAAGAAGAACGACTAAAACCAAAAGAGATAAGAGAAAAGAACATAACAACTCCTAAAGAGATCACCCAAAAAAAGTGATCAAATAGCATCCCTCCGTTTAAAGTATTTTTGAGGGGAAGTTGATTTAGGAAATAACCTTTGTGTCATGTGAGCACGCAAAACATAAGGTACTCGAGGCTTCCTTTGTTTATTATTTCTTGAAAATCCTATCAAGTTACTCAAATATGCCGAATGAAATGGTTATTTAGAAGTAGAGTGGTTTCTTTATGCACCGTGTCTTAAGTGCATGATGCAGTTTGAACATACTTAGAAGAGCCATGACAATTACATTCTGACATAAGAGATGAGGTTGAGTAAAGAAGAAAACTCCAAGTAGTACTGCTCATATATTTAGGACAATGCCTAGCAAGGTGACCAACAATAGAGGAGAAGAGTATGAAGTTCTCACATTGACTTTTAAACGAGGATGAGTATCCAATTTCCAACAGTGTAGTATTATATGCCCAATTTCACCATAATGGTGACAAGTAGGAAGTATAGTAGGTAGAGACAGAAGACCATTATTGGAGCAACAGGAAGTGCTAGCCTTAGGTGAAGGTTTCACCTTGCTAGAACTATTTGGCAGAATGAACACAACAGACTTACCTCCTAAGTTGGTGGTAGTAGACTTCAATTTTTCATTTTGATTAAAAGTTTTCACAAACTTAATCGAACCCACCGTTGAAGTTGAAGCCTCCATATTGTAACCAATACCATGCTTGTTCTCAAACTTCTTTGTGTTTCTAAGAATATCATTTAGGTTCTTCCAACCAGTCATCATTTTTTTCAAACTAGAAGTAGGGTGCTCTAGTTTCTTCTCACCGACTTTCAGTTTGTCCTTTAGGCAATAATATAATCTTCTTTTCCTTTAAGAAATACTTCAAGATAATCAACTGAATTGTTCAAAATCCCAACTTTCTCATTTAATTATTCAATATTAATTTCCTTCTCGATAAGAGAGTATACCATGTATTCCTCTGTACTCTTTAGAACTATGATCCTCTCCTTGGATCTTTCTACCATATAGTCTTGATCGGAAGATGGAGTAGTACTCATAAGCAGCTGAGTAGTTTTACCAAAGATGGGAATCTTCTATTGTTCCTCAAGTTTTTTAACTTTTCCAAGATTTTCATTAAATTTCTCAAGGATATTCGAATGTCTCCTTTGTATAACCTCACACTTTTTGGTCAGATCAACTTGTTGGACATCAATAGATGACTTCTTTCCCTTAATATTTTTCTTCAAAACATCTATCTCATGCTTCTTTTTGTCAAGGCTTTCAAAGGCCTTTTTTTCTTTTCCTTTTCAGACTTGATATGATCCAATAGGAAAGCATTGTAGGAGTCAAGCAACTCATTTTTCTTATCATCATCATCAATTACCTCTTAAAGTTTTAAGGCAACAATCAGATGATTAATGAAAAACTAGAGGTAGTAAAAGCTAGAAAATTATTGTCACCCTCATCATCACTACTGATATTGTCTGAAAATGTAATCTTAGCTTTCATAGTACGCTTGTTTGTGCGATTTTGTTTATGAAAGTAATTTGCAACAATATGACTAGGCTTCCCACATTCAAAGCATTTGATTTTACTCAAGTGTCCTTTGCTCAATTTTTCATATTAATTTTATGTGTCTTCATTAGCTTTAGTATATTTTGAGGATTTAGAACTTGAATTATCTCTTCTAATAATCCCATATGCTGGTTTCTTCAATAGAAAGCATGGAAGAACATAATGGATTTCTAATAATTGTTTAAGTTTTTAGTATGTTGTAACATACACACCTTAAACTCATATTGTACTAACACAAAACCAAACCATATGCAATTATCCTAAATCCTAATCTCATAAACACTAAAACTCTTATCACTAAACTCTGATTAAATCCTAAGATCCTAAACCTTAAATTCATAAATAGTAAAACTCTAATCACTAAATCCTAAATCCTAAATCCTAATGCTATGTTTGGTTGGATAGAATGCAATAGAATCAGAATTGATTCCTTCCATTTTTGTGTTTGGTTGGGCTGAAAAATAGAAATTGAATGGAATTGATTCCTAAAGGAGAAGGAATCAGAATTCCTTATCCCCTTTAAGGAATCATGATTCCATACCTAATATGATTTTATTGTTCCAATTTTGCCCCTCACATAGCATTATTGTTCCAATTTTGCCCCTTACATATATAAACTAACACTCACATTTCATTACAACCACCCTAACGAACCCTATGCGATGCCATTTCTCCTTCAACTCTGCTCTCAACCATCACCTAGTCCTCCAATACTGGTGGTTTCTCCGATCTTCGAGGTGAGTTATCATCCTCATCCCGTGTCTTCTCTCTCCTATGTCTCGCAACGCTCATTTATGAGGTTTTTCTTAACTTAAATCTGAAAATTAGATTTTAAGGTTTAGTTATCCGGTCTGATTTAGAGTAGTGCTTTTTTATTTATTGGTACAATCGCCCAGTAGTTAGAGTGAAACTCTATTTCAAAAGTTTTTATAAGAATTATTATCTGAAAATGTATTAATAACATGTTTTCAGTGGTGGTTTTAAAACTTGAAAGTTAGTACTCCTAGATAATTAAATTCTTAGGTTTAATTTGGACATCTTGAATAAAGCTTAAACTGTCTAACCCCATCAAAGGTGGCATTTAAATGATTCAATTTCAATCTCTTAAAAAAGGAATTAATTTAATTAACCAAATTAGTTATCAACCTCACACATAGGTGTTAATTGATTTGTTTAGTTAACAAAAAATATCTAACCCCACCAAAGGTGGTATTCATAAAAAAAAAAGAATCAATAAATATCAATTTATATCTTTAATAACCTAAATAATGAGCAAGCATAATTAACTTAGTTATTATATCCATAAATACTCCGCTATTATAAATGATAAAATTTGCATAAATGTTTATTGAATCTGTATCTACATTTACTTTTTTGTTATTAGATTAGAAACACAAAAACCCCAAATATCATGATAGGATGCTTAGGATTTAATTTCGTTTTTAAAAGTTTGAATAATAAATTAAAAACCATATATATTCTTTCCTTAGATCGACCTTGGGAGTATACTTGTCATTTGATATGAAATGATTCGTACACTTGCGAGATTTTATAAATATAAAACCAAAGTATTGGTAGGATCAGCGATGACGGTTCTACTCATCATTATCTCTTTTAAATTTAATATAATTAATATTAATTTTTTTAATTTTCTCAATTTATTGTAATTTATTTTTGAAAATTATTGAAAGTTATATAGTGAGAGTTTAAATGTAATGGAAACAACATATATATAATTTTGATTTCAAGTCTATGGCCTCGGTTATGAAAAACCTGTGGCCATAGGTACAACTTATGGCCTTGGTTATTATAAAATCGTGGCCATAGGGGTACCTTTGGCCTTGGTTTTTGAAAAATCGAGGCCACAGATCGTTACCTATGATCTTTCTCACTTAGGCCTCGGTTCTTATAATCGTGGCCATAGAGCTATGGTCATGGTTAATATTTGTTGATTTCTCAACTACTATAATTTGTTATGCACTATTAAAATGAATCATAGTTCTCATTTGATATCATAACTATGGTCATAGTACTGATCTATTTTTTATTCCCTTTTTCTATGTATACAGACATGATTCTCAAAAGAAGTTGGTTCGAATGTGAAATGAAAGACATGTTGTTTGAAGTAAGGAGTTGGTTCAGAATTGTTGTTTATACATAGATAGATGTAAATGTTTTAAACAAACAAACCTTATTCAATGTAGTTTGGAACTTAGGTACCATGAATTGGTTTGATTTACATGTTCTATGTGTGCTAGAGCTTAGAACCAGTTGAGTTGTTATTTGGAATTTTCTACAAATTGTGATGAATTTAAGCAAGAATTTTGCAATAGAAATGTGGAATAAGAGGTTAGTGATCACAATATATTACAAATGCTTGGTAGAAACAAGCTAGATACTGAAATATTTAAGAGAATTTGGGATTACAATTACAATATACACTAAAAATACATTTCATTTAATTTCTTCAACTTCATCCAATGAATAGTTATTTGCAGACACATTTGCATAGTTTACTTTGTTGAATCAAACCACAACTGGATACCTACTATTTGGGTTTTGCAAAACATTAACGTACACAGGTTCAAAAACTTGTGGAGGAAACTTTGATCTCCATTTTATTTATCTTGTTTCCCCATCATTCATAACTTAAAAATAAAATAAAATATTTCAACTAATTCTATAAGAAAGAAAATTTAAAATTACAGTACACTCTAACTTTCTCTTTTTTCTTTAGAACAAAATATCATAAAGATGACTTATTACAGTCAATGAATGTATTGGAGCTAGAAGTATAAACTATAGTATTAATACATATACTGGAGCTAGAAATGGATAGTTTATGGCAATATTAGAATATTTTTTACAATGAAACTATCAAAATTAATCCTAAAAGCACCAATGGATAGTTTATGCTAGTAAGTCAGAAAACTCTAGCAAAGAACAAATAACTTTATTGTTTGAAACAATATCATAATCGTGTTCATGAAATGTAGAAGGAATGTTCATATTAAATGTTATGTTTGGGTTCATAAGACCAACAAATCGATTCAAAGAAAATAACAAAGAATATCATAACAGAGAACAAAAATAGGAATCGATTCAAAATAGAAATAAATATTACAGAACAGAGAATAATCTTAGAGGAACAAGGCAAAATATCATAATAGAGAACAAAAATAGGAATCAATTCAAAATATAAATAAATATTACATAATAGAGAACAATATCAAAGAAAAATCTCAGAGGAATAAGGCACAATATCAGACAACAAATAATATATTGAGAAGAAAGAAGCAAGAACCAGAAAAGAAAACACCTCGCTTTGTAATGAAAAATAATATATTTCTCTCTAACATTCTTAATATAAAATCTTGAATAAAAATAAAATCAATTCATTTTAGAGATTTTTACCTATTTAATATTTCGCAAGCATAACAATGTTATTATTACATCATGTTGATAAACAGCCAGCAGAGTTAAATTTAATCACAGACAAATTAAATATAACATGTAAGAATAAAGCATAAAAAATAACCGTAAAGAAAATAAAATCCTTACAGTACTTTGATATTATTCCTGTTGTTGGAAAACCTCCAAACGGAATTTGGATTTCCATTTATTGAATCAAAAAGCAAATAAATTACAAAAACATAATTAGTTCTTCTCAAAATGAGAAGAACATTAAAATTATGAAAAAATAACTAAAAAAAACTAAAAACTAAGAAATGGAGAGAAAGAAGGAGAGAAGAAGATATTTTTGAGGTGTATTTTGGTGTGGAGAGAATGAGGGTATTTATAGGTGAGGAGAGGAAGAAAAAGTGGGTGGAAAAATGATTAAAAAATGGAGGAAATGCGTAATAGGTAAATGATGATGTCAGTTGACATGATTGGTAGGTGAGGTGTGGCGGCGCACACGGAATGGAGCATAGGTGCGCACGGACTGGGTGTAGATAGGATCAGGCGCGTGTGGACTAGGCGTAGATGGGTGCAGGCATGCGCGTAGTGTGTGCAAATGGGCGCGGGTGCACGTGTTGCTCAGCACGGCTGGGCATTGCAGTACGTGCTGGGTGCGGTTGGGCATTATGGCGCACGCTGCTCGGCACTGGTAGACGGTTGCAAACATTGGTCGGCATTGTGAGGCAGTTACGTGCGCGATTTCATCGTTTTTGACATTTTGGACCCTTTTGATCCATTTTATCCAATTTTTCCATCTTTGTTGACTTTTCCTCATTTATTTTATGAATATATTTGTAATGTATTTCCTCCAGTAGTTTTCTTTGAGTATTTAAGTTACTTTTTTAAGCGAAAATACCTGTGATTTCGAAAAGACAAAAATATATAAAAATATGATAAAATCATATAAATATATATTATTTTAATCAATTATAGTGCATAAAATCAAGGTAATTTTAGTACTTTTTTTAGCACTCATCACAACCCCCCAACCATCTTCTTGCTAGTCCCTTAGCAAGAGAAGTGATAAAAACTAAAAATTAAACTATCCTAAATCACTTTCGTGCATTGACACGTTTGCATTTAGCGTATGCAACAAGCCTTTAAACCCCTAGGTTTCCCTAGTGAACGATTTTGAGTCTCGTGAAGGTTTTCAGTAATGATACCTATAAACATTGAACTAAATGTAAAAATTAAAAGAAATAATAAAAATAACAACTTAAAAACTAAAATTACAAAAAAATCAAAAATTAACTTTTAAGAATAAAATAAAAGAAAACAACATGAAACATAACACAAAAATGTCTCATACTTTTAATCTCCTTTAAGATCATAATTAAAATCTAAAGCATAAGTTATTTTAATCTTTTTAAACAATCATGATTTATTATAATAATTAGTCGAAAATCATTTTCATATTTCATATAAAAATGTATCAATTTAATTTCACCCAATTTCAGTGTCTGGAATCCGAATTCGCTTCGACTCTATTCCGCGCTAGTCAATACTCTCAAAACACTGAATCATATGGGTTCAAACACTCATACGAATTTATATGCGAAAGAGTTGATGTATAGAAATGAACTAATATGTTTGCATATGTATAAAAAATAAAGACTCAAAGTGTTATTTTAACGTTGATCTCATGAAAGGAATCGAATGTATAAATTATAAAGATATCATATATAAATATTATTTTCATGCATAAATCAAACTCATTAAGAAAAAATTTCAAGATATATGCCTTTTACAAATGAAGAAAGTGCAATGTCTTTTTAGGGAATTACTTCTATATCTTTCTTTTGTAATTAGCCTTTACTCACAAATTTGTAGGCAATGTGGGTTATAGTATGTAGATTATACTATATATTCTTTATCTCTCTCTATTTTTTTCTGAAGATATTTTTCAATATATATATTTTTTTAGAGAGTCAACCCATGTACAGATTGTACATTTTTTAGGATTTTGGTGAGTGGTTAATTTTGTGGTTTTTCTGTTTGATTTTGGTTTAGGTAACTCCATATACGTCTCTCTTTTTTGTAACAGTCATGCATGAATGAGATAAAAACATATACTATCAATTTCTACTTAAATCATTTAATCTATGCAAAAATAATAAAAAAAACTATACGACACTCTATTAAGATGAGAAAAAAATTCATACATTCAATGCTAATACCTATAGAGATCATCTAAAAATTTGAAGAAATAAGAAATGTGTTTGGAGTAGAAAAAATATATATTTCACTCTGAATAAAGGAAATTAGGCTCAAATTATATCTCACAAAGGTAATCTCCACTAAATAAAATTCGTAAACACCGATTTTGGGTTTAATATAATTTCAACATCTTATCAAGAAATACTAGTTATGATTGATGAGTGCTCAAAAAGTAACAAAATTACCATGATTTTATGCACTTTAATTGATTAAAAATATATATATTTATATGATTTTATCATATATTTATATAAATCTGTCTTTTCGGAATCACAGGTATTTGTATTGTTTTTCATGTATTTTCGCTTAAAAAAGTAACTTAAAGACTCAAAGAAAAATACCGGAGGCAATACATCGCAAATATATTTATAAATTAAATGAGGAAAGGTCAACAAATATGAAACAATTGGACAAAATGGGTCAAAAGGTTCAAAAATGTCAAAAAGGAGGAAATCACGCACGTAGCCGCCCAACCGTGCCAACACAACGCCCAGTCTGCGCGCTGGTAGGCGGATACACGTATTGGTCGGTGTTGCTGAGCAACTGTGTGCACGATTTCATCTTTTTTGACATTTTTGATCTATTTTATCCAATTTTTCTATCTTTGTTGACTTTTCTTCATTTATTTTATTAATATATTTGTGATGTATTACCTCCAGTATTTTTCTTTGAGTCTTTAAGTTACTTTTTTAAGCAAAAATACCTGAAAAACAATAAAAATACCCGTGATTACGAAAAGACAAAAATATATAAAAATATGATAAAATCATATAAATATATATTAATTTAATCAATTATAGTAAATAAAATCATGGTAATTTTAGTATTTTTGAGCACTCATGATATATTACATTAAGAGTTTAATAGATCAATACAATAAAACACATATAATAAAAACTAGCTAATTAAAGTTCCAAAAATATACATGAAAAAACTTTAATGCTACTAACTAGTCAAATTGTTTATGATCTAAATCAATCTGAAAATATTTTATATATCCCATTGTAATGTTGTTCTTCAAAATCTTCATCCTTGACAACATTCATTAATTTCCTTATAAAAAAAATCCTCTAGTATGATCGAGCATACCAACATCCAGATTCCATTAATATAATCTTGCATATACAACATCCATAACACAAGAGTCCTTTCTACTTATTTATTTTTAATATATAGGTTACACCATGATTATTGTGTCATAAAAATATCTATAATAAATGACACCGTATGACAGTACCTGTGACTATAAGCATCTATTATATATGAACATACCAATTAACATCCAGATTACATGAATATAAGTAATACCTCATATCTCCACAATAAGTTCTTCAATCTGCATATATCTGTTCCTGCATATACAACAAATGGTTCATATTAAATAGTTCTTCAACCTGTTCAAGAGTGAAAGTTGGAATGCTTATCTAGCCTCTAAGTAAATTTATGATACTTTATCTAAAATAAAAAATTGAGAGACGATTCAATGAAATCAGTAATACCCATATCAATAACAAGAACATTATTATTTAGTATTACCTATATCAATAACAGCAACAACATTATTATTTAGTAATATCCATATCAATTATAACAACAACATTATAAATTTGTAATACCTATATCAATTACGCACAACAGAGAGATAGAAGAAGGGTCCTTGACACAGTTGGACAATACTTGTACATTAGAACGAAAATTATGTTGTAAGCTTAATATATATTATCTAATTAAAAAGATATTACAAAGACAAAGCATGCATTTATAAATGTTATACAACTAATATTCACTTACTCTCTATTATATGGAATAATCCACTTATCTCTTTCTTGAATATTTTGCATTCTTTCAAAAACTTGTCTCGCAAAATAACTATTAACTATACGGTTAATGCTTGAACAGTTAACAAAAATTTGTTATTCTATATCAAGTATGTTACATTGTTAAACTTGTTTTTAATCAAAATAAAGTGTTCTTTTTGAAAATGTCGTCACTTCTGCTGCTCCTTTGTAAAAAGTGACTTCTAGTGCATCACTTAAAAGACTCATTTTAAAAAAGTTAACTGATTTCCAGTGTACCACTTAAATGCAAGTAGCTCCTATGCAAAAAGAAATGGAGTTAGAAAGCTTAATCTGTGGCTAAGCAGAGAGAGATTTATAACCACCTATTATATCATGGAAATCAATACAATCAACACATTACATGGTGCAATCATCGTACCAATAGTGAAAGGAACCAGATCAATGAGTTAATTATGACCAAGACATAATCTTAAAGAGGTAGGAGGGTTCTCGTGGAAACATGCTTTACACAACAGAAGTTCTCCTAGAGACCCCGTCAGCAGAGAACCATCAGTGTCCCGCAAATAAGATATAAGAGACCAAATGGTTACAAGCGTCTCAAAAAAAAATTTTAAAGAAAAAATATAACAATAGTTTAGTTTGATGAAGGAAAAAATTAAATAGTTTGTTTAACCAAGATTACAGTGGCTAAAAACCCATAAATCTTCCTTCTGAATTAAGCTAATGAACTCATTGCCAATAGTGGCCAAAGAAGCATACTCGGAAATAATACCCATTAACATATGCCAGATACTTTATATTTCAGTGAAGGTGAACACAAAAATGTTAGAATGCTGACATTTTCGTGAACTGCAAAATAATTCAAATAAACAAAAAGAGGACAATATTAAATTCTATAAGAATGACACCAGAATAAAAGAAATTCTTAGAAACTACAATCTAAAGGATGAAATCGAGAAATCATATCAGAATTTGGCACTCACACAGTTTCCGACGTTGCATTGCCATCTTGTATACCACTATGATTTGCATCTGAACCAAAAGCACCTGAACCTTCTTTTAAGGACACAAACTGTCCATTCTTACGATGCATCCTAGGGCAAAGATACCAACCATAGGATTGATGAGTTCAAAAATGAAGATGTGCTTACACTAACAATTATGACAAAATAAAACTACATGTGATAGGCACACCAATAATTATGTAATTGCCTTTGTCTTACCTCTGTGCAACTTCCTTACGCACAGTATATCTAAATTTCTTGTCAAAACATCTCTCCTTCTGTTTTTCGCGAAACCTAACCAAGAAGGCTATTCTTTGTAAAAGATTTGACCGTTTTGGAGTGTCGCCTACACCCTATGTATTGCAGCATAGACCAAAATCATAA
The DNA here is from genome assembly GCA_037013495.1 of Hippophae tibetana. Lineage (NCBI taxonomy): Eukaryota > Viridiplantae > Streptophyta > Magnoliopsida > Rosales > Elaeagnaceae > Hippophae > Hippophae tibetana. Next base: position 83,979,606 of record CM072801.1, read on the forward strand.
GCTCGGAAGATGTCATGAATCTCAATTATTGGCATATGTGCATTACCCTATTATTCTGATCATGAGTTCCTGTGGTAGGCACACCAGTTGGTACATATCGACCTCCTAGCAGCAAGAGCACTGCCTGCACCTGTTGCAAATATTTAGGAGAAGGGGAGAATGTCGGAAACTTACTACAAAGTGAAGAACAACACCTAAAATTGTCGGTATGCTTTAATTAATCAAATAAAACCTGTTCACTTATACCTCCCCTCGTCTGATTATGGAGGGTGTGATGATAGGAAATGGTACTAAGATTTATCAATATTATTTTTCATACAAAGGATACTAAGATTTATCAATATTATTTTTCTAAATCATTTAAAATCAAAACAATTTCGTATATTTATATATAAAATTTCACAAAATAGGAAAAATTATTAAACAATTTCCTTATTAAAACTTTCTTCTCTTATGTTCTATTTCTTGCAAAATATAAGAAGTTCCTGCATATGTTTTAGTTATGTGATAATCTCATTGGATTAGACACATTCATTTTTTTTAATAATTAAGAATGGTATCTCTTATAGTATTTATGACCAACAATTAGTGTTTAACCTAAATACCAAATCCAAAAACATTTTTTCTCAAAATAACACAATTCAAGAATAATAGGTAAAGGAACAAAAAATTATAATTTTTCTTTTCATTTCCACTTTTCAATTATGTTTGAACATAGTTGAAATCCACAATGTTCGCACATATAAAGGGTATCTAGACGGGCCCATAATTTTTGATCGTGTAACCCATTCCTTTCGTCCTTTCCTAACCTCGAACCTAGAACCTAGGACCTAACCCTCCATATGTGCGAACACTGTAGATTTCAAGCAGGTTCAAACAAACTTCATAAAACTCAGGATGAGACTACTTTAATTTCTAAGATATTTGACTATGTCGTCAAGCAGACCTTAAATACCATGCGCAATACAATGGAAAAAAATGCAGAGACAATTATTAGATAATAGGAAGTTGGAAGTAACGCTACTTAATCCTAAGAAATGACTCATTATACATCCTAAGTAATATAGATTCATACATGAAATAAATAACCCTAACTAAAATGTATTATGCGTAGAAATAATCCACTAAGAATCAACACATATATGAATTGATTTTGTAAAAAAAAGAGGGTATCACACTTACCCCGAGCTGGGTCACAAGTGACAACAGTAGAAACGGCCAGCCGATGAGGTGCGAACAAGAGAATATGAACAGAAACAAAACAAAGAGAAAAGAAGAAGAGAGGCCAGGGAAAGGAGCTCCTATAAATGTCGAGCGAGATGCTAAAAAGGGGGAGTTGTTGGAGGAGGTTGTCGGCAATTTCTTTAGGCGCGGCGCTGCTTGGTGAGAGGGACGAACGATGCGAGCTCTAGATCAAATGGACGCCAGAAATGATTTAGGAAAAAACTTTGGTGAGATTGGGCTGGGTGAATTAATATATATATATATATATATATATATATATATATATATATATATATATATTAGAAATTATATATTACTTATAAGCGCACACGTGAGATCAATCTGGACGAAATTAATTAGAAAATTAGAAAAAAAAAAGTTAAGAAAAGACTGAATTATATATATATATATATTATAAAAGAAAAAATAGATTAAATTAAATTAATAATATAGAAAAATAAAAAAATTGTTAAGTAAGTTTTATATTTCTTATAAATGAATGACATATAGTATTTTAATATTAAAAACTCTATTATTTTAATTATAATTACAGTCATTTAATAGTCGTTACTATATAAATTTGTTTATATATATTTAAATATTTTTTGTAATTTAACTTATAGCGAGGATTATTGATAAAACTGTTGCCAAAACTCTATGGCCTCGGTTTTTAAAATAACCAAGGTTAAAATCCTGAGACCAAAAGCATATATTGTAGTAATGACTGGTTCCTTTTTTTGATTCCAATGATCAAACCAAACAAAACTATTTTCTTTCCATTATATTATATTATCATTCACATTCTGATTCCGATTTCATTTCATGAACCAAACGCAACTTAAATCCTAAATCTTAAACCCTTAGACCTTAAATTCTAAAACTATTATAGCTCCAATTAACACTCAAAAACAAATACATAATAAATTATATATTTTTTAGACGCGTGAGAGACAAAACAGTATATAAAAAAAATATTTAAATACGCGTGGGAGACAAGCGTGCGCCGTTTCTACATTTTTCATTTCAATTTATGCATGTCACGTGTCAACATATGATTGGTTGGAAGAAATAATGAGACACGTGGCAACTTTTAATTCATGGTGAGGAAAGGATGCACGTGGATCAGATAAACCATCTCGCACGGGAACATTACTTTTGTAGACACATGGGTGACGCAGAAGAGGTAGAAAATCTACGTCATTTATGTGTTTTTATTTTACAAAACTTATGTCACGTGTCAGAATATGACTTGTTGGAGGAATAATCAAGACACGTGGCATCTTTGTATTCATTGGAATGGCAAGGCGCATGAAGTTTCTCTGGACTGTGTCACACGGAAGCATTGCTGGCGTAGACACGTGGGTCCCACACTCACGAACACACATATATGTTATGCTTGAAGTTTATGGATTTTCTTGAAAGACTCTAGGAGTTTAACTAATTCTGATTGTAAAATTGTGTTGAGTTATACTTTTACTTACTAAAATTTTAATGTATGGAGATACCTAGTATTGAGAGGGCTACCTACTGTGATGTGTGAAGCTACCGCAGTGAGCAGAGAGGGCTACCTCACAACTAGTGTGAAATTCATTATGCTAAGTTATGGCTCGTGCAAAAAAAAAAGGAAAGATTTTGCAAAAGCGATTACTTATAAATCTTGTACATTGAATACACAAAAAAAAGAGCCAATAAAGGTTAAAAAAATATATGATTTACCTCGTATATAAAATAAAGAAAACAATTTTAAGTCCTTTTTTAGTAGATTATTTTATTTTGTGAGATTAAAGACTCGATTATAATTTTACATGAGAAGTGATATTTTTTTTGTTTTGAGTCTTTCTTGAAATGTCATAAATAAATAAATTGACATATTTGTGGATTTTAAATATATATACTACTTGAAGTAAATGTCAATATGTCATTATATGTACAAAGTGTGCTTATGTACCTCTTCTACTCTACTTATTTATTTATATAATAAATAATCAAAATTTGAGTTAAAAATTGGGGAGTTCTCAATTGGTTATATGTTCGTTTTTGATTAAATGAGTTTAATACCTTATGTGGATATTTATGCAAATTTAAAAATTAAAAAAATTAAAAAATTAAAAATTAAAATCATATTTTTTTCATTTACATCTTCTTTTCATTTATTACATTTTTAATTGGTTTCTAAGTTAGAGAGTCATAGAACTTATGGGGAGTTTAAAGTATATTGCACTTTTTCATTACTCTGATTTTACATTGTTATATCTTTAGGAGGTGTTTAGCTTCATTACTTTGTGTAATGCTTTGTCCTTCTTGTATGTCAAAAAGGGGGAGAGAATAATATGTTTTACTTCCATGTTTTTATTTTGTTATGCATATAGGGGGAGATTATATTTAATTAAGCTTTATTGATATGGACATTACATGATTATTCTTTACACTTTGCTTATTTTTATGTAAACTTATCTAATGTACAATGAGACTTTCAAGTCAAGTTGTTGTTTGCTTTGCTTATGTCTTTTCAGTTACTTACAAGCTTGTCAAGTTGTAGCGAAGATGGATTCACCGGACCATATGATAGTTCTACTATGGAGTCTAGGAGATCATTGTATTTTATCTTATTCATATAAGTGTCATGTAGTGAGAAAGAGGTTTTGCCACACGAAAATGCCAAAGGGGGAGTTTGTAAGGACTATGAGTGTTGGCTATTTTCGTAGACAAAATATTTATCTGTAAATTTGTTTTTAGGCCTGCTATGATGTTTATCAAGAAAAGCCAAAAAAATGCTTGAGTTCCAAAAACTTATACTTCATGTATATCTTTGATAACTACGATACATAGGATTACATTTATGCATTTAATAGCACATGTTTATAAATCTAAAATTATTTTTAGTGCTAAAATATGGAATAAGATATGTTAAATATTAGATAAGATATACTCTAAATTATAGCTGGAATCTTTAGCATAAAAGATATCATAAAATCTATTTTAAAAGATATTAGATAAGATATACTCTAAATTATAACTAAAATCTTTAACATAAAAGATAGCATAAAATCTATTTTAAAAGAAATCTATTTTAAATAGGAGTCTTCTTAATTAATGAGTATTACTAATCATATTTGTAATAGAAAATATATTTATCAATCATATAAGAGTTATCTTAATTAATGAGTATTACTAATCCTATTTATAATAGAAAATATATTTATCAATTACAAACGATTAAGGGTTTTTAATTTTTCCTATAAATAAAACTCATTACTCATTGTTTCAATTAACCACACAAGAGCATTATTCTAATCTTCTTAATTTCTCTCTCTTGTTTTTCAAATATAAGATCATAATTGTTTAGGCTTCTTTATTTAGTTAATCTATCAAATATTGGTGGTTATGTTTGATTGATTAATAAGCCTAATTATTTTATGATATTTTGATAATATGTTCTTATGGCTTCTTCTTTATTTTTGTTCTTAAATTGTTACATCAAATAATTGTTTTGTCATATCATAGTTATTTGATTTTATTATTAATCTTTAAAGAAGCTATATTTATTAAATTTGTACTTGATCTTTTTTCTCTAGGATTTACTAGTTGATTTGATTTAAGTGACATATGTTTTGAATCATCTAGTTAGGATTATTCATTTTTAAATCCGTTCTAGAACACACACGAGCACTTGTGTTTTTTATGCTAACTATTTTGGAGTTAATTTGGGAACATATCTGATTAGCGGGAAGATTATTGGAATGTTGGTATGTTAACCTCTCACGCTAATATTGGAAACTATGAAAACAGAGTAGGGGCTCATAAGTAAAGTACATTTGGGAAATATCCTTGGAAGGGTAGCATAAGACCAAGTTTGTACTTAATCATTTATTTTTCATAGTGGAAAGTTAGGTGGTTCTGTGGACCGGTGGTTTTCCTCTTAGGTCATGGTTGTGGCCAAGGTTGTGGCCACCTAAAAATATCTTGTGTTATTCTCTTATTTCCGTACTTTATTTTTACACATGATTGCATGTCTAACCGCTTTGTTTAGGTTATTAAATTATAAGTTGGTAAAAATTAAAAATAACTTATTCACCCCTTCTAGGTTAAATAGGTCTGTATTGTATAAACTTTCAATTTGCAATACACTTATAAATGCTTGTAATTAATAGTAAAAAGTCAATTTGTAATAGTAAGGTTTTATTATGTTTTAGTGTATAATAAACTCTTAAATATAATTATACTTTTAATTTTAAAATAATATGGTTTTTAATATTGTAATTAATAAATTTATTATAATTTATATTGATTTTTAATATTGTAATTAATAATTGTATTTGTTTTAATTTATGCATACCTTATGACCTCGGTTATTGAAAGACTGAGGCTATAGACATATCCTATGGCCTTGGTTATTGAAAAACTGAGGCTATAGGACATGTTTATGGCCTCGAGGTTTTAGAAAACCAAGGCCATAGGTGTTCATTACGATATTACTTATAACCGTGGCCATAAACCAACGGTCACGATTAAAAACTGAGGCTATATGTATGCTTTGTAGTGGTGTTTTCTTATCATTATATTACTTATTATGATACATATACTTGTGTATTCATTGCACACAATTAGTGTTGATCAAGTTATGTAATAGAAATTCTCTAGCCTGACAAAGTTGATAGTATACATATAATTTCAAGCTCTCTATTAAAGATGTAGAAATAGATATAGATGGAGTGATTGTACTTAACAGAGCATTACTTCCACAAGCCAAAGAGAGTTTAAAGAACTCCCAAAGCACCTCGTCCACGTTTGACGACAATAGCCATAAATAATGAATACAAATAACCTCAATAAAGACATCCAACCGAACAAACAAATTGTAAGAGCTATGCCCAAGATTCCAGCTCTTAGCTTATAAATAAGAAGCCAACTCAAAATAGCATGCAATGCAAGGATAAACCCATAAACCCAAACTATCACTCCCAACTTGAGTTGGCTTTGAAAGAACCTCTACAATGTGAATAGAAAGGAAAGCTCAAGTGAAATGGAATCATCCATTTTGTCACTAAATCAGTCTTGTGTGCTACTGCCTCAGTCTACCCAATGAAACTCAATATGGAAGTAGCAAAACCAAACAAAGTCAATGAAAAAATTGTAGATAGGGAAAGAACAATTCGAGAACATTGCATGTAAATTCCTAACATGTGGTATTACTTGGCTCCGTAAGCCTGCCACATAGATTCTCCACCATACTAGCCATACCTAACTATATATATAGATAGCCTCTATGTCAATAGAAAAAAAAGTCAACCCATTTTCGAAATCGACCACGTTGAAATGATGCAAGTAGATAAAGTATGCAATAAAATTCAAAAAATAGAGAAAGGTAAACCAAGCAAAAAACTTACCAAGAAACTAAAAGTAATAGCGATGAAGACAGTGTTAACAATGGAGGTAGAAACTAGCTCGAGGTCACTGAGGTGACTAGCAAAAGGCTAGGATATAATAGAAAAAGAGAACATGGTGAACGACTAAAAATGGAAGGTCTGACTATTTGCTATAACTTGTTGGATTTTGACCAGGTTCAAGTAATCAAAGATGATCCTAAATCGAGTCTATTTGTTGTTGTGGACATGAGATTAGCATAGGCTTATCTTCTTCCTCTAATTGTTTGACTCTTATGGATGATAGATCAATTTTGTGCTCTCCAAGTTATAGCTTCAATTTTATAGAAATGAAACACTCATATAAAGTATCTGGATGTTGATATCGCGATTGTCTTTTTCCTGATAACAACACCATTATTACAAAAACAATTCTACATATCACAACTATATTATTTAGTTTGTAACTATTTTGTAAAACGTGTTATTGGGATGAGCTAGCCAATTTTAGAGAGAGAAGCTAGAGAGAAGTGAGAGAATTGAGTAAATTGTGTGGATCTAACATTAAGTTCATACATATATAGGAAATTACATGTACATGTTTCAATTACATAGGGGGTACACATCACAATGTTTCAAAGGGTGCATTAGTGAAAACATAATCTAGCTTATGGTCGATCACCTGATAAATCGGGCTGATGGTTGGTCCTCAGATACTTCAGCTTATTCTGTATAAGCAAAGGCACCTTACATTCATCACTTTAGGCATGGACTTATCTTAAGGTCTCAGGCAAAGCACATGATGGATTAGACTATTCATGGATTGGGCTACAGGTCATGCCTTATGCTTAAACATCAAGTCATCATAATCTTTTAGAACAATTCTTTAACTAAGGTGGAAGAATAATAGCTAGTCAGTCATAATAACTGGAAACATGAAACGATTTGGGGTGCGATAATAAATGTTTGTTAGTTCATTGGAGAGAGAAAATTTGAATCTTTATACAAGGATAAGTCCAGGCATCATCGGTTTCATTGTTTCCAAGATATAAAAAAAATTTGAACAAGAATGCTCTGTCTTTTAAGCTCGTACCTCATAATTTCTTTCCTAGAGTGGTAAGATTAATAGCTCAACACATGATATTTTTCCTCGAGCTTTTAGAGATTTATCCTCATACTTTACAAGTTTTTGGTTTCTTTTCAGGTTTGTTCTTATATTCACTCTTCATCTTTTAGTTTGAAATCTCTCCTTAGGTAACTTCTATTTCCTCATACGTTACTATTTTGCTTTTATTCTTTCGTACTTTTTTGTAGAGACCATGCATAAAGAGTTATCATCAAGGGCTATTAGTGAGGTAGTATTACCATCATACTCCTTGGGCTCTTCTTCTTAAGGGTGCCCTAAATACTCAAGCTACTCGGGGCAAAATGAAAGGGAAGGATAGAGGTCCACAACTGAAGTGAGTACCTCAAGTACCTAGGGTAAGGTAGAAATATATTAACCTATTTCCTCTTCTATGTCTTGACCTCATACAACTCTAAAAATTAGTTCAGCGTACCTCAAACCCAAATATCTATCTATAGGTTATGGTGGAAGAAACCAAGGAAGAAAGGAACTGATGAACACCGAGGTCAAACTAAAGGTTGGGAGGCCAAGGTTGAGCCAAGTGGTCTAATTACATAGGATGAGGAATCGCTAAGAAGAATGTAAGATATTCCCTCCTTGGTTCAAATAATGATCCCCAATCCGGGTGTTCTTGATTGTGCACCACCTCCAACTGGATGGAAAAGCTTTCATGAGAAGACTTTATAACTAGGTTTCAAGTTTCCATTATGTCCCTTCATAAGAAGGTTCCTAGGAAAGGCATAGCTCACGCTAGACAACTGATGCCAAGTGGATAGAGGTACTTGCTTTGTCTTACCCTAATATTTAGAGAGCTTGGGGCAGATTTGGAAATGCTTGAGTTCAATAAGGCATATGTGTTGAAACGCAACTCCATTAATACTAGGAGTATACATGTCAGTCAAGTAGGATTGAGGTATAAATATGATCCTTCCATAAAATGAGAAGAATTAGAAAAAATATTTCTTCTATGTAGCTCATGAACAAAATCGCCATAACCGATCCTGCAAATACTTTGGTTTTATATTTATCAAACTCTCGCAAGTGCACGAATCATTTCATAGAAAATGATAAGTATACTCCCAAGGTCGATCAAAAAAAGAAATATATGCAATTTTTAATTTATTATTCAAACTTTTAAAAACTAAATTAAATCATAAATATACTGTCACGATATTTGGGGTTTTTATGTTTCTAATCTAATAACATAAAAATAAACATAGATACAGATTCAATAAATATTTATGCAAATTTTATCATTTATAATAGTGGAGTATTTATGGATATAATAACTAAGTTAATTATGCTTGCTCATATTATTTAGGTTATGAAACATATAAATTGTTATTTATTGATTTTCTTTTTTTTATATGAATATCACTTTTGGTGGGGTTGGATATTCTTTGTTAACTAAACAAATCAATTAACACTTATGGGTAGGGTTGATAACTAATTTGATTAATTAAATTAATTCTTTTTTTCTAAGAGATTGAAAATGAACCATTTAAATGCCACCTTTGGTGGGGTTAGACAGTTTAAACTTTATTCAAGATGTCCAAATTAAACCTAAGAATTTAATTATCCGAGTACTAACTTTCAAGTTTTAAAACCATTACTGAAAATATGTTGTCAATACATTTCAGATAATAATTGTTATAAAAACTTTTGAAATAGAGCTTCACTCTAACTACCGGGTGATTGTATCAACAAATAAAAGAGCACTACTCTAAATTAGACCGGATAACTACGCCTTAAAATCTAATTTTTAAATTTAAGTTTGTAATGAAAAATAATATATTTCTCTCTAACATTCTTAATATAAGATCTTGAATAAAAAAATCAATTCCTTTTAGAGATTTTTACCTATTTAATATTTCGCAAGCATAACAATGTTATTATTATAACATGTTTACAAACAACCAGTAATTTTAAATTTAGTCATAGACAAATTAAATATAACATATAAGAATAAGATATAAAAAATAACTGTAAAGAAAATAAAATCCTTACATTACTTTGATGCTAATTCTGTTGTTGGAAAACCACCAAACAAAATTTGCATTTTCATTTATTGAATCCAAAAGAAAATAAATTACAAAAACATAATTAGTTCTTCTTAAAAAGAGAAGAACTCTAAAACTAAGAAAAAAAACTAAGAAATGGAGAGAAAGAAAGAGAAAAGAAGATGATTTTAGGTGTATTTTGGTGTGGAGAGAATGAGGGTATTTATAGGTGAGTAGAAAAAGAAAAAGTGGGAGAAACAAATTGTAGCAAACGTTTGTTAGGTGAATGATGACGTCATCGTTGACATTATTGGTAGGTGGGGCACAGTGGCGCACATGGAATGGAGTAGAGGTGCGTGGGGATTGGGTAGAGATGTGCACAGGCATGCGCGGAATAGGGGAGAGACGCGTAGATGGGCGCACGACTTCGGTTGGATTGGGCGATATGCACGCATTGCTCGGCGCAATTGGGCATTGCGGCGCATGCTGCGTGCATTTCTAGGCATGGTTAGGCATTGTGGCATGCGATTCTCGATGCTGGTAGGTGGTTGCACGCGTTGGCCAGCGCTGTTGGGCAACAGCATACGCGATTTCATTCTTTTTGACATTTTTTACCCTTTTGATCCATTTTTTCCAATTTTTTCATCTTTGTTGACTTTTCCCCATTTATTTTATGAGTATATTTGTGATATATTGCCTCCAGTATTTTTCTTTGAGTCTTTAAGTTAGTTTTTTAAGCGAAAATACCCGTGATTCTGAAAAGACAAAAATATATAAAAATATGATAAAATCATATAAATATATATTATTTTAATCAATTATAGTGCATAAAATCATGGTAATTTTAGTGCTTTTTGAGCACTCATCAGTAGCCAGTTAGTGTAAGGTATCTAATAGTGACGAGAGACTAGTAAGAATCACTTGGGTTGATACAAAACTTGTGATACAAAATCTTCATCACGACCTTGAGCTTGGAAGCGAAGTAAAGGTTGGCCAATATTCAAAACTATCTACCTGAGAAGACATACTATAGTAAGTTATTGAATGCTCCAAAGACATGCTAGAGTAAGTTATTGAACACTCCATTCTTTATTGCTTATGGAATAATCAAATAGGGCCTAGTGGAGCCACCCTATAGAATAATTTGGAAATGTCAAGTACGAAATAAATGCAAGATCCCTAATTCTGATTTTAGGGGGAGTTTTGAAATCATTCAAGATGATGGTTAACGAGCTCTACCTTACTAGCTCGACTTTATAGTAAAATTGCAAAAAGAGGAGCAAATCTTTTAGAATAGAGGCCATTCTCTTACAACCAAAAAAGAAAAAAAGAAATATGTAACTATTAAAAAGCTTGTCCTTATGCCAACTCTTCTGAATGTAATGATAGTGTTTGAGCACTTTCCAACATCCATAGGCCACAAAATTCCCACACTTGGAACCTCAAGCCAGCAAAAACCTTCCCTACTTGTAAGAGACTTGAGGAGGGAAAAAGGCATTATTGATGAACTCATCACAGTGGTTGAGGGCGTGGATTTATATAGAGGTATATCACCAGAGAGATTGGACCATTATGTGGATTATCTTTATTTCATAATGCATGAGACACAGATTGATGCCATGAGTGAGAATGTGGACCATGCAGTTGTGCTCAATAGCATGAAAATGTCCTGCTCCTATTCATCAACATTCTTAAAATCCTTAGAAATAGAACCTAGCCTAACTTGAACAGTAATGTTTTTCAGATCAATGTATTGTATAAAATTCTTAAGATCCTTAATATTAGATATGCACTTCTAATTATTCTTAAGAGAGTTTGAAGGGACTTGATATGGTTGTCTAAGCTTATCTTTAAATCTTTGATGTTCTTCTCACTTTCAACAGAGAGGTTCAATAATTGACTTAAAAGATCCAAATGATCGAACCCAACCCAATAAAATAATCTTTCCTAAACATTCACAAGAACCACTAATATCGAATTCACACTCGAGTTATTAGTAATTTGAAACTATAAAATAATTTTTCTTTTAAAAACTATGAGTTTCAAATTTACTAGAATTTTTCCACATTTTTCTAATTACTCAAACAATTAAAAAATGAGGTATTTATAAAAAAAACAAATCTAAGCAATCTAGGTGCCTTATGACCGTCCTTGTTGGCCTCGACGGTCAACCTCATTAGCCATGGTATCTAGAGAATGGAGAGACCCATTATGAGCACACTAAAAATTAATTTTTGTTTCTCCAAATTTTCCATGTAAATTATCAAAAAATCCATAAACCAACATAAGCAAAAAACAAAAATGAAAAACAACCTAGTATGCATACTAACAAATCAATCCTCATGGTATGTATAAAACATGCAAGCAAACAAAGTGTAACCAATTATGTGTTTCTACGTAGTATTGACCATCAGAAACTGACTTTACATAAAGGAAGACAAGGTACTAAGCAAACACAATAAACTCCATTTTATGCTCACAGGAATATCAACAAGACTCAAAAACTTACATGACTTACAGTAACTAACAAATTGTGAAAACAAAAAATGTCTTGATGAACTAGATTCAAGACAATATCAAGAAGTGTTAGGCTAGGCACGGTGTTAAAATTGGTGTATGAGGATCTCCCATTGTTAGTTTTTAACCTTTGAAGCTTACTTGAACTTCAATGTTCTAATACCATGTCTAATGTTGCTCAAAAGATTAAAAATATGATAATATTGATAAAGATAATGATGACGATGAAGAGAAAAATGAACATTGAATGCACAGAAGATGAAGAAGAAGAAAATTCATTTTGTGTATTGCATTATATTTTTTGAAATACAATGTATACTTGGCCATCAACTCTACCAGATACATTTTTTGAAAACTTTGGTTCACATCTTGAGTTTTCACAATAATATTGACAAATGATAATGGAGAACCACTAATAATTGTCCTCCCTTATAAACAACTCTTGTAAGTTCAGAATATACCTTTAACATCAATAATCTCCAGACTTTAACTAAGCATTATTCACTATAGAAAATACATTATCATAGGTTTCATCTAACCTACTGAATATCTAATCCACCTAGTACATACCTAAGCTTTTCCTCTTTTGAAATTGGATAGTCTTATAATTCATTTATTGGCATCTTAATTATCATAATATAATCATTGAATCCAAGATTTTCCTTTTTGAATTCTGTTTAACCTAGAATATGAGAAAAAAAAAATTCTCCAATTTTAACCATGCCTCCTTATAAGTATCAAATGCTTAGATAAGTTTTAAGATTTCATCTATCATGCATCTCATTAATTAACAATCCAACATTTCATCTTTTCTTTGCTAAATTTGTACCTCGGATTACCTATTCAATTTAGCATCAAAACTGGTGGTGCTTGATTCAAGATGCTATCAGGAAGAGTTGGATTAGATATGATGTTACAATAGGAGTATGAGGCTCTACCATTGTTGGATTTTAACCTTTGAAGCTCACTTGAATTATCGTTCTCTTATATCATGACTTATGTTGCTCGAAACATTGAAAAAATGATTATACTAATGAAGATCATGAGAGAAATGAACAATGAATGCACAGAAGATCAAGAAGAAGAAAATTCATTTTGGGTATTGTAATTCAGAAAATATAATACATTTTTTGAGAAATTTGGTTCACATCTTTAGTTTTCACACTAACATTTACAAATGGTAATGGAGAACCACAAATAAATTTTTTCCCTTCTAAACTACTCTCCTGTGTTGAGAGTAGAACTTTAACATCACCAATTGTCACACTTTCACTGAGGAGTTTTTTAGTCATTATAGAAATGACACTATTGAAAGTTTCCTCTAACCCACTGCGTACATATATAAGCTTTTGCTCTTCTAAAATTAGAAAATCCCCAGACTGTAATTCATTTGTTAGTATCTTAATTCTTATAATATAATCATTGACTCCAAGATTTCCCTTTTTGAAATTCTTCTTAACCTTTTAGTTGTATAATATTTACAATAGGTGTATAAGGCTCTGCCATTGTTATATTTTAACCTTTGAAGCTCACTTGAATTTTTGATGACTCTATGAAAGTAGCCATAAGTGTATTTTTGGCTTAAAATTTATTCGTTTTACTCAATAAGTAGTACTTTTAGGGGTTAAAAATATTAAAATATAAAGTTTTTAGTGAAAAATGATGAAAATATATTTTTTAAAATTATTTTAGATATTTATGAATTTTGTAATTCAGGACCAATTAGAAGACACCACATGGATGTCATGCAAGCAAAGAAGCTTATCATTCAATGTCATATGGATGCCACGCAAGTAAAGTAGGCCAATTGGAGCGCACTGGGTGTACCAAGTGACACAAGACTTGCCATATGTCAATACAACATTCATTCTAAGTTTTTTCACGCTTTCAACGGGTGTGCCACTTGTCATCACGGGATTCATCCATTCCTTCCACTAGAACACCACGTAATTCATACCTGAAAATCACATCATGCCATGTGGCATTGACTCAATGTGCATTGACCATGTCCAATCCACCCTACCATGTGTCATGCGATGATTCACCTAAGAAATCTCCCTTGCCATATGCCGCATTCCTATTGGACAACGCTATTAATTTTCCATCTTTCCATCTCAACCCTTGATCTGAAGCTGATCTGAAGGTCCATATTCCATCTGAGCCTAATTTAACCCCTTAACTTACCCAAAAACCCTAAGCCAAATTTACCATATTTTTTATGAGTTTTTAGTGCCAAGAAGAGAGAAAAATACATAAAAATTCAAAAGGAGATACAATTTGGGTAGAGATTCAAGATGATAGTTGTGCTATAATTCAAGAGATTGATTATATTTATTCTTCTTCTCATTTATTTATCAATTTTTTTTTATGAAAAATTGGAACTTTATGAACAAAATCACGTCTAGCTAATTTATTAATCTAAGGGTATTTATAAACCCAATTTTCAACATGTAACGATCTAATATTTTATCCCAATTATGATCTCAATTTAATTATATTATTTAATATAATTTTTATACTATTAATTGTTTGACCAACAATTAATCTATAGAGGCAATTAAATAGATTTAAGAGAATTATTTAATTATTTGTCTTGATTAAATAACATGCATAGTTTCTAGGCAGAGATATATAATTCTTATCTATGTGATCCATAATTTATTAACTTAATGAATAGTATGAAATTTAATTGACATGAGTGTGTGATTAGGTTAATTACTATATAGCGTGTTTTTTACTTGAAAGATGAATACATGTTAGGTTAGATTCAATTGATCATGTAATTAATTGATAATTATATTGGAGGGACTTTAGTGATTCATATGTTTAGAAAATTAGGAGATTAAGTATTCCTAGATGTTTTATCATATATATTCTTAGCTATCAATTCTAAGTTAATTAATTACTAATATTTATTTTTAGTTCTTTTAATTTTGTTTTCTAGAAACACAAAAAAAATTAATTTTTACTTTTTACCTTTAAAATTAGTTTCTATTAACATAATCTCCATATAAATGATATTTTCTTATCATTATTTTACTTGTTCAATACATATAATAGTGTATTCATTGCACATAATTCTTGTCAATCAAGTTTTTTGACACCGTTGTCGGGATTATAAACATTATAAATGAATTTATTTGTTTAGTTACTATTTTTTTTATTTTTTATTTTGACATCTATTTTAGTGCTATTGGGATTATAAACATTAGAAATTAATTTTTAGTTTATTTTATTTTAGTTATTTTTCTTAATTTTTTATTTTTGTTTATTTATTTAAATTTTTGGACATCTCCTTTAGCCTATTAGAAATATATTTAGCTTTATTATTTGAGCAGACTCTGTAAGGGAGAAATTTTGCTTTTAGATCTTCAAATCCAACATATTTTGAGATCAATAAGAAAACAACATGTTGTCACCCAAGTCAAAAAATGGATAATCCATTAGAAATAAACAATAATGAGTTAAATTTGAACTATATACTTTTAATAGATGATAAGGACAAAGCTATGAATGAATATGCGTTACTGATAACTGTATATTATACAGTTATTTTGTCCATTTTATTAATTATAATTGCTATATTCTTGATATATTTAGTTAATTTTAATTAATTAAATTAATATTTACTGTTTATTTTTTAAGGAATATATTTTTAAGAAAATTAAAGAATGTGAATCAAAAAAGGACTTAATTGCAAATAATAAAAGTCTAAAAATATAATTTAAATTAAAATAGGGCTTAATTGCAATTAACGAAAGCTTAAAAGTTAATTTAAATTAGAAAAAGGCTTAATTGCAATTAACAAATTTTTTAAAGTTAATTTGAATTAAATTTGAGGGCTAAAATGCAATTATATAAACTTTCTTTTTCTGCACAGGAAAGGAGGACCACACGCTCAATTATCAACGCGCAACATGCACCGTTAAATCAACCAATCAACCGTTAGGATTAGCGGGTGTAATACAGATGCGACAAAAGTGATTGGATGCATTTCTCGATTGCACACTGCTCGATGAACCATGTAGGGCCCACCTTTTATGCAGGCCAACGTGCAGGGTGGGACCCACGTGTCTGCTGGGTATGCAATTTCATGTGCGATGTGTTCCATGTAAAATTTGTGCGCCCTCCTAGTATACCAAATACGAAGATGCCACGTGTCTCTATTATTATTCCAACAAATCAAATAACAACACGTGGCATAAGTTTTGTAAAACAAAAACACGGAAACGACTCACGTTTCCAACCGTGTCTACGTCTCCCACGTGTCTACGAAGCAATTCTCCCGTGCGACACGGTCCTCATGCACCCTCTCTTCACAGCATATGAAAGGCTGCCACGTGTCTCGTTATTTCTTACAGCCAATCAGATGCTGACACATGGCATGCGCAGATTTATCCCCACACAGATTTAAATAATATTTTTGATATACTGTTTTGTCTACCATGCGTGTATTAATTATTATTTTCAATGTAATATTTGTCTACCGCGTGTCTAAAAAATGTATTTTATGATGAATTATTTTTAGAGTGTTGGAGCTATATATAAGGGATTATTGCGAAAAATTAAGGGGAGTTGGAGATTTGGACTGTGGTAACACAGAAGCCATTTTTGGCTTATGTTGTGTTTCTATGTGGGCCAAAAATTTAGAGAGAGTAGAAACATATTCTAATTTTCTTTTGTTCTTCATCTAATATTCCTTAGTTGCTTTAATATTTGCGTATTGTAATTTTGATTTTTGTTATGAAGTAATTTAATTTTTCTAGGGTTGCATTGTAACTTAATTTTTGAAGGTTGAATAAATTATTTTTGAAAGATTTATCAGATTTTTAATTTGTTTATTCTATTTATGTTTAATGCTTTTGATTGATTGGAAGATTAATCATTGTGACACATAAATAAACTTGAGAAAGGCATTTTTGTGACACTTAAATAAACTTGAAAAAGGCATTTTCGTGTAATTGCTCGTGGATAGAATAACATATATATATAAAGGATAGGAATATATCTTTATTGTACGTGTGGCTATTTGAGAACTTTGAACATAATGAATCTTGATGAATTTAATTATCATAGGAATATATTGAATTATTTTAGCGAGATGTGTCTATATGAAGCTTGGAAGAGATGTATGGATAAAATTAGGAGTTCTTGGTTGACAAATTAAATTTACAAAAAATATAAATCAAGAGAAAATAATATGATTCGAGTGGATTAATTTGGTAAAAACTGCAATCCTATAATTTTCTTATTTATTGTTATAAAAAATCAGTTTAGTTAAACATCTTCCAACTTTTCGATCGTTTGGATTAAATCAGAGTGAAACAATTTTAGTACTTGACAAACTGTAGTGACAAATCTCCATGGGAACGATAATTTTACTTATCAAATTTTATTACTTGTGACCGTGTATACTTGCACATTTTTATGTCTCCTAAAGGAGAGAACAATTACCTATGCTGGAAGGGCTGAATCCAAGTATTACAAGAACAAATATTCAAGCTAATCAATTTGAATTAGAGTCAGTGATGTTTCAAATGTTATAAATAGTTGGAAAATTTAGCAGATATCCAAGAGAGGATCCTCATTTACATCTCAAATTGTTTATTGAAGTTCGAAATTCATTCAAATTCAATGGTCTGTCCGATGAGGCATTTAGGCTTAGATTGTTCCCTTACTCTTTGTGAGACCGTACTTGAGCTTGGTTAAACTTTTTGCCACCTGATTTCATTACAACTTGGAATGATTTGGAAGAGAAGTTCTTATTGAAATATTTCCCACCAAGAAAGAATGTCAAGCTTAGGAATGACATTACCTCCTATATACAATATGAAGGGGAATCTTTATATAAAGCATGGGAAAGATTCAAAGAATCACTAAGGAAGTGTCCTCACCATGGTATCCCTCATTAGATCTAAATGGAAACTTCCTACAATGGTCTCAATGCTCAAACAAGAACCATTATTGATGAATTCGCTAATGGAGCTCTATTAGCCAAATCTTACAATCAAGCTTATGATTTACTTGAGAAAATGGCTAGCAATATTTATCAATGGCTAATGGACAAAATGGCATCAACATGAAGAGTAGCCAAAGTGCATTAGGTAAATGATATCATGGTACTTACAACTCAAGTGTCATCTTTGGTGAATCTTTTGAAAGCTCATTTGTTTGATAATTTTCCAAATAATCCTAAATCAATATGTTATGTGGGTAATATGAACCAAAACAATAACTCATACTCAAACACATATAATTCAAAATGGAGACAACATCCAAATTTATATTGGATTAAAAATAACAATCAAGGTGATAATTAATCCAACTATCAACCATTTCCACCCTCTGCTATTCAAAAACCACAACAAACATAAGCCCAAGAGAAGAAGCTATCTACTGAGAACAATACAAATGATGGAAAAAGGGTGAGGAAAGACTTCATCTAGTTAGTAAATATGATAGTATCCACTCAAAAGGCTTCAATTCAAAATTTAAAGACCAAAATGTGACAACTTGCCCAAGCCATAAGTCAAAGGCCTGAAGGAAACCTTCCAAACGACACACTTATAAACCCAAGAAGAGAAGGTAAGGAGAATTGTAAAGCCATAGCCTTGAAGAGTGGTAAAACTTTAGAGCAAGCACATTAGACTCAAAAGGATGGGAGGAACTAGAAAATAAAAAGGATGAAGAGGAACTAGTGGATAAAGAGAGCACTAAAAAGGATATAATTTAGCCAAATAAAACCAACCTCTATAAACCCATTATTCCTTTCCCTCAAAGACTGTAAAAAAAAAGTTAGACATGTACTTTTTAAAATTCCTAGAAATCTTCAAAAACTTGCTTATAATCATTTTATTTGTAGATGCACATGAACAAATGACATCTTATGCCAAATTCATAAAGGATATACTATCAAAGAAAAAAAGGCTTGGAGATCATGAAACATTAACTTTGACTGAAGGTAGTAGTGCCATCCTTGATTGAAAATTTTCACAAAAACTGAAAGATCCAGGTATTTTTAACATCCTTTGCACTATTAGGAACATCCATTTTGGCAAGACTGTGTATAATTTAGGTTCCAACATTAACCTCATGACATTATCAATTTTCCAGAGATTAGGGGTTGGTAATGTCAAACCCACTTTAATAACATTGCAAATAGTAGGTAGGTTAATCAAAAGACCCCAAGGTGTGGTAGAATATATGCTTACAAAAGTAGGAAAATTCATCTTTTCAGTAGATTTCATTCTGCTAGACATGGAAGAGGACCATGACATTCCTATCATACTTGGTTGTCCATTCTTAACAACTAGAATAACATTAATTGATGTACAAAAATGTGAGTTAAAAAAAGAGTGCAAGATGAGCATGTAACATTTAATGTGTTCAAAGTAATTAAATTTTATAATGCTAATAATGTTATTTATTGCTATCAAATAGATGGTACTGATGAGCTAACCACTAATGTACTTTATGACATGTGCCCTAGTGATGCTTTAGAGTATGTGCTTGTTAACTTTGTGAAAACACATTCTAATGAATACCATGACACTCACTTAGGTGTACACATTCATATCGGTAGCTTAACAAAACTTATTGAAGTGCCCCCACTTAAAACTTCAAAACATGATATCATGAACAATGACATAACTCATCAGAAAACAACTCAACTTATTTTAACGTTGAAAGCATGGAATCAAAGGTTGATATTATGAAATGTGTGAAATTTTTGGAAGACATGCCCCTCATGTGTGTATCAAAAGTGTTTATGGAATGTTCTGAGACAAGCTGAGGACTCAAACCATCTATTGAGGAGCCACCCAAAGTAGAGCTTAAATCCTTACCATTTCATCTTTGTTATGTATTTTTGGGTGATAACGAGACACTTTCAGTCATAATATCTATTAATCTAAGTATGGAGGAAGTAGAAGTATTGCTAAAGGTGCTAAGGAACTTCAAAAGACCTATTGGCTGGTCTATTGTTGACATCAAAGGAGTAATCCCAACTATATGCATGCATAAAATCTTGCTATAGGATGGAGCTAAACCCACCAAGGATTCACAATTCTACTAACACTCTATTATGAAATAAGTGGTGAAGAAGGAAATTTTCAAGTGGCTAGACATGGGCATCATTTCGCCAATATCAAACAGTGAATGGGTAAGGCCAGTTTAATATGTACCAAAGAAAAGAGGAATCATTGTGGTGGAAAATGAGTCAAATGAGTAAATACATACTAGGACTATCACGGTATGGAGAGTACATATGGATTTTTGCAAAGTGACTAAAGCTACAAGGAAGAACCATTTGAGATCTAATGCTTGACAAATTAGTAGGGTATTCTTTCTATTTTCTCAGACATGGTGGATAAGCATCGAGAAATCTTCATCAGTGATTTTTTGGTCTTTGGAAACACATTTGATAAATGTCTATACTATCTCTACTTAGTGCTATAAAGATGTGCAGAAACGAATTTAGTTTTAAACTAAGAAGTGTCATTTCAAGGTACATTAAGGTATACTCTTTGGCCACAAAATCTCAGCTAATGATATTAAGGTGGATATAGCTAAGATAGAAGTGATTAAGAAACTAACACCACCTACTGATGTACGAGGAATACGGATTTTTCTTGGGCATGCAGACTTTTACTATAGATTCATAAAATATGTTTCCCATAACTCCAAACCCTTTTGCAATCTTTTGGAAAAAGTCATGCCTTTCAAATTTGATGATAGATGTTTAATGACATTCTAAGTGTTTAAAGAGAAGCTAGTGTTAGCACCAGTTATAGTCACACCAGATTGGAGCAAGACCTTTGAGTTTATGTGTGACATAAGTGATTTTCCTATTGGAGCTGCTCTTGGATAATGAAGAGACAAAAAAATTTGTTCCATATATTCTGCTAGCAAGACAATGAATAAGGCTCAATTGAATTATGCTACTATAAAGAAAGAGTTCATTCCCATTGTTATGCCTTTATGAAATTCAAATCTTATTTGGTTGGAACTAAAGTGACTGTCTACATGGATCATTCTACAATAAAGTACCTTGTGACAAAGAAGGATGCCAAAGCAAAATTGATAAGATGTGTTCTCCTTTTACAAGAATATGACTTAGAAATCTATGATAAAAAAGGAATAGAAAATCAGGTAGCCGACCATCTGTCTAGACTAGAAAAGGAAGCACAAATGGATGACAATATAGTGATTGGGGATTCCTTTCTCAATGAGAAACTCTTTTTAGTAGCTCAAGTAGAAATCCTATGGTATGTAGACATTGCAAATTCCCTACCTTCTAACATTATTCCATTAGACCTCTCTTGGAAACAAAATCATAAATTATTCCATGACATTAAACAGTATTTTTGGGATGAACCTTGCCACTATAAAGAATGCGGTGATGATGTTTTTAAAAGGTGTGCCCCTTATGATAAAGTTAAAAGTATTCTTTATCATTGTCATAGCTCAGACTATGAAGGTCACTTTAGGAGCACAAAAATAGTAGCTAAGGTACTTCAATTTGGTTATTTTTGGCCTATACTATTTAAAGGTACTTACATTTATGTAAAGACGTGTAACAGATGCCAAAGGATAAGTAATATTTCAAAAAGAGACAAGATACCCCTAAATAGTATACTTCAAGTAGAAGAATTATTTGATGTTTGGGGCATTGAATTTATGGGACCATTACCTGCATCCTTTGGTAACCAATATATACTTGTAGGAGTGGATTTATGTGTTAATGTGGTAGAAGCCTTAGTTAGAAACAAATATGATGCCAAAGTTGTCATGAAATTTCTAAAGAAAAACATTTTCACTAGGTTTCGAACTCTTGGGATCATTTTTAGTGATGGAGGTAGTCAATTTTTCCATAAAGCCTTTAAGTCCTTATTGTCTAAGTATGGAATTAACCATAAAAATTATATCCTCTACCATCCCCAAACAAGTGGACAAGTGGAGGTTTCCATTAGAGAAGTGAAAATAATTTTGGAGAAAATTATGAACATATCCAGAAAGATTGGTTATCTAAGTTGGATGATGCTTTATAGGCATACAAAACTGCATTTAAAACACTAATTGGTACCACCCGATATAGGCTATTTTATGGAAAGGCATGTCACTTATTGCTAAAATTACAACACAAAGCATATTGGGCATTGAAACAATTGAATATGTCCATGGATACAGCTGGTGAGAAAAGAATACTATAAATAAATGAATAGGATGAACTACAGGAGAATTTTTATGAGAATGCCAAGCTTTACAAAGAAAATAAAAAAAGATGGCATGATAAGAAAATTATGTACCGTATCTTTGAACTAGGACAAAAAGTGTTATACAAATCAAGACTTAAATTGTTTTCGGGAAAACTAAAGAGTAGATGTTCAAGTCCATTCACCATTAGTGACCAACCATGGAGCCATTAAATTAGAAAAAAAATAAAGAGTGGTTCATGGATATAGAGTGAAGCACAATTAAGAAGATCAATTATCAAATGAAACACCTATGATAACTTTGGTGAATGCACCTTAGAAGTTGATGTTCCTGTCTAAAGGTAATGCTAGTTGAGAGGCGACCCAACTTTATTTTACTTATATATTTTATTATTTCTGTTTTGTAGTTGAATAAATGTGGAAAGTAATGGCGTAATAAGATTAAGCAGCTTCAACGATGGATGTGGTGTGCAAAGACCAAAGGAATTTTCTTTCATTTTACTCTTCCATATTTATATGTGCACATTGGGGAAAATTTGAAATTTAAGTTTGGGGAGGGAACTTCAATCTTTTATTTAGTATTTAGTACGTATTTTTAATTTTTAGGAAAAACAATTATTTTTAGGATGTTTTCAATCATGATTTGACCATAAATTGATAAATACATGGAAACTAAATGCATACATGCTTGATATGAAACATATAAACCCAATGATAAAACTTTATTGTCATGACTAGGATAAGGAATGTAACATGTTTGTTAAGATACTTACATTAATTATAAGATATGTTTGCTAGTTTTGACTGTATTGATTTAAATTTTTATGCACATGTTCATGTTGATTTTGGTGTTCTTATTAAAAGAAAATTTGTGGGGATTTATATGAGTTGATGAGATTTACCATGTTTTATAATTAATTTTATCATCCCTTAAGCTGAAATTCTAAATAAGATTTAGCAAGAGAAATGATGTATGCCTTATTCAGATCGATTGAGCCTTTTATGCTAATCATTGTCAATATTCGTAGTCATCCATTAGAGCCTAACAAAGAACGTTTCATATCTTTTAGACACATTTTGTTCCTAACCAATATGAATTATTTACTCTTACACCTTTAGCTTGTATGAAAATAAAAAAATGCAATCATGTGTTATGCTATAGAGCAAGGTGAAATGTAATGCACCCCTTGAAAAAAAAAGAACTCACAACACAATTGTCCCTCTAAAGAAAAATAAAATAAAATTGAAAATAAGTTTAAGGGTAATGTTAAGTTACAAAAAAAGATGTGGAATAAAAGAATGATAAGAGATGGTCCACTAAAATATCAAGTAAAAGCTCAATTTTAGTTAAAAATTCATAATGAATAAAAAGAAAGCTAAGGTGTAGAAAAAGCATAAATTTCTACATTTATCGACCCACACCTAAGCCTCATATTACAAGCATGAAGCCCTTATTAATCTTTAGCTAAGTGCATATTTATATCAAGGTAGATGGATGCAAAAAATAGACTTATGAGACTTGTTCTAAGATTGAATTGATTAGCATGCTCATATAGGTTGATTTTATGAGTGCACTTGATGATATCTTGTGCAACACACTCACGAGTCAATTCATTAAATACCTTGCATAGCCTTGTTTTGATAGAACGTTGATTGATTAATATGTAAACCTCCTTGTATTAAAATTACACGACTATTAAGGGAGGATAGTTTTGGCTAAATATGCATGTATTAATAAATATATTTTTATGAATATACTATCCATGTCATTTTATCAAGTTAGAATTGGCTTTACTGGAGGACTTTGGGGGTGTGATGAATATATGAGAGTATAGTTATTAGTGAATGGTATTAACTTAATAATTCTTTATTTTATTTAATAAGTAGTACTTTTGGGATTAAAAATACTAAAATATGAACTTTTTAGTGAAAAAGGGTGAAAATATATTTTTTAGGAATTATTTTGGATTTTTTATGCATTTTTTAATGCAGGACCAATCCGAAGATGCCATGTGGATACCATGCAAGCAGAAAAGCTAACATATCAACAACATATGGAGGACCAATCAGAGCATGCCAAGTGTACATGGTGATGCACGCAATACCACGGGTCGACACGATGTCAGTTTTGCATTTTACTATGCGGTAAATAGGTGTGCCTTGTGTTGTCATGTGATTTGTCCATTCTTTCCACTCCGATGCCATGAAATTCATATTTGTGAATCATATTGTGCCATATGGCACTAACACAACAAGCGTTAACCATATCCAGTCCACCCTATCATACATCGCGCGATGATTCATCCAGTAAATATCTCGTGTCACATGTCGTATTCTTATTAGCCAACATTGTTAATTTTCCCTTTTTTCATCTCAATCCTTGAGTTGAAGCTGATCTAATGGTTCAAATTTCATCTAAGCCTTAATTAACCCCCTAATTATCCCCAAAACCCTAATTAGTTGAATTTACCATACTTTTTATCAATTTTTGGTGCTAAGAGAGAAAATATATAAAAATTCAGAAGGAAATACAATTTTGGTATAGATTCAACAGGGGATTGGTGCTATAATTTAAGATATTGATTGTATTTATTATTCTTCTTTTTTATCAATTTTTATGTCATTTGTTTTATGAAAAAGTGGAGCTTTATGAACAAAATTATGTGAATATCTAATATTTTATCCTAATTATATTTTCAATTTAATTATAATATTAAGAAAAAAATTATACTATTAATTGTCTTGCTAACAATTGATCTATAGAGACAATTAAATATATTTGAGAGAATTATTTAATTATTTGTTTTGATTAAATAACATGTATAGTTTCTAAACAGAGTTATATCATTTTTATGTATGTGATCTATGATTGTTAAACTTAATAAGTAGTATGAAATTATATTAACATGAGAGTTTGATTAGGTTAATTACTATATGGTGTGTAGTTTACTTGAGAGAGGTATACATACTAGATTAGATTCAATTGACTATGTAATTGATTAGTAATTATATTGAGGGAATTTTAGTGATTCATGTGTTTAGAAAATTAATAAATCAAGTATTTTAAGATATTTTCTTTTAAATCTTCTTAGCTATCAATTATGAGTTAATTAATTACTGATATTTATTTTTAGTTCTTTTATTTTTGCTTTCTAAAAGCATAGAAAAAATTGATCTTTACTTTTTAGTTTTAAAATTAGTTTTTAAAAACATAATCTTTGTGTGAACGATATTTTCTTATGATTATATTACTTGTTACGATACGTATACTTTCATATTCATTGCACACAATTTGTGTCAATCAACTTCAATGCTCTGATCCCACATTTGATGCTGCACAAAATATTGAAAAATGAGAATATTGATGAAGATGATGGTGAAGATCAAAAGAAAAATGAACATTGAATGCATAGAAGATCAAGAAGAAGGAAATTCATTTTGTGTATTGCATTATAATGTATTGTATTTTTTGAATTACAATGTAAAGGCTATTTTCCTCTGTATTTATTTATTATTATTTTTGTATAGGGTATTACCTATTTATACATCAAGAATTAAAACTCAACTTCTAGTCTTTCTAAATGTAAGGTTTGTGAGTGTTGGTGATATTTGTGAACAAAATACTTGTATGTAAAATTAATCTCTAGGTGTGTCTTTCTAGAATATTTTCAAGCTGAAGAAACTATCGAGCCTCAATGATCACATCTCAGGTATATATTTTTTTATTGTGCACACTAAATTTCATATCAGACACATAAGAACATTGTTCAAATAGGTCACTCAATTGATAGAGTGGTGACTAGATTAATTATGCTTAATTAGAACTGGTTGAATTAATTTTTAATATGACTAGATTGATAGATGCATTAACTAGATTGATGGAGTCCTAGATTGGTCGAGATTAATGACTATATAGATCCACTTATTTCTAAATTAATTAATTTTTTCGCTAGATCGATTGAGATTTTACTAGATCGATCGAACTATTCATAGTCGATCAATCGAGCATGACTAGATAAATCGAATGGTCGTACTCAATCAACGAGATAGTTATAGATCATTCAAGTGGCTAGTTTTTCAAATTTATCCTAATTTTTACTTGAGCTAACTAATATTTTTACTATATTATCCTTATGTTTTTAAGCTTTTATAAATACTTTTAAGGATAACTTTGTAATTAACCTTTAACCTAGAGTTTTAACTCATACTATTTAAATCATACCATTGGCTCACAATTTTGCTAACCACACAAGAGCATTATTTCCCTCTCTTGTTTTGCTAAAACTATTCAAGTAGGCTTTTTCATTGAGTAAATTTGTCAAACATTTTTGGTTGTGTTTGATGAATTAACAAGTCTACAACATTTTTAATATCGTGCTTTAAACTAACTTCTTTAGGTCGAACACTTGGTTAGTTCAATCGAATAGCTAGTTATCTAATTTTAAAATATATTTCTATTACGATTTGGATGGACTTTTTACAGTACTATCCTTATTTCTTAAAAGTATTTTAACTAATTTTATGGAAAATATGGTAACATCACTTTAACCTAATATGATTCAAAATATTCTATAAATACAAACCTAAGCATACATTTAAAACTAACCAACAAAATCTATTTTGCTTATTCTCTTCATCTTTTATTCTCTCTCTTGTTTTACTAAAAGTTTGTTCTAGAGTTGCTACCTATTTTCATTTTATTTGATATATCGTTTAAATCAAATATTCAGGGTTTACATTATTGAATCTACTTTAAGACATATACTTGCACTTGTGTTTATGTGCTAGCCTTTCAAGTGATAGCGGTGCGGGTTTGATTGACTCCTTGGACTCGAGTTTGTCAGAATGCTGGTCCAGATCCAAATACCTATCTTGTAGAGACTATGATGAAAGCAGTGACTTGTAAATAGGTTACTTGGAGGGCATTACTTTAATGGTTAGTTGAGTCCTCATCTTGTAAATGAATACTTATTTTCATAGTTGATAGTTAGGTGGTCAGGTGGATCATTAGTTTTTCTCTTAGGTCATTGATATGGCTTATGTTGTTTCTACTTAAAAACCTCATGTGTTGATATTTTTATTTCTACATTATTTTACGTACACATGATTAGTTGTTTAAATGCTTACAAAATTTCAATTTACTATACAACCGCTAACTAGATATTTAGATCCATAATTAAACGAACTCTCAATCCATCTAAAGATTCTATCGATAATAAGTTGTCTCTCTCCTCTTTCTTTAAAGTCATACAAGTAATTTATTTTGTTGTTTATCAAAAATCATCTCCTTCTAAAGAACCCTATCTTTTTAGTATAATACTTTTCTCATCTAGATATTAATCTAGTATGACTTATTTTATGTTTACTAATATTTTGCTTGTGTTTTATTGAAAGTCTATATCATTCTCTAGATCTACTCGGCTTAAGATCTTAAAGATTATAATATATTTTTAACATTTAATTGCTTTTGAAGATCTTAAAGATTATAATATATTTTTAACATTTAATTGCTTTTGAAGAACATCCAATATATTAATTGAAATAATCAAATATTTGGTTGGAGAACTTTACAAGTGTGTTTATGATGAAAACTCAAAATTTTCTAGTTTTCATTTATTAAATTTGATTATTAATATATTTAGATAGATGAGTTTTGATATAAATTATATATCTCTTTAATATTTATTAATAAAATTTAACTTTATTTCTTAAAGAAAACCTATTAACAAAGGTTCTTAACATATGTATAAATTTGTTTTTGTAAAGAATAATATCAATATTGTAAAGATTACTTAAAACAATTTGGTGGGCTCGTTCTTTTATTTGTATTTTTCAAAAGTAATGATATTTTTTTAAAAAGAAACTATATTATTTACATATTAGTAATTAGAACTTGAACCACACACTTCTTATATGTTTTTTTATAACTATATATTTGTAGTTTTACTTTACATTATTATACTCATATAATTATTTATAGAATTAAAAAAATCTTAAAATTTATAATAATAAAAATATCACTCTAATATTATGATATATGTGATTTTGTTAATAGTAAAAATAAATGAGGTTGACATTAGAGGTGCTATTATTGTGGTATCATTTTTAAAGATGCTATTTTTGTTATTTTTTCTAATTATTTTGAACACATTAAGGATGATAATTCATATAATTCATGCTTACATATTTAATAAACTGGTTGAGTCCCATAAAATCATTTATAAGTAGATTTTATTTGTATTGAATTAACTATTTTTATGTCTCATATCTCATATCAAATAAACAACGGATTAAATACATTTGAAGTTATTTTGTTTGTGTCAATAGAACACTTGATTTACTTTGCTTTCATAAATGGTACTTAGTTTACCCTAGACATTTTATTCCTTTTTTTAATAATAAAAAATTATTTTTTAATAAAAAATTATGAAATTAAATTTGATAAGACAAAATTTTCATTTTATTTTAACAATTTAAAACTGAATTTGAATAGTACAATATTTTTTTATTCATCTATTTTATAAAATTTTATGTAATTTTAGAAATTTTACACATTGCATTTTCAGTAGATATCATGTTTCGTTCAAAAATTCGGTACAGAAAAGTGCTCAAAAGAATACAAAAACTCGATAAAATATATATTTTTTTTTAAAACAAGTTGACTAAAAAAATATATTTTATAGTTCAAATTCAATTTTAAATTGTTAAAATAAAATGAAAATTTTGCTCCCATTATATTCACTTTTAAAAATTTTATTTATAAAATCATATTTTATTGTTCAAAATGTGACTAAATGTCCCATTTTTACAGAGAGTAACTTTAATTTCCCTTGTGAAAATAAAGTGACTAAAATATATACTTGACACAAGTAAAATAACTTGGAAAGCCCCACCCTAAAATAATTTTGTAAAGAATAATATCAATATTGTTAGAATATTTAAAGAAATTAGTCGATTTGTTACTTTATTTGTATTTTTTAAAAGTAATTTTTTTTAATAATTATATTATTTACACAGACTTGAACCATGAACTTTTTACATGTTCAAAAGAAGAACATACCATTTAGTCACAAAAATCATTGATAATAATGTATTTTACTTATTAACCTTAGTTAAATGTTGGTTAAAGACTAATAAATTTTTTTAATTTGTAAATACAAAATAAAATGCTTTTGAATTAAAAGAACTTTTTCTTTATTTATAAATAAATGGAGTGATTGTTGGTCATTGTAAGTGTGTTTTTTTATTCTTTATACAATAATAAATATTAAAACATTTCTATAATAAATACATTTTTTATGAATAGTTATATTTGATAGTTTTATTAATATTATTACACTTGAATAATTATTTGGCAAATTTTAAAAATAAAATCCTTAAAACTTATAACAATAATAATAACATTACAATATTATGATTTTCCAAACTTTTTTTAAATATTAAAAATGAATGAAATTGACATAAAATGTGATATTTTGTGGTTATAAGTTCTAAGGGTAATATATTTTTGTTATTTTTTTTAAATTATTTTAATTACACTGACTGTGACAATTGATATGTTTCGTACTTAACTATTCAATGAACGAGTTGGTTCAGGTTAAATAATTTATAAGTGGATCATCTTTTTATTTAATTAATTATTTTTATGTCTCATATCTCATATCAATTAAAAAATCAAGTAAAATATATTAATTTTAAACAAAAATATTCATAAAAATACTTATTAAATTTGATAATATCATGTTTATCCTGTTCATTTTGGATTGCCTTCTTAAATAAGAATAAATTTTTTAATGAAACAAGTTATTTGTCATATTATATTTAAATTATTTATTAAATTGATTTATAAAAAAGTCTTGATAATATCGTGTAAAATCACTCATATTTATGAAATATTTAGTTTGTACGTAATTGTTACAACTTATATAATTAATTATTGTTTTAAGAGTATTCTTTAGAACATTTATACAAAACTTAAAAATAAAAAATAATATAAAAGAAATAAAATATATTATATTTAAAAAACATTCTTACAAAAGAAGCTATTTCAGAGTAATGTTAATTTGTTTTTAAATATTTATATTACTCGTGCACCTAGAGTTGAGATTCAAAGCCCAAATCTTTTACATGTCATTGTAGAAGCTCTTGAGACTTGAAATGAAAGATTTTGACTCTTGTCCAATAATAAATTACTTTATTGACTTATGGAAGCCTTAAACGATTTGTTTTGTGTCCGATCTTTCATAAGATGCCTTGATGCATGCTTTTGTTTTTATGCATTAGATATATTAAGTATAATGATGCATGCTTTTGTTTTTATGCTTTTGTTTTTTTGCATGTTTTTATGCTTTTGTTTTGTGTCCGTCTGTCTTGTTGTCTCTCTCCCACTCACTCGTTCTCGCTCCTCAATCATTCTCTGGGAGAATGGGAGAAGCGGTTTGCATTTTTTTTTCCTTGATGTATTTTATTAATAAAATATAAAAATCTTATTTTATCATTGAGAAAATCCCCGTTTTTAAAATTTTTATCTTAATTTATCATATTTTTAAATTAAAAAATTAAATAAATTTACTAAAATAATCATAGGATTAAATAGGAAGAAAGAAATAGTAATAAGTTCTGTGAATATTTATTAATCTATATAGTATTTGGTGATAACTTGTATAAAATAAAAAGATAAAATTAATGATAAATATTTTAATAGAAATAATTTAAATTTAAAATATTATGTAATTTGGTTTATATAGTTTTCTTACCTATCAAAATAACTTTCCCTTAAAAATTTGTTTAATTAACCTTTAATTTATTTTTTGATTTTTTAAATTTAAAAATAAAATTTTATTTTTAATTTGATATAAAAACAATGTTAAAATATATAAATTTTATAATTAAAATTTCAAATAAAATTAAATGTCTTGTGAGTCAAAATTTATACATAATTATATAGTTTTTATTATGTATAATATGGTATAACTTCACAACTAAACAATAACCATGTAAAAATTACTTAATGAATATATTAGAACCGTGCAATAGACATTCAGTAATTGCACTGATAGTCGTATAGATGCTGACTTTATTGTTAATTATTTTCTTAGACTATTGCAAACTTTGGATATTCTTTGACTATCTTATTTTACATATATATAAAAAATATGAATGCTAGGACACTGTTTTTTATATATGCAATCCCTTATACTGTTTTAACTGTTTTATGCAATCCTTCGTACACTCTCATATGTCATTAATTTGTCAGTTCTATTTCAAAATTGTACGTTCCTTAATATAAGAAATGAAACTAAAATGCTGTGTATCATTGAGCGAGATAGGACAGTGTACGTAGGAATGCTTAAATGAGAGGGATATTAATATTTCTTAAAAAGAAAACATAGCACTTTAAGAAAATATTTGCAGTAACTGAACATAAGCAGGTTGTAACTGTTGGTCCATGGGCCAATAACAAGTCAATTATCAACAATGAAGACACTTGTCGTGAGAAGAAGAAAAAAAAAAGTAAAAAATTAGGCCGTTTGTCTCCATAAAATTGGTTTGAATGGTGTAAGGGATGCTTTGTCTCTATAAAAAGTCTTTGCCTCAATCTTAATAATATACAACAAAGAGAAAGAAATTAATGAGAGCTCAACAATAGAGTTTTCTAGAAAAAAACTAAGAATCAATTTGTGAAGTTTTATCTACAAATTGAAGATATATAGTTATTATATTTTTGTAAAAGATCTATTTACAAGTGAAGTTTATAATTATATTTTATTATAGTGCAAGTTTTAAGTGACTTACGAGTCCCGTGATTGTTATTTTCATTTTCGAAGGTTTTTTACGCTTTGGTGTTATTTTTTTTTTATTTTAGTTTGAAAAATTATCCTCAGTTAGTGGAATTTATTTCTTTACAACCATAAATTTTTCCCAACAAAGTGGTATCAAAGTCTGGGTTGTTTTCAATGAGGTACTTGATGAGCGAAATCGGCATCGCCGATCTTGCCAATACTTTGGTTTTATATTTATAAAACTCTCGCAAGTGCACGAATCATTTCATAGAAAATGATAAGTATACTTCCAAGGTCGATCTAAGGAAGGAATATATGTGGTTTTTAATTTATTATTTAAACTTTTAAAAACGAAATTAAATCTTAAATATCCTATCACGATATTTGGGTTTTTGTGTTTTTTTACCTAATAACATAAAAATAAACATAGATACAAATTCAATAAATATTGATGCAAATTTTATCATTTATAATAGTGGAATATTTATGGATATAATAACTAAGTTAATTATACTTGCTCATATTATTTAATTTATTAAAGATATAAATTGATATTTATTAATTCTCCTTTTTTTGTATGAATAACACCTTTGGCAGGGTTAGATATTCTTTATTAACTAAACAAATCAATTAACACATATGGGTGTGGTTGATAACTAATTTGGTTAATTAAATTAATTCCTTAATCTAAGAGATTAGAAATGAACCATTTAAATGCCATCTTTGGTGGGGTTAGATAGTTTAAACTTTATTCAAGGTGTCCAAATTAAACCTAAGATTTTGTTATCCGAGTACTAACTTTCAAGTTTTAAACCTACTACTGAAAACATGTTATCAATACATTTTCAGATAATAATTCTTATAAAAACTTTTGAAATAGAGCTTCACTCTAACTACTGGGCGATTGTACCAACAAATAAAAGAGCACTACTCTAAATTAGACCGGATAACTAAACCTTAAAATCTAATTTTCAGATTTAAGTTTGTAATGAAAAATAATATATTTCTCTCTAACATTCTTAATATAAAATCTTGAATAAAAATAAAATCAATTCATTTTAGAGAATTTTTACCTATTTAATATTTCGTAAGCATAACAACGTTATTATTCATGTTTACAAACATCCAGCAAAGTTAAATTTAATCACAGACAAATTAAATATAACATGTAAGAATAAAACATAAAAAATAACAGTAAAGAAAATAAAATCCTTACAGTACTTTATTGCTATACCCGTTGCTGGAAAACCTCCAAACAGAATTTGCACTCTCATTTATTGAATCGAAAAGCAAATAAATTACAAAAACATAACTAGTTCTTCTCAAAAAAGAGAAGAACTCTAAAACTAAGAAAAACTAAAAAAACTAAAAAAAACTAAGAAATGAGGGAAAAAAAGAGAAGAGAAGATGACGTCAGCTGACGTCAACGGGTAGGTGCATGCGCAGATGGGTAGCGGTGCACGTAGACTAGGCGCAGGTGCGCGCAGATAGGAGTAGGTTGGGCGCAAGCGCGCGCAGATGGGAACAGGCTGGGCGTAGGCTCGCGTGGACGGGAGAGTTGGCATGCGCGTTGCTGGGCATGGGTGGGGCAACTGCTGGTGCTATGCACGTATTTCTGGGTACGGTTGGGTGCGTTGCGCGTGGTGGCCGGCGCGATTGGGTGGCTACGTGCGCGATTTCCTCCTTTTTGATATTTTTGACCCATTTTGTCCAATTTTCCCATATTTGTTGACTTTTCCTCATTTATTTATGAATATATTTGTGATGTATTACCTCCAGTATTCCTCTTTGAGTCTTTAAGTTAAGTTTTTAAGCGAAATATCTGAAAAAATAATAAAAATACCCGTGATTCCGAAAAGACAGATTTATATAAATATATAATAAAATCATATAAATATATATATTTTTAATCAATTAATGTGCATAAAATCATAGTAATTTTAGTGCTTTTTAAGAACTCGTCAGTACTGTTCATACATACAACACTATTTACATATATGTACTGTTCTGTCGGTAGGTACTATTCACATATATGGTACTGTTTTGTCGGTAGGTACTATTCATGTTTGGCAAAAACTGTTGACTGACGATTCAAATGGAGAAGAGTACAGGTAATATGATAAAGTTGAATGCATTTAATTATGCAATTTGGAAGCCGAAGATGGAGGATCTTTTATACATTAAAGATCTGTGGAAGCCAATTATAATGACAAAGGAGAAAGTAGTGTCTACAACTTTGACGGATGAGAAAATCGACAAAAAGACACAAAAAATAACTAGTGCAAATGTTGACTGGGTTATGCTGCTCAAATCAGACAATGGATCGACAAGAGCATTTTTCAAAATTTTGCTAATGAACACGATGCTTATGTTCTTTGGCAAAAGTTGGAGAAAATGTATACGAGGATAACCTCACAAAATAAAGCTAATTTGATGTAACGATTAGTTAATTTGAAGTATAAAGATGGAAGTAGCGTATCAGAACATATGAGTGAGTTCCAAGGCATTGTAGATCAACTCAAATCTATGAAGATGACTGTAGATGATGAGCTACAAGCGTTGTTGATGTTGAGTTCTCTACCAAAAAGTTGGAATACTTTAGTTGTGCCAGTTAGCAACTCAACTCCTAAGGCAAGCTTATTATGGATATGGTAAAAGACAAAATTCTAAATGAAAATTCTCGATGAAAAGATGAAGGATATACCCATGACACTGAAGTGCTTGTCATGGAGAAACAAGGCAAGTAAGAATGGCACTGCAGAAGTAAAAGTAGAAATCCCCAAAACCATAGTCAGCAAAGAGGACGGTCGAAGTCTAGATCAAGGTATGACAATAAGTGTCATCACTGCAGCAAGCCCAGACACTTTATTCGAGAATGTCGAAAGTTAAAGGCAGAATGATCCAGAAATCAGGAAGCAGAAACCCGAACAAATGACACCACAATTTTCATTCAAGAAGTTGTCATTGTTCGAGATACTGATTATGTCAATCTTGCATGTCAAGACACTACTTGTGTAGTTGACTCAGGCACCTCCTATCATTTCACCTCACGACGAGAATTCTTATCAGCCTACACTCAAGGTGATTTTGGACGTGTAAGGATGGGAAATGATGATGCATCGAAAATTGTCGACATTGGAAACATTTATCTAGAGACTAATCTTGGATGCAGATTACTTCTGAAAGATGTAAGGCGTATTCCTGATATCTGCCTCAATTTGATCTCTATAGGTATGCTTGATGATGATGGATATAATAATTATTTTGGTGAAGGAAAGTGGAAGCTCACCAAAGGCAATTTGGTAGTAATGAAAGGCAATAAAGATACATCACTCTACCTCACAAAAGCCAAATTGTGTAGAGAAGAAGTAAACACCACTAGGAAAGAAGTTTCCACCAAGCTATGGCATAAGAGACTTGGCCAAATGAGTGAAAAAGGTCTCAGAATTCTTTCCAAGAAAGAGCTCTTGCCAGGAATGAAAGGTACACCCTTGCGAACTTTTGTTGACTGTATTATGGGAAAATAACATAGAGTTGCATTTTTTTTGTCTTACACCATCTAGGAAGGAAAATATTCTAGATTTAATACAAACAGATGTTTGTACAATGAATTGCAAGTCACTAGGAGGTGCTCGTTATTTTGTTGATTTTTATTGATAATCATTCTAGAAAAGTATGGACTTTTGCTTTGAAAACTAAAGATCACGTGCATGAAGTTTTCAAGCAGTTTCATGTAAAAGTGGAGAGAGAAAATGGCAGACGTTTGAAGTTTGTACGTGTAGACAATGGCGGTGAGTATCATGGACCATTCAAGGAGTACTATAGAAGTTTCGGCATCAGGCTGGAAAAATCAATACCAAAGACACCTCAACACAACGGTATAGCGGAGAGGATGAACAAAACCATTTGTGAAAGAGTCAGATGTATGCTCTCAAATGTAAAACTATCAAACTCCTATTGGGGGAGGCAATGAGGACACCAGACGACTTAATCAACCTTTCTCCATCAGTTCCACTAAACTATGATGTACCAGAAAGAGTTTGGACGAGGAAAGATATTTCTTACAAACACTTGAAAGTATTTGGCTGTAGAGCGTTTGTTCACATCCCAAAAGATGAGCAGTCCAAGTTGGATGGAAAAGCAAAGCGGTGTATCTTTATATGATATGCCCATGAAGAATTCAACTATAGATTTTGGGATCTTATTAGCAAAAGGATTGTTAGAAGTAGAGATGAGGATTTTGAGAAATGTGAGAAACCATAGTTAGATGAAATTCCAATTAATTTGGAACCAGTCCCTCCACAAAAAAATCCTGATGACAGGGGAGTTACACTAGATACTAATAATGTTAATCCACCAGCTGGCAGTTTAGAACCAAAACAAGTTTCTAAACAAGTCCAACCAGAAGTATAGACAAGGAGATCCACTCGAGTATGACAACCAAGTTGTAGATATTCTCCTAACGAGTATGTGATGCTTACTGAAGGGGGAGAATCAGAGAGTTATGGAGAATCTATCACTGATCAGCATAAGACTGAGTGGTTAAAAGCCATACAGGAAGAAATGAAATCTCTGCACGAGAACCACACATTTGACCATATGAAACTACCATAGGGAAGGAAAGCTCTCAAGAACAAGTGGGTGTATAGAATCAAAAGCGAAGAAGGCATCTCGTAACTACGTTACAAAGCAAGATTGGTTGTGAAAGGATTCAAGTAGAAAAAAGGCGTTGACTTCGATGAAATATTCTCACCAGTAGTTAAAATGGTTTCAATTTGATTTGTTCTTGGTTTGGCAGATAACCTTAATTTGGAAGTTGAGCAACTTGACAT
Organism: Hippophae tibetana; assembly: GCA_037013495.1. Taxonomy (NCBI): domain Eukaryota; kingdom Viridiplantae; phylum Streptophyta; class Magnoliopsida; order Rosales; family Elaeagnaceae; genus Hippophae; species Hippophae tibetana. The sequence continues at coordinate 84,016,664 of CM072801.1, forward strand.
AAAGATCACATTCTTACATGGTGATCCTAATAAGGAAATCTATATTGAGTAGCCTGAAGGTTTCCAAGTCAAAAGCAAAGAGAAGTTGGTGTATAGACTAAAGAAGAGCTTGTACGGTCTGAAGCAAGCACCAAGGAAGTGGTACAAAAAAGTTTGACTAATTCATGGAGAAAAATGAATACAATAGAAAGACAGCTAATCACTGTGTCTTCATCAAGAAATTCTTTGATGGTGATTTTATTATTCTTCTGCTTTATGTTGATGACATATTAATTGTAGGTCAAAATATTAATAAGATTAACAATTTGAAGAAGGAGTTGAGCAAGTCCTTTGCAATGAAAAAGTTAGGACCCACCAAGCAAATTCTTGGCATGCCGATTACCCATAACAAACAAAAGCGAAGGATATGGCTTTCCTAAAAAATGGTATGTTGAAAAAGTTCTTGAAAGATTCAACATGAGCAAAGCTAAACCTATTAGTTTTCCACTTGCAATCCATTTTAAGCTTAATGTGAGTCAATGTCCCTCAAGTGAGGAGGAGAAATCGAAAATGGGCAAGATGCCTTATGCATTGGCGATTGGAAGTTTAATGTATGCTATGGTATGCACCAGACTAGACATTGCACATATTCTTGGCATTTTGAGCCGATTCCTATCAAATATTGGAAAGGAACATTGGGCAGCTGTCAAATGGATACTGAGGTATCTCAGAAGAACTTCTAATCATTGTTTATGCTTTTGTAATAATAAATCTATATTAAAAGGATATACAGATTTAGATATGGTTGACGACGTTGATTCGAGAATGTTTATATCCGGGTACCTAATAACATTTGGAGGGGGAGCTATTTCATGGCAATCATGATTACAAAAGTGTATTGCCTTAAGTACTACAGTAGCAGAGTACATTGCAATCACTGAAGGTTGTAAGGAGATCCTGTGGATGAAAAAGTTCCTATAAGAATTGCATCATAACTAAGAAAATTATGTTCTCTATTGCGACAGCCAGAGTGCAATTCACCTTAGCAAGAACCCAACCTTCCACTCAAGGTCTAAACACATCGACATAAGGTATCATTGGATTCGTTATTTGTTGAAACATAAACTACTGCAAGTTGAGAAGATAAACACCAATGATAACGGGGAAAATATGATGACAAAGATCCTGACTAGAGAAAAGCTTGTTATTTGTAGAGAGATTGTAGGTCTGGTAGAGCCCTGTCCCACATAAGGTGGAGGGAGAGATTTGTTGGTCCATCTCAAGTCGGCCAACAACAAGTAAATTATCAACAATGAAGGCGCATGCAGTGAAAAGAAGAAAAACAAAGTCAAAAAATTAGGTTGTTTGTCTCTGTAAAATTGGCTTGAATGGTAGAAGGGATGCTTTGCCTCTATAAAAAGCTTTTGCCTCAATCTTAATAATATACAACAAGAGAAATAAATTACTTAGGGCTCAGTAAGATAGTTTTCTAAGAGAAAAAATTGAGAGTCGATTTGTGAAATTTTACTCACAAATTGAATATACATAGTTATTGTATTTTTGTGAGAGATTCGCCTACAAGTGAAGTTTATAATTCCATTTTATTATAGTGGAAGTTGTAAGTGGCTTACGAGTCCCGTAGTTGTTACTTTTATTTTGGAAGGTTTTTCACGCTAAAAAAATCTTTGGTGTTATTTTTGTTCTATAGTTTTTTGAAAAATTATCCTAGATCAGTTAAATTTATTTCTTTACAACCATCAATTTTTTCCAACATTAACAAGACATAATTTATATACTAAAAAATCAATAATATTTCATTTCAAATAATATAAAAGTAGAATATATATTTTGCTCCAAATTAATTAGTATAATATATGGCAACGAGATTACAACAAAATTAAGCTAGTGACACTACAATATTATAACCAGTCACATGCGAATCATTTGAGAAAAGCAAGCAATGACATGAAATTTTTTATTATACACAAATATATATTTTCTGAGGAAGAACGTAAGATCTTCAAGTTAATCCAGATGTCAAGATCTTATGAAAGTTTATAATGTGCTCCATTAATTTATCTTGAGGCGGCATGCTTTCTTTAATAATAGGAATCTCAAGAAAACTGTCAAACCAAGCACTAAGTCTCGGCGTAGTTTCCGCATCAATCAATTTGGTGGCTGCAATTTTCTGAGTCATTTGAGCCCAACATCCAATCCAGCCAATAGCGATATCCACAAATTTGATATTTTCACCTGCAAAGAATATTCCAATACCACTTTCTAGGAGCTTAAGGTTCTCTCTAGCTTCTTTGCAGCTCTCTCTTTCTCTTCCCCTTTCTTCGTAAATGCACTCATTATCGCAGGCACACACTGAAATGCATGTACAACCGTATATGTTTTGAGCAACTACCTAATTTGTTTCTTTTAATTTTGTGCTAACTGCTAATGAAAGTCTCAATTAGATTCCTTTCTCTTCTAACTTAGAATTGTTTTGTGTAAGGAGAATCACAATTTCAATACGAACTTAATCAAATTCTGAACATCGAAATGAAAACCTATTTTCATTCTTTGTGTGAATCTTTTAGAAAACAAATAAATAAAACTCAAAATGAAAACATGGAAAAAATCAACACAACTAATTTACGTGAAAAAAACTTCCCGGTGTAGAAAGAAAACAACTACGTCACTCCTCTACAAAACTTCCACTATCAAGAAATAATTGTACAAAAGTTCTCTCTAGGTAAAACTAGAGGCATACAATCAACAACATCATCAAGAATACAACTTCTTGCAAACTAACAATTATTTCAAGAAAATGGAGAGATCTAACTCAATTTTGTAGTCATTATTCACAGCTCATATTTTCCCAAACTGGTGAGCCAAATCCAAATCCCACCGTACAGACTAAAGAGTCTTAAATCATGAACCTACCTGAAATATTTCAGATTAATCAGACCACAAATGACCTTCCATCGGAGCACTTGATGAAGGCTTGCTGGAGAAGGAGAAATTGAAAAACTGCTCTCAGCTTTTCTACTGCAGCTGCTGCCTTTGTTGCTCTCGTTTTTCTCTCCGTTGAATACCCTCTCAACAAACCCTAAATAGGTTTATTAATGAAGCAATTAAATGACACAATTGTCCCTTCTTACTCCATGTGCTTTTAAGTCATATGGGTTTTACTTGGGCTCCTTCAAATAAGAGGAAAACCCAACAAATCTCACCCTTTCCTGATTAGATGGAAGGATATGCCATTCCGTAAATTGAACAACAAACTTCAAGTTTTTCTCTTGATACTACTTTTGTCAGGATGTTAGATCCATTCTCATCAGTATGGATTTTCTCAAGTTTAAGTAACTTATTATTAAGAGTATCCCTTATCCAATGATACCTCATATCAATATGCTTTGATATTGAGTGAAATGCAGAGTTTTTTGCTAGGTGAATAAAACTTTGATTATCGTAGAACAACACATATTTTTGCTGCTTGAAACCAAGTTCTCTCAAGAACTATTTCATCCACAAAAAATCCTTACAGGCTTCCGTTGCTGCAATAAACTCTGCCTCTGTTGTAGAAAGTGCAACACAGTTTTGCAATCTTGACTGCCAAGAAACTACTCCACCAGAGAAAGTAATTAGATAACCCGAAGTAGACTTACAAGAATCTTCATCTCTTGCCAAATCTGAATCAATGTATCCAACTAACACTAGTTTTCCACTTCCAAAGCTAAGTGTTAATTTGGAAGCACCTCGAAGATATCTCATAATCCACTTTACTGCATCCCAATGCTATCTTCCTGGATTCGAAAGAAAATGACTAACAACTCCAATTGCATGAGCTATGTCTGGCCTCATACACACCATTACATACATTAAGCTTCCTACTACTGAGGCATATGGAACCTTTTCCATATTTTCCTTCTCTTTATCTATTGAAGGGCCTTGACTTGATCCTAACTTAAAGTGGTTAGATAAAGGAGAAGAAACCACTTTAGCTTTATCCATATGAAACCTTTCAAGTACCTTATTGATGTACCGTTCCTGTGACATGTACAACTTATTTCTTTTCTTGTCTCGACAAATTTGAATACCAAGAATTTGTTTTGTTGGCCCCAAGTCCTTCGTGGTAAAGGACTTACTCAATTGCTTCTTCAAATTATAAATCCTTGAAAAATTTCTACCAACAATGAGCATATCATCAATATAGAGCAATACAATGATAAAATCATCATCAGAGAATTTCTACACAAAAGCACAACGATTAGAAGTAGTCTTTTGTAACCGTTCCCCCATAACTAACTCAAACTTCTTATACAATTGTCTAGGTTCTTGCTTTAACCTGTAGAGGCTTTTCTTTAACCGGCATACAAAATCCTCTTTTCCTTTTACCTTAAAACCCTCTAGCTGCTCCATATAAATCTCTTCCTCCAACTCACCATGAAGAAAGGCAGTTTTCACATCCATTTTCTCAATTTCTAAATCTAAGCTTGCTGCTAGACCTAGAACAACACATATGGAAGGCATGCATCTTCACAATAGGAGAGAAAATATCATCAAAATTAATACCTTTTCTTTAACTGAATCCCTTGACGACCAGTCTAGCTTTGTATCATGGTTGTGAATTGTGTTCTTCTTGCTTAACCTTGTAGACCCACTTGTTCTTCAAAACTCTCTTACCCTTAGGAAACTTTACCAGCTCAAACGTGTGATTGTCATACAGTGACTACATCTCATCTTCCATAGCACCAAACTAGTGTGCTTTGTTTCCATCTTCCATCGCTTTTGCATAACATTAAGGTTCTCCCTCATCTATCAATAACACATACTCATTTGTATCATACCATGTGGAAGGACGTCGGTCTCTAGTAAACCTCATGTGTGAAAGTTTTGATTCTAACAACTAATTAGTAGTCCGGTGATCTATTTTAGCTTGCATATCTGCATCATCTGAACTCTGTTGGTCATCTTGAACATTTTGTTTCATTTGTATTGATAAAGGAACCAGATCTAGGTCAATTAAATCATCATTATACTGATGGACTCATTTTTCTATCTTCTTAATATCTTTTATAGTTTGATCTTCTATAAACATAACATCACGACTCATTACCAGTTTCTTCTCAACTAGATCATAAAATCTATAGCCAAATTCATCCAGACTATAACCAATAAAGATATATTATCGTGTCTTCACATCGAGCTTAGATCTCTCATCTTTTGGTATGTGCACAAATGCCTTGCAACCAAAAATGTGGAGATGATCATAAGAAACATCTTTGCCAGTCTAAACTTTGTTTGGTACATCAAACTGAAGAGGAACAAATTGTGTGAGATTAAGAACATGTACAAATTGTATTCAAAGCCTCACCTCAGAAAGATCTTGGCAAGTGAGCCTATGAAAGAAGACATCTTACTCTTTCGACCAATGTCATGTTCATTCTCTTAGCCAACCCATTTCACTGAGGAGTCTTAGGAGGTGTCTTTTGATGTCGAATGCCCTGATGCTTGCAATACTCATCAAAAGGACCTGAATTATCTCCCATATTACCTATTCTGATGGATCGCAATTTCTTCCCAATCTGTCTCTCCACTAAGGCTTGAAACTGTTTAAACATATTTAATACTTGATCTTTACTCTTCAATGTGTACACCCATAACTTTCTTGAACAATCATCTATGAAGGTCACAAAATAACTGGCACCACCCAAATTTTTTTCTTCATAAGACCACATACATTTGAATGTACCAAATCAAGTATGTATTGTTTTCTTGAAGGAGGGGAAATCTTGAAAGAAACTCTATTTTGCTTCCCTACCAAACAATGAGTACATCTTCTTACACAAACATCATTCATTCTAGAAAGAAGATTATTTTTAGTCAATATTGCCAAGCCTTTTCTACTCATGTGAACAAGTCTCTTATGCCACAATTCTATTGTAAGCTCATCTATCATAGCATTAATAACACCATTGAAGAGTCTTGCCAGCAGTATATACAAACTAGAATGCTTGTTCCCATGAGCAACAACCATAGCACCTTTAGTAAGTTTCCATTGACCATTACTAAAGGTATTGCAATGTCCTTCATCATTAAGTTTACCTGTAAAGATCAAGTTCAAACAAATTTCAATAATATGTTTTACCCCTCTAAGAAGTAGCCTTATGCCATTATTCATCTCCAAACACACATCTCCAATACCAATGACTTTAACCATGCCATCATTACCCAACTTCACTGTCCCAAGCTCACTTGTTGTATAGGATGTAAAGAAGTCCTCTCGAGACGAAGCATGAATGTAGGCTCCACTATCAATAACCCAACTGATCTCGTGACATGCAACATTGACAACATCTTCATTATAAACAACGAGAAAGTATTCTAAATTAGAGGTGGAAACTTTATCATTTTCCTTGCCAACATCACCCTCTTCAACTGTATACAATATTTCTTGATGTGCCTTTTCATGCCACAGTGATGACACTCAACATTAGAAAACCTATTGAACTTGCTTCTTCTTTTTTCTTTGTTCTTGAAACCTCTCCTTTTACTTCTCCCTCTTCTTTCTATAACCAAAATCTCTTACTGTTGAGAAGACCCATGTGGTTTTCTTCTCATTTCCTCATTCAAAACACTACTCTTAGCCAGATTCATGTTGATTACACCATTTGGAGCTGTGTTACTTAATGAAATTCTAAATGTTTCCCAAGAGTCCGACAACATACCCAATAACTACAACCCCTGAATCTCATCATCAAACTTGATACCCATTCTAGCTAACTGATTGATTATTCCTTGGAATGTATTCAAGTGATATGTCAACGAAGTTCCATCTTGGTACCTTAAAGCCATCAACTGCTTTATAAGAAACATTTTATTATTTCCTGTTTTCCAAACATACAACTCTTCAAATTTATTCCGTAGTGATCGTGCATGTATTTATCCACTAATATGATTCAAAACATTATCATCTACCCACTCTCTTATATACCCACAGACTTGTCGATGTAACAAAGTCCATTCTTCTTCACACAACTTTTCTGGCTTCTTAGAGGCAAACACCGGTAAATGAAATTGTTTGACATAAAGGAGATCTTCCATTTTTTCTTTCCAAGTGTGATTATTAGAACCATTCAAAGTAATCATTCTACTCAAATTTGCTTCCATTATTCAACACAAGAAATTCAACAATAATAACCACAACTCTGATACCACCTTGTTAGGAGAATCATAATTTCAATACGAACTTAATCAAACTATAAACAATGGAATGAAAACCTATTCTCTTTCTTTGTGTGAATCTTTTGGACATAGAGCTCAAAATGAAAACATGCACAAAATCAACACAGCTAATTTACGTGGAAAAACCTTCCTAGTGTAGGAAGAAAACAACCACTGCACTCCTCTGCAAAACTTCCACTATAAAAAAATAATTGTAAAAAAGTTATCTCTAGGTAAAACTAGAGGCATACAATCAACAACATCATCAAGAATACAACTTCTTGCAAACTAACAATTATTTCAAGAAAATGGAGAGATGTAACCCAATTTTGTAGTCACTGTTCAAAGCCCATATTTTCCCAAACCTGTAAGCCAAATCCAAATCCCACCGTACAGATTAAAGGGTCTTGAGTCGTGAACGTGCCTGAAAAATTTAAGCTCAATCGGACCACAAACGATCTTCCATCGGAGAACTTGATGAAGGCTTACTGGAGAAGGAGAAATTGAAAATCTCAATTTTTTTATTGCAGTTGCTGCCTTTGCTGCTCTCGTTTTTCTCTATACTGAATACCCTCTCTACAAAACCTAAATAAGTTTATTAATGAAGAAATTAAATGACACAATTGCCCTTTCTTACTCCATAGGCTTTACTTGAGCTCTTTCAAATAAGGAAAACCCAACACTTTGAAGGGCTCGAGTCAACACTTTTCTTTCATTTAGGTGTTGTCATAAGTATGTTAAAAGAGGATTTAGCCCATATACTAAACTACTTTTCTTAAAAAATTAATATTACTTAATTTTGTGAAAATTTATAACAACCATGAGTTTATGCTTTTTATCAATTATATCATAATATTCTCTTTCATAAATTTGTGACATTTTACCTCTATCACTCCCACAAATTGTGAATATTTATCTTTTACAAAACTTATTATTTTATAATTTTAATCTAAAATCCTTTTTGACAAATTTCTTGAAATTCTAATACTATATGAAAGTTATACACATTTCTTTAAATTCCAAAAGGTTAAACATACCATGGATGAAGACTAAAAGCACTGTTCTTCTAATTTTTTTGAAAGCCCTCCATTTAGAGATTGTGAAACACTATTTGAAATGTTTTGCCATATTTGAAAGGACTTTCACAGTAAAGAAGACAGTTTCAAACGTATATCAAATCTTATTTGTATCTTTTTTCTGTTTAAATCATATTTCCATGTTACTTAATGCACTCTTGAATGAACTACTAAAAAAAGGATTCTGATTAAAGTGGTTTTAAGAAGCATTTTCTACTAGAAGTTGGTTTTATATAAAAATAAGTAGTTACTCATTTAGAAAAAAAAACATAAAAATCATACAAGTTTTGGAAACAATATTATAAAAGTGCAAATATTTGTTGCAATTATCAACATAATCCTAATGATATTAATAAAGGTATGGTAAAATTAATAAGGATAAAGGGTGTGGTAAAAAAATTATTTATTTTACAAAGAATAACAAAAATAAATATAAAAAAATTATGTTTTTAAAAATAAATAATTTATGGTTAAAAATAATAAGTAAATAAAAAATTAAATATCAAAAAGATATTATTAAGAGTATTTATTTAAGAGGATGGAATAGAGTGAAGTGCTATCTCTCTCTCTCTTTCTGAGATTAAAAACTTGAAAAATTTTATGTTTAAAAGGAATATTTGATTTATAGCAATATATCTCCTCCTTATCACAATAACAAAGTTTTGCATTAAAAAAAATAAATAACCAATAAAAATAAAAATAAAACAAATTGGCATTCCCACTTCTTTACCTTGTCATCTACAAATTTAGTCCATAATCGAACCATAGCCCTTTCGTATGGATCTTCAGGCATAAGTTGGTTTTGCTTCCAAGCCTCATCTATATACTCAATAATCACCAGTGACTCGGCCATCGGCCATAGGTTTACTGTTATGTACCAAAACTGGTTGGTATGCAATTGGGTTGAAGGAAAACATGTACACACCCGAGTGATGACTTTATCAAAGTATAGTTATTAACATACTTTTTTACTTAATATTTACTTGTTTTATTTAATAAATATTAAAATATAAACTTTTCAGTTAAAATATAATTTTTGAAATTTTTTGTGATTTTTTTGAAATATTTATAGATTTTTTATGAATTTTTAACGCATGACCAATCAAGAACACGTGACCTGCCATGCAAGTGGGGGGTTTGACTAGGTAAGCCAAGCAAACACGGAGAAGGAATCACGTTATTCCATGTGTGAGGAGGATGAATTGCATGTCATGTCACGCCGTGTGGCACTAACTCAATGATTTTTGACTTTGATTGGTCTCCTCTACTATGCATCATGCTTTGATTTGCCCATTGAATTTTTGATGCCACATGTCGAGCTGTGATTGGCGGGAACTGTTAGTTTTTCTTGTTTTGATCTGAGCCCTTGATCTGAAGCTGATCTAACCGTCCAAATTTCACTTGAGTAATATTTAAGCCCCTAATCACCCCATAAACCCTAAGGGGCTATCATTAGCATAATTTTTGTCAGTTTTTGAAGCTAAAAAGAGAGATAAATACAAAAAAATTAAAGAAATGACACAATTTTGGTAGAGATTTAAGAGAAAATTAACATTAAAATTCAAGAGATTGATTATATTTCTTCTTCTACTCTTTTCTTTATCAATTTTTATGTCTTTCTTTTTGAAAATATGAGTTTTATGAAAACAATTATGTGTAGTTAATTTATTAATCTAGGGATCTTATGAACCTAATTTTCACCATGTGATGATCTAATATTTTATCCCAAGTATAATTTTAATTTAATTATATTATTTAATCTTATTTTTATGCTATTAATTGTTTGGCCAACAATTTATCTATAGAGGCAATTAAATAGATTTGAGAGAATTATTTAATTTTTTATCTTGATTAAATAACATGCATAGTTTCTAGGCAGAGATGTATGATTTTTAGGTATGTGATCCATAATTGATGAACGTAATGAGTAGTATGCAATTTAATTGGCATGAGAGTATGATTAGATTAATTACTATATGATTTGTAGTTTACTTAAGAGAGGAATACATGCTAGATTAGATTTCAATTGATCACGTAATTAATTGATAATTATATTGAGGGGATTTTAACGATTCACATATTTAGAAAATTAGGGGATTAAGTATTCCTAGATATTTTCTTATATATATTTTTAGTCACAAAATATGATTTAATTAATTATTGCTATTTACTTTTATTTATTTTAATTTTGCTTTCTTAAAATATATAAACACCAAAAAAATTGATTTTTATTATTTTTAGTTTTAAAAAATTAATTTCTAATAAAATAATCTCCGTGGAAACGATCTTTACTTATCATTATATTACTTGTTAGGATACGTATGTTTGCGTATTTATTACACACTTCGTGTGTGGCGATCAAGTTTTTGGTGTTATTGTTGGGACGGGTCCTTGTTTCAATACGCTGGGTTCTATTTTTATTACGATAAAGTTTTAAAATAAAATCCTAGAATACGCGTTTCAAATTAGATCCATGCAAAATTTTCTATTCTTTTTCATCAAACCCAAAAATTTGTATTATTTTAATTTTTTTTGTTCGAATTATGTTATTTAAAATTGCTAAATATTATGATTGTTTTTTGATATGCGGATTGAAATGAGTAATTTTTTTTATATCTTTATCTTTAATTTGTAATTGTTACATTGAAGACTATGTAAATACTAGGTTAAGGGTAGAAAAAGTTACATTATATATATTTTAGTAAATTAAATTTTTTATTAAACATGTGTTCACATTTTCATTCATTTTTATGTGTTTTAATTAATGTTAAGACAATGATTAATTCTTTGCATGGTTGGATTAATTTAAAAATACATTTCATGGAGTAATGTGATAATTAGTTAGTGTTTTTTTATAATTAGTATTTCTTGAGAAAATGTTGAAATTGAAATAAACCTAAAATTAGTGTTTAGGAATCAAATAATAGAGACTACCTTCTACGAATATTTTGAGTCATTATCTTCCCATCTTGAGTGATGATATTTTTTGTGTACTCCTTTAAGAACTATTCTTATAAATTATAAAGTGCTAGATGATCTCTATAGGTCTTTGCATTGAATGTGTGAATTTTTACATCTAATAAACTATCATATACTTATTTTTATTACTTAAATCGAATGACTAAAGTAGAAATTGAAAGTATATGCCGTTCTCTTCATTCATGCATGACTTCTAATAAAGATATATATATATATATATATATATATATATGAGGTTACATAAACCAATGAAATAGAAAAAGCCACAACTTAGCCACTCACTTTATCGTACAATATATGTAAAATTTATGCATGGATCCTCTCTCTAAAAAAATGAAATAAAAATCACAAAAATAGAGAAAAATGAATATTATAAACTAAGTACTATGACCTAATATCTTTGAAAGTTGTGAGAATTAGTTAAGTATAAAAGAAAAATATAGGAAACAATTTCTCAAGAAGTTTTTTGCATTTTATTTTTTTATCTTCTAATGGTATATTACTAGAGATTTTTATTTGATGAATTTGATTGATATATGAAAATAATATATGATTTCTTTATAAAATCCTTTCATTTGATTCGTTTCATGATATTAGTATTATGCACTACTTTGAGCCTTTTATTCTGTAAACAAATACAAAAATATTAGTTCATTTCTATACATAAACTCTATTTACATATACCTTTGAATGAGTGCTTGACCAATAGGATCAATGATTGAGAGTATGCCTTGTAAGTTTAGAGTTGGAGTGAATTTGGATTCTTTACACTGAGATTGGGTAAATTTAATATTGATACATTTTTTTATTTGAATACAAAAGTGATTTCTATCTAATTATTATAATAAACCACAAATGTTTAGAATATTAAAATAACTTATGCTATGAATTTTAATTGTAATCTTAGTAAAGATCAATAATCATGAGAAGTTTTGTTATTCTTTTAATTTTTGTTATCTTTTAGTTTGTTTTAAATTTTATTTTTTTATATGTTGTTTACTTATTTTTGTTATTTGCTTTTAATTTTGATGTTTGTCGGTATCATATTTGAAAACCCTCATGAGACTTAAACATGCACACAAGGGAATCCAAGGGGTTTAAGCGCTTGTTGCATGCGCTAAATGTAAACTATGTTAATATACAAAAATGACATAAAATATTCTTATTTTAGTTTTTATTTTTAATATTTTTTCCTTCTTGTTAAGAGTCTAGTAAGAACCTAGTTGGGGTTGTGATGAGTGCCTAAAAATACTCAATATATCATGATTTTATATATGTTTAATGATTAAATAGATTTCTATTTTCTTAGTTTTACTATCATTTTAAAAAATACATCTTTACGTAATTATGAGTATATTTTGATGTTTTTCAAGAATTTTAGTATCAAAGAAAAGATAATATTGATCCACACTTAAAGCATTCCATTACAACTTTAAAACTTAAAACATATAAGAAAATTTGGGTTTAAAATTATTAGAACAGTGCATGTTGCAGTGTGGATGTTTTATGTGCCACGAAGTGAGGCTAACAGACTGAATAAAATGCATCCTAGATTCTATGTGGGTTATGGCATGAAAATTTTAGGTGCCATGGAACGAGTTAATTGGATTGAAGCCTAACCTAAAATATCTTGTGAATGCCACAACATGAAAAATTGTGTGCCACAATGCTAACTTTGGATCCTTCTTTTCTCCTTTTATGCACCTATAAATAGGACCCTATTTCCATTGTATCAATCATCCTTCATCACTTCTAATCCTTCTCAGCTCTCTCCAAGATTTTTAACCTTTTTTAGTGGTTTTAATGTTCTTCTCTCCATTGAGAGTTGAACATAGTTTAGATTATGTAATAGTTTTAGGTTCAATTCCATAAGTAATGCGGAAATTTTGTTTGGAAGTTTGCTAGAATAAAAACGACACCAAGATTCTATTGAAGTATATTTATGTATTCTTTTTAGATTATCTCTATGTGTTGTTTTTTACATGCTATATGTTTAATAAATTGATCATTTATTAAAATATGCATGTCTTGCTATAAATAATATGGATTATTAGTAATATTATTACTCTTGTGAAATATTAAAGTAGATTAAACATTTTTTTATAAATAGAATTAAGTCTTACTTCTTCATCAAGATTAAAACAAAGTTTGTGAAAGAAAAATATATTGACATAATATCTTTCATAATAAACAAAAGAGTAAGATTTAGGATTTATATTATTTGGATCTGATTTAGAGTCAACTCTCAGATGTTATATGAAATATTCTAGATCTAATTTAGAGAACACTATTTCAAAGACTTTTATAAGAATTATTAGTTAAAGATATATTGATGGCATATCCATCATAATAGTTTAAAATCAAAAAGTTAGTTTCCTCCTACTTAAATAGTAAATATAACTCCACACCTTGATGAGATTTTAAATTGTCCGCCCCTACCTAAGGTGACAAATTAAATGGTTTGTTAATCTCTTAGAAAAAAAAGAATTTAATAATTAATCAATTGGTAGGCCCTACATATGGATATTAATTGGTTTATTATTAACAACGATAATGATCCCTATTTTAGGATATTTTCTTACATAAAATGGAGAATCAATAATCTTAACTCATATTTTTAATAACCTAATTAATATTGAGCAAGCATAATTAACTAGCTAATATATCCCATAAATTCTCAACTGTATGATAAATGTTTATTGAATCTATCTTTATTTTTATGTCATTAATTTAGATCCCCAACTAAATCATTCGTGATAGGATGTTTAGGTTTTTTACTTTCTTTTTTAAAAATTTGTTGAATAATTTGAAAATTGCATGATTCTTTTTTAAACCGACCTTGGAAGTATACTTATCGTTTTTTGTAAGAAATTCATGCACTTGTGAGCTATTTTATAAGTAATACAAAATTTGTATGCCTAATTTTGGCACATCAAGTTTCTGGTGTAATTGCTAGGTAAAATCAGAAATAGTAGTGAAAACAAAGAGAACCTTTCCAAGTATCTTGGACATGAAACGCTCCTAGAAACTAGTTTACATTTAAATGTTTTGTTCACAAATACTATCAACACTGATATACTTTCCAAATATTAGAGGGATCCACTGCATTACCTCTTCCAAATATGACATGTTCGAGAGATTTGACTTTAGTAAGCCAGAAATCACACTTCTTTAACTTTGAATGCAATTGGTGCTCCCTAAGAGTTTGCAAAGTAATGTTGAGATGTTCTTCATGCTCTTGACTATTTTTTGAATATATCAATATATCATTGATAAACACAATGATAAATTGATCTAACGAGGGCCAAAATAAGTGATTCATTAAGTCCATAAAAGCACATAGACATTGGTTAGACCAAATCACATCACACGAAATTTAAAATGCTCATACCATATATGGAAAGAAGTTTTGGGTATATTAGACTCTCCAACTCATAGTTGGTGACTTCCTAACCTTAGATCAATTTTTGACAAGAAACTTGTGCCTCCAAATTGGTTGAATAATTCATCAATCCGAGGAAATGGACACTTGTTCTTTATGATCAACTAGTTCAATTGACGATAATTAATGAATAGTCTAAAATTTCTACGCTTATTTTCGATGAAGAGAATTCGTGCTCCTCATGGTAATGAACTAGGTCTAATGAATCCTTTTGAAAACTCCATGTCAAACTATTTCCTTAGCACTTATTTCTCTATAGGTTTCTTACATAAAGTTGATTTCTCAAGCCAGAAGAAGTCTAGGTCATTCTTTCAAAAGCACATCCCAATATTCATTCACCACTAGTATTCATGCTAAACTTCTTCTACTTTCTATGTCTGCTTCTAGTAAGAAGAACTATGCTTGCTTGGTTTTGACTTCCACCTAAGCAACACTTAAGAAAAATTATGTAGAGGTCCACCCCACTTTCATCATAAAATTGAACCTTTACTCCTTTTGGGGTTTGGATGGTAACTTTCTTCTTGAAGTAGTTTACAATTACGTGGTCTTTGATTAGCCAGTCCATTCCTTGGATGATGTTGAAATAGCTTATATTGAGTATAACAATATTTGTTAAGAATCTATGACCACTAAATCTAATTGAAAAATTCTTAAACACATATAGTACATTAGAAGAGACTTCAAGAGGAGTTTTCGAGTAAGGGTGTTTCTACCATTTCATATGCAAGTTTCACTATTTGGGCATAAGTTGAAGAGAAGTAAGAACGGGTGGCACCAGTATTGAAAAGAAATTGTACCCAAGAATGATATAATAGAATCATACCTTCTATAACATCATTGATTTTAGGCTTCCCTTGCCTACCAGATATCGCAAAGGCTTGACATTGCGATCCCTATTCTTGAGTGGCAACACCTTTTCTGTTGTATTTTCTATAGGTAAAAGGTTGATGTTGAAAAGTCTATGCCATATTGGAAGGTTATTGGAAAGATTTCCTGGGGTTGGTAATATCTAGAGGATTTTTCTTAGAATGATCATCTTGGTTGCTGAATTTTTTGTAGGCTACCAACCAAATTTTTTACTTTGTCCTTGGTGAGTTGAGAATAGTTGTGTTTGAGATTCCTCGATTGATGTAAAACTCATCCACTCTGTCATTCTAAAATACGATGGTCTCAGTACCACTTGATATAACACGTATGAAGCTCGAAGACTTCAATCACATATGAAGTTCGAAGACTTCAATCACATATGAAGCTCAAAGACTTCAATCTACACTTGTAACCTACACACATGAACCAAACACGTACCTATGAACATATCATGTAGAAACAACATATAGTCCATCATATATTATGTTATTACACCTACATAAATACTTACCAATAGTCTAAGCATAGCGAACTTGTATTACAAACAAACACAATCTAAATGCAAAACAAGTATGCAAACTCCCCCTAAATGTATGCAACACTTCACTTAGTGTATGCATATAAGAAAATCATGATGCAATGCAAACTACACTCACTTTCCCATACAACAAGTAGCATGTTAACAAATAGCATAATTCATGAAAAACATAAGTTATGCATACTTCTCCCCTTTTTGACATTGAAAGCTAAAGTAAGCACACACACAGTATCCAACATACTACACCTCTATTTGAAGGAGAGGATTCAAACAAAAATGAAATAATCCTAATACTCATGCAACATAGTAGAGAAGATTAGAGCAAACATAAAAAGAAGCAACACATACAGTCAAGCGAGAAAGACAAAGAATGATCCAAGACTATAGCAAGGTAAAAGCATGCAACAATCAACAAAATGAATACACAGGAAATACAAGAGAAATGTAAACAGAAAATATCTCCCTTTTGTGACAATAGTTTAGAGCCCTATGTATATACATTATGTGGGAGGGTATGGAAGGGTATAAGGGGTTCACCATATGCATATAACACAAGCCCTAATTCCATAAAACATGTGTTAGTGAATCCCTAAGAAGAAGTAGACTATGAGTTTAATTATTTTCCAAGTTGACTGATATGAAAGTAGAGTTATTTGGTTACTTTTAAACTACTTATTTATCTTGCTTCGTGCCAAAATATCAAGAAAAGTACTTCATTTGAATTTAATTATGTCGATATAGGTGGAACAAGCTAAAGGTTAATTATTTTGTATTTATTGAAAAAAAATTCATTTTATAAATATTTTTGGATTTTTCTATGATTCTTATGATTTTTTATTTGAAAGGTGAATGTACTTAGAAATAGCCATGGATATACTTAGTAGAAGTTCATTCACTTAGTAGGGCCATGGATGTACACAACCTATGAATTCTCATCCCAAAATGAAATCCATGTATTGCTATTCCATTATTAATCTCATGTGCTACGATTAGTCACCCATTTACTTTGTCTTTATCTCCGATTCAAAGCATGCTGATTTTCGTGCAGCGAGGGGCGTGTGTGAGTCAATTTCTTTTTTGTGTATCTTTTTCACATCTTAATCTTATTACAACTCTAAAACATATCAATTTATTCTTATAAATACAAAATAACACCTTATAAAATAAAAGCAGTATCAAAAAACACAAAATTAAGAGAGAAAAATATAGCAGCTACCAAGAAGATAGAGGAGTTCAAATGAAGATACAATTTGGTGGAGAGTCAAAAGGAGATTGGTACTACAATTTAAGAGATTGATTGCATTTATTATTATTTTCTTTTCTTTATCATTTTCATGTCTTGCTTTATGAACAATATTAGATTTGTTAACATAATGACATCTAGCTACTTTATTAATTTTGGATTCTTATGAATCCAATTTTCTACATGTAATGATCTAATATTTTTACTCTAATTATGACTCCAATTCAATTATATCATTTAATCTTATTTTTATTATATTAATTTTTAGCCACAATTGATTTATAGAGTTAATAATATTTATTTGAGTGAATTATTTAATTGTTTGTCTTGATTAAATAACATACATAGTTTCTTAGCATGTATGTATGATTGTCATGTATGTGATCCATAATTGATGAACATAATGAGTAGTATGCAATTTCATTGACATGAAAGTATGATTAGGTTAATTATTATATGGTGTAACTAACTTTAGAGAGGAATACACACTAGGTTAGATTCAATTAATCATATAATTAATTAGTAATTATATTGAGGGAATTTAAGTGATTTACATGCTTGAAAAATTAAGGGATTAAGTATTCCTAGATACTATATCACATATATTATTAGCTACTAATTTTTAATTAATTATTTAATATTATTTATTTTTAGTTCTTTTAATTTTTCTTTCTCAAAACACACAAAATCGATCTTTACTTTTTAGTTTTAAAGTTATTTTCTAATAGTATAATCTCCGTTGGAATGATCTTTTCTTATCCTTATATTACTTGTTTGTGATAAGTATACTTGCGTACTCATTATACATAATTTGTGTCTATCATTGACACATTCCTATTGATTGAACTATCTTCCCCCAACAACACTTGTGTGTATTCAATTCTACAACCTCACTCGATACTATACACATGTATACAAAAAGATATCCCAATCTACCAAGGAAAAAATATGTCATACAATCCAAATACAAATACTAGGATATGAACGACATATAAGAAGCACACAATAACTCACTGTAATAAAGAAGCAGGTAAACACATAGGAGGACATGTGAAATAGGAGAACATAAACTATGCATACAATATG
Source organism: Hippophae tibetana (assembly GCA_037013495.1). NCBI lineage: Eukaryota > Viridiplantae > Streptophyta > Magnoliopsida > Rosales > Elaeagnaceae > Hippophae > Hippophae tibetana. The sequence continues at coordinate 84,035,089 of CM072801.1, forward strand.
CTATACTAACAATCCTGTTTATGAAAGGTTCATACAAAGAGATGTTCAGAGGAAGAAAGTGTCACAATATATCAACATAACATAATCTCATAAACATGAAAAACAACAAGGATGCAAAACAAACATAATACTCCCTCTGCCAACATGCATTTTACACACACTTACCCCCTAGAACTATGAATGTGAGACAATAAACATGTTCAGCATCCTACTCTCAAAAACTTCCCAAAAATAGAAGCATCTACACATACTAGAAAACACATAATATGGATAGAGGAAACAAACTAAGAAAGTTTAAGAACTAGAGGGTCCTTAGATTATACAATACACTCAATATAAATATCCATATGGTCATCAATCCAAGATGCATTGATATAAGGGTATGACTAAATATTTGATTACATTTTCAGTGTGTGTTATGCTAAACTTGTTTACTGTATATGTCATCAAGATATACTTATACAAACCAAGGAAAGAGAAGTAGACTTAAATTGTACCAAAATTTATAAGAACATATTTAGTCTTTCTCTCTTTTTCTTCTTATGTAAGTGTCAGCCAAGATGAAATCAAAAGGTCTTTCAAAGCTTGTAATGATAGGCCTCAGTTTGGTAGGTGAGAAAAAACATTTATAAACTTAAGCACACTTTTAGACGACCAAAACATACACTTTAAGCAATGATCTCATAACCATAAGCATTAAACCTTCAAACTTAGGTTCTTTTCTTTTATTCACAATTCCCAACCACTGATAATCCAAAACATGGAATCTCTTTCCTTTACTTCTTAATTTTCATTCACTAATACCCTTTTTTATTTTCCTTTTCTTTTTCCTTCTTTTTCTTCCCTTTTCCCAATCCTATTTGAAAGTTTGTTTATTAGTTATATATCTAATTAGAAGAATACCAGCAAAAGTATGACAAATTAAAAATTTCTTAAATGACCAAGCATGCAATCATGTGTAAATAAAGTAATACAAAAAATAAAGATCAACATACGAGATTTAGAGGTGGAAACAACCTTGGACTCACACCACCCACCTACATAATGCCCCTAAGTAACCTACTTATAGGCAGCTACTTTCATTATAGTCTCTATAAGAAAGGCATTTGGATCTGGACCAGCATTCCAACAAACTTGAGTCCTACAAGTTAATCTAACACATACCGCTATCAACTGAAATGTTAGCACATAAATACAAGTGCAAGTGTGTGTCCTAAAATAGATTCAATAATGAACAACCTTAACTAGTTGATTTAAACAATATATCAAATAAATGAATAAAAACTAGCCACTCTAGAATAATAAGTTAAAAGCACAATAACACAATTATTATTATAGGCTTGTCAATCCATCAAACACAACCACATATGTTTGATAAATTAACTTAATGAAAAAACCTACTTGAAAACTTTTAGCAAAACAAGAGAGAATAAAAGATGAAGAGAATAAGCATAATTAAGCTCTTGCATGGTTAGTTTTAATTGTGGGTTTAGGTTTATCTTTATAGAATATTTTGAAGCACTTTATGCCAAAGTTAAATTACCACCTTGTCCATAAAATCAGTTAAATGAGTTTTAAGGTACAAGGAAAATATAGTAAAAGGCGAGTTCATTTTGTATTGGAAATCTGATTTTAAAATCAAAGCCCTCGTCGCTCGATCAATCTAACAAGTTCTTGATCGATCGAGTACATAGTTTGATCGATGGAATGTCTACTTGATCAATCTAGTGTGTCAATTAATTAATTCCCAAAAACATGGATTGATCTAGTTATTAATCTCAATCGACCTAGTGCTCGATCGATATAGTCACTACTGGATCGATTAGGTAACCTATTTTCATATTATTTGTATATGTCTAATATGCAATCTAATGGGCATGGGAATACAGATATACCTAAGATGTGATCGTTGAGGCTCAATCATTTCGTCAGCTTGAAAAATATCCTTCTAAGAGACACCTAGAAACTAAAATTACAATTATATGTTTTGCTCACTAATATCACCAACATTCACATAAACCTTACAATCTCCCATTTGGCATATTCGTGGGATAAAACCTCTCTCACACTACATAACACTCACTAGAAAATTAAATATTTACATAGGGTACTATCCTATAATCTCGTAAACCATCTTTGCTTGTATCTTGACAGCTTTTGTTTACACTAAAAATTGAAAGACCAACTAGCAAACAAATCATCCTAAATTACTCATTGTTCATAATAGTTCAATGTATCTAATAATAGAAAAGTGAAAAGTGATCAAAAGAGGATTAAATAAAAGATATAAATTAAAAAAAACTCTCCCTAAATTAAATATCCCAAAAAAATTCAAAGTAGTTCAAAAATAAAAATCTCTCCCAAATTAACTATCCCTCTTTTTTGATATTTCAATTAAAGTTTAAAATTTTTTATACCAATTTTTTTAGTTTCCCCATTTTTCTCATACAAATAAACAAACACAAATTAACGATAAAAACAAATAGGTGAATCAAACATGAAGTAAAGATGAAATCATTTCTTTTTAGCAAAGGGTAGTATATTAATCCAAACATGATTACAACACTACACACACATAAGAAAAATTATTTTCAAAGTGTGACTACTCCTTAATAACATAAAAACTTGTAAGTAATACACCCAAATATGATCACTCATATAATGACATATCCACTGTAACCACAAGTGAGTTGAGTTTTGGAACAATACTAGTATGTTAATTAGTCTATTAATGATAATTTATGAAAAATTTATAGAAAAAGTACCGCCAATCATGAAAGAATTATATTTGAATTCAAACTTGAACAAAATAAATTTTACTTACTAAGAGAGAACTTTAATCATTTTTTTTGTGTTTTTATTCCCCTCTTGTATTATGATTAATTTTATGTGAGAGATTGGTTACTTATTTCCTTTTTTTATAACTAATTATAGCTCTTTCTTTTTCGTGTATACAATTACTTTTATATTTTTCTTTTTCCTTTAATACTTTAAGGAAATATGCATGTGCTAAAAACCTAGAATAATGAATTTCACACTAGTTTTGAGATATCTATCTCCGTTCATTGTGGTAGCTTCACACATCACAGTAGGTAGCACTTTCAAAACTAGGGGTATCTCTATATCAGCATTTTATAAAGTGTAAGAGAGAGCTCAAACATAATTCTAGTAGTAAAGGTTATGTAAGTCCTTAAATAATCATACTACAAATAACATGTTCATGCTAGGAACTCAGAATTTGTAAAAATGGAAATAATTTCCTCTAAAAGTTGAGTCACCTAGCCATGTGTATGATAATTGATCAATAAGTTTCCCCAAAGATTGTACTTTGATATTGCTATCCCTTACAAATACTTAACTAAAATAAGGGTTGCGGTTTGATCATACTTCCTTGGTATTAGTTTGAGTAGAATTCATTTGTCTTCTCTCTTTCTCCCCTCATAAACATTTATGTAAGTGTTTTTATTGTTTTATGTTTTTAAAACTCTATTTTTCAAGAAAATACAAAAATATATTAAAATTGAGCTCATTTCAATCTTGTTCTCTTTCTCCACTCCTATTGCCCATCGATCTTTCATGGATTCTAACCCCTCCCTATTCATTTTTTAATCCATATAATTTTATAAATACTTTTCTACCTTCAAACACTTTTCCCCTCTTACCCAAATAATTCTACACCATACCCAATACTCCTTTTTTTAGCAATTTCCCCCAAGAGATCAAGAAAGAACAGGGATACACCTATTAATCAAGAATAATTGGTTGTCTAGTCCTTCTTATCAACTAACACCTATAAAAAGAGAGTGATTTATGAGTGCTTGAAAAACACTAATATATGATGATTTTATTGAGCATAAATGTAACAAATAGGTTTGATTATAACATATTTATGGAATATTTATGCAAATCTAAATATTCAAAATCATGGGTATTTTATATTATATTTAAGGTATTTTTAGCTTCAAATATATAAATTTATCAACACATAAGTGATGAGTGCTTGAAAAGTACTAAATTAAGTAATTTATTTGCACTCAAATGTCATAAATATATTTTAATTTGCATAATTTTATCATTATTTAAAAAAATCTATAATTTTAGAATAACAGGTATAATTTTTTGTTTTTGAGGTATTTTTTGCATCAAAATGATTTAAATAATAAAATATTGAAGAAATGAACCTGAAGCACTCATTTTCAATATAGAAGAATAAAAGTGTAAAACATGTGAAGTTTAGATGTCTTCGAATCAAGTTTGTAAGGGATGAAACAAAAAGGAAGTGAAGAAATGAAGATCAACGCGGGCTATGGCATCAATTAGTATTGGCTATGGCACGATCTTCTTGGATTGTGATTTCACGTTTACCAAAATAGACACAAGCAATGGCATGGATAAAAGTGTAGTGTGACACGCATTAATGTTTCCCTCATGATCCACATTTTTCTTCATTTTCTTCATCTTTCCTCACCTACAAATAAACCCCATTTCTTTTCTTATAAATACATAACAAGTAGAGTTTCCTCTTTTTTTCAAAAAAAAAATTTAATTTAAAATTTTAGCAACTTAAGAATTTAGTTAGCTATAAATTTATGTAGTAGTTTTAATCCAACAAATACTATATGTAGATCTATTTGAAGGTTTTTTAGATATAGATTAGTACTAAAGTTTTGTACACTGAAAAATACATTTGGGTAAAAAATTTAATTGTATTCTTTTATTTACAAATTTAATTTTACGTATTATTCTGAATGCTATTTTTAGTATAATGGGAATTTATTAAATCTAAGCATATTTGGTTGAAAGATACTATAACATATTAGTTATGTTGTTATGCTTGTATTAGATTTAACATATGAAATTTACATTATAGGATTTGATTTAGAATTATATTCTATTTCAAGATTTTTACAAGATTTATTATTAAAAAATATATTGACAATATATTTTTCGTAATATATTTAAAATATAAAATTTAGGTTTTAGATAGATCAATCTAAAATATAATTTAGATGATTTGTTATTTCCTTAAAAATAAATCATAATTTAATATCAATCAAATAGTGATCCTTACCTTAGGATATTATTTGGATTTTATTAACAAAGAATCTAATCTCTATCATAGGATATTTTCATACAAAAAATGAAAAATCAACAATATTAATTTGTATCTTTAATAACCTAATTAATTTTAAACAAACATGATTAAATAACTAATATATTCTATAAATTCTTCATTGAATATTATTTATTTATTTATTTAATATTTCTTGAATCATTTATACTCTTATCTTTAATTTTATGTTAATAGATGAGACTTAAAAATCCAAACAATTATGATAGAATGTTAGGTTTATTTTTTATTTTTAAGAGTTTTGTTGAATTATTTAAAATTATATAATTCCTCTTTAAATCAACTTTGAAAGTATACTTATTGTCTTTTACAAAATGATTTATGTATTTACGAGCTATTATAAATTTTAGAAAATTTGACTATCAAGATTTTGAGGGCATTAAAGGGGGAATTGCATTTTAAATTTTTTATATCAAAAATCTTAAAACAATTTGTTTTTTAGATACTTATCTTTTGTTTTTATTAATAAAAAAAATCAAAAAAATCAAAAAATTAATATCTTATATATTTTTTACTTTAAATATTAATAAATATAAAAAAATTCAAAATATTTTTGAAAATAAAATAAAAAATATATATCTTAGTTATTAATGAATTAGGATATAAACTAAACTCTTTTTTATTTAATTTAATTTATTTTCTTTTATTAAGTTTACGATAATTTATTTTGATTTCTTGTATGATATACAATATTAGTATTTTTGTGTACTAATATATTTCTTGCGTGACATACTTTATTAACTTGTAATTATTTATTCAAATTGTATTATTGTATAATAAATTATTTTTATAGTATATATGTTGTATATTATATTAACTTTAACTTATAGATTTGTATTTTTAAATATTATATGTTGTAAATTATTTTACTTATATTATCTAAACAATTTATTATATCATATATATTGTATTTTTATTATTTATTTATTTAGTTTTTTTTTCTTTTTTTCTTTTGTTATTTATTTTTGTTTCTTGTTTATTTTTTATTTTTTTTTCTTTTAGATTTGTTTATTTTATTTTTTTTCTTTTGTTATTTGATTTTTATCTATTTATTTGATTATATTATTTATTTACATATTTTTTATTTGTGTTATTTTTTTAATTCCCTGGCTGGTTATTGTTTTTGCTTTAGTTATTTTTTTCTCTTATTTATTTTATTTTATTTTTGTTATTTATTTATTTTTTATTTTTTTTATTTTTTGAGTTATTATAATTATGTAGTATTTATTTTAATTTTGTAGTTAGTATTATCCTAGATTTATTACAAAAACATCTTAGTCACGACATGAGTTTTGTACCCATCACGGCATAAAACTATTAGGATATAATTGGGAACAAAGAAAACATATAGTTACATGGGTCCCTGTTTGAATATACTAAGTTATATTTTTAATCCCTTTTGAAACTAAAATCACATAAAAATGAATTTCAAATCAGACTCACACAAATTTTCTATTCTTCTTTTTTTACAAACCTATTTTTCTCACGCCCCTAACATAAATAATTTTGAAGATACCTTCAAAGATTCTACAATTTTTCATATCAATAGTATCATCGGTGATCAAAATGAGATAAATTCCAAGTTAGACCTAAGTGCAAGCTTTAGTTTAATGTCGTATTCATTATACTTACAACTAAGAGTGGTTGATCTAAAACTACAACCTTGTCCCTGCAATTAGAGGAAAAAACCTCAAATATATTCAAAGGACATGGTAAAAGATTCAATGGTATAGGTAGATAATCTTATCATGCTTGTAAATTTTGTAATTGCAAGTGTGCAAGAAACCCTAAAATTGCACAGGAAACACAATATACTTATTGGTAGGACTCTACCAAAATAGTTGTTAATGTTCGTAAAAGAAGTTTGTCAATGACATCTTGGGATAGACCTTTAAGTCCTATTGTTATCAATGTCTATGTGTTGGCTTCCAATGTACAAAACATAAATCTATTATTTTTACTTAGTGTTTTATCTTTCTCTATGTAAGTTTGGTTACTACAGATCAATAATCCACACACACACACACACATAGTTAGGTACACTTTGTATGTGAGCATGTTTATGCACAACATGGAATTGGTTTTCGTAGTGTGCAAGCTAGGTTAAGTGTTGTAGTTTCTTGCGAGCAAGCATGCAATCTAGCTAATGTTGTCATTTGATTCTTAATTTACTACGGATCAATAATGCACACACACACATAGTTAGGTACACTTTATATGTGAGCGTGTTTACCCACACCATGAAATTGATTTTTCTAGTGTGCAAGCTAAGTTAAGTATTGTAGGTTTTTATGAGCAAGCATGCAATTGAGCTGATGTTGTCATTTGATTCTAGGTTTGTTTTGGGTACAGGTATTTATGGAATTAACATGACACTATTGGAAATGAAAAATATCTTTTTTATCACATCGTCATCGCCCTCGCCACCAATCTCGCCACCACCCTTGCAACCACCTTTAGTGAGATGGTTGGTGAGGTGGCTGGCAAGGTGGGAAATCGAATGTGTGAAACCCCATAAATTTATTATAAGTACTTAAAGTGCCTTAAAAAATATTTGGACAATATATTGAACGATATAAATGTATTGGGAAATTTTCGTGTGAAAAATTGAATTGAACGAGAAAAGTTTTACATACCTCATTGCCACCATATCACCACCACCTCGAAAACCCATTGTTTCCACCTCATAACCACTGCTAGCAAGCCCCCTGGCAAGCTACTCATTTTGTTTATAAAAAGCGACCGAACCACCCCATTTCTTTACACTTTTCTTCCCTCCTTTCACCCACACTCTAAAACATTCTCCCCTATAGTTGTACGAGTCTTTTGGCACATCTTGGAAGGTGATTTTAGAATAAATATCAAGGAGTTTAGGTTCGAAAGCTCAACGAATGAATAACTTTTCAGGAAGGGTTCTTATCTAGCTTTTTAAATTCATGCACAGTTTTTACAAACAAAATTTCCTACATCATATGTTATGAATAAAAGTGTAAAATCGGATGCCATAATTTAATAAGTAATGTTATAATTTAAGAAATTAAAATGAGATACTCATCATTATGTTTTATAACATATTTAAAATTCATAAGAGTAGTCTCAACCTACCTAATCGTAAATTACAAACCTTGTAATGTCAAAATCCTCCATTCTTGATGGCCTCATCTTCACCGTGATTATCTCAAACAATGTAGCTGGGTAGAGAGGGAAGATAGGGATGAGCTACATATTTCTCAATAGGAGTCTACTCTATTGTACGTTTCTAGCAAATAATCATGCATGATGTCTATTAATAAAATTTCATGAATGATAACATTATAATTATACAAACCTCGGGTATACTTATTCCTCCTTATTTTCAAGGAAAGTATAATACATGTATCCCAGTACATGCCAATATAAACATGATGTAAAACTTCAATGCATGATGTGCAACCACTTATGTATTGATCATCCAAATATATATGGGCACATGTGCAGTCCAACCTGAGGCGCATGTGGGCCTACCTTCGACCCTATGTACAATGACAATACATATGTCACATGTATTCATCATATGAGCCCTTATCTAAGGGTCCAGAATAGATTTGCCCATATGCAAACCAGGGTAACAAATTCGAGACCCAATAGATGGCAAGCTTCAAACACAATTGAGGGTCCAACTCCAAGGTTTGTGTTTAAGCACCGTGGTAATCCATATCGAAAACAATCCACTTCTATAAAATCCACCTCCTAAACAATCCACAAATGTAACAAATGACAACTATAACTATCAATGTTCAATAATCATGACAAGAAAGTTCGATCATAAGGCACCATAGACGAAAAACCTCTCATGATAAATGTCATGCAAATGCATACCTATAGTCCATCAAAATGTTTCTGCTACAACCAGTAGCCCATAAGTACCATACTTTTCAAGGAAATATACATGCAACTCCTCACAAAATAAACCATTTCTCGATACATGCATCAAAATTGTTAAATGAAATATATCCAAATTTGATATATTTTCAATGTATTGACTTTATGAATGTCTTGAATTTAAATTAATTACTTTACAATGAATTTTTCATTTTGAGTATAAAATCTATTAAGGGTATCCAAATTATTTATAAAATTGGTTTTAAATGATTTCAAAATTTAATTTTTCATGATTACTCAAGAAAATTTCCATTAAACATAAACTTAAAATTTACCCTTTCTTATCTCACTTATCCATTTTTGGGGCGGGACAGTTTGGTATTAGAGCGTGGTTTTGATCTCTCTAGAATAAAATTTATTTATAATTTATTGTTATTCTTAAGATAGTAAGTGCGGCACATTTAAGAGATACAACTTTTTTAAGATAAAACGTGTTTTACTACTATTATATTATTATTTTTTATTGTTACTGACATATATAATACATCTTTTTTAGTCTATTATACTAGAATTAGTAAGTGAAACACATTTAAGAGATACAAATCAAGTATCTAATGGAAAATCTATGTCTAGTAGACAATCATCATGCACAAAGTCATTCAAGAAGAAGCCATGCAAAAAGTATAGTCATGAATATGCTTTAAACTTCAGGAGAAGTCTTGGCTCTTTGATAACTATTATTATGAGCAATAATAGCATTAAATGATGGATAGACTATGCCACTTCCTAGGGAAATTTTGGCATAGAAATTGGGCAAAACATATATATCGATTGAGCGCATATTGCAACTGTTTGAATTTTAAATGATCGATTTAAGTATAATTCAAGTGTGAAAAGGTGAGTCCCCCATCAGTAAATAATTTTCATTTATGTAGAACATATAATTATCTAATTATATATATATATATATATATTATATAGGTCATGTTAATATCGACTTCAAGCTAATCACTTATCATATTTAGCAATGTTCTATTGTCAATCAATATGAAAAGAAAGATGTTAGCGTCAGAGCTAAACAATTATGTGATAGGGAATTAACACTTAACAAAAATTATAAGTTTATAATCCCTTGGCCACTTAAGTTATAACAAGGCCAAGATCATTGGATGTTGATAATTCTTGATCTATATGGCAATTATGTTTGGTATCATGACTCAGCTTCCATAGAATTGAGTAAAGACACAAAAGTAGTTGTTGAAATGTAAGAGTTATAATTTTCTATTTTTCTTCTATTGTTTTTTGTAATATTTAATAAATAACTAACCGTATTAAGCTTTCATAGGGCATGGAAGCTGTGGAACAAGAGTAGGGGAATATCCCTTAAAAATCGCATAAGCTTATATGGGACAAAGTTATAGTATGTACAAGCGAATGTTAATAATTTAATTAATTTTACTATTGAATAATAAAGATTTTCGAATTTGGAAAACCATGTACACTTTTTTTTGTAGGTTCCATAAAAAAAATGATGGAGTCATGTGTGGTTACTTTGTCCTTAAATTTATGAGCGAAATCACCTCAAATATCAACATTTCAAATAAAGATGTGGTAATCTCTTTACTAATATACTTTATTAACACATTTCAGTTATTTTTTTGTGAATTCATGATATTACATTCTTTTTTTAATTTAAATAAATGTAGTTCTTTGATAGGAACAAATCTGGTTATGATATGAAATTTTTTGAGGATTTACGAGAAGAATCGGTAGAACACATGTTTCAAATTATTACATCATAAGAAGAATCAGGAAAAGAATCTGATGATATTGAATAGCGAAGGACAATACCATGTAATTATTTTAATGCTTTAATTTCTCTTATTCTTGTGTCTTTGAAGTTTGGGCTTGTTTGATGAATGTTTGATGGATGTTTAGGGGAATGAATTGTTGTTTGGACCTATTTTCCTGTCCAAACTTTGTATCATCTCATTGGAACGTTCTCTAGTAATTATGAATGGGACATTGTTGGTGATTCTAAGCAACAAACAAAGCTTTCTCTCCTTGAAATAAAGTGAGAATATCACAAAATCTATGACAAAAGAGGTGTTATCATTTTATTTGTAATTTAAGTTAAATAAATAAATATATATATATATATATATATATATATATATATATATATGTATTCTATATAAATTATTTTTTTGTAATAAATTTAATTTTCAAGTAATTAATGAATATTTAATTTTTCAATAATTTGTACTATTTAAAAACTCTTTTAAACATATTTTTGTTTTTCCTACTATTATGTGATCGAAAATAAGTACTGGGGATAGCAAAAAATGCCCAAAATATGTTAAAAATATGGAATTTAAAGTTGGTACATGGGTTGAACCAACTTTAAATTTTAAGTGTCCTCTTTTTAAGTCGATTCACCAAACCGACTTAAAAGCTTGAATTTGTAGTAATGAAAAACTATTTTTTTTCATAGCTGCCTACTCGTAGAATAACCAATAAGAACTGTGTACAAATTAGTTGTGCTAAGTAATGATTCAACTCGAGAAGAAGCCAAGGTGAAAAGATAGAATATTCCACCAACGAAGAATTGCAAGGCAAGGACTCATCCTCTTTAATTCAAAAGGAATGATGAATTTCATTGTCATTATAAGATGTTTTCAAAATAAATGACATATCATCTACCTTCTAAACGGGTTCATATTAGTTACAACTTGATTTATTGAATAAGTTGGATGTTTCATGAACTGATTTTGGGAGAAATTATCAACATTTATTTATTCTCGAGGCATAGGAGTATTCTCAACAAATTGCTAGAGTCACTTATTGGATCCAACAAGTTGAACCAAAAATAAGTTCATCAAAGTCTTGACCTAATGATTGGATCTTATACCGCCAATATTTCCATAAGATGATTCATGTCAAATTGGCTTGCAAATATGGATGAGGATTCACATTATACTTCTTATTGTGAAGGCATAGGATTTTTCTCAACAAATTGTCATAGTCACTTATTGGACCCAACAAGTTGAGCCATAAACAAATCCGTCAAAGTCTTAACCTCATGATTGGATCTTACATTGCCAATATTTCCATAAGATGATTCATGTCAAATTGGATAGTAACGATGGATGTGGATTCACATTCTACTACTTATTGTCAAGGCATAGAATTTTTCTCAACAAATTGTCATAGTCACTTATTGGACCCCATAAGTTGAGCCAGAAACAAGTCCATCAAAGTATCAACCTTATGATTGCATCTTATACCACCAATGTTTCCATAAGACTATACATGTGAAATTGGATTAGAGCTATGGATAAGGATTCACATTTCTAATTTCTACTCTAAGGCATCAAATATTGAAAGGAATTTCCCGAAGTTGAGTTAACAGTCTAGTTGATAGTCGCATGAAATATTTTTCAATAACCAAGAAAATATTTTCAAGGGCCGTCCTTCCAATCTTATAAGTTGATTTGGCATTATTTCTAAAGAATAATAACATCCCTTAATCAATATCAATTAGCACAAGAAAAGGATAAGGATAATGGCTACACAACTCTTGGATACAAATTCTTTTTTACACTTATGTCACCCATTCTTTCACTTTTTAAATCTTATAAACCCCCGTATTTTAAATTTTGTTCTTGGATTCTTTTTTGATATCCTTTATGTTTGTAACAGCCCAATTTCATGATGGAAGGAGTAAATCTTTTCAATACTTTCCTTAAGGAAGACTAGATCAGAAAAGAGTAATCCCTCTAAAATTCTCTACAAGTAGATGTTGATGATTGAATGAGCCTTACACGAATACCAGTGATGAATAAATATTTGAATGCATTTTCTGAAGAATTATTGAGATCTTCTCCAGCTCGAGAGCAATTTTTCTTGGAATTGAGTCAATAATTGTCTCTTCTTATCTAATGAAACCAACGAAAAAACAAATTAAGGAAACAGTTGGATGAACTATTAGCAAAAGCATTTTTCTAATGAAGATCATTGCCTTGTCAAATGTCGATCAAAAAGAAGGATGTGAGCCTAAACTTGAGCATTGATTATCATTATATAGAGAATTTGATCAAATTAAGGACATGAGCCTTCAAAATTAAGACCTTGATGATTTTTAAGGAGAATAAGATGTACCAAAATACCTTCAAAGCTTAGAGCGAGCACTCTTGGAGAATGATGAATGTGTAGGAGCACTACTCTTAAGTATCAAAAATAGACGATTTTACTTGAAAATTAGATAAGGGAAAAACTAGAGATTAGAAACACAATTGACTCAAAAAGCATCAATTGGTATCAAACAAAGAATGCAAACATGGAGAAACCCCATATAAATCAAAAGTATGACTACTGATTGCATTAATAATTATTATATCTAATAACGAAGCATCACACATAGTGTTCAGATTTTGGATACACGAAGCTTAGTGAAACAAGATTTACATCTAGGGCATCTCTTAAAACTTGAAGCATCATCTGTTTCGAAAGGCAATTTAAGATTTTCAAAAAGAAAGATGATGAGTATCTATGCAATTTAAGGGACATCAATATTGAGAATTATGATGATTATACCAAGAAGGATCCATTAAGAATACATAAATCAAATTGCAATGATAGCAATAGTAGAACAATATTTGGAGAATTTGATAACAGAATCATCAAGTCGTAACTTAACAACAAGGAGCAAACAAATTGTTATATTTTCTTCAGAGAAGTGGAGAAGGATCGTAAGTATGAAAGATATGGTAAAGGTATCTTCAAAGGATTACAATTTTACACTAAGAAAGTAATGGACACTCTTAAGTTAAAAGTTAGAGTTGTAGCACAAAAGATATTGGTACGTGGCAAAAACACTCAAATGATAGAAGGATTACATGTTGAATTTGCAGGATAATGGAAGACAAGTAGCACTTGATGTTCAACCCCGCAATGTAATGAGTGGCTCAATTTAATGATCATAGATTTTTGCAAAGCATGGTGAAGAATTATTAGAAAGAGAAATGGTGGATTATTTCTTTTTCAAAACAATATAGTAGTCCTAGGTGAAGACCTTTTAAAGTATGGAAAGTATCATAATCTTAATAGAACGTATTAGTAAAACAAAATGAAAAAGAAGACTAACTTGTAGCGAGCTACACTAGAAGGTGACAGCATAAGACTCGATATTTGGTGAATGATTTTCACAAAAGATCATACAACCATGTGGTATATCAAAGTTAATTGTACCATATCACGATCTGAAATTCTTTCTATTATCTATAGAATTATTACAAGAGGCATTGCGAACAGAATTGCTACATAATACAAACTAATGGATAGTTCAAAAGGACTAATCAAATATTAGAATATCATACTACGAACATGTTTCATTGATTCCAGGAGAAATTAAATCAAACAATTGCCATAAATTGAATTAGCCTACAACAATGACTATATAAAACCTTTTAAGGACAACCATATAGACTTTGGAGGTGGTGAAGAAAAAAAGGAAGATATCATAGGAAAAGAGCATAAATAAAAACTTCATAGCACATCTTGGGAACTCAAAAATACATCCTAATTTAGAAGGACTTGTGGAAATGAATGAAGAAAGATATTGCTTAGTTTATAGCCAAATGCATAATATTCCAACAAGTGAAGGCATAACACAAGATACCTGTGCCACCATTCCGACTACTTTTTGTGCTAGAATAAAAATGTGACAACATAATCATGGATCTTATACAAGAATATACACACACCTTTCGAAGCTGATAATTTCAAATCAAGATCCAAGGTTTACTGTATGTTTGTGGAGATGTATATAAGAGGTTTTTCATACCAAGTTATTGTATAGATGATTGCATAAATCTCATATTTGTTAGGTAGAATGCTAAACTTATTTTCATCACGTAAGACAAACTTTGAATAACACAAGCCATTATAAGAGTTATGTTGATCATAGACAACGAGCATTGAATTTAGAAAAGGATGACTACATATTTCTCAAAGTTTAACTTCAAATCATTTTGGAAGAAAAAGGATTGAAAATATAGCATATCAGTTAGAATTACCCCTAGATTGTCACAAGTTCATAATGTCATAGTCAGAATACTATCCTAGATTAGACAGAACTTCCATTGTAGGAAAATGTGTCATATGTAGAAGAAAAAATGATGATAATGTTTTTTGAGTCACGAATTTGAAAAGAACAATAATGCCCCTAGTAAAGGTTTAGTGGAAACATCCTCACATTGAAAATAAAATTTTGGAGTGAGAAGTTTGAAGTCCACATGAGCTATCCAAACTCTAGAAATTGTGAGATTTTGAGGAAAACAATTCTTTAAGGGGTAGGAATGTAAAAACCCATAAATTTATTATAAGTACTTAATGTGTCTTAAAAATAATTTTGGACAATTTATTGAAGAGTATGGATATTGGAAACATTTCATGTGAAAAACCAAATTGAATGTAAAGAAATTTATATACCTCACCATTACCACCTCATTAGCCTCTCATTGCCACCTTGCCACCACTACTAGCAAGTTCCTTTGCAAGCTACTCATTTTGGTTATTAAATGGGGTAAACCACCCTATTTTCTTCACATTTTTCTTCCCTTCTTTTTCCCTCGCTCTAAAACCTTCTCCCCCTTAGTTGTATAGGTCTTTCAGCACATCTTGAAGGGCAATTCAAGAATAAATATCAAGGAGTTTGGGTTTGGAAGCTCAACAGTGAAATAATTTTTCAGGTAAGGGTTCTTACTCTTACTTTTCAAATTTATGCATTATTTTTATAAATAAAATGTCATGAATTATATGTTGTGAATAAAAATGAAAAATCAGATGTCATAATTTTATAAATAATGTTATAATTTTAGAATTTTTTTTAAAATGAGATACTCATCGAATTTTTTTTGTAATGTATGCGTTGGAAATGTTTTGTATATAAAGCGAGTATCAAATGTTGATATGAAATGAATATTGAAAATTTAATATGAATCTGAGAATTTTGATACATGCATCATGATAAATGGTTTATTTTGTGGAGATTTGCCTTTATATTGTCTTGTAGATTATAGTACCCATAGGCTACTGGTTGTAGCAGACAGATTTCAACAAACTATAAGTATGCATTTTCACCAGATGTATCATGAGAGGTTATGCATCTATGGTGCCTTGTGATTGGAATTTTTATTAGTGATTATTGATCATGGATTGTTATAGTGGTCGATTGTTGAGGAAGTGGATTGTTGTCAAGGTGGATTGTTGTGGATATGGATTACCACAGTGATCACACATGGGCATCGGAATAGGACCCCCAGTTGTGTTTGTAACTTGCCATCTATAGGGTCTCAAATTTGTTACAGTACTTTGTACATGGCACATGCATTTTGGATTTTTATATAAGGACCTATATGATGTGATTTGATGGATACATGTGCCATGCATATGTATTGGGATAATACATGGTGTTGGAGGTAGGCGTAACTATATCATAGTGTTGGATTGTGCATGTGCTCATGTATTTGGATGATCAATACATATAGGGTTGCATATCATGCATTGGATTTATATATCATATTTTATATTGGAATGAAATTTGGATACCTATATTGTATTTTCTCTTAGTTTTCCCATAAGAAAAGAGGTAAAATTATACCCAGGATTTGTGATAAAAATCTCCCTACTTCGTATATTGACAATGTTACCAATAATGAAATTCTATTAATAGACATCATGCATGATTATTTGTTGGGAATGTATAATGGAGTAGACTCATACTAAGCTATGAGTAGCTCACCCATACTCTTCCCTCTCTACCTAGCAACATTGTTCGAGATAATCACGGTGAAGAAAAGATGATTGCGAGCGGAGGATTTCGAATTTATAAGATTCAACTTAAAACCTTATTTCTTTTATTGATTAGTATAATTTAGGATTAGACAAGCTAAGACTTCTTTTATGAATTTTAGATTGACTTTATAAATGTCTTGAATTCAAATTTATGACTTTATAATCAATTTTGCATTTTGAATAGAAAATCTCTAAATGGTACCTTATAAAATTGATTTTAAATGATTTTTCAAGTGAATTTATCATGATTACTTAATAAAATTTCCTTTAAACATAAATTTAAAATTTACCGCCTTCTTATCTCATGTAACCATTTTTTGGGGGCATGACAAAGTGTTATAAATACCCCATTATTAATTGTTAAATTATTTTGAAACTTCTACCTAAACATTGCCAAAATTTCTTATCATTTCGAATTCCATTGTCACTATTGTGTTACAGTATTATTGATACATTTGAGAGAGTATAAAATAGTAAGGTAGGCTATCTTTACTAAATTTTATTATAATGATGAGCTAAGTTAAATTCTTTGAGTTCTTGTATCTCTTGCTTTTTTGTAATAAAAGATAGGTTAATTTGAATTTGAGGGTGGTCCTCAAGATTGTGAGTAGTTACACTTCTTGTTACTGACTTATGGCTACTAATCACACACATTGTATTGTACTAGCCTTGGAGGAGAACTGGGCTCGTGAGTCAAACTACTTCATTGCAAAAGCAACAAGAAATAGTAGAAATAGGCGCTTTGGATTGAGGTACTAATGGTTTTATTTCTTTTGAAGTTGTTATTTTTTTATTATTAAGTGGATTTTTTCCTACTTAATGGTTACCTTAAGAAACCCAAGGACATCACCGTATATATATGGTATCTATATGGGTTTACCTTGTTACATCACTTGTTATGCATGATCCATTGTTATGTATATTACAACATTATGTAGCTTAAACTCTAATTAGAAAGCATTTACTATTGTTCAGTTTTCTATTGATTATATAATATCTATTGGGAAAAGTTGTATGATTATCTGATATTATATTATGTGTTCTTCTACTGTACTATCTACTCAAGTATTTTCTTACCTGTTTGTGTGAGGTAGGGTTGAGTTGTTAAGGAGTTTGTATTTCCTTACCCTAGTAGTATATTGGGTTATGGACTCTTTCAATTGGTATCATAGTAGTGCACCCTTTTGGGCTTTATAGCTCTGGTGTTAATTCTATTAACTCGTTTTTCACACACACACTTTCTCTTCAATGGATTCACTAGAAGTAGGTATTTGTAGGTAGACATCAAGTCTTCAATTGGCTAAATTAAGCCTATTGGGAATTGCAAATGAGGGCCTTCTAATGGTCCTAAGAAGACCGTGTATGGTTCCTTGCTGTGAATGGATGGATGTATCCAACCAAAAACCTACCGTTAATATTGTGATTCCAAAACCAATGATTGAACAAAATAAGGAAGAATCTAAAGAGTCCGAATGGAATAGTTAGGGCATGTATGTTGTCTCAGGGATGTGATGCCACATGATTTTAAAAGGGTTTAGAGTTGTACAATGTCAAAAAACGCTTGGGATATTCTTGAGATAACTCATGAGGGTATGTCTGCTATTAAGATGTATAGAATTTTAAGGTTAAATAGAGACTTAGAGCTATACATTATACAATAAGATGAGACTTAAGATAAGTTTTATGCACAACTCTCAAACATTGTAAATTGTTCATACAACCTGGGTAGACTCATCAACGAAGTAAAATATATCAAAAAGATCATTAAAAGTCTACCATATAGGTTTCATGCTAAAGTTATAGTACTTGAGTCAAGGTATAAAACTAGTGAGCTCCTAGTGAATGAGCTAGTTGGTGACCTAGAATCTTTGAGCTGCATCACTTATTGCCAAAAAAATAATAAATTGCTTCTAAGAAAGCAAAAAGCTTAGCTATCAAGACAACCAAGGTAAGTGATTCGAGAAAAGATTTTTGTGCCACATTTGGTGGTAATGATGAGTTTGATCTTGATGAAGAGGAAATGGATTTACATGCCAAAAAATTCACCAAATTCTTTAAAAATAATGAACCCTCCTTTGGGAGTACTAGAGGAGATACTTCAAGATCTAAAGCCTCAAATTTTACAAAAATTGATGAAGACATAGATATGAATTTGAGAAGCCTTATAAAATCCACTTGAACAAGATCAAATTCTTCAAATGTGGGAAACCTAGACACATTACTTCCAATTGTTTTCATAAACAAAACTGCATGAACAAGCATGCTATGAAAGCTGAGGTTACTATTTTGGATAGTACCAATAGTGATAATAAGGATGACACTAAATTTCTAGCCTTTATTGCTTTGAGTAGTGTCATTGGTCCATCAATTTTTGCCTAAGATGTTTAAGAGCATAGAATTGATGATGATGGATGAGCAAGAGGAATTGTACAATTCCTACATTACTTTACTGTTGGATCATATTAAGTCTAAAAAAAGCTAAGAATGATGTTATTGAGATCCTTGATGAAAAAAATGTAAAATTAGTGCATTGAAGAAAACTTTAGAAGAAAGGAAATGCTTGATTGATGGTCAACAACATGATCTCATAAGTAGGTGTGAGTTTAGTCAAAAGAGATATGCTGATTTGCTTGAAAATTTAATGCAAATCATGAGAAAGTGAAGAAGCTTGAGGAATAATTGAAAGCTTCTACTTCAATTAAAGCTACTCAACATTTTTTCAATCTTGGACAAACTCCTAATCAAAAGAATGAAGCTAAATAGTTAAAAAGGTAGATTAGTATCCTTGAGAGCATTAAGGAATATATGGCTTACTTACTTAGGGAAAAAGAAGATGAGATTGAACAACTGCACAAGAAAGTTGGAATTCTTGATAATTCCTCTACTTCTTTTGTATCTTTTCTTAAGGAAAATAAAGATGTTTTAAGAGATAAACTAAGTGTTAGTAAGAAGCAATTGGCTCTTTCTACCATCGTGGTCAACAATATGATGAATAGTTCCAAGAATTTAAATGAAATCCTTGATAGTGTAAAGATGTTTGGTAACATTGGTTATAATGAAAGGATTTCAACATCTAAAGTGGTCTCTACTAAGTTTATCAAAGCTTCGAATCAAAAACCAAAGTTAAATTCTACTACCACCCACTTAAGATGTAAGTATGTTGTGTCATTTGAACCAAATTCTTCTAACAAGGTGAACTCTTCACCTATGGCTAGCACTTTATGTTACTCTAGTGATGGTCTATTGCATCTACCTACTGTTATTCCTACTTGTCACCATTGTGGTAAGCTTCAGCATTTGAGACCACACATTAAGAAATTGACTTCTCATCCTTGTTGAAAGTCAATGTGAGTGCTTTTTCTTCTTCACCTTATACTACTTCTCAAAGTTAGGGACCAAAATTCTCTAAATCCACTATTTGTGTTTGTTATCTTTGTTGCATTATTAGACACCTTGCTAGGTAATGTCCTAGACATGTGAGAAGTACTTGTCAATGTTCTCCACCTCATTCACCCTTATCTTCTTTGATAGGATGTAACTATTGTGGCTTATAAGAGCATCTTCAAGTAGGTTGCATTATGCACCTTAGACATAGTATGGAAAGAAATAAGGTACCTTCAAAAATTCTGCCTAGCCCTACTTATATGGATAACTCGACAAGATTTTCTAGAAATAATAAACCAACCAAACCTTGAGTACCATATACTCTACATGTTCATACGACACAAATACTATTTCTTGAATTAGTTCCTCCTCACAAATTCTTTAAACGGAGGGATGTTGTTTGATCATTATTTTTGGGTGATCTGTTTAAGGTTGAACTATTGATTTCTTTTCTCCCTTATGATTTTAGTCTTTCTTTTTGTGACTTTTTATTTTACCTTATTTATCTTTACTACTTTAATAAAAACCCAAAATATTATGATTATAGTGTTGGCGCTCTATTTTTCTCCGTTCTTTTTCTTCTCAAAATAGTCTTACAAGTTTCTTTTTCCAAAAATGTTTCTACATGTGAAATGAACCTTTTAGAGGAACTAATGATGTTTTATGTTTGAGATGATTTTGACATGAATTGAGGTGCGGTTGTTTTGACTCATGCATTCCTTCAGCTTTTGTATGGATGAATTCAGAGGATTGAATTCGAGAAAAACTTTTTCCCTTACAAATGCCATAACTCTATGTATTTGTATAGATATTTTGAGAAGTTTGTGTGGAACTCTTGCTTAGATGATTTGTATGTCTCTAACAAGCTCTAGAATCCACTTTAGTGTCTCTTGAGACATAATCCTAGGTGTTTCTCTAAAAGAAAGAGGATTTAGGCCTTTTTTTGAATAGTTTGAACCTTTCAACCCACCAATGTTTACTTGCCCTTAGTTTCCCATTTTGAGCCATTATGTTATCATTTCATTTCCTTACATCTACTGGCTTAACTAAAATGATGAATCCCACTTACCTTGCACACTCTTAGTTGAGACTCAATTATGTTATTCATTGAGCTTATATGATTTGGGAATGCCTATTTTCCTTCTTGTTTAAAAAATTTGAAAAAAAGTGTAAGGTTTATGTGAGTGTTGGCGATATTCATCAACAAAACATATAATTGTAATTTTAGTTTCTATGTGTGTTTTAGAATAATATTTTTCAAGCTGAAGAAACTATCAAGGCTTAATGACTACATCTCAAGTATATATATAACCTGTTAAATTATTTTTTTATATGACTAGAATGATCGAGGAATTAACACTTGATCGATGAAGCACTAGATTTATTGAGATTAATGACTAAATTGATCCAAGTTTTTGACAATTAATTAATTGATACAATCAATCAATCGAGAAGACAATCAACCGATCAAACCATCTACTCGATAGATCAAGCACTTGTCAGATCGATTGAGTGGTCGAAGCTTTGCTTTTAAAACCAATTTCTAATACAAAATGAATTGTCCTTTTACTGTATTGTCCTTATTTCTTAAAACCCATTTAACTGATTTTATAGACAAGATGGTAATTTTACTTTAACCTAATGTCCTTCAAAAATTTGTATAAATATAAACCTAAGCACACAATTGAAACTAACCAGATAAGAGCATAATTATGCTTAGTCTCTCTCTTATTTTGCTAAAAGTTTTTGAGTAGCTTTTCTCAATATGGTAATCTATTAAAAATTTGTGGTTGTGTTTGATGGATTAACAAGCCTTCAATAACAATTGTGTTATTATGCTTTTAATTGATTGTTCTAGAATTGCTAGTTGTTTTTTATTTATCTGGTTTATTATTTAAATCAACTAGCTAGGGTTATTCATTATTGAATCTGCTATAGAACATAGACTTACACTTTTTTTTATGTGCTAGCATTTCTGGTTATAATGGTACGAGTTCGATTAACTTGTAGAGCTCAAAATTTTTAGAACATTGTGATCTTTATTTTTTGTATTACTTTATTTACATGTGATCACATGCTTGGCCGCTTATGAAATTTTAACTTGTCATACTTCCACTACTAATTTGCTAATTAAATTCATAGCTACATAAACAAACTTTCATTTGGTATCAGAGCCGGTCACTAGATATACTTAGTATGCCTAAGACCTTGTTATCAAATATTTTATTGAGGGTCATAGTTTGGATGTTGAGGAAATTAGGTTTTCTTTTCTTTATAAATATAATGTTAAAAGGTTTAAAGAATTGTTTTATAAAGCTGTTAGAGCCATAAAATGGAATACTAATTTAAAAGAAGAAAATAATATTTTGCAAAAGTAGAATAATGCCTTGAATTTGAGTCATGTAGGTTTGAAAGAAGAAAATAACATGCTTGTAGTTGATAAAGAAAAATTAGGGTAAGAGCTAAAAAAATCCATGGAAGATGTAAAAAGATTAACAATTGTAGCTAAAAGGTTGCACAAGATTCTTGATTATGTAAAGCCTTATGGAGATAAGAGAGGGCAAGGATATATGATGACTCTATGAAAGTAGAGTCATTAGCGTACTTTTTTACTTAATATTTACTTGTTTTATTCAATAAATAGTTTTTTTTGGGCTAAATATATTAAAATATAATTTTTTTAAGTGAAAATGAGTGAAAATATAATTTTTGGAATTTTTAACTCAGGACCAACCAGAAGCTACCACATGACCATTCACGTGGATGCCATGCAAGGAGGGCCAACTAATCATAGATCACCACGTGTGAGGAGCGAAGTAGCGCATGCCACATGTCAATACGACATTCAATTTGAGTTCAAAGAGTGGTTAAACCCTCATACCATGTGTCATCATGCGACTGTTCTATGTGTTTCACCTATGCACCACGCTATCCATTACGGTGAATCATGTTGCACCGTGTGGCACGTGTCACACTGTGATTGGATGACATTGTTCATTTTTCTTGTTTTGATCTCAATCCTTGATTTGAAATTGATCTAACAGTCCAAAATCTTAAGGAGTTGCCATTAACATAATTTTGATAAGTTTTTTAGGCTAAAAAGAGATAATAAAAAAAACAATGTTCTTTTTTATCTATGCGATTACATTAATAAAATAAAATGTTATTGATTTAGAAATTTTGTTTAACACATCTTTTTGCTAAATCGATAAAGATTCAATCTATATGGTGGTTTTCTTTCGATTCAAAATCAACAGTATCGAAACTGTCATTTGATATTATTAATATAATTTTTGACCCTTTATATGTGATAATATATTTTATGGATTAATTGGCACCATAATTGTGCATATGATGAGAGTTTATATTTTGTATGGTTTGGTTCAATTGTTTTATTGAATTATTTATGATCATGATAATTGTGCATAAAGAGTTTATATTTTGTAGGATTTGGTCCAATTCTTTTATCGAATTATTTATGATCATGATAATTGTGCATATAATGAGATTTATATTTTGTATGGTTTGGTCCAATTCTTGTATCGAATTATTTATGATCGTTAAGTTTGTTTGGTTCCTTTCGATTTCTGCTTTAGAAATTTTGTACACTCCTAACCGTATAATATTTTTATTGATTCAATTTCATATTTTATGTATTATTTTTCGATTTTTTTGTTTAATTTTTTTTTTTTTCTGTATCACATTGTTTTCTTGTGTACTGAATCTAGAAGCTTTTTTGTATCAAAATCAGGGGCTACTAGAACTCAAAAAATGGGAGACATGTGTAGTATTGTTTCGCCTCAAAAATGTAAACCTTGATCCAAGTGACATTTTACGAGATCAAAAATTGGGAGGCGACATTTTTTGGGGAAGGAGGGACACCGCCTAGCCACTGGTGGTGGCTATATTTTCCATGGCTACTACTTCAACTGCTGCTTAGCTAGGTGAAGTGATGCTTGCTCAATGGGTAATTGTATGACATTTTGAATTTTTGATTCGAAATTGTTATTTTGACAAAATTTGATTTTGTGTTAATTTATTTGAAATTATTTGGTATGAAAAAAGTTTTTTTTTTTTTTTTAATTCCAAATGTACCGGGTTTCAGCGAAGAAGATGAAGAGTTGGGATACGTCCCAATTAAACAAATAATGTAATAAATTAGTTATTTATTTATTAATTTGTTTTCTTTTTATCCAAAAGAACACAATCATAAATAATGTACGTGGTTCATTTATTTTTTTTTTTTTAAATTAACATTCCTTCAATGTTATGGATGAAATATTCTTGCCACATAATAACATAGACATGCATATTCCAAACTATATAGAGTAGGAGTGCCTCCCCACATTAAATTGTCTAAATAAAATATGTCTAATGCATCATAATTATTTAAATACTTTTAAAAAATGTTACAAAATTAAAGCTTGAAAAAAAAATCAATTTAACGTGATTAAATTAAAGACAAATAAAAAAATTAATTATAATTGTTATAGTTAATAATTGTTTAATATAAATGAAATACTAATTTAATTTAGAAGTTATTGTCAATTTAAAATGTTTAAATTGCATGAAAATAAACATAGGATATTTTTTAAAATTAAATCAATCAATCTTTAAAATATTGAGTGGAAGAGGAAAAGACTGATAATTGTCCTGCTCCACTATAAGCACACACCTATGAAAAAACAATTGGGACCTTGTATCATCAAAGAAAAATCTCCCGGAGGATGCTGATCAACTAGGGTTAGTAACAATGATGGCTTCCTTTGAGATAGTAAACCAATATGGAGGAGAAAATAATGACTTCTAGAGCATCTTTTGGAAAAAGTATTGAGATCTTATATAGTTGGTTAATTACACTCAACAAATGTAATTAAGGGGTTCATTGCACAATTACATTTGACCCAAAACATGTTATAAGAATTTTATCAATATAGAGATATTTGTAGTTAAGCTAATTGAGAATGTCTCGTGAAATAGGAGGAGTGCTTAATGACCAACATAGAGATGGCATCTAAGTTCTCTCGTTTGGATTAATGCTAACATAGTAATTAAATATAAATTAATTTCATACATGCCATCATTGAGCATGCGTGAATTATGTAACATGTAATAAATGCATTTAAGTTGAATATTATTTATATATTATTTCAGCAATATCCCAAATTCTATCTTACCCCTACTCCATAATTATAAGTTGACCAGTGACAACTTTAACAAATGAAAAAAAAAACTTCAATTTTCTTTTAATCACTAAGAATGTTCGATTCTTTTAATCACTAACAGTACTACCCTGAAGCATATAGAGGCCACATGAAAATTTCCCTTTAATAACAATGAGAGCACCTTTACTAACTTTTAAAACTCCACCTTCAGCTACATACTTGTAGCCTTGTGAATCAAGAGTACCCAAAGATATCAAATTCTTTTTCAAATCTAGAACATGGCTAACATCTTTTAAAGTCCTAACAATACCATCATGCATTTTAATTCGGATAGTACCAATACCAATAACCTTGCAGGACATATTGTTTCCCATCAAGACAACACCCTCATCAATAGACTGATAAGAAGTAAACCAATCTCTACTAGGGCACATATGGTAAGTACAACCCAAATCAAGAATCCAAACATCTCCAGGAGAATCAATAGATACTCATAGAACATTTTCACCATCGAAACCAGAACTATCTGCAACACCAGCAACATCATTAGTACCAGAAGACGTTGTGGCAGATTTTCCTTTACCTTTGAGTTTCGGAAAATTTACTTTCCAGTGCCCTTCCTGATGGCAATAATTGCATTTATCCTTTCTTTTTCTAGATTTGTATCTAGACTTGCCTCTATTATTGCTTGTTCTTTTTTCTTGATTTCTACCTCTAACAAATAAACCACTGTTATTATCATTGTTGCTGGTAGACACTTTTTTCTTCAACTTTTTGGAATTCAAAGTTGCTTTGACATCTTCCAAAGAAATAGTGTCTCGCCCATATAGCATAGTATCAACAAAATGTTCAAATGAATGAGGTAAAGAACATAATAGAACTAAGGCCTGATCCTCATCATCAATCTTAACACCACTATTTTTCAGATCACGAATAATTTTAGTAAATTCATCAAGATGATCGTGCAAAGGTGTACTTTCTAACATTCTGAATGTATACAAACACTCCTTCATATATAACCGACTGGTCAAATACTTGGTCATATACAAATTCTCTAATTTAATCCATAACCCAGCAGGAGATTCCTCATCACCAACCTCGCGTAATACCTCATCAGACAAGGATAACTGAATTGAACTCAGAGCATTTTCCATCAATGCATCTTTTTCTTCATCGATCAATTTTTCTGGAAATTTATCCTTACCTTCAAGTGTCTTAACGAACCCTTCTTTAACTAATACGGCCCGCATCTTCATACGCTAAAGACTGAAATCATTTCTACCATTGAATTTCTCAATTTCATATTTTGCCGCCATGACAAAAAACTCAATATTAAATAAACAACAACACACCCCAAAAAAAATATGAAACCAATCAGATAACCAGAAGCTCAAAATAAATCCAAAAGAGCAAATTTGATTAGTGTCAATAAATAACAGAATAACCCAATAGCTCTTATACCAATTTTTTGTAAGTTAGGCACTTGCGGTAGCGAAGATCGAGTCCAATTTTGGTTGCACAAATTAATAATAATGGGTAACAGAAAAATAATAAGCAGTAAGAAAATAAATGGCACACAATGATTTAAGTGGTTCAACTTTTCAATGTGAAAAGTCTACTCCACTGACGACGACACACCGAGGAAAATCCACTAATAAACAAATGGAGATACAAACACCAATTTTCAGAGCTTCACAAATTATACCAAAGTCTAAAATCAACCCATAAAATATTCACTCTAAATTACTGGTAATATATAGCAAGATAAATTAACAAACTTGCTATTAAATCAAATATTACCGTACAAATGAGAGAATCACCACAAATGGCAGCTGAAATGGACAGTTTGTCCTTGGGCTGATTTCCTCTGCTCTCTTAGTCTGTTATGGAGGCAGCCAACCCTCATTTTTCTGCAGTTTTCTCTTCTTGGGTTGCTATACATGTAGAGGTCACAACCAGAAGGCAAACGGTGTTTGCAGAGGCCACAAGTGCGAAGAAAGTGAGGATTTCCAGTGAGATTAGCAGAGCTTCTGCTGTTACTGCTGGTTTTGTTTTCTTCAGCTGTTGTTTTTCTGGTGGTTATAGCTTCTGAAATCTGTTTTTCCTTTTCCAGCGACATACACACGCACACACAAAACAACATATATATATATATATATATATATATATATATATATATTGCAGAAAAGCATAGGGTTTTAATGGGTTTTGGGCATAAAGTTTTGGGCCAATTAAATAACAAATCTCCACCTTGGCTCAAAACAAAAAACAATTTTTTTTTTCAAATATGAAATTCCCCGGATTACCAAATAACCATCGTCCAAAGCCCCAAAGGGTGATCATCTACTGCAAACACCAATCAAGTCCAAGCAATGCTTAAACTTGTTAAAAGGAACTGGTTTGGTTAACATATTAGCTGGATTCTCTGTAGTGACTATCTTATTGACAACAATAGCACCCTGAGAGACAATGTCACGGACGAAGTAATATCTGACATCAATATGTTTCGTTCTTTCATGATGCATAGTATTCTTGGTCAAGTGTATAACACTCTGACTATCACAAAATACAACAGAAGTATCATGTTGTAAACTCAAATCACAAACCAAACCTCTAAGCCAAATAACTTCTTTCACTGCTTCTGTTGTTGCCATATATTCTGCCTCTGTCATAGACAAAGCAACTGTAGACTATAAAGTCGCCTTCCAACTAATGATACAATAAGAAAGAGTGAAAACATAACCTGTCAGAGATCTTCTCCTATCCATATCACTAGCATAATCAGAGTCCACATAACCAATAACATTGCAACCAGTATTAGAACTCCCATCATATACCAAACCAAAATTAGATGTACCTCTCAAATACCGAAGTATCCATTTCACTACTTTCCAATAACCCTTGCCAGGATTACCCATATATCTACTGACAACACTAACTACATGTGAAATGTCTAGACGAGTACAAACCATAGCGTACATCAAACTACCAACAGCACTAGCATATGGAACCTGAGACATGTACCGCTCTTCTTCTTCTGACTGTGGTGCAAAATCCAAAGAAAGCCTGAAATGCGCAGCTAACGGCGTACTCACAAGTTTAGACTCTTTCATACCAAAACGTTCAAGAACTTTTTCAATATAACTTTTCTGAGTCAAATAAATCTTGCCCGCTTGTTTATCCCTGTAAATTTCCATGCCCAAAATTTTCTTCGCTGCACCCAAATATTTCATCTCAAATTCACCACTAAGTTGAGACTTTAATTTCTCAATCTCAGACTTATTCTTAGAAGCAATAAGCATGTCATCAACATAAAGCAACAAATAAATGGATAAACCATCATGAAATCTTTTATGATAAACACAACTATCATAATCACTCCTAGAGTAACCATGATCAATCATAAAAGAATCAAACCGCTTATACCACTACCTAGGAGATTGCTTCAGCCCATATAAATATTTTTTCAATAAACAAACATGATCTTCCTTACCTGGAACAACAAACCCCTCTGGTTGATGCATATATATTTGTTCCTCAAGCTCACCATGTAAGAATGTTGTCTTGACATCAAGTTGTTCTAATTCCATATCAAACAATGCAACCATAGCAAGCAACACACGAATAGAGCTATGTTTCACATTAGGTGAAAATACTTCATTAAAGTCAATACCTTTCTTCTGACAATAGCCCTTTGCAACAACACGTGCCTTGAACTTAGTTGCTTCAACCTCAGGTATACCTTCCTTTTTCTTGAAGACCCATTTGTTTCCAACAATCTTCTGGCGCTTAGGCGGTTTCACCAATTCCCAAGTATGATTCTTATGAAGTGATTCAATCTATTCATTCATAGCAACCAACCATTGAACAGACTCATCACATGTAACAACTTC
Source organism: Hippophae tibetana (assembly GCA_037013495.1). Classification (NCBI taxonomy): domain Eukaryota; kingdom Viridiplantae; phylum Streptophyta; class Magnoliopsida; order Rosales; family Elaeagnaceae; genus Hippophae; species Hippophae tibetana. Next base: position 84,064,380 of record CM072801.1, read on the forward strand.
ATGATAACTAGAAGGTTTATGTACCTCAATAGACTCTACCACAAATAATGCAAAAGAAACTAAGTCTGCATCTGTGTACCTCTGAGATCATCAAATCTCTCTTATTCCTTTACCCTTAGCAATACTATATGGTTGGTCATGTTGCTCTTCTGCTAAATCATGAGCAGAATCATCTATCTCATCCACAGATGGTTGATCTGAAGTGCCATCTTGCACTTGACTAGGAGTTCTACTCTCAAGTTCCACATGCTCACTAACATTGTGGTTTTTATCTGCATCAATAGACTCCTTTTTCTTTTGCAACATGGAAAACTCATCGAACTTAACATCTTTGCTAATCAAAAATTTAGGTGACTTGGGTTCAACACACCATAATCTATAACCCTTCACCCTAGAAGGATACCCCAAAAATATGCATTTCAATGCTCTAGGCTCAAGTTTACCATCATTAACATGAGCATAAGTAGGACAACCAAAAACTTTCAAATCAGAATAATTAGTAGGAGTACCGAAGAATACCTCAAATGGAGTCTTCAACTCAATTGCAGTTGATGGAGACCGATTCACCAAATAGCAGGCATGGTTACAAGCTTCAGCCCAAAAGGATTTATCCAAGTCAGCTTGAAAGAGCATACAACGAGCTCTTTCTAAGAGAGTCCTATTCATACGTTCTGCTACTCCATTTTTTTATGGTGTATGATGCACAGTACAATGTATGACTATGCCATTTCTTTCACAAAACTCATTAAATTGACTGTCGCAAAATTCCAAACCATTATCAGTTCTCAAATGCTTGATTTTCTTGCTTGTTTGATTTTCTATACAAGCCTTGAATTTCACAAATTTTGAGAATGCATCATTCTTATTCTTTAAAAAATACACCCATACATGACGAGAGAAGTCATCAATAAAAGTCAACATATACCGGGCACCACCCTTAGACACAACACGAGAAGGACCCCAAAGATCTGAATGAATATAATCAACAGTACCTTTTGTTTTATGGATGGTTGTACTGAACTTAACCCTGCGATGCTTTCCATAAACACAATGCTCACAAAAATCAAGCTTCCCAGTTTTCTGACCACAAAGCAAATCTTGTTTGCTCAAAATAGACATCCCTGCTTCACTTATATGCCCAAGTCGCATATGCCATAATCAAGTAGTGTCTGAATCTTGATCTAACAAGGACGAAACTGATACACTGCCAATAACAGTACTACCCTGAAGCATATAGAGGCCACATGAAAATTTCCCTTTAATAACAATGAGAGCACCTTTGCTAACTTTTAAAACTCCACCTTCAGCTACATACTTGTAGCCTTGTGAATCAAGAGTACCCAAAGATATCAAATTCTTTTTCAAATCTAGAACATGGCTAACATCTTTTAAAGTCCTAACAATACCATCATGCATTTTAATTCGGATAGTACCAATACCAATAACCTTGCAGGACATATTGTTTCCCATCAAGACAACACCCTCATCAATAGACTGATAAGAAGTAAACCAATCTCTACTAGCGCACATATGGTAAGTACAACCCAAATCAAGAATCCAAACATCTCCAGGAGAATCAATAGATACTCATAGAACATTTTCACCATCGAAACCAGAACTATCTGCAACACCAGCAACATCATTAGTACCAGAAGACGTTGTGGCAGATTTTCCTTTACCTTTGAGTTTCGGAAAATTTACTTTCCAGTGCCCTTCCTGATGGCAATAATTGCATTTATCCTTTCTTTTTCTAGATTTGTATCTAGACTTGCCTCTATTATTGCTTGTTCTTTTTTCTTGATTTCTACCTCTAACAAATAAACCACTGTTATTATCATTGTTGCTGGTAGACACTTTTTTCTTCAACTTTTTGGAATTCAAAGTTGCTTTGACATCTTCCAAAGAAATAGTGTCTCGCCCATATAGCATAGTATCAACAAAATGTTCAAATGAATGAGGTAAAGAACATAATAGAACTAAGGCCTGATCCTCATCATCAATCTTAACACCACTATTTTTCAGATCACGAATAATTTTAGTAAATTCATCAAGATGATCGTGCAAAGGTGTACTTTCTAACATTCTGAATGTATACAAACACTCCTTCATATATAACCGACTGGTCAAATACTTGGTCATATACAAATTCTCTAATTTAATCCATAACCCAGCAGGAGATTCCTCATCACCAACCTCGCGTAATACCTCATCAGACAAGGATAACTGAATTGAACTCAGAGCATTTTCCATCAATGCATCTTTTTCTTCATCGATCAATTTTTCTGGAAATTTATCCTTACCTTCAAGTGTCTTAACGAACCCTTCTTTAACTAATACGGCCCGCATCTTCATACGCTAAAGACTGAAATCATTTCTACCATTGAATTTCTCAATTTCATATTTTGCCGCCATGACAAAAAACTCAATATTAAATAAACAACAACACACCCCAAAAAAAATATGAAACCAATCAGATAACCAGAAGCTCAAAATAAATCCAAAAGAGCAAATTTGATTAGTGTCAATAAATAACAGAATAACCCAATAGCTCTTATACCAATTTTTTGTAAGTTAGGCACTTGCGGTAGCGAAGATCGAGTCCAATTTTGGTTGCACAAATTAATAATAATGGGTAACAGAAAAATAATAAGCAGTAAGAAAATAAATGGCACACAATGATTTAAGTGGTTCAACTTTTCAATGTGAAAAGTCTACTCCACTGACGACGACACACCGAGGAAAATCCACTAATAACCAAATGGAGATACAAACACAAATTTTCAGAGCTTCACAAATTATACCAAAGTCTAAAATCAACCCACAAAATATCCACTCTAAATTACTGGTAATATATAGCAAGATAAATTAACAAACTTACTATTAAATCAAATATTACCGTACAAATGAGAGAATCACCACAAATGGCAACTGAAATGGACAGTTTGTCATTGGGCTGATTTCCTCTGCTCTCTTAGTCTGTTATGAAGGCAGCCAACCCTCACTTTTCTACAGTTTTCTCTTCTTGGGTTGTTTTACATGTAGAGGTCACAACCAAAAGCCAAACAGTGTTTGCAGAGGCCACAAGTGCGAAGAAAGTGAGGAGTTCCAGTGAGATTAGCACAACTTCTACTATTACTGTTGGTTTTCTTTTTTTTTTTCTTCAGCTGCTGTATTTCTGGTGGTTGCAGCTTCTGAAATCTTTTTTTCCTTTTCCAGCGGCATACACACACACACACACAAAACAACATATATATTACAGAAAAGCATAGGATTTTAATGGGTTTTGGGCCTAAAGTTTTGGGCCAATTAAATAACACTACCACTATTTTTCAGGATGTTAGAAAATTAGTAAATGTGGCTTTGAAAGAATTTTTTACCTAGAAAAAACATAAAATATTAATTAAAATACATAGCACACAGATTGAGAGAAATCTATGATTATGAGATTATATTTACCACTAACTTATTATCTAAGAAATTATATTATGAATTGATAATATAACTATATATCATTAAATTCTTAACTCTAGCTTAGATCTCTATACAACTAAGATAAGACTTCAAATGCACCTTTTCTTGCTTTATAGTTATAGCATACCATTATAAAAAGGAGGTGACCAAACTAAGAAAGATTACAACTCTTAGTAACCTTTAACCATGGTATCAATCTTATGTCACACTGTCACAAAGCAACAAGATACCACTTTGAATAAGAATATTTGTCATTACATAAGTAATAACCTATTTACATCTTAAAATAGCATTAAACATATACATGCAATAAGTTAATTTATCACTGTAATTCATACATGCAAAGTTATGGCATTTAAATATAGAATAAAACACATCAAAAATTAAGAATTGAATCTAAAAATCATCATAACATTTTATTAGTTAAAATAAAAATCTAGGGGTTTGGAATTCTCCACAATCACATAAATAATTTAGGTATGCATGGATTCTTAAAGAATCATAATTAAAATAATAGAAGACTATGAAGAAGAAGAAGAAGCTAATGATTAATATCAATGGTATAATTTTAACTCCTTAATTTCCTCTTTAATTCTACCTTGTCTCTAGCCTTTAATTTCTCTATAGACTACATATTTTCTAGAAATTTCTTTTTCTACAATTTATGGCTGCTTTTGTTAACCCTACCTACATATTTATAGTAAAATAATTACAATGTAATAATGATGTAGTTAGGGTTAGGGTTGTAAAGATTTAAAACATTTAAAATGGTAGACATGTGCTTGAAATAAGGCCTTTGAGCACATATTCGATAGCAAGGGTCGCGATACACATCAGTTTATGCTACGGTGCAAAACTATTTCCAATTCTATGCTAATTCATCCCAAAAAATTTCTACCACAATGCACATATACTCATGTCATAATGATAAGTGCTTAAAGGCATTTAATATAACGCGATTTTATGTTCTTTAAATGATAAAATAGTTTGTAATTGTATAATTTTGTTATCTTTTAAATCAAATCTTTTTCTTCAAAATGATAGAAATATTTTATTTTTTTATAGATATTTTAACTTCAAAATGATTTAACTAAACAACACTTGAAGAATAGTACCTGAAAGCACTACATTACAATTTTGAAGCATAAAATATTAACATATGTAAAACTTACATATGTTCCACAACATAAGTGAAGTGGATTGAGGCCAAAGTATGCATAGCTGGCCTATCTGATCCAATATTCTCTCCTTTCCATATTTATAAAATGGACCCTAAATTCTCTTTTATAATTATGCCACAACTCTCTTTAAAACTAAATTCTTAGTTTTGGTCACACTTTTTTTTCTTTTTGTTATTTTAAAGTCCTCTCAATTGAGAGTCGAATATACATAGTTTATGTAGTAGTTTTACTTTTGATTCAATAAACAATGTTGGCAATTTTTTTTTGAAGGTTTTCCAAAAATAGAAACAATACTGAGGTTCTGTAAAGATACATTTGAGGTATACTTTAAATGTATTCTTTTCATATTATCTTTATTTGTTTTTTTATATACTATGTTTAATTTACTGTTAATTTCATAAATTAAGCGTGTCTGGTTGAAAATACTATGGGATATAAGTAATGTTTTACATGATTATTTGGATCTTTAGAGAACTCTATTTCAAAGATTTATATAAGAATTATTATTGAAAAAAATATCGACTATATAGTTTTTGAAATATTTTTGAAAATCTAAAAGTTAGTTCCAAAATACTTGAATCATTAATCTAACTTAGACCCCTTTTTGAGAGTTTAATCAATTGTCAATTACTGATTCTGGAAAAAAGAATTTAACTGATTGATCCATGTCCTAGAATATTTTCTTACAAAAAAAAGGAGAATCAATAATTTTAAGTCATATTTTTAATAACCTACTAAATATTAAGCAACCATAATTAACTCTTCACTGAATGTAAATGTTTATTTATGTATTATTTTTTGAATTTATCTTTACTTTTATATCATTAGATTATACCCTTAAAAACTGAAACTTTGTGATAGAATGTTTAAGTTTAACTTTCATTTTTAAGAATTTTTTAGTTATTTAAAAACTATAGGATTCCTCTTTAGACTTCTTTTAGAAGTATATTTATTATTTTCTTTAAGTGATTCATATAATTGCAAGCTATTTATAAATTTTATAAATTTTGTACACCAAGTTTTGGCACATCAAGTTTTTGGTGCCATTGCTATGGAGGAAAAATGTTTGTAAATTTTTATTATCAAATTCTTAAAAACTTTTTGTGTTATAAATATTGTGATTTTCATTTAAAATTTTAAATAAAGCTTAAAAGTATTTTCTTTTTATTTAAAAAAATAATATAATTTTCTTTTTATTTATTTGAAACAATTCTTTTTCTTTTATTATAAATTTAAAATTTTAATTTTCTTTTCTTTTTTTATTCTATTATTTCTTTTACATTACGTTTAGTATTTTTACATACTAAATTATTTCTTATATAATTTACCTTACTAACATGTGTATTATTATATTTTTTAATTAATTAGTATATTTGTGCACAAACATGTAATATTTCATATACTTGTATATTTATTTTATCTTTTTATTTTTTTTACTTGACATAAAATTTAATTTCTATTTTCATAAGTTTTTGCGAGGTAAGAGATCCTTAGGGTATCTTCTCATACCATACAAAAATAATACAAATAAACCTACTAGACTATCAAGAAGGTTGTAGTTTGAGGTTCCATAAGCCTTTAGTTGAACAAATCTTTGAATAAGACTTTCACCTCCACTTTAACCAAAAAAATGGGGAAATTCCACCTCTTAGGGAAACCACTATGAAGAAGTATGTAAGGCCAACAATTTTCATTGCTATTACCTCAATCCAATTGGATGAGACTGCTTGGAACTATGAAATAAGAAACACTCATTTCTCCTTGTTACCTTTCTTCAATGGACTACATAATGAAGACTCACTATCTTTTATTTGGGACTTTCACTCAACAATCCAAACATTCCCCCTTGGTGTACTCACCGAGTACTAACTTAGAATGTAGTGTTTCCCTTACACCCAAAAATCTAGGGCCAAGGATTGGTTAATGTGGCACCTTCTAAGTTTCATGATGACCGAGAAGGATGTTTACAATAAGTTTATTGGAAAGTTTTAATCCACCAAAAAATCAGAGTTGAAAGAAAAGATCACTATTTCCTCTTAGATGGAGGGAAGACCTTTATATGAAGCATCATTTTAAACTCTTCCTCACTCAAAGCCCCCATCACACACGTTTAGAATTAGTTTTTTATGATGAATTGACACAACAATGGAAGTTCAACATTGATAATGCTATTGGACAAGCAATGAGAGAAAAGACTACCTTAGAGACTTACAATCTCTTTAAAATGTAGTGTTCTAATTCCTAGCAAAAAAGCTCCTAAGTGAGGAGAGCTGGAGTTCATAAAATAGACTTTTGTACTGAAGTTCAAATGTAGCTTGCACAACTGACCAAGCAAGTTGCGCTTCTCACAAAACATGCCACAACCAGTAAAGACTAATGTGGCTTATGTAGTACTTTGGGACATATTATTGATGCTTGTTTCTATTAAGGAGAACCAAATGTTGGACTTGAGTAAGTTAGTGTATTAGGGGTTACCAAGTAAGACCCATGTATGATCGCAATGTAAATACCTATAACCTAAGGATGAGGAATTATCCCAATTTCTCCTAATGGAAAAAGAACCCTCCATTCATATAGATTCATTGAGATTTCAGTCCAGATTTTGGTAGGGATTGGTAAGTGTTGTAGTAGACATGTTGGTATCATGGAATCACTCTTGCACCTTTGGCATATATCACAAGAGGGTAAGACCTTCTTCACTACATTTCCCTTGTTAGACCAACTGAAATTATGTTTGATGTGAGAGAGTGTTTTGTGATATCCAATGTGCCCCTCTATCGGTGATGATTGTCAATCAGCTAATATCTATGGAACTAGGGAAGACTATGAATTTAGATACACTCTATATCCCTTGAACCATACTCCATCACATTGATAGATATTGTTTACCTCAGAGGAAGGGATTTTGGCTTGGAGTCTCTTATAGAAAGGCTCTTACTGGACTTCTTTTTGGAGTTTTGGCCACCAAGCTGCTTGGGGTTGAGAAATGAATAGAAGTTGAAACTCTACCACTCGAGACAAGGAGTCTACTCCCTAATTTTTTGAACCCTTTTTTCACTTGATTTCATAATCATAACCAAGAAGCTTTGGTAGCCATTGCACCTAAGCTGGTGTGGTGATCCGTTGCTCTAGTAGGTACTTAAGACTCTTTTGATCCGTGTGCACTACGAATGGATTTCCTAGTAAGTAAGAGCCCTATAACTTGATAGCTTTAATCATTACTAGCATTTATTTATCATAGGTTGATAGGGCTAAGGCTGATCCTTTGATTACAACACTGAAGTAAGCCACTGGTTGATTTTCTTGAGTTAGAACTACCCCAAAGCCAATGCCACTTGCACCATATTCGATCACAAAATTTCAAGTGAAATCTGGTAGCCGTAGGATAGAAGAGGAGGTTAATGCTTCCTTCAAGTATTGGAAGGCCATGGTTGCAGCCTCATTCCATTGGAATCCCTCTTTCCCTAATAGACAGGTTATGGGTGTTACTATTCCTCCAAACTATCTAATGAATTTTCTATATTAGCCTCCTAACCAGAGGAACCCTCTCACTCCCTTAGTTGTGGATGGTTTTTTCCATTCAATAACCACATGAATTTTTTCAGGATCAACCAAAACTCCTTGTTTTAAGATGAGGTGACCCAATTATTCTATCTACAATACACCAAAATGACACGTAGATGGTTTAGCAAATAAATTGTTAGCTGCTAGTATCTGTAGAACAGTTTGCAGGTGCATGTGATGATCTTCCCATGATCTGGAGTATACTAGAATATCATCAAAGAAAACCAAGATAAATTTCCTAAGGTAGGGCCAGAAGAGATCATTCATGAGGCTTTGGAAGGTGGCTAGGGCTTTGGTGAGACCAAATGGCATTACGAGGAACTCATAATGACCTTCATGTGTCCTAAAGGCATTCTTAAAAGTGTCATCCTTATGAACCCTTATTTGATGATACCCTGAATGTAGATCCAGTTTGGAGTAGACTTTGGCTACATGTAATTCATCTAACAGTTCATCTATGATAGGTATAGGATACTTATCTTTAACTGTGATTGCATTAAGAGCCCTATAGTCCACACAAAACCTCTAGGCTCCATCTGTCTTCTTAACCTACAAAATTGGTGATGAAAAGGGACTATTACTTGGTATTATCAAGCTTGATTTTAAGAGCTTCTGCACCGTCTTTTCATTTTCATCTTTCTGATAATAAAGGTAACGAGAGGGTTACACGTTTACTGGTCCTGATTCTAGTTGTAGGGGAATGCAATGATCATGTAATCATCTTGGAGGTAGGTTGGATGAAGATTCAAATACCTGAGGAAACTCAGCCAGTATTTTGTTTATCTTTAGGGGTGTTTTTTGGATTGATCATTGGGGCTGCTAGTAGGGATTATTTGGAGGAACAACCCTATACCTTGTAGATTTTTGAACTCCTTATAGGTCAGAGCTATAATGTTTGCTTGTTATAACCCTTGGAACTTATCACAGATTCCTTCTACCATGAAGTTGATGGTGAGTTTTTTATAATCCATCTCAATAGGACCTAGAACCTTTAGCCATTAGATGCCAAAGACCAATTGGCATGCTACAAATGGAAGGACATAATAATCTGCAGTGATCGGATACCCTTAGATGGTACTGGTGAGGTTACAATATTGTATAGCACATTCTATCTTCTCACGGTTAGTTACCATTAATTCTAGTTTCATTCCTATAGTTATGATCATTCCAAACTGAGTGGTTAAGATTTGATCAATAAAATTATGAGTACTTCCCCCATCTATCAATACTAATACCCTCTTGTTTTTTAATTTTCCCATGATGTGAATGGTTTGTGGATATTCTACCCCCGCTATTGCATGAAATGAGATCTCAGGTATTACCTCGTGAGGTTCTCGTTCCAACTGGGTTTCTTCAAGGTTATTTGTGTGATCCTGGGTTGAATCTTCCATCATAAATAGCCGAGGACGTGCACAGTGGTAGCCAACCACAAATTTTTCATCATAGTAGTAGCATAATCATTTGTCTTAACTTTCATGTGCTTCCTGGTTAGTAATTCTCTGAAAAGTCGCTAGTTGAGCTGTTAGAGCTGGATTTAGTTTCTGTTGTGGTGGTGGTCCTAACACACTAGCTATGGGGTTAGGCAAAGTTCTTATTGTTACTACTATTGATTGGTAATGAGGGTATTGAGTTATTTTCCTTTGAAGTAAACTCTTCTCTTCAATCAATATTGCCACCCCTATAGCATCAACCAACATTCGAGGTTGTTTGATCTGGATATCAATTCTAATTTCATCTCTTAGTCCAACAATAAAAAAACTGATTAGAAACTCCTCTCGTAAGTGATGAGTGCTTAAAAAGCACTAAAATTACCATGATTTTATGCACATTAATTGATTAAAAATATATATTTATATAAATTTGTCTTTTTCAGAATCACAAGTATTTTTATTATTTTTCAGGTATTTTTGCTTAAAAACGTAACTTAAAGACTCAAAGAAGAATACTGGAGGCAATACATCACAAATATATTCATAAATAAATGAGGAAAGGTCAACAAATATGGAAAAATTGGACAAAATGGGTCAAAAATGTCAAAAAGGAGGAAATCGCACATGGAGCCGCCGAGCAACCACCGCAGCACGCCCATCCCACGCGCTCCCGCGCCCAGTCCCGTGCGTGCACTTACTCCTATCCCACGCCCCCCTTGCTACTGTCTGCGCACACCGCTGCCCATCTGTGCCCCAATTCGCGCGCGCCACCTACCCGCTGATGTGAGCTGATGTCATCTTCACCTACTATGTGTTTCCTCCATTTTTATTATTTTTTCACCCACTTTTTATTCCTTTCCTCACCTATAAATACCCCCATTCTCTTCACTTCATTCCACACCTCAAAACACATCTTCTATTCTCTTTCTTTCTCTCATTTCTTAGTTTTTAAGCTTTTCTTAGTTTTTAGCTTTTCTTAGTTAGTTTCTCTTAGTTTTAGAGTTCTTCTCTTTTTGAGAAGAACTAGTTATGTTTTTGTAATTTATTTTCTTTTCGATTCAATAAATGGGAGTGCAAATTCCGTTTGGAGGTTTTCCAGCAACGGGAATAGCATCGAAGTACTGTAAGGATTTTATTTTCTTTACAGTTATTTTTTATGCTGTATTCTTACATTATATTTAATTTGTCTGTGATTAAATTTAACTTTGCTGGCTGTTTGTAAACATGATAAAATAATAATGTTGTTATGCTTGCGAAATATTAAATAGGTAAAAATCTCTAAAATATATTTGTGATGTATTGCCTCCAGTATTTCTCTTTGAGTCTTTAAGTTACGTTTTTAAGCGAAAATACCTGAAAAACAATAAAAATACCCGTGATTCCAAAAAGACAAATTTATATAAATATATGATAAAATCATATAAATATATATATTTTTAATCAATTAATTTGCATAAAATCATGGTAATTTTAGTGCTTTTTGATCACTCATCACAACCCCCAACCAGCTTCTTGCTAGTCCCTTAGCAAGAGAAGCAATAAAAACTAAAAATTAAACTATCCTAAATCACTTCCGTGGATTGACACGGTTGCATTTAGCCTATGCAACAAGCCTTTAAACCCCTAGGTTACCCTAGTGGACGAGTTTGAGCCTCGTGAGGGTTTTCAGTAATGATACCCACAAACATTGAACTAAATGTAAAAATTAAAAGAAATAATAAAAACAATCAACTTAAAAACTAAAATTACAACAAAATCAAAAATTAACTTTTAAGAATAAAAGAAAACAACATATCACAAAAATGTCTCATACTTTTTAATCTCCTTTAAGATCATAATTAAAATCTCAAGCATAAGTTATTTTAATCTTCTTAAATAATCATGATTTATTATAATAATTAGTCGAAAATCATTTTCATATTTCATATAAAAAATGTATCAATTTAATTTTACCCAATTTCAATGTCTAGAATCCGAATTCGCTTCGACTCTATTCCTCACTAGTCAATACTTTCAAAACACTGAATCCTATGGGATCAAACACTCATACTAATTTATATACGAAAGAGTTGATGTATAGAAATGAACTAATATGTTCGCATATGTATAAAGAATAAAGGCTCAAAGTGTTATTTTAACATTGATATCATGAAAGGAATTGAATGTATAAATTATATAGATATCATATATAAAAATTATTTTCATGCATAAATCAAACTCATTAAGAAAGAATTTCAAGATATATGCTTTTTACAAATGAAGAAAGTACAATGACTTTTTAGGGAATTACTTCTTATATCTTTCTTTTGTAATTAGCATGTACTCACAACTTTGTAGGCAATGTGGGTCATAGTATGTAGATTATACTATATATTCTTTACCTCTCTATTTTTCTTTTTTTTTTCTGAATTTGTTTTGCAATATATATATATATATATATATATATATTTAGAGAGTCAACCCATGTACGGATTGTACATTTTTTAAAATTTTGGTGAGTGGTTAATTTTGTGGCTTTTCTGTTTGATCTTGGTTTAGGTAACCCCAGATATGTCTTTGTTTTTTTTTGTAATAGTCATGCATGAATGAGATATAAGCATATACTATCAATTTCTACTCAAATCATTTAATCTAAGCAAGAATAATAAAAAATATATACGATACTCTATTAAGATGAGAAAAAAAATTCATACATTCAATGCTAATACCTATAGAGATCATCTAAAAAATTGAAGAATAAGAAATGTGTTTGGAGTAGAAAAAATATATATTTCACTCTGAATAAAGGAAATTAGGCTCAAATTATATCTCACAAGGGTAGTCTCCACTAAAAACATTCATAAATACCGATTTTGGGTTTAATATAATTTCGACATTTTATCAAGAAATACTAAATCACACAAAACAAAAATAAAGCCAAACACAAAAAATGAAAATGTGAACATAAAAAAAATTTATTTTTATTATTTTTTTTATTTTTAAATTGTTAAATATATTTTTTTCTAATTAAGCATGGTAACTTTTCACCACCCCCAACCTAGAACTTACATTTTCCACAATGTAACAACTGTAAATTAAAGATAAAGAGAAAAGAGAAGAAAGATTACCTATTTCCTGAGAATGTGCAAGTAGTAATGGAAAATGTATGTGCACGCATCATATTCATCATTAAAGTGTATATAGACAGATCGTTGTGAACTTCTAACATCTCAACAAATATTTTTAGTTTTAACAATTTTAAAATTATTCACATGTAATTAAACTAAAATAAACAATAAAATTAAGTAAATAAAACAAATAAAAGAAAATTATCTAAAATGATAGGTTGCCTCCCATCCAGCGCTTAGTTTAATGTCTTAGCAAGACATAACTTGGGGATTTCATTTTAAGTAAACTCAATGTCCACACATAATTGAGTCAATCAAACTTACAGGTAAGACAAGATTTGTCTGCCTATACTTTTTCAGTCATGCCCTATTGATTTTCAAATTTTTATATACTTAAAACTAAAGGCATGCTTGAGGGTTTTAGATAACCCACATCTAGGTGCAAATAAAATAATTAAGGCATCAAAATACAATTGTACCTAGATCAAACAAAGCAACTAACTCCTTATATAATAATGAAAACTTTAAAATTTTGGAGATAGTTTCAGATTTTTGTTTTTGTTTTTTTAAGTATAATATCTAAGTTAAAATAACATAACCAGTATTAACCAAGAGTGCTCCCAGGAAATATTGGTGGGGCAAAGGCTCCTTAAAAACCATCCTCCTAGACACAACAACGTTCCTCGGAAAGACTAGTAGCACAAAGGCTTCCAAGAACTAGTCTCCTAGACAGAACTCCTTAGATCTTTACTTTTCATGCCATTAAAATTTAAGTTAATTAATTTAATGAAAATCTAAGTTAATTAAGTTAAGTAAAATAAAAATCTAAGTTAATTAAGTTAAGTTAAGTCAAAACATAAGTTAATTAAGTTAAGTTAAGTAAAAATCTAAGTTAATTAAGTTAAGTTAAGTAAAAATCTAAGTTCATTAAGTTAGTAAAAACCTAAGTTAATTAAGTTAAATGAAAATTAAAAACATAGTTAAAAAAATGATAAATTAAAAATTAATCAAAATAAAATAAAATAAAATTGAAAAAGGTAAAAGAAAATAAAAATTAAAATTGCAAAATTATTTTTTTTTTGTATTTATGAACGGTAAGTTTTATTTATTTATTTTTTACTTCAAGTTTCAAATTGCAAAATTATTTTACTATTAACGCTATAATTATTATTAATTTTTTTATTTATTATGAAATTTGAAATTTGAAATTTTTTTTATTCACGAACGGTAAATTTATTTTACTATTCACGGAATAATTTTTATTTATTTATTTTTTTAATTTAAATTTTTTTTACTATTCATGAACGGTAAGTTTATTTTATTATTCACGCTATAATTTTTATTTATTCATTTTTTTAATTAAAGTTTTTTAAAATTTTAATTGTTTTTTTTAATCAAAATAAAAAAAATCACAATTATTTACAACACAAAATGTTTTTAAAATTTTGATAAATAATTTAAAAACGTTATTCCTTCCTCTGTAATGGCACTAAAAACTTGATGAGCAAAAACCGGCATCGTTGATCTTGCCATTACTTTAGTTTTATATTTATAAAACTCTCGCAAGTGCATGAATCATTTTGTAGAAAATTATAAGTGTACTCCCAAGGTCAATCTAAGGAAGGAATATATGTGGTTTTTAATTTATTATTCAACATTTTAAAAACAAAATTAAATCCTAAACATCCTGTCACGATAGTTTGGTTTTTGTGTTTCTAATCTAATAACATAAAAATAAATATAGATAAAATTCAATAAACATTTATACAAATTTTATCATTTCTAATAGTGGAGTATTTATGGATATAATAACAAAGTTAATTATACTTTCATATATTATTTAGGTTATTAAAGATATAAATTGATATTTATTGATTCTCTCTTTTTTATATGAATACCACATTTGGTGGGGTTAGATATTCTTTGTTAACTAAACAAATCAATTAACACCTATGAGTGGGGTTGATAACTAATTTGGTTAATTAAATTAATTCATTTTTCTAAGAGATTGAAAATGAACCATTTAAATGCCACCTTTGGTGGTGTTAGACAGTTTAAACTTTATTCAAGGTGTCCAAATTAAACCTAAGAATTTAATTATCCGAGTACTAATTTTTAAGTTTTAAAACCACTATTAAAAACATGTTGTCAATACATTTTCACATAATAATTCTTATAAAAACTTTTGAAATAGAGATTCACTCTAACTACTGGGGGATTCTACCAATAAATAAAAGAGAAATACTCTAAATCAGACTGGATAACTAAACCTTAAAATCTAATTTTCAAATTTAAGTTTGTAATGAAAAATAATATATATATCTCTCTAACATTCCTAATATAAAATCTTGAATAAAAATAAAATCAATTTATTTTAGAGATTTTTACCTATTAAATATTTCGCAAGCATAACAACGTTATTATTATGTCATATTTACAAACAGCCAATAAAGTCAAATTTAATCACATACAAATTAAATATAATGTAAGAATAAAGCATAAAAAATAACTGTAAAGAAAATAAAATCCTTATAGTACTTCGATGCTATTCCCGTTGCTGGAAAACCAACAAACAGAATTTGCACTCCCATTTATTGAATCGGAAAGCAAATAAATTACAAAAACATAACTAGTTCTTCTCAAAAAGAGAAGAACTCTAAAACTAAGAGAAATTAACTAAGAAAAGCTAAAAACTAAGAAAAAACTAAGAAAAGCTTAAAAACTAAGAAATGAGAAAAAGAAAGAGAAGAGATTATATGTTTTGAGGTGTGGTATGAAGTGAAGAGAATAGGGGTATTTATAGGTGAGGAAAGGAATAAAAAGTGGGTGAAAAAATGGAGGTGGCGCGCATGAATTGGGGTGCAGATGGGTAGTGGCGCGCATAGACAGCAGCAAGGGCGCACGTGGAAAGTAGCAGGGTCGCGCAGGGGCGTGTGTGGCAAGAAGTAAAGGCGGCGCGGACAGGAAGTGCAACTGGCACGGGATACGAGTAAGGGTGCATGGGACTGGGTGCGGGCACGCGTAAGATGGGCATGTTGTGGCGACTGCTCGGCGTGGCTGGGCAACTCCGTGTGCGATTTCCTCCTTTTGGACCCATTTTGTCCAATTTTTCCATATTTGTTGACCTTTCCTCATTTATTTATGAATATATTTGTGATGTATTGCCTCCAGTATTCCTCTTTGAGTCTTTAAGTTACGTTTTTAAGAAAAAATACCTGAAAAATAATAAAAATACCCGTGATTCTGAAAAAGAAAAATTTATATAAATATATGATAAAATCATATAAATATATATATATTTTTAATCAATTAATGTGCAAAAAATCATGGTAATTTTAGTGCTTTTTGAGCACTCATCAGTAAGCCATCAACCCTATGGGAAAGCTTCTCAAATGCTTTTTGGTAGGTAGCTAAACTTAAGGTGTGTTTGAGCCGCATTAGAGCCTCTTAAGGGTCCCCATAATCAGTTGGACCAAATTCCAATGTGCATATTTGGTGAAATCTTCCCAAGTAAGTGACCCACGAAACTTAGTGAGCCATCGATGCCATTATAAGGGAATTCCTTCTAGGTGGAATGTAGCCAATTGTACTCATTGTTCTGGTATAATGTTGATGAATTCGAAGTATTGTTCATCTTTATATATCCAGTCGGTTGGATCCTCGCCAGAAAATGCTAGAAATGATAGTTTCAGGTGAGAGTGTGGGTGGTCTATATTGGTTCAAGAGTTATGTGGGTATGGATGTGGGTTTTATTCCCTCGCAAAGGGTTTAACCTCATGTTAAGTTCGAGAGGCACGTAGCACCTATAACTTGGTGTCGCCCACTAGGTCAAAGTTGGACTTATGTCGCCCAAGGGTTTCCATCACTTTACTACAGAATTATGAGAACCTTATTGAAGACCAAAATTTCAAGGTAAATAAAGATAAACTTGAACAATACTCTATTACATATCATGGAAGTCAATGATCCCGTTACCCTTGGTTGCCACCTCTTATACTAGAGAGTCAATATTTTCCAATTGTTTTAAGGGCCATTTAAAGTGCTATTAAAAATGGATCTTAAAGAAAAGAATATAATATACTGACAAAGAATTAGTATATTTTACCAATTATTTGAAACAAATACATAAATCTCACTTTATAATTTAGTACAATGTAATTCTATGTAGCTTCCTCCAAATTAGATTAGTTTCTACCAAATTGAAGAAAGAAAACAAAATCAATGTTTAAAGGAAAAACAAGTAATGCATTTTTTCATAAGTATGTGGTTACTAGAAATCGGTGGTCCTACTGAGGTTGGGGGATGTCAAGAAATTTTGGAGGCACTAGGCTAGAAATGGAGGAGCCTCAAATGTGAATAGAGGTGCTAGGTTGGGATAAGAAGCAATAGAGCTAGCGAATCAAGAAATACTAGAAATTTTACATGACACCAAGGTTGGGAAGAAACAAAGAGTGGTATGGTGGAGCTGGGTACAACTAGAGATGGGTACTATTAAAGGTCGGTCGCGATGAAAAAAGAGAAGCTACGAGTGAGAAGGAACAAAAAGGGGCTCACACAGGGAAAAGGAGGGAAAAGAAAAAAGTTGTACAGGGAAAAAAGGAAAACAAAGAAAGGAGTAGATATCAACTAAAAGCATCAATGTAAAAATGTAAAACTATATCAAAGCATAAATAAACAACATGAAACAACAAAAAGCATATGAAAATTTATCAAATGTAAAAATCTTAACCATAAATGTAAAACTGTAGAGATCATCTAACAATTTATATAACAAGAAGAGTGTTTAAAGGAGTAGAAAAAATATTATCGTTAAGAATAAAGTGATAATAAGCTCAACATATTCTCACAAGGTAGTCTCTACTATTTGATTCATAAACACCAATTTTGGATTTATTTCAATTTCAACATTTTAACATGAAACAAAAATTATGATAAAAATAAATGAATTATAACAATACTCCATGATATGTTATAAGACATTAATCTAATAGTGCGAAAAGACTTAATATATTATTCTAAATCAAGTAAAAGCATGAAAATTTTGCAAGAAAAATTCTAATTGAACCTAACTATCCCTAAACCAATGAATAAAAATAAATGTAAATGCAAACACATCTTTAATAAAAAATTTAAAAGTTGCCCAAATTTATGTAACTTTTTCTCCACCCCCTATGTACAATCTACATAGTCCTTAATGTAACAAATGTAAATTAAAGAGAAAAAATAAAGAAGGTAAAAGTCACCCATTTGCTTTATGTGATCAAGTAATGATGCAAAACGTCAAATGTATCCATGATTTCTAACATTTTAATCACACAAATAGAACGGTGTGTACTACTTACACGTGTCAACAAACAGTTATAATTTTAACAATTCTAAATAAAATAACGAATGTTCACATGAACTTGAAATAAATAAACTAAAGTAAAGAAATATTATATAAAATATAAGATAACATAAAAAAATTCAAAAAAAAAAATTAAAATAAAGAAAATAATATTACCTAAAACAATGGGTTACCTCCTATCAAAGGCTAGTTTAATGTCTCAGCAAGAAGTTTCTTAGTAGACTTCAATTTTTTTAATAAAATCAATGTCCCCACATTATTGAGTTCAATTATTGTTTTGAATTCCTTTGCTTTTATAAGTGTTCCGCCAGTTGCTCTACTTGTATCTCTGCCTGGTTCACAGGTGCTTCCAAGGAGTCCAACCTTTGATTGTTCTTGTATTGTTTTTCCTAACTAACTTGAATGAAAGCATTCAAGTTATCATTTAGAGTTGGTTTTCTAGGAGGATTTTGTGGCAATTTTTTACTGTAGGGAAAACATCACATTCTCAGTTGATCCTCGATGAGTATACTGAGAGGGAAAATTTTGAATGTTGAATAAAAGTATCTAATAAAAGACATATAATCTTTACTAGGTAGTCCATGAAAAGAAGGTAACATGAAAAAATAAATGTTTCTCTATTCATAGTTCCTTGCAACCTAACCCATTTGGATTAAGGTAGTAAAGTGCCAATTACTAGCCTTATATACTCCTTTATGGTAGTTTCCCTAGATTGTGCATTTTTTCCCATATTTAAAGGTTCAACATAAGTGTCTATGTTTGGTTCAAATTTTCGTTCAACTAAAGGCTATTGGATCTTAGTATCCAACCTTCCAAATAGTTCTTTGGATCTGTTAATGTTATCTATGTTTGGTGTAGGAGGAAAACCTAAGGATATCCTACCTCGCATAATCTACAAAAACACAAATCAAAATCACATGTTAAGTAGAAAAAGTAAAAGAGATTAAATAAATATACAATGTATGATACAAACAATATATGATATACAATTTATGATTCAATAACACAAATTAAGTACATAATTACAAAAAAATTAAAAAGGTATAAAGTACAAGTAATACATGTTAATACATAGAAATACTAAACAAAATATTTAATAAAAAGAAGAATAAAATAAAGTAAAGTAAAATTAATTAAATTAAAAATATAAAAAGAATTGAGTTAAAATAAATGAAAGAAAAGAAAAGAAGGCACCATTTTTTTAATAAAACATAATTATGAATATTTATAACACAAATTGTTTTTTAAGATTTTTGATAATAAAAAAATTAAAACGCTATTCCACCCCAATAATGGTACCAAATACTTGATGCATTAAAACTAGATAGTCATATTTTGTAAAATTATAAATAACTCGCAAGTGCACGAATCATTTTGTAAAAAGCAATAATTATACTTTTAAGGTCAATTTAAAGAGGAATTACGTGATTTTTAAATAATTCAACAATTCTTAAAAACGAAAAAAAGTAAACCTAAACATCCTTTCACAGTTATTTAGGTTTTGAAAGTCCTATTCTAATTACATAAATTAAAAGATAAAATTGATTCAACAAATATCAGGCAAATAAACATTTAAAACTCAATAGAGAATTTATGGGTTATATTAATTAGTTAATTATGTTTTTTCAAAATAAATTGATATTATTGATTTTTTTTCATTTTCCTAAGGCGTGGATTATATTGTTTTGTTAAAAAAAATCAATTAATATCCTTAGGCAGGATCACCAATTGATTAATATTAAATTATGATTTGTTTCTAAGGAAACAACATACCATCTAAATCACTGCTTTAGGCGGAATACATAATTTAGATTCTCATTCAAGGTGTCAAAGTTTTCAAAGTTGGATATAAAATCAATATATCTAAGAACTAACTTTCAAATTTTAAATCGATAATGAAAAATATGTTCCCAATATATTTTCAATAATAAATCTTATAAAAATCTTTGAAATAGAATATAAATTCTAAATTAGATTTAGATAATGAAATCATAAATCTAACTTTCATATTTTAAATTTATTACAAAAAATATGTCGTCAATATATTTTTCAATAATAAACTTTGTATAAATCTTGAATGAAGAAATAAAAATCACTTATTTTATAAAAATACATACCTAAATTAATATTTTACAAGGATAACAACATAACTAATATCTCATAGAAATATTCAACCAAACATGCGCAATTAAATAAATGGCTAATTTATTAAAAATAACATTTAGAATTATAAATAAAATTAATTCTGTAAATAAAATAATACATTTAAAATTTATACATCAACAGTATCCTTTAAATTACATAAGTTCCATACTAATCCCTATTTGGAAAACATCCAAATAGATGTGCCCAAAATTTATTGGATCGAAAAATACTACTTAAAAATTGCAACTAAACTAAATCCTAACTTGCTAAAGAATTGAAACTACAAAACTATTAAAAATTAGATTTAGTTGATTGTTTCTATGAAGGATGATTTGAGAAGAAGGCGATGGCACCTACCCATAATATTTATTGGATCAAAAATTATGACATAAAAGTTGTAGCTAAACTAAATCCTAATCAGCTAAAGAATTGAAACTACAAAACTATTAAAAATTAGATTTAGTTGATTGTTGCTATGAAGGATGATTTGAGAAGAAGGCGATGACACTTGCAAATAAAATTTATTGGATCAAAAACTAATACATAAAAATTGCAGCTAAACCAAATCCTAACCTAATAAAGAATTGAAACTACAAAACTATTAAAAATTAGAGTTATTTGATTGTTGCTATAAAGGATGACTTGAGAAGAAGGTGACGGCACCTATTTATAGATGAGAACGTTGAAGAAAAATGAAGGACAAGTGGATCATGAGAGATAATTTAATGGGCGCTATGACACACTTTTATTCCCACCGTGGCACACATTAATCTCTATCGTAGCCCACATTGTTCTCTTTGTCTCCAAATTTATTTTGTATTTTACCCCCCTAACATTTGGTTAGTACATATGCTATTCTTTTATTTTTCTTGGTTCCAATTAAGTTCTGTTAGGTACAATTCTAAGTGTTTATCAATTGAATTATTTTAAATCCAAAATAACATAAAAAAAACAAAGCATATAAGTGATTTTGAAAACATAGATTTGTTAAAGAATAATAAAATTATGCAAATACAAATCTATTTTTGACATTAAAGTGTAAATAAATCACGTAATATTTATTTCTTTTCAAGAAAATGTCACCCACACACCATTTTTAGGTAGAAATTCACCCTCACCAACCACCCTCCCAGGCGACGCATTGAGCACGTAGGTGAGTCATTAGCAAGGCCCCTTGGCCATTCTATTTCTTCACCAACCATCCTACTAAGCCTCGCTAACATGTTGTTGATACTCGATGGTCCCTTATTGGCCCCTTGGCCAAAACTGTTCAATAATTACAAAAAAAATCTATATTTTATATAAAAATTCTCAATAAATTGTTATATCATAAAATATCAATGAACAAATACTTCAAAAAATGCGTAAAATTAATTACACAGATTTAGGGTCTCATAAGTACCCTTCTCTATTTGCTAGAGAACAATCCAAAATCATAATTTTTATGAAAACTAAAATTAGGCAACCCACGAACTCATTTGAAGCATCATCTCTACCAATAATCACAACTATTGTCAACTCATTCCCCCAAATCTTCTCGACCCCCTTATTGTTTTTCAACCACCTTATGTCCAATAAAAGTCACTTTCACCTTAGGTTTGATAGAATATAAGGTAGTTAACAAAGATGAAAGGGTTATTGAGATTAGAGAGAATGAGTTGGTGGTAGTGGCAATCAAGGGTAGAAATTCGTACTTCAAATGAGTTGGTGGTAGCCTAACTATATATTTGATAACTATATTAAAGTAGAATTATTTAGCAAATCCAAGCTACCTAATTGTCTTGTTTTGGTATAAATATTGTTTATGAGGCCTATCTTATGTTTAAATATATTAATATAGGTGAAATGACATCAAATGGAGCCTAAATGAGAAAATTGGGACATATTAAGATCAAAACAATCTTAATAGATTGAGCCATACATCAATAAATTGAGAAAAGACTCAACCAATTGAATATTGGTTGAGAAATCATGGTATCTATGCTTGAAAACAACAAAAGAGAGTTAGGTCGATCCATAAAGTATAAATCAATCGATTTTCGATCGAGCGCTCTTGCGTTAAACGATAACATAATTAAATCAATCGAGTAAGGTTTTGATTTATCTAGGAGAGTGGATGTTGACACATTAGCCATGTTTTAAAGTCCAACTTTCAATTTCAACTATTGGATCAAATCTAATACAATTCCTAAAGTTATTAGGACCTATTTCAACCTATTTAAACAATGCTATAGGCCATTTAAGAGAAACAATTGACACAATTAACAAGATTAATTCTAAATTTAGATAGAAAAACAATCCTCGTAGTAAAGATAATAACTACACAATCAAAAGCAAATAGAACAAGGAGATTGAAGTAGATTGAAGATGAAACCAATACAAGTTATGAGATTGATTGTATTCAATTCTTTATTCATCTTTTATTTATTTTCAAAATCTTATATATTAAAATTGTAACTTTGATCATGATATGTGGTCTCTTTTAGGAGAACATAAAATCGTGCAAGTATACACAATCACAAGTAATAAATTTGATAAGTAAGTTATTGTTCCCACGGAGATTTGCTACTATAGTTTGTGGAGTACTAAAATTATTTCACTCTGATTTTATCCAAAACAATCGTTAATTGGAAGATGATTTAACTAACTAAAAAGTTTTATAACAAAATAAAAGAAAATTTTAGGATTGAAGTTTTCACCAAATTAGTCCACTAGAATCGTATCATTTTCTCTTGATTTATATTTTTTGTAAATTTAATTTGTCAACCAAAAAATTCTAATTTTATCCATACATCTCTTTCGAGCTCCGTATAGACACACCTCGTTAAATTAATTCACTATATTCCTATGAGAATTAAATTCACCAAGATTCATTACGTTCTAAGTTCTCAAATGACCACACATACGATAAAGGTATATTCCTATCTTTCATACATACATGTTATTCTATCCATGAGCAATATACACAAAAATGTCTCTTCCAAGTTTATTTAAGTGTCATGGATCAATTGATAAATTTTCCAATAATCAAAAGCACTAAGCACAAATAGAATAAACAAATTAAAAATCTAATAAATCATTCCAAAATAAATAAACTCAAGCTTCATAAATTTAGATAAAACGCAACCCTAGAAAAATTAAATTACTTCATAAATAAAAATTAAATTACAACACTTAAGGAATATTCGCTCAAGCACACAAAGTAAATTAAAACATTTCTGCTCCTAAATTTTCTGGCACACGTAGAACACAACAGTTGCGCATGGACTTTTTTCCTGCGCAGAAAAATAAACTTTTCTTAATTGCATTTTAGCCCTCCAATTTAATTCAAATAAACTTTTAAACTTTGGTTTATTTCAATTAAACTCTTTATCTAATTTAAATTAACTTTTACACTTTTGTTAATTGCAATTTGAACACTCTTTTTATTTAAATTATATTTTCAGATATTTTATTTGCAATTAAGTCCTTTTTTGATTCAAATTCTTTAATTTTTTTCAAAATATATTCCTTAAGAAATTAACAAGAAATATTAATTTATTCCATAAAAAGTAACTAATAATATCAAGAATATAGCAATTATAATTAATAAAATAGACGAAAATAACTATGTAAAATACAGTTATCAATGTATAGAGATTAGATTTTATTATATAGGGTTCTTATGAACCCAATTTTCTATTATGTGAATTAATTATTTTGAACCCATTATGATTGTTATATAAATTTCAAATTATTTCATCTAGATTTCATTCTAGAATTTTTTGATTAACAATTCATATATAGAGGTAATTAGATAGATTCGAGAGAGTTATTAGATTACTTTCATGATTAAAAAAATGCATGGTGTTTCTAAGAAGAGATGTATGATTAATATGGATGAGATTAATAATTACAAACTTAATGAGTACCTATGAGAGTGTAAGTTGATTATTTATTACATGGAACATAGTTTGATCAAGAGAGGAATTACGTGCTATGTTAAATGCAATTTATTATATGATTAACATAGCAATTATAAAGGGATTTTTAGGTAGAAAATTGAGCTATTAAGATTCCTAGATCTTTCTCTAATATTATATCACTCGTTAATTAAGTTAATTTAATCATTAGTTTCATAATTTTCTACAATTTATTTTCTATTGTCCAAATAGTATTAGTGATATTCAATTTGATACTCAATTATAAAGAAATTCAACTCTTTGTGGGATCGATATGCATATTTAAATATACACTATGTTACTTGTATGACATGTGCACTTCTTGTTAGACTGTTAAGTTTTTGACACTATTATCGGGAAAGTTTAATCACTTTGTGAAGGATATCAATAATATATGTTACTACACTAGTATGGACCTTTTAATTTTATTTTAAGTGTTTCTATTGTACGTTCAATTTGACAAGTGACACTCTTGAACCTTTTGATCCCAAAATGGAAGAAACTCTACATCAATTAAGAAGACAAAGACTACCATGTTATCATCAAGGAATAATGGAAAACAAAATAAAGATCAACTAGCAGTTGGAACCCTCAAATCTCTAAAAGATTTTTATTTCCCATAAGTTGATAGAGCCCAGTCATATATAAGTAGACCAAACATCAATGCTAACAAGTGTGAATTAAGCCAAGTGTCATTCAAATGGTACAGGTAAATCACTTTAGGAGACTAGCTCATGATGAGCCTAACTCCTATCTAGCTTCATTCTTGAAAATCTTTGACACCTTCAACTTGAATGGTATTTCAGATGATGCAATATGCCTTTGTTAATTACCTTTCCCATAGGGGGATAGACTAAGGCATGGTAACAATCACTACCAATAGAATCTATTACTACTTGGAAGCAACTAGCTCAAAAAAACAATTCTAAGTACTTTCCATCTTCAAAGATAGCCAAACTAAGGAATGATATCACCTCTTTTTTCAACAATTTGATGGTTAATCATTTTATGAAGCATATGAACAGTTTGAAGAGCTATTTAGAAAATTTTCACATCATGGTCTTCCTACTTAGTTGTAGGTACAAACATTCTATAATGGATAAATGGGGCAATCAATGACTATAATAGATACTACATCAAGGATGCTTTAATAAGACTAAGAATGAAGCTTTTGCTTTACTTGATGAAATGGTCTGTAAAAGAAAATAAATTATTTAAGAATTAATTTAGTATACAAAAATACTATACATAAATTAAAAGAAATAAAAAAAATTAGTAAATAAATAAAAGAAAATAATTACTTCAAATAAATAAATAAATAAAAAATTAAATTATTTTTTAAATAAATAAAATATAAAAAAATTCAAATTTTTTAAGATTCTAAAATATTATTATTAGTAAATAATATTTTTATTAATATAAAAGAAAGGAATACTTTTTTACTTTTTTTAAAAAATATCTAAAGTAATTAGTTACAACCTATACATTTTAAGATTTCAAATAAAAAATACAATATTTACAATATAAAATGTTTTTAGGATTTTTATAATAAAAATTAAAAAACACTATTCCTCCCTCACAATGGCGTCAAAACTTGATAATACAAAATTTAACGAGTTTTTGCTGCTATTATCAACTCCCTTACAAGGGCATCAAAAACTTCTTGTGCCAAAACTCGATGTACAAATTTTGTATATTTTTTAAATAGCTTGCAAGTGTACTAATCACTTATAGAAAATAATAAGTATATTTTCAAGGTGAGTCTAAAAATAAATCACATGGTTTTTAAATAATTCAACAAATTTTTAATAACAAAAATTAAACCTTAACATTTTGTCACAAAGTTTTGGTTTGAAAAATCTAATCTAATGACATAAAATAAAGATAGATTAAACAAAATAATTGACAAATAAATATTTACATTCAATAGAGAATTTATGGGATACATTAGTTTGTTAATCATGCTTGTTTAATATTAATTAGGTTATTAAAGATATAAATTAAGTTTATTCATTCTCTCTTATAAATACAAATAGGAAATTAATTATAAGAGAGAAAGAATATAATTATAAGTATATTTTATATAGTTATTTTTATCTATTTTATTAATTATAATTACTATGTTCTTGACATATTTAGTTAATTTTAGTTGAATAAATTTTTTTTTACTATTTATGTGTTAAGGAATATATTTTTAAGAAAATTAAATAATTTGAATCGAAAAGGTACTTAATTGCAAATTTATGTCTAAAAATATAATTTAAAATAAAAGAGTGCTTAATTGCAATTTATAATAGTCTAAAAATATAATTTGAATTAAAATTGGGCTTAATTGTAATTAACAAAAGTTAATTTAAATTAGAAAATGACTTAATTGCAATTAAAGAAAGTTTAAAAGTTAATTTGAATTAAAAGTAAATGTGCCATCACCCACGTGTACCACGTGAACCGTCAGATCAGAAAAGCAATGGTTAGGATGAGCGTGTGTCTTTCAAACCCGATCAAAGCAAATGGAAGCAGGTTTTCTACATCATGTGGCTCGGTGCACCGAGTGGGACCCACATGCCATATAGGCCGGCGTGCAGGGTGGGACTCACATTTTCTGGATCACATGCGCCCGTTTATACCACCAATTGAAAGCTATCATGTGTTGACACGTGGCATGTTTTGGTGAACGCAGAATCATGCACGCGTTCCAGTAGCTGTCCCCTACGTTCGGTGCCGCTTATCTAGTGCGACAATTCCATGTGCGCCCATTCTTGGTACCCAATGAGATGATGCCACGTGTCCCACCATTCTTTGCAGCGAATCGGATGCTGACACGTGGCATACAGATTGAATTAAAAAAAAGATCAGAAACAACGCCCTCTGTTGTGGTGTCTCTCACACGTATGTTAAATATTAATTTCGATATCCCATTTCCCATACGCGTATCTACATAATTAAAGGAAAATGTATTTTTTTAGCTATAAATAGGGCATTTGTTGCTAAAAAATGGAGTTTTTTTAGTTTTGAGAATTTTTGGAGAGTTTGGGTTCTAGACAATGGTACACGCAGAAACCATTTTTGGCTTTGTTGTGTTCTGCGTGTGCTAAAAATTTACGAGTTGAGATGTTTTAATTTTCTTTGTATTCTTCTTCTAATATTCCTTAACTGTTGTAATTTTAATTTTAATTTATGAAGTAATTTAATTTTTCTAGGGTTGCATTTTATCTAAATTTATGAAGCTTGGATTTAATTATTTTTGAAAGATTTATAAGACGCTGGATTTGTTTATTCTATTGTGCTTAATGCTTTTGATTATTGGAAAATTTATCAAATCATCCGTGGCACTTAAATAAACTTAGAAGAGGAATTTTTGTGTATATTGCTCATTAATAGAATAACATGTATATATGAAGGATAGGAATATACCTTAATAGTATGTGTAGCCATTTGAGAACTTAGAACGTAATGAATCTTGGTGAATTTAATTCTCATAGGAATATAGTGAATTAATTTAACGAGGTGTGTCTTTACGGAGCTCGGAAGAGATGTATGGATAAAATTAGAAGTTTTCGGTTGACAAATTAAATGTACTATAAAAATATAAATCAAGAGAAAATAATATGATTTGAATGGATTAATTTGGTGAAAAACTACATTCCTAGATTTCTTTTATTTTCTTATAAAACTCTTTACTTGTTCCAACTTTCGATCATTTGAATAAAATCAGAGTGAAACAATTTTAGTACTTAACAAATTATAGCGGCAAATCTCCGTGAGAACGATACTTTACTTATCAAATTTTATTACTTGTGACCATGTATACTTGCACGTTTCAGAAAAAAAATTTATATATATATTTTTTAAGATAAAATAACATAATTAGTATTAACAAAGAGTGCTCCCAGGAAAGAATGGTGGTGCAAAGGCTTCTTAAAAAACCATCCTACTAGACATAACAACGTTACTAGGAAAGACTAGTGGCACAAAGGCTTCCAATAACTATTCTCCTAGACAGAACTCCCTTAGATCTTTACTTTTCATGTTATTAAAATTAAGTTAATTAAGTTAAGTTAAGTAAAAAATTTAAGTTAATTAAGTTAGTAAAAATTTAAGTTAATTAAGTTAAGTTAAGTAAAAATCTAAGTTAATTAAGTTAAGTAAAGTAAAGTAAAAATCTAAGTTAATTAAGTAAATAAAAATCTAAGTTAATTAAGTTAAGTTAATTAAAAAGCTAAGTTAATTAAGTTAAGTTAATTAAAAATCTAACTTAATTAAGTTAAATGAAAATTAAGATAAAACATAATTAAAGAAAATTAATCAAAATAAAATAAAATAAAATTGAAAAATGTAAAAGAAAATAAAATAAAAATAAAAATTGAAAATGTTTTTTATTCATATTTTTTTTATTTAAAAAAAATTAAAATTAAGATTTAAAATAAATAAATAAAATAAAAAACTTCAAATTAAATAAAAAATAAAAATTAAGTTTTTATTTTTTTCTTGTTTTTTATAAAAAGAGAAGAACTTTAAAACTAAAAAAACTAAAAAAAAAAATTAAGAAACCTTTCTAGAGAGAGAGAGAGAGAAGAGCTTAGAAATGTGAGATTTGAGGGATCTTGAGGGATGATTTTTACAATAGAGGAGAAGATCTTTTTATAGGTGAGGAAAAAGCTAAAAAAATGGTAAAATATCTCAAAAATTAG
The DNA here is from genome assembly GCA_037013495.1 of Hippophae tibetana. Classification (NCBI taxonomy): domain Eukaryota; kingdom Viridiplantae; phylum Streptophyta; class Magnoliopsida; order Rosales; family Elaeagnaceae; genus Hippophae; species Hippophae tibetana. Next base: position 84,093,257 of record CM072801.1, read on the forward strand.
CCTTGTATGCATTTGGACAAGCTCGCATGCGTGTGGGGTCATTGGCGCTCGTTGCTAGGTAAAGATGGGTGATATTTTCATGTGGGACTCGGTATAGCAAGCGCGTCTTGGCATGGTGGGCAAGTTGGAGTCGGCATGGCGCTAACAGATTGCGGCATTTTTTACCGTTTTGACTCATTTTGTCCAATTTTTTGATTTTTTTTAACTTTTCCTCATTTTTTTCTTAACATATTTGTGATGTATTTCCTCTAGTATTTTTCTTTGACTCTTTAAATTATTTTTGAACAAAAATTCTTGAAAAATAATAAAAATATCTGTGATTCCAAAAAGATAAATTTATATAAAAATATGATAAAATTATACAATTATAAATCTATCTTAATATCTTTAGCTTATGAATATGTGAAATCATTTAGAATGTTAAAGATTTAGATTAAAAGTGATGTATCTAAAAACAAAAGAATAAAAGAAAAAGAAAAGTAAATTTTCAACACCATTAACCCCATAAAAAGAAATGAATAAACTAAAAATTAAGTTTGGGTTGTTGAGTGATGTACTGTGTGGAGATACTGTTACTATTCAATGAATAGTTCTTTGTATGCCACTTGATACTGTTGAGAGGTTACAACTGTGGTGTGAATAGTAGTTTGTCTACCACTAGGTGCTATTGGAGATGCCTTACTGTGCTGAAAAGTAGTTATTTGCGACATTCCAAACAGGTTAATATTGTTGGATGAACAAGGGAAAGTTTTTTCCTTTAAATCCTGAAATCTAGCGTACTTTGAGATAAATAAGAAAACAAGAAGTTGTCACCCAAGTGGAAGAAATGGCTAATGTATTAGAAATAAACAATAATGAGCTAAATTTGATCAACTAGATTCCTTTAATGGATGATAAGGATAGAGCTATAAATGAATATACAATACCTACATTGGAGGGGCTGAATCCTAGTATTACAAGGTCAAATATTCAAGCTAATCAATTTGAACTAATACTAGTGATGTTTCAACTGCTACAAATAGTTGGGCAATTCAGTGAATTACTAACAAAGGATCCTTATTTACAACTTGGAATGATTTACTGGAGAAATTCTTGATGAAATACTTCCCACCAACAAAGAATGCCAAGCTTAGGAATGATATTACCTCCTACCAATAATATGAAGGAAAATCTTAATATGAAAGTGATGTAGCTAAGAAAGTGTCTTCACAATGTTATCCCTCATTGGATCCAAATGGAAACTTTCTACAATGGTCTCAATGCTCAAACAATAACCATTATTGATGCATCCACTAATGGAGCTATGTTGTCCAAATATTGTAATCAAGTTTATGATTTACTTGAGAAATTGGCTAGTAATAATTATCAATTGCCAATAGATAGAACAACATCCATAAGAAGAATAGCCAGAATGCATAAGATAAATGATATCACAGCACTTACAACTCAAGTGTCATCTTTGGTGAATCTCTTAAAGGCTCAAAATTTGCCAATGAGTATAAACTAGGTCAAAAATCCAAGGGTGTTATGTGTGTTTTGTAAGGGAGCCCATTTGTTTGATAATTGTCTAGATAATCTTGAATCGGCATTCTATGTGGGTAATGTGAATTGAAACAATAATCCATACTCAAACACATATAACCTAGGATGGAGACAACATCCAAATTTCTCTTGGAATAAAAACAATCAAGGTGGTAATCAATTCAACCGTCAATCATTTCCACCACCTAGTTTTTAACAACCACAACAATCACAAGCCCAAGAGAAGAAGCCACCTACTGAGGACAATACAAATGCTTTAATGGGGATGATAAAAGAATTCATACAGTCAGTAAATACAAAAGTGCCTACTTGAGAAGCTTCAATTTGAAATTTAGAGACTCAAATGGGGAAACTTGCCTAGGCTATAAGCCAAAGGCCTCAAGGTAACCTTTAAAGTGACACAATTATAAACCTAAGATGAGAAGGTAAGTAGCATTGCAATGCCATAACTTTGAGGAGTGGTAAAACTCTAGACACGTAGTTTTTAAAATTCTAGATTTCTTCTAGAAGCTGCACATAAATATATTATTGTAGATGAACTCGAACAGATGCTTTCTTATCAAAAATTCTGAATGACATATTGTCAAAGAAAATAAAGCTTAGAAATAATAAAACAATAGCCTTGACTAAAGGTTGTAGTGCTATCCTTACTAGAAAACTACCCCAAAAATTAAAAGATCCAAATAGTTTTGAGATCCCTTACACTATTGAGAACGTCCACTTTAAGAAAGCATTGTGTGACTTTGATTACAGTATTAACCTTATGCCATTATCGATTTACAAGAGATTTGGGGTTGGTAAAGCCAAACCTACATCAGGGACATTACAAATGCTAGATAGATCACTTAAGCGATCTCGAGGTGTGATAGAAGTAAACACATGAAGAATTATACCTAAAAACACTTAATTACAACTTAGGAGAATTAAAGAACAAACATATGTAAGCCTTACATATGTATTAATCAAGATGAAAGAGGGTAAAGTTAAAAGAAAATTGGATAAAAATAGAACAATGCAGGTCATGGTAGTGAATAATATGGGCCACATAGCGAGTGTATTGGATCATAAATTAAATACGTACCAAATTCACGCAAGCCATAATGGTGAAAAAGTGTGCTTACAGTGCACGATCTAACAATCCATTTTTCTCTCATTTTCCAGCATTTTTATACCTATATATAAACACCATCTTCAGACAATAGTTCTAAAGTCTATCAATTTCCTCTAAATTTTTATAGTTTTTAGGTTATAGTTTTCTTAGTTTAATGTAGTATTTTTTTTATTTAATAAGAAACACAAGCAGATCTATTTAGAGACTATTTCATACAGATCATTAGTAAAGTTCTATACATTAGAAGATACAATCGAGGTATTAATTTTAATTGTAATCTTTTACTTTCATAATTAATTTTATATACTATTTTGAATGTTATTTTTAATATACTGATCATTTATTAAATCTAAGCATGTATGGGTAATGTTACCATGAGATATTTTTATGTTGTTATGCTTGCTAAATATTAACTTAGGTAAATATTTTTATAAAATAAATTATTTTTATTAATTTATTCAAGATTTTTACAAAATTTATTATAGAAAAATATATTGAGGATATATTTTTCTTAATATATTTAAAATATAAAAGTTAGATTTTTGATCTAGTTACCTAGATTTGATTTAGAATAATATTCTAATTCAAAGATTTTTTTATTAAAAAATATATTAATGACATATTTTTTGTACTTTCAAATATATTAATCTCAAATCCAACTTTGATACCTTGAATAGAAGTTTAAATTGATTACCAAGCAATAAGCATTGATTTAAATGGTTTGTTAATTCCTTATGAATAAAGCATAATTTATTCATTATCAATTAACTGATACCCACCAAAAGATTTTAATTGATATTAATTAACAACAAAACTAATCTCCGCCAAAAGACTTTTCATACAAAAAGGGATCAATTACCTTAAATTATATCTTTAGTAATCTAATTAATTTTGAGTAAGTATAATTAACTAACTAATCTATCCCATAGATTTCCGATAAACAATATCAATACATGAAGACACAATATTTGGAGCACTCAAATAGCACCCTAAGAGCAAAAAAGGCTAAGGCATGTAAGCCTTACATCAAGAATTAACCACTGTGTAATGGGCACAAGCAATGTCAGCAAAAATGTTGTATATTGCGTTGAAAGAAATAGTATGACACAACATCCAACTCTTTACTTTTTCTACAGAGCCAATTAAACATCATGCATCGCAATGGAAGAAAAAGTGTGTCACGACAGAAGAGCCTCGTGTTGCATTATGAGAGTGATTTTGAGCTATGTGCTACAACGAAAGAAAAGGTATGTCACGATACAAGTACTAAAATTTTGACTCTTAATTTTAAACACTATTATACATATAAATTGTTTACAATAATTCATTAGGTTGGATATACACATAGATTATACCCAAAATACAAATCGAAAGCACTTTTGGGATTTTTTCCACATCTAAGAAGATAAGAGAATATTCCTAGAGATTCAAGAGTCATTTGAAGATCAAGATTAAACACTTTTGGAGCAAAAAACATCACCTATCCATTTTTAGTATTTGGATCTAATTATGAATCTTTTATTTCTAGATTTATTTTCTTCTTATTTTCTTGGATGCATGCTTATTTTAATCTAATCATAGATATCAAAGTAACTATGTTCGTCTAATATTACTATAGGAATGTTTCTTTATTGCCATGATTGCTAAGATTGTTGAAGTAAATATTTTTATAAATAATTAAATAAAGAATGTTTCTTGATTCAAATTTTTGCTACAAGATTTATTTATAACAAATTTGTTGACCATTTATTCTTCATAGATAGATTGAAAATTTGAGAATTAGGTTTGAGATATATCATTTAGATCTAATTTGGACAACTTGAACAAGAGTTTAAATTGGTGACTAGACGATTGCATTGATTTAAGTGGTTGTATTTTCCTTGGGCATAATATAATATATTAGTTGCTCGTCTTGTGCACTCAATTTATCTTCATGTATCAACTCATCCCCTCATAAACATGGAGTCTCAACACCAATGCACACAACACATATAAAGCTTGAAGACTTCAATCTACACTTCTAACCTACACACACGAAACAAGCATATATTCCATGAACGTATCATGTAGAAACAACATGTAGTCTAATCATATACTATTGGGTCACCCTTAAGTAGGTAAAGATTGATAGGAAACCAACACAAGAAAAGTACACCACTCGTGCTGACTTTATGTAACACTTCCCCTAAGTATTTTCAAGTCATGCAAAAAGATAAAATGCAATCCTACACTCACCACTCATGAAACTCATAACATAGTAAAACAAAGTTATGCACAAAGACTTCTTCCCCTTTTTGACACTAAGAGTCAAATAAAACCCCTATATGAAGGAGAGAAGGCATACAAACATGAAATAATTCTAACAATAATGCAACACTATAGAGAAACACAAACCTCTTCCCTAAAACAAGAGCAACTATAAATGGTAGAAAGCATGAATTAGAAAAAAAGATGCAAACTAAGCAAGTTCAAAGAACAAAAGAGTCCTTAGTTTAAACAATGCACTCAGTGTGTATTGTGCTAAACTTGCTTACACTGTATGTAATCAAGATATGCTTTGGTAAACCAAGAAAATAGTAATATCGACTCAAGTATATCCAAACTTCATATATCCACTTTTAGCCTCTATCTCTTTCTCTCTCCACTAATGTAAGTATCAACCTAAAAGAAATCAATAGGTGTTTCAAAGTTTGTAATGATGCATTAAGGTGTGGGTAGGAGAGAGATGACATTAAGGCTCAAACACACCTTTGTCCATCCAAAAACAATCAAATAAGTTCATGTCCATGCCATTCATAAAAAATGATGTTGTGAGAACTATACATAAAATTAAGTAATTATGCACCCTCTTTTTCATATTAATCATTATTTCACTTTTCTTTTCTTTTCTTTCCCCTCCCACCCCCTACCCCCCACCCCCTCTCCCCTCCCCCCATTTTTTTTACTTAACGCGTCATTCTTTTTCATTTCTCTATTTCTCCTTTTTTATATTTATCATTTAGTTTTCAACTTTCTCTTCTCTAGTGATTGAAACTAAGAGGGTAAAAAAATATTCTTAGAACATACATGCTCAACTAAGGTTATACAAGGTAAGTGGAAATAATCATTTTAGCTAGATTATAAAAATAGGTGCAAAGAAAAGAACGATTAACTTGGAGGCTTGATGAGCGAAAACCGGTATCGCCGATTCTGCCAATACTTTGGTTTTATATTTATAAAACTCTCACAAGTGCATGAATCATTTCGTAGAAAATGATAAGTATACTCCCAAGGTCGATCTAAGGAAGGAATATATGTGGTTTTTAATTTATTATTCAAATTTTTAAAAACGAAATTAAATCCTTAACATCATGTCACCTTAGTTTGGTTTTTGTGTTTCTAATCTAATAACATGAAAATAAACATAGATACAGATTCAATAAATATTTATGCAAATTTTATCATTTATAATAGTGGAATATTTATGGATATAATAACTAAGTTAATTATACTTGCTTTTATTATCTAGGTTATTAAAGATATAAATTGATATTTTATTGATTCTCTCTTTTTTATATGAATACCACCTTTGGTGGGGTTAGATATTATTTGTTAACTAAACAAATCAATTAACACCTATGGGTGGGGTTGATAACTAATTTGGTTAATTAAATTAATTTCTTTTTCTAAGAGATTGAAAATGAACCATTTAAATGCCACATTTGGTGGGGTTAGATTGCTCATATTATCTAGGTTATTAAAGATATAAATTGATATTTTATTGATTCTCTCTTTTTTATATGAATACCACCTTTGGTGGGGTTAGATATTCTTTGTTAACTAAACAAATCAATTAACACCTATGGGTGGGGTTGATAACTAATTTGGTTAATTAAATTAATTCCTTTTTCTAAGAGATTGAAAATGAACCATTTAAATACCACATTTGGTGGGGTTAGACAGTTTAAACTTTATTCAAGGTATCCAAATTACACCTAAGAATTTAATTATCCGAGTACTAACTTTTAAGTTTTAAAATCACTACTGAAAACATGTTGTCAATACATTTTCACAACGTTATTATTCTATCATGTTTACAAATCGCCAACACAATTAAATTTAATCACAGACAAATTAAATATAACATGTAAGAATAAAGCATAAAAAATAACTGCAAAGAAAATAAAATCCTTACAGAACTTCGATGCTATTACCGTTGCTGGAAAACCTCCAAACGGAATTTGCCCTCCCATTTATTGAATCGAAAAGCTAATAAATAAAAAAAACATAACTAATTCTTCGCAAAAAGAGAAGAACTCTAAAACTAAGAGAAATTAACTAAGAAAACTAAAAACTAAGAAAGAAACTAAGAAACGCTTAAAAACTAAGGAATGAGAGAAAGAAAAAGAAGAGAAGATGGGTTTTGAGGTGTGTTTTGAGGTGAAGAGAGGGCGGTATAGGTGAGGATGGGGAGAAAAAGTGGGTGAAAAAATGTTAAAAAATGATGAAAACGTGGAGTGGTGATTGCTGACGTCGTTGATGATGTCAGTATGATGTGGGGAGGCTGCGCGCAAAAATGGGCCGAGATGGCAGCGATGCGCGCGAAAGGTAGGAGTAGCGCGCGCGGAACTGGAGCAAGGCGCGCGTGGGAGTGAGGAGCTGGCGCGCGCTAGGGGTGTCCATGGACCGGTTCGGTCCAGTTTTTTCTAAAAAAAATTTAACCAAACCGCACCATTCATATTATTCGGATTGTACCGGACCATTTGATTTATAAAATGGTTCGGTCCGGTTTGGTTCCCGGTTTTGGTCCAATTTTTTTATAATTTAATGAAGAATAATGTGAAATTTTTAATATATTATTAAACCGGTTCGAACGGTTTGAAATTAGTACAAACCAGACCGGACCGTTTGATTAGTAAAATCGTTTGGTTTGGTCCAGTCCGGTCCGGTTTTACGGTTTCGTCCGATCCGGGCCGGTTTGCGCGCGCGGGTTGGGCGGCTCTGTGCGCGTTTTCCTCCTTTTTGACCCATTTTGTCTCATTTTTCCATATTTGTTGACCTTTCCTCATTTATTTATTAATATATTTGTGATGTATTGCTTCCAATATTACTCTTTGAGTCTTTAAGTTACGTTTTTAAGCGAAAATACCTGAAAAACAATAAAAATACCCGTGATTCCGAAAAAGACAAATTTATATAAATATATGATAAAACATATAAATATATATATATATTTAATCAATTAATGTGCATAAAATCGTGGTAATTTTAGTGCTTTTTGAGCACTCATCACAACCCCTAACCAGCTTCTTGCTAGTCACTTAGCAAGAGAAGCGATAAAAACTAAAAATTAAACTATCCTAAATCACTTTCATGGATTGACACGGTTGCATTTAGCCTATGCAACAAGCCTTTAAACCCCTAGGTTGCCCTAGTGGATGAGTTTGAGTCTCGTGAGGGTTTTCAGTAATGATACCCACAAACATTGAACTAAATGTAAAAATTAAAAGAAATAATAAAAACAATCAACTTAAAAACTAAAATTACAACAAAATCAAAAATTAACTTTTAAGAATAAAAGAAAACAACATATCACATAAATGTCTCATACTTTTTAATCTCCTTTAAGCGTCAAGAATCCGAAATCTCTTCAACTCTATTCCTCACTAGTCAATACTCTCAAAACACTGAATCCTATGGGTTCAAATACTCATACTATTTTATATGCAAAATAGTTGATGTATATAAATGAACTAATATGTTTGCATATGTATAAAGAATAAAGGCTCAAAGTGTTATTTTAACATTGATCTCATGAAAGGAATCGAATGTATAAATTATAAAGATATCATATATAAAAATTATTTTCATGCATAAATCAAACTCATTAAGAAAGAATTTCAAGATATATTCTTTTTACACATGAAGAAATTGCAATGACTTTTTAGGGAATTACTTCCTATATCTTTCTTTTGTAATTAGTCTGTACTCACAACTTTGTAGGCAATGTGGATCATAGTATGTAGATGATACTATATATTATTTATCTCTCTATTTTTTTCTGAAGATACTTTTCAATATATGTATTTTTTAAAGAGTCAACTCATGTACAAATTGTACATTTTTTAGGATTTTGGTGAGTGGTTAATTTTGTGGCTTTTCTATTTTATCTTGGTTTAAGTAACCCCAGATATGTCTCTTTTTTTTGTAGCAGTCATGCATGAATGAGATATAAGCATATACTATCAATTTCTACTCAAATCATTTAATCTAAGCAAAAATAATAAAAAAATATACGATACTCTATTAAGATGAGAAAAATTTTATACATTCAATGCTAATACCTATAGAGATCATCTAAAAATTTGAATAAATAAGAAATGTGTTTGGAGTAGAAAAAAATATATATTTCACTCTGAATAAAGGAAATTAGGCTTAAATTATATCTCACAAAGGTAGTCTCCACTAAAAAAAATTCATAAACACTAATTTTGGGTTTAATATAATTTCTACATCATATCAAGAAATACTAATTATGACAAACGCTAACTAATTACCAAAAATAATTACAAAATATTTCATGATATGTTCTCAAAAATTAATCTAACAGTACAAAAGACTTAACTATTTACTTAAATTTGATTTAAAGAAATGATAAATTTTTGTGAGAAATATTTTTTTTTATTTAATTTTTTATTTTTTAAATCCAAAAATTATTAAATCACACAAAATAAAAATAAAAACAAACACAAAAAAATGAAAACGTGAAAAGAAAAAAAATATTATTATTATTATTATTATTATTATTATTTTTAAATTGTTAAATCTCTTTTTTTTTTAAATTAAGAATGATATATTTTCACCACCCTCAACCTAGAACTTACATTGTCCTCAATGTAATAACTATAAATTAAAGATAAAGAGAAAATAGAAGAAAGATGACCTATTTCCTGCGAATGTGCAAGTAGTAATGGAGAAATGCAGGTACATCCATCATATTCATTATTAAAATGTATACAGACATATCGTTGTTAACTTTTAACATCTCAAAAAATATTTTTAGTTTTAACAATTTAAAAATTATTCACATATAATTAAACTAAAATAAACAATAAAATTAACTAAATAAAACAAATAACAGAAAATTACCTAAAATGATGGGTTGTCTCTCATCCAGCACTTAGTTTAACGTCTTAGCAAGACGTAACTTTATGGTGCTAAGGGTTACTCAGCCAAATGCAATCCATTTCAGCAATGTTGTTTGGTTCTTCTAAATAAGGCTTCAAACGATGCCTATTGACTTTGAATTTTTTTGTGTCTTGGAATCCAATAGTTCTACTACTCCATGTTCAAATACCTGAACTATTTTGAATGGTCCATCCAATATTGATCTCAGCTTTCCTGGAAACAATCTCAAACGAGAGTTAAATAAAATAACTTTCATTCCAGGGTGAAGAGTCTTAGGAACTAGCCTCTTGTTATGATAGCGCTCAGTACACTCTTTGTATAATTTGGAATTCTCATAGGCTTCATTCCTAATTTCTTCCAACTCATTAAGATGGAGTGACTGTTTTCTCCTGCTTTTTCTAAATCCATGTTTAACTCTTTAATTGCCCATTAAGCCTTGTGTTCAAGTTCAACTAGAAGGTGGCACGCTTTCCCAAAGATTAACTGGTAAGGGCTCATCCCAATAGGTGTTTTGTAAGCGGTGCGGTATGCCCATAAGGCATCATTTAACTTAAATGCCCAATCCTTCCTTGAAGGATGCACAGTGCGTTCCAATATTCCATTAATTTGCTTATTACTTACTTCCACTAAACCAGAAGTTTGAGGATGATATGAAGTAGCTACTTTATGTGTGATGTTGTACTTGTTTAGTACTCCATCAAATATTTTGTTACAAAAATGGCTACCTCCATCACTTATTATAGCTCTAGGCGTTCCAAACCTGTTGAATATTAAATCCTTCAAGAATTTAACAACAACATTAGCATCATTGGTTTTAGTGGGGATAGCTTCTACCCACTTGGATACATAATCCACAGTAACCAAAATATATTGAAAACCATTAGATGTGGAAAAAGGACCCATAAAGTCAATCCCTCATACATCAAAGAGTTCAACAACTAAATTAGATGTCAAAGGCATTTAATCTCTTTTGCTTATGTTTCCTGTTCTTTGACATCAATCACATTGTGCACAAAACATATGAGCATCTTTAAAAAGAGTGGGCCAAAAGAATCCAGACTGTAATACCTTACGGGCTATCTTTTCACCACCAAAATGGCCCCCATAATGAAGTTCATGACAAAAAGTTAGAATGCTCTTATGTTCTTCTTCAGGTACACATCTCCGGATGACTTGATCTTGACCAATCTTGTATAAATAAGGGTCATCCCAGAAATAGTCCTTAATAGTTTTAAAAAAACTTTTCTTGTCCTGATATGAAGTGTTAGGTCACAAAACACCAGTGGCAAGATAGTTTACAATATCAGCATACCATGGGTTCGAACCTATTGAAAATAACTGTTCATCAGGAAAGGTTTCAACTATATCTTCATTACTCTCATCTTTAAGAGAATCGAAGTCAGAAATCAACCTAGACAAATGGTTAGCTACTAAGTTTTCACTGCCTTTCTTATCCTTGATTTCTAAGTCAAATTCTTGTAAGAGTAAGACTCACCTGATTAATCTTGGCTTGGCATTTGGTTTACTTAATAGGTATCTTAAAGCAACATGATCAGAATGCACAATCACTTTAGATCCTACTAAATAAGACTGAAATTTGTCTAAAGAAAACACTATAGCCAAGAATTCCTTTTCAGTGGTGGTATAATTCATTTGGGCACCATTGAGTGTTTTACTAGCATAGTAGATGACATACAAACGTTTATCCACTTTTTGTCCCAAGACTACTCCTATAGCATAATCAAAAGCGTCACACATTATTTCAAAAGGTAAAGACCAGTTTGGTGCCATAATAACAGAAGTAGATGTTAGTTTCTCTTTTAAGGTATTAAAGGCAATAAGGCAGTCATTGTTGAAATCAAAATAAACATCCTTTGAAAGCAAGTTACATAAGGGATGACTTAGTTTAGAGAAATCTTTAATAAATCGTCTGTAAAATCTTGCATGTCCTAAGAAGTTTCTTATCCCCTTCACAGATGTAAGGGGAGGTAGTTTGGATATCAATTCAACTTTTGCTTTATCAACTTCAATACCCTTGTTTGAAATTATATGTCCTAAAACTATCCCTTATTGAACCATAAAATGACTTTTCTCCCAACTAAGGGTGAGATTGTATTCAATGCATCTTTCTAAAACCAAAGTTAATTTATGTAAGCAATCATCAAATGAGTTCACAAAGACAGAGAAATTGTCCATGAAAATCTCAATGAATTTTTCCACCATGTTCGAGAAAATAGATATCATGCATCTCTGGAAAGTGGTAGGGGCATTGCATAACCCAAATGGAATTCTTCGAAAAGCAAATGTCCCAAAATGACATGTAAATTTGGTCTTGTCCTGATCTTCTAGTGCTATGGGTACTTGATAATATCCAGACAACTCATCTAAAAAACAGTAAAATTCGTGCCCAGCTAATCTTTCCAACATTTGATCAATGAATGGAAGAGGAAAGTGATCCTTTTTAGTATATAAATTTAGTTTCCTAAAATCTATACACATTCTCCATCCGGTGATTATTCTAATGGGCACTAATTCACTTTTTTCATTTTTAACAACTGTTATCCCAGATTTCTTTGGTACCATATGCACTGGACTAACCATCTTACTACCCGTAATAGGATAGATAATCCCTTCTTCTAACAATTTAAGAATTTCTTTCTTAACTACCTCTTGCATATTTGGGTTTAGTCTTCTTTGGGCCTCTCGTACAGGTTTAGCACCATCCTCCAAGTTGATCTTGTGCATACACATTGTAGGACTAATGCCTCTTATATCCGCGATACTCCAACCTATAGATTTCTTAAACTGTTTAAGCACTTTGATGAGTTCCTTTTCTTGGGTTTTGGTCAAGGTTGAAGAAATTATCACTGGATAAGTTTCTCCTTCTCCCAAAAACACATATTTTAAGTGCTTAGGTAAGTCTTTGAGTTCAAGTTCAGGTGGATTGGCCTCTTTACTAGATGAAGAACTGGGTAGATTTAAAAGTGTACTAGATTTTGTCATTACTTCATCATTGTCTAGCTGTTCAAGGTACCCCTTAATTTCCTCATCTAAATCTTCTTCGACCTCTTCAAGTGTAAGAACGGTTTCAAGCTTGTCTTCTATTTTGGTTTGGAAAAAGGTGCTTTGGACAAGATTATCCCAAGGGTCAACATCGAATATTTCATCGATGGCAGAAATAGAAGGAAAAGGTGAAGAATCAAAAACTTTAAAATGAACAGTCTCTCCTGAGACTATCATTGTCAAATTTGCGTCTTGGACATCAATAATAATTTTAGTAGTTGCCATAAATGGTCTACCAAGCAATATTGTGTGCTCTCTGTCCAATGCTATATTTTCTTGCATATCCAGAACCACAAAGTCAACAGGTATTATCAGTTTATCTACTTGTACCAACACATCCTAAATATTCCCTTTGAATACTTAAGAGATCTATCTGCAAGTTGAAGGGACATAGTTGTGGGTTTTAAATCTCCTCGATTGAGTTGTAAGAATATAGAGTAGGGCATCAAATTTATACTAGCACCTAAATCAAGCATTGCTTTAGCAACCTTCCTATCCCCCATAGTTATGTTTATAATAAAACTTCCAGGGTCTTTCAACTTAGTGGGTAGTTTGTGCTGAAGAACAGCACTAGAAATTTCTGATACTACTACTCGTTCATTCAGTTCATACCTTCTTTTCTTAGTGTTCAACTCTTTGAAGAACTTAGCATATGAGGGCACAATCATGATCACTTCTAATAATGGTAAATTGATATTTACTTTAGAAAGCATATTAAAAAGATCATAGAATTGCTTATCTTGTTTGGATTCTTTTAACCGGTGTGGAAAAGGTACTTGCAGCTGGTGTGGTTCTATTTTCTTTTGAATTTTGGGGATGTTAGATGACTCTCCAATGAGTTTTTCAGAAGGCTTGTTAAGTTTAACACTTATTCTCCTTTTTGCGAGACTAGAATATCACCTTCTTTATTACCTAAACTACAAGGTAGATCGTTAGAGATTGCAGGTAAACTGGTATTGACTACCTTACCACTTCGAAGAGTTCTTACATCCTTTGCTTGTTATGGTTGACTGGGCAACTTTCCTGGTTCTTTCTTTTGCATTTGTTCAGCCAATTGCCCAACTTTTGATTCAATCCTTTTAACTGAAGCCTCCATGGTTTTCAACCTTTGATTATTTATCAATTAGTTTTCACGATTAACTTGAATAAAAGCATTCAAGCTATCCTCTAAGGTTGGCTTAAAAGATTGGGTGTAGGCTGGGTAATTGTTTTGCTTCCAATGATGGTTAGGGTGATTATAGGTGTTTGGATGATACCTTTGAAAGGATTTGACTTCCTCCATGGCCTCGACACTAGAATAACAAGTATTTGAACAATTATGAGTACCATGCCCAATTGAAAAACACACTTCACACACCTCTTGATTTGGCATTTGGTGGGTAGTGAGAAGTTGCACTTGTTTAGTCAATTCAGCAAGTTGCAAGGCTATCTCATTATCAGAGCCAACTTCATTGACTCTTGCTCTCCTTCTAGCACTTCTTTGTTGGGAATTAGAACCCAATAGCTCATAAAGATTATAGGCTTCCTCTCTAGTTTTTTCTCCCACAGCACTTCCAGCAGCATTATCAACCATGTATTGACTCTACAGTGTCAATCCATCATAAAAGAATTGGTTCTGTAGTTGCAATGGAAAGCTATGATTATGACATTGAATGAAAAGGACTTTGAATCATTCCCAAGCTTCATGAAAGGGCTTTTCATACATTTGAGAAAATGTTGCTATCTTCGTCCTTAGATCAACAGTCTTTTGATGGGAATAGAACCTACCCATAAAAATTTTATATACTACCTCCCAAGTTTTTAGAGAACCTGACTGTAGAGTAATGAACCATGACCAAGCTTTATCCTTGAGGGTATAAGGAAAACACCTCATCCTAAGTTGATCTTCATTAATTGCATGTAGTGGAAAGGTTTGGACAATAGCATAGAATTCTCGAATGAAATGCAAAGGGTCTTCATTAGGGACACCGTAAAAGGAAGGCAACAAAGAATAATGAATCTTTTTTAATTCATAATTCCTTGCAGCCTCTTGTAATTGTATGCCGGAAGTTATATTGCCAATGATTGGCATTGTATAGTCTTTCATCATTTTCCGCCTATCTTCAACATCTCCCATGGTTATTTGTAGTTGAAATTGATCCCCTTCCTATTGTGTATCAACATTTAGCTCTTAAAAAAATAGTAGATATCTCTAAGAAAGATTTCTCACTTGAAAAAATGTACAGGCTTAAAGCAAAAAGGTGCAGGGAACCTAAATTTTTAATTTTTTTTATGTTAAATTTAAAGAATGGACACAATTTTTGAAATAAACGTATTTATTTCATTTGAATTTTATTACACACAAAATAAAACTAAAACAAAGCAAAATACAATAATGGGTGACCTCCCATGTAGGACTAAAATTTATCGTCTTCTAGTAAGACGTTGCTTGGAGATTGCAGAATGACAAACTCAATGTCTCCTCTTCATTGAATTTATTTTACCCCATTTGACCATCAAATTAGTCTTTGCTTTGTTTTTGCAAATGTTCAACTAACTGTTCTACTTGAACTTCCACCTTTTTGATAGAAGCTTCTACAGAATCCAACCATTGATTGGTTTTAGATTGGTTATCTCTACAAACTTTAATAAAAGAATTCAAGTTGTCCTCCAAGGTTGATTTATTGGGAATGCTTCTTGGAATAGGAGGGTGGAATTTCTGGCCTGGCGGATTTGAGCTCTGAGCGAAAGGAAGGTTGTTTTGCCTCCAGGAGAAGTTCAGATGATTTCTCCACCCAGGATTGTAGGTATTTGAATTGGGGTCATACCTTGGTCTCTATTGATATGTTCCCAATACATTAAACTGTTCAGGTCCAGCTGTTGTTTCTCTTTGATATGGACATGCTTCAGTATCATGTCCCATGTTGCTATACAAACCATACTATTCATTATTGGTGTTGGTTTGTGTAGTGAGAATGGCAACTTGCTTGGTCAGTTGAACAAGTTGTTGTTGAACTTAGTGCTGGAATCGATTTCATGAACTCCAGCTTTTCTCACTCGTGAGCTTTTCTGTTGGGAATTAGCACCCAACATCTCAAAGAGGTTGTACGTCTCTGAGGCAGTCTTTTCTCCCATTGCTCCTCCTACAGTGTTGTCGATAATGAACTGACATTGTTGTGTAAGTCCATCGTAAAAGAATTGGTTCTACAGCTGCAGGAGAAAGCTATGATGGGGACATTGAGTGAGAAACATTTTGAACCTATCCCAAGCTTCATGGAATGGTTCTCCTTCCATCTAAGAGAAAGTAGCAATCTTTCCT
This sequence comes from Hippophae tibetana, assembly GCA_037013495.1. NCBI lineage: Eukaryota > Viridiplantae > Streptophyta > Magnoliopsida > Rosales > Elaeagnaceae > Hippophae > Hippophae tibetana. The sequence continues at coordinate 84,109,438 of CM072801.1, forward strand.
CTCAACTCTGATGTTTTTTGGTGGGAATAGAATTTTCTCATGAATTTATTATAAATGTTCTCCCATGTCATCAGAGAACCTGAGGGAAGTGACATTAACCAAGCTTTGGCCTTATCCTTTAAGGTGTAGGGGAAACATCTCATTTGAAGTTGATCTTCGTTTAGAATACCGAGGGGGAAGGTTTGGACCGTAGCATAGAAATCTCTAATGAAGGAAAAAGAATCTTCATTAGGCAGCCCATAAAAGGAAGGAAGCATAGAAAAATGAATATTTTTTAGGTCATAATTCCGAGCAGCTTCACCTAGCTGGATAACGGTAGTTTCCATGCCAATCACCGGTCTTGCAAACTCCTTCATGGTGGTTTCCCTAACATGTTGGTTTTCTACCATTTCTTTCGGTTCTAGTAAAGGATTAAGGCTTGGTTCTATGTTTGGCTCAAAAATAGGTTGATGGTTGGAATACAGTCTTGTTGACACTTGTTTAAATTTATGAATATTATTTACATATGGTGTAAGGGGGTTTCCTAAGGATCTCCTACCATGCATAGACTATTAAAAACGTAAATTTAAAACTCCTGTCAACAAAATAATAACCACACAAAAATTTAGAGAAAATTTACTTGTATTTAATACAAACACTAAACAAAACTAGTTAAACCCTAAGTCAAACTTATTTTATTATATTTTTTTTAAGAGAAAATAATAAACTAAAGTATTTTTTTATTTTATTTTTTTTTTGTTTTTTTTTATTTTATTATTATTATTATTATTATTATTATTATTTAAGATAAAATAAAATAATCAGTATTAACCAAGAGTGCTCCCAGGAAAGAATGTTGGTAAAAATGCTCCTTAAAAACCATTCTCCTAGACAGAACAACGTTTCCACAATAGACTAGTGGCAAAAAGGCTTCCAAAAACTAGTCTCCTAGACTGAACTCACTTAGATCTTTACTTTTCATGATATTAAGTTAATTAAGTTAAGTTAAGTAGAAATTTAAGTTAATTCAGTTTTTTATTTTGTTTTATTTATTATTTTATTTATTTTTTAAACTAAGTTTATTAAGTAAAACGAAAATTAAATTAGTAAAAACCTAAGTTAATTAAGTTAAACAAAAATTAAGAAAAAAAAACTAAGTTACTATTCACGTTATAACTTGTATTTAAATTTAAAATTTACGCTATAATTCTTATTTATTTATTTAATTTAAAAAAAATTAATTTTAAATTAATTTTTTTTACTATTTATGAATGGTAAGTTTATTTTACTATTTATGCTATAATTTTTATTTATTTATTTAACTTAAAAAAAATTGAACTATTTATGAACGGTAACTTTTTATTTACTTCAAATTTCAAATTCAGAAAACTAATATTTTACTATTCACGTAATAAATTTTTTTAATTTTTATTTATTTTATTTATTTTTTATAAAAAACAAAAATCACAATTATTTACAATACAAAATGTTTTTTAAATTTTGATAAATAATTTAAAAACATTATTCTTTCCCCGGCAACGGAGCCAAAAACTTGATGAGCAAAAACCGGAATAGCCGATTCTGCCAATACTTTGGTTTTATATTTATAAAACTCTCGCAAGTGCACGAATCATTTCGTAGAAAATGATAAGTATACTCCCAAATTCGATCTAAGGAAGGAATATATGTGGTTTTTAATTTATTATTCAAACTTTTAAAAACGAAATTAAATCCTAAACATCATGTCACGATAGTTTAGTTTTTGTGTTTCTAATCTAATAACATAAAAATAAATATAGATACAAATTCAATAAATATTTATGCAAATTTTATCATTTATAATAATGGAGTATTTATGGATATAATAACTAAGTTAATTATGCTTGCTCATATTTTCTAGGTTATTAAAGATATAAATTGATATTTTATTGATTCTCTCTTTTTTATATGAATACCACCTTTCGTGGGGTTAGATATTCTTTGTTAACTAAACAAATCAATTAACACCTATGGGTGGGGTTGATAACTAATTTGGTTAATTAAATTAATTCCTTTTTCTAAGAGATTGAAAATGAACCATTTAAATGCCACATTTGTTGGGGTTAGACAGTTTAAACTTTATTCAAGGTGTCCAAATTACACCTAAGAATTTAATTATCCGAGTACTAACTTTCAAGTTTTAAAACCACTACTGAAAACATGTTGTCAATACATTTTCACATAATAATTCTTATAAAAACTTTTGAAATAGAGTTTCACTCTAACTATCGGGCGATTGTACCAACAAATAAACGAGCATTACTCTAAATTAGACCGGATAACTAAACCTTAAAATCTAATTTTTAGATTTAAGTTTGTAATGAAAAATAATATATTTCTCTCTAACATTCTTAATATAAAATTTTGAATAAAAATAAAATCAATTCATTTTAGAGATTTTTACGTATTTAATATTTCGCAAGCATAACAACGTTATTATTCTATCATGTTTACAAATCGCCAACACAGTTAAATTTAATCACAGACAAATTAAATATAACATGTAAGAATAAAGCATAAAAAATAACTGCAAAGAAAATAAAATCCTTACAGAACTTCGATGCTATTCCCGTTGCTGGAAAACCTCCAAACGGAATTTGCCCTCCCATTTATTGAATCGAAAAGCTAATAAATTACAAAAACATAACTAGTTCTTCTCAAAAAGAGAAGAACTCTAAAACTAAGAGAAATTAACTAAGAAAAACTAAAAACTAAGAAAAACTTAAAAACTAAGAAATGAGAGAAAGAAAGAGAAGAGAGGATGGGTTTTGAGGTGTGTTTTGAAGTGAAGAGAATGGGTTATTTATAGCTGAGGATGGGGAGAAAAAGTGGGTGAAAAAATGTTAAAAAAATGGTGGAAACGTGGAGTGGTGATTGCTGACGTCATTGATGATGTCAGCATGACGTGGGGGCTGATGCGCACGAAAATGGGGCGAGATGACAGCGTCGCCCGCGAAAGGCACCAGTGGTGCATTTTCCTCCTTTTTGACCTTTTTGACCCATTTTGTACAAATTTTCCATATTTGTGATGTATTGCTTCCAGTATTCCTCTTTGAGTCTTTAAGTTACATTTTTAAGCGAAAATACCTGAAAAACAATAAAAATACATGTGATTCCGAAAAAGACAAATTTATATAAATATATGATAAAACATATAAATATGTATATATATTTAATCAATTAATGTCCATAAAATCATGGTAATTTTAGTGCTTTTTGAGCACTCATCAAGGTTCAAATAAGGATAAAGAAGAACAAGTAAACATTGGTGGCTTGAAAGGTTCAAACGATCGAAAAATGGCATAAATACTTTCTCTATCCAACTAGCACCTAGAATTTCACCTCAAGAGACACTAAAGTGAATTCTAGAGCTTGTTAGAGACATATAAATCATCAAGGCATAAATACACACAAACTTCTCAAATATGCATACAAATTCACAAACTTATGGCAAGTGTATGAAAAAAAGTTCATTTCAAATAGAATACAAAAAAGTATCCACACATTCGAGGAATATACATATCAAAATAGCCACATTGTAATTAAGTCAAGAGCATATCAACCATGCAATATAAAAGTTCACAAGATGAAAATTGAACACAAGCCTAGCACTAAAGAGTAACACATATAAGAATAAAGGAAACACAAGAAAATAATACTCGCATACAAATTTATTCAACCTCATATAATCTGAAGAATATAGGATCAAACCTCTCACGAAGAGATACAAACACCAATGACCTTTCTAAGCTATTCAAACCTTTTAAAGTCTAGAGGTTTTGTAAAAATATCAGGAAATTGGTGATTAATACTGATATGATGCAAAGTTAAGGTGTTTGATTGAATAAGATATCTTATAAAATGATGGTGGATATAAATATTTTGGTCACTGAATGTTGGATTGAATTTTTTGAGATACATATAGCACTGGTGTTTTTATAATGTAAAAGAAGATTTTTAACCTTGATATCGTAGTCTGATAACATTTGTTCCATCCAAAGTAATTATGAACAACACAATCTAGTAGCATTATATTTAGCCTCAGTAATTAAGGGAAAAACTGAACTCTAATTTTTTATTATGCCATGAAATCAAGGAATTTCTCAAATATAAATAGCTTATATATGTACTTTTTCAATCATCATTACATTTAGCCCAATTGACATCAAAGTATCCAATAAACTCTAATAGTATCGCTAGGATACCAAATGTCAACTTCTAAAGCACGGTTAACATATTTGATGATTCTTTTGACTATAATAAGTGATTAGTGCAAAACTGCAAGTGATAAGAAGAGTATCGTCTTCAGGGATTAGTAACTTATTTTTGACAAATACCAAAATTATATTAATCTTAATTTTATCTAGAGAAGTCACTAAGGTTGTTATAATTGGAATTTAAAATCAAAATTAATTTAATGAAAGATGCACAAATGAAAATAAATATATTATTCAAAGATCAAATTAATAGGAAGAAAACTTCTAGAAAATTGATTTCACCTAATCCATCACTACGCTTTACTCATCTAGCTAATTGAATTTAATTGTCTCCATTTGTTAGCAATCTCCAAAAATATCCAAAAGCATCTTTCAATAGTCAATTGGAAATAATTTTGTTCATTAATTTACACAAGAGTATGTAATTTAATAAAGCAAGAAAGCATTAAGCCCAATGATTTTTAAAACTATATAGGTTCATACAAGTCTTCTTATCTCTATATTTACCTATGCCGAAATATTCAGATCTATCCTATAATTCTCTCTTTCGATAGTAAATCATGAGACTAAAATCATCTAATTAATGGAAGTTAATTAGAAAAATTAAACACAGAATAAATCAGACAAACATGAAGAGAAATAGTTCAAATTAACATAGAAAATCAAGCATAGTTCAAAATTAAATTATATCTTTTTCCTAGAATAAAGAAAAATTAATTCATGCTAAAAATTAAATTTAACATAAACAAATTCACCATAAATTTCTCAGAGAAATTGAAAGAAAATTGACTCGTAAAAAGAATCTGCTCTTACTTTAATTTTGGGTAGTTATTCTCTCTCCTTTCTCTGTTCGTTTCTTGGCTATTTTTTCCTATTTTTATTTCTTCCTTTGCAGGGCCTGTTTTCTTTTTCTTTTTTTCATTTGATTTCTCAATCTTTTGCTAGGCGCTACCTCTCTGTTCCGTTTTTTGTTATATTATATATATAAATTTAAATCTTAATTTAAATTTAATAGTTCTTAAATGATATGTTTCTAAAATTTTGGATCTACATTATCTTAAAATCTATAATAAAATTTAAATAATAATAATGAAGGCTAAAATCAATAAAAATAAATAAAATTAGACTAAAGTTAAAGTTGAGAAGTGATAAATTATGTCAAATTATACAAGCTATCAATAAGATGTGATTGTTTGGGACTAGCTTGGTATCTAGTACATACTCCTACATTGAAGTAGATGTCAGGGCAACTTGTAGTCAAATATATAAGATCCTCAATCATACACTTGTACAAAGTCTACTCTACTTCCTTTCCTGAATGGTCTTGATGAAGCTTAAGAGTAGTGACCATAGGGGTCCGAGTAGGAGAGGTTGTATCAAAACCAAACTTCTTAATCAAATCCTTTATGTACGTAGCTTGAGATAGGAAGATCCCATCCTCCATTTGTTTGATTTAAGTCCCAAGAAATAACTTTAGCTCTCCAACTAAATTCATCTCGAACTGAGTTTACATAGTAGCGGCGAATTTTTGAGCTAGATCATCTTTAGTGTATCTAAAAATGATGTCATCCATATAGACTTCAGCAAAAACAACCTCACTTTGAATTCTTGAAACAAATAAAGTCTTGTCACTACCTCCTCTTAGAAAACTATTATTGAGGAGAAATGTGATGAGATTCTCATATCAAGCACGTAGAGATTTTTTCATGAAACAATTTCTTTAATCTCATTACATGGTTTGAAAAGTGAGGGTTTTCAAACCCCTTTGGTTGTTACATATAAATCTCTTCTTTGATAACTCATTTAGAAAAGTACTCTTGACATCCATCTTATACAACTTAAATCTGAAGAAATAAGCAAGACCAAGAAGTAGTCTAACAGACTCAAGATATGTAACAATGGTGAAGGTTTCATCAAAGTCTATTCCTTCAATCTGGATGTATCCTTGTGTAAAAATGCAGGACTTATTCTGGGCAATGACCCCATTTTCATCTTCCTTATTTTTATGCAGCCAGCGGGTACCAATAATATGCTTATGAAAAGGCATAGGAACCAATTACCAAACATCATTTTACTAAAATTGATTAAGTTCCTCTTATATGAAGTCGACCTAGTGTACTCCTATAAGGCTTCCTTAACATTCTTAGCAAGGATGGTGAAAGTGAAGCACATATAGTTCAGGGTTTCTTGTAACTAACATACCGTCTTAACACCACCTTTCAAATTACTGATATTATCATCTACAGAATGGGCATTCTTAACCCATTTAGGAAGGTAAGAATATTCCTATTAATCATCTTTTTCTTCTTTAGTGGTTCTAGAGGAATCAATAGGAGTAGCTGAGGGTATCACAACATTTTTGGCAACATTTTTAGGAGTGTCCCAAACTCCAAATATCTCATTATCATCGAATTCAAAAAGTTTGGTTGCTCTAAAGTCAATTATCACAACATTGATTGATTTCATTACAGTTGAGGTTCTTAGGTTGTAGACTCTATAAGCACAAATGTTACTAGAGTATCCAATGAAAATTCCAAGGTCACTATTGGCCTCAAACTTACCAAGATTTCCTCTTTCCTTGAAAATATAACATGTACTTCCAAACACATGAAGATTCTCAATAGTTGGTCTTTTCCATGCAAGAGTTCATACGAAGACTAATGGGTGTTGGACCTTAGGAAGCAATGATTCAACGTATAACAAGCATTGTCAATAGTTTTAGCACAAAAGTATTTTCCTAAGTTTTTACTTGCCAACATAACTCTTTCCATCTCTTGATTAACTTTGTTCTTCCTTTCAACAATGTTATATGTTGAGGGGTCTTGGGAGCAAAAATATCATGATGAATTCCCATTTCATCATAAAAGACACTAAATTTAGAGTTCTTGGGTTCTTTTCCATGGTCACTCCTAATTTTTATGACAGTTCTAATGGATTCAAATTTTTTATTCTGTAGCTTAATACATAAAGATTTGAACTTATCAAAAGCTTCAATTTTTTCTCTTAGAAATAGAACCTAGGTGTACCTAGAGAAATCATAAACAATGACCATAATATACTTTCTCCAACCAATGCTTGTAGTTTGAATTGGATCTATTAGATCTATATAGAGAAGTTGGAATGGTCTTATGATAGATAATAATTGTTTCTTCTTGTGTTGGCTTTTACTTTGCTTCCCTAACTGATAAGGACCACAAATGTGCTCAAATAATGGAGGAAAAGGAATATCCCTAATGACTTTAAGGTTTGAAACTTTCTTCAACAATTTATAGTTGACATAACCTAGTCGTTAATGCCACAATTCTTACATACTTAAAACTAGCTTGCTACACATAACTTCGGAAGCGGTTCTTACATGGTATCAATTATCCATATATCTAATACATTTGTCTAAAGTTCTGCCCAATTCGTCATACATAGTGCAATCTATTTGAGTAAACTTAATAGTGTACTTTTTTATCACAAATTTGGCCAATATGGATAATATTATCCTTGAGTCCTTCCACATACATGACATCCTTAAGCTTAGAGATACAAGAAGCATTGATAAAGCCTCTATCACAGATCAAAGCCTTATTTCTATCACTACATGTAATGATCCATCATTAGTGAAAGTTAAATTGGTAAAGAAAGACTTATTTCTTGTTATGTGTTAGGAGAAACCAATATCATAATACTAACAATTGGAAACTTGTGCTTTCAGGGTAGTATGAACCACATTTCCATTGAGATCTTCATCATATGTATTAATACCAAGAGAGGGTTTAAACTCATTTAAAATCAATATTGCATCATTATGTGGGATTATGGATTTACTAGTCAATATAATAAAAAGTTTCAATAGTTCTTCCACATGACTCAACATATTCCTATCATAAATAGGAGACTCATTTTAAGAGTTTGAGGAGGTGAAGTAACATAAGTTGCAAGAAATAAGAGAGAGAGAAAAGTTCCAAGCTCTCAAATCATTGATGATGGAATCATTATCGAACTCAATGACATGAGAATGTTGTTGAACAATAGCTAAAGTAGAAGAGGAGGGATGAATATCTTTAACTTTTAATAACTTGTCAAAACAAGAATCTCCAAAGGTCCATTTGTTACCAATTTCAAGAGATTCTTTAATTTTTCTCTCAAAATCATATTTTTAAAGATGGAGAGTCTTAACCATTTCATATTTTTCTGCTAGGCTAGATTCAAGAAAAATGACTTAAGTAGTATCAACTTCAATCTGAGTATGAAATGTAGTCAGTTCATATCACAATCTTCCAATAAGTACTTTAAAATAGCCTTTCCATCTTCCAAGATGCAAATTTTTTTCTTAACTTTGCATATGATTTTTGAATTACAAGAGGATGACTTTGAAGTACGATGATCTTTGAGAGCATCAGATTCTTTATCCTAAATCGAATTTGAAGCTCACTTATATGAGCAAGGAAATTTTCATTATCACCAAGGAGAATCAAGGGAGACTTGATGTGATTGTCCAAATTTAATTACAAATTGTTCATAACTTTATCACCATCCAATGTGAGATTAAGCAATTGATCGGAGAGATTCAAATGCTCCTTATCTTTTTCAGCAATATTACTATGGATCTTGGACATAACCTTTTTCAACTTAAGATTATCGTACACAAGCTGGTCATAGAGAATTGTTCATTTTCATCAATGTCAGTCCAATAAGAGGAACTAGATGGTACATCTCAGAGTGGGAAGCCATAATAGCATAGCATTTAGGAGTTACATCCACTATCATTCCTAAAGAAGATACGCTTGTTTGAGGAATGCACCCATCATATTTCTTTTTCAGAAAGTCCCATACTTCTTTAATAGTCGTAAAATTGGCAATATAGTAGAATCTTCTACAGTAATTAAGTTGATAAGAAGGTGCAACCATTGGTAGTTTAAATCATTGAGATGTAGCTCTTATTTGTTATAGATATTGACTAGTTTAGGTTAAACAACACTTGTATTAGACACGTGCATATGGCACTTCTAACCATCCTCAATCAAAGACCAAGCATTATTGTTGGTAGATATCAAGTAGGAGCACATCTAAGATTGCTAGTAAAATTAACATAATTCATTGAATTTAGGTGGTCAACTGACCAACCCTTACATATCATCCATTACAAGACATTTAAAAGAATTAAATACACAAAGAAAAGGGATAGGATTAACACGAGAATGGTTGGGCCCAAACATGGTGTACCTACTCTGATACCAATTCAAAGATTCCATAACCCAGTACACAACTAGGATAAGGAAATACAGACTCCTAATGAACTTGTCTCCATAAGTAGTTGAAAAAATAAAAGCTTAAAATAGAACACTTAGCTAAAGTAGTGATGATATAATATCGAATATGCAAATAAAAATCAATAACAGATATGATATGAGAACTAAGCGATAGGATGTTGTAATAGATACAATTCATACTCAGATTATACTAGCATAATAATAGAGCATGCATAACGTAAAATATAATAAGCTAAACCCACATAGATATTGTATCTATGTGGTAACGTCATTGGGTTACTTAAGATAATCACTCAACAGTAAACAATTCACTAATCAATAAAATAGTTATAATTTTGAAAGAAATAAAACCATTATCACCTCTATCAGCTTGGACTTATATCTGAACTGCCTATTGATGTTCTTGTTTGTGGCCTCTACAATGACTTGGTTCAACATACGAACCTTACTTTCCTTTATAGAATAAACTAACACAACCCTTGAATACTATTCATATAAAGATGTACTCATTTACCACATAAAAATAGTTACTCTCATTATTCGACGCTCATACAAACATATCACAATTATTGAATCACTTTCAAAATAAACAGTGAATATGGAATTCGAATCAATATAAATTTTGGCAGAGTTTCGATAGGTTTTTCAAATTAATTAAACAATAATGAGAGGGTATTTATAATATTCGGTTGACCATCTCAAAGGCCACCTGCCAACAACCTTGCCAAAGATGGTGGCGACGTACCAAAAAAATATCATATGTTTTTGTTACCAAAAATACTTAGTAAAATCCACGAATATCCACCCTCGAAATGAACCAAAATCCACTACTCTCATGAAATAATAATTTTTTCAAGCAATGATCAAGATAGTCTAATGTCCTAATAGTTTGTTAATCTTACATACTCTACAAACAATAATCATACCTAATGTTGACAAAAATTGGTATAAATAAAAAATATATAACATTTGAAGTAATAGAAACAAAAATGATATTTACCTATCATAAATATTGATTAAATAATAAAATTCGTAGGTGGTTCTTCCCTTCAAAACTCATCATTTTTTCTATGATAATCAAATTATAAAAAAAAACATCGGCCGTTAAGAATTATCTCGATTTCCAAGATTCTATTATTTATTAAATCCTATTATAATTTTTCACATTAATAGTGATATATATTATTACTTCATGTACTTTTAATATTCCGATGCTGTATCAAAATGATAATGTGATTATGTTTTTATAAAAAAAAACTAATAATTTAGCCACAAGCCCATAACTCGAACTTGATAGTGAAAGCTAATGTAAATATCATCAAGTGTTCTAAAGAGCCGAGTGCCAATTTGGTTAGAGGAAAGGCATATATTCCGCTTGCGACTTTGATAGTGATTCCACATTTCCACTTTGTTTCTTTCTCCCTTTTTTTTTCTTTCTCTTGGCACTAAATAGATATTACTTTTTAAAATCAAATAATAATTTGTATGCTTGTAGCTTGAATGAGCCAGGAGGAGAAAGAATGTCTTGTGCGCAGTCTTTACTATTGAGTAGAAAGTCAATATTCCATACACATCTATACTTATATTATTTATATTATTTCATGGGTTAAAATAACATAGTAAAAAATTGAAACGACTATTTGAAAAATTATTTTACGTTTATATGAAATAAAAAAAAGTTATTAATGACCTATAATTGTTCTCTCAAATTAAATCACATGAGAAAAACACTTTTCATCATTATTGCTTGCCTTCATCCATATAAAATTGTTATCTTTGAATAATTTTTATTCTTATTTTAGTATTTATTTGATCTTTAAATTCAATTGAGACACATAAAATACATATATTTAAATTATTAATACATTTTTGAATCAAATTTAACAATTATTTCAATGAAATGTGGAAACTCAAATGTATCAATTTAACAATAATTACTTTTATGAACATTTTTTATTATTATTTTTTGTTTTGAAATAACAATTATTTTTTTCTAAACAGTTGGAACATATAGTGGACATATATAATATTTTTACTAAACATAAAGAGGAAAATTTAACTTGCACATTTTGAACTTACATCCCCTTCGTCTATAAGTTGGTATGGTTATCAAAATAAATATCTCTTAAATAAATTTAACGGTGGAGATTATCTCCCGTGTAAATTTAATGATCCAAAATGTTGGTTAACTTGGAATGACCCATATATAAAAAAAATTGTTGTTTTTGGGTTTGTTTTCTAAAGCTCTTGAGCAATTTTCATATTCAAATCTTAGTAAAAAAAATTGCAAAATTTTTACAAAATATAACATCCTTAAAACTTATAAAAATAAAAATATCTTTAATATTAATTGTAATAAAATTAAACGAATTTTAATATTAAATATGTTTAAATAGTTATAATTTAACTTAAGTGAGATCCAATTAAATAAAGTTGATTATAAGATAATGTTTTAAATTATTTTTTAATAAAAGAAACATAAATTAAACATAAAAAATATTATTTTTATAATTAAATTTTTTAAATATATTATTCTTATTGTTTTTTCAAAAAACATAAAACTTTCACACCAAACAAAAAAGTGAATTTTATGAGTAATTTAAAGTGAAAGTTAGTAATATCGTTACTAAACAAGTTTAATTTAAACCTTTATAAACAAAGTTTTATTTTTAACTTATTTTATGTTATGTCGATATGTTTTTTTTAATATGGTAAAACACATTTTTTTCAAGTTTAAAAGTAAAATGTATTTTTATATAAATGAAAAAATATATTTTTTTAAGAAAATAGTAAAAATAAATTATATGAATAATTAATTCATATAAAAATTGATGGGTAAATGAATATCAAGGAGACTAACAAAATCGTTGGAAAAAAAAAAGACATAAAGAAGGTTTAGAAAAGAGGGTAAGAAAGTAGACTGGTTGTTAATGCAACAATTCTGATTGACTTTCTGGTATACTACTTGACCACCTCTTTACGCGCATGCTTGCTATTTGAGCCTGCACAATAACCAAAGTGCATGTACATATTATTTATTTATTTGAATGAAAAGTTATATTTAGCTTAATTAAATATTGAGTAACGAGTAGCGACATAAACTGAGTGTGATCCACTGAGCAGTATATTTTGTTTTCAGTAAATAATAAATAAATATATACCTCTTTATCCCAATCACATTTTACAGTTATGATGACCAGTATCACAGTTTGAATTGCAGTTCCTCCGAATATCATCCCTCCCCATATACCCTGTCACCCACAATTTAATTTCACAAGCATTATATTGATTAGCGGTAGCCCAAAAACATAAAGAAAAAAAAATGAAATAAAAAGTATCAATTGTACATTGCATTGCACTGTAATGATATATGCCCTACCATATTGATTGATAAAAAATAAATAGTACATGAGGTGTAGGAGGTTCGAGCCAATCATGTTTTTTTTTTTAAATTAATTCAAAGGAAACCAGTAAATCAACTCAACGTTAACATTATAATTTTTGTGGAGGAAAAAGATGCAAGTACAGACGTATGAAAAACCCATTAACTAATAGTAATAATTAGTTATGTTGGTATTTTCCATATAATTCATTTGTTCATGAAATTTAAAAAAAAAATGTAGATAAAATGAAACATACCATAACACCGAGGTGGAAAACCCAGCCCATTAAAAACCCAAGAGGGAGGCCGATAATGTAATAGCAGCCCAAGTTTATATATGCAACCGTTGCTTGCCATCCGGATCCAACAGCGACCCCTATCAATTACAACAAATGACAAATCTAAGTTTAAGAGAAAAAAGCACAATTCAATAGGTATTTACATGCTCTTTTTTATGAAAATATTTACTTTTTAGTTAATTATTGTAACAAGTTTAGTTAATTATTTTAACAAGTAAAACAACTGACTATACAATTGAATATAAAATAAATATATGTAAATACATGAATGAAGAAAAAGTAAAAGAATATATAGATAAACAAAAACCTGATAAAACGGGTTGAACACTGTTAAGGAGAATAGTGACAGCCAGGAAGATTGAGAGTGTATCGACTTCATGAAGAACATCACTACTGGTGGAAAATATATAGGCCATCTTATCATGGAGTATCATTATAAGCCCACAGAACACAAGTCCTATAATTGTTGATTGTGCCACAGATACTTGTGTTGCGAATTTCGCTGCCTTTCCATTTCCACCTCCTAGTTCATTTGCTACCCTTACTCTGTAATTTTCATCTCAAATATTATGTTTAATTGTATTTTTAATGTTTACTTTTCACCTCCTAGTAAATAAACATATGTAATTTTTAATGTTATAAGAAAATAAACATATAAATTTTTCACTTAACGGATTAAAAATAAAATTAATTAAATAATTAAATCATTTATAGTCACAGTGGTTTTAGTATTAGTATCATGACACATAAATGTTTATAAAAGAACTTTTAAAATATCAAAAATATTAAACAAAAAATATTGTCATAATTTTGGTAAAAAAAAACTAATTTTTCATAATTCTCGTTAAAAAATATAAATGACATTATTTATTTTATGTGTAAGTTAATATTTACTTAAAGTTATTATAATCTTGCTTTAATACAAATTTTAAGTATATAATTCATAAATTATATTTAATTTTTATTGCAACCAAACATTAATAAAAGTAATATCTACGTAATGGAACTTAAAATCAGACAGCTCAAGCCATATAGGAATACTATTAATATGTTGAAGAGACTAAGTATTTTGAACTTTACATATTAATAGTTACAAATATAATAAACATTACATAATGCCATAATATTATTATTGAACTTTTAACAAATTCAACAACATATATAGCCACCTAAACAACGGTTTTGATACTAAGAAGTAAGAACTTATATATGAATTGTAGTGGATGCAATTCTCTTTCTTAGGAATCTTAGCCTAGATCTTACCTTTTTATTATCCTCTGTTTACGGTATTGTAGTTCTAGTACTGTAGTTTGGTTTGGGTTTTTTTTTAATGTTTTTTAATTATGCTTATGTTACTAGTTACTGGCTTACTGCCATGCATATGTGTCATCAATATAACATTTAGTACATGTTTACTAAATCCACCACGCAATCAATATGTGATATTTTATTTATTTGTTGAGTGATTATATTTTCAAATATATTTTAAATAGAAGGATATTTTAAATTTTAAATTAAAATTAATTTTTTTTATATTTTAACATTAAATAATCAAAAATATTAAATTAATAAAATAATTAAGAATACAAATGTTATGTGTTTATTTTATTATAATAATATAAAGCATAAAAATTTAAAAAAAAATACACCTAAAATTAATCAATAATATACACACATGTTTATCAATTAAGATAATAAAATTGAAAACATATAATGATTTAAATTATTATTTTTTATTTATCTCAAATCACATGTATTAAAATAATTACTTTTATTTTTTTAATTATCTATAAAAATGTATGGTTAATTTTAATTAAATTTAACCATTTATAACCTAAGATGTAAATATAAAAATAACATAATGTTTTCAAATTTTAACATTTATAGTGACATTGATAATACAATTAATAAATTGAATTAATTTATAAAATATAAACAATTGAAACTAAAATTTAAGAAATTAATGTTAACCATTAAATTGAATTATATTATATTATAAAAAATTCTTTAATTATATTAATTGTACTAAAAAATAAATTAAATTTTTTTATAAAACATTATCAAAAAATTTAAAATATTTTTTTTATAAATTTAACTAATTATTTAATTAATTTTCTAATCAATAAATAAAAATAATGAGAGACAATGTTAGATAATGTACAAAAAAATAAAAAAATTTAAAAAATATACTATGAGAGAGATTAAAAGATATGAGTGCAGATAGAAATTAAGAACATTAGAGTAATTTTTTAAGAATATTTTTTTAATTAGCTTTAGTGTTTTTATGTATTTCTTTATTTAGCATAAAGTTTACCCATAATAAATATAGTAAATAAGTAAATATTTTTTTTTATTCTTATTATTAATGACTAGTTTAAAAATTTAGCAAAACAAATTGAAAAATATGTGATATATAATAAATGAAAAAGTTAATATTATTATTAATAAAATTATTTATAACAATATTAAAAATATATTTTCAAATGTTAAAGCAATTTGTAAGCAAAAAGATAACAACAATGAATGTTATTTTTCCAATTATATTTAATGAACTGTATTGTGTAATTCATGATCAAGGTTTGAAATATTAATGTCTGTTGTAATATTGAGAAATAAATTTTACAAAAATATCCATAAATATTTTCGTTTTTGATGAAAATTTTGTAAAAAAACATAAAAATTGTGAAAATTCTATCAAAAATATAAATATTTTTATAAAACTTTACAAAACATCAAAACAATCAATTATTTATATTTTACGCTAATTTTTTATTTAATAAATGTATTTTTAAATACTTATAATATTTATATTAATCAATAAATTAATTAATTAATTAAAATATTTTATAAGAAAATATATATATATATATATATTTGTAAAATATTATAGAATAAGTAGTTAAAAGATTTGAAATAATTAAGAGAATATCTAATTGTATTAAATTTTATGAATATATAAATCTCAATGAAAAGAAATTCCGTTTATATTTTTAATATTTTATTAATTTTTATACATATTTTAATGATAATATACAATATTTTAGTAAAAAATGATATTTAAATGATAATAATATTTAAGTAATAATTTATCGACATTTTAAAAAAAAATCAAAAATTTAACTTAAAAAATATAAATATTGATATCATTCATCAGGACACATGAGACTATGAATGTTATTTTACCAAAACAGTCAAATATTATATGTCTTTCTTTTCCAGTATCTAGTTCCTCATTTTGAAACACCAAAACAATAAAAAAAAATAAAAAATTAACTTATCGATTTAACCATCAATTCCCTCCACTTCGCTTTTGTTAGGAGGATGTCGGTTGTCAACTATAAATTGAAGCATACATTATTGACCAATAATGACCCATACCTAAATTACAAATCTATGCTATTTTATAATTGAGGGGTAACATAAATATCTAAATTATTCTTTTATATTATAAAAATATATAATTTAATCTATTTATTTTATAAAAATTAATAAAATGATAAATATATTATTTATTTTATATTTTAATAATTTTTAAGATAATTTTTTCTATAATTTACTTAATATTTTAATAATTTATATGATAAATATCCTAACAAAAAAATTATTTTTATCTTCTAATTATTTACCGAAAAAATAAAATACTAAAAAAATAATATTATTTTATTTAAAATATTAAATAAGAATAACTTCTTTTTATTCTTTAACCATTTCTACAAAAAAGAAAACAACAAATGAGACCTTTTTTTGTTACGAGGGATTAAATGACTGCTTGAGTTTAATGTTATAACCTGTACCATATTTTTTATATATATATAATCTTTCGTATATTTACTATTCAATATCCTTAAAATTAGGAGTATTGTTTATTCATAATTATTAATGTGATGTAAAATCAAAGGGGTTAAATTAGAAAGGGTAGTTTTTTATGTCACATATTACGTACAACCACAATTTATATGTTAAATCATTATCGATTAATCTATAATTAACATTTTATAATATTAATTATGATAATCCATGAGTTTTGGTAAATTTAAGTTTTCAATTAAAAAACGAGATAAATATTAAAATTTTGACAGGATAATGAGATTAGCCATTTTCAACGGACAAAAACGATCTCTTCTACTACCAAAGAATAAAATCACCATTGTAGGTGAAAATAGAAGAAAAAGGAATGGAATATTAATAAGAAAATTACCCGGTGCCAGCAAAGAACGCCAGAGGAATCATCATCTCCCAACCATTTATAGTCATACTGCCCAATCAAATCAAAGCCAAAAGCCAAACACAGTTGAAATATTATTTCCAAATTCAAATGATATAGCTAGTGAGGATTATATTTATATTAGCAACAAATCAAAAAAAGAGGCCCATAACCACTAATGCTATAGTAAAAGTGATATTCCATAAGTTTGACTTTAAGAGCTCTAGGACGACTTAAAGCTTTATTAATTATATAAAAAGTGTAACTTTGATAATAATAATAATAATAATTTCTACGGTGCCACATAACATTGAGATCGTCTACCCTTTAGGAATCACCTTAATTCCTACCCCTTGAAGAATAATTTTAATCCCAAAACTTTTATAATAATAAAAACAAAACAAAAATGAGAAAAAGAGAGGGGGAAGATAAGAACTTTAATCATACCAGATTAATAAGGCATCAACTGCAACAGTTGCTTTCTTTAAATGTCCTGTCATCAAAATCAATATTCTATAATACCAGTTCTCCAAGCTGCACCCATACAAATACCCAATCAAATCAATACAGAAATAATATAAAATAAAATAAAGGAATAAAATATTAGAAAAAGAGAGATATAATTAATGAAGTACCAAAGCATAACACCAGAAGCAGCAGAGAGTATGAGAAACTCCCAAAGCCCAGAAAAGGCTTCCACAGAGAAACCAGTCCAGGTAAGAGGACATCCACCATAAGCAGTATATCCAAACAATCCAAGAACTAAAACCCACCAAGATATATCCAAAGAAATTGCAGCACCAATAACCCCAAAATCCCAAACATAAACAAAAAGCCAACTAGTCAATATATTGATCGCTAAACCAGCCAAAGAAACCCAAGCTATAACCATCGTCTTAAGCTGGCATTGAAGAAACCTCTGCAATGGGAACTGAAATGCAAAGCTGAAGTGCAAAGGTATGAGCCAAATAGCCACAGTTCCTGATAGCTCTGCCACATCATTAGGCTGACCAAGCAGTTTCAAAATTGGTGCGGCAAAAACATAGAAAGGCAATAGAACGAAACAACCGACGAACAGAATAATCCATGATCTTTGCATGTAAATACCCAACATGTTATATCTCTTTGCCCCAAAAGCCTGCCCACAAAGGGTCTCTAATGCGCTAGCCATTCCTAACTAAATCATCGAGATACATTTATCAAACACATGATAGGCATAAATTAAAATTATAATTATAAACAGAGAAAAACTCGTATTGATCATTAACGTGCGAATTAACGTACCAGAAGACCAAAATTGAAACCAACAATAACTGTATTGGCAATAGAGATAGAGGCAAGTTCAACATCACCAAGGTGGCCAGCAAAAGCTTGGGTTATAACGTTCATGGTAAAAGAAGCGACACGGCTGAAAATGGATGGACCTACGATAAACCATAGTTTCTTGGATTCTACCCAGACTCTAGAACTTAGTTTATTATTTTCTTCTTCGATTTGTTCATTATGCTTTGGAGATGATTCTGGTAAAAGGGTTTGATTAAGGTCATCGTTTTCATCACTTCTGAAAAGGCTTCCCATTAAACAGAGATAAAGAGTTGTTTGCCAAAATTAGTTTCTGGGAAATGTTTTTTTTTTTTTTTTTTTGGGGCAAGAAAGGAAGAAAAACGTAGAGTTAATTAGAGATAAGGTCACGTAATAGTAATATTTATAAATAAGATACAAATTTAAGACGATATAGGGAGAAACGAAGTTACGTGTGCGTTTTTGCCGCGTACTCCTAAGGGAGGTATATGACATTTGAGGTAATGGAACGAAAATGATATTTACCTCCTAAATGTCGATCAAATAACGAAATTCGTTCGTGGTTCACGTTCACTTCGAGACTCATAATTTTAATTTCTTTTATTATTTTAACGTTCAAGCCACAAATATATATATATATATATATATATATCAATATCATTTGTTAAAAAAATTATTATAAATTTATTCCCTATTTGCTTGTAGGATTTTATTATGTATTTTACCCTATTAATTTTTTTCTTATTAAAATTTTTCTTATTAAAAGTGATATATATTATTATTTTATTTAATTAGTGATATATACTTATGTTTAATTAAAAAAAGCTTGTATTGAAATGAAAATGTGGTTACGTTTTTTATTTTTATTTTAAAAATTACATAATTCATATATTTTGGAAATTGAAGATGGAAATATCAAACAATAGACTCTCATTTTTGTATATTCATTAAGGTATCAAATTAAAATTTAAAACTAACTAGCAAACCTAACATGTTTGTGAAAGAATATTTTAAAACTTTTATAGGCTTTTTATTCTTCATCATTTTAAGATTTAACCATAACAATTAATACAAAGATATAATTTAAAAAATATAAAAACATGATACTTAATTGTTGCCATCTATGCAAAAAAAACTTAAAATTCTTAACAAAATTACTCACGACCCATGACATCTTAAAAACATATATTGAAAAAATTTAAAATCTAAAGAAATATCTATTTTTTTATAAAATTTTATAGATTTGAGAGTCAAAAAAATATACAAAACTTTTTAAAATATCCCATGTCTTTCATAGAATCAAATATAGAAAAAATAATGATCTAAGATCATAAATAACATATTATTTATGAACATAGACAAACATGAAGATATCAGGGAGAACTCTTAAACGAGAAAACTATCTGTTGAGTAGAAGAAGCTCACAACTAAAGAAGAATACACGCAGAAGAATAAAAAGAGGGGAATAAGAAGAACATGGAAAAATTAGAAAGAAATAAACACTTTAATTTTTTAATTTTATGAATTAAATACTATTAATCCTATCATCATAAAAAGTGAATATTTTTAGTCATAATTTATTAAAATAAACACTTTTAATTTAATAAAAAAAAAGATGATTATTATATAACTTTTATAAATAAGAAATTAAAGTTTTTATTTTAAAAACTTATGATATGTTTATTAACAAATTTAATAATTAAAGGATTAAACTCTTCAAATTTAATAATTACATGAATTCTTTGCCAACACCTTTTTTTTTAAACTAATATATTTAACCTGAAGCCCACAACTCGAATCTCGAATCTGAGAGTGAAAATTTAACGTAAATATCATAAAGTGTTCTAAAGAATCAGTACGGCTAACGTAAATATCATAAAGTGTTCTAAAGAATCAGTACCGCTTACGTAAATATCATTAAGTGTTCTAAAGAACCAGTACCGCTAACGTAAATATCATTAAGTGTTCTAAAGAACCAGTACTTTGATATTGATTCCACATTTTCACTTTCCTTTCTCTCTGTTGAGACTGATTAGATATTACTTTTTAAAATTAAAGAATAATTTGCATGCTTCTACTTAAAGGACCCAGGAGGATAAAGAATGTCTGGTGCGTAGTGAGTAGAAAGTCGATATGTCATACATATTTATAGTTATACTATTTATATTGTTGGGTAAAAATAAATTAATAAAAAATTAAAATATTTAAAAATAATAATATTTCACATTATACATTGAGCAACTTATACGAATAAGCCTATAATTATTTTCTCAAATTCAATCACACGAAAAACTAGGGGTAAGTATCGGTTTCAAAACTGAAAGTTTTAGGTCAATTAGAATCTGATTCGATCTGAAGCATATTATAAATTATTCAATCTGAATCCGATTTGTTGTATATGTCAATCCAAAGAAATCTGAAACTGCTAATTTTAAATCAATCTGAATCCAATCCGATCCAAAAATTATTCAATCTGAATCCGCTTTAATATTAATCCAAATATGATATGTTTTATATATCAATCCGAATAAATCTGAATCCACTAATTTTAAGTCAATCTGAATCCGATCCAATCCGAAATCTGATATAAATAAGCAAATTATGAATTGTAAATCCGATCCGAACCATTATAAATGTCACTACGAACAAATCCAAATCTGATATAATTTCAACATATAAAATAAAAAATTATATAAAATAAAAAAAATCTAAAATAAAAATATTTTTCATACAAATTAAAAAGTAGACAACATGATTAAAAATAATTCAACAAAAATAATCAAAAAGAAAAAAATCAACATCAATTACATAATTTAACTCCAAAAAATTAAATATCAATTACATAAATTAACTTCACTCTCCAAAATTAATAATAACAATAACCCTTTTTGATAATCATTCAAGGTTTAAGTCACCAATACTATCAAGAACATCCGCATGATAAAAAATTAAAAAGTTAAAAATATACATAAATAATGAGCTAATAAACATAATAATATATATTTGATAACAAATAAATCTATATATATTCAAAAATAAATAAGGAAAAGTCAACAAATATGGAAAAATTGAACAAAATAGGTTAAAAAGGAGGAAATCGCGCAAGCAGCTGCCTAACCGCACCGACCAACGCGCGCAGTGCGCCCATTCTGCACGCTCCTGTGCCCATCAGCGCCCGGTCCTACGCGCGCTTGCTCTCCAATCCACGCACATTCTTGATGCTTTTCGTGTGCGCTGCTGCTGCAATCCACGCGCGCCCGTGCGCGCCACTATTGCAATCCGCGCGGGCTGCTGCCCATCTGTGCCCCAATCCGCGCGCACCACCTACCCGCTGACGTCATCTTCACCTACTATGTGTTTCCTCCATTTTTAATCATTTTTTCACCCACTCTTTTCCTTTCCTCACCTATAAATACCCTCATTCTCTTCATAACTAAGCACACCTCAAAACACACCTTATGTTCTCTTTCTTTCTCTCATTTCTTAGTATTTTTTAGTTTTTCTAGTTTTTCTTAGTTTTTAGTTTTTCCTTAGTTTTAGAGTTCTTCTCTTTTTGAGAAAAACTAGTTATGTTTTTGTAATTTATTTTCTTTTTGATTCAATAAATGGAGTGTAAATTCTGTTTGGAGGTTTTCCAGCAACGAGAATAGCATCAAAGTACTGTAGCATCAAAGTACTGTAAGGATTTTATTTTCTTTATAGTTATTTTTTATGCTTTTTTCTTACATGTTATATTTAATTTGTCTGTGATTAAATTTAACTTCGCTGGTTGTTTGTAAACATGATATAATAATAACGTTGTTATGCTTGCGAAATATTAAATAGATAAAAATCTCTAAAATGAATTGATTTTATTTTTATTCAAGATTTTATATTAAGAATGTTAGAGAGAAATATATTATTTTTCATTACAAACTTAAATGTGAAAATTAGATTTTAAGGTTTATTTATCCGGTCTGATTTAGAGTAGTGCTCTTTTATTTGTTGGTACAATCGCTCGGTAGTTAGAGTGAAACTCTATTTTAAAAGTTTTTATAAGAATTATTATCTGAAAATGTATTGAAAACTTGTTTTCAGTATTAGTTTTAAAACTTGAAAGTTAGTACTCGGATAACTAAATTCTTAGGTTTAATTTGGACACTTTGAATAAAGTTTAAACTTTCTAACCCCACCAAAGGTGGCATTTAAATGATTCATTTTCAATCTCTTAGAAAAAGAAATTAATTTAATTAACCAAATTAGTTATCAACCCCACCCATAGGTGTTAATTGATTTATTTAGTTAACAAAGAATATCTAACCCCCACCAAAGGTGGTATTCATATAAAAAAGAGAGAATCAATAAATATCAATTCATATCTTTAATAACCTAAATAATATGAACAAGCATAATTAACTTAGTTATTATATCCATAAATACTCCACTATTATAAATGATAAAATTTGTATAAATCTTTGTTGAATATGTATATATGTTTATTTTTATGTCACTATGTCAAGATTTCTTATGCATCGCATACAAAGTCCCACTTTATCCAAAAATCTGAAAAATAAATCTAATAAAGTAAAATTAAAAATAAACACATAAATAAACACACAAATCTAAGAAAATAACAGTAAGCAATAATATATATATATATATATATATATATATATATTATTTTTTTCGAACTAAAATTAGATTAATTGGTATTAATATCAACAAAAAATAGTAAAAAAAATCCCCGGTAATGGCGCCAAAAACTTGTTGTCTCTTTTACAAGAATATAAAACGTGCAAGTATACACGGTAACAAGTAATAAAATTTGATAAGTAAATATCGTTCCCACGGAGATTTGTTACTAGTGTTCATTAATTACTAAAATTATTTCAACCTGATTTTATCCAAACAATCGATAATTTGATGCAGTTTGACTAACTAATTTTTATAACAGTTTGTAAGAAAATTCTAGGATTGCAGTTTCACCAAATTAATCCTCTTGAACATTTTATTTTCTATTGATTTATGTTCTCGTATTTTAAGTTGTTAACCAAGAACTCCTAATTTATCCATATATCTCTTTCGAGCTCTATACAAACACATCTTGCTAAAAACAATTCACTATATTCCTATGAGAATTAAATTCAACCAGATTTATTAAGTTCTAAGTTCTAAAATAGTTACACATACAATAAAAGTATATTCCTATCTTTATATATACACAAAAATGTTTTTTCCAAGTTTATTTAAATGTCACAGATCAATCAATTAATCTTTTGATAATTAAAAGCATTAAGCGCAGGTAAAATAAACAACTTAAAACCGTTCCATAAATCATTCAAAAATAATTAATTCAAGTTTCATAATTTAAGCTACACTGCAACCCTAGAACAAATAAATTAGTTCATAGGAGAAATTAAAATTACAATACAACAATAATCAAACATTTCAGAGAAATTAAATTTACAAGAAAAAGGTTAGGAGAAACTCTTTCACGATTCCTCAATGAAAAATAAATTTCTTCCATTTTCTTCTTCTTCGTTGTCTTCTTTCTCTCTATTTCCTAAGAAAATACAACATAAAAATGTTAAATAAAGGTTTCTACGTGTTGTAGAAAACACGTAGAGAGAAACTAAAACTTGAACTGCAAAAAATGGAAAAAAAAATGACAAACTCAAAACTAAAATTCGTTTCTTTTCTCGCGTCCCCCATATATCCCCACTAGAACCCTATTTTTTTTAAAAAAATACATCTCAGAGACAGAAAATTTTTGCATTATAAAAGATAATGCGTGGAGAGAATAAAGAGTGCACAAATTTCGGTGTTTTGATTTCATAAAATGTATGCCACGTGTTGCCATATGATTGGATGCAAGATTTAGGGAACACGTGGCAGCTTCGTATTGGATGGAAGGCGAGGGCGCACATTGTTTCAATGAACCCCGTCGCACGGGATATGAGTGTGCCGGAAGTGTGCGACAGCTCACAGTGACACGTGGACGATTTAGACGAAGCTGGTAAGTGGGCGTCGTTTCTACGTTTTTATTTTACTAAATTCATGTCACATGTCGTCATATTATTGGCTGGATGATTGAGGAAACACGAGGCTACTTCTTATTTGATGGAACAAGATGGTGCACTTTGATGCGATGAACCGCGTTGCACGAGAGTGTAGGCGAGCTACTCGGTATGCGACAACTTGATTCCACACGCGTAAATCTGGACCGTTCACTTGATCCAACGGTGAGCAATGCACCTCGGGAGAAAATTCTGCGCAGCCAACAGGTGGGTCCCACTGGGCACCGAGCCACGTGCGTCTAGGAAAACTGGGTCCACACTCTTTTTCCGCGTTAGGAGTTCACGCGCCAGATCTTGACCGTTGATTGGACGATCGAACGGTGGGTGTTGGGCATTGTAAATGGCAAGAATGGCCTCTTCTCTTGCGCATAAAAATAAACTTTCATTAATTGCATTTTGACCCATAAATTTAATTCAAATTAACTTCTAATCTTTGGATATTTGTAATTTCACCCAATTTTAATTCAAATTTAATTTTAAGCTTTTAAGAATTGCAATTAAGTCATTTTTTTATTAAAATTCATTAATTCTCTTGAAAATATATTTATTAAAAACTAATAGTAAATATTAATTTAATTAACTAAAAATGTAAAGAACATATCAATTATAATTAATAAAATACACGAAAATAACTGTATAAAATACAGTTATCACTTACCAAGGTGATGATCAATAGCTGGTCTGAGAGGATGATCAACCATACTAGGACTGAGACACGGCTAAGACTTTTATAAGAGGCAATAGTGGGGAATTTTTCACAATGGGCGAAAGCTTGACGAAGCAATGTCGCGTAGAGGTAGAAGGCCTACCGATCGTGAACTTATTTTCCCATAGAAGAAGCAATGATGGTATCTAGGGAATAAGCATCGGCTAACTCTGTACTAGTAGTCCCAGTAATATAGAGGATGCAAGCATTATTCGGAATGATTGGGTGTAAAGCGTCTATAGGTGGCTTTTTAATTCTGTTGTCAAACCCCAGGTTTCAACCCTGGACAGGCGATGCAAACTACTAAGTTGGAGTATGGTACGGGTAGACTAATTTTCTAGTAGAGAGGTGAAATAGGTAGAGATCGGAAAGAACACCAACGACAAAAGCACTATACTGGGCCAACACTAACACTAAGAAACGAAAGCTAAGGGAGTGAATGGGATTAGATATCTCAGTAATCCTAGCCGTAAACGATGGATACTAAGCACTGTACGTATCGACCCATGTAGTGTTATAGCTAACGTGTTAAGTATCCTACCTCGCGAGTACGTTCCCAAGAATGAAACTCAAAGGAAATGATGGGGGCCCGTTGATGACTCTATGAAAATAGAGTCATTAGCGCACTTTTTTACTTAATATTTACTTGTATTATTCAATAAATAGTTTTTTTTTGTCAAAAATATTAAAATATAAACTTTTTAATGAAAAAAAGGGTGAAAATATAATTTTTGAAAGTTTTTGGGATTTGTTTGAAATTTTTATGGATTTTTAACGTAGGACCAATCACGAGCTACCACGTGTCATGCCACGTAGGTAGAGGAGCTGACTGGGCAAGCCACACAGATTCCATGCAATCATGGAGAGCGAATCATGTTACACAGTATGAAGGAGGATGAAACGCATACCACGTGTCAGCACGATGTTCAATTCGAGTTTGGAAATTGCTTAACCCTTGTCGCCATGTGTCACCACGCCATTGCTCCATACGTTACACCCGTGTGCGACACCATCCATCTTCGCAAATCATGTCGCACCACGTGTCGTTGACTCAACGAGCATTGACTCTTACTAGTCTCCCTTACCAATCGTCACTTCCTAATGCCACGTGTCGTGCTGTGATTGGTTGAAATTATCAATTTTTCTTGTTTTGATCGCAGCCCTTGATTTTAAAGTTGATTTGATGGTTTAGATCACACCTGAGCATTATTTAAGCCCCTAATAACTCCATATACCCTAATTGGCTTCCATTAGCATAATTTTGGTCATTTTTTGGAGCTAAAAAGAGAGAACAATTCAAGAGAAGACACAAATTTTGGTGGAGATTCAAGAGAAAATTAATACTACAATTCAAGAGATTGATTGTATTTATTTTTCTACTTTTTTTTTTTTATCAATTTATCTCTTTTTTTATGAAAAATATGAGTTTTATCAACACAATTATGTGTAATTAACTTATTAATCTAAGGATCTTATGAACCCAATTTTCACCATGTGATGATCTGAAATTTTACCCTAATTATAATTATAATTTAATTATATTATTTAATCTGATTTTTATGCTATTAATTGTTGGGCCAAAAGTTTATCTATAGAGGCAATTAAATAGATTTGAGAGAATTATTTAATTGTTTGTCTTGATTAAATAAAATTCATAGTTTCTAGGTAGAGATGTATGATTCTTATGTATGTGATCCATAATTGATGAACTTAATGAGTAGTATGCAATTTAATTGGCATGAGAGTGTGATTAAATTAATTACTATATGGTGTGTAGGTTACTTGAGAGAGGAATACATATTAGGTTAGACTCAATTGATCATTTAATTAATTGTTTTTATATTGGGGGATTTTAACGATTCGTATGTTTAGAAAATTGGGAGATTAAGTATTCCTAGATATTTTCTCATATATCTTTTTAGTTACCAAATTTGATTTAATTAATTATTTCTATTTAAATTTTAGTTATTTTAATTTTGCTTCACTAAAATATAAAAACACAAAAAAATTGATTTTTATTTTTTTATTTTAAAAGTTAGTTTCTAATAAAATAATTTCTGTGGGAACGATCTTTTCTTATCATTATATAACTTGTTGTGATACGTATACTTACATATTCATTGTACACACTTTTCATGTGGTGATCACTCGCATAAGCTGTGGATCATATGGTTTAATTCGATGCAAAGTGAAGAACCTTACTAGGGCATGACATGCTGCGAATCCTCTTGAAAGAGAGGGGTACCTTTTGGGAACATGAAAACATGTGGTGTATGGCTGTCGTCAGTTCGTGCTGTAAGGTGTTGGGTTGAGTCCCATAACAAGCATAACCCTCGTGTTTAGTTGCCACCATTGAGTTTGGAACCCTAAGTAGACTGCTGGTGATAAGTGGAAGGAAAGTGAGGATGACGTCAAGTCATTATACCCTTTATGCTCTGGGTGACACACATGCTACAATGGCATGGACAAAGGATCGCAATCTTGCGAGGGTGATCTAACTCCAAATACACATCCTCTATTTAGATTATAGGTTGCAACTCGCCTACATGAGGTTGGAATTGATAGTAATTGTTGGTCAGCCATACATCAGTGAATTCATTCCCTACAATGATGAATATAAGTGCAATTGAAACTCCTAGGGAGTTGTACATTTGTGTATTGATAAGACCATTCACTATTTATTGAAGCTTGATCTCTCCCCTGGATGAACCATATAGCCAAGAGAAACCATGAACTAAAATAGAAGAGCTTGCACCACCCATGAGTAAATATTTCATAGTATCCTCATTAGATCGTACATCTTTCTTGGTATATCTAGATAATAGGTAGGAGCATAAACTAAAAAATTCTGGAGCTATAAAGATAGTTATTAAATTGTTAACACCACGTAAAAACATTCCTACTGGAGTAGCTATTAATACGAATAACATAAACTCTATTATATCCATTTCTATACATTCAATGTACTCTACGGATAGGGGAATACATAAAGTTGAACATAGTAAAATAAGAAATTTAAAGATTTCATTTGAAAATTTCCCAAAAAGCTAATCGTAGATTCTTCTCTCCATCAGAACAATAGGGCCATTATGCTCATTACTTAACTTGTTGAAGGGATGAAATATAACCAAGGTCTATCTTTTTTATCAGAGGTTGAATCGATCATCAAAAGAAGAATTAGGCCAAAAATTAGGATACATTCTGGAAAAATAAAACTTCCATCGAAGAGAAACAAATTAAAGGCTTTCATAAAAATTCTTGTAGAATGAAGAATGAGGTTTTCATTATGTATATGTTAAATCATGAATTAGTAGTTGCATAAAATCTCCAAAAAATCCTAATCCTTTCGAACTTTGTCTTTTTGGAATGGGATTTTTACGGAATCCCCATGAATAGGATCAAACCTTATTCCATGGTATTTACATGAGATTCCTCTTTCTTATTCTTAAACAAGTCCTCGAGAGGCATAGTTGATCCATGATTTATGTTTCCTCTTTCGTTTCCTTTTTGTTTGTTTCGAGAAATATATCAATCAATTCTGATTCTTTATTTTTCTATTGATTCTTTTCCAATTGAGATGTATGGATTTATGGGTTTATGTGTCTATATAGATCATATTCATGGATTAACGAAAATGTGCAGAAGCTCTATTTACCTCTGCCAATCTATGAGTCTATTCCTTTTTGTGTATGGCATCACCACTCCCTTTGGCAGCATCCACTAATTTGGAACATAATTTGAAAACCATATTTTGACCCGAACTTTTTCGGGATGCCCCTAATACCAATTAATAACAAGTACTTTTCCTTGTGTGGATCCTATTTCAATGGGAATTTGATGAGTCGATCCACCTACACGTCTTGCTTTTACTACTATATCGGGAGTTACTCCACGTATTGCTTGACATAAAACAGATAGTGGATTTGTTTCTGTCTTTTGTTGAATCCTTTTCAAGGCTCGATAGATAATTTGATAAGCCAATGATTTTTTTCCATGTTTCATAATGCGATTAACTATCATGTTAACTAATTGATTATGATAAATTGGATCGGATTTTGCAGTTTTTTTCTTCTGTAATACCTCGACGTGACATGAACATGAATGAGGTTCAAGAATCTATTTTCTTTTTATAAGGGCTAAAATAATTTATTTTGGATTTTTGACCTCATATTATAGTGTGGATCTTGAAAGATATGACCTCTAAAGAATTCTATATATATCTATGAGATTGAGTATGTAATTCTATTTACTCACTTTAAATTGAGTATCTGTTTGCCTCATTTTCCTACTTGGATTGGAAAGCCTATATTTTACATATCCATACGATTGATTCCTTGGGTTTTCAAAATAGTGTAAAAAGAAGTGCTTTGAATCATTATTATTTGACTCGGGCGTATTCTAAAAAAAATTGAGGCATTTTGAATTGTTTGTTAACATGGACAAAGTTAAGGAAAACCTCTGAAATTATTTCAATATTGGACCTTGGACATATAATAGTTCCGAATAGAATTTCTTTAGAAAGAAAATCTTTTGTCTCATGGTAGCCTTCTCCGGTTCCCTTACAAAAGTTTCGTTACTGGGTTAGCCATACACTTCACATATTTCTAGCGATTCACTCTTCAGTTTTCTGTTGAGGTCTGTAGAGGTACTCAAATTAGATCAGTGATCAATTTTTAAGTTTCATCGTAAACCTAATTGGTTACTTCCAATTACATAAATCAATAGTTCAAACCACACTGAAAGGTAGGACATTTCACATTTTTATAGGAACTTCTATACTAGAAACAATTATATCTCCAATTATAGCCCCTCTGGGATGTAAAATATATCTTTTCTCACCATCCCCATAGTGTATGAGACAAATGTATGCATTTCGATTAGGATCGTATTCTATAGTTATGATTCTACCATATATGTCTTTTTAATTCCTTCGAAAATCGATTTTACGATATAGGCGCTTATGACCTCCCCCACTATGCCCTGTAGTAATGATTCCTCTAGCATTACGACCTTTACCATAATGATGTTGTCCATAGATCAAATTATTTCGTGGATTTTTTTCATTTGACTGTGTACAAATCCTTTGTGTGTGCTTAGGGTATAATTTTTGTATAAATTTATCGCCATGATATTAAGTATTTTGATTTAAGTTCTTTTCTTTCTAATAGATGGAAGAGAATAACCCAATTGAAGCGTAATGAGCATACATTTGGAATGCATTGTATGTCCCATTCTTCTAACCTTTATTGGGAGTCGATGACTAGTCATAGCCGTTTCCTTGACACGAAAGAAGAGTTCAACCCAATGCTTTATTTTTGTCCTAGTTTATCCTGATTTAACATTAGAAGTATATTGATTTTTCCCCAATAATTTACTACTTTTGTCTATAAATACTGCATATTTGATTCCATCCATCAATTTTCTTCCCTATGAATTTGAGTCTCAATAAGAATGCTAGTTCTTATTGTTCATATGTTATGATATAAATATACCATACCAATTCGTTATGTATGGATGATAAGATTTCATTGATACAGAGCCAATTCCAATAGATTTATTGGAGGGTCCCAATGGTGTGCATCCAATAGGAATTGAACCTACGAATTCACCAATAATGAGTTGGGTGCTTTAACCATTCAGCCATGGATGCTTAGTGGGGATCCTCATACATGGTGAATAATCAAATTCCAATTGCAATTAAATCTTTAGGATAAATCAAAGAAATTTAGGATGACTCAATAAAAGGGCATCAATTCAAATCCTGGACTTTCGAATTGAGAGAGATAAAGAATTCTCACTATTTCTTAGATTTATGGACCTAATTCAATTCAATGGGATCTTTCATTCACTTTTTTTTCTTCAAGAATTCTTTATAAAACTCTTGGACTCTTGAATTTGGAGTATCCTACTTTCACAAAATTCACATTTATAGGGTTCAATAAGCAATCGATATTTCATGATCAAAGGTGTAGTACTATTTATAGTAGCAGTCCTTATATATCGTATTAACAATCAAGAGATGGTCGAAATAAAAAATCTCTATGTGATAGGGCTTTTTCCTATACCTATGAATTTCATTGGACCCAAAAATGATACATTGGAAGAATCTTTTGGGTCTTCCAATATCAATAAGTTGATTGTTTCACTCCTGTATCTTCCAAAAGGAAGAAAGATCTTGGAGACTTGCTTATTGAATCCAAAAGAGAGTACTTAGGTTCTCCCAATAACTAAAAAGTGTATCATGCCTAAATCAAGCTGGGGTTCGCGATGGTGGAGGAACTGGATAAGAGAAAAGAGGGATTCTAGTTGTAAGATACTTAATGAAACCGTCACTAGAATTGAGATCTCATTCAAAGAGAAATATATCAAATATATGGAGTTTCTTTTTGTATATTATATGGATGATATGAACCGCAAAGACCCCAATTGGGAATTGTTTGATCGTCTTTCTCTGAGGAAGAGGCGAAACATAATCAACTTGAATTCAGGATAGTTATTCGAAATCTCAGTGAAAGACTGGATTTGTTATCTAGTGTTTTCTTTTCATGAAAAAATATCAATTGAAACAGAAGGTTTCTTCAAATAATAAGGGGTTGGGTCAACTATTCAATCAAATGAAATTGAGCATGTTTCCCATCTCTTCTTGAGAAACAAGTGGGCTACTTCTTTGCAAAATTGCACTCAATTTCATATGTGGCAATTCCGCCAAGATCACTTTTTTAGTTGGGGGAAGAATCCACATGAATTGGATTTGGTTAGAAAATGTGTGGTTGGTAAATAAGGATCGGTTTTTAACAAGGTACAGAATGTATCATCAAATATTCAATATGATTCCACAAGATCTAGTTTTGTTCAAGTATTGGATTCTAGCCAATTGAAAGAATCTTCTAATCAATCGATTCCATTAGGAATGAGGATTCAAAATATCGCACATTGATCAATCAAAGAGAGATTCGACAACTAAAAGAAAGATTGATTCTTTGGAATCCTTGCTTTCTTCAAATGGAACAAATAGAGATAGAATTAGACTCATTCCTTAAATTCCTTTATGGATATTACTCAATGTCCCGACTATTCAAGGAATATGAAAAGTAGATGAATAATCATCTGCTTCCAAAATCCTACAAGATCCATTCGTTCTTTTTTCTCTGACAAATGGTCAAAACTTCATTTGGGTTTGAATCATACTGAGAGGTCCACTAGAGATCAGAAATTGTTGAAGAAAGAACAAGATGTTTCTTTTTTCCTTTCCAGGTGATCAAAAAATAAAGAAATAATGAATATATTCAAGATAATTACGTATTTACAAAATACCGTCTCAATTCATCCTATTTCATCAGATCTGGGATGTGATATGATTTCGAAGGATGAACTGGATATGGACAGTTCCAATAATATTTCATTCTTGAAAAAAAATCTTTTATTTTTTTAATTTTTTTCATCTATTCCATGCATGGAATAGAGGGATACACGTTACACCATGATTTTGAATCAGAAGAGAGATTTCAAGAAATGGCAAATCTATTCACTGTAGCAATAACCAAGCCAGATTTGGTCTATCATAAGGGATTTTCCTTTTCTATTGATTCCTACTGATTGGATAAAAAAAATTCTTGAATGAGGCATTCAACTCCAGGGATGAATAAAAAAATATTTATTGGTTCTACCCCTTTTTTATGAAGAAAATGAATCTTTTTATCGAAGGATTAGAAAAAAATGGGTCCAGACCTCCTATGGGGTGATTTGGAAGATCCAAAACCAAAAATAGTGGTATTTTCTAGCAACAATATAATAGAGGCAGTCAATCAATATAGATTGATCCAAAATCTGATTTAAATCCAATATAGCACCTATGGGTACATAAGAAATGTATTGAATCGATTATTTTTAATGAATAGATCTCATCACAACTTCGAATATAGAATTCAAAGGAATCAAATAGGAAATGATACTCTAAATCATAAAACTAGAATGAAATATACGATCAACCAACATTTATCAAATTTCAAAAGGAGTCAGAAGAAATGGTTCAATCCTGTTATTTTTCTTTCTTGAATCGAGAGATCCATGAATCGGGATTGTAATGCATATAGATACAAATGTTCCAATGGGAGCAACAATTTACAAGAACATTTGAAACATTTCATTTCTGAGCAGAAGAGCCGTTTTCATTTTCAAGTAGTGTTCAATCAATTATATATTAATTAATATTCTTTTGATTGGTCTGAGGTTATCGACAAAAAATATTTGTCTAAGTCACTTTCTTTCTTTTTGTCCAAGTTACTTCTTTTTTATCCAAGAAAAGGCCCGTATCAAGAATTATGATTTTACGTATGGATAATTCCTCAATATCTTGTTCATTCGCAACAAAATATTTTCTTTGCGAGGTGGTAAAAAAATATGCTTTTAGGGGGAGAGATACTATTTCACCAATCGAGTTATAGATGTCTAACATATTCATACCTAACGATTTTCCACAAGATGGTGACGAAATGTATAACTTGTACAAATCTTTGCATTTTCTAATTTGATCTAATCCATTCGTTCGTAGAGCTATTTACTTGATCGTAGACATTTATGGAACACTTCTAAAAACGGGACAAATAGTCAATTTTGAAAGAACTTATTGTTAAGCTTTTTCAGATATGAATCTATCTGATTTAGAAGGGAAGAATGTGCATCAGTATCTCAATTTCAATTGAAAAATGGGTTTGATTCATCGAAAAATGAGTTACTATGAATATTTACTCATCTGAGATTGCCAAATGTTCAGGAGTTCCTCTATTCAATCCTTTTCCTTCTTCTTCTTGCTGGATATCTCATTCGTACACATCTTCTCTTTGTTTCTTGAGCTTATAGTGAGTTACAAACAGAGTTCGAAAGGGTCAAATCTTTAATGATTCTATCATACATGATTAAGTTGTGAAAACTTCTGGATAGGTATCCTACATCTGAACTGAATTCTTTATGGTTAAATAATATCTTTCTAGTTGCTCGAAAGGGTCAAATCAATACATTTTAAGAAGAAAGATTTAAATATAAATCTCATTGATATCATTAATTTCATAAGTATCATACCTAATCCCATCAATTGAATCACATTTTTGAGAAATACGAGACATCTAAGTCATACAAGTAAATAGATTTATTCATTGATAATAAAAAAACGTGAACGGTGATTGGATTGATGATAAAATAGAATCATGGGTCTTGAACAGTGATTCGATTGATGATAAAGAAAGAGAATTCTTGGTTCTCTTCTCAACCTTAACAATAGAAAAAGGGATTGATCAAATTTTATTGAGTTTGACTCATAGTGATCATTTATCAAAAAATGACTCTGGTTATCAAATGATTGAACAACCAGGAGTAATTTCTTTACGATACTTAGTTGACATTCATAAAAAGTATCTAATGAATTATGAGTTCAATACATCCTATTTAGCAAAAAGGTGGATATTCGTTACTCATTATCAGACAAGCACTTATTCACAAACCCCCTTGTGGAGCTAATAGTTTTCATTTCCCATCTCATGGAAAACCCTTTTCATTCCACTTAGTCCTATCCCTCTCTAGGGGTATTTTAGTGATAGGTTCTATAGGAACTAGACAATCCTATTTGGTCAAATACCTAGCGAAAACTCCTATGTTCCTTTCATTATAGTATTTCTGAGCAAGTTCCTAGATAACAAGGGTTTTCTTATTGATGATAGTGACAATATTGATGATAGTAATGATATTGATGATAGTGATGATATCGACCGAAGCTTTTTCTTCTAACTATGATGAATGCGCCAACTATGGATATGATGTCAGAAATAGACCAATTTTATATCACCCTTCAATTCGAATTAGCAAAAGCAATGTATCCTTGCATAATATGGATTCCAAACATTCATGATCCTTGGTCTATTAGTGAAGTATCTCTCCAGGGATTGTGAAGATGTTCCACTAGAAATATTGTTGTTATTGCTTCAACTCATATTCCCCAAAAAGTGAATCCCGCTCTAATAGCTCCAAATAAATTAAATACATGCATTAAGATACAAAAGCTTCTTATTCCACAACAACGAAAGCACTTTTTCACTCTTTCATATACTAGGGAATTTCACTTGGAAAATAAAATTTTCCATACTAATAGATTTGGGTCCATAACCTCCATAACCATGGGTTCCAATGTACGAGATCTTGTAGCACTTACCAATGGGGCCCTATCGATTAGTATTACATAGAATAAATCAATTATAAACACTAATATAATTAGATTTGCTTTTCATAGACAAACTTGGGATTTGTGACACCAGGTAAGATCGGTTCAGCTCTCTAAAAAAAATACATCAAAATATATTTTTTACAACATGCGTGTAAAGTGGGGGACAAAGAAATACATCGAAAATATTATTTAAACACGCATAGGGGATAGGTGTGCAAAACTAGGCTGTACAACGTGCACCATTTCTGTGTTTTTATTTCAAAAAACGCATGCCATATGTTAGCATCTGATTTGCTGTAAGAATAACGTGACATGTGGTAGCTTCGTATTCGGTGTGATAAGAGGGCACACACACATAATATGAACCGCATTGCACGAGAAAATTGTGCGCTGAACTATGCGTGACAACTGGCAACCACTCACGTGGAGGGTGGGCCTCACGCACGATCTAAGCCGTCCAAATTGTGATCTAATGGTGAGTGACAAAGACACATGTGAGGGAATTTATTGGCGTAGACAGGTGGACCCCACTCTACGTGCCAAGTAGTGTGCTATCTGGGAAACGTGTCAACTCGCCTCTATAGCGTGTGCATCTCACTCGCATGATCATCACCGTTGATTTATGATTTGATAGTGCGTGTGGCTCATTGACAATAGATGCGTGTGGTCTTCTTCCCTACATAGAAAACAAATTTTATTTAATTGCATTTTAGCCCTCCAATTTAATTCAAATTAATTTTTTAACTTTGATATTTGCAATTAAGTTCTCTTTTAATTCAAATTATATTTTCAGCTTTTAATATTTGCAATTAAATCCTTTTCAATTCAAATTCTTTAATTTTCCTTAAAAATATATTCCTTAAAACACTAATAGTAAATATTAATTTAATACATTAAAATTAACTAAAAATATTAAGAATATAGCAATTATAATTAATAAAATGGACAAAATAACTCTAAAATATAGAGTTATCACTAATCGGAGTTTTAAGAAAGGGAAGGAATCCTCGACCCGCAACGGATAGAGGAGGATTTATTCAATTGTGGGCTCTTAGAATATAACACCCTTTGGGATTTCTATTTGATTGGATCGAAAGGCCCAAGGGATTGGGATTTCCTTATTAGGATAGGTCATTTTGGGGTAGGCAGATCATTTATGATGAAGAGGGTGGGCTTCAAGAGAATGGTTTGTAATTCTTGCAGAGTAGAACCATGCAGTACTAGAGACGAGATAGATCGTCCAAAGAACAAGGCTTTTTTTGAATAAGTCAATTCATTTGGGACCCTACAGATCCCCTTTTCTTCCTATTCAAAGATCAACCATTTGTCTGTGTGTTTTCACATCGAGAATTCTTTGCATATGAAGATATGTCAAAGAGGCTTCTTACTTTCCAAATAGATCTTCCTACATTTCTATATAAATGATGGTTTATTAAGAATACGTAAGAAAAGTACTTCGAATTATTGATTCCTTGCTAGAGATGGTTTAGAGCCAATAGTTCATTATCTAATGGATTTTTCCATTCTAATACTCCATTCGAGAGTTATAAGTATTTATCAAAGCTATTCCTATCTAATGAAACACTATTGGATCAAATGACAAAGACATTATTGAGAAAAAATGGCTTTTCCCAGATGAAATGAAAATTTGATTCATGTAACAAGAGAAAGGTTTCCCATTTCTTAGCCAAAAAGATATGTGGCCATGAAACAGGGATTAAGTGGAACATAATTGATTGGGTGGTAGAGTCATAGAAACACCTATTTCTTCCATATTTTTGACCTTAGCTCCATGGAACAATATACTACTTTTAAAACATGGAAGAATTGAAATATTAGATTAAAACATTATGTATGGATGGTATAGACTACCTAAACAAGAATTCTTGAATAGTGAACAACCAAAGGTATTACTCACTATATAAAAGAATTTCCATTAATGAAAAATGTAAATCCATTGGAAAATCAAAAATACGCATGTCGGATGAAATGATTGTTGCTATCTAATATAATAAAAAATCATTGGTTTAACTGAATAAGTAAATAAAATAGATAGATATTTTCCTTCATCTCAGGTTGATGGATCTTCTCGATTGAAAGATCCCCTATATGGATAATACACATTCCAATTGACCGATAAATTTGAATTATTTTGTTCCAAAGCAAAGATATCCATAGAGGAGGTTTTCCTATTTATATATTCACAACCAAGAATTACCGGATTGGATTCTCTTTCCGATATTCCCTAAAAGGAGAAGTAGGGTTGGAATGCCAACAAGCGTCTATTATTGAATTCACCTGACCAGATAGTACCCATTTTGGAAATGTCCAGTGCCAAAGTCACTCAATGAGTAAGTCGCCAATTCCTAAAATGGACTATGTAATGTACTTTATTTGCTGGGTTATAGGTGGGAATTTTACCAAAGGTTTCTATTGTACCAATTTACCCTTTTATGATTCCTATTGAATTATATACTCGGAGGGTGGGTACAGGGTGGACGATTTCAAAGAAGATTCCCCATTCATTAGATAGAGAAGATCACCAAGATTTCGTGATCCACTGTCGAACTTATTCCAATTCAATGAGCATTCTCAATATTCAATATTTTGCCTTGAAGAGGACTTGAATCTCCATACTCTTTAGCACAATATTTTGAGTCTCACATGTATACCATTTCACCACCAAGGCATCTTGAAAGTGAATGGTATTCCATGAATATAATATCTATCCAGTGTGATGTATGGAATCTATAACAAGGGTGGATTGTTAGAGTATTTCTATTAACCGATCATATAGGCTCGAGTCGGACATCCAATTACTTCGATTTGAATTATCCGAAGGATGCCTTATTTAGATAGATTATTTATCTATCTATTATATCAAAAGGATGGACAATCAAACCTATTTCTCGATTCAATAGAAGCCCAAAAAGGTGAATAGTGCCCCAAATAATGAGAGATATGTAAAAAATAGGTCCGATTACTATTCCTAATCCTAAATGGAATGTAACGACACAGGGATTCATATGTAAAAATAGTATCTATTTAGATATGCTCGAATGACCTCTTCTCATAATTCGAATGTATATAACCTTATTCCTGTCTGTTCAGGTATGGAATGAACATATAATCATGGAATCAACTTGATCATCAGATTATAGATTATAAGTTCATAACCCTAGCCCATTCCCATTTTGGGCGGAATAGATCTACTAATTCTTTGATTCTAGTTAGTAAGAGGGATCTTGAACTAAGAAATAGATTCTAGAAGCTAAAAAAGGGTATCCTGAGCAATATCAATAATAGGGTTCATTGATATTCCTAGTATAGTGGATGCTATCACACATACAATTATACTCAATTCGATGGAATTGTTTGATCTTAAAAGGGATCTTCTATAATTTTGCACATACGAGTTATTTCTTGGTTTCATCTAGTCATTAATAACTTGATTATTTTAAGATAATAGTAGATAGAAACAACGCTCGTAAGAAGTCCTATTGAAACCAATAAATATAGGCGTGCCTGCCATCCACACCAGAATAAATGAAGTTTTTTGAAAAAAACCTGCTAATGGAGGAAGATCTCTTAAGGATAAGAGACATAGGGCTAAAGAGATAGCCAAAAAGGGATCTTTCGCGTATAATCCTACATAGTCTTAAATGTTATCAATTTTGGTACATAGAACAAATGATACAATACAAGAAAAAGTTCCTAGATTCATGGAGATATAGAACATCATATAAGTTATCATGTTTGCATATCCCCCATTTGAGTCTCTAAACATTATTCCAATAATTACATATCCAATTTGACCTATGGACGAATATGCAAGCATACATTTCATGCTTGTTTGAGTAATAGCAATGAGATTCCCCAATATCATGCTAAGAATAGCTAGGATTTTTAGAAGAAGATGACATTCGTTTGATGAGAAATAAAAAGGAATATCAAAACTTTGAGTGGCTAAAGTTGAAGCAGCTACTTTCGAAGTAACAATAAGATTAGAAACAATTGGTGTGGAAGAGTCAAAGTTGAAAAGAGGATTCCTCACTTCTTTCACTTATTCAAAACTGTGTATGAGACTTTCATCTTGCACGGCTCCTAAGTGATAAAAGGAAGAAGATGGAAATTATGACGATTCTGTTTCTTACCTTATTATTATGAAAGGATTTTCTATGAGAGAGAAAGTTTCCAGGTTGGATTTTTTCCTTTCAGTCATTCTTGAAAATAAAACAGATGAAAGACAGGCTTTAACAAAAGCTTATAACCAAATCTTTAAACCAGTATACTAGTAATGAATTTCTAATCAAAGAATATATATATAACTGAAATGAGATAGATCCTATCTTGGTTCAACATTCAGATGAACATGAGAGTCCAACTACATTGCATTGCCGGAATCCATGTTGTATATTGGAAAGAGGATTTATTGATCTTTAGCTAAGTTCATATTTATATTAATGGAGAGGGATGTGAAAAATAGACTTATGAGACTTGTTCTAAGATTAAATTGATTAGCATTCTTATATAGGTTGATTTCATGAGTGCATTGGATGATATAATGTGTAGCACACACACATAAATCAATTTGTTAAAAACCTTGCATATCCTTGTATTGATGGAACATTGATTGATGAATATGTGAATCTCCTTATCATATGATTGTACAAATTTTGAGAGGGATAGTTTTCATGAAATATGCATGTACTAATAGAAGTATACTTATGAATATACTACCCATGTTATTTTATTTAGTTATACTTGACTTTACTTGAAGACAAGCAAAGAATTAAGTTTAGGGGTGTGATGAATCTATCAAAGTGGAGTCATTACCATACTTTTGTTTTTGCTTAATATTTATTTGTTTTATTCAATAAATAGTATTTTTATGACCAAAAATATTAAAATATAAACTTTATTGGGAAAAAGGGCGAAAATATAATTTTTGCAAATTTTTATGGAATTTTTAACTCAGGACCAATCATGAGCTTCCATGTGACTTGCCAAGTAAGCAGAGGAGCTAACTGGGCAAGCTACGTAGGCACTATGCAGGCAGAAATAACAAATCATGTTACACCATGTGTGGGGAGGACAAACCGCGTATCATGTGTCATCACAGTGTTCATT
Organism: Hippophae tibetana; assembly: GCA_037013495.1. NCBI lineage: Eukaryota > Viridiplantae > Streptophyta > Magnoliopsida > Rosales > Elaeagnaceae > Hippophae > Hippophae tibetana. The sequence goes on from CM072801.1 coordinate 84,150,226, forward strand.
ATGAGTTCAGAGATTGGTCAACCCGCCTGCCACGTGTTGCCATGCCATTTCTCCCCATATTCCACCTGTGTGCCACACCATTCATTTCCATGAATCACGTTGCACCACGTGGCGCTGACTATGATTCGCCTAGTAAATTTCTGATGCCACGTATCGTGCTATGATAGGCTGACGCTGTTGGTTTTGCTTGTTTTAATCTTAGATCTTGATCTTAAGTTGATCTGATGGTCCATATCGCACCTGACCTATTTTTAAGCCCCTAATCACTCCATAAACCCGAAAGGGACATCATTAGCATAATTTTGGTAAGTTTTTGGATCTAAGAAGAGAGAAAAATATAGAAAAATTCAAGGGACACAATTTTGGTGGAGATTCAATATGAGATTAAAACTACTATTCAAGAGATTGATTGTATTTCTTCTTCTACTCCTTTCTTTATCAATTTTTATGTCTTTATTTATGAAGAATATGAGCTTCATGAACACAATTAAGTGTAATTAATTTATTAATCTAAGAATCTTATGAACCCAATTTTCACCATGTGATGATCTACTATTTTACCGCAATTATAATTTTAATATAATTATATAATTTAATAAAAATATTATGTTATTAATTGTTTGGCCAACAATTTATCTAAAGAGGTCTTAATTAAATAACATGCATAGTTTTGGGGCAGAGATATATGATTCTTATGTATGTGATCCATAATTAATGAACTTAATAAGTAGTATGCATTTAATTGGCATGAGAGTATGATTAAATTAATTACTATATGATGTGTAGTTTAATTAAGAGAGGAATACATGCTAGGTTAGATTCAATTGATCATGAAATTAATTTATAATTATATTGAAGAATTTTAGCAATTCACATGTTTAGAAAATTAGGACATTAAATATTCTTATATATTTTGTCATATATCTTCTTAGTTACCAAAACTGATTTAATTAATTATTATTATTTACTTTTAGTTATTTTAATTTTTCTTTCTTAAAATATAAAAACACCAAAAAAAATTGATTTTTATTTTTTTTAGTTTTAAAAATTAGTTTCTAATAAAATAATCTTCATGGAAATGATTTTTTCTTATCATGATATTACTTTTTGCGATAGGTATACTTATGTATTTATTGCATACATAATTTGTGTGACGATTAAGTTTTTAGTTAGAGTGAAGTTCTATTTCAAAAGTTTTTTATAAGAATTGTTATTCGAAAATGTATTGACGCCATATTTTCAGTAATAGTTTTAAAACTTGAAAGTTAGTACTCGGATAATTAAATTTATAGGTTTAATTTAGATACCTTGAATAAAGTCTAATTAACTGACTCCATCTAAAGCTGTCATTAGATGGTTTGCTATTTTCTTAGATATAAAACTGAAATTTAATACTTAATTAATTAATAGGCCCCACTTAAGGATATTAGTTAATTAATATTAAACAAAAGAATTTGGGCTCCGCCTAAGGACACTTTCATACCAAAAAGAGAAAATTAACAAATATCAATTTATATCTTTAATAACCTAAATAATATGAGCAAACATAATTAACTTAATTATTATATCCATAAATACTCTACTGTTATAAATGATAAAAAATTGTATTATTATTTATTGAATCTATATTTATTTTTATTATGTCATTAGATTAGGAAACACAAACAAACCAAAATATTGTGAGAGGATGTTTATGATTTAATTTGGGTTTTAGGATTTTGAATAATAAATTAAAAATCACATATATTCTTTCCTTAGATCGACTTTGGGAGTATAATTATCATTTGCTATAAAGTGATTCATGCAATTGACAGAGTTTTAAAAATATAAAACCAAAGTATTAGCAAGATCGGTATGACATTGTCGGTCTTGTGCTTATTAGGCCCCGAATATAGCTTCCCTATTACCTTTTGACATTGTTAGTTGCCTGAAAGTCCAACGTGACAACATACTTCAAACAATTTTCATCATGATCAACTATAAGCACCCCTACCCCGACACCATTGAAGTTGTGCTCACTATCAACTAATACCTGCCAGGTTAGCCTCTCTCCTTAATCCACCCCACATACTTCTTTCTTTAACTCATTACAGGTAATCTTTGGTGATTCACTGAACTCATCTACAAGCTCAACTACCACCTACCCCTTCATGGCTGTTTTAGGCACATAATTGATATCGTTCTCACCTAGCTCTATCGTAATTTGCGCTAATCTCTCCGTGACTTCTAGCCTTGTTAATACATTCTTATGTGATTGAGAAGTGATTATTACCACTATATACAAGCCAAATTAATGTTTGAGCTTTTGGGCATTAATTTTCATGGCTAAGGCCAACTTGTCAATTATTAGATACCTTCTTTGGGCATCTGTCAAGATTTGGCTATTGTAGTAGACGCGATGTTGGACCTTTTCTCTTTCGGCTAGGAGTATGGAACTACAAGTTTATGATTCCATGACTAAATATAAATAAAGCATTTATTCTAGGAGATGGATAACTAGGGTAGGAGGTTTAGTCCAGAACTATTAAATTCTTTGAAAGGCTTTATCACAATCTTCATTACAAAAAAATGATGTGTTCTTTCTCAGAATTTTGAAGAATGGAAAATACTTATCTGTGCACTTAGAAATGAATCTATCTAGTGCCACTATTCTTCTATTCAACTGTTGAATCCCCTTTAGATTGGTAGGAGGCCTTAAGTTAATCAAGGCTTACATCTTGTCTGGGTTGGCCTCTATCCCACGGGAAGATATAAGATACCACAACAATTTCCCTAAAGAACCACCAAAAACACATTTCTTAGGGTTAAGTCTCATCCCATACCTTTGGATCACGGAGGAGATTTCTTCCAAGTCTTTGACGTGGTTTTTTGGATGCATTCTGATATAATGATAAACAAAATATGTATAAAACAAAATTCAAGTCGAAACTGACGGTGGCATCAACTAGTTTTTTAATGCTTGGAAGGGGGAAACAATCCTTTGGACACACATCATTTAAGTTTGTGAAGGCCACACATATACAGGGTGATTTGCAAGCCTTATTTACCAACACCATATTTGACAACCAAGAGGGGTAGTTGACCTCTCTTATAATCTCTGTGTTTTTAATGGTAGTAACCTACCTTTAATCACCTCATTCTTATCTCTGGGGAATTTCTTCTTCCTTTGCTTGACAAGTCTAGCTTTCAGATCTATATTCAATCTATGGGTTATGATCTCAAAGTCGATCCCAGGCATGTTTGTAGGCCTCCATGGAAAGACGTCAACATTCTCCTTTGGGAAATTAGATAGCTTCTCCCTCACCTCCATTTTCAAGTCTGTGCTCAGCTTTAGAGAGTGGTCTTCCTCCTGGTTCTCCATTCTTAGATTTCATATTTCGTTTGTGCTGATGACACTACTAGACATACACCTTTGCCTTTTACGAAAAGGCCTATACTGTGGTTTCTACTTGGGAGTGGTCCCTTTTCATAGTGGTATTTTAACAACTTCTGGCCTTTTCCTCATCCCTCCCTATTTCCATTATGCCATCCTCAATCGGGTATTCGATGACTTGGTGGAAGGTGGATGGAACCACTTTCATATTGTGCATCCATGGTCTACCTAGGATGGCATTGTAGTGTGTTGCTTCATTAATTAATATGAAGTTGGTCATCACTATAGATCCTTATTCCATGACTGGGAAGGCCACAATTCCAATTGCGTAGGTGGTGTTATTATAAAATCCCACAAAGGGTAGCTTTTCTCCTTGCTTACTTTCTTTTATGCCTAAGGCCCTTATTGTTGACAAAAAAATAAGGTCATTAGAACTTCCGATGTCGATAATGATCTGAAAAACATTACAGAATCCTAACCTTAGGGTAATTATCAAGGGGTCTTCCTGAGGAAATGAGGTCTTGTCCTTCCCGGTGAAGGTAATTTTAGTTGAAAACCTGGCCCTTTCCAGATTGTAGACATACGGAGAGCCACACAAGTCCATATCATACCTCTTGTGTGACTTGTTTGAGGTCCCACTAAGCCCAGGGCTTCCATGTATGTTGTCAATAGTCCTTACATTGGACCCATTATGAGGGTCCATCTTACTACAAGAGGGAGTGGGTCATCTCAATGTCTCATGCTCAGTTTAACGCTTTGTTCCTATACTCTTGGTTTATATGAGGTCTTTTAAGTATCCTCTTGCCAATAGATCCTCTATTTTCTTTTTCAAATTCCTAAAGTCTCGTTATTGGCCCATATCCTTAAGGAGAGCATACCAGTTAGACGTGTCCTTAGGGGAAGCCCTCATTTTTAGAGGCCATCTGACATTATGCTTTTCCTCCATTTTTGATACCGCTTGGGCCAGGATTATCCTCAAGGGGGACCTCTAAATGGAGACAATGACCTCCCCTAAATCCCCATCTTCTTGGCCCATTGGCCACTTGCCCTGTGATTAGGTGTGAAATGTTTGTTTTTGTTAATTCTTTTGTCTTGGCTTGCCCTCTTCAGGTTTATTACTCTCTTCTCTTTTTCTGGTGGTGCTTCCACAATTTTCATACTTTTCTTATCTAGCCTTAGCTCCCTTTCCAGATTGAAAAATTTTCTCGCCTCTATAAGCTTCCTCTAAAGTCTTTGGGACTGTCTTAATCAATTCTACAAAAAAATTAGAATTTTTTAGAAGATCTCGCCCAAAGGCCTTTATCGCAATAGAGCTGGGAAAATATACTATCTCTAGCTTTTCTTCCTTAAACCTTTTCATGTACTCTTTAATAAACTCACCCCCTCACTGGGTGATTGAGAAGAGGTGGTGGGACTCCTTCCTTAAGGGCTTGTTATAAGGGTAATTGGTGATGAACATCCTAACAAACTATGAAAATGAGGTTATGGTGCGTGGTGCCAGGTTATTGAACCACTTCTGTGCACCATCACAAAGGGTAGCAACAAATAGCTTACATATCATGGCATCTCATTTGTTCCAAATAAGGCTCACACAAGCCATAGTCATTTTGAAGTGTTGCACATAAGTTATCGGATCTTTGGTACCTTGGTAGTCTGGGCACTTGGAAGCGCTAAACTTGGTTGGGGTTCGTCGTGCTCTATTTCATCAGAAAATAGGGAGACAGATAGTTGCTGGCAATACCTATCCACATCACATGGTGCCTTACCCTTGTCTTGCCCTTCATTGGCCCTTCTTAAGGTTTGGTCTTGTTTTCCATTAGATTCCTCCAACGCTTGGAATCGTGCCTCTCAGGTTTCATGCTCTTGCAACAACTGCTCATTATTGGGCCCCGTTGAGCTATTATCATTTGCTCTTCAGCTCGTGTTCCTAACATAGTGGTTTGTGATTCTGGAAAACTACGCTTGCCCATTAAGTTTCTTCTCTCCAAACTCGAGGTGAACCCCAAAAGATACGAGGTCAGAAACCAAATCTCGATCTTCAAATTTAAGCCCCATGGTGGGTGCCAAAATGTTAGGATTGTTCCGATTTTTAGAGAGAGAAGTTAAAGAGTTTTGTGGAATATATGAATCCCTTAAGAAGTCCATGTATATATAAAACATTGCATGTTTACAAGTTGATTACATAGGACGTAAATGTCATAGTATGTTAGAGGGGAATACGAGTAAAGAAAAATACATCCAATGCTTGAGGTCGACCACACTAGGGCTCACATGCATAGACAGGTCCATGCTACTGTTGGAAAATTACGTAAATTCTCGATAAGCCAGATTTATGAGAAAACAAGAATAGAAAAATAACACACAAATTTGATAACGGAGTTTAGCCAATCTTGCTTACATCTCCGGACCTACTGCAGATCTTTTTACTAAAGTGGGAGAAATTACACAAGGTGTTTACAAAACTCACAACTCACAACCCATAACCCAATTACACCTAACAAAATTACTCTCAATTTTCTCTCACTAAAGCTTTTCTCTCCATTGGAATGAACACTTGGTTGATTAATTCATTACAATTACACATCTATTTATAGGAAAATTAATTCCTTGACTTACTCCTTAAATTAATGGTTCATTGAATTTCTCCTTAAATTAAGCTCCTTGTTTTGGTCCATGTTTTGCTCCTTAAATAAGGAGCTTTATAGCAATCTCCAACAATCTCTCACTTAAAGACTGATTTCAATCTATCTTCACACTTTGATCAATGCAACAACTTTTCTAGTCTTGTTACTCTCTTAGACCAACTAAATTTGAGCACAACTTCAATTTCATGGCAAGCTCCCACTTGTTGGCATCTCAAGCTTGACAAGCTTCATCATAGCATTCAGGCTCTCCTTCATCAGTCAGCAACATATAGTTCATGTATCTCCTGTTAGGCACATGAGGTTGAGAAGACCATCTCAATACAGAAGCTGTAGTGGAAGGTTGTGATGTGTCGGACTGTTGCTTACTACTTTGTCCAACGAGTTCCTCTGGCTGAGGACTTGCTACAATTGGTTCCTTCATGGAACTATTTGGGACATCATCTGCATCTACAAATACTGACTCATTTTGCTTTGAGTCATTGGTGTCTATTTTATGCATGTCCTTATACATCACTCTTTCATTGAAAATCACATCTCTACTATGGATGACTTTCTTTTTTTTGTCATCCCAAATGTGGTAGCCAAACTCATCCTCACCATAGCCAATGAATATGCATTTCTTATATTTGGGATGAAGCTTATTCCTGCCTTGATCACTAATTTGCACAAATGCTACATAATCGAAAACTTTTAGATGTGATAGTTTCACCTCTTTCCTACTTCATACCTCCTCTGGTATTCTATGCTCCAATGGAACAGATGGGCCTCAGTTGATTAAGTAAGCTGCCGTGTTGACTACTTCTGTCGAGAACTGCTTCAGTAGACCTAACTGTATAGGAATGCTTCTGGATCTTTCTGTCAACGTTCGGTTCATACGCTCAACTACACCATTGTGTTGAGGCATGCCTCATACAGTTCTTTCCATTCTGATCGCGTGCTCATAGGAGAAAGTTTTGAATATGGTGTCTTCATATTCACCACCATTATCAGTTCTGAGCTTTTTGATTTTCAAACTTGTCTCATTTTCCACCATATCTTTCCATCTTCTAAAAGCCTCAAATACTTCAGACTTATGCTTTAGAAAGTAAACCCATACCTTTTGAGAGTGATCATTAATGAAAGTCACGAAGTAGTGTTTCCCACCAATGGATGAAACAATCGTTGGTCCCTAAACATTAGAGTGAATAAGCTCTAGCCTTTCCTTCTTTGAGGTTCTTCCACTTGTCTGAAAGCTGACTCTCTTTTGCTTTCCAGGTATGCAATCTCCGCACATGTCTATCTCCGCAGACTGTAGACCTAGAAGTTTTCCCTTTGAGTGCATAATCTTCATCCCTTTCTCACTCATATGGCTTAGCCTCTGGTGCCATAGATTTGGTGTTTCATTGCCTGCTGCAACTGCGATTGAACAATATGCCCCTATTGTCATCTAAAGAGTTCCACTCTTCTTGCCTCGAGCAACCGTCATTGCACCTTTTGAAATCTTCCAATCATCACCATGGAAGATTGTAGTGTAGCCTTCACTAGCCAACTGCCCTACTGAGATTAGGTTCTTTCTTAGGTCGGGAATATGCCTGACATTCTTCAGCTCCCAAACAGACCCGTTCAACTTAATCTTCACTACACCTTTGCCAATAATAGCACACAGTTGATCATCACTAAGATATACCTTTCCAAGGTTTCCGGGGACATATTTCTCAAAGAATTCTTTATGTGAAGTAACATGGAACGATGCTCTAGAGTTTAAAATCCAAGATTCTTTGTTTCTCTCCAAAGAGCATATCAATGCATCATCTCCTCCATCTTCTCCTGAGGTGGAAGTAACATTTTCCTCTACCTTCACTTGTTTATCCTTTGATGCACTTTTGCACAGATTTTTGTAGTGTCCAGTTCTCCCACAATTCCAATACTCGATAGTCTTTGAGCTTTGGGAATTATTAGGATTCCTGGATTTGGACCTGTTGTCCTTTGATCTACCTTGGTAGTCTATTCTGCCACGTCCATTCCCTCTGGTTGAATCTCTTTCTCTTGAATCTGTATGCAAAACTAAAGAGGTTGCTGATGCACCCGACTCTCTACGTCGGATCTCTTCACTGAGAACCATATTGTGAATATCGTCAAATTTCAATTTATTGCTTCCTGACGAGTTACTCACAACCGTGATAGTAGCATTCCAACTTTTTGGTAAAGAAGACAAAAGTATCAATGCTCGTACTTCTTTATCGAATTCAATTTCAACTGAACTCAACTAGGTTGTGACTGTGTTGAGTTCATTGAGATGTTGAGCTACCAAAGTACCTTCTATCATCCGTAAGTTGAAAAAATGCCTCATCAAATGAACTTTGTTTAAGGTTGATGGCTTCTCATACATATTGGAGAGAGTTTCGATAAGACCCACCGTGATATTTTCCTTAACTATGTTGAAAACAACATTGCGTGATAGCGTCAATCGAATAACTCCGAGGGCTTGTCTGTCTATAAGATTCCAATCTTTTTCCTTCATAGCCTCTAGCTTCTTCCGTGAGAGAGGTTGATACAGATAATTCTTTATCTGCATTTTCCAAAATCCGAAATCTGTGCCATCGAATTTCTCAAGTTTCGCCTTTCCTTCATCTGTATTTTCCAAAACCCGAAATCTGTGCCATCGAATTTCTCAAGTTTCACCTTTCCTTCATCTCCGGCCATTGCTCCCACTCAAATTTGAATTCCTCCGGATAATTTCTAACTATTTCTGCAAACCACCATGTATTAGAACACCTTCGTTAACAAACAAATACTGTTGACAAAATTTCACTATTCACGTGAATAGTAACATTATAGGAAATTGATAGAAATCACCACCAAAAACTCTGATACCAGTTGTTGGGAAATTACGCAAATTCCCGATAAGCTAGATTTATGAGTAAGCAAGAATAGAAAAATAACACAAAAATTTGATAACGAAGTTCGGCCAATCTTGCTTATGTCTCCGGACTTACTGTAAATCTTTTTAATAAAATGAGAGAAATTACACAAGATGTTTACAACACTCACAACTCAAAATCCACAACCTAATTACACTCAAGAAAATTACTCTCAATTTTCTCTCAAAAAAGCTTTTATCTCAATTGGAATGAACACTTGGTTGATTAATTCATTATAATTACACATATATTTATAAAAAAAATTATTTCTTAAATTACTTTTTAAATTAATGGTTATTTGAATTACTCCTTGAAATAAGATCCTTATTTTACGTCATATTTTACTCCTTAAATTAAAGAGTTTTATAGCAATCTTCAAGTGTCATTGTGACATTGGCACACTTAATTTCTCTTTAGATGACATCGCCTTACAGCTCGGGCTACCAATTGGGTCAAACTATTAAATAAATAAGGCTCCGAGTTGATCCACGTATCCAAACATTGTTTATTTACATGCAAAGATTATGGATTGTTCTGTTCGTCTGTTGTTTCGTTCTATTGCCTTTCTAAGTTTTTGCCGCACCAATTTTGAAACTGCTTGTCAGCCTAATGATGTGGCTGAGCTATCAGAAACTGTGGCTATTTGGCTCATACCTTTACACTTCAGCTTTGCATTTCAGTTCCCATTGCAGAGATTTCTTCAATGCCAGCTTAAGACTATGGTTATAGCTTGGTTTGTTTGGCTGGTTTAATGGTCAATAAATCGACTAGTTGGCTTTTTGTTTATGTTTGGGATTTTGGGTTATTGGTGCTGCAATTTCTTTGAATATATATTGGTGGGTTTTAGTTCTTGGCTTGTTTGGATATACTGCTTATGGTGGATGTCGTCTTACTTGGACTGGTTTCTCTGTGGAAGCCTTTTCTGGGCTTTGGGAGTTTCTCATATCCTCTGCTGCTTCTGATGTTATGCTTTGGTACTTCAAGATATCTCTCTTTGTTTAATATTTTGTTCCTCTTATTATTATTATTATTGTTATTAATATTATTATTATTATTATTATTATTTATTTCTGGTTGATTGATTGGGTGTTTGGATTGATGCAGTTTGGAGAAGTGGTATTATAGAATATTGATTTTGATGACAGGACATTTAAAGAATGCAACAGTTGCGGTTGATTCCGTATCAATCTGGTATGATTAAGTTCTTATATCTATTCTTCCCCCTCTCTCTTTCTCATTTTTGTTTTGTATTTATTATTATAAAAGTTTTGGGATTAATGTTATTCTTGAAGGGGTAGGAATTAAGGTGATTCCTACTGGGCAGACAATCTCAAAGTTACGTGGCACCATAGGAATTATTATTATCAAAGTTATTGTTACTTCTTATATAATTAATAATGATTTAAGTGGTATTAGAACTCTCAACTGAAACTCAAACTTATGGAATATCTTTTATATTGTAGAAACTTATGGAATATCTTTAATATTGTAGCATTAGTGGTGATGGGGCTTTCTTTTTTATTTGTTACTAATATAAATATATTCCTCACTATATCGCATGAATTTGGAAATAATATTTCGACTGTGGTTGGCTTTTGGCTTTGATTTGATTGTGAGAATTCCTCTGGCTTTCTTTGCTGGTACCGGGTAACGTTCTCATTAACATTCCATTCCTTTTTCTTTTATTTTCACGTTGCACAATAGTGACTTTATTCTTTGGTAGAAGCACAGATTGTTTTTGTCATATATGCATAGCAGTAACTAATAATGAGGTTGGAAGTGAGAAGGGAATAGTGGAAGTTTGGGGAATAAGAATACTACTTTGGAATATATCCATATCCAATTCAGTCTCAAAAGCTTATTAAACAAAGAGAAAGTGAATCAGTTTTCTCCCTTCATTCTGATTGCGTAATCGATTTAGTAAACATGTACTAAATGTTATATTTATGACATAAATGCATAGCATTAACTAGCAAGGATGACTCTATGAAATTGTAGTAACTTTTTACTACATATTTATTTATTTTATTCAATAAATAATATTTTTATAATAAAAGATATTAAAATATAAACTTTTTAGTAAAAAATGAATGAAAATATAATTTTTGATTTTTTTTTGAAATTTTTAACGCAAGGTTAATGAGGAGCTATCATATGGCATACCACACAAGTAGAGGAGTTGACTGGATAAGTCATGCAAATGCAAGGACACTAAATCACATTACGACGTGTGTATGGAGGACGAAACACGTGCCACGTGTCAGCGTGGCGTTTAATTCGAGTTTGGAAGTATGGTCAAACTTTTTTGCCATGTGTCACCATGCCATGGCTCCCCGCGTTCTACCCCGTGCACTACGCCAAACGTTTTCGCAAATTACGTTGCATTGCGTGTCACCGACTCAGCGAGCATTGACTCTAACCAATCTCCTCTCCTACGCGTCGTTCTCTAATTCGCCCAATGAATTCTGATGCCACGTGTCGTGCTGTGATTGGTTGACACTATCAATTTTGTTTGTTTTGATCGTAACCTTTGATCTGAAGCTGATCTAATGGTCCAAATTACAGCTAAGCTATATTTAAGCCTCTTATCATCCCATAAACCCTAAGGGGGCCGTCATTAGCATAAATTTGGTCAATTTTTGGAACTAAAAAAAGAGTAAAATACAAAAAAAATCAAGGGGGGATACAATTTTGGTGGAGATTAATACTACAATTTAATAGATTGATTGTATTTCTTATTATACTATTTTATTTATCAATTTTTATGTCTTCCTTTAGGAAAAATATGAGTTTTATGTACACAATTACATGTGGTTAATTTATTAATTTGGGACCTTATGAACCCAATTTTCATCATGTTATGATCTAATATTTTACCTCAATTATAATTATAATTTAATTATATTATTTATTTTGATTTTGGTGCTATTAATTGTTTGATCAACAATTTATCTATAGAGGTAATTAAGTAGATTTGAGATAATTTTTTAATTGTTTGTTTTGATTAAATAACATGTATAGTTTCTAGGCAAAGATGTATGATTTTTATGTATGTGGTCCATAATTGATGAACTTAACGAGTAGTATGCAATTTAATTGGCATGAGAATTTGATTAAATTAATTAATATATGATGTGTAGTTTACTTAAGAGATGAATACATCTTAGGTTATATTCAATTTATCATGTAATTAATTAATAATTATATTGGAGTGATTTTAGCTATTCACATGTTTAGACAATTGGGGGATTAAGTATTCTTAGATATTTTCTCATATATCTTTTTAGTTACCAAACTTGATTTAATTAATTATTGTTATTACTTTTAGTTATTTTAATTTTACTTCCTTAAAATATAAAAGCACAATATATTCTCCGTGTGAACCATATTTTCTTTAGTTTAATTAATTAATTAATTTTTTTAGTTTTAAAAATTAGTTTCTAATAAAATAATCTCTTTGGAACGATATTTTCTTATCATTATATTACTTGTTACAATACGTATACTTACGTATTAATTACACACAATTTGCGTGACGATAAAGTTTTTAGCACTGTTATCGAGGATTATAAATATTAGAAATTAATCATTTTATTATTATTATTATTGTTTTAGTTATCTTTCTTAACATTTTTTTACTTTAATTTTTATTTTTATTTAATTATTTTCTTTTACTAACTTTATTTATTTTATTTATTTATTTTTAACTTTAATTTATTTATTTAGTTGTTTATTTAATTTTTATTTAGACATCTCCTTTAGTATTGTAGAAACATAGTTGAGTTTATTCCATGATCAGAGTTCATGATGGAGAAATCTTACCTTTAGATTTTGAAATTGAGCATACTTTGAGATTAATTAGAAAACAAGTTATCACCAAAGAGCAAAAAAATGGTTGATCAATTACAAATAAACAATAATGAGCTAAACTTGAACAATCAAATGCTTTTGATGGATGATAGAGATAGAGTTATGAATGAAAATTCAATACCTACATTGGACGGGTTGAATCCTAGTATTACAAGGCCAAATATTCAAGTTAATCAGTTTGAACTAAAGCCAGTGATGTTTCAAATGTTACAAATAGTTGAAAAATTTAGCGGATTATCAACAGAGGATTCTCATCTTCATCTCAGATTGTTTATTGAAGTTGTAGATTCATTTAAGCTTAGTGGTGTGATCGATGAAGCATTTAGGCTTAGATTGTTCCCCTACTCTTTACGAGACTATGCTTGAGCTTAGCTAAACTCTTTGCCACTTGATTCCACTACAACTTGGAGTGGTTTCGCAGATAAATTATTGATGAAATACTTCCCACCAACAAAGAAGGCCAAGTTTAGGAATGGCATTACATCTTACCAACAATATGAAGGAGAATCTTTATATGATACATGGGAAAGATTCAAGGAATTGCTAAGGAAGTGTCCTCATTATGGTATACCTTCTTGGATTCAAATGGAGACTTTTTATAATGGTCTCAATGCTCACATAAGAACTATTGTTGATGCATATGCTAATGGAGCTTTGCTAACTAAATCTTACAATCAAGCTTATGATTTACTTGATAAAATGGCTAACAATAATTATCAATGGCCAATGGATAGAATGGAAGCCACAAGAAGAGTAGTCAGAGTGCATGAGGTAAATGATATCACAACACTTACAGCTCAAGTGACATCTTTGGTAAATCTTTTGAAGGTTCAAAACTCGACAATGAGAATAAACCAGGTCCAAAATTTAGGAATGTCATGTGTGTTTTGTAGAGCAGCTCATTTGTTTGATAATTGTCTAAATAATCCTGAATCCATATGCTATATGGGTAATACGAATTAAAACAATAATCCATACTCAAACACATATAACCCAAGATGGAGACAACATCCAAATTTCTCTTGCAATAATAACAACAGTCAAGGTGGTAATCAACCATCAATCATTTCCACCACCTGGTTTTCAACAACCATAACAATCACAAGCCCAAGAGAAGAAGATACCTACTAAGGATAATACAAATGCCTTAATAAGGATGATGAAAGACTTCATCCAATCATTTAATACAAAAGTTTCAACTCAAAAGGCTAGAAAAGCAAAAGTTAGATACGTAGTTTTCAAAATTTCTAGAAGTCTTCAAGAATCCGCACATAAACATACCATTTGTAGAGGCACTTGAAAACATTCTGTCTTATGCCAAATTCATAAAGGATATACTATCAAAGAAAAAGAGGTTTGGAGATCATGAAATAATAAATTTGACCGAAGGTTGTAGCACCATCCTTCATAGAAAACTACCATAAAAACTAAAAGATCCAGGTAATTTTGACATCCCTTGCACCATTGGGAACATCCATTTTTGTAAGGCACTATGTGACTTGCGTTCTAGCATTAACCTCATGCCATTATCGGTCTTCAAGAGATTAGGGGTTGGTAAAGAAAAACTCACTTTAGTAACATTACAAATGGCAGATAGATTAATTAAGAGACCTCAGGATGTGGTAGAATATTTGCTAGTAAAAGTAGACAAATTCATCTTTTCGGCAGACTTCATTGTGCTAGACATCAAAGAGGACCGTGACATTCCTATCATACTTGGTCGTCCATTCTTAGCAACTGGAAGGATACTCATTGATGTACAAAAATGTGAACTTACAATGAGAGTGCAAGATAAACAAGTAATGTTTAAAGTTGTTAAAGCATCTAAACCTCTTGACATTGATAGTGCTAATGAATGCTTTAAGATAAATGTTATTGAATGTGGGGGAAACTTAAAAGAATCTGTTGAGTCGCCCAAACTTAAGATTATTACACGTGATGTTTTAAACAAAGACATAAACTCACCAGAAAACAACTCAACTTGTTTGAACTTTGAAAGTATGGCATTGAAGGTTGATATTATGGACTGTGTGAACTTTTTGGAAGATATGCCTATCATGTGTGTATCAAAGGCGATTTTGGAAAATTTGGAGATAGGATCTAAGATCAAACCATCAATTGAAAAGCCATCAAGTTTAGACCCTACACTTTTACCCTCCCATCCCCAGTCAAGTATGAAAGTGAGATAGTCCAATGGTGAGATGAAAAAGATATTAGAAATACATAAATTGGATGAGTTACGATGGAGTGCTTATAAGAATGCCTAAAAGTTCAAAAAGAAAAAAAATGGCATGAGAAGAGAATTGAGCACCATGTTTGCAAACTAGAGCATAAGGTATTATTGAACAAATCAAGACTCAAGTTGTTTCTAGGTAAACACAAAAGTAAATGGATACAAATGGATATGCCTTAGGAAATGATATGGCCGTCTAGTCAAGGATGTTAAACATGACGCTGGTTGGGAGGAAACCCAATGTTATTTTACATATAATTTCATTGTTTTTGTTTTGTAGGTGAAGAAATGTGGAGCGGAATGGCACAACAAGAATAAGAATTTCAACGACGGATGTGGTTTGCCAAGACTAAGAGAATTTTCTTTTCATTTAACATTTCATATTTATATGTGCATGTTGGGGATAATGTGTAATTTCAATTTGGGAGAGGGAACTTCATTCTCTACATTTTTTTAGTATGCATTTTAAATTTTTAGGGAATGTTTTTTTTAATTTTACGATGTTTTTAATCATGATTTGGGTAGAAAATGAACAAATATATGAAAAATAAATGCATGCATGCTTGATATGAAACATATGAACTCAATGATAAAAATTGGTTGTCATGACTAGGATAAGGAATGTAACATATTTGTTAAGATACTTACATTAATCATGTGATATGCGCTAGTTTTGATTGGATTGATTCAAATTTTTATGCACATATTCATGATTGATTTCTGTGTTCTTATTGAGAGAAAAAATTTAGTGAGGTATACGAGTCAATGAGATCTACCAAGTTTTAGAATCTATTTGATCATCCCTTGAGGTGAAATCCTAAATAGTATTTAGCAAGAGAAATGATTTAGGCCTTATTTGGATGGATTGAACCTTTCAAGCTAACCATTATTAATATCTTTAGTCGCCCATTTGAACTTAACAAAGAACCTTTCATAACTTTAAGCCATATTTAATGCCTAACTAATAAGTATTACCTTTACCCTTGCACCTTTAACTTGTATGAAAAGAAAAAAAATGCAATCATGTGTTATGCTATAGCGTAAGGTGAAATGTAATGCATCTTAAAAAAAGAAGAAGCAAAACTGACAACATAATTATCCCTCTAAAGAAAAAGAAAATAGAATTGAAAATAAGTTTGGGGGTGTTGTGAAGTTACAAAAAGAAAGAGAAAAGATATGTGGAATAAAAGAATATGAAAAGAATGTTAAAAGAAGGTGCACTAAAATATCAAGTAAAAGCTCAATTGTTGTTAAAAAGTACATGATAAACAAAAAGAAAGCTAAGGTGTGGAAAGAGCCTAAATGTCTTCATTTATCGACCCATACCTAAGCCTTACATTAGAACTAGGTAAAGTCCTTATTGATCTTTAGCTAAGTACATATTTATATTAGTGGAGAGAGATGTGAAAAATATACTTATGAGACACATGCAGCACACACACAAATCAATTTTTCAAAAACCTTGCATATCCTTGTATTGATAGAGCGTTGATTGATGAATATGTGAGCTTCCTTATCATAGGATTATATGACTTTTGAGAGGGATAGTTTTCATGAAATACACATGTACTAATAGAAGTATATTTATGAATATACTACCCATGCTATTTTATTCAGTTATACTTGGCTTTACACGAGGACAAGCAAAGAGTTAAGTTTGGGGGTGTGATGACTCTATGAAAGTAGAGTCATTAGCGCATTTTTTTTACTTAATATTTACTTGTTTTACTCAATAAATAGTATTTTTATGGCCAAAAATATTAAAATATAAATTATTTAGTGAAAAGCGGTGAAAATATAATTTTTGGATTTTTTTTGGGATTTTCAAGAATTTTTTATGAATTTTTAATGCAAGACCAATCAGGAGCTACCAAGTTGCCTGCCACGCAAGTGGAGGAGCTTATTAGGTAAGTCACGGAAGTAGTGATAGCAAATCACGTTACGCTGCATGTATGGAGGACGAAACATGTGCCACATGTCAGCATAGCATTCAACCCGAGTTCAGAGCACAATCAAACTTCTCTAGCACGTGTTGCCACACCATTTCTCCCTACGTTCTACTCATACGCCACGCCATCCATTTTCATGAATCATGTTGCACCATGTGGCGCTGACTTAATGAGTGTTGACTCTGACCAGTCTCCCTTGCCACGCGTTGCGCTCTGATTAACCCAATGAATTTCTAATGCCACGTGTTGCATTGTGATTGGCTGGCGCTCTCAGTTTTACTTGTTTTGATCGCAGATCTTGATCTGAAGCTGATTTGACAATCTAGATCGTACTTGATCTAAGCCCCTAATCACCCCACAAATCCTAAATGGGCCATTATTAGCATAATTTTGGTGAGTTTTTGGAACTAAAAATAGAGAAAAGTGTAGAAAAATTCAAGAAGGGTTACAATTTTGGTGGAGATTCAAAAGGATATTAACACTACAATTCAAGAGATTGATTGTATTTCTTCTTATACTCTTTTCTTTATCAATTTTTATCTTCCTTTAGGAATAATATGAGCTTTATGAACACAATATGTGTAGTTAATTTATTAATCTAGGGATCTTATGAACCCAATTTTCACCATGTGATGATCTAATATTTTACCTCAATTATAATTATAATTTAATTATATTATTTAATTTGATTTTGATGCTATTAATTGTTGGCCAACAATTTATTTATAGAGGAAAATAATTCTCTCTGAAGAGAATTATTTAATTGTTTGTCTTAGTTAAATAACATGCATAGTTTCTTGGCAAATATGTATGATTTTTATGTATGTCATCAATAATTGATAAACTTAATTAGTAGTATGCAATTTAATTGGCATGAGAGTGTGATTAAATTAATTACTATATGATGTGTTGTTTAATTGATAGAGTAATACATGTTTGATTAAATTCAATTGATCATGTAATTAATTGATAATTATATTGGGGGAATTTTAGCGATTCACATGTTTAGAAAATTAGGAGATTAAGTATTCTTAGATATTTTCTCATATATCTTTTTAGTTACCAAATCTGATTTTATTAATTATTGTTATTTAATTTTAGTTATTTTAATTTTGCTTCCTTAAAATATAAAAACATAAAAAAATTAATTTTTATTTTTTTAGTTTTAAAAATTAGTTTCTAATAAAATGATATTCGTGGGAACGATATTTTCTTATCATTATATTACTTATTGTGATACGTATACTTGCGTATTAATTGTACACACAATTTGTGTGGCGATGAGTAAGATAAGCATAATTAAAAAAAATAGCTACAGTACTACAATACCATAAACAGAGGATAAGAAAAGGTAAGTATCTGTGGCACAATCAACAATTATTGGACTTGTGTTCTATGTGTTAGATCATAATTCAATCCAAAAACGTTCAGTAAATTATATGAATGCAAAATTTGAATATAATGGAAACAAAAATGGATTGAAAACATACCTCCTGCATTGATCAAATTTTAGCACTTACACGGGAATTCCAAAGGATTTTTGATTTGATGCTCTCGTTGATTTCTCACACTTACTCTCTGCATTTTGATGGTGTATATGAATGAATCAGTGAGTAATGAGAGGACATGATGCCTTGATAAATATTCTCCCATCAAGAACCTCGTATGGTTTCGTAATCGACGTAAGATTTCGACAAAATCAAACCATTACCACTATCGACCGTTCCGTTGCACCACTTTGATGTTACATTCTCCCACTTGGTGCAAATGTTAAGCTAAATTCTCTTGAGTAAAAAAATACATGAATCATAGCGATAGGTCCTTTAAGAGCGAGTATTATCCTTTATGTATTACAATGTATCTAGTTTCTCAAGTATTTTACTTTATGTAGTAACAAAACTTAATAAATAAATCCTATATTTATTTTTGGTTCAATAAAATATATATTTTCTCAAATAAATTAAGGTGCACATGAATAGGAGAAAATATCACAATATATAAGAGTTTCATTAATAAGTTGTATATATATACATTTACAAAGTGGAACCAATTCCCATTTTCTCCACATGATCCTTAAATTTTAGTGGTGGCATGCCTTTAGTCAAAGGATTAGTAATCATCAACTCAGTGCTAATGTGCTCAATGACCACTCTCTTTTCCTTAACACATTCTCTTATGGCCAAGTATTTAATGTCGATGTGCTTACTACGACTACCACTCTTGTTGTTCTTAGCCATAAACACAATAGTTGAGTTATCACAATACAATCTTAATGGCTTAGAAATAGAGTCAACTACTCTAAGCCCAAAAATGAAACTATTTAACCATACACCATGTGATGTGGCCTCAAAACATGACACAAACTCAGCCTCCATAGTAGAAGTAGCAGTCAAGGACTACTTCGCACTACTCCAAGACACGGCTCCACCGACAAGCATGCAAATGTAGCAAGATGTTGATTTTCGTGAATCAACACAGCCAGTGAAGTCCACATCGAAGTAGCCAATTACTTCCAGATTGTCGCTTCATCTATACATGAGCATATACTCCTTGGTTCCTTGAAGGTGCCTAATCACTTTCTTTACAGCTTTCTAGTGGTCAACTCCTGGGTTACTCTGATATCTCCTTAGCATCCCAATAACAAATGTAATGTCAAGTTTGGTGTAGACCTGAGCACACATCAGGCTTCTAACAACTGAAGCATATGGAATGGTTTTCATCTGTTCTCTTTCAAAACCATTCTTTGGGCATTGGTCCAAATTGAACTTATCGCCTTTCACAATGGGAGCAACACTTGGTGAACAATCTTTCATCTGAAATCTCTTTAAAAATTTATTGATATAGGTTTCCTGAGATAAACCCAAGATGCCTTAAAGGCTATCTCTATGGATCTTAATGCCAATGACATAAGATACCTCATCCATATCCTTCATATCAAAATTTTTAGAGAGGAAGTTTCTTACTTCATGTAGCAAACCCTTATCATTGGATGCAAGAAAAATATCATTCACATATAGCACCAAAAAAAAAATATTACTCCTACTAACCTTTTGGTATATACATTGATCCATGACGTTCTCTTCAAAATCAAATGAAGTAATGACGTTATGAAATTTCAAATACCATTGACGGGAAGCTTGTTTTAATCCATATATGGATTTATTAAGCTTACAAACCAAATGTTCACCATCACTACAGAAGAATCCTTCAGGTTGTTTCATATAAATCTCTTCATTTAGGTTACCATTAAGGAAAGCCATTTTCACATCCATTTGCTGCAAATCCAAATAAAAATGGGCAACCAATGCCATGATCACACAAAGTGAATATTTCTTAGATACAGGAGAGAATGTCTTCATGTAGTCTATTCCTTCTCTTTGAGTGAATCCTTTAGCAACGAGTCTTGCCTTATGTCTCTCAATGTTACCTTGTGAGTCTTTCTTTGTCTTGAAGACCCATTTACATCTCATGGCTTTCACACTATCAAGCAACTTGATAAGATCCCAAACTAGGTTAGATGCCATAGAATCCATCTCTTCTTTCATGGCATTGTACCATAAGTTTGAAACCTTAGAACTCATGGCCTGTGAAAACGATTCGGGATCATTTATAGCTCCAATGTTACAATTAGATTCTTATAAATACATCACTAAGAATTTTCAACCTTTTAGTTCTAATAGATATTCTTAATGTCGTACCACCATCTTTCTAAGAACTATGAGGTTCAACTTGTTGTTTTGAAGTTTCAGGTATCTCTTGAACAACATGATCTATTGGAATATTGTCAACAACTTGTGGAATTTTAGTGATTGGTTGTTCAACACCAGCTTGTACTTAAAGGGTGTTGTGAACAATAATCAATCCATCTCCTGAAGTAGAAGGTTGAGACTCTAGGTGATCAGTATTAGAAATTATGTTCTTGATATGATCACTCCTACTAATCAGGTCATATTCAAGAAACTTTTCATTTCTTGATTCCAAAAACCTAGTGTTGTGAGATGGATAGTAAAATCTGTAATCCTTAGATCGTTCGACATATCCAATGAAATACCCATAATAGTCCTTGGGTCTAGCTTCTTCTCTTGTGGATTATAAATCCTCACTTTCAACGGGCATCCCCAAACATGCATATGTTGCAAACTCGTTTTCCAACCTTTCCATAATACAAATGGCGTATTTGAGAAAGCCTTGATTGGAACTCGGTTTAATATATACACAACCATCTTTAAAGCTTCAATCCACAAGGATTTAGAAAGATTGGAGTTTCTAAGCATACTCCGCAATATGTCTAATACTGTTTGGTTTCTCCTTTCTACTACACCATCCTGGTATGGTGAACCAAGCATAATGTATTGGGCAACTATCCCATGTTATTGAAGAAACTTAGCAAACGGACCAGGCACTTGTCCATTCTCAATGTATCTACCATAATATTCATCACCTCTATCTGATCTCATGACTTTTATTTACTTTCCACATTGTTTCTCTACTTCAACCTTAAAGCTCTTGAAGGAATCTAATGCTTCACTCTTATTATGAAGCATGTAGAGATACATATATCGATAAAAATCATCAATAAAGGTGATAAAATATTTTTGACCTTTAATGTCCATGTTTGGACAACATATATCCGTCTGTATAATTTCTAATATGCTTGAACTTCTATTGGAACCTTTCTTTGACTTTTTAGTTTGCTTTCCCTTAATGCAGTCAACACATGTCTCAAAATTAGTAAAATCTAGAGTACCAAGTACCCTATCTTTCACTAATCTTTTAATTCGTTCTATAGATATATGTCTTAATATCTTATGCCATAATGTAGAAGAGTCCTCGTCAATAATATATCTTTTAGTGCCAACTTGAACATGCATAGCTTTATGAGTGGAATTATTTTGTAAATGAATGCAGTAAAGACCATCAGACAAAATATCGTTCTCAACACTATCAGATTTATTAAACAAACTGAAAGATGTTTCTGAAAAGTAAGAGGAATAACCAAAAGGTACAAGTCTTGAAATCGAAATCAAGTTTCTAGAGACACTTGGAACATAAAATGTCTTTTCTAATTCTAAAATACAATCACCACTTAAAATCAAAATGCATATTCCTACAGCTAACACATGTGAGCCCATCTTGTTACAGGATAAGATGTATTGCTCAATTTACACTAGCTTCCTTAGATTTCGCATATCCTGTAAGGAGTTTGCAACATGGATTGTAGATCCAGAATCAATCGACTAGGCGTTAATATTAACATTTACCATATTAGATTCATAACATACAAACGAGGTTGGATTACCTTTATTCTCAAGCCATTTCTGAAATTTGATACATTCCTTCTTCATATGTACCTTCTTTTTACAGAAGAAACACTTGGATTCTTTCTTAATATCAGCATGAGGTGGAATTATCCATTTTCCTTTATGCTTGTATTGAGATTTTCCTTTTCCGTATATTGTAGCCAACATTACACTTTCACCAAATTCCATAACAAGCCTCCCTTTCTCTTGAACACACATGGTCATTAGTTCATTGATGAACCATTTATCCTTATGTTCATTGTACGAGATTTTGAATGGCTTATACTGATATGGGAGAGTGTTAAGGATATAATGCATCAAGAAGGATTCTGACATCTCAACCTTGAGATGCTTAAGTTGAGCTACAATGTCCCTCATTTGCATAATGTGCTTGCGTACACCTTTCACATTAGTGAGTCTTAAGGAAGAGAACTTCATAATAAGGGTGCTTGCTAAAGCTTTATCTGAAGTGACGAACTGATCATCAATGGCCTTTAGCAAGTCCTAAACATTATTATACTGGTCAACAGAAGCACGAATACCATTAGAGAATTTAGTCTTAATGAACATCATGATAAGGCGATTAGATTGCTCCTATTGTTCATAAAGCATGATATTCTCTGGAGTACTGGTTTGAGTAATTTTAGGTGGTTTGTTTTTCCTAATAGTATAATCAATATCCATCCACCCTAGATGAAGAAGAATTCTTTCCTTCCATATTTTATAATTATATATCTCCTTTTAGATCGGGAATGTCACAACGGATATCAGAGAAATTTACAGGTTGAGAAGCTACAATTAAAGATTATATGCTTATTAAAATTTGAGACCTAAATTATACTCATTTCTTTACCAATGTAAATCAGGAAAAATATGATTCTAGTGACATAAAACTTGTATGTGGACTAAAATTCTAATTCAATTAGATTTATCTTAACCATACGATAAAACTATCAAATTATGTTTCTTTTCCTAATCAGTGGAGGTAAATTAGAAAATATAATTTGATATTTTATCATAATTAATCACACAAAAATATAATAAGAATTTTTGTGAGATAAGATTGATTATATCACATATGATTAATTACAATTAATATTTATTTTATAAATGTATCTTAAATAAACCTTATTATAGTTTTAATTAATTAAAGATGTTGTGGCTACTCCTTAATTAATTAAACTATATGAATTACTTAAATATTAGTTAAATCCTTAGGCTCAATTATTGCATAAAATCATAAGCAATATTAATTTAATTTCAAATGTACAAATATTATATATCTTAAGATTGCATATATGACAATAAATTATACAAGTAAAAATAAATAATATAAGTACTAATTAAATGCATAAAGACTCATAAATAATTAATTCCATTATGCATAAATTATTTAACCAAAATTTCATATGTATAATTAATTACAAAATTTATACATACAAATATCAAAAAATATAATTTAAGTATAATGTATTTAAATAAATTTTAATGTACTTAAAAATTATTCAAATAAATGTCACATATATAATAAATATTCTACATATGACAAACTAAGTTAAATCACATTAAAATTCGGGAAATGTTTTTTAGTAAAATCAAATTCCGAGAATGCATATATAAAAACAAATAAGACACCAAATAAAATGTAACAATCGTTGCAACCCAGTGGATAGCCTCTCTTATGCCCAATAGCAAAATCTAGGTTCAATTCTTGGCTTCAACATTTAAAAAAAAAATTAAATTCCTAATGTATATAAAAGTAAGTATGGTATATAATATAATACAAAGGGTGTCCTGGTCCAGTGGATAGCATACTTCGTTCTTAACCATGAAGTCCGTGTTCCATTCCTAGAAAAAATAGATATTTTTTAGGGTCATCTTCAACCTCTAGTTGTGTCAACCTAACCCGGTTACAACCCAAATGGATACCCAGCCGTATCTCACTAACCTGGTGTTTTTTTTATCAAAATTCTTAGAATTCAATTTATGAGTGATTCATGGTCTCACTTTGAATCAAAAAACGTCATTTTAAATAAAAATTTAATTAATAATTCAAATGAATACCGACAGTAAATAGGATTTATTCATTGTTTTTCAAGTTTCAATTCATAGAATTACTCTAAAATCAATATTGAAACAATTTATAATTTCCATATGCATAAAAAAAGCAAATTAAAAAACCTAAAATTTCAATTCCTTGTGAAACAAAGCAAAACATGGGTGTTTACAAAATGGCTTTGATACCAAATGTTAGATCATAATTCAATCCAGAAACATTCAGGAAACAATATGAACAAAAAATTTAAATACATCGGGAAAAAATATATTAAAAACATATCTACTGCCATTGATCAAATTTTAGCACTTACACGGGAATTCCAATGGATTTTTGATTTGATGCTCTCATTGGTTTCTCATACTTACTCTCTAGGTTTTGATGGTGTATATGAATGAATGAGTGAGTAGTGAGAGGACCCAATGCCTTTATAAAGGTTCTCCCATCAAGAACTTAGTATGATTTGGTAACCAATGTACGATTTCAACGAAACCAAACCGTTACCACCGTCCACCGTTCCATTGCACCACTTTGATGTTACACTATGGGATTATAATGATACTCCATGATAAGATATCCTGTATATTTTCCACCAGTAGACAATAGTCAAGTTCTTCATGAATTTGATAAACTCTCAATCTTCTTGGCTGTCATTATTCTCCTTAAGAGTGTTCAACCCTTTTTACGAGGTTTTTGTTTATCCATTCTTCTTCTACTTTTTATTCATTTATGTATTAACATATACTTATTTTATATTCAATTTTCTTCATTTATGTACTAACACTCAATATATGTATTAACATATATTTATTTTACTTGGCACAACAATTAACTAAAAGTCATATTTTTATGAAAAAAAAAACAAGTAAATGTTTATTGAATTGTGCTTTTTTCCTTCTAAACTTGCATTTGGAATTTGTTGATAATTTATGGCAGTTGGATCCAAATGGCAAGAAATGGTTGCATACATAAACTTGTGCTGCTATTACATTATTGACCTCTCTATTCGGGGTTTTAATGGGGTGGGTTTTTGATGACCTATAATTTGACATAATTTATCACTTTTTAATATAAACTTTAGTCTAATTTTATTTATTTTTATTGATTTTAGAATTCATTATTATTCTTTAAATTTTATTGTAGATTTGGAGATAATGAACATCAAAATTTTTAGAATCATACCATCTAAGGGCTCTCAAATTTAAGTTAAGATTTATTTAAATCAGATTTAAATTAATATAGATATATATTAATTAGATATAAATAAAGGAAGAAACGAGGGTTTATATATATAAATAAAGGAAGAAACACGGGTTTATATATATAAAAAAGGATAAGGAGTTGCCAATGAGGAGAAAAGAAGAAGAAAAAAGAGCAGAAGAATGAGAAGGCACTAGCAACAGAGAAAAAAAAACATAAAGGCGACATAGATTAGAAAGAAAAAGGAAGAAGAAAATGCTAAAAAAGTAGATTCTTTTTGCGGTTCATTTTTATTTTGATTCTTCTCAAAACATTTATGATAAATTCGCCTGTGTTTTAATTTTTAGCATGAACTAATATGTCTTTATTCTTGAAAAAAGATTTAATTTAATTCTGAACTATGCTTGATTTTCTATGTTAATTTGAATTATATCTCTTCATATTTGTCTGATTTATTCTGCGTTTATTGATTCTAATTAACTAGTCATTAATAAGATGATTTTAGTCTTGTGATTTACTATTGAAGAGGGAGTTATAAGATCAATTTGAAATATTTTGGCATAGGTAAATATAGAGATCGAAAGACTTGTATGAACTTGTGTAGTATTAAAATCATTAATCTTAATGCTCTCTTGCTTTATTAAATTGCATACTCTTGTGTAAATCAATGTTAGAATTATTTATGCTATTATAGATAGCTCATGGGTAAGTCTAGTGCATATTGTACCAAAAAATGGTGGATTGACGGTGGTGAAAAATGACAACAATGAGCTTATTCCTGCAAGAATGGTCACAATTTGGCATATATGTATAGATTACTGCAAGTTGAACAAACCAACATGGAAGGAACATTTTCCATTTGCATTCATTGATCAAATGTTAGATCGATTGGCTCGATATCCTTATTATTGCTTCTTAGATGGTTATTTGAGGTATAACCAGATTGCCATAGCCCCCGCAGATAAGGAGAAAACTGAATTCACATGCCTTTATAGAGCATATTCTTTTAGAAGGATGCCTTTTGGATTGTGCAATGCCCTAGAAAAATTTCAATGTTGCATGATGGCTATTGTTTCTTATATGGTGGAAGATATATTGGAAATTTTCATGGATGAATTTTCAGTTTTTGGTACATCTTTTGATAATTGTTTTCATAATTTAGCTCTTGTTTTGTAGAGATGTGAAGATAAAAATCTTGCCCTAAACTGGGAGAAGTGTAATTTCATGGTTCAAGAAGGGATCGTGCTTGGACATAGAGTGTCATCTAAAGGAATTCAGGTTAATCAAGCTAAAATTGCAACCAAAGAAAAACTACCACCTCCAAAGAATGTGAAAGGAATTAAAAAAATTTTGTGACATGCGGGATTTTATAAAAGATTTCTCTAATCCTTTGTGTAATATTCTTGAAAACAAATTTGCATTTAACTTTGATGATATTTGTTTGTAGGATTTTAATGCAATCAAGGAGAAACTTATTTAAGCACCAGTAATGACTGTACTGGATTGGAGTCAACCTTTTGAAGTCATGTGTGATGCAAGTGACATTGCAATTGGAGCAGTGTTATGACAAAAGCTATATAAACTATTTCAGGCCATATACTATGCAAGCTACACATTGAATGAAGCCCAATTGAATTATACAACAACTAAGAAGGAGATGATTGTTGTGGTGTTTTCTTGTGACAAAGGTGATAGTGTTCACTAATCATGCAATACTTCGTTATTTGTTTAGCAAGAAAGATGTTAAGCCTAGACTGATTCATTAGATTATTCTTTTTCAACAATTTGACTTGGAAGTTTGAGATAAGAAAGGAAGTGAAAATTTAGTTGCTAACCATCTCTCTTGATTGGAGTAAGAGGAAATAAAACTAGATTTAGTGATCCAAGAAGCATTCCTTGATGAACAGTTCTTTGCATGTGATATCAAGCTTCCTTGGTATGCTGATATTGTAAACTACTTAGCTTATAAGATATTGCCACTAGATCTTAATTACCACTAACAAAAGAAGTTTTTGCATGATGTGAAATATTATATTTGGGATGAGCCTTTTCTTTTTAAAGATGCCATGATCAAATCATCCGAAGATGTGTGCCTGAAAAGGAGATGCAAGCCATTCTCCATCATTTCCATTCCTCATCATATGGAGGACATTTTGGAGTAACATGAATAGTAGCTAAGGTACTTCAAAGTGTTTTTTTTACTCTCTATTTTTCGTCATAATTATACTTTGGTGAAAACTTGTGATCGGTGCCATTGAAAAATATCTTAGAGGTTGAGCTATTTGATGTTTGGGGAATTGATTTTATGGGTCCTTTTCCTCTATCTTTTGGCTTTGTTTATATCTTGTTAGTAGTTGATTATGTGTCAAAATATAGGTAATTGCCGCAGCAACAAATGATGCAAAGGTAGTGCTCAAATTTCTATATAAGAACATATTCATAAGATTTATCACTCCACGAGCTATTATTAGTGATGAAGGGACCTATTTTTGCAACAAGTTGTTTGACAACCTTCTATCTAAATATGGTGTGAAGCATAAGATAACACTTTCCTACCATCCTCAAACTAATTCCCAAGTTGAAATTTCAAATCAAGAAATCAAGATATCCTTAGAAAATGGTCAACACCAATAGAAAGGATTGGGTAAAGAAGCTTGATGATGCTTGGCGGGCATACCATACAGCTTTTAAAACACCTATCAGGATGTCTCCTTATCGATTAGTGTTTGGAAAAGCATGTCATATCCTTGTTGAGAAGATTTTATATTGCATCTATATTTTTCTAGCATCCTAAAATATCTTGTATCATAATAGATTTTATCATTTTTACTTATTTTATATTCCTATCTTTCTTAGCATTTAATGATTATCCAAATTTCAAGAGTTCTTATTCTTCCTCCTAAGGTGTCTAGTATATTTTCTCTATTTCTTTTATTCCACCATTCTATTATAGTTTTATGCAATATTTCAAGTAGTTTTTGCATACAAGATGATAACTTGTGGTAATACATTTAATAATCACAAATAAAAGAATATATATTGAAAGTTTATAAATTACGGACCTAATTAACCTAGAGGGGGTGAATAGGTTCTTTTTAATTTTTATCAATTTATAATTTAATAACCTAAACAAAGTATCCAAGCATGCAATCGTGTGCAAAAATAAAGTGTAGAAATAAGAGAATAACAATCGATATTTTTTGGTGGAAACAACTTAGGCCATAACCATGACCTAAGAGGACACTCATTGATCCACTGGACCACCTAACTTTCCATTATAAAAATCAAATGTTCAAGTACAAAATCGATCTTATGCTACCCTCTCTAGGATACTACCTCAATGTACTTTACTTACGAGACCCTACTCTATTTTCACAGTTTCTAAAATTAGCGTGAACGATTTCCAGACCAATGTTCCAATAAACTTCCTGCCAATCAGATACGTTTTTGAGTTAACTAAAAAATGGTTAGCACAAAAATACAAGTGCCCTACTAATAGACTTGATATGAGGGCTTAAAAGAAAATTTATTAACTTTGTTCTTCTATGCTTTGAATCCGAGACTTTGTTCTTCACCAGATATTTTAAACTTAATTTTTTAAACCCTACTAAAAACCTTAATATTATAGAGAATTATATTTTTAAAACACATCTTAAAAATGTTAAGACACATTTAAAAAAATATTTAAACACATATATCTAAGAGATAACTAATTGATAATTTCATAAATTGATTCAAATTTAAATAAATATTTTAGCAGCAAAAATAATTTTAGATTTATGAATATGTGCTATTAAATGCATGAATGTAATCTTATGTGTCATAATTATAAAAGATATATCTGGAGTACGATTATTTGAAACATGAGCATTTGTTTGAATTTTCTTAATAGAGTTGATAGGAGGGCTTAAAAGAAAATTTATGAGCAAATATTTTGTTCAAGAAAATAGTCAACACTCATAGTCCTTTCAAACTCCCCCTTTTGCATTTTCGCGTGTCAAAACCTCTCACTCACTACATGACACTTGTAAAAATAAGATAAAAATACAATGGTATCCCAGACTTTATAGTGGAACTATCCTATAATCCGATGAATCTATCTTCGCTGTAACTTGACCAACTTGTAGGTAACTAAAATGACATAAACAAAGCATACGACAATTTGGCTTGAAAGCTACATTGTACATTAGTTCACTTTACATAGAAATAAGCAAAGTGTAAAACATAGTCATGTAGTATGCATTCATACCAATCACGTTTAATTAAATATGTTCTCCCCTATACGCATAACAAAATAAAAACATTGAAGTAAAACACATTATTCTCTCTCACTTTTTCACATAAAAAGGACAAAACATTAGTCTAACTTAGAAACCAATTAAAAATATAATAAATGAAATAAAAATCTATTTTTTTATATTAAATTTGCATAAATAGCCACATAAGGTATTAAACTCATTTAATCACAAACGAGCACATAACCAATTGAGAACTCATCATTTTTAACTCAAATTTTGATTATTTATCATATAAATAAACAAGTAGAGTAGAAGAGGTACACAAGTACACTTCACACATATAATGACATATTGACATTTAATTAAAAACAGTGTATATGTTTAAAATCCACAAATATATCAATTAATTCATTTATGACCAATTAAGAAAGACTCAAAAGAAACAAATATCACCTCTCATGTAAAATTACAATCGAGTTTTCAATCTCACAAAATAAAATATATCTACTAAAAGAGGACTTAATTTTTTTTATTTTATATGAGGTAAATGATATTATTATTTTTAACCTTCATTGCTCTTTCTTTTTGTGCATTCAAGGTACAAAATTTATAAGTGGTGCTCATTGAATAATCTTTCCCGTTTTTTTTCACGAGTCTTAATGATGACTTTCACACTAGTTGTGGTAGCCTTCTCTGCTCACTATGGTAGCTTCATACATCATAGTAGGTAGCCTTCTCAATACTAGGTGTCTGTATATGGTAAAGTTTTAATAAGCAAAAAATAGAACTCAACATAATTTTACAATCAAGATATGTTGAATCCTAGAGTCTTTCAAGAAAATTCATAAACTTCAAGCACAACATATATATGTGTTCGTGAGTATGTTAATAAGTTTATGTCAACATCGATCATCACATGTGATGACTTTATGAAAATAGAGTCATTAGCATACTTTTTTTACTTAATATTTAGTTGTTTTATTCAATAAATAGTAATTTTTGGGTCAAAAATATTATAATATAAACTTTTTAATGAAAAAGGGTGAAAATATAATTTTTGGATTTTTCTCTAATTTTTTTTTATATATTTTTTATGAATTTTTAACGCAGGACTAATTACTAGCTACCACATGGCAAGCCACGTAGACACCATGCAAGCACAGAGGACGAATCATGTTACACAGTGTGCAAGGAGATGAAACATGTGCCACATGTCAGCATGACGTTCAATCCAATTTCAGAAATTGGTCAATGCTCCATACCATGTGTCACTACGCCATTGATTAGCATGTTCCACCCGTGCACCACACCATCCTTTTCCACGAATCACATCATGCAGTATGTCGCTGACTTAGAAAGCATTGACTATGATCGGTCTCCCCTGCCACGCGTCGCTCCCTAATTCGCCCAGTGAATTTATGATGCTACGTATCGTGTTGTGATTGGTTGAAATTGTCACTTTTGCTTGTTTGATCGTAGCCCTTGATCTGAAGCTGATTTGACGATCTAGATCGCACCTAAGCTTTATTTAAGCCCCTAATCATTCCATAAACTCTAAGTGGCCTCCATTAGCATGGTCAATTTTTGGAGTTGAAAAGAGAGAAAAATTCAAGAGGAGATTAATACTACAATTCAAGAGATTTATTGTATTTCTTTTTCTACTCTTTTCTTTATCAATTTTGTCTTACTTTATGAAAAATATGAGCTTTATGATTACAATTATGTGTTAGTAATTTATTAATGTAGGGATCTTATGAACCCAATTTTCACCATATGATCTAATATTTTACCCAAATTATAGTTATAATTTAATTATATTATTTAATCTGATTTGTATGATATTAATTATTTGGCCAACAATTTATCTATGGAGACAATTAAATAGATTTGAGAGAATTATTTAATTGTTTGTCTTGATTAAATAACTTGCATAGTTTTTAGGCAGAGATATATGTGATCTATAATTGATGAACTTAATGAGTAGTATGCAATTTAATTGGCATGAGAGTGTGATTAAATTAATTACAATATGATGTGTACTTTACTTGATAGAGAAATACATGTTAGATTAGATTCAATTAATCATGTAATTAATTGATAATTATATTGAGGGTTTTTTAACGATTCGTATGTTTAGAAAATTAGAGATTAAATATTCCTAGATATTTTCTTGTATATCTTTTTAGTTACGAAATTTAATTTAATTAATTATTGCTATTTACTTTTATTTATTTTAATTTTGCTTCCTTAAAATATAAAAACACATAAAAAATTAATTTTTAATTTTTTTAGTTTTAAAAATTAGTTTCTAATTAAATAATCTCCATGAGAACGATATTTTCTTATCATTATATTACTTGTTGTGATACATATACTTGCGTATTCATTGCACACACTTCGTGTGTGGCGATTAACATGTACAAAAATGTGTGTGTGCATAAGTCAAAATTGTAGAATAATTTAGACAATAAATATCAAAATAAGTCGAGTCACTAAAAATGAGGTTATATATATGTAAGTATTAAATAAGTTCAATACCGTGTTGGCTAGATAAGGATTCTACTTTTCTATCTCTCTTTTTTAAATTTTAACTAATAAATAAAATAAAGACTAAAGATTACTCACCTAGGGTCATTTAAGCACTCTAACAAAAATACCTAGATGAAAGAATAAAAATGGTCAGGTGATCAGAAAAAAACAACCTTTTCTAACCCACATTTTCTTGCATTTTGGCTTCTCTATATCATTGAGTTGCAACTCAACAAACTTAGGTTTCATAAGTGTGTTCTTGGACTTAGCTTTACTTTTCTCATTCATCTTAAATGAAGATGAAGCATGCATAGTAGGATGATGATGATAATGAGTCCTAGCATTAAAAGTATGGAATTTTGCTTGCCTATATAAACCAAAGACTTCATACTTCCTAGTAGAATTTATGAACAAGTTATTATAATTTCCATTCATCCTTGAATACGATGTAGCATGCGTAGATGAATGATGCTTATGGGTTCTACTATGTGAAGCATGGAAAGAATGATTAAGTCTGGGAGCATTCATCAAATATCTACATTTTGGTCTTATATGACCTTTCCTATCACAATGATGACAGACATGCACAAATTTAACAACTTTTTTCTACCACAGGTGCAATAGTTATTTGTGCATAAGTAGTAATAGTAGGAGTAGAGTTTAAGGACCTTACATATGTGGTCTTTGATGTTGAAGGTGTTGATTGTTCATCTATGTAACCATGGCCTCTCTTATCTCCATGTAGCTTTCCATAGTCTAGGACTTTGGTCAATTTTTCAGCACCTATGGTCAAATTCCTCACCGTCTCTTTAGCAATACTAAGTTCTTGCCTATGCTTTTTGTTTTCCTATGTGGTTTCTACAAGTCTCATATTCAAGGCATTAATATTTTCAGACAATTCTTTTTTATCTTTCTCTAGCCTGGAGGAATTTGTTTTGTGAACATTGATGATATCTTTAAGTTTAGTTACTTCCATAAGTAGTTTATCCCTCTCTTCCCTAGCACCTAGAAAATCCATGAATAATTCCTCATAACTCGATACATTAACCTTAAACAATAAGAAAGAAGAGTTTACTTCCACATTTGTTTCATCAAAGCTAGAGTTAGAGTTATTGTGGTGTACTTTGGTAGTTGGGGTAAAGGCACGATAGTTAGTGTCATCATCTTCTAAGTTACTAGCATTATCCTGCTCACTTTCCGTGTCACTAAGTATAGCATTAAATGCTTTTCCAAATTTCTTTTTATTCTTTGCACAATCTACAGAAATATGACCAAAGCCCCTATAGGTATAGCATTGAGGACTAGTGAGCTTACATTTCTTACCATCAGAGCTAGGAGGCTTGTTTTTCCTTGACTTTCGGTCCCTCAAACAACTAGATTGTTCCTCATTAGATTGATTATTTTGTTGACCCTTAATTTTTAAGAACTTCTTCAATTTTTATGCAAGCAAGACTAATGACTCATCATTCATATCCCTATCACTATCATAGATGTCCATTTTGGAGCTTTTGAATGCCACATCCTTGATTTTCTAGGGACGATCAAGAGAAACTCATAGGTTTGGATTGACCTGAAAAGTTCATCAATATTTAGTGTGTCCAGATTCTTGCTTTCGTCAAACACTATAACTTTTATGTTGTAGTCTGTTGTTAAGGAGCTTAAGTGTTTTTGTACTTGTATAGGTTGTGGAATTTTCTCACCAAGGTTAGAGCAAGCATTAGTGATATCACAAAAGTGAGCATAGAATTGACCAAAAGTTCAGTGTTGCTCATTTTGATGGAATCAAACCGAGATGTTAGCAATCTCAAATTTGTTTGTTTCACTTATAAGTTCCCTTATGAGCAAGAGCAAGTGCATTCCATGGATCTTTAACAGTCTTATCTATCGATACAACAACAAATATTGAGCTTAGACTTTTTGGTTTTGCCCCACTAAGGGTGTGTTCTTCAGTTGTCCAATATCTTCTTGGCTTTATGATTGTTACACCATCTTTCTTTACCAAAGGTGGTTCCCTACCATCAAGAATAGCATCCCATACTTTTTCATTTGTTTGATAAAGGCTTGCATGCAAGCCTTCTAGTAAGGGTAATTAAACCCATCAAAGAGTGGGGGTCTAACAAATGACCCACCTTCTTTCATTTAGTCCATAAGTAGAAGTGTGTGTCCTTGAGGATCAATCTCACTAAGTGTGTCTAGTGTCGGCTCTGATACCAATTGAAAGTTCATAAATTATGAACCTAATTAACCTAGAGGGAGTGAATATATTATTTTTAATTTTTACCAATTTATAAGTTAATAACCTAAACAAAACAAAGTGGCCAGACATGCAATCATGTGTAAAACTAAAGTGTGAAAATAAGAGAATAACACACGATATTTTTACGTGAAAACAACCTAGGCCATAAAAATGACCTAAGAGGAAAACCACCGGTCCACTGAACCACCTATGAAAATCAAATGTTCAAGTACAAACTTGGTCTTATGCTACCTTTTCTAGAATACTGCCCCAATGTATTTTACTTACGAGCCTCTGCTCTATTTTCACAATTTCTAAAATTACTATGAGCGATTTTTAGACAAACGTTCTAATAAGCTTTCCACCAATCAGATAAGTTCTCGAGTTAACTGAAAAATTATTAGCATAAAAACACAAATGGCCATGTGTGTTCTAGAACATATTTAATAATGAATAATCCTAACTCAATGATTTAAAACATATGTTATTTAATTCAAATCAATTAGCAAATTCTAGAGCAACCATATTAGGCACAAGTTCCATAAAAATAGCTTCTTTGAAGATATAAAATCAAATAATTATGATCACACATAAAATTATTTAACATAAACATATAAAACTATAATTAAGAAGAAGCTATATAAAAATAAAACACATAAAATAAATTTATTAATAAATACCCCTAATAAGATATCAATTTAATATTAATCCATCTATTTAATTTGTTGTACCCTAATTACCTTCTCTATTATTTGCCACAGTGAATGTAAGATCAAAATTAATTAATATATATATATATATATATATATATATATATATTAACCTTGCCACTGACTATACCACTGTACCCTTTTTCTTTGTTACGCAGTTGTTTTAGTTCTTCAATAGATTTTGAATGTTTTTCTTTGATTCAATCGGAAGTCTTTTCTTTTTCAGCGAATGTTTTTTCTTTGATTCAATCAACAACCTTTTCTTTTTGAGCATTTGTTGATTCAACATTAATGTGTCTATATATATAGATAATTTTTCGAAAATATTGATGGTTGTAAAGAAAAAAATTCCACAAATCCAAGATAATTTCCTAAATCAAAATAGAACAAAAATAACATCAAAGATATTTAGCATAGAAAACCTTCTAAAATGAAAGTAACAAGCATGGGATCCGAAAACCACTTAAAACTTTGACTATAATAAAATGAGATTATAAACTTCACCTTTATGTAGATCTCTCACAAAAATACAATAAATATGTATCTTCAATTTGTGAGTAAAAACTTCACAAATTGACTCTTAATTTTTCCTCTCAGAAAACTCTCTTTTCTCTTAACTTGATGTATATTAAGATTAAGGCTAAGGCCTTTTATAGAGGCAAATAATGCCTTCCACCATTCAAGCTATATTTTGTGCGGAGACAAATAGCGCACAAATTTGACTTTTTTTCCTCCTTCTCACCGCATTCTCAGCCTTCATTACTGAATGCCTATTTTTTTATTTATTTGCTGGCCCACATGAGAGGGACCAACAAATCTCCCCCTCCACCTTATATGGGACATGGCTCTTCTACACCTATAATCTCTCTATAGATAGCAAGCTTTTCTCTAGTCAGGATCTTTGTCATCATATATGTCCCGTTATCATTGGTGTGGATCTTCTCAACTTGCAGTAGTTTATGTTCCAACATATCACAAATCCAATGATACCTTACGTCAATGCTTTTGGACCTTGAGTGGAAGGTTGGGTTCTTACTAAGGTGAATTGCACTTTGACTGTCACAATAAAGAACCTAATTTTCTTGGTTCTTATGCAATTCTTGTAGGAACTTTTTCATCCACAGGATCTCCTTACAACCTTCAATGATTGCAATGTACTCTACTTCTATGGTAATTAAGGTAATACACTTTTGTAATCGTGATTTCCATGAAACAACTCCCCCTCCAAATGTTATTAGGTACTTGGATATAGACTTTCTTGTATCCAGGATTTGATAAGAATTAGTTCATAACACCAACAACATGTGCAATGTCTGGTCTAGTGCATACCATAACATATATTAGACTGCCAACTGCTGATGCATAAGGCACCTTTCTCATCTCTGATTTCTCCTCCTCACTTGAGGGGCATTGACTCACATTAAGCTTGAAATGGCTAGCAAGTGGACCACTAATAGGTTTAGCTTTGCTCATTTTGAATCTTTCAAGAACTTTTTCAACATAACATTTTTGGAAAAGCCAGATTCTTCGCTTTTGCTTGTTGTGGGTAATCATCATTCCAAGAATCTCCTTTGTAGGTCCAAAGTCCTTCATTACAAAGGACTTGCTCAACTCCTTCTTCAACTTGTTAATCTTGTCAATATTTTGACGTACAATTAATATGTCATCAACATAAAGCAGAAGAATAATAAAAGCACCATCATAGAATTTCTTGATGAAAACACACTGATCAATCATCATTTTGTTGTATTCATTTTTCTCCATGAATGATTCAAACTTTTTGTACCATTGCCTTGGTGCTTGCTTCAGACTGTACAAGCTCTTCTTTAGTCTACATACCAACTTCTCTTTGATTTTGACTTGGAAACCTTCGGGCTACTCCATATAGATTTCCTCATCAAGATCACCATGTAAGAATGCAATCTTTACGTTAAGTTGTTTAACTTACAAATTAAGGCTAGCTTCCAAACCTAGAACAACTCAGATTGAAGACATTTTAACTATTGGTGAGAATA
Organism: Hippophae tibetana; assembly: GCA_037013495.1. Taxonomy (NCBI): domain Eukaryota; kingdom Viridiplantae; phylum Streptophyta; class Magnoliopsida; order Rosales; family Elaeagnaceae; genus Hippophae; species Hippophae tibetana. The sequence continues at coordinate 84,187,480 of CM072801.1, forward strand.
GTTCATCAAAGTCAACACTCTTCTTCTGCTTGAATCCTTTCACAACCAATCTTGTTTTGTAATGTGGTAGTTTCATCAGTTCAAATGTGTGGTTCTCATACAGAGATTTCATTTCTTCCTACATAGCTTTTAACCACTCAATCTTATGCTGATCAGTGATAGGTTCGCCATAACTCTCTGGTTCTCCACCTTCAGTGGGCATTACATACTCATTAGGAGAGTATCTATGACTTGGCTGTCATACTAGGGTGGATCTCCTTGTCTATCCTTCAGGTTGGACTTGTTCTGGTTCTGAATTGCCAACTGGTGGATTAACATCATCAGTATCTGGTGTATCTCCCTAGTCATCAGAATTTGTTGGTAGAGAGATTGGTTCCAGATTAACTGGAATTTCATCTAATTGTGGTTTCTTGAATTTCTCAAAATTCCTAATTGTTTGATCTTTAAGAAACACCACGTCTTTGCTTTTGACAATCCTTTTGCTAATAGGATCCCAAAATCTGTAGCCAAATTCTTCATGGGCATATCCCATAATGATACACTACTTCAATTTTCCATCTAACTTGGACCGCTCATCTTTTGGGATGTAAACAAATGCTTTACAGCCAAATACTTTCAAGTGTTTGTAGGAAATGTCTTTCCCCGTCCAAACTATTTTCGGTACGTCATAGTTTAGTGGAATTGATGGAGAAAGGTTGATTAAGTTGATTGTTATCCTCATTACCTCCCCCGAAAAGGAGTTTGGCAGTTTTGTATTTGAGAGCATACATTTGACTCTTTCACAAATGGTTCTATTCATCCTCTTTGCGACACCGTTGTGTTGAGGTGTCTTTGGTACTAATTTTTCCAGCCTGATGTTGAAACTTCTACAATACTCTTCGAATGGTCCATGATACTCACCTTCATTATCTACACGTACACACTTCAAACATCTACTAGTTTCTCTGTCCACTTTTACATGAAACTACTTGAAAACTTCATACACTTAATTTTTAGTTTTCAAAGTAAGTCCACATTTTTCTAAAATGAACATCAATAAAAGTCACAAAATAATGAGCATCTTCTAGTGACTTACAACTCATTATACAAACATCTACATGTAATAAATCTAAAATATTTTCCTTCCTTGATGGTGTGAGACTACGAAATGCAACTCTATGTTATTTTCCCATAATATAGTCAACATAAGTTCGCAAGGGTGTACCTTGCATTCCTAACAAGAGCTCCTTCTTGGAAAGAATTCTGAGGTAGAGTGATGTATCTTTCTCGCCTTTCATGAGCTTCCACTTTCCTTCACCAAAATAATTATTCTATCCATCATCATCAAGCATACCAGTAAAGATCAAATTGAGGCAGATATCAGGAACATGCCTTACATCTCTTCAGAAGTAATCTGCATCCAAGATTAGTCTCTAGATAAATGTTACCAATGTTGACAATTTTTTATGCATCATCATTTCTCATCCTCACATGTCCAAAATCATCTTGAGTGTAAGCTGAGAAGAATTCCCGTTGTGAGGTGACATGATAGGAGGCACCTGAGTAACCTACCCAAGTAGTGTCTTGACATGCAAGATTGACATAATCAGCATCTTGAACAATGACAACTTCTTCAGTGACAATTATGGTGTCATTTGTTTGAGTTTTTGCTCCCTAATTTCTGGATCGTTCTGCCTTTAACATTCTACATTCTCGAATAAAGTGTCTGGGCTTGCCGTAGTGGTGACACTTCCTGTAATGCCTTGATCTAGACTTCGACCGTCCTCTTTGCTGACTTTGGTTATGGGAATTTCTACTTTTACTTCTTCCCTACCATTCTTGCTTACCTTGTTTTCCTTGAAAAACGCTTTAGTGTTAGGATTAGATCTTTCATCTTTTCATCGAGACTCTTCATTTAGCATTCTATCTTTTACCATATCCATGGTAAAGTTTCCGTCAAGAGTTGAGTTGCTAACTGACACAACTAGAGTATCCCAACTTTTTGGAAGAGAACTCAGCATCAACAACGCTTATAGCTCGTCATCTACAGTCATCATCATAGAGTTGAGTTGATCTAAAATTCCTTAGAACTCACTCATATGTTCTGATATGCTATTGCCACCTTTATACTTCAAATTGTCTAATTGTCACATTAGATTAGCTTTATTCTGTGAATAGTACCCATCGACAGAACAATACGTATATATGAATAGTACATATGTGTGAATAATATCTCTCACTAAAAACAACCAAGGCTATGATACTACTTTCTTGGAAAAATGATGGTTGTAAAGAAATAAATTCCATAAACCAAGGATAATTTCCCAAACCAAAATAGAACAAAAATAACACTAAAGATTTTTAGCATTTAAAAACTTCCAAAGTGAAAGTAACAATCACGGTACTCGTAGGCCACTTAAAACTTCCACTATAATAAAATTGGATTACAAACTTCACCTTTAGGTGGATCTGTCACAAAAGTATAATAAATATGTATCTTCAATTTGTGGGTAAAACTTTACAAATTGGCTCTCAATTTTTCCTCTCAGAAAACTCTCTATTCTATGCTCTCTGTAATTTCCTTTCTCTCAACTTGATGTATATTAAGATTAAGGCTAAGGCCTTTTATAGAGGCAAATAATGTCTTCTACCATTCAAGAATTACTACAATACATACATATAGACTCGGACATTTAGCCTTAGTTGTTTTAAAAACCGAGGATATAGGATTTTAGCCTCAGTTATTTAAAAAACGAGACCATAGACATACCCTATTAATTTTCTCTCTTTTACACCAAATTAACACCAAATATTTTTATCAATTTTTTTATGTTTCCTTTTTTTTTTCTCTTTTTCTTCCTTTTTACACCAACTTAACACCAAAAAGTTTTATCAATTTTTTTATGTTTCCCTTTTTTCCTTTTTTTTCTTCTATCTTTTTCTTCCTTTTTTTTCATTTCTCGACCCTAATATATCCTATGGTTTTTGTGTAGAGCATATATATATACATTCTTTTCAAAGATGGGATCAATTGACCCTCTCTAGTTGCTATTCTATGTCTCATCTCGTCTCACCGTCCATCCTCGTCTGGTCGTCCATCCTCATCTAGCCATCCTTCCTCATCTGGCCATCCTCATCTCGTCTGGCCATCCTTATCTCGTCGTTCTCATTCCATTGTTTATTTTTCCTCCTAATGTGCTGGAGATGTATTTCCTCATCGCGTGACTGATCTGCTTTTCGAATTCACTCTAGCTGAGGTACGCATATTCAAATTTTGTTTATTAGGTAATCATCTCATGGATGTTTTGCATCTTGTTTTCCCTCCTGTTGCAACATCTGTTCTTTGTGTGCCAGTATGTCATTATTCCTTATTTGTTGTTTGGTCACATAGCAATGAACCCATTTTTGAAAATTCTTGTTTATAATTTTTGGGATGACTTTGATCTGATTAATGGAACACAATTTTTAATTTTTGGGGTATCATAGCATTACTCTTTGTTTTAGTTTACGTTGAAGCTGTAATCTCTAGTCATGTTGGCTCTTGTTTGTTTGATAGATTTTTCTTAGTTCTCATTATGCTGGACAAGATCTAGATCCAAAGTTTAGAGCTAGTGAACCTTGGAAGAAGGTATTTGGCCCTATTTTTATCTATCTTAATTCTGCTCCAATGGGTGATAACTGGTCTGAATTTATGAAATCCTATAGTTTAATCCTTAACTGTAGAATCTGAATGCATCTTTTAATAGGTACATAAATTAAGGAATCCTTATGATTTGATTGCCTTTTTTTAGATAGTATTTCAAGAGGAAAGTGCTGGTTGTTATTATTTAAATGCACTTTGTAGCAATTAAAATTCACTGTAATCAAATGTTACTGTTGGGTTACATAGTTCTGGAAGCTACATATATTTTAGGTATATGGCCTTACTATTTTAGAGATCTATTTTTATGTAAATCTCAGGTATATCTCAAATCTAACTAATTGTTAGAGATATATTTTTATGTAAATCTTTCCCTAAACATTGATGAGGTTAGTCATTTTTGTGTGTAATAAGAATGAAGTTATGTGATCTACCTAAATCAAGTGTGGAACTTTTTTTAAGCAGAAATAAGAAGCATACTGTAAAAGTTAACTTATTATTTCTATTATCCATGATTCATGAGATGTAAGGAATATAATTTACCTGTAGTATTATGTTTTGGGAAAAACTTCCTAGATTTGACACTTCTGCTGCTAAGATTGACAGTAAAATAGTTACATGGGAAAATAATCTACGATATTGAATATTGTCATTTATATTTTTTGATATCCTACACAATTCATTTAAGCTGGGGTGGACCTTGGTAATGATCATAGAGGAATCCATCCCCAGTATTGTTACCATGTTATGGATTCCATCTTTATGTTTTTCCAAGTCTTTCATTCTTCAAAAGAAACAAATAAAGGGTGAAGTCATCGTTGTGGACTTGATTATAGCTTATGACAAAAATATTGGTACAATCTTTCCAATATGTGGAGCTTGTTGCACTGTGCTAGTGTTGGGGCTGGTGCGTTGGCGTTGGTACGCTGGTCCATGGTGCATGGTGCCTCGTACTGATGCTGATACAGGTATGAACTGGTGGAGAATTTTTTTTATCTATATCACACAAAGAAAGAGTGCTTTTTTATTTGGCTATCAAGGTAAGAAGTTATGCTTTAAATCACTTCCAAACTGTGATAGTTTTCTTGACAATTTTCCTATTCCAAACTGTGATTCTTTATTTCCTAGTGTTGTTATGATTTTCATGTTGAAGCTGGGATAAATTTTTGGCCAAAATTGTGACAGTTTTCGATTAAAAATATGATAAAAATGCTGGTTTTTTTTTTGCTAGGAATTGAAATTGTTTACGTTAAAAAAAACTATGATAAATTTCGTTAAAAATAGTGATTGTTTTTGGGATTAAAGAAGAGGAAATTTTCTAATCCAAATATGTCATATTTTCCTGTTCAAAACCATGCTAATATTTTGCAAAAAGATTGACAATTTTGGCTAAAATCTTTAATGGTTTCTTGTTTGGAATTGAGTTCATTTTCTGGTTCAAATCTTTTATATTTTATGATTAACAAACTATGATCATTTTTGTGCTAAATTTCAGGTGTAACCTATCATAATTTGTAGGCATATCCAATTACATAATTTCCACTTGGTGTTGGTGTACTATGCTGGTGCTGGTGGTGCTAGTGTCGGTGCTGGTGCGTTAGGGCTGGGTTTGGTGTTGATGCACTGCGTTGTGCTGGCACTATGCTACTGGTTGATTTGAAGTACACTTATAAATGCTTGTAATTAATTGTAAAAAGTGAGTTTGTAATAGTAAGTTTTTATTATGTTTTAGTGTATAATAAACTCTCAAATTTAATTATACTTTTAATTTTAATATAATATGATTTTTAATATTGTAATTAATAAATTTATTATAATTAATATTGATTTTTAATATTTTAATTACTAATTGTATTTTTTTAATTTATGCATACCCTATGGCCATAGTTATTGAAAACCCAAGGCCATAGATATACCCTATGGCCTCGCTTATTCAAAAATTGAGGCCATATTCATACTCTATGGCCTCGGTTATTGAAAAACCGAGGCCATAGACATACCTTATGGTCTCGATTATTGAAAAACCGAGGCCATAGACAAACCCTATGGCTCAGTTGTTGAAAAACTAAGGCCATAGACATACCCTATGGCTTAGTTGTTGAAGAAGTAAGGCCATAGACATACCCTATGGCCTCAGTCTTTCAATAACCGAGGCCATAGGTAACAGTCTATGGTCTCTCCCACTTAGGCCTCGCTTCTTATAACCGTGGCCATCGGCCTACTGTCATGGTTAAAAACCGAGGCCATATGTATGTTTTTTTAGTAGTGAAGCCATATTTTGCACGAAGACAAACAACCCACACATTTGACTTTTTTTTCTCCTTCTTACTGCATTCTTAACCTTCATTGCTAAATGCCTCCTTTTTATTTATTTATTTTCTAGCCCACATGAGAAGGACCAACAACAATAATAATGATCTAGTAGTAGTAGGATTAAATATATTTTGGATTTAATTTTTTAAAGTCTATTAAAAACCTTAATATTATAAAAAATTATTTTTTTAAAACACATCTAAAAAATATTTAAACACCTCTATCTAAGATATAACTAATTGATAATTTCATAAATTGATTAAAGTTTAAATAAATAATTTAGCATAAAAAATAATTTCAGATTTATAAACATGTGTAATTAAATGCATGAATGCAATTGAAAATTTATAAATTATGGCCCTAAGTAACTTAGAGGGGGTGAATAGGTTATTTTTAATATTTAGTAATTTATAATTTAATAACCTAAACAAAATAGTGAGGCATGCAATCGTGTGTGATTTCTAGACCAACGTTCTAATAAGCTTCCCACCAATGAGATACGTTCCCGAAGTAACTGCAAAATAGTTAGCACAAAAACAAGAGTGTCCGTGTGTGTTCTAGAACGGATTTAATAATGAATAATCATAACTAGATGATTCAAAACATATGTCATTTAAATTAAATCAACTAGCAAATCTTAGAGCAAAAAGATCAAGCACAATTTCAATAAAAATAGCTTCTTTAAAGATTAATAATCAAATCAAATAATTATGATATAACAAAAACAATTATTTGATCTAATAATTTAAGAACAAAAATAAAGAAGAAGCCATAAGAACATATTATCAAAATATCATAAAATAATTAGGCTTATTATTCAATCAAACATAACCACCAATATTTGATAGATTAACAAAATAAAAAAGCCTAAAGAATTATGATCTTATATTTGTAAAACAAGAGAGAGAAATTAAGAAGAATAGAATAATGCTCTTGTGTGGTTAATTGAAACAATGAGCAATGAGTTTTATTTATAGGAAAAATTAAAACCCTTAATCCTATGTAATTGATAAATATCTTTTCTATTACAAATAAGATTAGTAATTCTCATTAATTAAGATAACTCTCATTTAAAATAGATTTCTTTTAAAATATATTTTATGTTATCTTTTATTGTAAAAATTTCAGTTATAATTTAAAATATATCTTATCTAATATCTTTTAAAAATAGATTTTATGCAATCTTTTATGATAAGTATTTTAAATATAATTTAAAGTATATATTATCTAATATATCTTTTAGCATATCTTATTTTAGAGTATATGATATCTAATAACTTTTGGCATATATTATTTTAGAGTATATCTTATTTTATAGTATATATTATTTAATATCTTTTAGCATATCTTATTCCATATTTTAGTACTAAAAATAATTTTAGATTTATAAGTAGTAACTGTATTTTATATAGTTATTTTCATATATTTTATTAATTATAATTGCTACTTCTTTACATTTTTAGTTAATTTTTAATTAATAAAATTAATATTTAGTATTACTTTTTATTAAATATATTTTCAAGAAAATTAATGAATTTTAATTAAAAAAGAGACTTAATGGCAATTATAAAAAGCTCAAAATTTAATTTGAATTAAAATTGTGTGAAATTGCAATTAATGAAAGTTGAATTTTCTGCGCAGGAGAACGAGCCCCTCGCGACATTCAAAACCCCCAACACACACCGTTCGATCGTCCAATCAATGGTCAAGATCTGGCGCGTGCAATCCAAATGCGACAAAAGAGAATGACATGGTAGTCCTGAAGCACGTGGCTCGGTGCCGAGTGGGGCCCACCTGCCGTGCAGGCTGGCGTGCAGGGTGGGACCCACATGTCAGCTACGCAGAATTTCCCCCGAGGCGCATCGCTCACCATTGGATCAGTTGAATGGTCCAGATTGAAGTGCATGGAATCAAGCTATCGCGCACTGAGCAGCTCGCCTACACCGTGCGATGCAGTTCATCGCATCAGAGTGCGCCATCGCGTTCCACCGAATAAGAAGCAGCCACGTGTTTCCTCAATCTTCCAGCCAATCATATGACGATACGTGTCATGTATCTGGTAAAATAAAAACACAGAAACAACGCCTACTCACCAGCGCTTAACGTGTCGCCACGTGTCGAAGCCAACTATCGTGCACTTCCAGCGTGATAAAATCTTGTGCGACGCGGTCCAGCTGTTCTCCATGCACCTGTTCTTCCCACCGAATGAAAGGCTGCCACGTGTCTCTTTATATCTCACAACTATTGAAATGATGACATATGGCATGCGTTTAAAGAAAACAAATCAAAAAAGCGCAGAATGGTCTTCACGCCTGTTATTTCTTTTAACTCTTTACATGTATTTTTGTCCCCGAATACATGTATTTTGATAAAAAAAAAATATTAATTGTAGGGGGGATTTATTCGAACGAGAGAAAAAAAGGAGAGAGTTTTTAGTTTGGAGTTTTGAGTTTACATTTTTTTGTATTCAAGTTTTTGTTTCCTCTCTGCATGTTTTTTACAACATGCAGAACGTTTAATTAACAGTTTTGTGTTGTAATTTCTTAGGAAAAATAGAGAGAAATAAGACAACGAAGAAGAAGTAAAGGGAAGAAATTTATTTTTTCATTGAGGAATCGTGAAAGAGTTTTTCCTAATCTTTTTTCTTTTAAATTTTATTTCTCTGAAATGCTTTATTATCGTTGTTTTGTAATTTTAATTTATGCTATGAACTAAATTATTTGTTCTAAGGTTGCAGTGTAGCTTAAATTATGAAACTTGAATTAATTATTTTTGAGTGATTTATGGAACGATTTTAAGTTGTTTATTTTATCTGTGTTTGATGCTTTTAATTATCGGAAGATTAATTAATTGATCTGTGGCATTTAAATAAACTTGGAAAATGCATTTTTGTGTGTTGCTCGTGATAAAATAACACACACACACATATATATATATAATATACTTTTATTGTACGTGTAACTCTTTGAGAACTTAGAACTTAATAAATCTGGTTGAATTTAATTCTCATAGGAATATAGTGAATTATTTTAGTGAGATGTGTCTATATGGAGCTCGGAAGAGATGTATGGAAAAAATTAGGAGTTCTTGGTTAACAACTTAAAATACGAGAACATAATTCAAGAGAAAATAAAATGTTCAAATGGATTAATTTTGTGAAACTGCAATCCTAGAATTTTCTTACAAACTGTTATAAAAATTAGTTAGTCAAACTACATCAAATTATCAAATATTTGGATAAACTTAGGTTGAAATAATTTTAGTAATTAACGAAAACTAGTAACAAATCTTCGTGGAAATGATATTTTACTTATTATATTATTACTTGTGATTGTGTATACTTGCACGATTTTATGTTCTTTAAAAGAGACAACAATAAGCATGTGCTATTAAATGCAAAAATATAATCCTATGTGTCGTAGTTATCAAAGATATACCTGAAGTACAATTATCTGGAACTTGAGCATTTGTTTGGCTTTTCTTGATAGACTTGATAGTAGGCCTAAAAAAAATTTATAGATAAATATTTTATCCACGAAAATAGCCAACACTCATAGTTCTTACAAACTCCCCCTTTGGCATTTTCATGTGGCAAAACCTCTCTCTCACTACATTACACTTATAGGAATAAGATAAAATACAATGGTGTCCCAGACTCCATAGTGGAACTATCCTATGGTATAGTAGATCGATCTTCGCTGCAACTTGACAAGCTTGTAAGTAACTGAAATGACATTGATAAAGCATAGGACAACTTGACATGAAAGCCTCATTGTATATTAGTTCAGTTTACATAGAAATAAGCGAAGTGTAAAGAATAGTCATGTAGTATGCATTCATATTAATCAAGCTTAATTGAATATGTTCTTCCCCTATATGCATAACAAAAAAAAAACCATAGAAGTAAAACACATTATTCTCTCCCCCTTTTTGACATACCAGAAGGACAAAACATAAAACAAAGCAATGAAGTTAAACTCCTCCTAAAGATATAGCAATGTAAAAGTAGAGCAATGGAGAAGTGCAATATGCTTTAAACTCCCCCTAAGTTCTATGACTCTCTAACTTAGAATCAATTTAAAAAGGTAATATATGAAAAGAATATGGAAATGAAAAAATATAATTTAATTTTTTTTAATTTTGTTTTTCTTCATAAATAGCCATATAAGGTATTAAACTCATTTAATCACAAATGAACACACAACCAATTGAGAACTTATCATTTGTTAACTCCAATTTTGATTATTTATCATATAAATAAATAAGTAGAGTATAAGAGGTACAAAAGCACAATTCGCATGTACATATAATGATATATTGACATTTAATTAAAGTAGTATATATATTTAAACTCCACAAATATGTCAATTAATTTATTTATGACCTATCAAGAAAGACGCAAAATAAAAAAATATCACCTATCATGTAAAATTATAATTGAGTCTTCAATCTCACAAAATAAAATATATTTATTAAAAGAGGACTTAATTTTATTTTTATTATATATATGAGGTAAATGATATTTTTTTTATTTTTTTTAACTTTTTCTTTTCGTGCATTTAATGTACAAGATTTATAAGTAATCGCTTTTTGCATAATTTGTCATTCCTTTTTTTTGCATGAGCCATAAACCTAACATCGTGATTTTCACACTAGTTGTGAGGTAGCCCTCTTCGCTCACTGCGGTAACTTTACACATCACAGTAGGTAGCCCTCTTAATACTAGGTGCCTCCATATGTTATATTTTTAAAAAGCAAGAATTAAAACTTAACACAAGTTTACAATCAAGATTAGTTGAAGTCCTAGAAACACACATATATGCTATGCTTGAAGTTTATGAATTTTCTTGAAAGACTCTAGGACTTCAACTAATCTTGATTGTAAACTTGTGTTAAGTTTTAATTCTTGATTTTTAAAAATCTAACATATGTGTGTGTATAAGCCAAAATTGTAGAATAATTTATACAATAAATATCAAAATTAGTTAAGTCATTAAAAATAAGGTTATATGTTTGTAAATGTTAAATAAGTTCAATACCATGTTGGCTATATAAGCATTTTGCCCTTTTTTTGTAAGTTTAACTAATAAATAAAATAAAGACAATAAAGATTTCTCACCTAATTTCATTTAAGCCCTCTAACAAAAATACCTAGATGAAGGAATAAAAGACGGTTAGGTGACCAAGAAAAAACAACGTTTCCTAACCCACATTTTCTTGCATTTTGATTTCTCTATATCATTGGGTTGAGACTCAACTAACTTAGGATGATGATAATGAGTCATAGCATTATGATAATGAGTCATAGCATTAAAAGTACTAAATTTTACTTGCCTCTTTGAACCCAACATTTCATGCTTCTTTGTAGAATTTTTGAACACGTTATTATAATTTACATTCATCCTTGAATATGATGTAGCATGCATAGATGGATGATGCTTATAGGTCCTACTATGTGAAACATGGAAAGAATGATTAAGTTCAAGAGCATTCCTCAAAAATCTACATTTTGGTCTTATATGACCTTTCCTACCATAATGATGACAGCACAAACTTAACAACTTTTTCTATCATAGGTATAATAGTTCTTTTTTATAACTAGTAATAGTAGGAGTAGAGTTTAAGGGCCTTAAAAATGTGGTATTTGACATACCAATGCTTAATATTTTATCTAATTGTTGAGCTTCAATGGTAAGTCTCTCCACTACTTCACGTGATTCTTTGAGCTTTTGCACTAGTTTTTTATTATCTTCAACAAGCTTATTTTTTTTCTTCTTTCAAACCTACAAGACTCAAATTCAAAGCATTATTTTGTTCTTGCAAAATATTATTCGCTTCTTTTAATTTATTAGAAAAAATTTCATCCACCTAAAGTTGTTCATTTATTTTTTCTATTTTTATATTTAAACTATTATTCTCTTCTATGGCTTGATGAGTGCTCAAAAAGTACTAAAATTACCATGATTTTATGCACGTTAATTGATTAAATATATATATATATATATATATATATATATGATTTTATCATATATTTATATAAATTTGTCTTTTCGGAATGACAAGTATTTTTATTGTTTTTCAAGTATTTTTAACTTAAAGTCTCAAAGAAAAATACCGGAGGCAGTACATCATAAATATATTCATAAATTAAATGAGGAAAAGTCAAAAAAATATGGAAAAATTGGACAAAATTGGTCAAAAAGGTAAAAAATATCAAAAAAGGAGGAAATCGCGCACGCAGCCACCCAACAATGCTGGCTAACGCGCATAGCATGCCTAGCGGTGCCGAAAAATGCACGCATATCACCTAGTCTACGCGTGCCCACGCCCATCAACTCCCGATAAGTGCACTCTGCATCCCCCAGTCCACGCATGCATGCTCTCCAGTCCACGCGTGTCGCATCCCCCAATCCAAGCGTGCCTGCTCTCCATTCCGCGCGTGCCGCTGCGCTCATCTGCCCCAAACCGCACACGACATCGCACCCCACGCCACCATGATGTCAGCAATGATGTCATCATTCACTACTCCGTGTTTCCACCATTTTTGATCATTTTTCTACCCACTTTTTCTTCTTCCCCTCCTCACCTATAAATACCCCCATTCTCTTCACTTCAAAACACTCCTCAAAATACATCTTCTCTTCTCTTTCTTTCTCTCCATTTCTTACTTTTTTAGCTTTTCTTAGTTTTAGAGTTCTTCTCTTGTTGAGAAGAACTAATTATGTTTTTGTAATTTATTTGCTTTTTGATTCAATAAATGGAAGTGCAAATTCCGTTTGGAGGTTTTCGAGCAACATGAATAACATCAAAGCACTGTAAGGATTTCATTTTCTTTACAGTTATTTTTTATGCTTTATTCTTATATGTTACATTTAATTTGTAAACATGATATAATAATAACATTGTTATGCTTGCAAAATATTAAATAGGTACAAATCTCTAAAATGAATTGATTTTGTTTTTATTCAAGATTTTATATTAAGAATGTTAGAGAGAAATATATTATTTTTCATTACAAACTTAAATCTGAAAATTAGATTTTAAGGTTTAGTTATCCGGTCTAATTTAGAGTAGTTCTCTTTTATTTGTTGGTACAATCGCCCAATAGTTAGAGTGAAGCTCTATTTCAAAAGTTTTTATAAGAATTATTATCTGAAAAATATATTGACAACATGTTTTCAGTAGTGTTTTTAAAACTTGAAATTTAGTACTCGGATAATTAAATTCTTAGGTTTAATTTGGACACCTTGAATAACGTTTAAACTGTCTAACCCCACCAAAGGTGGCATTTAAATGGTTCATTTCAATCTCTTAGAAAAAAGGAATTAATTTAATTAACCAAATTAGTTATCAACCCCACCCATAGGTGTTAATTGATTTGTTTAGTTAACAAAGAATATCTAACCCCACCAAAGGTGGTATTCATATAAAAAAGAATCAATAAATATAAATTTATATCTTTAATAACCTAAATAATATGAGCAAATATAATTAACTTAGTTATTATATACATAAATACTCCACTATTATAAAAGATAAAATTTGCATAAATATTTATTGAATCCATATCCATATCTATGTTTATTTTTATGTTATTAGATTAGAAACACAAAAAAGCAAAAAATATCGTGACAGGATGTTTAGGATTTAATTTCGTTTTTAAAAGTTGGAATAATAAATTAAAAACCCCATATATTCCTTCCTTAGATCGACCTTGGGAGTATACTTTTCATTTTCTATGAAATGATTTGTGCACTTACGAGAGTTTTATAAATATAAAACCAAAGTATTTAGAGAGAAAAGAAGAATCAAGTTCTTCATCATCTGAGCTATAATCCTCAATAGAATGATCCATAATAAAAATACGTAGGACTAACACTAAGTGTATCTATTGTTGGCTTCAATTCCAATTGAAATTTTATAAATTATGAACCTAATTAACCTATAGTGGGGTGAATAGGTTATTTTTCATTTTTACTAATTTATAATGTAATAACCTAAACAAAACAGTCAAGCATGCAATCATGTGTAAAAATAAGTGCTGAAATAAAATAATAACACACGATATTTTTAAGTAGAAACAACCAAGGCCATAACCATGACCTAAGAGGAAAACCACCGATCCACCGGACCACCTAACTTTCTACTATGAAAATCAAATGTTCAAGTACAAACTTGGTCTTATGCTACCCTCCCTAGGATACTGCCCCAATATACTTTACTTATGAGCTCCTACTCTATTTTCACAATTTCCAATATTAGTGCGAGCAGTTTCCAGACCAACATTCCAATAAGCTTCCCGCCAATCAGATACGTTCCTGAAGTAACTGCAAAATAGTTAAAACAAAAACACAGGTGCCCGTGTGTATTCTAGAATGGATTTAATAATGAATAATCCTAACTAGATGATTCAAAACATATGTCATTTAAATTAAATCAACTAGAAAATCCTAGAGCAAAAAGATCAAGCACAAGTTCAATAAAAATAACTTCTTTAAAGATTAATAATCAAATCATATAATTATGGTATAACAAAAAATATTATTTGATCTAACAATTTAAGAACAAAAATAAAGAAGAAACCATAAGAACATATTATCAAAATATCATAAAATAATTAGGCTAATTATTCAGTCAAATATAATCACCAATATTTGATAGATTAACTAAATAAAAAAACATAAAGAATTATGATCTTATATTTGTAAAACAAGAGAGAGAAATTAAGAAGAATAGAATAATGCTCTTGCGTGGTTAATTGAAACAATGAGCAATGAGTTTTATTTATAGGAAAAATTAAAACCCTTAATCCTATGTAATTGATAAATATATTTTCTATTACAAACAGGATTAGTAATTCTCATTAATTAAGATAACTCTCATTTAAAATAGATTTCTTTTCAAATATATTTTATGTTATCTTTTATGGTAAAGATTTGAGTTATAATTTAAAATATATCATATCTAATATCTTTTAAAATAGATTTTATGGTATCTTTTATGCTAAAGATTTCAACTATAATTTAAAGTATATCTTATCTAATATCTTTTAAAAATAAATTTTATGCTATCTTTTATGATAAGGATTTCAAATATAATTTAAAGTAAATATTATCTAATATCTTTTAGCATATCTTATTTTAGAGTATATCTTATCTAATATCTTTTAGCATATCTTATTTTAGAGTATATCTTTTCTAATATCTTTTAACATATCTTATTTTAGAGTATATATTATTTAATATCTTTTAGCATATCTTATTCCATATTTTAGCAATAAAAATAATTTTAGATTTATAAGCATGTGCTATTAAATGCATAAATATAATCTTATGTGTGGTAGTTATCAAAGATATACCTGAAGTACAATTATCTGGAACTCGAGTAATTGTTTGGATTTTCTTGATAGACTTGAGAATAGGCCTAAAAACAAATTTACAGATAAATATTTTGTCCAAGAAAATATCCAACACTTATAGTCCTTACAACCATCTTATGTGTCATAGTTATAAAAGATATACCTAGAGTAAGATTATTTGAAACTCGAGCATTTGTTTGATTTTTCTTGATAGACTTGACAGCAGGCTTAAAACAAATTTGCAGGTAAATATTTTATCCACAAAAATTACCAACACTTGTAGTCCATGTCATATATTTCATACTTTCCCAATTTCATATTCATTGGATTCAGTGATATGTCTACCTTTTTCTCTCTAATAAATTACTTATATATTTCATTTATTATAGTATCTAAGTATTACTTACTTATGGGAGTATTTCCTTGTATTTATAAATGTTGTTATTCTGTTAAATTTGTAACCAAATTTTAACATTTCATGTTATTTTTTGAGCTAATAAGATCCTACAAATTGAAGGGTTTGCTTATGTAGTAGAAGAAGTTTGTATGATTATATTCATACCATTAGATTATTAATCTAAGGTTTTTTTCCTGTCTCTTATATAATCTAAATCTAAAATATCATAGCTATAATTTTCATAAAGTTTGAATTATAAAGGGAGACTATCTCTAATCCTCAAATGTAACCTATATTCCATTTTGGGTTGTTTTCTTCTATATTAGAGGTCAGGTTTGTTTGGCCTTTGCCTATTTCTTTCTTCCCTATGTAGGTTAAATGTTTCTTCTTAATGAGTAACTGGTAATGTTATTGGTTTCATGTGATTTTTTAGGATAATACTTTTTGGGTTAGAATCAATTTCATTGATTATTTTCGTATCTTCCTTTTTGTTTGTATAAAGTTTTCATCATAGTGTCTTCCTAATTCTTTATTTGCTAGGGGTCAATAGATTAACTAACCTTTCTATCTCCCTATTTTCATGGTTCACAAATTTTTCTTCTAATTTTTTTCTATATTCCATTAAATTAGGAATATAGCTTTTTTTTTTCCTCATTCTTTCTTTTCTCATTTTTGGGTTTCAATGTATCTAACCTCCTAGATGGTTCTTATTTTAATCCTATAAATGGATCAAACTTATAACCTATAATTTCATTATATCTAGGTAATAATATAATAGTAGTAAAAAAAGTGTTATCTTAAATTAAAAAAATAGTACCATGTCAAAATTTATCACCACTTAACTTGATAGCCAAGCCACATATTGTCCAATCTCTTCTTGTAATGTGGTAGCATCAGAAGGCACAAGTAGTGGACAATCATGGAGCATTGATTGCTCAACTACTATTCACCAATAATTTGGAAAATATTGATTATGAGTCATTCGATCATCGCTCAATCATTGTACCATTCCAATAGTAGCAAAGTCCGTTGATGAAGGATGTTTCAATTAACATTTCATATTCTGTAAAATATTTAAGTGTTATATATAATAAATAAAATATATAATAAAAAATAAAAATAATAGACTATCTACATAAACTTTAAATCTTACCATAAATGATTCATCAAATAGAGATGGACTCTCATGTGGGGTAGCTATTGGAAGGACCTTCTCATCAAAACATTAATTATGATGTGATGGATGGTAACAATGCATAGATTTCATTGGAGAAAATGAACCACTACTTGATTGAATTTGCATTCCTGGCATAAAGGGAGGACCAATAGGATGACTATATCCCATACAGGATATAGGTTGGGCGTCATGAGATTGCATAGGTGGCATGACTAGCATGGATGGTTGCATGTCTGGCCAATAAGGCATGCCCTGATTGTAGTATGCTACCATCCATGACATGTGTTGTGATTGATATTCTTTTAAAGTGGAAATCTCACTTAACATTGAGGCCTTAAAAGAGCTGAGTTCTTCTTCAATTTTACAGTACTTATCCTTACTGACCATATGAGGCTTTTGTTTTGGAATGTTAAAAAGCTCCATATAACCATCGTATTGACTTCCTCCAATAACATGACCAAGATCCTTGCATCCAAATGCATGATATATAACATCTCTCCCTAGTTCGATTATTTCACCCACAGCTATTTGTTCTTGAGAAATTCTCTACAAATAATAAAGCAAACAAACATATCATTCATTATTACATAAATTAGAAAAAATCATAAGGACTTTGTATCAAGTTAAATTACAAACCAACTTATTTAGTTATTCTTCTCCTCATTTAGTCATTGGTCTTGACTTCTTCATTTTGAGGGTCTTTGTTTCTATATACAATTTAGATCGGGTAATTGGTCTACCCAATTCAACTTCCTACATAAATTAAATAAATTTATTAACGAGGACATTAACTTAAATTTGAGAAAATAAATATAAAAATATTTATAAATTAACAACTTAATAATACTATTCTTTGTTTAGCTTCAGGATTTGAAGACCTTCTAGTACGGTTAGGAAGAATATTATGCATTTGTATATTCTAATGTTCTTTATTAATAATTTGAAATTCACTCGTACGTCTATAATCTACAAAGTCTTTCCAAACTTGGGGTTCAATCTAGGGGTGTTCTTCAGGGATTTTGTATAGTTATGCTTCATCAAGTGGTTCCAAATATGGAAACACATAATTTCTGGCCAATCTGGAAGTTTTGTATTCCTTCCATGCCTTATTTGCAATCTTATAACACTTGCTTATCCAAGTGTCATGGACTTTATAACGATTCTATAAAACACACTACAAAAGATGAGATATAATACAAAAAAGATATAACATATGTAGTTAGTTATAAAATAAAAGAGACTTACACAAGTGGTTTTCCATATTTTGAACTTTTCAGCTTTGTCAACCTTACTCCAACATTTATATTGATTGGTATACTTCACTTCACAAGTCTACCAATAGAGGATTTCAATTGTTGGCCATTCTCCCCTAATGGATTATCAGTAGCATAAAATAGAACGGGTACTATATCATCTGGGTTAAGTGGGGCATCGGGTATATTCACCCATTCCCTTCTTTTCAAATGCCCCAATGGATCATTTGGATTTACATGCTCTGATACCCTAGGATCCATAAAATATCTGCAAACAATGATAAAATAGAATTAATTAACAATATTAATTCCAAACCTATAAACATGCAAGAGTCATGGAGCAATAATATAGAAGATACATTATGTTTAATTTGTTTTTTGATCATATATATATTCCTTGACAATCACTTTGAGTCCATGATGAAGAATCATTGTCATCAACTAGATCATCACATACATTAGGCATTTTGTTTGAGAAATGACTAATATTGGATAATGTATAAAGCATTTCACCATATTCTAAAGCATCACAATGGTAGAACTCTTTTGGTGGAGGCATAAACACAATAGACCATCTTGTGTTAATTTGATCGCTCATGTAAAATACTTTTTTTTGCATGAAGTGCTAACATGAAATGATCATCATTGTGACTTATCTTGGGTGAATTTACAAGGGTAAACCCAAAATAATCAATTTTATATCCAACATTGAAGACCTCATAATCGAGTTCCCAAATTTCTTGAATTATACCATAATTTTATTTTGAACTCACAAATTTCATAGTTTGTGCAACCATCTTCACACCACTATTTTGATTTACTTGGACTTTGTCCTTTTCTTGAGTTGTAAACCTCGATGCATTAATTATGAAACTAGAATATGATTTGACATCAAATTTTGGACCATGTGCAAGCCATTCTAAACTTTATGTTATTTTATGATTGAGTTTGTTGAGTTCAACTCAAATCTATGCATACAAAAACATGAAATGTGTTTAAAACAAAGTTTTAAGACATTTCATAGAAGTACTAATGAATTCTTGTATGTGACACTTACATGGTTGTGAAACCAATTAATAAGCTCTCGCTTATATTCATCATACAACCATTTTTCTCCTTTTTTTATAACGAGGATCGATCTTCAGTAAGTTTAAATGCATTTTGTAATGTTATTGAAGATATATCAATTAGATTTCATGAATAGTTAAATATAAAATAATTTTATTTTAAATGAAAATTTTGAACCTATCATCACTTACCAAAATGATTTGGTGTGCTTTTTCTCATCAAGTGCGATCAATAAACAATTTCTTACTTCTACCAAGCGAAGGGTTACCTTCTAGGGATCATGTGATGTTCTAAGAACAACTAGTGTGTAGGATTCCCAATTTCAGTGCAACCACTAAAGTATTTAGAACAAAATCAATGGGCTTTCAACAATGTAACATTCCACCATGCATCCTTTAGGTTGATTTCTATTATTTATGTATCCTTTAAGGACTTACAAGTATCTCTCAAAAGGATACATCCACCTTAAGTAACTAGGACCATACAATTAAACTTCTCGAACTAAATGAAAACACAAGTGAAGCATTTTACCAAAGAAAGGAGGAAAATATTTTTCAATTAGACACAAATTATCTACAACATCTTTCTATAAAGATTTTAACTCGCCAATTGATACAGATTTCTTACATATTGTATTGAAGAATGAAAAAAGATGAATTATTGATAATCGAACATGTTTTGGAAGAATTGATCTAATAGCAAATGGTAATAACTATTGCATTAAGATATGACAGTAATGTGATTTCAATCCATAAAGTTTCTTATCAATGATAGACACAAAATTTCTTAAGTTAGATGAGTAATCATCAGGAACTTTCACACCTGCCAAACATTTACAAAACACATCCTTCTCTTTTGTTGACATTGTATATGATGTTGGTGGCAAGTATGTTCGATTCTTATCATTTTGTACTCTTGGTGCCAATTCAGGTCTTATGCCTAGTTTCTTCAAATCTAGTCTTGCTTTAATTCCATCCTTCATTTTTCTAGGTATATTAAGTAATGTACCAATCAAGCTCTCACATAGATATTTTTCTCTATGTGCATGACATCTAAGATGTGACGAATGTGTAGGTCTTTCCAATAAGGTAATTCCCAAAATCTTGATTTTTTACTCTAACAACCATGATCTACGGATTCAGTAACATTTTCATTTTCACCTCTTTTATTAGTTGACTTATTTTGTTTCCCTCCATTAGTGAGTATTCTTTTTTTTGTCTTTCCATATCATTTGAATTTCATACCATTCAATTACCTTAATATCTCAACACCTCGTAAAAGGTCGAGGTGTAGGATTATGATCTTCTTCACCATTGAACGATTTCTTTTAGTATCTAAACTTGTGTCCAGATGAAAAAAATATTCTATGTCTTCTATAAGACATCTTTCATCCATGAACAAGATAAGTTATAGAAGTGCCATCACTACATATAGGGCATCCCATATAACCTTTTGTTACATGTCTTGATAAGTTCTCATAGGTAGGAAAATCATTAATTTTCCATAAAAGGACCCTCATCAAGTTAAAGTGTTCTTATTTTTATGAATCATAAATATTTACACCATTATTCCATAATGTCTTTAAATCATCTATCAGAGGCTACAAATATACATTAATATCAACACCGCGTTGTTTCGGTTCTGATATCAATAATGTTAACATCGTGAATTTTCTTTTCATATACAACTAGGGAAGAAGGTTGCATGTTACCATAATTACTGGCATTCATTGATTATCTAAATGCCAAGTCAACATCTTTAATGTCTCTTTACTTTTGAACAACCTTTGAAAGCGAGGAATTAGAGGAAAGTACAAAAGAACCTTTGCGGGCATGGCTTTCTTATGTGTTGTCTCATTTGTAGCATGCTTCCATCTTGATTTTTACATATCGGACAATCATCTAATGTCTCATATTATTTTCTATAAAGAATGCAATCATTTGGACAAGCATGAATCTTATGATATTCCATGCCAAATCGACTAAGATATTTCTTCAATAAATACCTTGAAGATGGTAATTCAATACCCTCAAGAAACATATCTATTAGTAAATTTAGTAATTCTATGAATCCCTTGTCAGAAAAACCATGTTTTTCCTTCACATTGTACAAACGAACCAATCTCGATATTTTAGTGTATTTATTGCATTCTAGATACAATGGTTTTCGGCATCTTCTAGAATTTTTTTAAAGATTTCAGGATCATACTCATGTAGTTCATCTTCAACAACATGAAACATGGGCATCGAATCACACTAGCTAATTTCATTATTACTATTTCTACAAGAAAATTCCAAGAAACTTTCAACTCTAGAAATGTAGTCCTACTCAATTTTACACTTTGACATCCAAGATTTGTCTATTTTCTATTAATTACATTAAACATATTAAATATGTATCCAACCAATATATTTTATATATTATTATATATGAATTCTCTAATTATTAGAATATATATCAAAATATCATATAAAAATAAATACATAAAAACCAAACATAACAAATATATACACATAAATATAATTATATGAGATTGATTGTAATTACTAATAGTAATATGCCACATCATTTGAGTTGATTTCAAATTTAAGATATATAAAACAAAATTTATATAACAATTTTGTGATGATTAATATATTTTTAAAATAACTACACTACTTCAAACCTAATTTTTTAATGAGCATCATATTGTTGAATCATATCTTTCCCATTTCATATTATTAAAAATAAATAAATTAAAAATCAACCTTAAATCACAGTCATAAATATATAAATTTATTTCATTACGAAAATTTATACAAAACCTATATAATAAAAATAATAACATACATATAATACAAAACCTACTTAATACAAAAATTTATACACATAAATAATAATACATAATATACAAAAAATAAAGAAATATGAATAATAAGTGCATAGGATTAATAGAAATGCTTATAAGAGTAAATGAAGTGACAAAATGAAGGAAATGGGTAAAAAATATTTGAGTATTTCACTAAAAAAAAATAGGGGATCTAGAAGATAAATTGGAGAGGATGAAAACCTGCTAAACGTCGTTGGAATTGGTGGTTGTAGGTGGCCAAAAAATGAGAAAGAGAGGAGGAGGAGTGTCGGTCAGTTTTGGGTTTTTAAGAGTGTTTACAACATTGTAATGTTCTGTCTAATGGGGAAGAAAGAAGAGAAAAGGAAAATATCCATGTGTGTAACGTCAGTTGACATGTTAAACTGACGCTACACATTGGACATAGCATCGATTCTAGGTGTCAATCGACGGTATATCCTAGAGTTTATTGATGTGTTGAACCGATGCTATCCACATGTAGCGTCAGTTGACACATAGAATAGACACTACATCCTACGTGTAGCATCAGTTTAACACATCAATCGATGCTACAATCTACGTGGTTTAAGACAATTTTTCAACGAACTAACTTTAAATTCATTATAAGTCGGTTTTCCCAAAAAACCAACTTTAAATCTCGACTTAAATCTCACCTTTTGGTAGTAGTGCGACACTATTTGATTGATGAGTGACTTCAAAATTTCAAATATTTAAAGATCATCTACTTTGAATTCAAAAGGACTTAGGACTATTGAGGTTGATACCAACGGATGAGGAGCAGCTAGAGTTGTCACTAGTAGTAGAGGAGCTGTAAATGACATCTTTAGGGATGAAGATGTGGAAAATATTTTATTTTCAGAACCTTATCATCAGAAAATATTTGAAAATGAGTTAAGGATGAGATTGGGAAACTTTGAAAAAGAAATGGCTATTATATTCTACACGATTAGGGACATCCATTCACACTACGGTTTCTCTTCCAAGACAATGATTTGTGGTTATTCTATTTAGATGTTTTGCTATTTTTATTTGTGTGTTTGGAAGTCAATTTAGTTTTTTTTATATATTTTAAGTGTAATTGAAACTATTTGTAATAAAGATTCTATCATTCAATACATTTTTTGTTTGATTTATTTGTCTGTGTTTATCTCTTGTTTGTGTTGGATTATTTGTATGACAAATATGGGGAGAAAGTTTTTGTGTGAAAATTGGTATCAATATTTCTTTTGAACTTTAATTGAAAATTGGGGAAAGTTATTTTAGGAGGAGTTATTTACTTCTGAATTCTCTTGAATATTTTTAAGATATTTGACATATGAGGAGTTGTTTTTAATTACTATCATTTGTTTAACTTTGTTTTGAACATTCTATGATTGTCTAGTATTAGACACACTGATCAATTATGAACAATAAGTCCTTTGGGACAAGTTGTTTGTTATTTGTTTTTTTTTGTTTCTTAGTGTAAATAAGAGCTGTAAAGATTCAAGCAAAGATGGTTCCCTGGATCATAGGTTAGTTCCACTATGTAATTTTGTTTCCTATGATTGTAATGTACTAAGAGAGAGATTTTGTCACACAAATATATCAAAGGGGGATATTTTTAGGTTTTTGTTAGTATTGGTAATATTCGTGACAAAACATTTAATTTTAATTTTAGTTTCTAATTGTATATTAGAAGAATATTTGTAAGCCGAAAAAACTATCGAGCTTCAATGATCACATATTAGGATATTTTTGTTCTCACACCCATTAGATTAAATATATACATAATGGAAACAATTTTAAAATAAGCTACTTAATTGATGGAGTAGTGATTAGATTAATCGAGAAACATTACCTAAATAAACTAATTTTAATACATTAGTAGATAGATGAAGAGATTTACTCAATCAATCATAGACTAGATCGATCATGTTTAATCAATAGATCGATCCACCTTTTTGAATATTAATTAAATGATTAATGGATCAACCAAAAGGATGTTTGATTGATCAACCAATGTATTCAATCGATTAAGCACTTGTTTACTATAAGTGGTAAAAAACTAAAATTACCATGATTTAATGTACTTTAATTGATTAAATATAATCATATTTGTATGATTTTATCATATTTTTATATAAATTTGTCTTTTCGGAATTATACGTATTTTTATTATTTTTCAGGTATTTTCATTCAAAAATAACTTAAAGTCTTGAAGAAAACTAGTGGAAGTAATACATCACAAATATATTGAGAGAAAAAATATGGAAAGTTAAAAAGTTGGACAAATTAGACAAAATTGGTCAAAATGTTAAAAACGTAGAAATTTTGTGTGTGCACACATCTAGCAAACTCACGCATGCAGCCAGCATATGCCCAGCACAAGCCTAGTACATACCCATACATATGTAACCAAAACTCGTTGCCAACACACACCCAGCACACGTCGCATAAATTATCATACGAGCCAGCACACACTCACGCCGTGTCCCGTGTATGCTAGCACACGCCTACACCATATCCCACACAAGCCAAATGCCCATCTACCATAAATTTAGCACCTCATATGCATGCCAGCCTATTCAAATGCATCCAAAATCAATTTTTGAAACATTTTCCCACCTTTTTTGGCCTTTTTCTCACTTATAAAAGGATCCTCTCTCCTATTGTAAAATGCAATTTTCTTAGCTCTTTCTCTCTCTATATTTCTCTCTCTAGAAATCTTTCTTTTTTTAGTTTTAAAATTATTCTCTTTTTGCGAAGAACTAGTTATGCTTTTATAGATTTCTAGTTTTTGATTCAATAAATGGAAATGCAAATATGTTTGGAGGTCTTTTGAGGTATAATTTTAAAATGAATTCTTTATAGTTATTTTTATGTTTTATTCTTATATGTTATGGGTGAATTTTTGTAAATATGATATAATAATAATGTTATATGCTTGCAAAATATTAAATAGGTAAAAAATCTCTATAAAATAAATTGATTTTGTTTTTATTCAATATTTTATATTAAAGAAGTTAGAGAGAAATATATTATTTTTCATTACAAACTTAAATATAAAAATTAGATTTTATGGTTTAATTATCCGATTTAATTTAAAGTAGTTCTCTTTTATTTGTTGGTACAATCTCCCAGTAGTTAGAGTGAAACTCTATTTCAAAAGTTTTTATAAGAACTATTATTCAAAAATGTATTAACAACATATTTTCCGTAATGGTTTTAAAACTTGAAAGTTAGTACCCAGATAATTAAATTCTTAGGTTTAATTTAGACACCTTGATTAAAGTTTAAAATGTCTAACCTTACCAATGGTGGCATTTAAATGGTTCATTTTCAATCTCTTAGAAAAAAAGAATTAATTTAATTAACTAAATTAATTATCTACCCCACTTATAGGTGTTAATTGATTTGTTTAATTAACAAAGAATATCTAACCCCACCAAAGGTGGTATTCATATAAAAAAGAGAGAATCAATAAATATCAATTTATATCTTTAATAACCTAAATAATATGAGCAAACATAATTAACTTAATTATCTATAAATGCTCCATAATTATGAATGATAAAATTTGCATAATTATTTATTGATCATATCTATATTTATTTTTATGTCATTATATTAGGGAAAAAATCAACATATCGTGAGAGGATGTTTCAAATTTAATTTAATTTTTAAAAGTTTGAATAATAAATAAAAAACCACATATATTTCTTCCTTAGATCGACCTTGGGAGTATACTTATCATTTTCTATAAAATGATTCATGCCCTTACGAGAGTTTTACAAATATAAAACCAAAGTATTCGCAAGATTGGCATTGCTAATTTTGTTTCATCAATTACATTTATTGATTTGTCAACACTTTGAATTTAATATCTAAGAATTAGATTGGCATTTTACTATATTTTCCATATTACTTAAAACTCATTTAACTTATTTTATGAAAAATATGGTAATTTTACATTGACCTAACATACTTAACATTCTATAAATATAAACTTGAGCACACAATTGGAATTAACCATACAAGAGCTTAACTATGCTTATTTTCTTCTTCTTTTATTCTCTCTTATTTTGGTAAAAGTTTTCAAGTAGGCTTTTTCATTAAGTTAATTCATCAAACATTTGTGGCCATGATTGATGGATTGACAAGCATATAATAATAATTGTGTTATTATGCTTTTATATGATTATTCTAGAGTTGCTAGTTGTTTTTAATTTATCTAATATATATTGTTTAAATCAAATAGTTAGTGTTGTTCATTATATAATCTACTCTAGGACACACATTTGTACTTTTGTTTATGTGCTAATGTTTTAGGTGACAGTGTGCATGTTCGATTAACTCATGGAACTTGAGCTTGTTAGAATCCTAGTCTAGATCCGAACATCTTTCTTGTAGAGACTATGATGAAATTAGTGGCTTATAAGTAGGTTACTTGGGGGAATTACCTGGGTGGGTAGTTTGAATCCTAGCCTTGTAAATGGATACTTATTTTTTATAGTAGATAGTTAGGTGGTTTGCTATATTGGTGGTGGTCCTCTTAGGCCGTTGGTCTAGCGTAGGTTTTTCTACCAAAAAATCTCATGTCTTGATCTTTTATTTCTACATTACTTTACATACATGTGATTGGTTGTTTGACTACTTACAAAATTTTAATTTTTCATACTTCTGTTGGTTAACAAATTAGATCAATAGCTAAATAAGCAAACATTCAAAGATTAATTTACCTTTATTAGAAGTGATGAAGAATATGCCTTCCTATGTGATGAGTGCTCAAAAAGCACTAAAATTACCATGATTTTATGCACATTAATTGATTAAAAATATATATATTTATATGTTTTATCATATATTTATATAAATTTGTCTTTTTCGGAATCACGGATATTTGTATTGTTTTTCAGGTATTTTCGCTTAAAAACTTAACTTAAAGACTCAAAGAGGAATACTGGAAGCAATACATCACAAATATATTAATAAATAAACGGGGAAAGGTCAACAAATATGGAAAAATTGGAAAAACATGGGTCAAAAGGGTCAAAAAGGAGAAAATCGCGCCGCCGCGCCAGCGCCCAGTCCCGCGCGCGCCAGCGCTCAGCCATGCGCGCCATGCTGCAGTCCACGCCCACGCCCGTGCGCACCATGCTGTCCTTCCGTGCGCGCCCCTGTGTGCTGCTGCTTGTCCGCGCACGCGCCTGCGCACCCTGGTGCTGTCTGCGCGCGCCGCTGCCTATTTCACCCAATTTTCGCGCGCAACCGCCCCATGACGTCATGCTGACGTCATCAATGACCTAAGAAATTGCACTGCACATTTTCACAATTTTTTAACATTTTTTCACGCACCTTTTCTCCCCATCCTTACCTATAAATACCCTCCCTTCTCTTCACTTCTAAACACACCTCAAAACACATTCTCTTCTCTCTTTTCTTAGATTTTTTAGTTTTTCTTAGTTTTTAGCTTTTCTTAGTTAATTTCTCTTAGTTTTAGAGTTCTTCCCTTTTTAGGAAGAACTAATTATGTTTTTGTAATTTATTAGCTTTTTGATTCAATAAATGGGAGTGCAAATTCCGCTTGTAGGTTTTCCAGCAACGGGAATAGCATCGAAGTTCTGTAAGGATTTTATTTTCTTTACAATTATTTTTTATGCTTTATTCTTACATGTTATATTTAATTTGTCTGTGATTAAATTTAACTGTGCTGGCTGTTTATAAACATGATGTAATAATAACGTTGTTATGCTTGCGAAATAATAAATAGGTAAAAATCTCTAAAATAAATTGATTTTATTTTTATTCAAGATTTTATATTAAGAATGTTAGAGAGAAATATATTATTTTTCATTACAAACTTAAATCTGAAAATTAGATTTTAAGGTTTAGTTATCCGGTCTGATTTAGAGTAGTGCTCTTTTATTTGTTGGTACAATCGCCCGATAGTTAGAGTGAAGCTCTATTTCAAAAGTTTTTATAAGAATTATTATCTGAAAAATATATTGACAACATGTTTTCAGTAGTGTTTTTAAAACTTGAAAGTTAGTACTCGGATAACTAAATTCTTAGGTTTAATTTGGACACCTTGAATAAAGTTTAAACTGTCTAACCCCACCAAAGGTGGCATTTAAATGGTTCATTTTCAATCTCTTAGAAAAAGGAATTAATTTAATTAAGCAAATTAGTTATCAACCCCACCCATAGGTGTTAATTGATTTGTTTAGTTAACAAAGAATATCTAACCCCACCAAAGGTGGTATTCATATAAAAAAGGGAGAATCAATAAATATCAATTCATATCTTTAATAACCTAAATAATATGAGCAAGCATAATTAACTTAGTTATTATATCCATAAATACTCCACTATTATAAAAGATAAAATTTGCATAAATATTTATTGAATCTATGTTTATTTTTATGTAAGTAGATTAAAAACACAAAACCCAAAATATCGTGAAAATATGTTCTCCCCTTATATGCATAACAAAATAAAAACATGAAAGTAAATATTCTCTCCCCCTTTTTGACATACGAGAAGGACAAAGCATTGAACAAAGAATTGAAGCTAAACTCCTCCTAAAGATATAACAGTGTAAAATCAGAGTATTGCAAAAGTGCAATGTGCTTTAAACTCCCCCGAAGTTCTATGACTCTCTAACTTAGAAAACAATTAAAATAATAATAAATGAAAAAGACCTTTTTTTTATTTATTATTTTTTTTTTCAAATTTGCATACATAGCCACATAAGGTATTAAACTCATTTAATTACAAACAAGCAAACAACCAATTGAGAACTCATCATTTTTTTTAACTCCAATTTTGATTATTTATCAAATAAATAAATAAGTAGAATAGAAGGAGTGCACACGCACACTTCGCACATATAATGACATATTGACATTTACTTAAAATAGTATTCATGTTTAAACACCATAAATATGTCAATTAATTTATTTATGATCTATCAAGAAAGACTCAAAAGAAAAAATATCACCTATCATATAAAAATATAATCGAGTCTTCAATCTTACAGAATAAAATATATTTACTAAAAGATGACTTAATTTTTCTTTTCTTATAAATGAGGTAAATGATATATATATATATATATTTTTAACCTCTATTAGCTCTTTCTTTTTGTGCATTCCAAGTACAAGATTTATAAGCAATCAGGTTTTGCATAATCTTTCTCCTTTTTTTTTTGCACGAGCCATAAACCTAGCACGATGACTTTCACACTAGTTGTGAGGTAGCCCTCTCCGTTCATTGCGGTAGCTTCACACATCACAGTAGGTAGCCCTCTCAATACTAGGTGCCTCTATACGGTAAAAATTTTGTAAGCAAAAGTAGAACTCAACACAATTTTACAATCAAGATTAGTTAAAGTCCTAGAGTCTTTCAAGAAAATTCATAAACATCAAGTGTAACATATATGTGTGTTTGTGAGTGTGTGAAGAAGTTTATTTCAACATCGATCATCACATGTATAAGAATATATATGTATGCACAAACCAAAATTGTAGAATAATTTATACAATAAATATCAAAATGAGATTATGTGTATGGAAGTATTAAATAAGTTGAATACTCTGTTGGCCAAACAAGGATGTTTTTTTTTTGTAATAAAATTTGAAATTCAATTTGAGGGAGAAATTCCCAAGGCACTTCTGAGATACTCAAATCTTTGCGTGTCTATGGCTTTAGTGAATATACCAGCTAGTTGTCTCTCAGTAGGTACAAACTCAAGTGTTACTATTTTCTCTTCAACTAGTTCTCGAATAAAGTGATGCCTTATGTCAATGTGCTTAGTTCTAGAATGTTGAACTGGGTTCTTAGAAATACATATAGCACTAGTGTTATCACAATATAAGGGCATCATACCTTGTGGTTGACCGTAGTCCTTGAGCATGTTTTTCATCCAAAGCATTTGTGTGCAAGAGCTTCCTGCAGCAATGTATTCCGCTTCAGGTGTAGAGAGTGAGATAGAGTTCTGATTTTTACTATGCCATGATACTAAGTTGTTTCCAATATAGAAACAACCACCTGATGTGCTCTTCCTATCATCCTGGTTGCCTGCCCAGTCGGCATCTGTAAAACCACTTACTTCACAAGTAGTGTCAGTAGTAAAATATAAACCATAATTACTTGTTCCTCAGATATACCTAATGATTCTCTTTACATTCTCTAAGTGTGATTCCTTACGGTCAGCTTGATAACGGGCACACACACCAACACTAAAACATATGTCAGGTCTACTTGCAGTGAGATAAAGTAAACTACCTATCATACTCCTATAAAGGGTTTGATCAACACTTTTACCTTGAGTGTCTTTTGTAATTTTTGTGCTGGTACCTAAAGGAGTTTGTAATGGCTTGCTAGTTTCAAGACCAAATCTTTTAACAAGGTTACAAGCGTACTTGGTTTGAGAAATAAATATACTATCATGAGATTGTTTGATTTGTAAACCAAGGAAGAAATTCATTTCACCTACCATGGACATTTCAAATTCATTTGTCATAACATGCACAAAA
The DNA here is from genome assembly GCA_037013495.1 of Hippophae tibetana. Taxonomy (NCBI): domain Eukaryota; kingdom Viridiplantae; phylum Streptophyta; class Magnoliopsida; order Rosales; family Elaeagnaceae; genus Hippophae; species Hippophae tibetana. The sequence continues at coordinate 84,218,029 of CM072801.1, forward strand.
TCATCCACTAGTGTACTAGATGTGGATCCAAAAACTATGTCATCCACATAAATTTGAGCAATAAAGATCTCGTCACTACTCCTTTTAATGAATAAAGTCTTATCAACTCCCCCTCGAATAAATCCCTTGTTCAAAAGATAGTTGGTAAGTCTCTCATACCATGCTCGTGGAGCTTGTTTTAAACCATACAGAGCCTTTTGGAGTTTGTAAACATGATTTGGAAATTTCGGATCAACAAATCCGCATTCAAAAATCCACGTACACCTCCTCATTCAAAAATCCATTCAAAAAGGCAGACTTAACATCCATTTGATATAATTTGAACTTCATATGACAGGAAATGGCAAGTAAAATTCTAATTGACTCTAGTCTAGCTACAGGTGCAAATGTTTCATCAAAATCAACTCCTTGTACTTGTGTGTAGCCTTGAGCTACTAACCTAGCCTTATTTCTAACAACAATGTCATGCTCATCAGATTTATTTTTGAACACCCATTTTGTTCCAATAACATTTTTGTTTTTAGGCTTAGGTACTAATACCCACACATGATTTCTTTCAAATTGAGCTAACTCATCCTGCATGGCATTTATCCAAAATTCATCCCTAAGGGCTTCATTCACATTTTTTGGTTCAAATTGAGAAATATAGCATAAATGGGTTACCTCACTTATTTGTCTTCTTCTTGTTACCATGCTTGCATTAGGATCTCCAATTATATTCTTAATAGGATGATTTTTTGAAGTTCGAGTTGGATTTATCATTGATGAGGTTGATGCTTCTTCTTTCTTTTCTTCTCTTTCCTCTAACTCTTCTTCTTTTATTCCAATTGTGTCACTGGTCATTGTTAATTGAGGTGTTGTGAAATTTTCTTCATTTCTAACTTCTTCACTTGTAATCTTCTTACCTCCATCATCTATAACGACATTTATGGATTCCATAACTACATTAGTTCTACAGTTGAAGACTCTATAAGCTCTACTATTTAGAGAATACCCAAGAAATATACCTTCATCACTTCTTGAATCAAACTTACCCAATTGTTCACGATCTCTAAGTATGTAGCATTTACTTCCAAAAACATACATAAATTTCAGATTGGGTTTTTTACCTCTCCATATCTCATAAGGAGTTTGGTTTGTACCTGGGCGAAGATATACACGATTTATAATGTGACATGCAGTGTTTATAGCTTCAGCCCAAAACCTTTTGGAGACTCCTTTGACATACATCATTACTCTTGCCATCTCTTGAAGTATCCTATTTTTCCGTTCAACTACCCCATTTTGTTGAGATGTGATAGGAGCAGAGAATTCATGAAAGATACCATGTTCTTTACAAAAGTCAGCATACTTGGTATTTTCAAACTCTTTTCCATGGTCTGTTCTCAGTCTCTTGATGGTTACTATTTTGTCACCTGCTTCAACCTGCACTCTTGTACAATATGAGATGAAAAACTCAAAAGCATCTGACTTGTCTCTAAGAAAGTCTACCCACATGTAGCGAGAAAAGTCATATACTACAACTATGATATATTTCTTACCTCCAATACTTTATGTTCTCATAGGACCCATAAGGTCAATATGTATCAATTCCAATACTCTGTTTGTATTTATACTCTTGATCTTCTTATGAGTAATCCTAGTTTGTTTACCCAATTGACATGGTCCACATACAGGTGTTTCAACTTTTGAAAGAATAGGTAAACCACGCACAGTCTCCATTTTGCTTAATCTAACCAGATCTTTAAAATTCATATGACCTAGCTTTTCGTGCCACAAAATAGTCGAGTCATTGCTAGCTAGGTTACATGTTACTGTGGGTGATGTATCAATACAATAACAATTGTCATGTGATCTGATTCCCTTAATCACACATTCACCATTTTGATCTGTTACAATACAGTGATTGTTTGTAAATTGCACATTAAAATCACTATCACATATTTTACTTATGCTAATCAAGTTTGCCTTAAGTCCTTCCACATATAAAACTTCATCAAGTTTAGGGTTACCTTCTATTTGAACAGAGCCTTTTCCAATAATTCTAGATGTTTTACCATCACCAAAGGTAACTGTCCCTTCATTGTATTCCTTAAAGGTTTTAAACAAAGAACGATTCCCTGTCATGTGTCTAGAGCATCCACTATCAAAATACCAAGCGGTATTTGATTTAACTTTAAATGCTATATGGGCTACAAAACAGTGCAACTCAGATTTCTTAACCCATCCTTTTTTAATTTTGGACATTTGAGTTACTGGTTACTTATATTCCTCTTTTTGTGTAGTTCTTGTAGTAAAAACTTTACATTTTGAAATTTTTTGAGGTGTTTTAGAAACATTTGTATTCGTGATAGAATCATAAGCATAAAGAAATCTACACTTAGGTCTAATATGTCCTTTCCTACCACAATGATGACAGATGGGAACAAACTACCTTCCCTGCCTGAGCAATAGTGGGTTTTACAAATTGAGTTTTGGATGATGAAGGTGTTGATTGTTCATCTATGTATCTAAGACCTCTCTTATCTCCATGTGGCTTTCCATAGTCTAGGACTTTGGTTAATTTTTCAGCACCAATGGTCAAATTCTTCATCGTTTCTTTAGCAATACTAAGTTCTTGCTTGAGATTTTTGTTTTCCTCAATGGTTTCTGCAAGTCTCAAATTTAAAGCATTAATATGATCAGACAATTCCTTTTTATCTTTCTCTAGGTTAGAGGAATTTGTTTTGTGAACATTGATGATATCATTAAGTTTAGTTACTTCCACAAGCAATTTATCTCTCTCTTCCCTGGCACCTAGACAATCCATGAATAGTTCCTTATAATTCGATACATTAAACTTAGACAGTAAGAGAGAAGAGTTTACTTCCTCATTTTCTTCATCCGAGCTAAGGTCGGAGTCATTGTGATGTGCATTGGAAGTTGCAGTGAAGGCACAATAATTAGTGTCATCCTCTGAGTTACTAGCATTGTCCTGCTCACTTTCTGTGTCACTGAGTGTAGCATTAGAGGCTTTTCCAAATTTCTTTTTATTGTTAGCACAATCTGTAGAAATATGACCAAATCCCCCACAAGTAAAGCATTGAGGATTAGTGGGCTTACTTTTCTTACCATCAAGGCTAGGAGACTTGATTTCCCTTGACTTTCGGTCATTCGAACGACTGGATTGTCCCTTGTTGGAATGATTATTCTGTTGACCCTTCTTCTTCATGAACTTCTTAAATTTTCGTGCTAACAAGACTAGTGACTCATCAGTCATATCATCATCACTATCAGAGATGTCATTTTTGGAGCTTTTGAATGCCACATCCTTATTTTTCTTGGGTGGATAAGAGAAAGCTCATAGGTTTGGATTGACTCGACAAGTTCATCAATTTTTAGTGTGTCTACATTCTTGCTTTCTTCTATCGCTGTAATTTTCATCTTATAGTCAACTGTTAAAGAGCTTAGGAGTTTTCACACTTGTATAGGTTGGGGAATTTTCTCACCAAGGTTAGAACAAGCATTAGTGATATCACAGAAGCGAGCATAGAATTGACCAAAAGTTTCATTGTTGCTCATTTTAATAGAATCAAACTCAGATGTTAGCAATCTTAATTTTGTTTGTTTTACTTGGGAAGTTCCTTCATGAGCAAGAGCAAGTGCATTCCATGCATCTTTAGCAGTCTCACAGTCGGAGATGCGACGAAACTCATCCATCGACACTGCAGCGAATATTGAGCTTAGACCTTTTTGGTTTGCCCCACTAAGGGTGCGTTCTTCAGTGGTCCAGTTTTTTGTTGGCTTTATGATTGTTACACCATCTTTCATTACAGAAGGTGGTTCCCAACCATCAAGAATGGCATCCCAGACTTTTTCATCTTGTCTGAGAAAGGCTTGCATGCGAGCCTTCCAGTAAGGGTAATTAAACCCATCAAAGAGTGTGGATCTAACAGATGACCCACCTTCTTTCATTTGGTCCATAAGTAAGTGTGTGTGTCCCTAAAGATCAATCTCACTAAGTGTGTCTAGTGTTTTCTTTGATACCAATTGAAAGTTTATAAAATATGGACCTGATTAACCTAGAGGGGGGTGAATAGGTTATTCTTAATTTTTATCAAGTTTATAATTTAATAACCTAAACAAAGCGGCCAGACATGTAATCGTGTATAAAAATAAGTGCGGAAATAAAATAATAACACACGATATTTTTAGGTGGAAACAACCTAGGCCACAAACATGACCTAAGAGGAAAACTACCGGTCCACCGGACCACCTAACTTTCCACTATGAAAATCAAATGTTCAAGTACAAACTCGGTCTTATGCTACCCTCCCTAGGATACTGCCCCAATGTACTTTACTTACGAGCCCCTGCTCTATTTTCACAGTTTCCAATATTAGTGTGAGCGGTTTCCAGACCAACGTTCCAATAAGCTCCCCGCCAACCAGATCGTTCACAAATGAACTGCAAAAATTGTTAGCACAAAAAACACAAGTGCCCGTGTGTGTTCTAGAATGGATTTAACAATGAATAATCCTAACTATATGATTGAAAACATATATCACTCAAATCAAATCAACTAGAATATTCTAAGGCAAAAGGATTAAGTACAAATTCAATAGAAAATAACTTCCTTAAAATTTAATACTCAAATCAAATAATCATGATTACTCATAAAATTATTTAATCTAAATATTTAAATATCTAATCCAAAGGAATTAAATTAATTAAGAAAATAAATATATGTTAATTATATATAATTCCAAAGTCTACCGAATATGTATATATATATAGCTTTTACAAATCTGAATTCTGCAATATATATATATATATTATTACCTTTATGAAGTCTTTAAAGTGCTCTCACCGAATATATGTATATATTATTACCTTTATGAAGTCTACTCTAACCGAATCATATACATATATGTATATTAGCCTCCATCACATATATATTAAGTATATATATATATATATTCTTCCTTTTCTCCACCGATTAGAGTTTCTTTTTTTTTCTTTTTCAATTTTGCTTTTCGGTAGTTTTTTTTCTATTCTCCACACACCCATCAACCCTAAAATCCTCTCTATTTATAGATAATAATGATACCTAATAGTATTAGGTTTAAATGCATTTTGGGCTTAATTTTTCAAAACCCATTCTAAGCCTTAATAAAAAAATATTTTTTAAATCATATCTTAAAAAATATTAAGACACATAAAAATATTTAAGCACCAAAAATAATTTTAGATTTATGAACATGTACTATTAGATATATAAATGAAATTCTATGTGTCGTAATTATAAAAGACATACCTGAAGTACGGATATTTGGAACTTGAACATTTGTTCGGCTGTTCTTGATAAACTTGATAGCAGGCCTAAAAACAAATTTACAAGTAAATATTTTGTCCACGAAAATAGCCAACACTCATGGTCCTTACAAGGACCTTATTTCTATTGTAAAAATAATTCAATAATCTATTAATCCTTTATATTTCTTAGTTTCTTGAGCTTTCTTAAGCTTTTATTTTATTATTTTAAAGTTTTCTTTATGTTGAGAGTTGACTAAATCTACTTTTTGTAATAATTTTAGTTTCAATTCAATAAACAACATGTTAATTCTATATGAAGGTTTTCCATAATAGAGGCAATTCTTAAGAATTATGTTGAGATGTATTTAAATATATTATTTTCATATAATCTGTAAGTGTTTTTTTCCATACTATATGTATAATTTATTAATCACTTATTAAACTATGCATGTCTGGCTATAAATAGTACGAGATATTATTAATGTTGTTACGTTTGTGAAATATAAAGTAGGTAAAATATTTTTATAAAATGAATTAAGTTTATTTTCTTCATCAATATTTAAACCAAAGTTTGTTAATGAAAAGTATATTGACGTAGTATTTTTTGTAATAATCAAGAAAGTTATAGCTATGATTTAATCATCTAGATATGATTTAGAGAACAAAAAATTCTATTTTTAGGATTTACAAGAATTACTATATAAAAATTTATTAATGATATATTTTTATTAGTAGTTTTAAAATCTGAGAGCTAGTTTTCAAATACTTAATTCATTATTCTAACTTAAGCACCTTGATAATAGTTTAAATTGTTAGATTCGATCGAAGGTGGAAATTTAATAGTTCATTAATCTCTTAGAAAATAAGCATAATTTATGTAAAATTAATTGCTAGAACCGAACGAAAGTAGTAAGTGATTTTAATTAATAACAAATAGTAGACTTAATTAATCTTCCATTTGTATATATAAGAGACGAGAAATAATATTAATTCATATCTTTAATGGCATACTTAATATTGAGCAAGCAAGACTAATTAACTATTATATTCCACAGATTTTCCACTTCATGATAAATATTTAATTGCTTAAATGTTTATTGAAACTATCTTTTGTGTGTGTATGTAGTTTAGATACACAACCAAAAAAATGTTTAGGTTTTTAATTTTGTTTTTAATAATTGAAAAACCACACGATTCCTCTTCAGACTAACTTTGGAAATATACTTATCATTTTTTATAAATGATTATTGCAGTTTCGAGCTATTTTATAAATCATACTAAATCTGTATGCAATAATTTTATGCATCATGATTTGTATTGAAAGAGAGATTTTTTCAAATGAATATTTCAAAGGGGAAATTGTGAGATCTATGTGAGTGTTTGTGATATTAGTGAACAAAACATACAAAAGTAATATTAGTTTCTAGATGTGTCTTTAAAAAATATTTTGCAATCAAAGAAAATATCTAGCTCCCATAATCACAATTAAGGTATTTCTCTATTCTTTTACATGTTAGATTTTTATATTAGACACATAGAAACATTTTGAATTTGGTATGCCTGATCGATGGAGATATGTATAGATTGATCGATTTGAATAGATCAATTGAGAACTGATCTACTCAGTTTAAAAGGTCCTGAATTAATTTTCTGAGGGACTAGATTGTTTGAGTAGTTAGTGGTCGATTGATGGAGCACTAGATCAATTGATTAATTACCAAGATCAATCTAACCTAGTCAGATTAATTATTTATTACACTAGATTGATTGATAATTGATTAGATCGATCGAGAATGTGTTGATCATAATATTGGATCCATTGAACTATATGGTTGATTTATCAATCATATATTAGATCAATCGGATGGTCAATGTTTTAGTTTTAAAACCTATTTCTAACTCGAATTGAATTGGTTCATTACTATATTGTCCTCATTCCTAAAAACTCTTTTAACTGATTTTATGGACAACATAGTAATTTTACTTTGACATAGTACTTCTAAATATTATATATATATAAACCTAAGCACATCTTTAATCAATGACACAAAATCATTCTTCTCTTCATCTTAATCTTTCTCATATTGTTTTGAAAAGATAATTTATCAAACATTTGTGGTTGTGTCTGGCAGATTAACAATGATTGTTCAATTGTTTCTAGTTGATTTTGATTTATTTGATATATTTATTGAATCATCTAGTTAGAGTTATTCTTTGATGAATATGCTCTAGAAAACACATGCAATATTTGTGATATTGTGCTTTAAATAGATAGTTTTAGGGTTGCTAGTTGATTTCGATTTATTTGATATATTTGTTAAATCATCTAGTTAGGGTTAGTCATTGTTTAATATGCTCTAGGACATATATTTGCACTTATGTTATTGTGTTAATGTTTCAAGTATTGATAGAATGGATTCGATTACTTGTGTGATCATTCTTGTAGAGCCTATAATGAAAGTAGGGACTTATAAGTATATTATTTTAGGGCTTTATCTTGTTGGATAGTATAAGATCTCGCCTTGTTATTGGACTTTATTTTTCATAGTAAATAGTTAGGTGGTCTAGTGGACTGGTAGTTTTCCTCTTAGGCAATTGGTGTGACCTAGGTTATTTCCACCTAAAAATATAATGTCTCAATCTTTATATTTTCATATTATTTTATTTATAGTTATTTCATGCTTGGTCGTTTGTGAAAATTTTATTTTATCATAATTCTCCTAATTATCTATTCATTTTCTCATGTTATTTTGGTCTGAAACTTAAAAAAAATTCAAAACAAATATATTGAAAATGTATTTTTCATAATAAATAAGATAGTTAAATTTAAGATTTAATTATTTGAATATGATCTAGAGTCAACTCTTTGATTTTGGATTTGATTATTTGAATATCTAGAGAACTCTATTTTAAAGATTTTTATAAAAATTACTATCAAAAATATATTGATGACATATTTTTCGTAATAGTTTTAAAATCTAAAAATTAGTTTTTAAATACTTAAATCATAAACCTAATTTAGACACCTTGATAAGAGCTTAAATTGTTAGAATTAGAATTAACTAATCGATCCAACCAAAGGCATTAAGATATTTTAATTAATAACAAATAGTTGACCTAATTAATCTCCTATTTGTATTTATAAGATAGAATTAATAGTCTTAATTCACATATTTAATAGTTTAATAAATATTAAGCATATATGATTAACTAACTAATCTATCTAATAAATTCTCCACTAAATGAAAATGTTTATTGGTCAATTATTTTATTGAATCTATCATTTATTTTGCATGGTTAGTTTAGAATTTACCAAATCTAACAATTGTGACAAGATGTTTAGGTTTTTTGTTTGTCTTTAAGAATTTCTTAAATTATTTAAAAACCATGTGATTCCTCTTTAGAGCAACCTTGAAAGTATACTTGTAATATGAAATACTTGTACATTTATTTTATCTTTTTATTTTTCTACTTGAGAGGTGATTTAATTTCTATTTTTATAAGTTTATGCATGGTAGGCAGTCCTTAGGGTACCCTCTCAAACTGTATAGAAATAATACAAATTGACCAAATAGACTATCAAGAAGGCTAGGCTTTGAGGTCCTATAGCCTTTAGTGGAAAAGTTTTTGGAACCATTCCTTGATTCTATATTTGATACAACAAATATTGAGAAAATCCACCACTTATGGTAACAACTATGAAAGAGCATGCAAGGTTAGTAATTGGCACTACTACTTCCTCAATCCAACTAGGTAATGCTACTAGGAACTATGGATTGAGAAATATTCATTTCTCCATATTACATTTCTTCAACAGACTACCTAATAGAGACCCATTGTCTTTCATTAAGGACTTCTACTCAACAATTCAAACATTCCCCTTCGGTGCACTTAACGTAGACCAAGTCATAATGCATTATTTCCTCTACACCCTAAAAGATAGGCCCAAGGCATGGTTAGTGTCACTCCTCCTAGATTCCCTGATGACCTAAGAGGATGTTTACAATAAGTTTAAGTGAAAATTCTATTCCCATAAAAAAAGAACTGAGAGAAAAGATTTCTCTACAAATAGAGGGATCACTTTTTTACAAATCATAGGATGGTTCAAATTATTTATCACCTAATGCCCCAATCGCAGCTATCATTAGCAGCTATAGAACTAGTTTTTCTATGATGGATTCATAACAATGTTAGTATCGATCCATGTCCCTATTAAGTAGAAGAAAATGCTCGACCTAAATAGGTAAATGTAATGGAGAGTTACCAACCAAGACACAAGTATGATCTTAGTATGAATACTTATAATGTAGATGGAAGAATCATCCCAACATTTTTGGGAGGAAAAAAGATCTTCCATTTTCCCTAGAGTCAAACCAACAGGACTAGTAATTCCACCAATAAGTGCCCAAGAATCCTCCCAATAAGCAAACCCTGGAGGATAACTTGAATTCATTCATTCAAGTAAACATAAAAAACCAATCATGAACAAATCAAAGGTTGGGATCTATGGAGGCTTTCATTAAAAATGTGGAAGTACAAGTGCAACTGCTAACAGAGCACTTGCAAAAGCAAGTCAAGAAATAGTTGCCAGGTCAGAAAGACAATAGAACTTAATAACGTGTGGATATTGAGTTCACAAAATGATGAAATTCCCCAAGCTACGTCTCACTAAAGGCAATAAATATAGTCTCGGAAGGGAGGTAACCCATTATTATTTTATTATATTATTTTAATTTGTTTCCATTTCACAGATAATTGTATTTATTTGTTATTTTAATTAATTTATTTCAAGTATAGATTTTTGTGTGCTTATTTTGTTGTAAAACTTATTATAAAGAACTTTAGGTTTGGTAAGGTGGCGTGCTTTTAGTCTACACCATAGCATGGGTGTTTCTAATCAAATTGTAGTCAAGTTCAAAGGCTCATACCGCGGCATGCTTTGTTCTACACTATGGCACGTGTACTAATTCTGGCAAGAAATAGCTTCCCTACGTAAAAATACATTAATTTTATCTCAAAAACTTTAGAAACCCTAGACTTTGACTCCTATAAAACACTTTAAAACCCTCAAAAATCCCACCTATCTTCAATAAATTTTTAAAAACTTGCATAAAAATCACTTTCCTAATCAGTTCCTACCCATTTCATAAATATTTTTTCAAAACCCATTAAAAATTTCAAGAAATCTTCATCTTCAAAGGAAGGGTGTTCTTCATTTTCTTTAACCCACAACAACACAAGTATGTATTTATAAATTTGTAGAATTTAATTCCTTAGATTAAATTCTTTGAAAAGTTGTAGATTATTTGTTTGGTATCCAGAAAATGTAGTAAAGCTCTGTCAAATTGATAACTTTTTTTTTCTATTTTTGGATTACTAATACCTTAAGTATTGTTTGATATTAGTGATTTATGACTGTGTGAGAAAAATTGTGTTTGTGAATGGTGAGTACTCAAGATCATGTTTTTGAGTGGGTTCTATGTGAGCCTTGAATCAGCTAGTGGTAACCTTCGTGCAATGTTTTATTATTCATTTTACAAATTACTTGTCTTCAATTACTGATCACACCACTTAGGATGGTGTTGGCTTTGGAAGAGAGCTAGGTTCATATGTCAAACTACGTCGTTATGGAAGCAGTAAGAAAGAGCCACAATAGGCAATTCATATAGAGGGCCCATATGATAGAGGTAATAGTGGTTTTATTTATTTTAGAGTTGTAGCTGACTTATTATTTAATGGATTGTTTGCTACCGGATTGTTACCTTAAGTAACTTGAGGATGTCACCATATAGATAAGGTTTCTATATGAGTTTACCTCATTATATTTGTTTTTATTCATGATATGCTATTATGTTAGTATAATTTGAGTTTCTATAGTGTATATTCTAATTTGAGTTCCTATATCCATCATACGAGATTTAGACTCTGATTAGAAAGCTTATTTGTTTTGCATAGTTGCATGCTTTATTTCCTTTGCTTCTAGCATGCCCATAGTTTTCTAATTATTACTTTTGCTTTTTGATCAAGCATTTTTTGTGTGAGTCCCTCATGAGTCTAAATCTCCTTAACCTGATAATGTACTAGGTATTAGACTCTTTATTATGATTATGTGATGTATGATTGCATGCTATGAAAGTACAATCATCATTTACCAAATATGTTCCCACATATGTGATTTTGAAGAGATTGGATATCCCTTATAGCTTTTTAGTACTTTAACAACATGCAATCATACATCAGATAATAAGCCATAATAAAGAGTCCAACACCTAGTACATTACCAAGGTAAGAAAATATAGACTCCTGAAAGAATCACACCAAAAATGCTTAATCAAAAACTAGAATTAATAATTAGAAAAATGCTTGCATGATGTGTGATGTTTGCAATGAATATACATGATGCTTGCTTGGATAAGAGCATGTGAGGCACATTGTCACTAGTGTGTTTACTATTGTTTTTTTCTTTCTTATTGTAGGTTGTTTTTGTTATATGTTGAATTGAGAATGTTGTTTTTTTACTTTCGCTTTGTTAATTGCTCAAATTCATAATGTGAAGTCTACTTGGCCGAATTAATATAGAGCTAGTGATAAGATTTCTTGAGTTAGTATTTCCACCCTTTGTCTAGGTCTCAGTAACCTATTTAATTCAAAAGAATAACTAACCTTTGTGTAATTATTCCTACATATGGGAATCTTCAATTAGTATCAGAGCGGATCACGTGTACAAAGGCTTAACTACATGGGTGTTTGATCCTAAAGCTCTATCTATACATGCACACACCTTGTATGTTTACACCCTTTCTCTCCAATGGTGTGGGATATTATTATTATGTGAGATTGTTATGTCCATGATTCATAAACTTTGGATCTTCCTTTTTTTCTTGTTCATGTGTATCTCTTTCCCTCTCTCTCTCTACTTCTTCACCTTACATAGTATGTGAACTATCCTACTTAATACTATGCGTGTCTGTTTAATCCTTTACTAGTATTCTCTCCTGCTAGCTACTTTGGCATGCTTTTTTGTGTTTGTCTTACTTATTGCTTACTTCTTCTATGGTTGTTTTCATGAGCATCATGTTACATATTTTTATCATGTAGTGTCAAAGTCTTAGGATTTTTTCGTCTTGTCATTCACATGATATGTCATATATAATGCATCCCATTTGTTTTACTAAGGTCTTCTTTCTTGTACCTAGTATGTGTGTGTTGGTTCTCTGTTAGTATTTTTTTTTATCATTTTTAGCATACTCTTCCTTCTCTTGTGCTTTAGATATGTCTTGAAATAATATATATATATATATATATATATATATATATATATATATATATATTCTATGGTCATTTGGATTGTCCTATTCTATTTCTCTCTCTTCCTAGGACTATTCTACACGTTCTTTTGTCCACCTTTCTTGGTACACCCATAATGAAGTTAATAGGGTCTTTACTATTTTTTGAGTGGCATGAATTTGACTTGAACTGAAATGTGGCTATTATGACATGTGTTTTTGTTTAGGGTATGTATGGCTAAATTCTTGTGGTTAATTTGAAAACAACTATCTTTTATACACATGCCATGATTTAGTGAATTTGTATGGATATTTTGAGAGGTTTATGTGGATTTCTATTTTGATTATTTATATCACTCGAACAAGCTCTAGAGTCCACCTTAGTGTCTCTTGAGGAAAAATCCTAGGTGCTATTTGGATAGAAAGAGGATTTTGGTCTTCTTTAAACTGTTTGAACCTTTCATGCCACCCTTGTTCTATTGTCCTTAATTTCTCCATTTGAGCCATTATGTTATCACTTTATTTCTTTGAACCTATACTAGCTTAGCACAAATATTTTATCTCACTTACCCTATACACCCTTTATTGAGCATGTATGTTTTAAGAATGTGTATTTTACACTCTTGCTTTCATTTCAAGAAAAAGGAAAGAAGAAAGAAGAAGATTGAAAAATGAATGACACACACACACACACACACATATTTATGTATAAGGAAAAAAAAGGAGAAATAAATTATGATAAAAGAGGTGTTTGAATTATTGAATGTAATGTGCAACTCCCAAAATAGCTATGTTGTTGATTGAGTTTTTAGAAGTAAAGAGAAAAGGTCCCATCCTTGAGGGTAATTTTGTCATGGACATATTGGAATGTTTTTGGTTGGAGAATGGTGTGTTTTAGTATAAATATCATATCTATCCTACCCATACCTCAGCCTATTATTACAAGCTTTGAAAGATCAATTTATTTCTTTTAGGTTGGCACCTACATTAGTGGAGGGAAAGGCTAAATATGGACATATAAAGTTTGGTTCTTCTTGATTTTATATTTCTATTTGTCTAGTTTTCATAAGTATATCTTAATGGCATATAGAGTAAGTAAGTTCATCATACCACATATAGTGCATGTTATCAAAATTTTAGTCACACCCTTTCATGAATGAATTATCTATTGATTGCCTTATGGATATTTTCGTTGAATTTTTTGGTTAATCTCAAAGGATCCTCTGGAATTTGTCCTGCTCTACCTCTTGTTTCTTCCATTAGTTTCTCTACCACTTTTGTGCTTAGAGGGCATAAAGTTATCTACTATCAAGATATTAGCAATTTATTATCTCTTTCTGTTGTTCCATTTCCTCCTTTTCTTTTTATCCCTTTTGAGTTTGAAAATGTCTTGGATTCGTATCTATTTAAGCTTTTGCTCAAGGTGTTATGGCTTCTTTTCATTTTGTTATACCTCTTATTTATGGTTTACCCATTTCGTTAGCCTCAATTAGACTTCACCCTACTATTTATAGAGATCCTCTTCACTTTAGTACTTCTATTGGCCCGTTGTTCTCCATGCTTTCTATGATTGGTAGAGATGAACACAGTATTCACTTTGAGCCCCACCATTCCTTTTGAATAGTTAGCTACCATTATTTTTATTCCTCAACCTACTTCACCAAATTCTACCCTTATCGTTGTTGGACAATCTTCTCGCAGTGGTGTCCTTGGGAATGTTGATGCAAAAGAGGGAGACATAGAGTGTTGAACTTCTTTTATTTTCCTTGTTACTTTATTTTGTGTCAAATTTGTTTATTAAAATTTCGTAAAATATTGTTTTCTTAATAAGATTAAGTTTATTGTGTTCCTTACTCTATGTTCTATGAATACCCCATCATTTCTTCTTGCTTGTATCTAGAAAATGTAGTAGAGCTTTGTAAAATTGATAGCTCATTTTTTATTGTTTTGCACCAGTAATACCAAGTGTTGTTTGGTATTAGTAATTCATGACTATGTGAGAAAAATCATGCTTGTGGGTGGTAAGTACTCAAGATGATATTTACGAGTGGGTTGCATATGAGTTGTGTGTCCATTGGTGGTTGCCTTCATGCAACATTTTATTTTCACTTTACTCATTACTGGTCTTTGATTATTGATCACACTACTTTGGGTGGTGTTGGATTTGGAAGAGAAATGGATTCGTGTGTCGAATCGGGTCATTATGTAAGCAACAACAAGTAGTTCAGACAGAGGTCCTAACTGATAAAGGTAATAGTGGTATTTCTTTCAAAGTTATAACTAACTTAGTGCTTTATGGATTTTTTGTTACTGAGTGGTTGCCTTATGCAACTCGAGGATCTTACCACTTAGATAGGGTTTCTATGTGGGTTTATCTCTTATATCTATTATTATACATGACCTACTATTGAGTCAATATAATCTGAGTTTGTATCGTATATGTTGCATCATACTTGATTTAGACTAATTAGAAAGCTTATTTGTTTTGTATGGTTGCATGCTTTCTTTCCATTCCTTGTAGCATGCCCATAGCTTTCTAATTATTACTTTTCCATTTAATATGCATTTGTGGTGTGAGTCTCTAAGGAGTCTGCATCTCCTTACCCTAGTATTGAAATCTTTATTGTGGTTGTTAGGCAATGTATGATTGCATATTGTGAAAGTACAATAATCATTTAAGGTTTGTTAACATATGGATCTAAATATCTAGTCAATGGAAGTATGGAAAATTAAAATTTTTGCAAGTCATCAAATAACCAATCACATGTATGTAAAGTAATACAGAAATAAAAATATCAACAAATAAGATTTCTAGGCTTAAACAAACTAGGCCACACCAATGACCTAAACGGAAAGCCACTGGTCCATTATACCACTGATGGCTTGCATAATTTGGCATAATTTGATATAATTTATCACTTCTCAACTTCTACGTGTATTGTAGATATGAAGAAAATAAAGATTTATTAAAATCAAATTTAAATGAAGATTTGCTAAAAAAAAGATAAACCTAAAATAGAAAAAAAAAACAGCTAAAAAAAGAGAAAAAACGGGTGTTGGCTGAATAAAATAAAATAAAAAAGAACGTGATTTGGACATGGTAGGAAACAAGGGTATATATATAAGATAGAAAAAGAAAAGAAAAGCGAGAGAAGATATTAGCGCAGAAACAAAAGGAAAAAGAGAAAAAAAAAACAAGTGGGGTAGGAAAAACATTACCAAATAAAAGAAAAAAAGGGAGAAATGCTAGGGAGTTAAGAATAAAAAAAGGAAGAAAAATAAAAAGGCACACAAGTTAAGGCACAGACAAAAGAGAAAGCTAGATGAAGGAACCAAAATTTTTGAGCGTTCATTTTCTTTTCGATTCTTCTTAGAAAAATTATGGTAAATTAATTTATGTTAAATTTAATTTTTAGTATGGACTAAATTTTCTTTATTCTAGGAAAAAAATGTAATCTAATTATGAACTATGCTTGATTTTTCATGTTAATTTGAATTATTTATTTTTGTCTAATTTATTTTCAGTTTATTGCTTTTAATTAATTAGCCATTAATTACATAATTTTAATCTTATTATTTACTATCGAAAAATGGAATTATAGGATAGATTTGAAATAATTTGGAATAGGTAAATATAGAGATATAAAGACTTATATGAACATGTGTAGTATTAAAATCATTGGTCTTAATGCTTTCTTGTTTTGTTAAATTGCATACTCTTACGTAAATTGTCGAACAAGAATATTTTCAATTAACTGTCGAAAGATGCTTTTGGATGTTTTTTGGAGATTGATAACAATTAGAGAGAATTAAATTCAATTAGCTAGATGAGTAAAGCATAGTGAGGGATTTAGTGAAAGCGATTTCCTAGAAGTTTTCTTCCCATTATTTGATCTTCGAACAATATTATTCTTTTATTTTGTCTATTTTCTTTAAATTGATTTTATTTTAAAATTCCAATTAAAACAACATTTGTGACTTCTCTAGATAAAATTAAAATTAGCATAATTTTGGTATTTTTTTTAAAAGTAAGTTACCAATTCCTGAGGACGATACTCTTTTTATCACTTTACTATAAAATTACGATCCAGAGATTGAAAGAACCTTTAGATCATGAAGAAAGAAGAAACTACTAGCCATGGATGAAAGGGAACATAATTTACTACAACACACCATGAAGGATTATGTAAGGCTAATTTTGAATGAAAATTACTCAGGTGTTAGACGTTAGATCATTAATGTCACAATATCATTCTTTTATTTTGTCTATTTTCTTTAAATTGATTTTATTTTAAAATTCCAATTACAACAACATTTGTGACTTCTCTAGACAAAATTAAAATTAGAATAATTTTGGTATTTTTTTAAAAGTAAGTTACCAATTCCTGAGGACAATACTCTTTTTATCACTTTACTATAAAACTACGATCCAGAGATTGAAAGAACCTTTAGATCATGAAGAAAGAAGAAACTACTAGCCATGGATGAAAGGGAACATAATTTACTACAACACACCATGAAGGATTATGTAAGGCTAATTTTGAATGAAAATTACTCAGGTGTAAGACGTTAGATCATTAATGTCAATACTTTTAAGGTCAAACCGATATGGATCAACATAGTGCAACAAGACCAATTTAGCGTATCGCCACTTGATGATCCCAATATTCATTTGGTGATGTTTTGGAGATTTGTGACACTGTAAAGATGAATGGTGTTACTAAAGACACCATTAGAGTGAGATTGTATCCTTTTTCCTTGAGGGAGAAGGCTAGAGGTTGGCTACAATCTCTATAATCGGGAAGTATCACTAATTGGCAGGACATGGTAGTAACTTTTCTTGCTAAATAATTTCCACCTGTAAAAATAGCCCAACTCAAGAAGTATCACTATAAAATTTGTATAAATCTTGATGAAGAAATAAAACTTAATCCATTTTATAAAAATGTTTACCTATTTTATTATTTCCCAAGAAGAAAAATATTACTAATATCCTATAGTATTTTTAGCGAGAAATGTCTAATTTAATAAATGATCAATAAATTAAACATAACATGTAAGAGCAACACATAAAAATAATCTAAAAAGAAGAAATTTCAATTATACCACAATAGAATATCTGTACCATTTTTGTTCTAGAAAACATCCAAATAG
This sequence comes from Hippophae tibetana, assembly GCA_037013495.1. Lineage (NCBI taxonomy): Eukaryota > Viridiplantae > Streptophyta > Magnoliopsida > Rosales > Elaeagnaceae > Hippophae > Hippophae tibetana. Next base: position 84,235,764 of record CM072801.1, read on the forward strand.
AATTTCCAACACCATTTATTTAATTGAAATTAAAGTTACTACATAAGCTAGAATTCTTTAACTCTCGGTTGAGAGAAGAAATTTTAAACTAATAAAAGGAAAAGCTAAAGAAAGCCTTAAGAGAAACTGAAAGCAACGAGGAATAAGGGATATGGATTACAATTCAATTAGGGTCCAATTTATAGGTGAAGAAAAGAAGAAAATGGTGGATCAAAAGGCTAGCACCATAGCACACATTCCTTTCACGCCATGGCATGGACATGCTTTCATTGGTTGTAGTTTGATCCAATAAATATGTATTGTGGCACACACATGGCACATAAAGCATCCATGTCGTGGCCCACATTGTTTTGATCAACTTGGAACCTCTATTTTCTTACATATTCCTTTTCTTAATAGTTTGGACCATATGTAAGCTTTGCACATGTTATCTTTTTAAGCGTCAATATTGTAATGGATTGCTTTAAGATACAATTCTTTGAGTTTTGATTAATTCATTCATTTTTGAAGCTAAAATGCCTAAAAAACAAAACAAATACACATGATTTCTTAAAGATAGATTTTTTTAAAAGATAATAAAAGTAAGCAAATATAAATCTATTTAATATACATAAAATAACAATTTTTAGTGCTTTTAAGCACTCATTATTAACAGATTGAATAAATTATGCGTAAGCAAATAGAAAACCACTTAACTCAATGCTCTTGGTCTAGTCATCAATTTAAACTATTGTTATGGATATATGAGATCTAGATAATATGTCTGGAACTTACGTGTCAAATTTTCAATCTATTATGAAGAATAAATGGCCAATAAATTATTCATAAATAAATCTTTAACAAATATTGAATCAAGAGGTAATCTTGAATTAATTTATTATAAAATATTTCACCTAAATGATCTATACCAACATTGAAAAAAATAAAAAATTTAATTGCTAAATCTAGCCAGACATGCTTAACCAAAATTAAATACAAACAATGGAAGGATGATGTTTCATGCTCTAAAATTATGATTTTGATCTTGAAATTGTTCTTTTGAATCTTTATAAATATTCTCTTCTTTTCTTGGATAAATAAAAACTCCCAAAGGAACTACCTCATATTTGTTATAAATCTAATCTATATTGAACCTAAGAAAATAAAACTGAAAAAGTATTCTATGAAAGCCTGAAAAATAATATGTAAAGCTAATGACTTAATGAATACATAAGGTACTATTTATAATAAATTCTAATGTACAGAGCTTCAGAATAAGAATTTCACTTTGTGTACTACAACACATGTTATTTCCCCATTGTGGCACAAGACTAAACACCACTCGCACAAGATAAATCAAGATATGTATGCCGCGACACATATTTTATCACATTGTGGCATGAAAAGTTCAAAGTGTCCAATAAGGAATCCTAAGAGGTGTCAGCTACGACACACTATATTCTCCATTGTGGCACACATTGTTTTGTGTTGATATTGTTGCACCCTTTACATATTGGTTGATCCTTATGGATGCTTCTTATAATGATACCCACAAACATCCTATTATGCAAAAACTAAAAGTAAAAGATTAATAAGAAAAAGAAAAACAAACTACTAACTAAAATTAACAACAATTCTCATGCTTTAGTTTCTTTTCAGTTCATAAGTAAAATCTCAAGCATAAGTTCATTCAACATCTTAAGGGATCAAATTTCATTGTTTTAATGTGTTACACATCACAATTTATGCCCCATTAATAGAATATATAAATATTAACTCATCTAAACCTAGTTTTAAAAATCCAAATTCGCTACGACTCTATTCCTCACAAGATATACTTTCAATTTTACACTAATCCTATGGATTCAAGCACTCAAAAAGGTATATTCAAACATAAGTTATGTAAAGAATAAAGAAAAAATGTTCGCATATTTTATAAGCAAGAAAGGATCAAAAGTGCATAATATGGATATCATGAAAGTAATCAAATGCTAAGATTATGAAGATATCACATTCTTGACATTATACTTCAATCAAAATCATTAAGCAAAACTATCAAGTATGTAGTTCAAGATGAACGAAAATACATTTCAAGGGGTTATTCCTATTTTGTTTTTAATAATAACCATCTCTCTACTTTCAAGAATTTGGGGTCATAGTATTTAGTTATACTATTTTTTTAGAGAACACACATATGTGTATATATGTGTTATGGTGTGTGGCTATTTTGACTCTCTTTGTTTTAAAGGAACCCTATATATTACTAGATGTCAAAATTGAATGAAGATAGGCTTTTAAATTCTACTCAAATCATTCAATCTAAGCAATTAAAATAAGTACATGTACTGTATTAGATGCTTAAAATCCTAACATTCAATGCAAAACCTAAAGAGATTGTCTAACAATTTAAAATAATAGGAAGATTGTTTAAAAGAGTAGAACAAAAATCATCACTAGAATAAAACGATATAGGAATAATAATATCTCACAAGGTAGTCTTACTATTTGAATCCTATACACCAAATTTAGGTTTATCTCAATTTCAATATGCAAGCATAAAACAAAAACTATTAATATAAAAAATTCATAAATAATATATGAACATGTTTAAGATATCAAAACAAGCAATGCATAAAATCAATTATTTAATTTATATTAACTAAAAGCATGATACTTTTTTTTTTAATTTTGTTGGACCTAAGTGTCACTAATCAACTAAAAAACACCAAAAAAATGTTTGATAAAATTTAAAAACTATAATTTCATAAGTAACTTTTCCTTCACTCTATCCTAGAATCTACATTGTTCTCAATCTTTCAAATGTAAATCAAAGAAGAATAGAAAAAGAAAAGAAAATTTATGCAATTGAAATAGCACAATGTGATTAAGAAATGGTGATTTGGTTACTCTTGTTGCATCCATCATCCAGTTCAATTTCTATCACACAGAGAGAATCACTATGTACTTCTCATGAATCAAACATTACCAAAAAGTTATAAATAATATAAAGATTTTTCACACCAACTTGAATAAAAATAAAATAAAGTATATCAATCTAAAACAAAAGGAAACATAATAAAATAATATTGAAAAATACTTAAAACAAGAATACATTCAAATTATCCACAAAGAAGATTGGAGCTCATTTCTCCAAGTCATCTAGTTTTTTTCTTATTCAGGTACAGATTTAGGCAGCCCTTAAACAAAATCATATCCAAAATTCTCATGTACTCTCATATGAATGTAATCAATTACTACATTGAGAGATGTAACCTTTGCATCTCATAGAGGGATTGCATGTTATTTGGCCTAAAAACGTGTTTACCCATTCATCCATTTTGATTGTTAGGCATAGTAATCTTGAACATAGTTTATCATATAATCAATCCCTTATCACAACTTTTGAACTTCAACATTGATTGAAGTTTTGGAAGAAGGGGCAATACTTTTGTCCCCTTTGGATGGCTTTAGTCTCATTTAAGAGGCCCTCATGTAGTTGGGAGTCAATAATTCACCAAGTTGTAGCAAAACCTTACCTTTAGAAAAACCTCATCTTTAGGATATTTTACCACAACTTTAGCACATAGAGCTATAACTAGTTGGGGGAAGAAGTAACTTAAACAATGATTAGTCATGGATATTCTAACTCTCTTGTTTTTTATTGCACAAATATCCATAAACTTGGTAGATGTTATGGCATAAAGTAATATAGCCCATTCCTTTTCCATATTATTGTAATATATAGTGGGAATTAGTCTAGAGTAAATAAAATACTGCCAAGGAGACCTTTGTTAAAAATTTAGCATTAAAAGATTTATGTCTCCCATTAGCAATATCCCAATTAGCATGCTCCATAATTAAGCCTTTTATTTCTTCATTATAATCCATATTATCCAAATAATCCTCATGCACTCGGTGGCCAATGTCCTTTAGTCCATATAATGCATTATATCATATTTGCTAAATGGATCAAACACACCCCTTAACATTTCCAGATTATTTATAGCATCGAGAACATTGATTTTCTCGAACTATTGATATAATGGTGGCATTTAGATTCTTAATAAATCATCTCCAACCAAGTGCCATTATTTTTTCATTTACCCACATAAATGAATGAACATGACATTGCTCAACTAATTTATCAAACCTAGTTTAGTCTCTAGACTAGCAAACATAGCTTCATTGTACACTTCTGGAAAATATATAAAACCCACAAAATCCTAAAATTATACAAACAAACTCTTCTTCATGCTCTCTATACCAAATTAATTTTTTTTTCACTTAAATCCAAAAATAATTACTTCAAATCTTAGAAAATAAAATCTTGTAAATATTTTGAGAATATTGTTTACTTACTTTTGATTTGTAGCAAAACCCATTCAAGAAGATGAAAACTTGATGAAGATTTGAAGAAAAATCTTACAAATATGGCTTGGAAAATACTAAATGATGAAAATGTGAGAAGAAATTTGAAAGATTTTCATCCAAGAGTTCCATGTCGTGGCTCACAAAAAATCATATTGTGGCCCAGTTTTATTTTTTTAATTAAACTAAACTAAAATAATGCAAAGCTATAAATTAGAAAGTTCACTAGATAATAATAAAATAAAAAAGTAAAATAAAAACAATTATAACAAAAAAAGTAAAAATAAAAAAGGGAAAAAGTTGGTTCTCTCCTATGTAGAGCTTAGTTTAATGCCTTAGCAAGATGCTTTATGAGGGGGCTATGATTTGTGGATTTAAATTCACTCAATGTCCCCCTAGTCATTGAGTTTACTTCTAGATGTACTTGAAAATGTACAGTCTCTCCTAAGATTGTCAATGAAAGGCTTCTTATTATGGACATCAACAATTGAATTGGTAGAGGCCATGAATGGCCTACCAAGAAGTACGTTGAGCTCTTTGTCCAACTGTAGGGTTTCTTACACATCAACAAGTATAAAATCTACAGGTATGAAAATAGTATCTACCTACACCATTAAGTCCTTTACTATGCCCTTTGGTTAAATTAGAGATGTATCATCCAACTGTAGCGATATAGTTGTGGGTTTCAACTCACTTATTCCTAGCTGCAAGTATGATGATTATGGCAATAAATTAACAATTGTACCAAGGTCAAACATAGCATTTATCTCATTTTTATCACCAATGATGACATTGATATTAAAGCTTCTAGGATCCTTAGAGATAGCTTCATAATTATTTGTGTTCTTTGTATCATTAGATAAATGACTAGAACATTTAAGGAACCTAATGACTAGCAACTCATCATTATTAATGGTTGTAATAGCCTTCACATGTTCATTTTGACAGGGCAGCTATTCTCTAGCTTGCTTTTGAAATGCTCAACTAGTTTTCCCACTTATAGTTCCACTCTTTTAACTAATGCCTCTAAAGAATCCAACCTCTAATTCTTCTTAATTTGGTTGCCTTTGCAAACTTGAATGAAAGCATTCAAGTTGTCTTATAAAGTTAGTTTATTTGAAGGTTTATGTGGCATGTTTTGATTGTATTGGTGATCCTACATATGATTTTGGTTCAAGGCATAGGTAGTGTCATTTTAAATTTTTTTATAAAAGCTAGCTAGTGCACAAATCACTTATAATAAGTAGCAAGTATACTTCCAAGGTCAGTCTCTCAAATAATTGCAATGGTTTTAAATAATGTTTTACTTTTCTTAAAAACTTAAACAAATTGTTGAGGAAAATAAAACCTAATCATTATATAACAATGGTTGAGTTTTAAAAAATTTAAACTAAGAACAAAATAACTAAATATAGACTCAATAAAATATAAAATCAAGGTAGATTATCACTTCTTAGAAATATTTTTGGTAATTAAACTCATATTATTGCTTCCTTTAGTGAGGATCAATTTCTTTATTAATCAAACCAATTAGTGGCTATGAAATGATATTTAACCAATTGATTAAATTATACTTATGGAAATAGCAAACCATTGAAGAGTAAATGGCCAATAAATTATTCATAAATAAATCTTTAACTAATTTTGAATCAAGAAATAATATTTATTTAATTTATTATCAAAATGTTCACCAAAATAATATATACAAACATGTCAACAATGCTAAATTCCCATTATTAAATCTACCCAGACATGCTTAAATTAAAATCCATAATCAATGGTTTAAAATTATAATTCGTTCAAGAAAATAAGAATAAGAATAATCTAAAAATAAAAAAGATCCTAATCAAATCTAAATACCAAAAATGGATGAATGATGTTTTCTTCTCCAAAATTGTGATCTTGATAAATCTTCTCTTGTTTTCTTGTATTTGAAAAATCCAAGGAAACTTATTTAATCTGTTATGAGTCTAATCTATATTGTATGTAAGAAAATAAAATTGAAAACTAATTTATGAATAGCTAAACAATATTATATAAGGCTAATGACCTAATGAATACATAAGGGACTATTTATAAGAAATTATGATGTACATCGCTTTGGAATAAGAATTTTACTTTACGTTCCACAACAAAAATTGTTTCCTCACCGTAACATAAGGCTAAACATCACTCATATGATAAAACCTAATAGGACGAGGCCACATCACACTTTTTATCACATTGTGGTACAAAAAGTTCAACATTCCTAGTAAGGAATCCCAAGAGGTGTTTGTCGTAGCATGCTATATTCTTCTCTATAGCCTGCATTATTTTGTATTGATATTTTTATGTCCCTTACATATTAGTTAATTCTTGATGCAAGGCTTATGTGCCTTAATATTTATAGCTTTTGGGGTGTTATTTGACTACTCTAAGTGTTGTGTCTTCATGTGTTGACATGTTTATTTCTTTTAAAGTTAAAAACACCTAAAATATAACATGATATACTCATGATTTAGAGGAGATAAATTTGCATAAATAATCAAATAAAATTCTATAATCAAACTTATTTATGTCAATTAAATACAATAAAATCTCAGACTATGAGTGCTATTCAAGAACTTATCACATATCATGCATATTGATTTTGTGTTTGCATAAACTCTCAAGGATAGGGCTAATGAATATTGATAAATAATCAAATAGCATGTATACATTGTTGGCATTTAACTTTGATTAGAATTTTTTTATTTTCAAATTAATCTTATTCTTATTTTCTTGAATGAATGATAATTTTAAACCATCGATCATGGATTTATTTTAAGCATATCTGACAAGACTTAACCATGTGAATTTAGCTTTGTTTCCATATTTGTATAGACTATTTAGGTGAACATTTTTATAATAAATTAAATAAAGATTATTTCTTTATTCACGATTCATTTATTTATGATTAATTTATTTTCCATTTATTTTCATAATAGATTATAAATATGAAAATTATGTTTCAAAAACGTTATACAGTTCTAATTTGGACAAGTTAAATCAATGTTTAAATTGGTGACTCTGCTAGAAACATTGATTTAAATGGTTTGCTATTTCCTTAGGTATAATGCATAATTTAAGGAACTAGTTACTAATTCATGCAAAAAGACTTTAATTGGCTTGATTAACAAAGAAGATGATTCCCGCCAAAAGACTTTCATTAACCTAAATAATTCTAAACAAGCATGGTTAACTAGCTAAATATTCCTATAAAGTCTCCACTGATTATTAATTTTATATCTACCTTGAATTGTTCAAATTAAAAATATATTTAGGTTTTCTAATTATTTTTTATTATATTAGGATTTTCAAAACAAAACCATTGAGATAGAATGTTTAGATTTTATTTTTGTATTTGTTTATGTTTTTAAGAAAATTGAAGAATCATTCAAAACCACACAATTCCACTTTAGAGCAACCTTGGGATTATAATTATGACTTATTATAAGCGATTCATGCACTTGCAAACTATTCATAAATACAAAATTTATGCATCAAGGGTCATAGCCTGGTTTAGATTGATAACCCTATATTACATTCACTAGTTCATATCCTATATTTTATTCTCTTTGATAAGGACATGTATTAGTACCATGCCCAAAATTACTACACACTCACATGATTCTCTGTTTGGAGTGTTATGACTAGAGAGAAGTGCAACTTATTTGGTCAATTTTGCAAGTTTCATAGGCATTTCAACATCGGGGTCAATCTCATAAACTCTATCTCTTCTCACCCTGGCCCTCTTTTCTTTAAAATTAGTACCCAATATTTCAAAGAGATAATAAGTTTCTAAGACAATCTTTTCCAACATAGCACCACCTGCAATGTTATCAAGGATGAGTTGACATTATTGTGTCAACCCATCCTAAAATAATTGGTTATACAACTGCAATGGGTAGCTATGGTATGGACACTGAGTGATAATTTTTTTTTACCTAATAGAATCTTTATGGAATGGTTATCCTTCCATTTTAGATAATGTTACAATTTTGCTTCTCAAATTGGAAGTCATTTGATGGAAGTGAAATTTTCCCATAAATTTATCATACACTCCCTCCCAATTTATTAGGGAAACTAGTGGAAGAATCATTATACAAGCCTTGGTCCAATCCTTGACTATGTATAAAAAGTACCTTATTTTTAGTTGATCCTCATTAAGTCCATTTGATGGTAATGTTTAGACAATCGAGTAAAAATCTCTAATGAAAGAAAAAGAATCTTCATTAGGGATTTCATAGAACATGGGAAGCATTTAATAATGAATTTGTTTCAATTCATTATTTCTAGCCTCCTCACCCAACTAATAGAAGCAATAGCAATGCCAATGATTGGCCTTGCATACTTCTTTATTGCAACTTTCACATGTAAATTTTCTCCCATAACTACTGGTTATATAGGGTCAAGTGTTGGCTCTATTGTCAACTCAAGAAAAAGGCTCTTGGATTGTAGTATCCAACCTTTTTAAATGCTATTTAGATCTATTTATGTTATCCATGAAAGGAACAAATGGATTCCCAAGGGATCATCTACATTGCATATTGATGACTTGTATAATTTTCCATAATTTATCACTTCTCCACTTTAAATTTTAATCTAATTTATTTAATTTTTATTGATTTTAGACTTCATTATTATTATTTAAATTATATTGTAAATTTAAAGAAAATGAAGATCCAAAATTTTACAAGCATATTTTCTAATGACTTTTATAATTTAAAAGAAGACTTATTTAAATAAATTTAAATAAGATTATATATATCAAAGGAACATAAGAGATGGGGAATGAAACTGAAAGAAAGTGAGCAATGAAAAAAACAAAAAGAGAGGAGAAGGCTGGTGAAGATTGGGGACACGAAAGCATATTCTTTTTGCAATTCATTTTCATTTCAATATTTCTCAAAACATTTATGGTGAATTTGTTTATGTTAAATTTAATTTTTAGCATAAACTAATTTTTCTTTATTGTAGGAAAAAGATGTAATTTAATTCTAAACTATGCTTAATTTTCTATGTTAATTTGAATTATTACTCTTCATGTTTTTCTAATTTATTCTAAGTTTATTGCTTCTAATTAACTATTCATTAATTAGATGATTTTAATCTTGTTATTTACTATCGAAAGAGAGAATTACATGATATGAAATATTTTAGTGTAGGTAAATATAGAGATTGAAAGACTTGTATGACTCTGTGTAGTATTAAAATCATTGGTATTAATGCTTTCTTGTGTTTATTAAATTGCATACTTTTATGTAAATTGATGAACAATAATGTTTCCAATTGACTTTCTAAACAGGCTTTCGGATTTTTTTAGAGAGTACTAATAAACAGAGAGAATTAAATTCAATTAGCTAAATGATTAAAGCATGATGAGGGATTAGGTGAAATCAAATTTCTAGAAGTTTTCTTCCCATTAATTTGATCTTTGAACAATATATTTCTTTTATATTGTGCATTTTCTTTAAATTGATTTTATTTTAAATTCCAATTACAACAACCTTAGTGACTTTTCTAGATAAAATTGAAATTAGTATAATTTTGGTATTTATCAAAAGTATGTTACCAATCCCTGAGGACAATTTTCTTCTTATCACTTTATTATAAAACTATAATATTGTGCACTTGCATTTTTCCACCGATCAAGTTTTTGGCATCATTGTTGAAGATTGATTTCTTCTTATTTTTGCCAATATCGATACAATGTAATGTTGGTTTTAATTTAGAATTATATTTTATTTCATTTATTTATATTTTTAATTTTTCTAGGTGTGTTTTTGACGTTGGATGCACTATGCTAGAACTTAAAATATTATTCATTTTGATTCGAAGATTGAAAGAACCTTTAGATCACGAAGAACAAAGAAGGTACTAGTCATGGCTGAAGAAGAACAGAATGTACATCCATGCACCTTGAAGGATCATGAAAGACCAATTGTGAATGATAATTACTCAGGTGTAAGACTCTAGACCATTATTTCCAATAATTTTGAGCTCAAACCAGCATGGATTAGCATGGTGCAACAAGCCCAATTTAGCAGATTTCCATTTAATGATCAAAATATTCATTCGGTGATGTTTTTGGAGATTTGTGACACTATAAAGATGAATAGTGTTACTAAAGACACCATTAGATTGAGATTGTTTCCTTTTTCATTAAGGGACAAGGCAAGAGGTTGGCTACAATCTCTACAACCGAGAAGAATTACTAGTTGGTAGGACATGGTAGAAACATTTCTTGCTAAATTCTTTGCACCTGTAAAATAGCCTAACTTAGGAGTGAGATTGGTCAATTTAGACAAAATTATTTTGAGACACTCTATGAAGCATGGGAAAGATATAAAGATATGATTTGGCGTTGTCTTCAACATGGATTTTCAGATTGGTTACAAGTTTAGATGTTCTATAATGGGTTAATTGGGAAAACTAGAACTATAGTTGATATTACTTCTGGTGAAACTTTGATGTCAAATATACACTACTACAAAAAGGGGTATTTAAGTCAATATGTAAAGTATGTTTTTGGAAAAAATCGACTTATAATGAATTTAAAGTCAGATTGTTGTAGAACCTACGCTATCCACGTAGTTCGTAACGTAGGTTGACGTGTCAAATCGACGCTACACATGGATGTAGCATTTATTGATGTGTCGAACCGACATAGGATGTAGCATCGGTTCTACGTGTGAATGGACACTATCCAAGTGTGTAGCTTCAGTTGACACGTAGAACTGACACTACATCCTATGTGTAGCATCGGTTCGACACGTCAATCGATGCTACACACATGGATATTTTCTTTTCTCTTTTTTCTTTACTAGACATAAACTATTCCAAGTGCTGCATAACTCTCAAAAACCTAAAACCTCTTCCACTCTTTCTTATTTTCTAGCCACCTAAAACCACTAATTCTAGCACCGGTTAGTGGGTTTTCTTCCTTTCTAACTTATCTTTTAGATCCCTTATTTTTTTGAGAAAAATACTCAAAAATTTTATACCAATTTCTCACTTACAAAACACCATTTTTTCTTCATTTCCTTCATTTTGTCACTTCATTTACTCTTGTAAATATTTCTATTAATCCTACACACTTATTATTCATATTTTTTTCTGTTATTATGTATTATTATTTATGTGTATAAATTTTTATATTATATATGTAGGTTTTGTATTATAACATTAGGAAAAGAATATGATGATCTTGAATAATATAGGACAACACTAGGGTAACTTTTCTACTATTAATTAATATTTTATTTTTCAATTATTTGTATTATTTAAACTATTTGTTAAAAAAAATTTGTTTTTCTCTGCTATACAGGTTTTAATTTGAGTATAATATAAAATGATTAAATAATATAAAGATTCATTTAACCTAATTTGTCACCTTGGAGAACGTCTATCCTATTTGTCAAAAAGTAGGATGAAAGATTCAAACTATGCATCAATTATCATCAATTGAATATACTTACCATAAAGAACAAGTATCCATTACCTCTAATCGATGAATTATTTGATCAACTTAGAGGTATAAGTTTCTTCTTAAAAATCAATCTAAGGTCTAGATATCATCAACTATGGGATAGAGAGTTGGACATACCCAAAACCACTTTCTGTACGTGGTATAGGAATTTTGAAGTTTTTGTTATGCCATTTAGTTTAACCAATACTCTTGCTAATTTTATATACTTAATGAATAGGGTATTTTGACCATAACTTGATCAATTTATTGATGATATATGTATTTATTCAAAAACCAATGAAGTACATGAAGAGCACTTTAGGATTTCTTTGCAAACTCTTAGGGAAAATTAATTGTATGCAAAGTTCAAGAAGTGTGATTTGTAGATTACGAAAGTCAAATTCCTTAGAAATTTCATATCTGGAAGAGGTATTGTTATGGACTCCTACACAATTGTAGTTGTATTAAGTTCGAAATAACTAAGAAATGTAATCAAAATTTAAAAATTTCTTGTACTCATTGAGTGTCACATACTTTTTTTGCAAGACTTTTGAAATATTAGTGCACCTTTGACACAACTTACCCAAAAAAGAATTTAAATTCAAATGGGATGAAGCTTGAGAGAATGCATTTCAAGGGTTGAAAGTGAAACTAATGAATACACCAATTCTTACTATTCCAAATAGTACAAAACCTTATGCGGTCTTTACTGATGCTTCCTACAAGGTCTTGGATGGGTTCTAATGCAAAATGATCGAGTAGTAACCTAATGATCAAGACAGCTTAAAATTCATGAGCGAAACTACCCAAAACATGTCTTAGAGATAGCAGTTATGGTCTTCACTCTAGAGATGTGGAGATGTTACCTATATGGTGGCAAGTTTCAAACCCTTTCAAATCGTAAAAGTCAAATATATTTTCACTCAAAAAGATCTCAATTTGAGACAAAGAAGGTGGGTGGAATATCTCAAGATTATGATTTAACTTTGTAATCTTGGAAAAGCTAATATGTAGCAGATACTTAAGTTACAATACATACTTTGTTACACAAATAATATTGGACACTTGGCAAAGCATTCAATAGTAAAAGGTTACAAGCTTGATTTGTATGATAAAGGTAGACAAGTATTCTTATACAACCTCATATCTAGTCCAATATTGTTGGGGAAGTCAAAGCTTTCTAATCTAATGATCTTGAAATCTGAAGTATGGTGTAGAATACCAGAAGGATAGATGGTGGAAGGATGAACTTATAGTGATGGAGCTTTTCATTTTCATGGGAAAAGTACATAGGATAATATAATCATGGACTTCTTATAAGATTACAAAAACATGTTTTCAAAATCATGGATATATTTAGTTATTTTTAGGTATTTTTGGCTTCAAAGTTGTTCAATAGATAAATACTTGAATAATAGAACCTGAAGGCACTCAATTACAACCAAAGAAGAAAGAAGAATGAACATATTTAAATCTTACATATGTTCCAATCAAGCTTGTAACGAGGTAAAAAAAAAGTTGGAAACATACAATTTAACATATGTCATAATGGTGGAAAATTGTGTGCAATGGAGTGAGTGAATCGGATCAGAAGTTCAACACATATGAAACCAATGCATGCCATGGTGGTGGAAAAAATACATTTTATGGTACCCGAATATTTCTCAATCACGATCCAATTTATCCTCCTTTTTTTGTGTGCTCCACCCTATATAAACTCCTCATCCCCTTCACAAAAGAATGATCCCTTAGCTATCTCTTCTCTCTTTCTCTTACTTTTAGTTTCCTTTGTTTCAAAGTTCTTCTCACAATTTTCAGAATTGAACAAGTATTGGTTGATGTAGTAGTAATTTTGGATTCAATAAATAGTTTAGGTAGATTTATTTGGAGGTTTTTTAGATACAGAACAGTGCTAAAATTTCGTACTTTGAAGATGCGATTGAGGTATTAATTTTAATTGTATTCTTTTATTTTCAAATTAAATTTATGTACTATTTTAATGCTATGTTCAATTTATTAATCATTTATTAAATTAAGCATGTTTGGCTAAAAATACGTGAGATATTAGTAATGCTATTATGCTTATGAAATATTAAAATAGGTAAATAATTTTATAAAATGAATTAAGCTTTATTTTTTCATTCAAGATTTATTCAAATTTTGTTACAAAAAAGTATATTGATGAAATAATTTTGGTAACAAACTAAAAATATGAAAGTTAGATTTAGGTTTTGATTACTTGGATCAAATTTAGAGTCAATACTCTTATATATTAGGTTTGATTATATGGATCCAAGCTATACTTTATTTCAAAGATTTTATAAAATTTACTATTTGAAAATATATTGACAACATTATTTTAGTAGATTTTAAAATCTAAAATTTATTTCTCAATACATCAATCTTAAATCCAACATAATCATATTTAATTAGAGTTTAAATTAATCAAAAGCATCGATTAAATGTTTTGTTATCAATTATTGATCCCACCCAAAAGACTTTAATGAATATTGATTACCAACAAAATTGATCTCCACTAAAAGACGTTTTCATACAAAAAATTGAGAATCAATAATCTAAATTTATATCTTTAATAACCTAGTTAAAATTGAAGAAGCATAATTAACAAACTAATATATCCCATAAGTTCTCTATTGAATGATTAAATGTTTATCGGGCTGATACTTGTTGAATTAAATTTATCTTTTTTACTTTATGTTATGTGTGAAGACATTTCAAAACCAAAACTTTGTGACAATATGTATAGGTTTATTTTTTTTATTTTTAAGAATTTTGTTTAATTATTTAAAAACTACTTAGTTCTTCTTTAGACTAACCTTGAAAGTATACTTGTTACTTTTTTACAAAGTGGTTCGTGCTCTTACGAGTGATCAACATGATGTAATCTGCATGTATTCTGGTCGTGCAAGTAATATAATGTATCTAATTATGGATATCAATCCCATAGGGAGTTTTGTAACCTATAATCAAGTACTAGTATAATTATTACAATTACTATTTGGGTAATAGAAAATTAAAAAAATTGAAAAATAGATGACAACTAATTTTAAATCACAAGACTCAACAACTACGAAGATATAATGAGAAAATGATGTAGGAAACTTTAATCCCTCAATTTCCTAACATATGAATCACTAAAATCTTGTCAATATAATCATCAATCAATTATATGATCAATTGAATCTAACCTAGCATGCATTCATCTCTCAAGTACACTACACACCATATAGTAATTAACCTAATTACACTCTCATGTCAATTAGATTGCATTCTACTGAATGAGTTCATCAATTATAGATCTCTGCCTAAAAACTCTATATATTATTTAATCAAGATAAACAATTAAATAATTCTCTCAAATCGATTTAATTACCTCTATATATCAATTGCTAGCCAAAAAATTATATTAAATAATATAATTGAATTGTAATAAAAATTGGGGTGAAATATTAGATAGTCATATGTATAAAATTAGGTTCATATGGCCCGTAGATTAATAAATTAGCTAGACATAATTATGTTCTTAAATTTTAAATATTTCATAAAGAAAGACAATACAATTGATAAAGAAAGGAGAAAAAGAAGAGATACACTCACTAATCTTCTATTGAATTATTCACAATGTTATGTCCCCTTTAATTCTCTCTTGAGCTTTTTCTCTTCTTTTATCTTCTTGGCACTTGCTAGAGGTTGTAATCTTAATTGTGTGTTGCTTACAACCCCACTATGTTGCTTTAAATAGGGTGAAATTGATCATCAATAGATTAGGATTCATATTACTTTGATCCAACGACTGAGATTGAAAGTTGGGATTCAAGTTTTTGCTCATCCATTTTAATCCTCGCCGCTCAATTGATCAAGCCTATTCCCAATCAATCAAGTAATGAGTCCTCAATTGGTTCACTTCTTTTTTGATTGATCTAGTTCCTAGTTATTCAATCAACCATGTAATTCTATATTTGTCATCATTTTTGCCTATTTTTGATCCGTTTGATATCGTTTCCCATACATTGCCTTATTAAACACAAATTAAGCCTTTTCATGATATTTAAGCACAAACAAAACAAATTAGTTGTTTAAAAGTGTATAATAACTCTACTTTCATAGAGTCATCACATCCATAAATGGAATTCTTTGCTTTCTCTCAAGCAAAGCCAAGTCTATCTAGCTAAAACGATATAGGCAGTATATTCAAAAATATATATCTATTCATACATGCATTTTTAGTAAAAACTATATCCCTCAAAAGTTGTATAGTTTCATAACAAGGATGTCCACATATCCATCAATCAATGTTCCATTAATGCAAGGATGTGCAAGGTTTTTGACAAATTGATTCATTTATGTGTGTTGCACATTATGTCATCCAAAGCACTCATGAAATCAGATTGTATGAGCATACTAATCAACTAAGTCTTACAACAAGTTTCATATGTCTATTTTTCACACCCCTCTCTACTAATGTAAATATGCACTTAGCTAAAGATCAATAGAGCATTAAATTCTTGTAGTATAAGGTTTAGGTGAGGGTAGATATATGGATATATTTAGGCTTTTTCCACACCTTAGCTCTTTTTTTATTCATTATTTAATGTTTAACTTTAATTGAGCTTCCATTTCATATTTTTTTGCACTTATCTTACCATTATTTTATTCCATGTCTCTTCTTCACTTTCTTTTCTTTCTTTTATTATTTTTTATTTTTTTAGCCTCTCACCACACCCAAACTTATGTTTAATTTTATTCTTTTTGTTTAGAAGGGTAATTGTGAATTTTTTTCTGGTAGATTTGAAGAATCAGGATGCATTACAAACGTGAGAGTTAGATTTATGAATTAATTATCTTAATCTAATTTAGATTAATACTCTTGGATATTAGTTTTCAAATACTTAAATTATTAACCTAACTTTGACGCCTTGATTAAAGGTTAAATTGTCGGTCCAACCAATGGTGAAAAATTAAATGGCTTATTAATTTCTTAGAAAAGGATTATAATTTAATTAAAAGTTTAAATTATTTTTTGGACCGAAGTTGGGAAGTTAAAGTTTAATTAATAACTAAAATGATCAGTGCCTTAGGATATTTTCATACATAAAGGAAGAATTAATATTCTTAATTCACATCTTTAATAACCTAATTCATATGAATAAAATGTAATTAAGTAAAAAATATATCACATAAATTCTTTGCTGAGTGTAAATGTTTATTTATCAATTGTTTATTGAATCTATCTTTAATTTTTATATCATTAGATTAGTTTTCTCAAACCCAATCAATTCTAATTGTAGGTTCATGCTTTTAATTTTACTTTTAAGAATTTGTTGAATTATTTATAAACCACACGATTTCTCTTCAAACCAACCTTAGAAATATACTTATCATATTCTATAAGTGATTCATGTAGTTGCGAGTAATTTATAAATATTCAAAATATGTACACCAAGTTTTAGCACATCAAGTTTTAGCACCATTATTGAAGAACAAGTAATAGCATCAAAAACTTGTTAAATTTTGTATTATCGAGTTTTTAACCCTTTGTTGGGGAAGTATAGCGATTTTAATTTTTGTTATCAAAATTTTAAAAACTATTAGTGTTATAAATACTGTGATTTTTGTTTAAAATTTTAAAATATCTAAGTTATCAACTAAGTTTAGATATTTAAAGTTTAAATTTTTCCTTAAAACAATTTGGAGATCAATATATATGTATATCTATATTATTATTATAATGATGATAATAATAGTATTTTGAAAATTGAAAACATTTTAAAATTTGAAGATTTTATTGATTCAAAAAATAATAAATAAATAATTAAATAGAATAGAGTGATTTTAAATTGTAATTTAATTTAATTTTCGTTTAATTTGTGTTTATTAATTTTGTGTACTAAATTACTTCTTATATATTTTATTTTCTTTCACTAACATATGTATTATTTGATTATTTATTCTTTTAATTTCTGTGTTTTGAATTTTTTTGTTCACAAAGATGTAATGTGTTATATACTTGTATATTTATTTTTCTTTTTATTTATTTTTACTTGATAGGTGATTTTAGTTTATGTTTTAAAATGTTTATGAAAGGTAGGAGGTTCTTATGGTACCCTTTTTCACACTGTATAAAATTAATATACTATGAATTGAGAAACATTCATTTATTTCATATTACCTTCTTTCAATTGACTGCTTAATGAAGACCAATTTTCTTTCACTAAGGAATTGTACTTAATAGTCCAAAATTTCCCTCCCAGTGTACTTATCGAGAAACAACTCAGAATGCGATGTTTCTCTTATACCCTAAAAGAGTAAACCAAAGCATGGCTAATGTCATTTCACTTAGGTTCTGTAATGGCTGATCGAACATGAATTATGTGTAGTGAATACGTAAGTATACTTATCAAAACAAGTAATATAATGATAAGAAATGATTGTTCCCATAAAAATTATGTTATTAGAATATAATTTTAAAACTAAAAAATAAAAATTATTTTTTTTTGTATGTTTTAAGAATCAAAATTAAAATAACTAAAAATAAATAGTAGTGATTAATTAACTCAAATGTGCAACTAAGAAGATATATGAAAAAATATATAGGAATACTTAATCCAAATATTTTTTAAATATGTGAATCACAAAAATCCCCCTTATATAATTACCAATCAATTACATGATCAATTGAATCTAAACTAACATGTATTCCTCTTTCAAGTAAACTACACACCATCTAGTTATTAACCTCATCACACTCTCTTGTCAACTAAATTCCATAATGCTCATTAAATTCATCAATTATGGATCACATACATAAGGATCATACATCTCTACCTAGCAACTATGCATATTATATAATCAAGAAAAATAATTAAATAACTCTCTCAAATCTATTTAATTGCATTGATAGATCAATTGTTGGCCAAATAGTTCATAACATACAAATTAGATTAAATGATATAATTAGATTGAAATCATAATTAGGTAAAATATTATGTCGTCATATGTTGATAATTGGGTCCATAAGATCCCTATATTAATAAATTAGTCGGACATAATTTTGTTCATAAATTTCTTATTTTTCATTATAAAGACAAAAATTGTAAAATAAAAGAGGAGAAGAACAAATACAATCAATCTCTTGAATTGTAGGACTAATCTTCTCTTGAATCTCCACCAAAATTGTATCTTCTTTTAATTTTTTTGCATTTTTCTCTCTTCTTGGCTCCAAAAACAAACAAAGAATATGTAATTTTTATCTCATTAGGGTTTTTGGTGAAATTAGGGGGTTAAATTAGGACTAGGTAGAATTAACAACACTAGCCAATAAGAACGTGACACATGGGATAGGAGATTCACTGGCTGAACCAGCACATGATGCATTGAGGAAAGAATTGGTCGTGGTCAATTCACGCTAAGTCCATTCCACGTGGTGCTTTGATTTACAAATATAGATTGCATGGTGCTTCGATAGGAAGAATGGATGAACTAGGTGATAATGCATGGCATGTTCGTTCACTGTGCGATTTAAAGATATGGTGTAAAACTTTCTTGTCGTGCCATATTTTTGTCCTTTCCTTGTAATGCTTGGAATTCTCATAAGCATTCCACCATAGTTCATCCAATTTATTTATTTGTAGCATTTTTTTCTCAGTAGTTGCATCTATAGATGTATTCAACTATTTTAGTGCCCAATATGTTTTGTGCTCCAATTCTAATAGTAAGTGATATGTCTTTCCATAAACTAGCTTATATGAGGTGGTAAAAATTGGTGTTTTAAATGTAGTCCTATATGAATATAAAGCATCATCTAACTTAGATGACCAATCCTTCCTTGTAATGTTCACAATTTTCTCCAAAATTATTTTCAGTTATCTTTTTGATACCTCCACTTGCCCACATGTTTGGGGATGGTAGATGGTAGACACTTTATGATTAATCCTATACTTAGACAATAAGGACTTAAGTTCTTTATGAAAAAAAGGCACTACTTGCATCACTAATAATGATCATAGGAGTTCAAACCTAGTGAATTTGTTTTTCTTCAAACATTTCATGACAGCTTTGGCATCACATTTGTTACTGGCTATGGCTTCTACCCACTTTGGCATGTAATCCACTCGTACAAGTATATATTGGTTACCAAAGAATGAAAATAATGGTCCCACAAATTCAATGCCCTAAACATCAAATAGTTCCTTTTGAAGTATACTATTTTGAGGCATCTCATGTCTATTTGAAATATTACCTATCCTCTGGCATCTTTCGCATGTCTTTATATAAATCTATATTTAAGCAATGTGGGCCAAAAATAACAAGATTTAAGTATGGTAGTTGCTATTTTTATGCTCCCAAAGTGACCTTTTTTATCAAATTTGTGGTGGTAGTAGTAAAGAATACTTCCAACTTCACCATAAGGTACATACCATCTCAAAATGCAATCACTGCATTCTTTATAGAGGTAAGGGTCATCCCAAAAGTATTGTTAAATTTCAAGGAAGAATTTCTTATTTTGTTTCCATGTGAGGTTTGATGGAAGAATATTGATAGGTAGGAAATTTGCAATGTTTACATACCATATGATTTCTATTTGAGATACTGGGAAGAATTATCATATATTTTTGCTTCCCTTTCCAGTCTAAACAAATGGTTTGCTACCTAATTTTCTATTCCTTTTTTATCATGGATTTTATAGTCAAATTCTTGTAGAAAGAGAACCCATCATATCAATCTTGGTTGACATCTTTCTTTGTCTTGGGGTATTTTATTGTAGAATAATCCATGTAGATAGTCACTTTGGTTCCAACCAAATAGGATCTGAATTTCTCAAAGGCATATACAGGGCAATCGGTTTTTTCTCTATAGTAGCATAATTCCTTTGAGCCTTATTATATGTCTTTCTTGCATAAAATATGGCACAGAACATTTTGTCTCTTCGCTTTCCAAGAACAACTCCAATAGCAAAATCACACATCAACTCAAAGAGCTTGCTCTAATCTGGTATGATTATAACAGGTGCTGGTACTAGTTTCTCTTTAAGGACTTGGAATGCCATTAAACATTTAACAGCAAATTTAAATGGCATGTCTTTTTCCGAAAGATTGCACAAGGGTTTGGAGATTTGGGAAAAATATTTTATGAATCTATGGTAAAAGCCTACATGCCTAAGAAAACTCCTTACTCCTTGTACATCAGTTGGTGGTAGTAGTTTATCAATCAGTTCTATCTTAGCTCTATTAACCTCAATACCATTGGTTGAGACTTTGTGGCCTAAGATTATACCTTCAAGTACCATGAAATGACACTTCTCCTAGTCTAAAACAAAATTTGTTTCTTCACATCTTTGTAGCACTAAAGAGGTGTAGACATTTATCAAAGTTGTTTCCAAAGATCAAAAAATAATCCATGAAGATTTATAGATGCTTCCCCACCATGTCAAAGAAAAAAGCCATCATGTAGCCTTGAAATGTCCCAGTTTCATTGCATAATCCAAACAACATTCTCTTAAAATAAAAAGCTCCATAAGGATATGTGAAGGTGGTATTTTTTTGTTCTTTGGGTGCCACAAAAATTTGGTTATAGCCAAATTATACATCTAGAAGGACAAAAACAAATCACCTAAATAATCTATCAAGCATTTGATCCATGAATGGGAGAGGGAAATGGGCCTTCCTTGAAGCTATAGTTACTTTAAAAAAATCCATACATACTCTCCATCTTTCACCATAATGACTCCTCCTTTCTTTGGCACACATTGAGCTAGGCTTACCCATTCAATGTCTTATACTGGGTAAATGATGCCCATTTCTAGCCACTTGATAATTTCCTCTTAACTACTTATTTCATAATGGGATTTAAGGGGCATTGTGCATGCCTTGTGGATTTAACTCCATCTTCTAGGAAGATTTTATTCATGCATATATATGGTCTTATGCCTAAGATGTTGGAAATAGATCAACCTTTAGCTCTTTTGAATTTCCTTAGCACCTTTAGTAGTGCTTCTACTTGCTCCATACTTAGATTAGTAGAGATTATGACTAGAAGCATCTCGTTATCACCTAAAAATGCATAAAAAGATGAGATGATAAAGGTTTAAGCTCTAATTTGGGTGGCTCCTCAATGGATGATTTAACTGTTGAGATTGTATCAAGACATTCCATAATGCATTTGATAAGCACATGAGAGGCGTGTTTTCTAAACAATTCACATAAGTCATAATATCAACCTTTTATTTCATACTTTCAAAATTAAAATAGGTTGATTTTTTTCTTGGTTAGTTTATTCCCTTGTTCATAGCATCATGTGTTAAAGTTTTAAGTAGGGGTAGTTCACCAACTTTTGTTAAGATACTGGTATGAATGTTTTTAACTACGTGAGTGTCACAGTATTCATAGCAAGTGTGTTCATAGAATTAACAAGCATATAAACTAAAGAATCACTAGGGAACATGTCAATAAGCAAAGTAGTGGTTAGCTCATCAATATTGATGTGGACCCTCTAGATGAACAACACTAGGAACCCACGAGCTCAAAGGAATAGGAACAACCGATTTGTTAGGAACGTTTTGAAGATGATTGGATTAAAACCCTAAGGAAACATAGTCCTTAAAACCCTAACCTTGCTATTCCACAAAGTTTGATCACTCCCTTTGATAAGTAAAATTCAAGCATTGAATCAAGAACATAAGAAGGAAAAGAAAAAATCATTCTTAAATAAACTAGTTAAAATTATCAAAAGGTCCCCCACAAAATTACATAGCTGCTGCATTTTATAAGAAACAAACCCTTAAGACTAAAAATAATTATGATAAATAAAATATAAAAGGCCCACAATTAACTAAAATTAAAATTGCTTCCTAAATTAATCTGAACATCCAAATCTATCCCTTGAATAAAAAGATAATAAACCATCCTTGGTGAAGCTTTGTAATCCTCAAATTTAGTTTTAGATTCTTCTAGCCCAGCCTCTTTGTATTACACTTTATGATCAATCCTTGCAAAGTTACTTTCATCCTCTTTGTCTTTGCCTTAGTCATTATACCGATAATTCCTTGCAAAGGATCTTGAGAATATTTGGGATCATCAACTTCGTCAGTACCTCGATCTCCATTATTCCTCCTTCTATTTGTAATGATTCGTCCTCGAATCACCAAGATCAAACAAACATAAATTAGCAACAAGAAAAGTTGCACTAACATTACCATAGTCCCTTGGAAAATCTAGCTTGTAGGCATTATCATTGATCCATTCCAAGACTTGAGAAGGTCCATCTCCTCGAGCCTGCAATTTTGATTTATGTTGTATGGGAAACCTCTCCTTATACACGTGCACCCAAACCCAATCTCTAGGTTGGAAAACAACCTTCACACACCCCTTATTGGCTTCTTTATCTTATTTCTCATTCTTCTATTCTAGGTTGGCTCGAACTCTGGCATGTAAATCTATCACAAAATATTCTTTTTTTCTTACCATTAAGATTAGCATGCTCATTAGTAGGCAAAAGTAAAATATCCATAGTTGTTAAAGGATTAAATCCATAACCAATTTCAAAAGGAGAAAACAAAGTAGAATGAACAATCATATTATATGCAAACTCAATATGTGGCAAACACTTCTTCCACTATCTTAAGTTATTTTGAATGATAGCACCTAACAAAGTAATGAGTGCTCTATTAACTACTTTAATTTGACCATCTATTTGAAGATGTGCAATTATAGAAAATAATAGTTTATTTCCTAATTTATTCCATGAAGTATGCCAAAAATGACTTAAGAACTTAATATATCTATCACTAACAATTTTCTTAGGAAACCCATGCAAATGAATTACTTCTTTAAATAAAAAAAAACTTCAATATATTTTGCATCATTAGTTTTAGAACATGCAATAAAATGAGCCATTTTACTAAACCTATCAATAATAACAAATATGATATCCTTACCACTTTGAGTCCTTGGTAATCCTAAAACGAAATCCATAGATATATCAATCCAATGTTGATTAGGTACAAGTAAAGGGGTATACAAGCCATGCGGTCTAACTTTAGATTTTACATGCCTATATGTAATTCACTTATCACAAATAGATTGCACCAAAGTGACCCATCAAACCTCCCCCATGACTTTCCCTAAAACTCACGAACAGAAAAAATATGCATACATAATTTATCTTTGTTGAATATAAATCCTTTATGCCTATAAAAATCACCAAATGCATACTTATCACATGCATTCCGTACTTGGTTGAAATCTGAATCATTGGCATACAAATCCTTAAGTAATTAAAAACCAAGTAATTTGGTTTGATATGAAAGTAAGTAATAAGTACATCCTAGAAAATGCATTAGACACAACATTTTCCTTCTCATGCTTGTATTTTTTTACATAAGAAAATGTTTCTATGAACTCCAACCACTTATCATGTCTTTTATTAAGTTGACCTATGGTCTTCAAGAACTTCAAACTCTCATTATTAGAATGAATGATTATTTCCCTCATCCACAAGTAATGCTACCATGTTTGAAGAGTTCTCACTAATGCATAAAGCTCTTTCTAGTAAGTAAGATAATTCAACACTACCCAACTTAGATTTTTCCTAAATTAAGCGATTGGTTTGGAATCTTGCATCAAAAAAGCTCATATGCCAATCATAGATGCATCACATTCTATCTCAAAAGCTTTATCAAATTTAGGCAAACACAAAAAAGGTACATTAGTTAGCTTATCTTTTAAAGTTTTTAAAGCTCAATCATCCCTATCATCCTACTCAAAAACAATATTCTTTTTAACAAGTTCATTCAAAGGTGCAGCATTAGAACTAAAATCTTTAACAAACATTTGATAAAAACTCACTAAACCATGAAAACTTCTTAGGTGTAGGCCAATCCCTTATTTCCTTTACTTTTCCTTCATCAATACTAATACCTTGGCAAATCTAATAATAGCCATTCTGTAAATAAATTTTTGAAAACGAATGAGAACCATGCAATTCATCAAGCATATCATTTAATCTAGGGATAAGATGCCTATAGTGTTAATTGTTTAGCAATCCACACACATGCACCATGTTCCATCTTTATTTGGGACTAAGATGATAAGAACCAAACATGGGTTGAGACTCTCCCTTACAAATCCCTTTTATAGCAACTCATCCACTTGCCTTTGTATCCCCTTTGTTTCTTCAGTATTAGCTCTGTAAGTAGGTCAATTCAGTATTGTTAATCTAGGTGTGAAGTCTACTTGATGCTCAATTCCTCTCAAAGGAGGTAATCCATGGGTAATCTCTTTAGGAAATAGGTCCTCAAAGTCCTACAATAAGGATAAAACAATACTAGGCAAATATGAGTTAAGATCGTTAGTAGAAAGATAAACATCCTTGAACATAAGTACAAGTACTTGTTTCCTTGCCATCATTACACTCTTAATCTCATGTTTTTCGACAATTAGACTCAGTCTTTTATTTTCCTTTCCTATTTGCTCATAATTCTCACCTTTTTGCTCATTTTCTCTTCATTTTCCTTCTTCGCCTCACTTGCTCTCCTTTTATTTTACTATTGCTCACACTTTTTTCTCCCTCATCTTACATGCTCTTGTTACCCTAATCTGGTCCTCATAAGGTTGCAAAGGTTTGAGAGGGGCTCATACAATATTTCATCTAGTCATTACAAAAGAATAACAATTTTTGTACCTATCATGCAACACACAACTATCAAACTATCACTATCGACCAAGAAATTTATGACCAATATACATCAGTGCCACATCACAGAGAACCTCATTCTCAAACAGGCCAATCAAAAAAAGAACCCAAACTTGTTTGTTGACCTTTACTTCTCCATAATAATTTAGTCATTGTAGCTTGTACGGTTTACGATGCTTCTGCCACTTCAAATTCAACTTTTCTACCAACAATGTACTAGCAACATTAATGTAACTCTCACTATCAATAATCAAAGTACATACATTGTCCTTCACGTGTCATATATCATTCATTCTTAGCCTATATACTTAGAGCTCTCCTCATGACAAGTAAATCCCCATGCATTGGTTCTTCCATTTCAACATCAGAACAATCCTATAATGGTTGCATCTCATTGTCACTTAAACTAGCACTTTCAATTTCTCAATTTACGCGTACAACCATTACCTTTTTGTTTGGGCATTTAGAAGCAATATGTATGAGTCCTTGGCACCTAAAATACTTAATATCACGTGACTTAGTAAGATTTTTAGTTTTAAGTTTACCCTTAGGAACAGTAACTGAATTCTTCAACTTTACTTCATCTTTTGTTCTTCCTATTTGATATCCACAGAGAGCTAGAGGGTGAACTAGATCTAAACCTCTAAGACTTTATTTTCTTCTCCATTTTAATGGCCTTGTGCAGTAGTTCCTCCATCTCTGCGTAATGTTACAACCCAACCATGTTAGCAATCTCCCTTTTTCAATCTAACAATGAATCTAGCCTTTATTGCTTCTCTATCTTCCTCTATGTTTTCTCTAATCATGGTGATTTTCAACTCTTTATAATGATACTCTACACTCATGGAACCTTGAACCAACCCTTGCAACTTTCTATATAAATCCCAATATTTATAGCTAGGTATAAATCTCTTACGCATCACCAACTTCATATCTTCCCATGACTGAAAAGGTGATGAGCGAAAACCGGCATCACCGATTCTTGCCAATACTTTAGTTTTAATATTTATAAAACTCTCGCAAGTGCACGAATCATTTCGTAGAAAATGATAAGTATACTCCCAAGGTCGATCTAAGGAAGGAATGTATGTGGTTTTTAATTTATTATTCAAACTTTTAAAAATGAAATTAAATCCTAAACATCCTGTCACAATATTTTGGGTTTTGTGTTTTTAATTTACTTACATAAAAATAAACATAGATTCAATAAACATTTATGAAAATTTTATCATTTATAATGGTGGAGTATTTATGAATATAATAACTAAGTTAATTATGCTTGCTCATATAATTTAGGTTATTAAAGATATGAATTGATATTTATTGATTCTCCCTTTTTTTGTATGAATACCACCTTTGGTGGGGTTAGATATTCTTTGTTAACTAAACAAATCAATTAACACCTATGGGTGGGATTGATAACTAATTTGGTTAATTAAATTAATTCTTTTTCTAAGAGATTGAAAATGAACCATTTAAATACCACATTTGGTGGGTTTAGACAATTTAAACTTTATTCAAGATGTCCAAATTAAACCAAAGAATTTAATTATCCGGGTAGTAACTTTCAAGTTTTAAAACCACTACTTAAAACATGTTGTCAATACATTTTCAGATAATAATTCTTATAAAAACTTTTGAAATAGAGCTTCACTCTAACTACCAGGCGATTGTACCAACAAATACAAGAGCACTACTCTAAATCAGACCGGATAACTAAACCTTAAAATCTAATTTTCAAGTTTAACTTTGTAATGAAAAATAATATATTTCTCTCTAACATTCTTAATATAAAATCTTGAATAAAAACAAAATCAATTCATTTTAGATATTTTTACCTATTTAATATTTCGCAAGCATAACAACGTTATTATTACATCATGTTTATAAACAGCCAGCACAGTTAAATTTAATCACAGATAAATTGAATATAACATGTAAGAATAAAACATAAAAAATAATTGTAAAGAAAATAAAATCCTTACAGAACTTCGACGCTATTCCCGTTGTTGGAAAACCTCCAAGCGGAATTTGCACTCCCATTTATTGAATCAAAAAGCTAATAAATTACAAAATCATAACTAGTTCTTCCCAAAAAGGGAACAACTCTAAAACTAAGAGAAATTAACTAAGAAAAGCTAAAAACTAAGAAAAACTAAAAAATCTAAGAAAAGAGAGAAAGAAAGAGAGAAAAGAATGTGTTTTGAGGTGTGTTTAGAAGTTAAGGGAAGGGGGGTATTTATAGGTGAGGATGGAGAGAAAAAGTGAGTAAACAAATGTTAAAAAAATGTAAAAACGCAGAGTGCAAATGCTGAGGTCATTGATGATGTCAGCATGACGTCATGGGGCGGCTGCACGTGAAAAATGGGGCGAAATGGGCATCGACGTGCGCGGAGGACAGCTGGGCGCGCGGAAGGGCTGGTGCTGCGCGCAAAGGCACGCGCGTGAACAGTAATGGCGCGTGCGGGATTGGGCGTGCTGCGCGCGGCTGGGCGCTAGGCGGCATGATTTTATCCTTTTTGACATTTTGACATTTTCTCCAGTATTCCTCTTTGAGTCTTTAAGTTGCATTTTTAAGCCAAAATACCTGAAAAGCAATAAAAATACCCGTGATTCCGAAAAAGACAAATATATATAAATATATGATAAAACATATATATATATATATATATATATATATATATATATATATATTAATGAATTAATGTGCATAAAATCATTTTAATTTTAGTGCTTTTTGAGCACTCATCAAAAGGTCTCTCACCATTCTTTAGCCTATTGACCACCAATTCATCCCACTGTATACCTGCATAATTTATAAACTCCAAGGTTCCTAAATTTACTTTATTCTCCTTGGAGTAATTATGATAATCAAATATGTGATCAACCTTTCTTTTCCACCCCAAGTATTGCTCATGGTCATTCATTCCTTGAAAAGTTGGAACTATCATCTTTATACTACCTATATTGCTATCTCCTTTGGAGTCGACCTTCTTATCCCATTTATTACTTGTTCTCTCTTCCACATTATAATTAACTTCTTCTTCATCATCAAACTCATGTCTTCTATGTGATTCAAAACTCGAAGATGATTCTAATTCATTCAACCTTGCATTCATCAACTTACATTGGTCATTAAGGGCCGATGAAAAATTTCATGTAAATTTGTAAAATAAAATGGAATGAAAGGTGTTATTCCTCATGCATTCCCTCACATGTTTTCTTTCAAATAAGACTCTCATAACTCATGTTTCACATTATTTTGGCTTTTTATCGAAGGTCATCCTTGCCTTTTAGCACTCAAAGCCCAAGCTAGCCCCATTTTATGTTCTTAACATAATCAATGAATTCAGCTAATATTAAGAAGAAACCAATTTGTTGGTAGAAATCTCATAAATCAAAATTCTAAAACCTTAATTGAGGTAAATGGTGACAGAAAGAAAGTCCAAAGATGACTCTAAAGAACCAAATATAAGAAAGAATATATGAATAAGGATAAAAAAAAGTAAGAAAAAAAGAATATAAAAATATAAGGAAAGAAATAATAAGAATAAAAATATAAGAATATAAGAATATAAAGAAATAAAAAAGAAAGGAAACTAAAGGGAAGATGGAAAGAATATAAGAATAAGGGAAAGAGTAAATAATAAATTTTGAAAAGTTAAAATAGGAAAGAAATAATCTCAGTTAGAAATCTTGTCAAGATCTTTCTTTTCTTATCTTCCTTGACCAAAATATGATACCTTTTTTAAAAAAAAATTGTTTGCTACTATGAATAGAAAATACAAAAACACAAATTCACAAACTAAATGAACAAAAACTGGAAATAATGCAAAAAAAGATGCAGTAAACTTTAAACACTTACTAAGTGGTGTAAACAATATAATTTGAGGTAAAAAGTATAGTGAATAAGGAACTAACAAAAGTTATGACTATTTAAAGTTGGAACTCCAATTTATAGTAATTGAGTGGAGCTTCGATTTGATATGCTATATTAGTCGTTCTATTACCCGAGTCAAAAGTTATGACTATTTAAAGTTGCAACTCCAATTTATCAATTTTTCTATAACTACGAACAGTAGCAATCTCTCTTTTCCTTTTTTTTTTGAAGAACAAAGATGGATTGAACACAGAAAATGAAGTACAAGAAAAAGATAGGAAGAATTTAAAGAGAACTATGAACCAAAATCTGATGAACAAAATTGATATCGGGTTAGCAATATCAATTTTGCAAATACTCCGGTTTTATATTTGTAAAACTCTCACAAGTGCACAAATCATTTTATTGATAATGAAAAGTATACTCCCAAGGTCGATCTAAAGAAGGAATATATGTAGTTTTTAATTTATTATTCAAACTCTTATAAAAGAAAATTAAATCTTAAACATCCTATCACTATATTTTGATTTTTTTGTGTTTCCGAATCTAATAACTTTAAAAAAACTAGATATGGATTCAATAAAAAATTATGCAAATTTTTATCATTCATAACAGTTAAGTATTTATGGATATAATAATTAAGTTAATTATTCTTGCTCATATTATTTAGGTTATTAAATATATAAATTAATATTTATTGATTCTTTTTTTATATAAATACCACATTTGGATGAGTGAGATATTATTTGTTAATTAAAAAAAATCAATTAACATCTACGAGTGAGATCGATAATTAATTTAGTTAATTAAATTAATTCTTTATTTCTAAGAGATTTAAAACGAACAATTTAAATGCCAATTTTGGCGGGGTTAGAAATTTTACAATTTATTCAAGGATTCAAAATTAAAACTAAGAATTTAATTATCCGAGTACTAACTTTGAAGTTTTAAAACCATTACTGAAAATATATTATCCATACATTTTCAAGTAATAGTTCTTATAAAAACGTCTGAAATAAAGGTTCACTCTAACAATTGGGTGATTGTACCAACAAATAAAATGATATTATTCTCAATTAGATCGGATAATTAAACATTAAAGCCTAATTTTCATATTTAAGTTTAAAATGAAAAGTAATATATTACTCCCTAATATCCTTAATATAAAATATTGAATAAAAACAAAATCAATTTATTTTATAGAAATGTTTTACCTATTTAATGTTTCGTAAGCATAACAACATTATTATTATATCATACTTACAAATAGCGAGATACGTTAAATTTAATCACAGATAAATTGAATATATCATATAAGAATAGAACATAAAAATAACTATAAGGAATTCATTTTAAAATTATATCGCAAAAGAATCATTACAAAACTTTAATGTTAATTCTATTTCTACAAAACCCCCCAAACAGATTTGCATTTCTTTTTATTGAATCAAAAACTAGAAATTTACAAAAGCATAACTAGTTTCTCTCAAAAAGTAAAGAACTTTAAAACTAAAAAAACTAAAAAAATAAGAAAGCTTTATAGAGAGATAAAGCTAGAGAGAGAGAGAGAGAGAGAGAAATGTGTGATTTTTGGGATGATTTTTACAATCAGGGAGAGGGTCCTTTTATAGGTGAGGAAAATACTAAAAAGTGGAAGAAAACAGTTTTGGACTCATTTGGACAAGTTGGCACGCACGTGGGAGCGTAAGTGCACACGGATAGGCACATGGGACTCGACAGATGCGGACAAATAGGGGAGTGGATCTCAGCATAACACATCCATGACTATGTACAGGACTCAGTGGATGCATGTAGCTTGGCCAACCGAGCAGGCTAGACATACGCACGGTTAGGCACTTTTGTTAGTTTTGACCCATTTTTTTTTAACTTTTTCTCATTTGTTTTCTCAATATATTGCCTCGAGTATTTTATTTTAAGTCTTTAAATTATTTTTGAAGAAAAATACATACACAAATAATAAAAAAACATGTCAATCCATAAAAACAAATTTATATAAAAATATGATAAAATCATAAAAATATAAATCTATTTAATCAATTAAAATATATTAAATCATGGTAATTTTAGTGCTTTTTAAAAATTTATCACAACCCTCAACCAACTTATTTCTAGTCCCTTAGCAAAGAGAAGCGGCAAAAACTACAATAAAAATTAAAAAAATCCTAAATCACTTCCATGGATTGACACGATTGCATTTAGCGTATGCAAACAAGCCTTTAAACCCCTAGGTTTCCCTAATGGATGAGTTTAAGTCTCGTGAGAGTTCTCAATAATGATACCCACAAATATTAAGCTAAATAAAACAATCTTTAAAATATAGAAACAAGTAGAACAAGTAAAATAAAACACAAAACTTTTCATGCTTAAAATTTCATTTAAGTTTTATAATTAAAACATTTAAGAATAGATTATTATAATTTCTTAAACATTCATGAATTACTATAATAATTTGCCGAAAATCAATTTCATATTTTAGAATAAAATGTTTCATTTTCACTTCACCCAATTTCAGTGTTAGGAATCCAGATTTACTTCCAGTCTACTCCTTGCAATTCAATACTATCAATTTACTAAATCCTATGTGTTCAAGCACTCATACTAATTAAGGCGTATGCAAATATAATTTATGTTTAGAAATGAACTAATAAGTTTGCATACTTATTAATGAAGAAAGGCTCAATATAGTGCATAACTTTGATCTCACAAAAGAAATCAATGTATAAATTTTAAAGATATGACATATATTATTTTCATGCAACAATCAAACTCTTTAAGAAAAATATTCAAGATATATGCCTTTTAGCAGTGTAGGAAAAATAAATACAATGACTTCTAGGGAAATTATTTCCTATATTTCCTTTGTACTAACCAACTTTCACAATTGTTTAAGGCTAAAAAGGGCATAGTATGTAGATTGTAATATATATTCTTTATCTCTCTATTTTTTATTTTTTAAGAGATTTTTCAACATATTAATTTTTTTAGAGAGTGGACCCATGTACATATTGTACATTTTTGTAGGATTTTGGTGAGTGTTTAATTTTGTGGCTTTTTTGTTTGATTTTTGTTTAGGTAACCTCAGACATGTCTATTTTTGGTATAAGTCATGCATGAATGAGATAAAGGCATATATTATCAATTTCTACTCAAATCATTTAATCTAAGCAAATGAATAATAAATATATGACACTCTATTAAGATGAGAAAATTCTTACATGCCATGCTTCTACCTATAGAGATCATCTAAAAATTTGTATAAATAGAATAAGTGTTTTGAGTAGAAAGAAAATATTTCACTCAGAATAAAGGAAATTAAGGCTCAAATAATATCTCATAAGGGCAGTCTCCACTGTTTAATTCCTAAACACCAATTTTGGGTTCATTTCATTTCAACAGTTTATCATAAAATATTAGTAATGACACAAACTTACTAATTATCATATTGCTTCGTGTTATGTTTTTGGAAATTAATCTAATAATGCAAAAAGACCTAATCATTACTTAAACTTAATTTTTAAGACATGATTATTTTTGTGACAAAACATTGAACACTACTCTAATTTACCTAAACACAGAAATAAAGAAAATAACACACATATATAAAAGAAAAAAATTGAATTAAATGAAACAATTAATATGAAAATACACAACTAAATAAGCAAAATAAGGGCACATCGTTTATAAAAATTTAAATTTTTCCTAATTAGTGTAACTTTTAAATCCTACCACCCCCAACCTAAAATCTACATTGTCCCTAACGTAACAAATGCAAATTTTAAAAAGAGAAGGGATAGAAAAGTTACCAAATTACTTTATATGTTAAAGATTTTGACATAGAATGCTAGTTGCATCCAACATCAAATTTGAATCATACAAACAAGTACTCTAACACATCTTAACAACCATTTATTTTATGCAATAAAATAAATAAAGTGCTCATAAAAGAAAAAAAAAGTAATAAAAAAAACTAACTAAGGATTACTTAGCCAAATGCAATCAACTTTGATAGTGTTGTGTAGTCCTTCTAAATAAGGCTTCTCACAAAGCCCATTGACTTTGAATATTGTTTGTGTCTTGGAATCCAATAGTTCTACTACTCCATGTGCAAATACTTGGACTATTTTGAATAGTCCATCACATCTTGATCTCAATTTTCTTGCAAACAATCTTATACGAGAGTTAATAAAATAACTTTCATTCCATAGTTAAGAGTCTTAGGAACTAGCCTATTGTCATGATAGCGCTTAGTATGCTCTTTGTAAAATTTGGCATTCTCATAGGCTTTGTTTCTAATTTATTCCAACTCATTAAGATGGAGTGACTATTTTTCTCCTACTTTATCGAAGTCCATGTTTAACTCTTTAATATCCTAGTAAGCCTTGTGCTAGAGTTCAATGGGAAGGTGGCATGCTTTCCTAAAGATTAACTGGTAAAGGCTCATCCCAATAGGTGTTTTATAAGCTGTCTAGTATGACCATAAGCCATCATTCAACTTAAATACGCAGTCCTTCCTTGAAGGACACATAGTGCATTCCAGTATTCCCCTTATTTTACTACTAATTACTCTCACTAAACCGGAAGTATAAGGATGATATGGAGTAGCTACTCTATGTGTGATGTTATACTTTTTAGTACTCTATCAAAGATTTTGTTACAAAAATGGCTATCTCCATCACTTATTATAGCTCTAGGCATTCTGAACATGCTAAATATTGAATCCTTCTAAAATTTTACAAAAACATTAGCATCATCGATTTTAATGGGGATAGCTTCTACCCACTTGTATACATAATCCACAGCAACCAAAATATATTGAAGACTATTGGATGGGGAAAAAGACCCATGCAGTCAATCCTCCATACATCGAAGAGTTCAACAACTAAATTAGATGTCAAAGACATTTCATCTTTTTACTTATGTTTCATGTTCTCTAACATTTATCACATTTTGCACAAAATATATAAGCATCTTTAAAAAGAGTGGGCCAAAATAATTCAGACTATAATACCTTATGGGCTATTTTTTCAACACCAAAATAGCCCTTACAATAAAGTTCAGGACAAAAAGTCAAAATGCTATTATGTTCTTCTTCTGGTACACATCTCTAGATGACTTGATCTTGACCAATATGAAGTGTTCGATCTCAAAACACCAGTGGCAAGATAGTTTACAATATCAACATATAATGGGTTCAGACCTATTGAAAATAATTGTTCATTAGGAAAGGTTTCAACTATATCTTCTTTACTCTCACCTTTAAGAGAATTGAAGCCAGAAATCAACCTAGAAAAATGGTCAGCTACTAATTTTTCACTGCCTTTCTTATTCTTGATTTCTAGATCAAATTCTTGTAAGAGTAAGACCCACCTGATTAATCTTTGCTTGTTATTCGATTTACTTAATAGGTATCTTAAAGCACCATGATCAGAATGTACAATCACTTTAGATCCTACTAAATAACACCAAAATTTGTCTAAAGAAAACACTATAGGTAAGAATTCTTTTTCAATGGTGGTATAATTCTTTTAGGCATCATTGAGTTTTTTTATAGCATAGTAGATGACATGCAAACGCTAATCCACTCTCTATCCCAACACTACTTCGATAGCATAATCCAAAGCATCACACATTATTTCAAAGGATAAAGACCAATTTGTTACCATAATAGTAGGGGCAGATGTTAGTTTCTCTATCAAGGTATTAAAGGCAATAATGTAGTTATTATTGAAATCAAAATAAACATCTTTTGATAACAAGTTACATAAGGGACGAATTATTTTAGAGAAATCTTTAATAAATCTTCTATAAAATCCTACAAGTCCTAAGAAGCTTTTTATCCCCTTAACAAATGTAGGGGGAGGTATTTTGGAAATTAGTTCAACTTTTGCCTTATCAACTTTAATACCTTTATTTGAAATTATATGTCCTAACATTGTCCCTTATTGAACCATAAAATGAATTTTTCTCCCAACTAAGGGTTAGATTTCATTCAATACATCTTTCTAAAACCAAAGTCAAGTTATCTAAGAAATTATCAAATGATTTTCCAAAGATAATGAAATTATCCATGAAAATCTCAATGAATTTTTCCACCATGTCCGAGATGATAGACATCATACATCTCTAGAACGTGGAAGAGGCATTACATAACCTCAATGGCATTCTTTGAAAAGAAAATTTCCCAAAATAACATATAAATATGGTATTTTCCTAATCTTCTGGTGCTATTGGTACTTGATAATATTTGGATAATCCATCTAAAAAATAGTAAAATCCATGCCCAACTAATCTTTCCAACATTTGATCAATGAATGGAAGAGGAAAGTGATCCTTTTTAGTATATAAATTTAGTTTCCTAAAATCTATACACATCCTTCATCAAGTGATTATTCTAGTAGGCACTAATTCACTTTTGTCATTTTTAACAACTTTTATCCCAGATTTCTTAGGTACCATATGCACTGGACAAACCCACTTACTATCGATAATAGGGTAGATAATTCCTTCTTCTAAAAGTTTAAGAATTGATTTCTTAACTACCTCTTGCATGTTTAGGTTTAGTCTTCTTTGGGCCTATCGTATGGGTTTAGCATAATTCTCTATGTTGATCTTATGCATACACATGGTTTCTCCTAACACTCAAACCTATTACTTTCTTAAACTTCTTAAGCACATTTACAAGTTTCTTTTCTTGGGTTTTGGTCAAGGTTGAAGAAATTATCGTTGGATAAGTTTCTCCTTCTCCTAGAAACACATATTTTAAGTGTATAGGTAAGCCTTTGAGTTCAAGTTCAAGTGGATTGGCCTCTTTACTAGATGGGCAACTGGGTAGATTTAAAAGTGTACTAGATTTTGTCATTAGTTCATCACTATCTAGTTGTTCAATGTACCCCTTACTTTCCTTATCTAAATCTTCTTCCACCTCAAGTGTAAGAACAATTTCAAGCTTGTCTTCTATTCTGGTTCGAGAAAAGGTGCTTTGGACAAGATTCTCCAAATGGTGAACATTGAATATTTCATCGATGGAAAAAATGGAAGTAAAGGTGAACAATCAAAAACTTTAAAATGAACAGTCTCTCCTAAGACTGTCATTGTCAACTTTCAATCTTGGACATCAATAATAGTCTTGATAGTTTCCATATATGGTCTACCAGGTAGTATTATGTGCTCTCTAGAACCACAAAGTCAATAGGTATTATCAGTTTGTCTACTTGTACTAGCACATCCTCAACTATTCCCTTTGGATACTTAAGAAATCTATCTGCAAGTTGAATGGACATAGTTGTGGTTTTTAAATCTCCTAAATCGAGCTATAAGAATATAGGGTAGGGTATCAAGTTTATACTAGTACCTAAATCAAGAATTTCTTTAGCGACTTTCCTATCCCCGTAGTTATGTTTATGATAAAATTTCCAAGGTCTTTCAACTTAGCGGGAAGTTGGTGCTGAAGTACAACACTAGAAATTTTTGATACTACTACTCGCTTATTAAGTCCATACCTCCTTTTCTTAGTGTTCAAATCTTTGAAAAACTTAGCATAGGAGGGCATATTCATGATAACTTCTAATTATAGTAAATTGATATTTACTTTAGAAAGCATATTAAAAGGATCATAGAATTGCTTATCTTGTTTTGGATTCTTTCAACCAGTGTTGAAAAGGTACTTGCAGCTGGTGTGGATCTGCTGTAATTTGAATTTGGGGATGTCAAATTACTCCTAAATAATTTTTTTTGAAGGCTTGTCAAGTTTAGCAATTGTATTTCCTTTTTGCAAGACTAGAATTTCACCTTCTTTTTTACCTAAACTATAAGGTAGATCTTTAAAGATTATATGTAAACTAGTATTGGCAACCTTACCACTTCGAATGGTTCTCATAAGTTCATTTTTCACTTATCTCTCCACTTATGTAGATAAACACAAAACCAAAAATCAATAGGACTTTATTAAGCTTGTAATGTATGGCTTAGGTAAAGATAGGATAAAAGATAATATTTGGCTCAAATATTTCCTAAACACATCATTTTAGGATTGAAACAAGACACCTTCTAACATCTCAATGAAAACTTCCCAATTAGGGATTTAACTTCACATGCAATAATCATTTTCTTTTTCTTCTCTTTCCTTTTTTTATTTTTTTTTTCTTCTCTTTTTTTCAGAATCTCTTGTTGTTTTTCCTTTCTCTCAGAATCTTCTTTTTTTCTCTTTCCAATATCCTCTTTTTTTTCAGATATATCTTTAGAAATTTACTAACAATGGTCACATGTTAGTAAAATAAGGAAAATTGATATATCTATCTATTTATATTTTTTTACTAGGCTTTTGGTTAGTATATATATATATATAAATTTAAAAGCTCAAAAGGGGTATAGTATGGATAAAACATGTAAAGTTGGATAGAAAGGCTCAAATGATCCAAAGATGGCCTAAATCATTTTATTAGTTAAATGTTGTCTAGGATTTCGCCTCGAGAGAAAATCAAACAAATTCTAAGAACTATGACACCAAAGAACATCAATCGAATTGCATACTCACACAAACCTCCTCCAAAATAGCATAACAACTCAAAGATGAAGACTAGTGCTCATAAATAGACATTCTTGTAAAAATAAAATTTACTCAAAAACTACACACAAACTTAGACAATAATCAAATTTTTCAAAGAGCAATGCATTATTTAAACTGATAAAAATAAATCACCATGAAAAGCAATATATTCTCATGTTTCAATCAACCAAACAAATAAAGCTTCACAATCAACAATACCAAGATATATTTCAACTAAGCTCAATCTCTCTACCACCCCTAAACTTAATATGCACATTGTCCTCAATGTGTGAAAGTTAAAGAACAAATGAGAATGGTTCAAAGAAACTTCCTGGTTTTGGTTTGTAAGATTGAAATCCAAAAATAGCTTTACTTCCTCCAATTTGCACCTACCAAAAAAAAATAATAAAATAAAGAAATATGCAAACTAATACATGATTAACTAAGTAAAATAAAAAAAAATAAAACATATGGGTTGCCTCCCAAGCAGCGCTTGATTTAGAGTCATCAGCTTCACTTCCCATTTTTTTTTCTACTTTTAGGGAGGTTCAGATATTGTGTGTCAAATACAAAATCTCAACTTACTAGAAAATTAAAAAATAAATCTAAACAAGTAAAAAATAAGCATAAAATAAAATAAAAATAAATATTTTTTTAACTAAAATCAGATTGATTGGTATTAATATCAACAAAATTAGTAAAACAAATCTCCGGCAACGGTGCCAAAAACTTGTTGTCTCTTTAAGAGAACATGAAAACGTGCAAAGTATACACGGTCACAAGTAATAAAATGATAAGTAAGATATCATTCCCACGGAGATTTGTTACTACAGTTTGTTAAGTACTAAAAAATTTTCACTCTAATTTTATCCAAACAATCGAAAGTTGATGAAGTATTAACTAAATTGATTTTTTATAACAATAAATAAGAAAATTCTACGATTGCAGTGTCACCAAATCAATCAACTTGAATCATATTATTTTCTCTTGAATTATATTTTTTTTGAATTTAATTTGTCAACCAATAACTCCTAATTTTATCCATATATCTCTTCCGAGCTCCATATAGACACATCTTGCTAAAATAATTCACTATATTCCTATGAGAATTAAATTCACCAAGATTCGTTATGTTCAAAGTTCTCAAATAGCCACACGTACAATAAAGGTATATTCCAATCCTTTATATATATATATATATGTTATTCTATCCACGAGCAATTACGCAAAAATTCCTTTTTCAAGTTTATTTAAGTGTCACAAAAATGCCTTTTTCAAGTTTATTTAAGTGTCACAAATCAATTGATTAATCATCCAATCAATCAAAAGCATTAAGCACAAATAGAATAAAAAAATTAAAAATCTCATAAATCATTCAAAACTAATTCATTCAAGCTTCATAAATTAAGCTAACACAACCATAGAAAAATTAAATTACTTCATAACAAAAATTAAAATTACAAAACAAAAATATTAAATCATTTAAGGAATATTAGATGAAGAAAATCAAAAAGAAATTAAAAGTGTTTCATCTATGATCTGTAATTTTCTCTCTACGCAGAACCACAACAGAAGCCAAAATGGCTTTTGCGTGTTCCACTGTCCTCTGTCCTGTTTAAACCCCCTAAATTTTATCGCAATAATCACCTATTTATAGCTCCAGCTCTCTCAAAAAGAATACATCACAAAATATATTTTTTACAACACGTATGTAAAAGTGGGGGACAGAATATTACATCGAAAATAATATTTAAACACGCGTGGGAGACACAAAACTAGTTGGAAAGCGTGCATCATTTCTGCATTTTCATTTTACAAAACTCATGCCATGTGTCGGCATCTAATTTTCTGGAAGAATAATAAGACATGTGGTAGCTTTGTATTTGGTGGAATGGGAGGGCGCACGCAGATTAGATGGACTACATCGCACGGTAAAATGTTTTGCGTAGCAGACACGTGGGTCCCACCCTGATTGCCGGCTTGCGCGGACATGTGGACCTCACTCTACGTGCCGAGCAGTGTGCCATCCGGAAAATGCATCCAATCGCTCTTGTTGCGCCTGTATCACACTCGCCTGATCCTCCCCGTTGATTATCTGATCTAACGGTGCGTGATTCGCGTTGATAATGGCACACATGGTCCTCCTTTTCCTGCGCAGAAAAAAAAGTTTATTTAATTGCATTTTAGCCCCCCAATTTAATTCAAATTAACTTTTAAACTTTTGATATTTGCAATGAAGCCCTCTTTTAATTGAAATTATATTTTCAACTTTTATTAATTGCAATTAAGTCTTTTTTCACTAAAAATTCTTTAGTTTTCTTTAAAAATATATTCCTTAAAAAATAACATAAAGTATTAATTTAAGAACTTAAAATTAATTAAAAACATTAAGAACATAGCAATTATAATTAATAAATTAGACAAAATAACTATACAACGTACAGTTATCAATAGTCGTTCATCATTTCTACCTATCTCCAGCATCTCCCATGGCTACATGTAGTGGAAATTGATCCTTCTCCTCTTGAGTATAAACATCTAGCTCCTAAATATAAAAATAGTAGAACTCTCTAAGAAAGATTTCTCACTTGACAAAATGTATAGGCTTAAATGAAAAAGATGCAAGGAACCTAAATTAATTTTTTTTTTTGTAATACTAATTTTAAAGAATGGATACAATTTTTGAAACAAATGAATTTCTATTATTTCATTGCAATTTTATTACACAAATTCTTAAAATAAAAAATACACTAATGGGTGTCCTCCCACTTAGGACTAAAATTTATCATCTTCTAGTAAGACGTTGCTTGGAGATTTCAGAATGAAAAACTCAGTTTCTCCTCTTCATGGAATTTATTTGATTCAATTAGACCATTCAGTTAGTAATTACTTTGTTTTTTGCAAATTCTTAGCTAACTATTCCACTTCGACTTCCACCTTTTTGATAGAAGCTTCCATAGAGTCCAAATGTTGATTGGTTTTAGACCAATTATCTCTGTAGACTTGAATAAAAGAATTAAAGTTGTCCTCTAGGGTTGGTTTACTAGGAAGACTTCTTGGAACAGGGTAGTGGAATTACTAGCCTAACTAATTTGAGCTTTGGGCAAAAGAAGGGTTGTTTTGCCTCTAGGAGAAGTTGGGATGATTTCTCCACCTAGTATTATAGGTATTTGAATTGGGTCGAATCTTGGTCTCTATTGACATGCTCCCAAAACATTAACCTATTTAGGTCCAACTAGTGCTTCTCCTTGATATGGATAGGCTTCAATACCATGTCTCGTGTTTCTACATAAACCATAATGTTCATAATTGGTATTGGTTTGCATAGTGAGAAGGGAAATTTTCTTGATCAATTGAATAAGTTGTCATTGAAATTCATTACTCGAATCAATTTCATGAACTACAGCTCTTCTCACTTGTGAGATTTT
The DNA here is from genome assembly GCA_037013495.1 of Hippophae tibetana. Classification (NCBI taxonomy): domain Eukaryota; kingdom Viridiplantae; phylum Streptophyta; class Magnoliopsida; order Rosales; family Elaeagnaceae; genus Hippophae; species Hippophae tibetana. The sequence continues at coordinate 84,277,184 of CM072801.1, forward strand.
CTATTGGAAATTTGCACCCAACATCTCAAAGAGGTTGTATGTCTCAGAGGTTATCTTCTTTCCCATAGCTCCTCTAGCAACATTGTCGACAATGACATAGAATTGTTGTGTAAGTCCATCATAAAAGAATTGGTTCTACAACTACAGGGGGAATTTTTGATGGGGGCATTAAGTGAGGAACAATTTAAACCTATCCTAAGCTTAATGGAGTGGTTCTCCTTCCATATGAGATAGAGTGGAAATCTTTGGTCTCACCTCTGATGTTTTTTGGTGGGAATATAATTTTCCTATGAATTTGTTGTAAACATCATCTATAGTCATCAGAGAACCTGGAGGAAGTGACATCAATCAATATTTGTCCTTTTCCATTAAGATGTTGGGAAACACCTCATTCTAAGCTGATCATCATTTATAATATCAAGGGTGAACGTTTGGACTGTGACATAGAAGGAAGGAAGCATGGAAAAATGAATGCTTTTCAAGTTATAATTCTATGCTGCCTCACCTAGTTAGATTGAGGAAATTATAGTGCCAATAGCATAGAGGTTCCTTTTATAGGTGAGGAAAAGGCTAAAAAGGTGAGAAAAAACGGTTTTGGACAGGTTTGGAGAGATTGGCACGAGTGTGGGAGCACTGATGAGTGGGCATGTGCAAGATTTACAATAGGACTCGGCTTATGCGAAAAAACATGGGCATGGATCTTGACGTGACATGCATCGACTTCGTAAGGGACTCAGTGGATACGCGTGGCTTAGTGCGGTGGGCAGACTAGGCAGTTTTTTTCCTTTTTGACCATTTTTTCCTATTTTTTTCTATTATTCCATTTTTTTGACTTTTTCTCATATTTTCTGAACATATTTGTGATGTATTGCCTCCAGTATTTTTCTTCAAGTCTTTTAATTATGTTTGAACGAAAATACTTGAAGAACAATAAAAATACCCATGATTTTGATAAGACAAATTTATATAAAAATATGATAAAATTATACAAATATAAATCTATTTAATCAATTAAAATACATTAAATCATGGTAATTTTAGTACTTTTTAAGCACTCATCAAAATACAAAGACAAAAACAACAAAAACAAAATTGAAAGGAAACGCAGAACTATGAAGAATAATTTTTTTTTTGGAATCAAGAACTGAAACAAAGATAAACATGTTGAAGATGATCGGATTAGAACCCTAAGGAAACAAAGTCCTTAAATTTATAACCTTGAGACACCACAAAGGTTTATTACTCCCTTTGATAAGTTGAATTCAAGTATTCAATCAAGAAGACAAGAAGGTAAAGAAAAATATTTTCGGAAATATACTTGTTAAAATGATTAGAAGGTCCCCCTCAAAATTACATAGCAACTCCTTTTTATAAGTAACAAACCCTAAAATAAAACCCTAAATGAAATGGGCCTATTTAGTTATGGATTGGGCCTAATAAATCCTTAACACATAAAAGAATAAAAAAACTTATGATAAATAAAACATAAAAGGCCCATAATTAACTAAAACAAAAATTACTTTCTAAATTAATCCCTATATCTAACTTGATCTTCCAAATCTATCCCTTGCATAAAAAGATAATAGACCATCCTTGGTGAAGATTTGGAATCCTTGAATTTAGTTGTAGATTCTACTAGCATAGCCTCTTTGTATTGCACTTCCATGATCAAGCCTGGAAAAGCTTCTTTCACCCTCTTTGCTTTTTGTAACATCAACTTGGTCAACACGTTGATCTCCATTAAATACTATCTATACAAAAGCAATCACTAGTACTATAAGCATCACAAAATTTAATTGCTTTGAACACATTAAGTGTTACTTGTTCATCTTGCACTTTTATTGTAAGATCACATTTTTGTACATTAATGAGTTCTTTTCGGGTTGCTAAGAATGGATGACCAAGTATGATAGGAATTCCACGGTCCTCTTCCATGTCTAGCATAATGAAATCTATCATAAAGATGAATTTATCTACATTTATAAGCACATCTTCTACCACTCCCCAAGGCCTTTTGATAATGGAATGAGGTTAATGTTGGAGCCCAAATCACATAATGCCTTGCCAAAATAAAATTATGAAAAAAAATAAAGAAAAATAATTAATGTAACATAAAAATTAATTTCTAATGTTTATAATCCACGACAGTGGCACCAAAAACTTGATAGAACATGAATTGTGTACAATATGCAAGTATATGTATCACAACAAGTAATATAATGATAAGAACATATCGTTCTCATAAAGATTATATTATTAAAAACTAATTTTAAAACTAAAAAATAAAAATAATTTTTTTTGTATGTTTTAAGAAAGAAAAACTAATAGAACTAAAAATAAACAACAATAATTAATTAACTTAGATTTGCAGCTGAGAAGGTATATGAGAAAATATCTAGAAATATTTAATCTCCCAATGTTTCAAATATGTGAATCACTAAAATCCCCCTTAATATAATTACCAATCAATTACATAATAAATTGAATCTAACCTAACATGTATTCCTCTCTCAAGAAAACTACAAATTATATATAATTAACCTAATTATACTCTCATGCCAATTAAATTGGATACTACTCATTAAGGTCATGAATTATGGATCAAATACATATGAATCATACATCTCTACCTAGAAACTTTGCATGTTATTTAATCAACACAAATAATTAAATAATTCTTTTAAATCTATTTAATTGCCTCGATAGATCAATTGTTGGCCAAACTATTAATAGTATGAAAATTAGATTATATAATATAATTAAAATGAAATCATAATGGGAGTAAAATATTAGATCATCACATGTAGAATTTGGGTTCATAAAATCCCTAGATTAATAAATTATCTAAACATACTTTTTTCATGAAGCTCATATTTTTCCTAAAAAAGACAAAAATTGATAAAGAAATGAGAAGAAGAAAAAATACAATCAATCTCTTAAATTTTAGTACCAATATACTCTTGAATATCCACCAAAATTGTATCTCCTTTTGAATTTTTTTGTATTTTTATGTCTTTTAGTCTTCAAAAACTATTAAAAAATATGTATTTTTTGGCTCATTAGGGCTCATGGGGAAATTAGGGGTTTAAATTAGGCTCAAGTAGAATCTATACTTTCATATCAACTTTCAATCAAGCGTTAAGATGAAAAATGGAAAAATTAACAACACTAACTAATAAGAACACGACATGTGGCATGGGAGATTCACTAGGTGAATCAATGCATCATGCATAGAGGATTGGACTGGTCACAGTCAACGAGCATTGAGTAAGCACCATATGGTGCACTATAATTCATGGATATGGATTGTGTAGTGCTTTTTTGGGAAGACTAGATGAATTAGGTGATGACGTATGCCACATCTATTGATTATGTGATGAAGTTCAAAACTAACAATATCACCCGGTACATGCAGCATTGGGTGATTGGCCCACTTCACTTGTGTGGAATCCATATGGCATGCCTAGTTAGCTCCCCTACTGGCATGGAATCCAAGTGGAATATTTTGATTGGTCCTACATTAAAAAATTCATAAATATTTCAAAAAGTTCCCAAAAAAATATTTTTTCACTCCTTTTCACTGAAAGTTTGTATTTTAATACTTTTAATCCGAAAGTACTGCTTATAGAATAAAATGAATGAATAGTAAGTAGAAAAGTACACTAATGACTCTACTTTCATAGAGTCATCAATGGCTTAGGAGGATGTATGCAATAAGTTTACGAAAGAATTTTATTCCCACCAAAAAGCATCAAAGTTGAGAGAAAAGATTGTTACTTTATCTTAGATGGATGAAGAGCCTTTCCATGAATCATAGGATAAGTTCAAGCTCTTACTTACTCAATGCATCCATTGTAGTTATCCTCTACAGGTGCAGAACCAGTTTTTCTATAATGGATTGACATAACAATGTCAATTCATTATTGGTAAAGCTATAAGTGCAGTAATATAAGAAACGACCACCTTAGAGACATACAATCTCTTCGAAATTTTGGGTGATAATTTCTAACATAAAAGCTCTTGAGTACGTAAAGCTAGAGTCCATGAAATAGACTCTAGTAATGAAGTTCAAACGTAGCTTGCTCAACTAGCCATTCAGTTTATGCTTCGCACAATACATGCTACAACAAATAAAGAAACATGTGGCTTGTCTAGTACTTTGGGACATGGTATTGATGCCTATCACTATCAAGGAGAAGCAAGTGCAAAACCTAAGTAGGTCAATGTATTGGAAGGATAATAATCATGACCCAAGTATGATCCTAATGCTAATACCTATAACCTAGGGTGGAGGAATCATCCCAATTTCTCCTAGAGGCAAAACTACACTCCATTTTCCTACAACTCAAAATAATAAGGCCAGGAATTCCACCAATAAGTTCCCAAGAATCCTCTTAACAAGCCAACTCTAGAGGATAACTTTAATGCATTCATTGAAGTTAGCATAGACAACCAAACATGAACTAATCAAAGTTTGGAATCTTTGGAGAAGCTAACTAAGCACTTATAGAATTAAGGCAAGGAATTGCCAGGTCAGAAAGAAAACAGAACTCAATAATGTGGGGATAAAGAGTTTGTAAAATAATGAAATCCCCCAAGTAACATATCATTAAAGGAAATAAATATAGTCTTGGATGGGAGGTAACATATTATTTTATTTTATTGTTGCATTAAATTAATTCTTATTCCATGGATAAAAGTTTTCCAATTGTTATTTTATTGTTCGAATTTAAGAATACATTTTTTTTTTATTATTTTTTTGTATTAATTTAATAATATGATAATATATAAAAATTTAGAAAGGGGAGAATAACGTAAAACTTATGGTGAAAAACATTCAGTTTTTCCCCGCAACATGCTTAGATTCTATGCCATGAGTTTGGGATCTATTTAAAATTGGATTGAAGTTCAAACATAGGCATCACGACATGCTTTTTACTTCACTACAGCCAGCGAATAATTTATTGATTGTAAAACCTCCCACACAAGGAAACACACTCATTTTCTCTCAAAACACTACTACAAAAAGGGTATTTAAGTTGCTATGTAAAGTCGGTTTTTGGAAAAAACCAACTTCTAATGAATTTAAAGTCAGGTCGGTGTAGAACCGACGCTATCCACATCAACCGAAACTATGTCCTATTTTTTAAATTAAAAAATGCATGCAGTTTACAATCGAAATGTTTTTAGGTCATTAATTATTATTTTATTTGACTCTTTAAAATTTAAGTTGGATATAAATATATATATAGTATAATTTTGACTCTTTATTTAATTTTGTGTATTTGTTTTAAATATTATTGTAAAATTATATTTTTTTCTTTTTCTATAGTACGTATGCATAGTTTAAATAAAATAATAATTGAAAAAAAAAAACAAAATTTAAATTGCGTGGATAGCGTCAGTTGACATGACAAACCGACGCTACCCACGTGGCTAGCCACGTAATATTACCATTCGGCTCATTTCTTCTCGCAGAAACCCAAAAATCTTCATTTCTCTTCTCCATTTCTCCCAAAACCGAGCTCACACCCACCCTCTGTCTCAATTTCCGGTCACGTTCGACCACCATTTGCAACATTGTTTTGTGGGTTATATTCCTCTTCTTATTATCTTTCAGATCTACTCTTTTTATACCCATTTTTTCACTTATCCTCACTTACAAAACACAAATTTCTGCTACATTTGCTTCATATAGTCACTTCATAACATTCTTGTAAGTATTTCTATTAATTTTGTAGCTTATTATTCAGTTTTTTTTATTTTTTGTATAATTTTTTTATTTATGTATTTTTTTATTTTGCTTGTTATTATATGTTTGGCTTACTTTCTGTGTGAAATAATTAATATGTGAAATGTCGTGGGTTTGAGGGATTATATATATTTACCGTGCGTGGGTAAATTTATTTATATATAAATAATTATATTTTATTAAGTAAAAGTAATACATTTGTAAATGATTAAAATGATAACTGTTTTATATTATATATGTTTTGATATATATTCTAATAATTAGGAAATTTATATATAATAATACTTGAAATATATTCATTGGATACATAATTAATTAATATGTTTAATTAATTTTATTAATAGAAAATGGACAAATCTTGGATGTCAAAGTGTAGAATTGAGCAAGACTATATTTCTGGAGTTGAAAGTTTCATGGAATTTTCTTGTAAAAATAGTAATACTAGAACTAGTATGATTCGATGCCCATGTGTTAAATGTAAAAATGAGCGATTTCATGAATTTGATGAGGTTAAGTATCACCTTATCCGTAATGGTATTTTTTGAGCTATAAATGTTGGTATTATCATGGAGAAAATATTGATAATACTCATGGAGAAAATATTGATAATACTCAAGGAGAAATATTGATAATACTCAAGGGGAAAAGATAAATAATAATGTGAGTTGATTACATACGTCTTATCATAATGTATAGAAGGAAAATATGTTTCATGGTGTTGAAGATGAATTACGCTTGTCCAAATGATTGCATTCTTTATAAAAAAGAATATGAGACATTAGATGATTGTCTGATATGTAAAGAATCGAGATGAAAGCATGGTACAAATGAGACAACACATAAGAAAGGCGTGGATACAAAGGTTCTTTGGTACTTTAATCCGATTCCTCGCTTTCAAAGATTGTTCAATAGTAAAGATACATCAAAGATGTTGACTTGGCATTCAGATAATCGATTTGATGATGGGGTGCTACATCATCCTTTCTCCAAATTGGAAAGTAGTAGATAATTTATCTCCTCAATTTTCATCTGATCCACACAATCTTCATCTTGCCATTGATGCTGATGGAATTAATCCACATAGTTCCCTTAGTAGTAGATATAGCTGTTGGCCAGTAATTATGGTAACATACAACCTTCCTCCCTGGTTGTGTATGAAAAGAAAATTCATAATGTTAACATTATTGATCTCGGGACCAAAACAACCCATTGTTGATATTGATGTATATTTGTAGCCTCTGATAGATGATTTAAAGACGTTGTGAAATGATGGTGTAAATGTTTACGATGCACATAAAGAAGAACCCTTTAACTTGAAGGGGGTCCTTTTATGGACAAGTAATGATTTTCCTACCTATGGAAACTTATCAAGACATGCAACAAAAGGTTACAAGGGATGTCCTATATGTAGTGATGGAAATTCTGAAAAGTATCTTGTTCGCGGACGAAAGATGTCTTATAGAAGACATAGGAGATTTTTTCCATCTGGACACAAGTTTAGATACCAAAAGAAACCGTTCGATGGTGAAGAAGATCATGATCATGCAACTCGAACTTTGCGAGGTATTGAGATATTAAGGCAATTGAATCGTTTGACATTCAAACGATATGGAAATATGAAAAAAAACTCACCAAGGTAGGGAAACGAAAGAGGTCAACTAATGAAATTGGTGAAAATGAAAAAGAGTTTGAACCGAATTACCATGGTTGTTGGAAAAAAAATCAATATTTTGGGAATTACCTTATTGGAAATACCTACACATTCGTCACATCTTAGATGTCATGCATATTGAGAAGAATGTATGTGAAAGCTTGATTGGAACTTTACTTAATATACCTGGAAAAACAATGGATGGCATTAAAGCAAGATTGGATTTAAAGAAACTAGGCATACAACCTGAATTGGAACCAAGGGTGGAAAATGATAAGAATCAAACATACTTGCCACCAACATCATATACAATGTCAAAAAAAAGAGAAGGATGTGTTTTGTAAATGTTTGGAGGGTATGAAAGTTCCTGATGGTTACTCATCCAACTTAAGAAATTTTGTGTCTATCACCGATAAGAAACTGTTTGGCTTGAAATCACAAGACTGTCATATCTTAATGCAACAATTATTACCAGTTGCTATTAGATAAATTCTTCCAAAACATGTTTGATTATCAATAATTCGACTTTGTTCATTCTTCAATACAATATGCAAGAAATCTATATCAATTGGCAAGTTAAATTCTTTACAGAAAGATGTTGTAAAGACTTTGTGTCTAATTGAAAAATATTTTCCTCCTTCTTTCTTCGATATAATGATTCACTTGTGTGTTCATTTAGTTCGAGAGGTTCAATTGTGTGGTCCAACTTACTTAAGGTGAAGTACACTAAAATTGAAGAAGAACTCCACTCCTTTAAGGCCTCAGTGTTAAGTGAGATTGCCACTCTAAAATAATATCAATCACAACACATGTCAGCCATGTCATCATTCTACAACCAGGGCATTCCATATTGGATGAGCATGAAACCATCCATGCCAGGCATGCCACAATCCATGCCAGGCATGCCACCATCCATGACAGGCATGCCACCATCCATGCTAGGCATGCCTGATGAGCAAAACCGGCATCGCCGATCGTGCCAATACTTTGGTTTTATATTTATAAAACTCTCGCAAGTGCATGAATCATTTAAAAAAATGATAAGTATACTCACAAGGTCGATCTAAGGAAGGAATATATGTGGTTTTTAATTTATTATTCAAACTTTTAAAAAATAAATTAAATCCTAAACATCATGTCACGATATTTGCGTTTTTGTATTTTTTAATCTAAGAACATAAAAATAAACATAGATAAAGATTCAATAAACATTTATGCAAATTTTATCATTTATAATAGTGGAGTATTTATGGATATAATAACTAAGTTAATTATGCTTTCTCATATTATTTAGGTTATTAAAGATATAAATTGATATTTATTGATTCTCTCTTTTTTATATGAATATCACATTTGGTGGGGTTAGATATTCTTTGTTAACTAAACAAATCAATTAACACCTATGGGTGGGGTTGATAACTAATTTGGTTAATTAAATTAATTCTTTTTCTAAGAGATTGAAAATGAACCATTTAAATACCACATTTGGTGGGTTTAGACAATTTAAACTTTATTCAAGATGTCCAAATTAAACCAAAGAATTTAATTATCCGGGTAGTAACTTTCAAGTTTTAAAACCACTACTGAAAACATGTTGTCAATACATTTTCACATAATAATTCTTATAAAAAATTTTGAAATAGAGCATCACTCTAAATACCAGGCGATTGTACCAACAAATAAAAGAGCACTACTCTAAATCATACCGGATAACTAAACCTTAAAATCTAATTTTCAGATTTAAGTTTGTAATGAAAAATAATATATTTCTCTCTAACATTCTTAATATAAAATCTTGAATAAAAATAAAATCAATTCATTTTAGAGATTTTTACCTATTTAATATTTTGCAAGCATAACAACGTTATTATTATATCATGTTTACAAACAGCCACCAAAGTTAAATTTAATCACAGACAAATTAAATATAACATGTAAGAATAAAGCATAAAAAATAACTGTAAAGAAAATCAAATCCTTACAGTACTTTGTTGCTATTCCCGTTGCTAGAAAACCTCCAAGAGGAATTTGCACTCCCATTTCACTACTACAAAAAGGGGTATATAAGTCGCTATGTAAAGTCGGTTTTTGGAAAAAACCGACTTATAATGAATTTAAAGTCGGTTATCCACGTCAACCGACGCTACGTCACGTGGATAGCGTCGGTTGACGTGGATAACCAACGCTACATTACGTGGATAACTGACGCTATCCATCTAATATATTCCCTCTCGGCTCATTTTGTACGCAGATTCCAGTTTTCTTCCTCTCTCCTTTCCTCACCAAGAACCATTTTCTCCCAAAATCTTAACCGTGCGCCACCTTCGTTCTACATTTCCGGCTACGTCCGACCACCATTTGAACGTCGGTTTGTAAGTTATATTTCTCTTCTCACATTATCTGTCAGTTCTTTTTTTTTAGCAAAATATTAAAATTTGTTTATATCCATTTTCTGTTATTGCTTAGCCAAAATCAATCTCAATCTGTGCTAATTTTATCAGCGTGTAATTGTAATTCGTTAATTAGGAACAGCCTCTCAAATTGTAAATTTTTATTACCTTTTAAAAACCTAAGATCTCGTCAACTAAATATTTGCAACATGCCCAATATTGGGCAGTTTCTTTGTGAAAATGTATGGATAGCCAAAAACGGACAACACCTAAAAAATATGTTTGACTTAGTTTATGCAGAATGCAGCTAGCTTATTATTCGATCAATTTGTTTTATATTTTGTATAAATTTTTGATTTAGTTATGTTTTTTTGTTTGCTTGTAATAATAATGTTTGACTTATTAATTGTATGTATTCAATAATATCTGAAATGTTGTGTGGGTTTGCGTGTGTAAATTTATTTATACGTATAATTAATATTACTTTTTAATTATGATATAGTAACATGCTTAGAAATTAGAATCAACCGCGTGATTGGTTTTTATATATATATTCATGAAACATGTTGCTTATTTTTTAATTTGTATATAAATGGTTTTGTAAAATGATTAAAATGATAATTGTTTTGCATTATGTATGTTTTGATATATATTCTAATAATTAGGAAATTTATATATAATAATACATAATTAAGTAATATGTTTAATTAATGTCATTAATAGAAAATGGACAAATCTTGCATGTCAAAGTGTAGAATTGAGCAAGACTATATTTCTGGAGTTGAAAGTTTCATGGAATTTGCTTGTAGAACTAGTAATACTGGAAGTAGTATGATTCGATGCCCATGCGTTAAATATAAAAATGAGCGATTTCATGAATTTGATGAGGTTAAGTATCACCTTATTCGTAATGGTATTCTATTGAGCTATAAATGTTGGTATTATCATGGAGAAAATATTGATAATACTCATGGGGAAAAGTATAATAAGAATGTGAGTGGATTACATACATCATATCATAATGTACACACAGAAAATATGTTTCGTGGTGTTGAAGATGAATTACGCGAGGATGATCTCAAAACCTTTAATAAACTTATAGAAGATGCCGAAAAACCGTTGTATCCAAAATGCAAAAAATACACTAAAATGTCAGGATTGGTTCATTTGTATAATGTCAAGGCAAAAAATAGTTTTTCTGACAAGGGATTCACAGAATTACTAAATCTACTAGTCGATATGTTTCCTGAGGGTATTGAATTGCCATCTTCAATGTATGAAGTGAAGAAATCTCTTAGTCGGTTTGGCATGGAATATCATAAGATTCACGTTTGTCCTAATGATCGCATTCTTTATAGAAAAGAATATGAGACATTACATGATTGTCCTATGTGTAAAGAATCGAGATGGAAGCATGGTACAAATGAGAGTACAAAACATAAGAAAGGCGTGCCTGTAAAGGTTCTTTGGTACTTTCCTCCGATTCCTCGCTTTCAAAGGTTGTTCAATAGTAAATATACATCAAAGAAGTTGACTTGGCATTCAGATAATCGATCTGATGATGGGGGTGCTACGTCATCCTTGTGATTCTCCAAATTGGAAAGTAGTAGATAATTTATCTCCTCAATTTTCATCTGATCCGCGCAATCTACGTCTTGCCATTGCTCCTGATGGAATTAATCCACATAGTTCCCACAATAGTAGATATAGTTGTTGGCCAGTAATTATGGTAACATACAACCTTCCTCCCTGGTTGTGTATGAAAAGAAAATTCATGATGTTAACATTATTGATCTCAGGACCGAAACAACCCGGTGTTGATATTGATGTATATTTTCAGCCTCTGATAAATGATTTAAAGACGTTGTGGAATAATGGTGTAAATGTTTACGATGCATATAAAGAAGAATACTTTAACTTGAAGGGGGTCCTTTTATGGAAAATTAATGATTTTCCTACCTATGGAAACTTATCAGGACATGCAACAAAAGGTTACAAGGGATGTCCTATATGTAGTGATGGAACTTCTGCAAAGTATCTTGTTCACGGACGAAAGATGTCTTATAGAAGACATAGGAGATTTTTGCCATCTGGACACAAGTTTAGATACCAAAAGAAACCGTTTGATGGTGAGAAAGATCATGATCATGCAATTCGACCTTTACGAGGTATTGAGATATTAAGGCAATTGAATGGGATGACATTCAAACGATATGGAAAGATGAAAAAAAAACTCACCAAGGTAGGGAAACGAAAGAGGTCAACTAATGAAATTGGTGAAAATGAAAAAGAGTTTGAACCGAATTACCATGGTTGTTGGAAAAAAAATCAATATTTTGGGAATTACCTTATTGGAAAGACCTACACATTCGTCACATCTTAGATGTCATGCACATTGAGAAGAATTTATGTGAAAGCTTGATTGGCACTTTACTTAATATACCTGGAAAAACAATGGATGGCATTAAAGCAAGATTGGATTTAAAGAAACTAGGCATATGACCTGAATTGGAACCAAGGGTGGAAAATGATAAGAATCGAACATACTTGCCACCAGCATCATATACAATGTCAACAAAAGAGAAGGATGTGTTTTGTAAATGTTTGGAAGGTGTGAAAGTTCCTGATGGTTACTTATCCAACTTAAGAAATTTTGTGTCTATCACCGATAAGAGACTGTATGGATTGAAATCACATAACTGTCATATCTTAATGCAACAGTTATAACCAGTTGCTATTAGATCAATTCTTCCAAAACATGTTCGAATATTAATAATTCGGCTTTGTTCATTCTTCAATACAATATGCAAGAAATCTATATCAATTGGCGAGTTAAATTCTTTATAGAAAGAAATTGTAGAAACTTTGTGTCTAATTGAAAAATATTTTCCTCCTTATTTCTTCGATATAATGATTCACTTATGTGTTCATTTAATTTGATAGGTTCAATTATGTGGTCCTACTTACTTGAGGTGGATGTATTCTTTTGAGAGATATATGCAAGTCCTTAAAGGATATGTAAATAATAGATATCGACCTGAAGGATGCATGGTGGAATGCTACATTGCTGAAGAGGCCATTGAGTTTTGTTTTGAATACTTTAGTGGTTGCACTGAAATTGGGAATCGTACGCACAAGTTGTTCTTAGAACGTCACATGATCCAAGTAGGTAACCCTATGCTTGGTGGAAGTAAGAAATTATTTATTGATCGCACTCGATGGGAAAAAGCACACCGAATCAATTTGGTAAATAATAATGAGGCATAACCGTACATAGAGTAAGTGATGTTCATTGTTTCATCTTTTATTTAACTATTAATGATTATATATAACTTAATATATATTTAATAACATTACAGGATGCATTTAAACTTATTGAAGATCGATCCTCGTTATAAAAAAAAGAGGAGAAAAATGGTTGTATGATGAACATAAGCGAGAGCTTATTAATTGGTTTCGCAACCACGTAAGTGTCACAAACAAAAAATCATGCATGTATCTTCCTAGATCTATTCAATGTTTTAAAACTTTACTCTAAACACATTTCATGTTTTTGTATACATAGATTCGAGATGAACTCAAGAAACCCAATCATAAAATATCAGAAAGTTTACAATGGCTTGCACATGGCCCAAAATTCGATGTCAAATCATTTCATAGTTTCATAATAAATGGATCGAGGTTTACGACTCAAGCTAGGGACAAAGTCCGAGTAAATCAAAATAGTGGGGTGAAGATGGTTGCACAAACTATGCTAATCCTGTACTTTCTGATAGAACATATTATGGTATAATACAAGAGATTTGGGAATTGGATTATGAGGTCTTCCATGAAATAGTATTCTTGTGTGATTGGGTCGAAGATGTTATCAATGTTGGATATAAAATAGATGATTTTGGATTTACTCTTGTAAATTTATCCAGGATAAGTCACACAGATGATCCTTTCACGTTAGCACTTCATGCAAAACAAGTATTTTATGTGAGCGATCAAATTGATCCAATATGGTATGTTGTGTTAACGCCTCCACAAAAAGAGTTTTACCATTGTGATGTTGTAGAAGATGATGACTCTATGCTTGATACATTAACCAATATTAGCAATTTCTCAAATAAATTGCCTAATGTACGTGATGATCTAATTGATGATGATGATTCTTCGACATGGACTCGAAGTGATTATGAAGGAATATATGTATACGATCAACAACCTAATTAAACATAATGTATGTTCTATATTGTTGTAATAACTCTTGTATATATGTGTGTTCCTAAAATTGTCAATTAATTTATATTTCTCCACTGTTTAAAGATATTTCATGGATATTCAGCTTGTAGATCCAAATGATCCATTGGGGTATTTGAAAAGAAGGGGTTGGGCGAATATACCTGATGCTCCACTTAACCCAGATGATAGAATACCCATTATATTTGATGCTACTGGTAATCCAATAGGGGAAAATGGTCAACAATTGAAATCTTCTATTGGTCGACTGGCAAAGTCCAGTATACCAATCAATATAAATCATTGGTCTGAGGTTGCCGATGCAGAAAAGTTCAAAATATGGATAACCATTTATGTATGTCTTTTATATTTTATAATCAATATATATATTATATTAGGTGTATTATATCTAATCTTTTGTACTGTGTTTTTACAGAATCGTTACAAAGTCGATGACAGTTGGCAGGGCAAGTGTTATAAGATTGCAAATAAGGCGTGGAAGGAATACAAGACTTCCAGATTGGCAAAAAATTATGTGTTTCTATATTTGGAAACACTTGATGAGAATGTGATCTACAAAATCCCTGAAGGACACCTCAAGTTTGGAAAGACTTTGTGGATTATAGACGTTTAGAAGAATTTCAAATTATTAGAGAAGATCATCAGAATGTCCAAATGCATAACATTCTTCCTAACCGTAATGGGAGGTCTTCAAATCCTGAAGTTAGATATAGAATGGTATTATTAATTTGTCTTAATTTTATAAATATTTTTATATTAATTTTTCTCAATTTAATTTCATGTCATTGTTAATAAAATTTTCCTAATTTATGTAGGAAGCTGAATTGGGTAGACCTGTTACCCGAATTGAATTATACATAGAAACAAAGACTCTCAAAACGAAGAATGCAAGACTGATGAGTCAACGAGGAGAAGAACAATTAAATAAGTTGGTTAGTAATTTCGGTTGACAAAAAGTCTGACTGACATTTAATAATTGATGTAATAACGAATGATATGTTTGTGTGCTTTATTATTTATAGAGAGCTGTTCAAGAAAACATATCCAGGGGTGAAATAATCGAAGAGCCTGGGAGAGATGCTTTATATCATGCATTCGGACGCGAGCATCCTGGTCGTGTTAGGGGAGGTAGCCAATATAATGGTTCTATGGAGTATTTTAAAATTCCAAAACATAAGCCTTAGACGGTAAGTAAGGAGAAATACACTAAAATTGAAGAAGAATTCAACTCCTTTAAGGCCTCCGTGATGAGTGAGATTGCCACTCTAAAAGAACATCAATCACAACAACTGTCAGCCATGGCATCATGCTACAACCAGGGCATGCCATATTGGCCAAGCATGCAACCATCCATGCCAGGCATACCACCTTCCATGCCAGGCATGCCACAATCCATGCCAAGCATGCCACCATCCATGCCAGGCATGCCATCCACACAATCTCATTGTGTTCAAACTACATCCAGTATGGGATATAGCCATCCTATTGGTCCTCATTATATGTTAGGAATGCATATGCAATCAAGTAGTGGTTCATTTTCTCCAATACAATCTGCACATTCTTACCATAAATCAAGCCAAGATGAACATATTGGTGAGAATGTATATCTAATAGCTACCCCACATGAGAGTCCTCCTCTATTTGATGAATCATATGTGGTAAGATTTTAATTTCTGGTGCATATAATCTATTATTTTTAAATTCTTATTATATGTTTTATTTTTTATATATAACACTTAAAATTTTTACAGAATATGAAATGTTTGTTGAAACATCCTTCGTCAACGGACTATGTTGCTATTGGAACGATACAACAATTGAGCGATGATCGGATGATTCATAATCAATATTTTCCTAATCATTGGAAAATAGTAATTGATCAATCATTGTTTCATGATTGTCCACTACTTGTGCCTTCTGATGCTACCACAGTCCAAGAGGCGGTTGGACAGTATGTGGCTTGGCCGTCAATTCAAGTTGTTCTAAATTTTGACATGGTACTATTTTTTAACTTAAAAAATAGTACTTGTTTACTACTATTATTTAATGTGATCTTATATTGTTACTAAAAATACATATATGATACTTTTTTGGTAGTCTATTATACCAGAACTCTTAAATGCGGCACATTTAAGAGATACAAAGCAAGTATCTCGTGCTAAATCTATGACTAGTGGCCAATCATTGTGCACCAAGTCATTCAAGAAGAAGCCTTGGAAAAAGTATAGTCATACTTATGCGTTACAGTTCTGTAGAAATCTTGGCACTTTGATGACTATTGTTGGGAGGGCATCTAGCATAAATGATGGATGGACTGTGCCACTTCCTATTGAAATTTCTGGTGTAGACCTCGGCCAAACTTATAAATCGATCGAGTGCTTGTTGCAAATATTTGAATATCAAAGGATCGATTTAAGTATAATTCAAGTGTGGACAAGATGAGTCCTCAATCTAGTTAGTTTTCTTTTATTTATGCAGAACATATATAATTATATTTATATTATCTAATTATATATATATATATATATATATATATATTATATAGGGCTTGCTATTATCGACTTCAACATAATCACTCATCACATTTAGCAATGTTCTATGATTCTTCATATGTCAATCAATATCAAGATAAGGATGTTAGCATCAGAGCTAAACAATTATGTGATAGAGCATTAACACTTAGCATAAATCAAAAGTTGATAATCCCTTGGCCATTAAGGTTTGAACAAGGCCAAGATCATTGGATGTTGGTAATCATTGATATATTCAATAATCATGCTTGGTATTGTGACTCAGCTTCCATAGAACTGAGTAAAGATACAAAATCAGTTGTTGAAATATAAGAGTTATATATAGTTACTTATTAGTTTTTTCTATTATTTTTTGTAATATTTAATAAAAACTAATCGTTTTATACCTTGATAGGGCATGGAAGTTGTGAAACAAGTTTAGGGGCATTGTCCTTAAAAAATCTCATAAGCTTATATGGACAAAAGTTATGGTATGTACAATTCAATATTAATAATTTTATTAATTTTACAATTAAATAATAAGGATGTTCGAATATGAAAATTCATGTATACATGCACTTTTTTTGTAGGTTTCACAACAAAATAATGGAGTCATGTGTGGTTATTATGTCATGAAGTTTATGAGCGAAATCATTACAAATATCAAAATTCCAATTGATGATGTGGTAATATATTTTACCCATATACATACTAGTTTTTAACATATTTGAGTTTGTTTTAGTAAATAAATGAAATCGTATTCTTATTTTGATTTTGAATACATGTAGTTCTTTGGTTGGAACAAGACGGGTTACGACCAGCAAATTTTTGATGATTTACGAGAGGAATGGGTAGAGCACATGGTTCAAATTATATCATCACAAAAAGAATCAGGAGAAGATTCTAATGATCTTGAATAGCATATGATAACATAACAGTAAATTTTTTAATGATTTGGCCTTCTCTATCTATTCATGTGTCTGAAATCACTTGTTTGATGTTGATTAATCATATATATGCTCATGTATTTAGGGGAATGCATTGTTTTATGGACCTATTTTTGGCCCAAACTACATCTCATCTCTCTTTTCTACTTGCATTTGATGAACTCATATTAACACTTTATTAATCATTTGTTTATAAATATGAATTTATCTGGAATCTCTACTAGTATTTTTAATGATATAATGAGCTCTAAATGTACAAATCAGGTGTACGTAACTCCGATTTGTTTCTTGGTTTGTATGAGTTTTGGTGCCCATGAACGTGTTCCATATGTTTAAGGGCACCAAAACTCACACAAGCCAAGTAAGAAATCGAAGTTACAATTGATTTCATATTTAGAGTTCATTATATATAGCATTAAAAAATAGTAGTAGAGATTCCAGATAACTTCATATATATAGAAAAATGATTAATAAAGTGCTAATATGAGTTCGTCGAATGTCGTTGTACGTGGTAATCTCTTTTTTATGGTAATATTTATAATGATTTAATTTCTTCATTCGTACGTCTGAAGTTTAGACTACTTTTTTGATGGATGTTTTACGTGCTCATGTATGTAGGAGAATGTTTGTTATATGGATTAACTGTTTTTTTGTCATAATGCTTGTGAAGGCCAATCAAGATTCTAAGTCAACCAAGCTTACTCGATCGCATAATAATTATACTTTGACGACATTATTTTATTTGTAATTTAAGTTAACTATATGTATTATTTATGCATTATTTGTTTTTGTAATAAATTTAATTATCAAGTAATTAAATATATTTAAATTTTTAATTATTTGTATTATTATTTATATTTTAGTTTTTTATGTTATATATATATATATATATATATATATACTGAATAATACAAAAAATAAAAATAAAAATAAAAACAAATATGAAAATGTTACCTGTAAAGTCGGTTCATTGTTCGGGCGATGCGCGCCGTTGGGCGCGCGACTTCGGCGTGGTCTTGGCAATGCGCGCGCATTGCTCGGCACAGCTGGGCATACTGCGCGCGTTGTCCGGGGCTACTGGGCACGCTGCATACTTTGTCCTGCGCGGCTGCGTGCACAATTTCACCTTTTTTGACATTTTTGACCCTTTTGATCCATTTTATCCAATTTTCTATATTTGTTGACTTTTCCTCATTTATTTTATGAATATATTTGTGATGTATTGCCTCCAGTATTTTTCTTTGAGTCTTTAAGTTACTTTTTTAAGCGAAAATACCTTAAAAATAATAAAAATACTCATAATTCCGAAAAGACAGATATATATAAATATATTATAAAATCATATAAATGTATATATTTTTAATCAATTAACGTGCATAAAATCATGGTAATTTTAGTGTTTTTTGAGAACTCATCAAAATGTAATGAACCCTACATATATAAAAAAGAAAAATAAAATAAAATTGCAAATAAGTTTAGGGGTTTTGTGAAGTTAAAAAAAAGAACAAGAGATGTGGAGTAAAAGAATATGAAAAAAAATGAATAGATAGGGTGCACTAAAATATCAAGTAAAATCTTAATTGTAGTTAAAAAGTGCATGATTAATAAAAAGAAAGCTAATATGTGAAAAGAGCCTAAATGTCTTCATTTATCAACTGCCACGTAAGCCCTACATTACAAGCATGCAAAGTTCTTATTGATCCTTAGCTAAGTGCATATTTATATTAGTGGAGAGGATTGTGAAAAATAAACTTATGAGACTTGTTCTATGATTGAATTGGTTAGCATGCTCATAAATATTGATTTCATAAGTGCATTGGATGATATCATGTACAACATACACACAAGAATCAATTCGTCTATAACATTGCATATCCTTATATTTATGGAATGTTGATTGATGAATATGTGAACCTCCTTATTATAGAATTGTACAAATTTTGTGAGGCGTAAATTTTGCTAAATATGCATATATTAATGTGTATATATATATATATATTTATGAATATGCTACCCAGGTCAGATTCTTTAGTTAGACTTGGCTTTATTTGACAACAAGCAAAGAATTAAGCTTGGGGGTGTGATGACTCTATGAAAGTAGAGTCATTAGTGCACTTTTCTACTTAATATTTTCTTATTTTATCCAATAAGTAGTATTTTTGGATTTAAATATATTAAAATATCGACTTTCTAGTGAAAAGAGGTGAAAATATAATTTTTGCAAAATTTCTAAAATGTTTTGGAATTGTTTTGGATTTTTTATGAATTTTTTAATGCAGAACCAATTAGAAGATGCCATGTAGATACCACACAATTATAGGAGCTGACCCATTAAGCCATATGGATGCCATGCAAGCTTAAAGGGCCAATCGAGCAATGATGTGAGTACCGAGTAACGAAGGCTATAACATATGTCAAAATGGCATTCATTTTGAGTATCACCATGCGATCAAATGTTGTGCCATGCATCATCACCTTATTCGTCTTTTCTTTCCACCAGGGCACTACACAATCTGCACCCACCAATCACATCACACCACATGGTATCGACTCAACGCGTACTAACCAAGACCAGTCAACTGAGCCACGCATCATACGCTAATTGGATCTATCTTTCTCCCTTTCAATGGGTCACATTTCTATTTGGAATCGATATTAATTTTTCCTTTTTTTCATCTCAGCCCTTCATCTGAAGCTGATCTGATGGGCCAAATTCCACCTAAGTCTAATTTAACCCATTAATTTCCTTATAAACCCTAATAAGACTAAAATAATCAATTTTATCAATTTTTGGAGCCAACAAGAGAGAAAAATTCAAAACAATTCAAAAAGAGACAATTTTGGTGTAGATTCAAGAAGAGATTGGTGTTACAATTCAGGAGATTGATTGTATTTCTTCTTTTTCTCCTTTTTTTTATCAATTTTTATATCTTTATTTATGAAAAATATGAATAAAATTATGTTTAGCTAATTTATTAATCTAGAAGTCTTATGAACTCATTTTATACTTGTGATGATCTAATATTTTACCATGAATTGTGATTTCAATTTTATTATATTATTTAATCTATAATTTGTTTTATATTTTTTTCCCAATAGTTGATCTACAGAGGAAATTCATTAGATTTGAAAGAATTATTCAATATTTTGTCTTCATTAAATAACATGAATAGTTTCTAGGCAGAGACGTATGATTCTTATATTTGTGATCCATAATTAACGAACTTAATGAGTAGTATGAAATTTAATTGACATGAGAGTGTGATTAGATTAATTACTATATGATGTGTAGTTTACTTGAGAAAAGAATACATGCTAGGTTAGATTCAATTGATCATGTAATTAATTGATAATTATATTGTAGGAATTTTAGTGATTCATATATTCAAAAAATTGGGGGAGTAATTATTTCTAGATATTTTCTCATATATCTTCTTAACTGCCAATTATAAGTTAATTAATTACTATTATTTATTTTTGGTTCTTTTAATTTTGCATTGTTAAAACAAAAAAAAACACAAAACAAAAGTATTTTTGTTTTAAAAAATTAGTTTATGATAAAATAATCTCTGTGTAAACAATCATTTCTAACCATTATATTGTTGCAATATATTTACTTACGTATTCATTTTACACAATTCGTGTTCATTAACATGTAAGTAGATTTTAGCAATGTCAAGGACAAGAAGCAAGTTATTCATTTTGAGAGTTCAGTCATGAGAAAATGTTGATTGAAACTAATTTTGACCTATATTAGTGATAAGAAAACCATCACCATTTCCTATTATGAGAGATTGACTACCTATATAGGACTGAGATGAAGACAAAGTACTTGGATCAACAGTCACATATTGACTTGCACTAGAACCTAGAAAGCAAGTAAGATCCTGATGGAAGGGAGCTAATGCTTGTGACTAAAACGAAGTTTGATAAGGCATGGATCCATAGGTTTGATTGACTGATAAAGAAAGGTAAGGAAAAGAAGACATAGGAGTAGGCAATAGTCTAGGTGTATTAGTAATAAGTGCCATGACTGATAGGCCAGTACCATTAGCAACAACAATCATAACATGAAACTATTATTTTAAAGGTCTTGATGGCTGATGTGATGTTGAGAATAGACTAGAATTGTTGTATTCAACTGTGTTGTTATTTTTGTTCTAATTTGGTTGATAATTTCTATCATACCTAAACTAGCAATTGAAGGCAATATGTCCCAATTTTTCACACACTTGACACTGAGGTCTATTTACTGTGCGACCTCTTCCATAACCACGACCTCTATCACCTAACTGAACGTTAATGCTTTCCACTTTGTTGATAGTAATCTCAACACTAAGTTACTGCAGTTTTGATATCATATCATCACTAGTTAAAGAGCTTTAGTCACTGGCTCATGTCTTGTTCCAAAATTTATACTAGGAAAAGGTGAGATAATTATTGATCTCCTCATCTTGAGCCTATTCTCATGACTAAGTAGTAGTGATTTTGCATCATCAATTGTTGCTTTCTCAATTAGCATTTTTTCTATCATTGTATAGAACACATTATCAAATTAAACCAAAAAAGGAAAAGAAAATAAATAAATAAATATAAATAAAAGTTAGTAAAGAAAATTAATTAGGCAAAAAGTTAGTAAATAAAAATACTAAGAAAAAACAAATAAAAATTAGTAAGTTAATAAATAAAAAGAATTAAATACTAGAAAATTAAACTAAAGTTAAAATAAAAATTTAAATTAGTATATGAGAATAGTAAAAATAAATTAAGTTGATAATTAATATCTAAGTCAATTAAAAACAAAATAGTTAGAAAAAATAACTAAGATATTTTTAGATTTCTTTATTTTAAAAAAATTGAATTTTTTAATCCAACTATTAAAGATGATATAAATTCTTTTATATTTTTTCATTTTCTAAAATTTTGGATTTTGTTTTAATATGATAAGTGAACTTAATCAATGAGACGTTAAATTTTTAGATTCTTTTTATTATCTTTTACTTTTCTTTAGATTTATTGAAGATCTTAATTTTTCTTTTTTGAATTTTAACATGAAATTAAGATCTCATTATTATTGTTTTGACTTTATTATAATTTTTTTTAAATCAAATAATAAATAAGACTTTAATTTTTTATTTTCAATTCTTTTGAATTTAAGATCCCTTTATTACCATTTTTAAATAAAATAAAATAGAAAATATTTATTTTTTATATTTTTCAATAAAAATTCTTGAAAAGAGTTCTTTAATGATTCGAATAATTAAATAAAAAACATAAGAATTGACTCTAGAGGAGATTCAGAAAATTAAATTATAAATCAAACTTTTATGTTTATTACAAAACATACTAAGCTCTATACTTTTCTTTAATAAATTTTGTTTTAATCTTAATGAATAAATAAAACCTAATTCATTTAGTAAAAATGTTTACTTATTTTAATATTGTACAAGCATAATAACATTACTAATATTCCATATTATTCATAGCCACATATATATTTTTTAATAAATGATTAATAAATTAAATACATAATATGTAAAACAAAATATGATGATAATTTGAAATAAATACATTTAAATATATCTCAATTCTGTTTTTACATCATCTTAGTATCATTTATGTTCTTGATCGAAAACCTCCAAATATGATTGTCAACATCTTTTACTGAATTGAAACTAAAGTTACTACATAAACTAAAATTGTTCAACTCTCAATTAATGAGAGAACTTTAAAACTACTAAAAAGAAATGCTAAGAAAACTTAAGAGAAGACTAAGAAGCTAAAAGGTTAAGCATCTAAAAGATATCTTTTTACAATGAAATTGGGATCCAATTTATAAGTGTTGAAAACGAAAAAAAAATATGCATCTGAAGACCGATGTGGTGCGACACATTTCTTTCACCTATGGTATACATAGGTTGTACACGGTTGGAAGACATTCCATTTTACATTCACTGAACCATACAATATTTTCATGTCGTTGCCCGCAAATTTTTTTGATACACGTGACTATCACTCCTTCAACCTCATGCCGTGACACAAAAAAACTCACGCCGACACCTACGTTAATCAAATTAACTTTGAACCCATATTTTCTTGCATATCTTTTTTCATGGTTTGGAATATATGTAATGTTTTACCTGTGTTATCTTTAAGCTTTAAAGTTGTAATAGAGTGCTTTTAGATATATTCTTCAAGTGTTGATCAATTATATCTTTTGGAAGCTAGAATACCTAAAAAATAATAAAACATACTCGTAATTTTAAAAAGATAGATTTATTTAAAATGATAGTAAAACTAAATAAATACAAATCTATTTAATCATTGAACATGCATAAAGTCACGATATATTAAATGTTTTTGAGTACTCAATACCAAGCCATTTGAGCTATTGTTTGACTGCACTATTGTTCTTCCTATAGTTATACCTCTTGTTCCATCCTTTGTTTCTCCTTCCAATGAAACTCTCTCTTCTTCTCCATTCATATCATCCTCATCTGATAACTATCATTCTCTTTCTCTTAGATATAATCCTTTGCCTCTACCTTCATATCCTCCTATTTCTTGACATGGGTGTTCTTTTGTTTAAGCTTTTCACCCACCTCTCCACCTAAGCCTATTAATTTCCATCATATGGTAACCGAGGTTAAAGCTAGTATAAGAAATCCAAAGGTGTTTAATGCAAAAGTTGAAATCATATCTACTCATAGGGGTTGTAAATTTACTCTTAATATCCTTGAGTAAAAAGCATCAATGCAAAAAGAGTGTAATGTGACTACAAATAATGGCAATGGGAACTACTGTCTTTGCCTTCTAGTCAAAAGGCTATTTAGCATAAATGGATATTTTGAGTGAAACTACCCAATTCAAAGTCATTGGACAATTATAAGAGTAAGTTAGTTGCTTTGGGTTATTTGCAAGAGGTTGGAGTGGATTTTTATGAGACCTTTAGTCCTGTTAGAAAGCCAACCACTATAAGAGTGGTGCTCAACTTGGTCTTGAGTATTGGTTGGAAACTTAGACATGTGGATGTTAATAACACATTCCTTGATGGTGATTTGGATGAAGTGTTATACATGAAACATCCTCTTATTCTTTAGCAAAGAGTTAAGTTAGTGTGCAAGCTCAAGAAAGTCTTATATGTCCCCAAGTAGGCTTAAAGATCTCTACAGGTATCATAAATTGAGTACCTTCTTACTATCTTGTGGATTTATTCAATCTAAATATCATGTTAGTTTGTTTATACAAATTTATAGTTCAAAGATCCTCTTAATGTTTGTTCATGTTGATGACAAAGTTATCATAGGAAACTCCTTATCTGAGATTGATAGATTGAATGCTCCACACAAACTCAATTTTTTTCTTGGAATTGAAGTATCTTACTCGTCATTAGGCATTCATCTTAGCAACATGGTAGTGGGTTGTATCATTTTTGGCTAAGACTACTTTTCTTTCCTTTTTTTTATTCATTATTCTAATAGTAAGCTTAAGTATAGATTCTATTGAGAACTTCATTGTATGAGCTTACTTTTTTTATATTTATTTAATAATTTTCTTATATAAAGGATTAAACGATGAGTATGTTAAACAAGTACCAACTTAATTAATATATCTCAAAACAATTCACCTACTATCTTCGTTAAAAACAAGTATTGCATGGTAAGGATTTGGGTTGTAAAAAAATTGGAAGAATCGAGCCAAATTCAAAAATTGTATCTATTCTAACTGTTTTTCAGTCCAGTCTTATTTGATATGATATCGTGAAATTAATCAAACTTTATTCTGATTGTTTTATTTACTTTTACATAACCCAGATATAATGCCAAGAACTGTCAGACTCTTTCCAATTTGGTTGGAAGGCCACTCTATTGCCAACAATCTGTCAGAATATGTGAAATGATTTTTTGATTTTTTTGTTTTTTTTAACTCTATTTATTCAACCACGTATGATTTCTTGTACTATATATTTGCTGAGTCTAATAACTGAACGATAAAAAATCTTAATTAGACTAGATCGTATAATTTTAATTGGTTTGGTCTGTTCCGGTGTCTCCTACTTATATGGTTATGATTTTTTTTTTAAAGTCCAATCATATGAATACATAAACAACGCAAGAAAGATTTTGTTTTAGTTCATGGATTACCATTGTTTTAATGAGAGAAAATTTATACCACGTTGCAGTTTACAATAAATCTACAAAGCTATGATACGAAATGGTTTGATACATTAAATGGGTCGATACGGTTAGAAACGTACACGCAACGTCGCTTTGGGACCGATCAAGACCATTCTTGATTGTTTGTCTTTGTCATTATAATTAAAAATATATATATTACTAGAGAAAAATCAAATCGTATCAATCTATGATATAAGGAGGGGTATGGACATCTTTTAACTTAAATCATCTTGAGCTTTAATTTTTATTAAAATAATAAAAAGTAAAAGAAGTGAAGACGAGATCAATAAATATGTTTGAGCATGGGTCACACATGACAGAATATACATATGATGTTTAGCCTTAGTTGACAAACATTTTTTTTGTCTCCCCAACTCCTGAGTAACTAGCCCTTAAGTACTTTATTAGGAAACAAGCAGGTACCATATGGACTAGTAGTGTAGTTGGTAGGAACTTTCTTCCTAATAAGGTACCTAAGGCTACTTGATTCGAGAGTTGCGGAAGACGAAAGGAATGCGTTCAACTTAGCCAGTGACAAGAACCCGTAAGAGCTAAGGACCCGCGTATATATTCCTTAAAAATGGCATCTCTTAATGTTCTAGCATGACTCGCACATTTAAAGATATTCGCGTGGGCCTTCCTAAGGCTTATAGGTCCTTGGTACCTGCTTGTTTCCTAATAAGGTACTTAAAGGTTAGGTATTAGGTTCGAGAGCTGGGGAGAGCAAAAGAAATGTGTGTTAACCAAGGTTGAGCCCTACATATATCTCTTTACATGTGCAAGCTGTGCTAAAAAAAATAGTATTAATAGAGAGCATACAACATATTATATCTAAACTTTTCTTTCACTTTGAGTCACTTAGTTTCTGTTGTGCAAAAATATTTATTTATTTGTTCAGTCTTTTACTTTAGAAAAAGCTAAACAAAACAAGTTTACAATGTTATAAAGGGTTGTCAAATTTTCATCACTTGGTAAAATCCGAATGATTTATTAAAATAGTAGAATATTTAAGTTAGATCAAAATTTACAATTGCTCCTGAAATAATGGTTATCACTACTATGACAAGACATTGATATGTTTTAATAAGTCTTACCACAATATTGAGCACTAGAGGTAAGGGTTTTGACACTAGACCAATGCCTTCCAACAACATATCAATGCTTTAACACGAATTTTATTTTTTATGAAAATCGTTTCGAGATAAGGCTTACCACTAATTAGACGTAATGTATTATATATTTTATATATCATCTTTAAGTTTTGTTTTTATTCTCTTAAAAAGTCAATAATTTTTTTATAAAAATTATTTAAACTGTTTATTTAACTTCTAAAAATTTAAAATCTTATAATATATTCTTACTTTTTCTAACTATTTTGTAAAAGATTTTATCAATATAGTTTAATATAAAAATGTTATATATTTATTGTAACGTATATTTTATTTTTCCTTTTCACATAAATATGTTTTTTTTATTTTTTATTATTTATTGGATGAAAATTTTCTTTTTCTTTTCATTATAAATATTTATTATTGGTTTATTTTTATTATAACTTTTTTTAAAAAGAAGAATAAGATATTAGTAAAAAGATTAAAAAAATAATATTTAAAATATCTTTTGAATCTAGGAAAAAATCATAAATACCCTTGAAGTTTTCAATATCTTCATAAATACCCCCGAAGTTTACAAAAAAAGATACAATACCCCTGAAGATTGAAGTATCTTCAAAAACTCTCTTATTATTTAACAGAAGTTAGAAAAATTGCAAAAAATTAGCAATAGTGTGACATAATGCCTTTTCTGTCCTTGCCTATATAGTTTTTTGAATGTTACTGTTGCAAATATTCATCAAAAATACCTCTGCTACAATGATTAAATTATATTCATAAAAAAGACCCCTACTATAATAATTAATTTCTTCATCAAAAATATTTCTACTTCTCAATAACATGATATAAATGTTTTTCAAAAATACTCATACTCAATAACCTGCTATAAATAATCATCAAAAACACATCTGATTAATAATAAGCTATAAATATTCATAAGAAATACCCCTAACTTTAAATCCAAAGTACATTATTCAATACATATTATACATCGGCATCCACATTCACATACCATATTAACCAGCTCAATAACAGTTGACATTCACATTCCATGTTCACATCCACATTCAAATACCATATTAACATGTTCAATAACAGTTGACATTCACATTCCACATTCAGATCCACATATTACACATCGACATTTACATATTACATATCCACATTCACATTACATACTAACCTGCTCAATAACAGTTCCTATTCACATTCATTGTTCAAATTAAAATCTAAATTCTTAAAATATCTAATGAGAGGGGACACCATAAATGAGTTTAAATATCTAATGAGAGGGGACACCATAAATGAGTTTAAATATACAAAAAACTACAAAGTTCATGTCATGCCCCTCAAAGCCTGGTGTATACATGAACTTTGAGTTAAAAAATTTCCTTCTAAATCATATTCATTGTCCCATTTACTTACATATTTTAAACTAAAAATTATAGAAGAAATAACATAAACATACATGTTCTTCTATTATGAAGCAATGAAATCAATGTCCCATTTCAGAAAGCCCACTTTGACTTTATGATTCTCCCATCTTCTGCTTCTTGTTGATTGCATCACCGCTATCTATCAACTGATTTATGAACAACAAATTAAATTATGGTATAAGAATTAATGCATAATGAATATGTTATATAATACATTACTTGAGTTTGATTAGTTCTTTTGTTTTTGTTTTTCTTGACCACCTTCTTTGAAGTTGTTTCCTAAATACAATTTAAAGTTAAATATAATCAACCAAATATATTTAATAAATGACTAGTTACAATTTTACCTAAGTTTCATTAGTTGGATTCTTTAGCTTCTCCTTACATGTCCTCTGAATATGACCAAATTGATTTTAATTATACCCAAATTCCAATCTTTGCGACCTCCTATGTTTCTTTGGTTCAATAGCTTCACAATGTCTCTCAGTTGGTGGTCTTCCTTTCTTTGGTTTATAAATTGGTGAAAAGTATTTGTTGCTCACCAGGCATTATAACCCACTCTTTTTTAGATGGAATGAGTGAATCAAAGAGCAATATGTCTTCAAATACAAAACCTTTGTAAAATATGGATGTACATAGTCCGCAATCTTATACCCTCTATCCATAATACAAGGAACACCATGCTTGTAGGGTAAACCACTCAATTTCCACCTATAACAAGTACATGTCCACTTATTTAAATTAATCAACATGTTGCAACCATCCAATACTTCAAATATTCCATCTCCAGCATGCAATACCTTTAAAACTCTTCCTTTCTCTTGTCTTTAAAGAATGTATTTCATTAAATTTGATGGAAAATGAGTAGTCCACTTCAAAGCCTCTTCATTCCTCTTCACTATTAGCCACATCAATTTTCTTCTAACCTCTTCAAATAACTCTACAATAGATCTAGACCTCACTCTTTTCAATCAATTGTTAAAACTTTCAGTCATGTTATTGGTCACATGCCCAACCTTTACATCATCATCAAAGGCATGTCTACTCCAATGTGAAGCTTGAATCTTACTTAAATATCCATGTGCTTCAGGCTCTTCATTCTTAATTTCATTCATCAAATCATTAAATTTAGTTGTTCTAGTTACTTTAGATGTTGCCCGAAACAATGATATCATTTTCATGCTTCGATGCTTACATTTCAAGTTGGCATAAATATGCCTAGCACAAAATCTGACATGTGATGTTGGGAAAACTTATTGATTGCTTCAATGAGACCTTTTGTCTATCAGACATGAAGCACATCCTTCTATTTTCAAAATCCTCAATATGTCCAATAAAGCCATGAACCATATCCAAGTTTCACCCTTTTCAGATTCATTCCAAGCAAGGGCAATTGCAAACAAGCCCCTGTTAGCATCCAATCCAACAGAAGCTATCAAGACATCTTTATATGGGCCCTTTAAAAAAAATCTATCCACACCAAGGAAAGATCTGCATCCACTTAAATACCCTTATTTTGGAGCGGATAAGCTAATGAAACATATCCTAAAACAAGGGCTAGAATTTTGGTATTGGAATATGAGTATCAACAACTGTCATTAATCCTAGGTTGGTTCTTAAAATCATATGACAATATTGCCTTATTTTTACAAAACTACCAATATAGTCACCCAATTATCCATCACAAGCAATTATTCTTACCCTATACAATGTTAAGTCACGTACAGATATACCCATCTTCTTTTACACTTAGCAGTCATTACAAGGATACTTACATTAGGGTTTCCCATGACTAAGTCCTTTAATTGAGAAGTTAACCAAGAGGATGTTGATCTTGGTTTTTCAACTTTTTGACAATAATGTCTCCCTTTATTATTTGCTGGCTCAAGTGTCTTAACCATAAAGGTTTTCTTATCAGTTCCAACAGAAGCGTGTATCCTCCAACCACAATCAGGTGCTTTACACTTTGTAGTTACTTGGATTTTTTCAACCTTAACCTTCTCACACTGAAACCTAACTTGAACAATGTTATATTGTAAGATAGCTTTAAATTCTTTAGCATCCTTAAATGTATCTCCAACTTTGAAGTCAATGCTACCATCACTTTTTATTTTAAACCCCTACCTTCATACTATTTGCTTACTTTTTTGGAACTTTTTCCTTAACAATCTTCTAAGTCAATATCACTGATATGATAGGAATTTTCATCCCAAAGCATTAAAAGAAGCACAATAATCATCAAAAGTTGATGATTTTTGTTGGTTCAAAAGGTGGTTCATTTTGTGATTGGTTTGGTAATATAGCCGGTGCTTCCTTGAAAGTTTGATAATCTAACATTGGGGGGGGGGGGGGGGGGGGGGGGGTGGTGAGAAAATTACTTCCAAAGGATTGAATTCTACAAACAAGTCTAACCTTTTCTTTTTATTATCCCTATAATCCTTCATCAATTCTTGTAATTCGTTATCTGTTTTTAATATACTTCGTTCATCACTATCAACTTTCTTTGCTTCAATCCTAAAGTCTTCTTTTTTAAGCGTTAACTCATTTTTCATGGAAGCAACAAATGAGACTATATTCATCAGCAGGTATATGATCAACCCATCTAACTTCACCAAATAGATGGACATACACAATGGCCCATTCACTCATTTTTATCGCCCTATATAACAATCAAAAGTATTTTCAAAAAATGTGATACTCATGAACATTAACACACAATATCAAACATATGATCTTGAACTTGATACAAAACAAAACACACAATATTATACTCATACAAAACACACAATGAAATATAGAAATAAAAGGTCCTCTTTGAAAGTAATGTTTTGTATTCCTCGGCTAGTCGCCCTTTCTCTTGCATGATAAATTCCAACTCTATATGCAATTCACTAGTTATAATTTCTAGGACCGTTATAGATGTTAAGACTATGAACAATATAATCACCTGATAATACTTGAGAAAACTATTTATTTTTCCCCATTGTACCTTTTTTCTGTACATATCATGATGTTTTCTCATTTCATCTGTATTAAAATAATATAGCATTATCAGGTTTTGGATACAAGTTGTGATTAAAATTATTAATACATTTGCAAGTAGGGGTTATACCTTGGTTAATGATATCTACCAGGGTTAGAAAATACATTTCTCAACTATTCAAGTTTTGATATTGAAGATCTGTATCTTTGATTGTGTTCATCAAGAATCTTAAATATTTACAACATAAGTTTAGGGTTCTAGCTTTACACTTGTTTGTATGAGTTTTCTTTTTCTTTGGTTCGTTATGGAAGTTTGTGTGAGTTAATGTGTTGTTTTCCTCTTCCAAAATTCTTCTTTAGATGTAGATTTCCCACTTTCATTTTTTTGAGACATGTTAATGTATTTGTGTAAAACTAAAGTGGCAAGGAGTAATGTTTGAATTTTTTTGGGTCTAAATAGTATTTGTGGAAAAGTGTTGACTGATAAAGACACAAATAAGACAATTTGTTCTGTATTACACCGAGCATCTAGCAATGATTAATTAATGGTTTCATCGAATGTTTAATTGTGTTATAATTATAGGTGAAGGGCATCATTTACTCATCTTATTTTTTTCAATAAAGAATCAACTTCAATAAGTAAGTAAGAAAACAAAAGTAAATATACATATAAAAAATGATCAGCTAGCAAACAAAAGAACCAAACAATTTGACCATTAAAACGGATCCAACCATAACAACCAAACCAACAACCTAAAGAATCAAATATTACACTTATCTACCAAGTTAGAGAACGAAAGCTCTATAGGAAAATCCCAAAAACTCACCAGCATTATCCAATGTAGTAATAAAAAAAATCAAATTTAAAAAAAAAAAGCACAGTCCAACCACAACACTAAACCAAATAACCCTAATAGAACTAAAACTAGAGTATAATAGCAAACTATCACACAATGGGTTCTGAAATACAAATTAAAAACCAGATTATACTTCATCAATATAGGTAGAATATTGTCAAACAATGGGTTCTAAAATACAAACTAAATGAAGATGAAATAAAGAACCAAATATGGTGAAACAATATTCAGCTCCAATACATGCAAGTGTGCTTAAAAACCATATTTTTATCCAAACAAATCAAATACAGAATATATATGAAATAATAAGAAATAAGTCAACTTATACCTAATATTCTAGAATGATGGGATTAATTGCAACGATGGGTCACATTAGGGCAATAGGTGACACGTTGTATTTTCACATGAGGATCGGTTGCGTAAGGGATATGGTGAAATGATGAGTTCGTGTCCAGTGTGGGTAAGGGTGAGGATGGTTCGTAGGATAGTCGTGACAGTGAAGGAGTTGGTGACAGGAAAGATAGCCATGAGGGTTAAGGAATGGGTGATTGAACCGAGGCATCCAGTGAGAGAGTGAGTGATTGGAACAAGGTGACCGGTGAGGCTAAAAGAGTGGTAGTGAGGTTGGGAGACAAGGAAGAGAGATTACGTGAAGAAGAAGAGTAAGGTTACGTGTGTTTTCTAAGAAATGATATTACGTAGGAGTGATATATGTATAGGAGAGATTACCATTTTGTCCTTAATCTTAGACAGTGATATAATGTTAATAACGTTGGGGAGTATTTTTTATATTAATTAATCATCAGAGATAATTTTGAAGAAAAACAAAACCTTAATAGTATTTGCGATAATATTCCCTTGAGTCCTCATTCCTCGTTTAATGATTTACATTCCTTATCGCAGATCCTCGATCTGTAACTCTAAAGATTTAAAGTGAAGATAGAGATAAATTCAAAATCTAAGGCATAAAATAAGAGAGGGTTGTCGAACCCGTCCCATGAAAATCCCTATTAGTATTCAAATCTAGATACATAAAAGGATGCAATGGGATGGGCGACAGTAAGGCTATCCTCATCACCTATTTAAATAAGTTTAAATAGGTGCAATGGCAGAGTTAGGTGGGGGCATTGAGGCTATCTTAATCACCCGTTTAAATAATTTTAAGGGTGGTGCGAGGTGGAGATTCTTTATCGGAGTTTCAAATATATTTTTTAGGATGATCAAATTCCTCACTAACAAAAATACTTAATATCAATTATATAAGAAATAGCCAAAATTTACATAAAATTTTAATTATATATATTTATTATGTACTCAAATATAATAAAGTTAAAATTTTGAATACAATATAATAGTTATATCCTAATTAATTATTATTTTTATTTAAATAATTACTTAAATAATTATTATTTTATGCATTAATATTCCATTTTTATAATTAAAGTACTAACTTATTGATAGAAATAATATTTTCCAAAAAAATTATTACATTTAATTATAAACTTATATTGATATATAATAGTTTTTAAACAAAATAAAAAAAATAAAAATTGAGAAATGAGCAAAATTGGAGGGTAATCCCTACCTTCACCCTGCTCATCGCGGAGTCATTTTTCATTAATGATAAAATCGAATTTTTCCTCTCGTTTTGCGCAAGAAATTGACATCCATGAATGCCTTCCTACCACATTGCGACGGCTACATTTTTGGTCCATTATCGATTATTATTATTTTTAAACAAAAAATCTATATATAATCGAAGTAACCAAACAGTTAAATAAAACAAAAACCATGCTGGATCCAATAGCGCCTAATGCCACAGACTTACAATATGTTGGTATATCATATTAAATATAATTGTTATTTATTAAATTTTATTAAATTTTATTAAATTGTATTATAATTATTTTATATGAAAACTTGTATAATATAGTTGGATAAAAGTAATAATAAATATTTGAATAAAATTATTTATATTTAAAATAATATTTAATTTATTTTATGTAATTTTATTATGTATTAAAAATATTTCATTTGAAAAATTATTTAAATTAATATTTAATTTTTTTCTAATTTTTTGTTTACTATTTGTTTATATTTTTTAAAAAAATATTTTTAATTTAAGATGAAAGAAAAAATTAATACGGATAGTTTATAATTAAAATTTTAGACTTATAAGGTAAAGTGTCTAATACACACCACCCTACGTGTCTATTCGGGATAATATAATTTCGTTTTAAAATTTAACATATAATTTTATAAAATTATACAGTTAAAATCTTTAATATTATATAACAAATATATCCTTAATATTTTCTGCTCTGTCAAATTGGGACTACAGTTTAGTTGATATGCATGATTGTGCATATTTAAGCATTGCATAGGGGTATATTTTCCAAGCAAATATTTAGTGATATTGCCTCATCTTACCCTCAAGTTAAAACTATGGTGGTGCACTATGCTAGATGTGTTTAAACTCATACTTAACTAACGAAGTAGGATAGCATGGCTACAGCTTATCAAAATAAATTTCTTTCTAATATATATAATGAAACTAATAATGAAGTGAGGTATTCATAAAAATTCCTCTTTTTTTTTAAATAACTTTAAAAAAAGTAATGTTATGGATATACAAATGGTTTTCTAGCAAAAGTCATATATTATCATGGTATATGTTGGAAGTCTTTTATGGTAGACTTAAAAATATGGATGTTAAAATTTACTTAAAAAAGAAAAAATAATAATAAATAATGCTACAGCTATACGACTTTATCATTACTCTATTTGATATTTTAATTTTACTTTCTCTCGATCTTGATTTAAGTAAATAAAATTGTGTAGTGGTACGTACAAAGCAAAATTCCAAAAGTCTCCTACATTTTTCTCTTGTAAACTTGTTTTCCATATTTATCCTCACTTTCTAGCTTGGAACTTTAACTTTGGTTGAGTTCAATGAAATTAAAGGTGAATGAAAAAAAAGTCTTTAATTCGTTAAGGATAAGGTAGGCACCTACCAATTGAAGTATATATTGGCGTTTAGAGTGTCTTCTACTTCTTTTCAACAATAACAACAACCAAAAACAAAAGACAAAAAAAAAAAAAAAATGGTCTGTATTTCAAAAAGGTTAGTAAGGACTAATTAGTGGCCTCTCTTCATATTAACCAATAAAAATTAATAACAAGCAAACTGAGACGTGGAAGTTTTCGGCCTCAATAGTCTTTACTTAATTTTTATATTATAATAAAAGCAATTATCTTTCAAAATAAGTTTCCTATTTATGAATTATTACTTCAGATATCAACAAACAAAACTCCAAATTACAAAGTTTGATTCGCAAGCATACAATTTGAAAAAATAGTAATTAAATGTTAAATTAATAAAGAAATTTGAATTTTTTTTTCATGTTCAATGCCATCAAAAGTACGAACATTGAATACTATTTATTATCAAAATATTAAAAACTTGTATTACATTTTTAATGAACAAAAGTTTATAAAACTATTGTTTTACAAACAATTACACATAAAGCTTTACATAATTAAAATTCAATAACATCAAATTTAAAACAAATAAGATTCATAACTATATTTCAATAAAAAATGACAGCTTTACATGATAAATTATGAGACTAGTTAATAAAAAAATTCATATCGTTAAAAATAATAATGGTAATATAATTAAAATAATTAGTAATAAGATGATGATCTTATATTTATCTTCATAAGCTACCGGTTTATTTGTAAATTGTAAGTTAAGGATGACTTTAGGCTCTTATTTAGGAATTTATTGAGAGACACATACACGTGACTTAGTTTGTTTTATTTTAATGTAATTTCTTTTTTTCTTATAAATAAATACTTGTTATTGTAACGTCATTTTACCTTTAATTAATATGCATTCTACAATTTTAACAATAAAATATTTAAAAAAAATTAAATTATCACTAAGATATTAAATTACACCAATAATCCAACACAAGATGATCATTGAGATTTTTTCTATAAAAAGCTACTAATATATAATACTTTAAAAATATACTTAATTAAAATTTAGTTTAAAAATGATCAAAATCAAACTTATTAAACAATTTATTGGTCATTTTTTTTTCTAACTCCTATCACATTTTCTCTCTCCTTTTTTAATTAGCACCCAATCAACCCCATTTTCTTTAAAAATAAATACTTTTGTCTTTTTTTTTTCTCTCTTTTCTTAATTCTTAGTAACCTATTTTCTTAAAATATACTTTCACCAACTTTTAATAAATAATAATTTATTTTTATTATAAATAAAAAATAATAAAATAATTTATATTTATATAATAAAAAATATATACTTTTTTATAACAAATAACTTATCAAAATTTTATTATAAAATAATTTAAAATAATAATAATAATAAATTATAAAATTTTAAATTATTAAAAAGTTTACTAAATAGTTACAATATTTTTATGAAAAATTATTGACATTTTAAAACAATAAATTATTTAAAATTAAAAAAATTAAAAAATAGATTATATTGTAACAAATATCTAATATTATTATAATTTTAATTATTACTGAGATAACAAATATTTATTAATAATAATTATATCTAAGTATTAAAATATAATTAATTCAATATAATTTATATATTTTATTATATTAATAATAAAAATAATTATAATAATATTATATTATATAATATTTTCTCACAAAATTTGTGATATAATGTTCTATATTTGTATTATATCTCTTAAAAAATTAGATATAGAGGCTTTAAAAGTTTTTTTAATAATTTAATAATTTTTATGAATATTTTTTTTATATCATAATTATAATTAATTATTAAATATAATTATAATTATATTTAATAATAATAATAATGTATTATATTATTTATGAATTATCAAAATATTTAGCATATCATTTTCAATATATGTATAAATTTATATTTATTTTATTGTAAAATAATTTATTTTTTATTTTTTAAAATAAAGTTTTTAATATATGATATGATAAAAAAAATTAATGTATTTAAAATTAATTATAAATTTATAAGATGTTAATATTTTTTATGTTTATAATAATTATGTTTTGCAAAATAGAACTAATATATCTTCTTTTTTAAATAAAATTAATTAAAAATTTTGCTTTCAAATTTAAGGTAAGATATCTACTATTTAAAAAAAAAAATACACAGTGACTATTATAAACAAAACATCTTTATCATTACCCTTTTCATTTTCCTAATTATTTACCTATGAGTTTCAAGGTTTCGTTTTTTCTCTTTGCATGTGTCTATGTACGGAACAAGATAGATACCTACAATTTTAAATAAATAAATAAATTCCTCACTCTTATATTTTAACCACTTCGTGATTTAAAACTGAATACCGATTTTTGAGGTACATTATCGCAGTTTTTATATTGGTACACTAAATTATTTTAATTTTCAATTTAGATTTTTTAAGTACTCAAATTCAAATTTAAGTTATCGGTACTTCTTGAGTTTAATTGAATAGTATTTTTTAATTAATTAATTAATTAATATTATTTTTATAAAAATGATAATATTTGACCATTTTAAGGGGTTTTTTTCTCCACCAATATTTTTTAGGTTAATTTAGATGAATTCTATATGGCACCATTAGAATACCAAACCTTCATGATCATTAATTAGATTTAATTAAAATAAAAAGTATTATTAAAGGAATAATTGTGTTTGAAGTTTTTTTATACATTATATTTCACCTTACTTTACTATATCGCATATGATTTTTTTCCCCATACAAGCTAAAAGTGTAAGGGTAAAGATAATGTGTACTGGGGAGACATGAAATGTGATTTAAAGATATAAAATATTTTTTGTTAGGCTCAAATATGTGAGTAAAAATATTAACAATTGTTTGTTTGAAAGACTTAATCGATCTAAATAAGGTCTAAATCATTTCTCTTGTTAAATACTATTTAGGATTTTGGCTCAATGGATGA
This sequence comes from Hippophae tibetana, assembly GCA_037013495.1. Taxonomy (NCBI): domain Eukaryota; kingdom Viridiplantae; phylum Streptophyta; class Magnoliopsida; order Rosales; family Elaeagnaceae; genus Hippophae; species Hippophae tibetana. The sequence goes on from CM072801.1 coordinate 84,315,213, forward strand.
TAAATAGATTCTAAAACTTGTTAAATCTCATCAACTCATATAACCCACAAGAAATATTTTCTCAATAAGAACACTAAAATCAATCATGAATATTTGCATAAAAATTTGAATCAATTTCATCAAAACTTAGCAACTATATCACATGATTAATGTAAATATCTTAATGAGCATGTTACATTTCTTATTTTAGTCATGACAACCAATTTTTATCATTGAGTTCATATATTTCATATCAAGCATGCATTCATTTACTTTCCATATATTTATTAATTTATACCAAAATCATGATTAAAAAAATCTTAAATATTAAAAAACATTTCCTAAAAATTGAAAATATGTACTAAATACTAATGTAAAGAATGAATTTCCCTGTTCCAAACTTAAATTGTACATTATTCCCAATTTGCACATATAAATATGAAAAATTAAAAGGAAAGAAAACTCTCTTAGTCTTGGTACATCACATCTGTCGTCAAAATACTCAATCTTGTTGGGTCATTACTCTCTATATTTATTCACCTACAAAACAAAAACAATAAAAATATAAGTAAAATAATGTTGGGTTATCTTCCAAAAAGTGTCAAGTTTAATGTCCCTAACTAGATAGTCATGTCAACTCCTAGGCAGTATCCCTCTATGTCCATTTACTTTTTAGTTCACCCTAAAATAGTTTGAGTCTTAATTTGTTCAGTAATACTTTATGTTTCGGTTTAAAAAACATGGTACTCAATTCTCTTATCATGCCATATTTTTAGTTTTTGTACTTTGATATTCTTATAAGCTTTCTACTATAATTCATCTAACTTATATATTTGTAACATTTTTTTCACCTCTCTATTGGACTCTTCCACTTGCCCACTTGATTGGGGATGGTGGGGTAAAGTTGTAAGGTCTAAACTTGGTAGCCCTTCAATAGATAGTTTGAGTTAGATCCTATCGCAAAACTATTCATAAATACATTAGGTATACACATGGAAGGTGTAGCCTCCAGATAGTTCACACAATCAATAATATCAATCATCGATTCCATACATTCAAAATTAAAATAGATTGAGTTGCTTCTTGGTGAGTTTACTTCATTATTCACAACATTATGTGGAATAGTCTTAAGTGTGGTCAACTCAACAGATTCTTTTAAGTTATCATGTATCCTAAAGCATTCATCAACATTATCAATATTAGGCAGAATAGATGCTTCAAAAACTTTAAATGTTACTTGCTCATCTCTCACTCTTATTGTAAGCTCACCTCTTTGTATATCAATAAGTACTCTTCCAATTTCTAAGAATGGATGACCAAGTATGATGGACTATTATGGTCCTTTCTATGTCTAGCATAATGAAATCCGCTGACAAGATAAACTTGTCTACTTTTACTATCATATCTTCTACCACACCTCGAGGTTACTGAATTGATCTATCTTCCATTCATAATGTTACTGAAGTTGGTTTGGTTTGGTTTGGTTTTACAGACCACCAATCTCTTAAAGATTAATAATGGCATAAGGTTAATGCATGAACCTAACTCATATATTGCCTTGTCAAAATGGATGTTCCCAATAGTGCAAGGAATGTCAAAGCTATCCAGATCTTTGAATTTTTGGGGTAATTTCCTAGCAAGGATGGTACTTTAACCTTAAATCAAACCATTGTTTCATTATTTCCAGGCCTCTATTTGTAAGACAAGATATCCTGTAGAAATTTGGCATAAGAAGGCATTTGTTTAAGTACATCTGTAAATGGTATATTTATATATAGCTTCTTAAAGACTTTTAGGAATTTTGAAAAATGCATGTCTAACTTTTGTTTTTGTAGTCTTTGAGGAAAAAAGGATGGTCGGTTTATAGAAGTTTCTTTTCTTTGGTTGAATTTTTTCCTTTTCATTTAATTTCTCATTATCCTTGTTAATTTCCTATTTCTCCTCATCCTTTTGAGTCTCATATTCCTCCTTTAAATTTTGACCACAACTTAAGGATATGGCATTGCAATGCTCCTTACCTTCTCTTATTGGGTTTATAATTGTGTCACTTGGAAGGTTATCTTGAGGCCTTTGACATATGGCCTGGGCAAGTTACCTTATTTAGTTTTCCAAATTTGGAATTAAAGCCTCTTGAGTTAACACTTTAGATTGTTGTGGTGGCTTTTTCTATTGTCTTCAGTAGGTGGCTTTTTCTCTTGGATTTTAGATTGTTGTGGTTGTTGGAAACCAGGTGGTGGAAATTGTTGACGGTTGAATTGATTACCATCCTAATTATTGTTATTACTCCAAGAGAAATTTGAATGTTGTCTCCATCTTAGGTTATATGTGTTTGAGTATGAATTTTTGTTTTCTTTCACATTACCCATATAGAGTTTTAATTCAAGATTATTTGGACAATTATCAAACAAATAAGTTCCCCTACAAAACACACAAGACACCTCTAAATGGATCTATTTTATACTTGTTGATGACTTTTGAGACTTCAAACGATTCACTAAAGATGAAATTTGAGCTATAAATGTTGTGATATCATTTACGTATATTCTGACTACTCTTCTTATAGATGTCATTTTGGTCATTGGCCATTGATAATTATTGCTAGCCATTTTGTCAAGTAACTCATAAACTTGATTGTAAGATTTGGCTAGCAAAGCTTTATTAGTATATGCATTGACAATGGTTCTTGTTTATGCATTGATACCATTGTAGAAAGTCTCCATTTAGATCCAATAAGGGATACCATGGTAAGGACACTTCCTTAGCAATTCTTTGAATCGTTCCCATGCTTAGAATTCTTTGTTAGTGGGAAGTGTTACATCTAGAATTTCTCCTCCAACTGATTCCAATATGTAATGGAATCAAGTGGCAAAGAGTTTAGCCAAGCTCGAGCATGGTATCACAAAGAGTAAGGGAATAATCTAAAGCTTAAATTCCTCGTCAATCACACCACTAAATTTGAATGAATATCTAACTTCAATATACAATCTGAGATATAGATGATGATCCTCTATTAGTAATATGCTGAATTATCCAATTGTTTGTGGAATTTGAAACATCATTGGCTTTAGTTCAAATTTATTAGCATGAATGTTTGGCCTTCCAACACTTGGATTCAGCCTTTCTAATATAGGTATTGTATATTCATTAATAGCTCTATCCTTATCATCCATTAAAGGTATCTGGTTGTTCAAATATAGCTAATTATTGTTTATTTCAAATGGATTAACCACTTTTTTTCACTTGAGTGACTACTTGTTATTTTCTTATTGATCTAAGAGTACGCTCAATTTTATGATCTAAAGGAAAAATTTCTCCTTTACGGACTTTGCATACGCAATAGACTCAACTATGTTTCTAATAACCCTAAAAGAGATGTCTAATTTAAAAATAAATAATTAAATAACTAAATAATTTATAATTATGAAAAAAATAACTAAATAAAATAATTAATTTCTAATATTTATAATCCCTGACAACGAAGCTGAAAACTTGATCGAACATGAGTTGTGTGCAATGAATACGCAAGGATATGTATCATAATAAGTAATATAATGATAAGAAAAGATCATTCCCACAGAGAGTATGTTTTTAGAAACTACTTTATAAAAATCAATTTTTTTGTGTCTTAATTAATTAGTAGTAATTAATTAAATCAGAATTGGAAGCTAAGAAGATATATGAGAAAATATCTAGAAATACTTAATCCTCTACTTTTCTAAACATGTGTATTAATGAGACAAGACTCGCATCGAGTCAACAATATCGATTTTGTAGATAGTTTTGTTTTATATTTGTAAAACAATACCAAGTGTACGAATCTTTTATAGAAAATGACAAGTATACTCCCAAAGTCAATCTAAGGAATAAATATATGTAGTTTTTAATTTATTATTCAAGCTTTTAAAAACAAAATTAAATTCTAAACATCCTATCACGATATTTTAATCTTTTGTGTTTCCTAATCTAATAACATAAAAAAATAAACATATATATGGATTCAACAAAACAATAATGCAAATTTTTATCATTTGTAAGAGTGGATTATTTATGGATATAATAATTAAATTAATTATGCTTGCTCATATTATTTAGGTTATTAAAGATATAAATTGATATTTATTGATTTTTTTTTGTATGAAAGTGTCCTTAGGAAGGGCCCAAATTCTTTTTTTTAATATTAATAATTAACTAATATCCTTAGACAAGGCCTATTAGTTAATTAAGTATTAAATTTGAACTTTATTTCTAAGAAAATTGTAAATCATCTAATCACAGCTTTAGGCAGAGTTAGTTAATTAGACTTTATTCAAGGTTTCCAAATTAAAGCTAAGAATTTAATTATCCGAGTACCGATGGATGAATTGCAAAACCGGTATTGCAAATACCGATCTTAGGAAAATACCCTTTTGTAGTTTTATTATTTGTAAAACTCTCACAAGTGTACGAATCATTTTATAGAAAATGAAAGTATACTCTCAAGGTTGATCTAAGGAAGGAATTTATGTGGTCTTTAATTTATTATTCAAAATCTTCAAAACAAAATTAAATCATAAACATCCTGTCACGATATTTTTGTTTATTTGTTTCCTAATCTAATCTAATAACATTGGAGTATTTAATGCTAATATAATTAAGTTAATTATGTTTACTCATATTATTTAGGTTATTAAATATATAAATTAATATTTGTTGATTTTTTTTCGGTATGAAAGTGTCCTAAGGTGGGGCCCAAATTATTTTGTTTAATATTAACTAACTAATATCCTTAGATGGAGCCTATTAATTAATTAAATATTTAATTTCAGCTTTAGACGAAGTCAAATAATTAGAGTTTATTCAAGGTGTCCGAATTAAACCTAAGAATTTAATTTTCCAATTACTAACTTTCAAGTTTTAAAACCAATACTAAAAATATGTCATCAATACATTTTCGAATAATGATTTTTATAAAAAAAACTTTTGAAATAGAGTTTCACTCTAACTACTCGGCGATTGTACCAACAAATAAAAAAGCACTACTCTAAATTAGACTGAATAATTAAACCTTAAAATATAATTTTTAGATTTAAGTTTGTAATAAAAAATAATGTATTTCTCTCTAACATCCTTAATATAAAATCTTGAATAAAAACAAAATCAATTTATTTTGTGGAAATGTTTTACCCATTTAATATTTCGCAAACATAACAACGTTATAATTATATCATATTTACAAACAATCATCCATGTTAAATTTAATCACAGATAAAATAATAAAACATAAAATAATAACTGTAAAGAATCCATTAAAATAATATCTTAAAAGATTCTTTACAACAGTTTGATGTTACTGTTACTCGAAAACCTCTAAACGGATTTGCATATCTCCTTATTGAATCAAAAAATAAAAATTTATAAAAATATAACTAGTTCCTCCCAAAAAGAGAAGAACTTTAAAAAAAAAACTAAAAAAAAATTTAGAGAGAGAAAGAGCTAAGAAATTTTTTGTGTTTTGGAATAGGGAAAGATGGTCCTTTTATAGATAAGGAAAATGTCAAAAAAAGGGGGAAAATATTTCAAAATTTGAATTTGGGTGCATTTGGACAGATTGGCGTGTGTGTGGGGTGCAAAAATCTCACTAGACGGGCTATCATAAATCTCGGTAGATGGGTGGCTGGCGCGCGGGCGTGAAGCTGCATGTAAGACTCAGTACTAATCGAATGGTATGCGTGCTGGTGCACCTAGGAATCGACTCGATGGGCCAATGCGTGCATGGGACTCGAGGTAGATGGGCGCGATGGGTAGCTGTGCGCATTTCTCGGTGCAACTAAGAGGCTACGAGCGCGATTTTGGCATTTTTGACTCATTTTGTCCAATTTTTCCATCTTTTTGACTTTTCCTAATTTATTTTCTCAATATATTTGTGATGTATTGCCTCCAATATTTTTTTCTTCAAGTCTTTAAGTTATTTTTGAACTAAAATACCACAAAAACAATAAAAAATACCTGTGATTCCGAAAAGAAAAATTTATATAAAAATATAATAAAGTCATACAAATATAAATCTATTTAATCAATTAAAGTACATTAAATCATGGTAATTTTAATGTTTTTAAAGCACTCATCAAGTACTAACTTTCAAGGTTTAAAACAATCAATGAAAATATGTTGTCAATACCTTTTCAAATAATAATTATTATAAAAACTTTGGAAATAGAGTTTCACTCTAACTACCGAGCGATTGTACCAACAAATAAAAGAGCACTACTCTAAATCACACCGGATAATTAAACCTTAAAATCTATTGTAGAAATGTTTTACCTATTTAATATTCGCAAACATAACAACTTTATCATTATATCATATTTACAAATAGCCAGCCATATTAAATATAATCACACACAAATTAAACATAACATACAAGAATAAAACATAAAAAATAACTATAAAGAATTCATTTAAAATTATATCTCAAAAGAATCCTTAAAATGTTTTGATGCTAATTACATTTCTTGAAAACCTCCAAACGAATTTGCATTTTCGTTTATTGAATCAAAAACTAGAAATCTACAAAAGCATTACTACTTCTTTTCAAAAAGAGAAGAACTTTAAAGCTAAAAAAACTAAGAACTAGAGAGAGAAAGAGAATAAATTTTTGATTTGAGGGATGGTTTTTACAATGGGGGAGAGGTTCCTTTTATAGATGAGGAAAAGGCCAAAAAAGTGGAAAATATCTTAAAAATTGATTTTGGATGCGTTTGGACAAGTTGGCACGCGTGTGGGGGGCAAGATTTGTGACAGATGGATGTTGGCTCGAGCAGGACAAGCGAGGGTATGTGTTGGCACGCGTGGGACTCAATGTAGGAGTGTGTTGGGAATGTGTTGGTTATGGGTAGACGTGTGCTGTCTATGCGTAGAGCGCATGTAAGACTCTGCATTTTTTACGTTTTTGGCCCATTTTGTCTAATTTTTCCATTTTTTTTACTTTTTCTCATTTTTTTCTCAACATATTTGTGATGTATTGCCTTTAGTATTTTTCTTCTAGTCTTTAAGTTATTTGTGAATGAAAATACCTAAAAAATAATAAAAATACCCGTAATTCTGAAAAGATAAATTTATATAAAAATATGATAAAATCATGAAAATATTAATCTATTTAATTAATTAAAGTACATTAAATCATGGTAATTTTAGTGCTTTTTAAGCACTCATCATGTATCACTAAAATCTCCCAATATAATTATCAATCAATTACATGACCAATTGAATCCAACCTAGCATGTATTCCTCTCTCAAGTAAACTACAAACCATATAGTAATTAACCTAATCATACTCTCATGTCAATTAAATTGCATATTACTCATTTAGTTCATTAATTATGGAACATATACATAAGAATCATACATCTTTAATTGCCTAGAAACTATGCATGTTATTTAATCAAGACAAATAACTAAATAATTCTCTCAAATATATTTAATTGCCTTTATAGATCAATTGTTGACCAAATAGTTAATAGCATAAAATTTTGATTAAATAATATAGCTAAATTAAAATAATAATTTGTGGTAAAATATTAGATCATTACACGTAGAAAATTTGTTTCATAAAACCTCTAGATTAATAAATTAGCTAGACATAATTTTGTTTATAAAGTTCATATTTTTCATAAAGAAAGACATAAAAATTGATAAAGAAAGGGGATGAAGAATAAATACAATCAATCTCTTGAATTATAGCCTTGATCCCCTCTTGAATCTCCACCAAATTTGTATCTCTTTTTGAATTTTTTGTATTATTATCTCTTCTTCGCTCCAAAAACTAATTAAAAATAAGTTAATTTCAGTTCATTAGGATTATAAGGCAATTAGGGGTTAAATTTGGTCAAGGTGAAATCTAGACAGTCAAATCAACTTTCGATCAAGGATCGAGATACAAAAAAGAGAGAAAATTTACAACTCTAGCCAATAAGAATGTGACACATGGCAAGATGGGATTTATTAGGTGAATCAGCACGTGATTTGTGGCATGGATGGATTGGTCTAGTCAACGCAACTGAGTCAACACCACTTGGTGAAATATGATTTGTGGTTAAGGCTTGTATGGTGCCTTGGTGGGAAGAATGGATGAATCAGGTGATGATGCATGGCACATTCATTAATCGTGCTATGAAACTCAGAATGAACACTATGTTAACGTGTGGCATAGTGCTATATCACACAATAAACACGGTATTACGTGATTGGCCATCTCTACTTGTGTGACATCCATGGGGCATACCTAGTTAACTGCCCTACTTGGATGGCATCCACATGGCATCTTATTATTGATCATGCATTAAACAATTCATAAAGAATCTAAAATAATTTTAGAAAATTCCCAAAAATATATTTCACCCTTTTTTACTAGAAAGTTTATATTTTAATATTTTTAACTCCAAAAATACTACTGGTGACTCTACTTTCATATAGTCATTAGGGTCAGAGAGAGATTGGCCCTCGAGTGTAAAGGTTGAAGATAGCTTGACTGCAAGATCCACCCATCAAGTAGGGACAAAAATTTTCCTTAGTTATTTGATGGTGCTGAGTGGAAGGGTCGTCGCTCAATGGATGAAAGTTACCCTGGGATAATAGGTTGATCTTCTCTAAGACCTCACATTAATGGGACGGTTTGGCACCATGATGTCACCTACTATCCTCACCAAAGTGGTCAACAAAGGCCTATCGAGGTTATTAACAAGGTGCTCCGCAAGGGCCATGACAACTCAAGGGTTTTCTATAAATATCTTTGTATTATTATTATTATTTCAAACTAGTTTGTATTAATATTCTATCATTATTTTTTAATATTAAAATATTATGTATTTATTGTTACATATATTTTATTTTTCTCCCTTTTACATAAATATTATTTTTTTTAATTATTTATTTGCCCAATATTTTCTTTTCCTTCCCATAATAAAATAAGTATTACTGGCTTGGTTTTTTTAAATATAATTTTTCCTTTATAATAAAAATAAAATATTACTAAAAAAATTTAAAATATCACTTTGATTCTTCTTCACCACTGGGATTCCTGATATATCCTAGCAAGGATTTTGAGTAGCAATAGGGCAAAAATTGAAAATAAGGAATGAGGAACTGGGAGGGGTCTCATTGACAACCATACCATTATCCTTGGTTGTTATCACATAGTAAGTCGTAGGTAATTGTACAACATCATATGGTAGTAGGGCTCTGAAGAAGAGTCAAATTCAAATTGGATTGTATTTATTATGGGATAGTAGAGGAGATAACTTATGCACAATTGATCATGCTGCTCTTATAGGTAAAGGTATAAGAATATATTTTCTTAATTGTTGATTTGGTTATTTAGTGAATTTCTCGCTACTGAGTGACTTTCTTAAGCAACCAGTGGTTGTTACCATATATATGTGAATCCTATGAGTGTCTACCACGTTACAATATTGCTGTGTTTGTATGATCAAATGTAATTTTTAGTACAATTAAGATTAATTTTGAATATATTCCTACCTTGGATGATTTGAGTGTGATTGAAAAGCCTTTCTTATTTTTACTACTTTCATGATTATTACATGTAGTTTATGCCATGCTTGTTGTTACCTTGATGTGTGTTGGATGTTGATTATATATGTTTGCTACTATATTGTAAATAGGTTGCTTCTTTCTTTATTTTTGTTTGCTAAAATTATCATGCATATTCATCAAAAGTGTAATCATATATAGTGGGTTGATTCCCTTTAAAACCTAGGATGCTTGTATCTCATCTATTCTTAAACTAGAGGTAGTGTACAATTTAGGTATTCCAATGCATGATCATGTAACAATAAAATATGTTATGGAAATCATAAATCCATTTTCATGCTATGTAATATCCATTTGTATTGATCAACTTTGAGATAAATAGGTGATCAACTTTGAGGCACATGGGTGGTTCAACTCCGAGACTCAATGTTTGGTCAAATTCTGAGACCTATATATGCACTCTTATACATCAAGATAAGATATATACTACTACAATAAAGGATATTTTATTCAGTATTTAAAGTTGATTTTAAGTAAAAATTGACTTATGAATTTTAATGTGGCATACTTATAAATCGACATAAAATTTAAAGCCAGTTCAAGTAAAAAATCGACTTTCAATGGACTTAAAAGTAAAATGTATCAAAAAATCACTTTTAGGTTGATTCCATGAGTTAACCAATGCAAATCCACATGTAGCATCGGTTGACATGTAAAATTGATGGTAAATAGCACGTCGGTCCTATCTGTCAACTGATGGTACACCTGCGTTCGCATTTGTTGTACTAGTTAATTGATGTGATCCACATGGAGCATTGATTGACATGTAGGGCTAACATGGAACATAGCATTGGTTTTATGTGTTAACTGACATGAGTTGCACATAGAACTGACGCTAAATCGCTTTTCCCTTTTCTTCTTCCCCTTGATAGTTCCCACAACTGTCTCCTTTTTTTCTCTCTCTATCTCTCCCCTAGCACGACTCTCTCTCTCTAAATTTCAACCATTTTTACCACTATTTATGGCACCATGACCTGGGTTTTGTTCCCTAACACTTATCAACCTAAATCCACTTACTTTTAGCGCGTAATACTTCTTCTAAATCTCACTATTTTCTTACCCATTTTTCTCCTCATTCTCACTTACCAAACACATTTTTTCTTCCATTTTCTCATTTTTTATTTCTTCTAAGTATTAATATAAACTATTTTGCATTCATTATTCATGTTTTTCTATTTTTATTTTATTTTTACCAATTTAAAGTTCATTTTTCTTTTGTAATTTTTCTTACGTATATCGTGTATTATTGATTATTTATACATATATTATTTGTATCATATAGATTGTTCATTTATGTCCAAACTTAAATAAAGCAAGGTATTTTTTAATCAATTTATTACTTTAATTTTATGTTTATATATAAAATATTTAAATTTATTCTGAATTTATAATTTATTTTTGTAAACTTATTTTTACATGTACTAAATATTATGTATTTTTAATTAAGTTGCTATATGTATTTATTAGGTTGTTTTAATATATTCTATTTGTTTGTTATAATTTATATTTTTAGGTTATTATAGTTTATATTTATTAGGTTGTTGTATTATTATTATTTGATTGTTATAATTTTATATTTATCATATTATTATTATTTGATTGCTATAATTTATATTATTAAGTTATTATAATTTATATTTATTAGGTTGTTATAGTTTCATATTTATTTGGTTGTTATATGTGAAAATAAAATTATATATTATTAAACTTATAATGAATTTATTAATTGTTGGGATGTTTGTGTATTTATTTTTATATGATGTTTTGATTGATATTCTAATAATTTATAAAGTCCACGTAGTAAATTCTAATTTGTATTGGTGATTAACATATGCATGTTTCTTGGGTACATATTTAATATATTTAATGTCCTTAATAAAAAATGGACAACTCTCGGAGGTCAAAGTGTGGAATTGAGCATAACTATATTTTAGAGAATAAATTTTCTTAGAGTTCACTTGTAGAAATAATAATAATAAAATTAATATGGTATATGTGTCAAATATAAAAATGAGAAATTTTATGATGTTGATGAGATTAAGTATCACTTATCCATAGTGATATTCTTTTGAGTAGCAAGTGTGTGTATTATTATGAAGAAAAGATTGGTGATGCTAATAGATAAGAGATAAAAAGGAAGGGAATAGATTAGATACATCTAATCAGGATAGGCACTCCTGACATTATGAAGAAATGGGAAATATGTTTTCTGTTGTGGAAGATGAACTATATTAAGATGATCCATAAGCTTTTAAAAAAAATTTAGAAGATGTCGAAAAGCCATTGTATCCAGAATGCAAGAAATGCACTATAATGTTAGAATTAGTTCATATGTACAACATGAAGGAAAAAAATGGTTTTTACAAATAAGGGGTGCAAAGAATTTTTAAATGTACTAATAGATGTGTTTCCTAAGGGTAATGTGTTGCCCTCTTCAATGTATGAAGTGAAGAAATCTCTTAGTCAATTTGGCATGAAATATCATAAGATTGATGCTTGTCCAAATGACTGCATTCTTTATAGGAAAGATTATGAGACATTAGATGATTGTCTAGTGTATAAAGAATCAGGATGGAAGCATATTGTAAATAAGACAAAACCTAAGAAAAAAGTGTTTGCAAAGGTTCTTTCGTACTTTCCTCTAGTTCCTCACTTTCAGAGATTATTCAAAAGTAAAGACACATCAATGATACTTACTTGGCATTCAAATAATTGATTTGAAGATGGGATACTAAATAATCCTTCAGATTCTTCAAGTTGAAAAGTAGTAGACAATTTATCCCTTAATTTGCATCCAATATGTGCAATCTTCATCTTGTCGTTGAGAATTAATCCATATAGTTCCCTTAGTGGAAAATATAGTTGTTGGCTAGTAACTATGGTAACATATACCCTTCCTCTATGATTGTGTATGAAAAGGAAATTCATGATTCTAACATTATTAATATCATGATTCTAACATTATGGCCAATTAATGATTTCTTGCCTATAGAAACTTAATAGGACATGTAGCAATATGGAATAGTCTATATGCAGCGATGAGACTTTTGTATTTCATCTTGTTCATGGACAAAATATGTCTTATAGAAGACATCAAATATTTTTTTTATCTGGACACAAGTTTGGATACCAAAATAAACCTTTTGATTTTCCAAAGTAGTAAGGCATTTGGGTTAGATTATATGTTTTACCAAAATCGATCTTGAGGTAAGGGTTATCAATATCATGGTAAGGCATTGCCTTGTTATAGTAAGTAGCCTTACCATGACACTAGATGCCAGTGGTAAGGGTTCCCACACTAGGCCAATAACTTTCCACACCAGGCCAATGTAGTATTACAAATTCCATTTTTTTACCAAAATTACTTTGAGGTAATTCTTACCACTATTGTGATAAGGCATTGCCTTGTCATGGTAAGCCTTACCATGACACTAGATACCAGTGGTAAACCTTCCAACATTTGATAAATGCATTCTTATATTATGCCAGTGGCTTACCATGAATGATATTTTTTTTTTACCAAAAGTACTCCAAGGTAAGGTTTAGCACTATTATGGTAAGCCTTACCTATGAATAATTTTGGTAATAAATGAAAAATTACCCAAATTAGGTGATATTGGGTAATTTTTTTAGTAGTTTCCCTACCTAAAGAATGTGTCTGTTCTCACTCTTACCACTATCACTGACTCATTTTTCCTTTTGAACAAAAACTAACGCAATTTATTTTCCAAGTTTTAGTGAAAGAGTATGACACCTAATACACACCATAGGTAAGAAGACATTACTTCCTTAAGACTCAGCCACAAGCAGAGGAACAAACAAGGAGAGGGAATAAATACCACAATCAAGAAACAATAAATAGGCTACATTATCAAGAAAGAAAGTATGTTATATAGAAAGTAAATTTTTTTCCAATTAGAGTCCAAAGCCTATATGTTGAAATATACACGATCAAGACTCTAATTTTACTCATTCTAGAGAAGATCATATAAATATAGTCATTTAATAAGGTAAAGTCATATAGAACCCTTATCTATATGGTAAAATCCTTAGGTTTCTAAATACCAATTCAATTATGTAGTAATGTCTTGGGGATACCAAATACCAAATTCTTAAGTGTTGTTGACATACTTGATGATTCTTTTAACAATAGCAAAATGAGATTATTTAGGACTAGTCAAAAAACTAGCACAATCTTCAACAATGAAAGAGATATCTAGACAGCTAGCAGTGAAGTATTTAAGACTTTTAATAATGCTTTTATAGTGTCTATTAAACTTCTTTTTAGAAGGATCTTGAGAGAGGTTGACTATAGTACTCATAGGTGTATGAGTAGGTTTGATACTATCCAGTACATATTTCTTGACATGCTCGTTGGTATACTTTACTTGAAAGAGAAAGATCCAATCTTTCATCTATTTAACTTGAAACATAAGGATAAACTTGAACTCTATAACTAAGCTTATTTCAAATTCATTCTACATAGTGGTAACAAACTCTTGAATAAGTGCATCCTTTTTGAATCCAAATAATATCATCTATGTACACCTAAGCAACAATAACTTCCCCCTTGTTTCTTAAGAAAAACAAAGTTTTGGCACCATCTCCTCTCAAAAAACCATTGTTGAGGAGAAATGTAGTGAGATGCTCATACCAACCACAAAGAGCTTACTTTAAACTATGTAAGGGATTCTTTAATCTCATGACATGATTTGGAAAGTGAGGGTTTTCAAAACCTTTAGGCAGTTTAACATAAACTTCCTCTTTGGTTACCCTATTGAGGAAGGCACTTTTCACATCCATATAGTATAACATAAAACCAAAGTAACATGCCAAAACCAATGAGTAATCTCATAGACTCTAGATAATAAATCATAGAAAAAATTTCTTTGAAGTTGATTCTTTCAATCTAAGTGTACCATAGAGCAATAAGATGAGACTTGTTTGGTACATTGATGTCATTTTCATCCTCATTGTTCTTTTACAGTCAATATGTACCTATGGGATATTTATCTGTAGGTATAGGGACAAGATATCAAACATCATTCTATTGAAATTGAGTAAGTTCCTCTTGTATAGGGTTGACCCAATGTACATCCTGTAAGGCTTTCTTAACATTTTTAGGAAAGGTAGTAGAGGTAAAACATATATAGTTCAAAGTCTCATGTATCTATCTTCTTGTTATGACACCACCTTAAACATTATCAATAATGTTATCAGTAAAATGAGCATTCTTGGCCCATTTTGAAAGAGATTCTTCCTGTTCATCTTTTTACTCTTCTTCAGAATTCCTTGGTGGATCAACTGGAATGATATTATGAGTCTTAACATTATTTGTGGCATTCTCAGAAGAACCCTAATCATAAAAAAATATCACTATCTTTAGGCTTAACAAGTTTAGTTGCACTAGAGTCATGAATGACACTATTGATAGATTCCATAATAGTTAATGTTCTGAGATTGTAGGCCCATTAGGCATGATAGTTTCTAGAATATCCTAGAAATATTCCTATATCACTTTTAGCTTCAAACTTGTACAAATTGTTTGTCTTTAAGAATGTAGCAAGTACTACCAAACATATGATGATGCATCAAATTTGGCTTCTTTCCATGCATTATTTCATAAGAAGATTGACAAGGGATATGTCTTAAGAAGCAATGGTTCAAAGTGTAGCATGAGGTGTTTACAACTTTTGCCCAAAAGTGTTTATCTAAATTCTTGCTAGTCAATATTATTCTATCCATTTCTTTAATAACCTTGTTTCTTTCTCTCTTTGAT
This sequence comes from Hippophae tibetana, assembly GCA_037013495.1. Classification (NCBI taxonomy): domain Eukaryota; kingdom Viridiplantae; phylum Streptophyta; class Magnoliopsida; order Rosales; family Elaeagnaceae; genus Hippophae; species Hippophae tibetana. Next base: position 84,330,556 of record CM072801.1, read on the forward strand.
ACTCTTCTATTGAGGGGTCTTTAGAGCAAAAAAAACTCATGCTAATACCAATAGCATCACAAAAGGAACTAAACTCTAAATTCTCAAAATCTTCCCAGGATCAATTCTTATTTTGATGATAGTTCCAACAGACTCAAACATCTCATCTTGTAATTTAATAGTCTTAAACTTTGCAAATGTTTCAGATTTCTTTGTCAAAAACATAACCCAAGTATATCTAGAGAAATCATCAAAAACCACCATGATACTCTTTCTCCCACCAATACTCATAGTCCATATAGAAACCATTAGATCCATATGAAGAAGCTCAAGAGGTCTCATTGTGAAGAGATGTTTATTATTCTTTTGTTGACTCTTATTTTTCTTACCCATCTAACAAGGACTACACACATGTTCAGGCAAAGTAGTGATGGAAGGAAGACCTCTAACATTGTTAAGGCTTGAGATTTTCTTCATAATCTTGTAGTTAACATGACCTAACTGTTGATGCCAAAGCCCTTTTATACCTAAACTAAATCTTTTGCACATAACCTTTGTAGGGTTGCAAACAAAATAACAACTGTCTTCTAATATGGTACCCTTGACCATAATATTTCCCAAACTGTTATATACTATGCACTTATTTTGATTTAATTTGATTGAGTACTTCTTGTAAAAATTTGGCTAATGCTAATAAGATTATCCTTGAGACCTTCTACATAAGGGATATCTTTAAGCTCAAGAATTCTAGGCATTCTAATGGATCATTTTCTACCAATCAAAGCCTTATTTTTGTCTCCAAAAGTAATAGACCCATCATTGGTAAGAATAAGGTTGGTGAAGAAGGATTTTTCTCCAGTTACTACATAGACTATCAAGAATGCTAGATTTTGACGTTCCTAAGCCTTTTGAAGAACATAATTTTGAACCTAATTTTGACACTTTATCTAAAGTTTTAATCATTGGAGAAAATCCACCATAAAGAGAAATTGATGACTCTAAAATAGTAGAGTCATCAGTGCACTTTTTCTCTTAATAATTGTTCATTTTATTTAATTAGTATTTTTGGGTTAAAAATATTAAAATATGAACTTTCTCATGAAAAGAGGTGAAAATATAGTTTTTGGATTTTTTTTGGAATTGTTTTGGTTTTTTATGAATTTTGTATTATAGCTCCAATGAGAATATGTCACGTGGATGCCACAAAAGCAACACAATGAGAATCATGAAAATTTGAATGCATAGAGTAACGCTACTTTGACACGTGTCAGCACCGCATTCCTTTCAAGTTCACCACGTAGTCAATGCCTCTCCATGTGTCGTTACACTACTCGTCCACTCCTTCCAACTATGCACCATGCAATCTATAATCGCTATTCACAGATTGCAGTGTGGCAATGTCATAGCACCGTTGACCAAGACCAATCTGCCTTTCCCACGTGTCCCCTGCTAATTTGTCCAATGAATACCATGTGCCACGTTTCACGTCCCAATTGGTTATTGCTATTAATTTTTCCCTTTTTCATCTGAGCCATTGATCTAAAGCTTATCTGATGGTCTAGCTTCCATTTGAGCTTAATTTAACCCCCTAATTACCTCATAAACCCTAATGAGTTGAAACTAACATATGTTTTTATCCATTTTTGGAGCCAAGAAAAGATAAAAATATAGAAAAATTCAAAAGAAGGTACAATTTTGGTAGAGATTCAAAAGGAGATTGGTATTACAATTCAAAAGATTAATTGTATTTCTTCTTCTTCTCCTTCTTTATCAATTTTTATGACTCTCTTTATGAAAAATATGAGTTTTATGAACAAATATGTCTAGTTAATTTATTAATCTAAGGGTTTTATGAATCCAATTTTAAACATGTGATGATCTAGTATTTTACCCCAATTATAATTTCAATCTAATTATATTATTTAATCTGATTTTATCTTATTAATTATTTAGGCAACCAATTTATCTATAGAGACAATTAAATTGATTTGAGAGAATTATTTAATTGTTTGTCTTGATTAAATAACATGCATAGTTTCTAGGCAAAGATGTATAAATATCATGTATATGATCAATAATTGATGGACTTAATGAGTAGTATATAATTTAATTGATATGAGAGTGTGAGTAGGTTAATAACTATATGGTGTGTAATTTACATGAGAGGAATACATGATAGGTTAGATTCAATTGTTCATGTAATTGATTGATAATTATATTGGGAGGATTTTAGTGATTCACATATTTAGAAAATTAGGGGATTAAATATTCATAGATATTCCCTCATACATCTTCTTAGCTCCTCATAAAAGCACTTTTTAAAAATTAGTTTCTAATAACATAATCTCTGTGTGAATGATTTTTTCTTATCATTATACTACTTGTTGTGATACGCATACTTGCTTATTCCTTGAACATAATTCGTGTCCGATCAAAAAACACAATGAAGGAATTTGCATCACAAGTAATTGACACTATAATTGTCTCTATTCACTTGGGTGAGGCTGCTAAGAACTATAAATGGGGAATATTCATTTTTCCATCTTACCTTCTCTTCATGGACTTCCTAATACAGTGTTTCCATTACACCTTTAAAGATAGGGAAAAAGCATGGTTAATGTTACTTCATCTAGGTTTCATAATTACCTGGGCGGAAGTATATAATAAGTTTATGGGAAAATTTTATTCCCAAAAAAAGACATTAGAGTTGGGAGGTAAGATAACCACTTTTTCTCATATGAAGGGAGAATATTTCCATTAAGCATAGGATAAGTTCAAAAAATTTCTCACTCAATACCCTTATCATAACTATCCTCTACATTAGTATAACCAATTTTTCAATGATGGATTGACACAACAATGTTAGTCTATCGTTAATAATGTTGTTGGAGGAGTGATGGGAGAGAAAACTTCCCTAGAGACTTCCAATCGCATTGAGATGCCCAGTGCTAGTTCCTAGTAAAAGAGCTCTAGAGTGAGGAGAGTTGGATTCCATGAAATAGACTCTGGTATTGCAGTTCAAATGAAGCTTACCCAACCAACCAAGCAAGTTGTATTTCTTACAATACTTGTCATAACAAACAAAGAACAATGTGGAATATGTAGTACTTTATGATATGGTGTTGATACCTGCCTCTATCAAATAGAAGCTAGTCCTAGACCCGACAAAGTCAATGTACTAGGGGTTACCAACTAAGACTAAGGTATGTCCCCATTACTAATACATGTAATCCTGGATGGAGGAATCATCCCAATTTCTCTTGGAGATAGAACAACCCTCCATTTTCCCAATGCTCAAACCCACTGGGCAAACAATTCCACCAACAATGGCTTAGCAATCCTCATAACAAACCAAATTTAGAGGAAAACTTGAATTCATTCATTCAAGTTAGCAAAGACAACCATTCAAAAACTAGTCAAAGGTTGGATTATGTCAAAATTTCCATAAAAAAAATGGAAGCACAAATGGAGCAGTTAACCAATCACTTGCAATAGGAAGGCAAGAAATAGCTATAAGGTCAGAAAACAAAAGAGCTCAATAACAAGAGGATATTAAGTTTACAAAAATATTAAATCCCCCAAGCAACATCTCATTAAAGATGATAAAAAGAAATAGTCCTTGATATGAGGTAACAAATTATTAGTTATTATTTATTTATTTTCATTTTGTAGATAATTAATTTTGTTTGTTATTATTTTGAGTGATTTTAATTTATATATGGTTATGAAGTACATATTTTTATTTTAATATATAAAAAGGGGAGCTTAACATGAAAATAAGAAAGAAAATTAGTTTAGAGTATGGAGCATCATGCTTTTCTTTGTGCCATGGCATGAGGTAATTGATTTCAAACATTCAAAAATACAGAAAAGTGTACGCCGTGGTACGGAAAACATTGTGCCATGGATCACATACATTTTCTAGGCTAAAATAGCTTTTTCCCAAACAAAAATTCTATTTTCTCCCATTTTCTCACTTTTCTCACATAAACCTAATTTTTTTCCCTTCCACTAAACACACAAAAACCCTCAAAAATTTCAAATTTCTTCAAAACCTTTAACAATAATCACTTTCCTAACAATTTTCTACCTATCTCTGATGCACAAAAAGTATTGTGTACAAATTTTATAAAATTTATAAAATTCTTACAAGTGCACGAATCACTTATAGAAAATGATAAGTATACTCTCAAAATCGGTCTAAAGAGGAATCATGTGGTTTTTATATTATTTAACAAATTCTTAAAAAGGAAAAATAAAACCTAAACATTTTATCACAAAGTTTGGGTTTGAAATCCTAATCTAATTGCAATAATATAAACATAGATTCAATAAACATTGAGAATTTATACATTTATCATGTTGTGGAGAATTTATGGAATATATTAGCTAGTTTGTTGTGCTTGCTCAATATTAAATAGATTATTAAATATTTGAATTAAAATTATTAATTTTCCTCTTTTCGTATGAAAATATCTTAAGGGCAAGGATTATTCTCTTTATCAATAATAAACCAATTAAAATTCTTAGGGTTCATTAATTGATTTTATTATTAATTTTGCATCTTCTTTAAGAGATTAGTAAACTATTTATTTTTTTCTTTGGTGGGCCTAACAATTTAACCTTCATTGAAGGTGTCAAAATTAGATTCAAGAATTTAACAATTTGATAAATGGCTTTTAGATTTCAAAACTACTACGAAATATATATATATATATATCATCATTCTACCTTTAAATAATAATTCTTACACCAACTATACAGATGAACCAAAGCACTGGTAAAAAAGTAGTACTTTAAATCAAAATCAAATAATAATATCTTAAATCTAACTTTCATATTTTAGGTATATAACAAAATTTCTTTCATCACTATATTTTCTAAAAATAAGCTTTATAGAATTCTTGAATATAAGTAATAATTTATTTTGTAAAAATATTTTACCAATTAATATTTCACAAGTTTAACAACATTACTAATATCCTATTATAATTTCAGCCAAATATACTCAATTTAATAATTAATCAGAAAATTAAATATAACATGTAAAAAAACACATAAAGAATAATGAAAAGAATACATATATATATATCTTAACATAGTGTTCTTGAATTAATTCTGGAAAAAATTTCTAAAAGAAATCATAAACTTGTATTGAAAATGATCTATAACTATTACATAAACAAAATTTGTTCAACTCTGAAATGAGAGAAAAACTTTAAATTAATAAGAGAAAAAATAGAAAATAAAGAGACTAAGAAGAGAAGGATGATTAAGGATATAGGAATGATTCATACAATGGAATAGGGGTCTCATGAGTACTCAAAAAGTACTAAAATTACCATGATTTTATGCACATTAATTGATTAAAAATATATCTATTTATATGATTTTATCATATATTTATATAAATTTGTCTTTTTCGGAATCAGAGGTATTTTTATTGTTTTTCAGGTATTTTCGCTTAAAAAAGTAACTTAATAAATAAATGAGGAAAGGTCAACAAATATGGAAAAATTGGACAAAATGTCAAAAATGTCAAAAGGAGTAAATCGTGCATAGAGCCGCCCAGCCGTGCCGGCCAACGCACGCAGCAAGCCCAGCCGCACTGAGAAACATGCACGCCGCCGCCCCCACGTCAACATGACGTTATCATTCACTACTCCGCATTTCCACCATTTTTTCACCCACTTTTTCTCCACATCCTCACCTATAAATACCCTCATTCTCTTCATAACTAAACACACCTCAAAACACATCTTCTCTTCTCTTTGTTTCTCTCATTTCTTAGTTTTTAAGTTTTTCTTAGTTTTTAAGTTTTTCTTAGTTTTTAGCTTTTCTTAGTTAGTTTCTCTTAGTTTTAGAGTTCTTCACTTTTTGAGAAGAACTAGTTATGTTTTTGTAATTTATTTGCTTTTCAATTTAATAAATGGGAGTGCAAATTCCGTTTGGAGGTTTTCCAACAACGGGAATAGTAACAAAGTATTGTAATGATTTTATTTTCTTTACAGTTATTTTTATGCTTTATTTTTACATATTATATTTAATTTTTCTGTGATTAAATTTAATTTTGCTGACTATTTGTAAACATGATATAATAATAACGTTGTTATGCTTGCGAAATATTAAAAAGGTAAAAATCTCTCAAATGAATTGATTTTATTGTTATCCGATCTGATTTAGAGTAGTGCTCTTTTATTTGTTGGTATAATTGCCCGGTAGTTAGAGTGAAGCTCTATTTCAAAAGTTTTTATAAGAATTATTATGTGAAAATGTATTGACAACATATTTTCAGTATTGGTTTTAAAACTTGAAAGTTAGTACTCAGATAATTAAATTCTTAGTTTTAATTTGGACACCTTGAATAAAGTTTAAACTGTCTAACCCCACCGAAGGTGGCATTTAAATGGTTCATTTTCAATCTCTTAGAAAAATGAATTAATTTAATTAAGCAAATTAGTTATCAACCCCACCCATAGGTGTTAATTGATTTGTTTAGTTAACAAAGAATATCTAATCCTACCAAATGTGGTATTCATATAAAAAAGAGAGAATAAATAAATATCAATTTATATCATTAATAACCTAGATAATATGAGCAAGCATAATTAACTTAGTTATTATATCCATAATTACTCTACTATTATAAATGATAAATTTTGCATAAATATTTATTGAATATGTTTCTATGTTTATTTTTATGTTATTAGATTAGAAACACAAAAAACCAAACTCTCGTGATAGGATGTTTAGGATTTAATTTTGTTTTTAAAAGTTTGAATAATAAATTAAAAACCACATATATTCCTTCTTTAGATCGACCTTAAGAGTATACTTATCATTTTCTATGAAATGATTCGTGCATTTACAAGAGTTTTATAAATATAAAATCAAAGTATTGGCAGAATCGGCGATAATGGTTTTCGATCATCAAGTTTTTGGCACCGTTGTCGGGGAAGGAATAGCGTTTTTAAATTATTTATCAAAATTTTAAAAAACATTTTGTGTTGTAAATAATTGTGATTTTTTTTATTTTGATAAAAAAATTAAAAATTTTAAGTTAAAAAAATAAACAAATAAAAATTATAGCGTGAATAGTAAAATAAACTTACCTTCATGAATAGTAAATAAAATTAATTTTTTTTTGAAATAATAAAAAAATAAAAATAAAAACACTTACCGTTCATGAATAGTAAAAAAAATTCAAATTTCATAAGAAATAAAAAAAATTTCAAGTTAAAAATATAAATAAATAAAACTTACCGTTCATGAATAGTAAAAAAATTAAAAATTTGAAATAAAAGAAAAAAAAGAGAAAATAATAATAATAAATTTATCGTTCATAAATAAATAAAAAATGAATAATTTTAAATTTAAAAAATAATAATAATAATTATAGCGTTGATAGTAAAATAATTTTGCAATTTGAAATTTGAAGTAAAAAAACTTAAATAAATTTTAAATAAAAATTAAAAATCTAAAAATTAAAAAAATAAAATAAAAATTTCAATTTTTCTTTTCTTTTATTTTATTTTTTTGTTTAATTTTTAATTTATTTATTTCTCTTCTTTAACTATGTTTTATCTTAATTTTTGTTTATCTTAATTAACTTAATTTTTTTTAACTTAATTAATTTAGATTTTCATTAACTTATAAAACATACATTTTTATTAACTTAATAGCATGAAAAGTAAAGATCTAAGGGATTTATGTCTAGGAGACTAATTCTTGGAAGCCTTTGTGCCACTAGTCTTTCGTGGGAACGTTGTTCTGTCTAGGAGGAGGGTTTTTAAGGAGCTTTTGCACCACCATTCTTTCCTGTGAGTACTCTTGGTTAATACTGATTATGTTATTTTATCTTAAAAAAACATGAAATAAAAAAATTTAAACAAATAAATAAAATTTAAACTTTGTTTTATTTAAATAAATAAATAAAATAATAAAAATTTTGAAAAATAAAAAAATAATAAATAAATAAATTTTTAAAAATAATAAATAAATAAATAAATAATAAAAAATAAAAAACTTTAGTTTATTATTTTCTTTTAAAAACAATAATAATAAAATAAAATAACTTAGGGTTTAACTAGTTTTGTTTAGTGTTTTATTAAATACCATGTAAATTTTCTCTAAATTTTTGTGTGGTTATTTTATTATTTTTCTTGACAAAAGTTTTAAATTTACATTTTCAATAGTTTATGCGTGGTAAGAGATCCTTAGGAAACCCTCTTACACCATATGTAGATAATATTCATAAATTTAAACAAGTGTCAAAAAGATTGGATTCCAACCATCAACCTATTTTTGAGCCAAACATAGAACCAAGCCTTAATCCTTTATTGGAACCGAAAGAAATGGAAGAAAACCAACATGTCAGGGAAACCACCATGAAGGAGTTTGCAAGACTAGTGATTGGCATGAAAACTGCCACTATCCAGCTGGGTGAGGCTGCTTGGAATTATGAACTAAAATATTAATTTTTCTATGCTTCCTTCCTTTTATGGGCTACCTAATAAAAATTCTCTTTCCTTCATTAGAGACTTCTATGCTACAGTCCAAACCTTCCCCCTCGGTATTCTAAACGAGGATCAACTTAGAATGATATGTTTCCCCTACACCTTAAAGGATAAGGCCAAAGCTTGGTTGATGTCACTTCCCCCAGGTTCTTTGATGACATGGGAGAACATTTATAATAAATTCATGGGAAAATTCTATTCCTACCAAAAAAACATCAGAGTTGAAAGATTGCTACTTTCTCTCAGATGGAAGGAGAACCATTCCATGAAGCTTGGGATACGTTCAAAATGTTTCTCACTCAATGTCCCCATCATATCTTTCCTCTGTAGTTGCAGAACCAATTCTTTTACGATGGACTTACACAAAAATGTCAGTTCATTGTCGACAACGCTGTAGGAGGAGCTATGGGACAAAAGATTGCCTCAGAGACGTACAACCTCTTTGAGATGTTGGGTGCTAATTCCCAACAGAAAATCTTACGAGTGAGAAAAGTTAGAGTTCATGAAATTGATTCCAGCAATGAAGTTCAACAACAACTTGTTCAATTGACCAAGCAAGTTGCCCTTATCACTAGGCAAACCAACACCAATAATGAATAGTATGGTTTGTATAGCAACATGGGACATGGTACTGAAGCCTGTCCATATCAAGGAGAAACAACAGCTGGACCTGAATAGGTTAATGTATTGGGAGCATATCAACACAGACCAAGGTTCGACCCCAATTCAAATACCTATAATCTCGGGTGGAGAAATCATCTGAACTTCTCCTGGAAGCAAAAAAACCCTCCTTTCGCTGAAAGCACAAATCAGCCAGACCAGTAATTCCACCCGTCTATTCCAAGAAGCATTCCCAATAAATCAACCCTGGAGGACAACTTGAATTCTTTTATTCAAGTTTGTAGAGATAACCAATCTAAAACCAATCAATGATTGGACTCTGTGGAAGCTTCAATAAAAAAGGTGGAAGTTCAAGCAGAACAGTTAGTTGAAAATTTGCAAAAACAAAGCAAAGACTAATTTGATGGTCAAATGGGGTAAAATAAATTCAATGAAGAGGAGACATTGAGTTTGTCATTCTGCAATATCCAAGCAACGTCTTACTAGAAGACGATAAATTTTAGTCTTACGTGGGAGGTCACCCATTTTTGTATTTTCCTTTGTTTTAGTTTTATTTTGTGTGTAATAAAATTCAAATGAAATAAATTCATTTGTTTCAAAAATTGTGTCCATTTTTAAATTTAGCATTAAAAAAAATAGGTTCCCTACACCTTTTTGCTTTAAGCCTATACATTTTGTCAAGTGAGAAATATTTCTTAGAGATATCTACTATTTTCTTAAGAGCTAAATGTTGATACATAATAGGAGGAGGATAAATTTCAACTACAAATAACCATGGGAGATGGTGAAGATAGGTAGAAAATGATGAAAGACTATACAATGCCAATCATTGGCAATGTAACTTCCGGCATACAATTACAAGAGGCTGCAAGGAATTATGAATTGAAAAAGAGTCATTATTCTTTGTTGTCTTCCTTTTACGGTGTCCCTAATGAAGACCCTTTGCATTTCATTCCAGAATTCTATGCTATTGTCCAAACCTTTCCACTACATGCAACCAATGAAGATCAACTTAGGATGAGGTGTTTTCCTTACACCCTCAAGGATAACGCTTGGTCATGGTTCATTACTCTACAGTCGGGTTCTCTAAAAAATTGGGAGGCAGTATATGAAATGTTTATGGGTAGCTTCTATTCCCATCAAAAGACTGTTGATCTAAGGACGAAGATAGCAACATTTTCTCAAATGTATGAAGAGCCCTTTCATGAAGCTTGGGAACGATTCAAACTCCTTTTCATTCAATGTCATAATCATATATTTCCATTACAACTACAGAACCAATTCTTTTATGATGGATTGACATTGCAGAGTCAATACATGGTTGATAATGCTACTGGAGGTGCTGTGGGAGGAAAAACCGCAGAGGAAACCTATAATCTTTATGAGCTGTTGGGTTCTAATTCCCAATAAGAGGTGTTAGAAGGAGAGCAAGAGTCAATGAAGTTGGCTCCAATAATGAGATAACCTTGCAACTTGCTGAATTGACTAAACAAGTGCAACTTCTCACTACCCACCAAATGCCAAATCAAGAGGTGTGTGAAGTGTGTTTTTCAATTGGGCATAGTACTCATAATTGTTCAAATACTTGTGATTCTAGTGTCGATGCCATGAAGAAAGTCAAAACCTTTTAAAGGTATCATCCAAACACCTATAATCACCCTAACCATCATTGAAAGCAAAACAATTACCCAACCCAATCTTTTAAGCCAACCTTAGAGGATAGCTTGAATGCTTTTATTCAAGTTAGTCATGACAACCAATTGATGAATAATCAAAGGTTGAATACCATGGAGGCTTCAGTTAAAAGGATTGAATCTAAAGTTGGGCAACTGGCTGAACAAATGCAAAAGAAAGAACAAGGGAAGTTGCCCAGTCAACCAGAACAAGTAAAGGATGTAAGAACCCTTCGAAGTGGTAAGGTAGTCAATACCAGTTTACCTGAAATCTCTAACGATCTACCTTGTAGTTTAGGTAACAAAGAAGGTGATATTCTAGTCTCACAAAAAGGAGAAACAAGTGTTAAACTTAACAAGCCTTCTGAAAAACTCATTGGGGAGTCATTTGACATCCCAAAAATTCAAAAGACAACAGAACCATACTAGTTGCAAGTACCTTTTCCACACTGGTTAAAAGAATCCAAACAAGATAAGCAATTCTATAATCTTTTTAATATGCTCTCTAAAGTAAATATCAATTTACCATTCTTAGAAGTGATCATGAATGTGCCATCATATGCTAAGTTTTTCAAAGAGTTGAACACTAAGAAAAGGAGGTATGAACTGAATGAACGAGTAGTAGTATCAGAAATTTCTAGTGCTATACTTCAGCACAAACTACCCCCTAAATTGAAAGACCCTGGAAGTTTTATTATAAACATAACTATAGGGGATAGGAAGGTTGCTAAAGCAATGCTTGATTTAGGTGCTAGTATAAATTTGATGCCCTACTCTATATTCTTACAGCTCAATCTAGGAGATTTAAAACCCACAACTATGTCCCCTCAACTTGCAGATAGATCTCTTAAGTATCCAAAGGGAATAGTTGAGGATGTGTTGGTACAAGTAGACAAACTGATAATACCTGTTGACTTTGTAGTTCTGGATATGCAAGAAAATCCAGCATTGGATAGAGAGCACACAATATTTCTTGGTAGACCATTTATGGAAATTACTAAAACTATTATTGATGTCCAAGATGGAAATTTGACAATGAAAATCTTAGGAGAGACTGTTCATTTTAAAGTTTTTGATTCTTCACATTTTCCTTCTATTTCTGCCATCAATGAAATATTCGATGTTGACCCTTTGGATAATCTTGTCCAAAGCACCTTTTTCCAAACCAGAAAGAAGACAAGCTTGAAACTGTTCTTACACTTGAAGAGGTCAAAGAAGATTTAGATGAGGAAATTAAGGGGTACCTTGAACAATTAGACAATGATGAAGTAATGAAAAAATCTAGTACACATTTAAATCTACCTAGTTTTTCATCTAGTAGGGGCCAATCCACCTGAACTTGAACTCAAAGACTTACCTGAGCACTTAAAATATGTGTTTTTGGGAGAAGGAGAAACTTATCCAGTGATAATTTCTTCAACCTTGACCAAAACCCAAGAAAAGGAACTTATCAAAGTGCTTAAACATTTTAAGAAAGCTATAGGTTGGAGTATCGGGGATATAAGAGGCATTATTCCTACAATGTGTATGCACAAGATCAACTTGGAGGATGGTGCTAAACCTGTACGAGAGGCCCAAAGAAGACTAAACCCAAATATGCAAGAGGTGTTAAGAAATAAATTCTTAAATTGTTAGAAGAAGGAGTTATCTATCCTTTGAATGAGTGCTTCAACCAAGAGGATCAATATTATTAAGAATATACCTTATAAAGAGTCAAAACAAATTCAAATTACATACAGAACAACTAGAGCTGGAACAATGATACATACTCTCAGTGGATATTCATCATTTTATAAACTACATCTCATGATTTTACATGCTTATTTAGCTATTTAATTTCCGTATCCAATTTAGTCAAATATTTAGTAAAGTTTCATGGATATGGATATGAAATTGTTCAATTAAAATGAATTTTTAGAAGCACATATTAGTTTTTTTCTAATAGTATAGCTTTATGCCAAGCTTTGCTACTAGAGTTGGTCATATCCAATTTAAAAATTCATATTTTAAGTGATTGGGACCATTTTATACATATATTTATGTATTAATTCCCACACATTTACAATATATTACTATTCATTACATGTTTCATGGGTTTATTCTATGTTTTACAGATGTTTAGGGATGACATGAGCAAAAAGAGGCAACGTGCATTTAGAGAAAAAAATATGATACTTAATCTATCCAACTTCAATTGAGATCAACTGAGGTGTCAGGGAAAGAATGAAAAGTAAGACTCAATCGATCCAAAAGGACTTGATTGATTAATACATTAGTTGAACGATCGAGATTCAATAGATCTATAATCGAGAGCTCTCGAGTTGGAAATTACAAGGGTTAGATCGATCGAGAAAAGCACTCGATCATTTAACAATCCAGTTAGTAATAAAATTTGCATTTTTTAGTACAAAATTTTAATCCTGGTCATTAGATCATCAAATTGTAATCCAACTCAGATTAGGCTCAAAAAAACACTACTTAAAAATTCCAATGAGTAGTTGCAATAGTTACAACAATTGCAACAAAGAAGAAGAGAGATCTAAGAGCACATATAGAACAACTTTTGGAGGAAATTTTGCATATTTTAATAAGCTTTTCTTAATCCTCTCCTCTATATTTTTCTATGATTATAATAATGAATCTTATATAATCAATGTCTATTTAATTTTAATAATGTAATTATGGAAAATTTCCAGCCCCAGTTCTTAAAATTACTTATCACTAGTATGTGATCATGTATATTTGTGTGTTCTCAATCGACTGAAGTCTTAGCATTGTTACTGAGGATTATTCAAAAAACATTCTAATATTTACTAGTTTATTTTACGTTTTATTTTTTATATTTTAATTTTACAAACTTTTTCTCTTTCTTAACTCTCAAAAATTCATTGGATATAAGAAGAACACTCTTATAACTTGAGATCAAAAGGACTAATCAACCCACTCCAAGAAAAGACTAGTGTACAAATTTTGTATTTGTAAAAATAGTTCACAAGTATACAAATCACTTGTAAAAAGTGATAAGCATACTTTAAAGGTTGATCTAAAGAGAAACTACGTGATTGTAAATGATTCAACAAAACTCTTAAAAACTAACATGAAAAGTAAACCTAAACATTTTGTCACAATATTTAGGTTTTGAAAATATTAACCTAATGATAAAATAATATAAGGATAAAAAATAGATTGGTTCACATGAATTACAGGTAGATATACAATTAATAAATCAATGGAGAATTATTGGGATATTTAGTTAGTTGATTATGTTTGGTAGAATTAATTAGGTTAATGAAATATAAATCTAGATTATTAACTTTTCCTTAGGCAAAGATTAGATTCTGTGTTAATAAAACCAATTAATATCCTCATGCAGGGATTACTAACTCATTAGATAAAATTATGATATATTCCAAAGGAAATAACAAACCATCTTATAACTTACAATTTTAGGAGGAGCACATTACGTGGACTCTTATTCAAGGTGTCAAAATTAGATCTTAAAACTTAACTTTTAAATTTTAAATCTATTACAAAAAATATGTTTTCAATAATAAACTTTGTAAAAATCTTGAATTGAAAATAATATGTATTTAATAATGATTAAAAATATTCGCCAAAATAATCTACACAAATATATCAATATACCTAAAATCCTATTATCACAATCAGCTAGACATATTAAAAATAATAAATTATTAGTAAATTATTTATAATAAATTCAAGAAATACAATATTTCTTACCAAAAGCAATTCAGATTTATACCCAAGATATAGATAGATGGATGGGTTTTACTCCACAGAAGAGATATTAATCTTCACAGTACTCCGTAGATTGTAGCAATGATTTCGTATCACCTTAATTGGAAAAGTTCCCTTTTACGACTCTTATTTGAGATAATCTAATCTAAATTGTGTATAAACTAAACATAAATGGGCAACAATATTTGTTTATGATCCTAGATGTTGATACCGGATTGTAGTGTGTTGAAACAAGAAAAACAAAACTTTATTTTGTAACTGAAAATGGGCAAGAAAAGTGGATTATGAGGGAAACATTATCGTATTTTGGGCCCAAGTTTATCCATGGTACAATCTATGTCTCATTTTGATTTACCTCATTTGAAAGATGAAGGGTTGCATCATGGCCCAATTATTTCTTGCCTCGACCCATATTGCATTTCTTCACTTTTTTTTTCACCCCTTACAAACTAGCTAGTTCACATGTAAGCTTTAGATATATTATTTTTTTATTCTTATGAGTTGAAAATGAGTACTTTATGTACGATTCTTCATGTATCAAAGAATTTAATCAAGTTGAAGCCAAAAATAACTAAAAATAATAAAACATACTCATGATTCCAAAAACATAGATTTGCTTTAAGTAATTATAAAATCATGCATATTTAAATATATTTATAACATTTAAGTTAAAATGAATCATGTAATATTAGTGTTTTTCAAGCATTCATCACAACCCTTAACTAGATTTTTGCTAGTCTCTAGAAAGGAAAGTGAAAAACTAAAAACAAAAGCTAAAATAAATAAATCAAACTAAGCTAAATCATTTACGTAGATTAACACATTTATATTTAGTGTATGCAACAAGCTTTAAACCTTTAGGTTATCCTAATAGATAAGTTTAAGTCTCGTGAGGGTTTTCAGTGATTATACTCGCAAATATCATACTAAATGCAAAAACAAGCAAATAACAAATAACAAAAATTAAATTAAAATTAACAAAGTAAAAGCTTAAACAAAAAATAAAAGAGTAAAAAATAAAATAACAAAAATTCTCATGCTTTAGTTTCTTTTTAAGTTCATAATCAAAATCCAAAATATAAGGTAGATCAATGTCCCAAAGATTCATAGTTTATTGTAAAAATTAGTTCGAAATCATAAATTTATATTCCATATAAAAAATATATCAATATTGACTCAACCAATTGAAGTGTTAGGAACTCGAATTTGTTTCAACTCTAATACTCACAAGTAATACCCTTAATATTACACTAGTCTTATGGGCTCAAACACTTAATCAAAGTTATATACAAATAGAAAATATGTTAAGAAATGAATTAATGGGTTCACATATTATTAAAGAAGAAAGGCTCAAAAAGCGTGAACTAATTGATCTCATGAAAGGAATCAAATGATAGGATTTATAAAGAAAACAAATACTTTTTTGATGCATCAATTGAAATCATGAAGTAAGAATATATAGTGTATGCCTTAGAGATGAACACAAAATGCAATGACTTCAAGGGGATTTATTTAATTTCTTTTTATAATAATCATTCCTACTACTTTAGGAACTTTTGAGTCATATTGTCTAGTTATACTATTCATTTTTCTCTCACTGTTTTAATACTCTTTATATATATATATATATGCACCAAGATTTTACCTTAGAGTCATCAAAAAAATTTCCAAACTGTCCAAACCCTTATGCAATCTATTGGAGGATGACGTACCTTTCGAATTTGATGATGAATTTTTAGAGGCATTTCGAATGCTTAAAGAGAAATTAATGTTAGCATCAGTCATATAACACTAGATTGGAACCCTTTGATATAATGTGTGATGCAAGTGACTTTTCTATCATGGCTATTTTATGGTAGAAAAGAGACAAGATGTTCCATGCCATATATTATACAAGTAAAATGCTCAATGATGCTTAAATGAATTATGCCACTATAGAAAAGGGACCCAATTATTTTTTTATCACCAAAAGGCTTAGTGTTGTTGATGATCTTGTTAAGCTTCTAAGAACCAATCATCAACTTGCTAACCACAGAAGAGTAATGAGTAAGTGTTTTCTCACTTACTGAGAGCTTATCTTTCAAAGCTCTAATCAAATCTTCCTTTTCTTGAAGGAAAGATTCAAGGTAGAAAAGAAAATTGTTGAGAATATTGACTTTGGCTTGTAACTGCTTAAGTTTAGCTTCCTTCTCAGTAAGAGTATATGATAGATACTCTTTATCACTTTCAAACATAATAACCTACTTCCTCCGATGAGTAATTTTAGAGGTCTAGTCAGAAAAAAAGATCAGAACTATGATATAATGGAGTAGCTCTAACAGTTGTAGAATTGTTTAATTCCTCCTCAAGACTTTTCAACTTAGCATGCTTTGCATTAAATTTTTATTACAAATCAGAATACCTTTTATGTTTGACCTTACACTTGTTAGTGATATCACTTTGGTCACTGTCAATTAAGGAGTTGTTCTTCTCAAGAGCGACCATCAACACATTTATCTCGTGCTCTTTTTCTCCAAGGCCTTCTTCTTAGCTTTCTCTGATTTGATATACTCTAACAAGAGCTCATTATAATTATCAAGCAACTCATCTTGGTCATCATCATCTTTTGTAATCACATCTTGGTCATCAGCATCTTCTGTAATCACATCTTGGCCTAAGGCAATAGTTGGAGGATCTTCTACAATTATCAAAGCTATGAAGGCTAAGAAGTCAGTGTCATCCATAACATCATTGCTAGTAGTATTTGAAATAGTAACCTCAACCTCTATTGCACACTTGTTCCTACATCTTTTCATAGAGAAGTAGTTTGCAACAATGTATCCTAGCTTTTTACACTCAAAGCACATAGTTTTGTTAACATGGCTCCTTCCATTTTTTTTACTCATCCTTATAGTCATCATTGTTCTTCATCGATCTCAAGTATTTTTTTACTCAATTTGTCTTTTTCTGACTCCACTAGAAGAGAACTTCTTATTTTGAAAGAATCTTGTAAATTTCTTGGCTAGCAAATCCATCTCTTCTTCATCTAGAATTAAGTTTTTGTCCCTAATTACTATAGTACTTGCATCCTTTCATGAACCACTACCCTTAGTGGTTTTGAGCATAATGCTCTTCCTTTTACCAATAATATTTTGATTTTTTCTAGGAAGTAGGTGATAAAGTTCGAAGAATTGAAGGTCACCTATCAACTCAATCACAATGAGTTATCCTGGCTTGTACATTGACTTAATAATCATGACCTTGGCATGGAAATGGTTTGGAAGACTTACAATGATATTCTCAATTTTTTCTCCTCACTTCTAGGCCTCCCCAGATTATAGGAGTTGTTGACAATGTTGGAGAAGTGAACAAAAAACTTATCAAATATCTCATCTATTGCCATGATATAGAGCTTAAAATCTCTATTCAGCGTCAAGATTTTTAACCTTTTCACCGCAGATGTACCCTCATGTGTAATCTCAAGTATGTCCCAAGCTGGCTTGGATGTAGTGCAACTTTGAATTCTTTTGTACCCATCTGGAGTAATGATTAATATGAATTATGTGGAATGGGTGTGCAAGTATATGTATCACAAACTAGTAATATGATGATAAGAAAATATCATTCTCATAGAGATTATATTATTAGAAACTAATTGAAAACTGAAAAGTAAAGATCAATTTTATTTTTTGTGTGTTATAAGAAAGTAAAATTAAAAGAACTAAAAATAAATAGCAATAATTAATTAACTCAAAATTAGTAGCTAAGAAAATATAAGAGAAAGTATTTAGGAATACTTAATCTCCCAATTTTAAAAACATTTGAATTACTAAAATCCCCCAAATATAATTACTAATCAATTACATGTTCAATTGAATCAACCTAGCATGTATTTCTCTCTCAATTAAGCAACATATCATATAGTAAATTAACCTAATCACACTCTTATGTCAATTAAATTGAATACTACTCCTTAAGTTTATTAATTATAGATCACATACATAAAAAACTTTAGGTTTAGAAGACCTTTAGATTAATAAATTAGTTAGACATAATTTTATTCATAAAACTCAAATTTTTCATAAAGAAATACATGAAAATTGATAAAGAAATGATTAAAAGAATAAATACAATCAATCTCTTAAATTGTAGGAGTATTTCATCTTGAATTGTAGTAGTATTTCCTCTTGAATCTCAACCAAATTGAATCTCATTTTGAACTTTTTTGTATTTTCTCTCTTCTTGGCACCAAAAACTGATAAAAAATTGTAAACTCAACTAATAGTGTTTTTGGTGAAATTAGGGGATTAAATTACTCTCAAATAGAATATTTACCATTAGATTAACTTTAGATCAAGGGCTAAGATGAAAAGAAATAAAAATTTAATAAAGCTAGCCAATGGTATCATAACATATGGTAGAGGATAAAAACAGGATGAATGAATGTGCGGTATGTGGTGGGGTGGACTTGCTCTGGTCAACAATTTCTAAGTTAGCACCAAATGGCACGTTATGATTCATTGATCCTAATTATGTGGTGGCCAAGTGGAAAGAACATATGAATCCCATGATGATGCATGGCATATTCGTTGACTATGTGGTAAAACTCGAATTGAATGTTGTCTCGACACTGGAAACACTTGCATCAGTGGCACATGCAATGTGCTCCAATTGGCTCCCCTTTGCCTATATGGCATCCACATGGAAAAAAATGGTCAATGGTGTACACAACGTGTTCTGATTGGCTCCCAAAAGTACTACTTATTGAATAAAACAAATAACTATTAAGTAAAAAAGTATATTGATGACTCTCTTTTTATAGATTTATAAAGTAAAAGCTTTAATGATGGCATATAACTATTTATTGTTCCATTTAGATTCTTTGTTATCTTCCTCAATCCATTCTATCATTAAATTTGGAATGACAATGTTGTCTGGGAGGGTTTCGGTAGGATATGTCCAACCATTTTTAATAAAAATCCAGACGCAATCCCCTAGTAACCACAACAAATGCCACATTTGGGATTTCCAATTTGGGTATTTCATCCCATTGAAAAGAGAAGGCCTACCTACATTGCCTCCTACCCCCTAATACATTGGAGAGAAGTGTGTGTAAAAGATGACTTTAAACAAAATCAACACTAGAGTGGTTAAGTCCAATATGATGAACTTGCTTTGATACCAATTGAATTAGTGCAATGCTTAGTACATTACCAGGGTAAAGTGACACCTACTCCTTAAAGACTCATACTAAACTTACAAGAAATAAAAATTAAATAGAAAGTATATAAATAACAGAAGTAGTAAAAATCAATCACTTAACAAAACAAATATATTAATACAATAGATGCAATAATAAGAAAGCTATAGGCATGCTATAACATATCTCAAAAAACTTTCTAATCTGAGTCAAAATCTAGTCTATTGGTACATACACGATAGAAACTAAGATTATACTAACGCAATGGTAGATCATGCATAATAGTATATATAACGAGGCAAACTCATATAAAACCCTCCCCTTAGGTTGCTTATGGAAACTAATTAATAGCAAACAATTCACTAATAAAAATAAACAAATACAACTAAATAAAAGTATAAGTGAAAAAAACTTTATCATCCAAGACCACTATGCTATAACTGTCTATTACTACCCTCACTCATTGCCTATGTAACTACTTGATCTGACACACTGATCCAACTCTTCTTCAGAGCCAACATCACACATAATAGTATGATTAGTAAACAATGATCAATAATATGTACAGTAATGTGGGAACCACCTTAACTACAACAACTAGCAAACACTGTCTCGGGAATACACATATAACTAAGCCCAACTCAAGAAAGAAATCTTGCTCACAACCAACTAGCAAAATAGTCTTAAGTACTCACAACATAAGAACACTATTTTACCCTCACAAATACGTAACAAAAATAGTAATATACACTGAATTGATTTGTGAAACGAAATCAAAAATGAGTTAAGATTTTACAAGATCTTCGCTTCAAATATTTTTATTAAAAAACACAAAGAGAGGGGATATTTATAGAAACTTCTCAACCATCTGGGGTGCCTTGTCGACCCCCCCCCCCCTCCCGACTAGGGGAACAACCAACTCCAATGAGTCAAGTAGTTATTGAAAGGCTCGCCTAATTAGGTCATCGAGGGGTCATTATGCCACCAAAAATGTGATTTTTTTGTTTTCAAAAAATTATAAAGTAATGTTTCACAAATACAACGAAACAAACCACGACACTCAACCTAGCATGCACAGTACTATAACTAGCTCTATGGTGTGTGTAAATATACTCACATACAAAGCGTATCTAACTATGTGTATGCATTACTGATAGTTAGTAACCAACCTTACACAAAGGAAGAAAAATACAATAAGTAAAATAAACAGACTTTGTGTTTTGCATAAGGGAACACCAACAAAGACTGGAAGGACTTACAAGACTTACAAAAGTGAAATTATATAAATAATTAAATCATATAAAAACATAAAGGTTTTTTTAGTTTATAAACAATGCATGTTTTATTTTTATAATATATATTAAAAGTGGTGGTTGAGTTCATTGTTTCGTTCTCTTGTCATAATATAATTTTTTTATTTTACTTACAAAGTCAAACTTACACTACAATGTAATAAATTAGATTTTTAAAGTACAACTTTTTAATAAAAAAATACAAACAATAATAACATTAAAATTATGTATTGTGATAATACTAATACTTGAACTTTTTTGTATAGAGCACTTTACACTTACAACAAGATTATGTGATTATCACTATGTCATTTATAAATAAATTTTTAAAGGACCACTTTTTAATGAAAAAGTGCACAAAATAATAATATTAAAATTTTGTATTATTATAAGATCAATACATAGACCTTTTCTTTTTTGTATATAGTACTCTATAGTTACCACTAAATTATGTGGCTATGACTATGTTATTTATCTAATGAAAATACAAATATATAAAATAATAATATCAAAATTTATGTATTGTACATAAAGATAATATCAAAACTCATAAATTTATACTATGAATTTAAAAATTATATTTTTAAATATAATGTGTATAATGATAATATCAAAACTTGATCATATGTTTTTAAATGTGGCACTCTACATTTACCACTTGACTATGAAGTTATATCTAAATTTTTTTAAGTTAATAAATTTTAAAAAATTGAATTTTTAAAGTACTATTCTTATAAAAATTGAATTTATAATACACCATTTGTACACAAAGATAATATCAAGATTCTTAAATTTATACTATAAATTTACAACATTATATTTTTAGATGTAATGTGTATAATGAAAATACCAAAACTTGAACCTATATTTTTAAAAGTGACATTCTACCCTACCCTTTATATAGGACACTCTGTACTTATTACGTTACTATGAAGTTATGATTTTTTTTTGTCTAACTCATATATTAATTTAATTATAGTTAAATAAGTTTTTTCTTTTATCGTCATCATGGTTCCCTTAATTTAAAGTTAAATTTATATTAAAAATTTTAAAATTTTAATTTTAAAGCACTATTTTTGTACATAATGATAATATAAAGACTCTTAAATTTATACTATGAATTTAAAAAATTATATTTTTAAATGTAATGATTTCTTTATTTTCGTCGTCTCCTTTTTTAAGTTAATAAATAAAGATTTGTACTTATGAAAATGTATTTCTAAATATATTAAGTTGAATTTTACAACATCTATGATTAAGAATTTTTAGAACTAAACTAAGACCAGGAAAAGGAAATAAATCTCCTAATTATATGTGTAATAATCTTTCTAATGTGTGACTAAACTAAATAAGGAAAATATTATCAATTTGTAATATTCCTAATAATCATCCTAATTGGAAAGAAAAAAAATAAGAAATTAAACAAACTTTGTGTTTAATTCTAGAGATTTTAACATTCTTCCACAAGTTGTATCATAAATATTAATCATATCCAACTTGCAAATACGATCATTAAACAACTGCCGGTGAAGTATTTGGTAAAGTTATCAGTATTTTGTTCTTTTGTTGGAACATAAGTCATGCAAACTATTCTTTCTTCAATCTTTTCTTTGATAAAGTGTCTATTAACTTCCACATGTTTTATTCTTTCATTCTGAAGAGGATTAAGGGAAATATTAATAACGCCTATAGTTTGATTGGAGATGTTATTGGAATTTGAAATTTCATCAAGAGCTTCCTCAACCATAGTACCTCATAGATTCTTTATGTGACTCCTCAAAATTCTGCCTCGACACTACCTTTGGCTACTATATATTTTTTTTGCTTCTCCATCTCAATAAGTTCCCAAAAATAAAAGTGCAATACTCAGTAATGGATCTTCTATTTTCTATCGAATCAGGCCAATCCATATTAGTGTAAACTTCTAAGTTCTTGTCTTGATTTTTTTCAAAGAATAATCCCTTACCAAGTGACCCTTTGAAGTATCTAAGAATTCTATAAACTACTTCAAGATGGGCTTTCTTTGAAGAATGCATATGTTGACTAACAATGCTAATGGAAAATTCTATGACACATTAGTATGAGATAAGTATATCAGTTTTTTCACAAATCTTTGATATCTTTCTTTATCCACCATTTCATACAAGTTTTCATATTTATTTCCAACCTTAATTGGAGTGTCATTTGATTAGTAACCAAGCATACCAATTTTAGTGAAGAGATCAAGAATATGTTTTCATTATGAGACACTAATTCTCCTTTTGATCACTACTATAAAATGTGGCATTTAAGTCAATATGTAAAGTCGATTTTTGGAGAAAACCGACTTATAATCAATTAAAAGTCGGTTCGGTGAAAAATCGATGCTACACAATACAATTTTGTTTTTCTTTTTTTGGTCAATTATTATTTTATTTAAACTGTTTAAAATTGAATTTCGATATATAGTATATTTTTTTTTTAGTCAATTGGTTTTTAAAATGATATAATTTAGAGAATTTTGTGTATTTATTTGGATATTTTTTGTACATGTTTTTCATACGTAGTTATCAAATTTGGATAGCATGAAAAACACAATACATAAAATTTTTCAAAAAAATATAAAAGGTTTATAGTTAAAATCTTAAAAAATAATTGACCAAAAAATAAAAAAAAATTGTATTTTTTAATTTCAATTTTAAAAACTGTTAAAATAAAAAATTAACGAGTAATTTTACGTACCGTCAGTTGACACGTAGAACCTACGCTACGTCCTAGTGTAGCATCGGTTCAACACGTCAACCGACGCTATCCACGTGTATTTTTCCATTTCTCTTATTTCTTCTCCATGAGAAACATAATTTTTAATTTGTTGCACACAAAAAACTCAAAATCGAGCTTCACTTCTTCCACTCTTTTGCATTTTCCCACCATCTACGACCACAATTTCCAATGTCGTTTAGTGCATTTTCTTCCTCTCCAAATTATCTTCTAGATCCCCTATTTTTTTCTAGCGAAATACTCAAATTTTTAATACCCATTTTCTCACTTACAAAACACCATTTTTTTTCTTTATTTCCTTCATTTTGTCACTTCATTTACTCTTGTAAGTATTTATTTTAATCCTACATACTTATTATTTACTTTGAATTATTTTTTGTATAAAATTTTGTATTATGTATGTTTTGTATTATGCATGTTATTATTTGTTTAGCTGATTTTCTATGGAAATAATATCTGGATGTTGTGGGTTTGAGGGACTAGAATATTTACCGTACATGGATAAATTTATTTACATATAAATAATTATATTTTATTTAGTAAAAGTAATACAATTTTAAAATGATTAAAATGATAAATTTTTGTATTATGTATGTTTTGGTATATATTCTAATAATTAGGGAATTCATATATAATAATACCTTAAATATATTGATTGGATATATATTTAATATGCTTAATGTCATTAATAGAAAATGGAAAAATCTTGGATGCCAAAGTATAGAATTGAGTAGGACTACATTTCTGGAGTTGAAAGCTTCATGGAATTTTCTTGTAGAAATAGTAATAATGAAATTAGTATGATTCGATGTCCATGTGTTAAATGTAAAAATGAGCAATTTCATGAAGTTGACGAGGTTAAGTATCACATTATTCGTAGTGGTATTCTTTTGAGTTGTAAATGTTGGTATTATCATGGAGAAAATAT
This sequence comes from Hippophae tibetana, assembly GCA_037013495.1. NCBI lineage: Eukaryota > Viridiplantae > Streptophyta > Magnoliopsida > Rosales > Elaeagnaceae > Hippophae > Hippophae tibetana. The sequence goes on from CM072801.1 coordinate 84,355,263, forward strand.
TGATAATACTCATGGGGAAGAGATAAAGAAGAATGTGAGTAGATTACATACATCTTATCATAATGTATAGACAAAAAATATGTTTCATGGTGTTGAAGAAGAACTACATGAGGATGATCCCAAAACCTTTAAAAAACTTCTAGAAGATGCCAAAAAACCGTTGTATCCAAAATGCAAGAAATACACTAAAATGTCGAGATTCGTTCATTTTTACAATGTGATGGCAAAACATGGTTTTTCTGACAAGGGATTCACAAAATTATTAAATCTACTAATAGATATGTTTCCTGAGGGTATTAAATTTTCATCTTCAATGTATGAAGTGAAGAAATCTCTTAGTCGATTTGGCATGGAATATCATAAGATTCATGCTTGTCCAAATGATTGCATTATTTATAGAAAAAGAATATAAGATATTAGATGATTGTCCGATGTGTAAAGAATCGAGATGGAAGCATGTTACAAATGAGACAACACCTAAGAAAGGAATTCCTACAAAGGATCTTTGGTACTTTCCTCCGATTCCTCGCTTTCAAAGGTTGTTCAAAAGTAAAGAGACATCAAAGATGTTGACTTGGCGTTCAGATAATCGATCTGATGATAGGGTGCTACATCATCCTTGTGATTCTCCAAATTGGAAAGTAGTAGATAATTTATCCCTTCAATTTGCCTCTGATCCATGCAATCTTTGTCTTTCCATTTCTGTTGATAGAATTAATCCACACAGTTCCCTTAGTAGTAGATATAGTTATTGGCCAGTAATTATGGTAACATACAACCTTCCTTTTTGGTTATGTATGAAAAAAAAATTGATGATGTTGACATTATTAATCTCAGGACAAAAACAACCTAGTGTTGATATTGATGTATATTTGCAGCCTCTGATAGATGATTTAAAGACGTTATGGAACGATGGTGTAAATTTTTATGATGCATATAAAGAACACTTTAACTTGAGAGGGGTCCTTTTATGGACAATTAATGATTTTCCTACCTATGGGAACTTATCAGGACATGCAAGAAAAGGTTATATGGGATGCCCTATATGTAGTAATGACACTTTTGCAACTTATCTTATTCGCGGATGAAATATGTCTTATAGAAGACATAGAAGATTTTTTTTTCCATCCGGACACAAATTTAGATACCAAAAGAAACCATTCGATGGTGAAGAAGATCATGATCATGCACCACGACCTTTGTAAGGTGTTGAGATATTAAGGCAATTGAATGGTATGAAATTCAAACGATATGGAAAGATGAAAAAAAGAATACTCACTAATGGAGTGAAAGAAAAGAGGTCAACTAATAAAATGGGTGAAAATGAAAATGTTACTAAATCAATACATCATAGTTGTTGGAATAAAAAATCAATATTTTGGGAATTATCTTATTGGAAATGCCTACACATTCATCACATCTTAGATGTCATGCACATTGAGAAAAATGTATGGTAGAGCTTGATTGGTACATTACTTAATATACTTGGAAAAATGAAGGATGAAATTAAAGCAAGTCTAGATTTAAAGAAACTAGCATACGACCTGAATTGGCACCAAGGGTGGAAAATGATAAGAATTGAACATACTTACCACCAGCATCATATACAATGTCAACAAAAGAAAAGGATGTGTTTTTTAAATGTTTGGCGGGTGTGAAAGTTCCTGATGCTTACTCATCCAACTTAAGAAATTGTTTTTCTATCACCGATAGGAAACTTTATGGATTGAAATCACATGACTATCATATCTTAATGCAATAGTTATTACCAGTTGTTATTAGATCAATTCTTCCTAAACATGTTCGATTATAAATAATTCATCTTTGTTCATTCTTCAATACAATATGAAAGAAATCTATATCAATTGGCGAGTTAAACTCTTTACAAAAAGATGTTGTACAGACTTTGTGTCTAATTGAAAAATATTTTCCTCCTTATTTCTTCAATATAATGATTCACTTGTGTGTTCATTTAGTTCAAGAGGTTCAATTGTGTGGTCCTACTTACTTAAGGTGGATGTATCCTTTTTATAGATATATTCAAGTCCTTAAAGGATATGTAAATAACAGACATCGACCTGAAGAATGCATGGTGGAACGTTACATTGCTGAATAGGCCATTGAGTTTTGTTCTGAATACTTTAGTGGTTGCACTGAAATTGGGAATCCTACACACAAGTTGTTCTTAGAACGTCACATGATCCAAGTAGATAACCCTATGTTTGGTGGAAGTAAGAAATTGTTTATTGATCACACTCGATGGGAAAAAGCACACTGAATCATTTTGGTAAATAATAATGAGGCACAACCGTACATAGAGTATTTTTTATTTAACTATTAATGATGATATTTACTTGATATATCTTTAATAACACTACAGAATGCATTTAAACTTACTGAATATCGATCCTCATTATAAAAAAAAGGAGAAAAAAATGGTTGTATGATGAACATAAGCGAGAGCCTTTTTCTATTTTATTTTTATTTTATTTTCTTTTACCTTTTTCAATTTTATTTTTTTTATTTTATTTTGATTAATTTTTAATTTATCATTTTTTTTCTTTAACTATGTTTTATCTTAATTTTCATTTAACTTAATTAACTTAGATTTTTACTTAAATTAACTTAACTAACTTGGATTTTTAATTAAATTAACTTAGCTTTTTAATTAACTTAACTTAATTAACTTAGCTTTTTAATTAACTTGGCTTTTTAATTAACTTAGATTTTTACTTAACTTAACTTAATTAACTTAAATTTTTACTTAACTTAACTTAATTAACTTAATTTTAATAGCATGAAAAGTAAAGATATAAGAGAGTTCTGTCTAGGAGACTAGTTCTTGAAAGCCTTTGTGCCACTAGTCTTTCCTAGGAATGTTGCTCTATCCAGTAGGATGGTTTTTAAGGAGTCTTTGCCCCACCATTCTTTCCTGGGAACACTCTTGGTTAATATTGATTATGTTATTTTAACTTAGATATTATACTTAAAAAAACAAAAAAAAAACAACAAAAACAAAAAAATAAATTCTGAAACTATCTCCAAAATTTTAAAGTTTTCATTACCATCTAAGGAGTTAGTTGCTTTGTTTGATCTAGGTACAGTTTTGTTTTGATGCCTTAATTATTTGATTTGCACCTAGATATGGGTTATCTAAAACCCTCAAGCATACCCTTAGTTTTAAGTAAAGAAAAATTTGAAAATCAATAGGGCATGACTGAAAAAGTATAGGTAAACAAATCTTGTCTTACCTGTAGGTTTGATTGACTCAATGATGTGGGGACATTGAGTTTACTTCAAATGAAATCCCTAAATTACGTCTTACTAAGAGGTTAAACTAAGCCCTGGATGGGAGGCAACCCATCATTTTAGGTAATTTTCTTTTATTTATTTTATTATTTAATTTCTATTGTTTATTTTAGTTTAATTACATATGAATAATTTTAAAATTGCTAAAACTAAAAATATTTGTTGAGATGTTAGAAGTTCACAACGATATGTCTGTGTGAACTTTATTGATGAATATGATGGATGCACCTGCATTTCTTCATTACTACTTGCACATTCTCAAAAAATAGGTAATTTTTCTTCTCTTTTCTTTTATCTTTTCTCTTTTACTTCAATTTTCAAATTTCAAAATTATTTTACTATTTACAATATAATTTTTATTTTATTTTTACTTCAAATTTCAAATTGCAAAATTATTTTACTATTAACGTTATAATTATTATTATTATTATTATTATTATTTTAAATTTTAAAATTATTAATTTTTTATTATAAAATTTTAAATTTTTATTTTTTTTCTTTTTTCTTTTTGTTATTATTATTATTATTTTACTATTCATGTATGGTAAGTTTTTTTTACTTCAAATTTCAAATTCAAAAAAAAAAATTCACTATTCACGCAATAATTATTATTATTATTATATTTAATTTAAAATTTTTTATTTTTATTTCTTATGAAATTTGAAATTTGATTATTTTTTTATTAGCTATTTTTTTATCAAAATAAAAAAAATCACAATTATTTACAACACAAAATGTTTTTTAAAATTTTGATAAATAATTTAAAAACGCTATTCCTTTCCTGGCAACGGCGCCAAAAACTTGATGAGGAAAAACTGGCATCGCCGATCCTACCAATACTTTGGTTTTATATTTATAAAAATCTCGCAAGTGTACGAATCATTTCGTAGAAAATGATAAGTATACTCCCAATGTCGATCTAAGGAAGGAATATATGTGGTTTTTAATTTATTATTCAAACTTTTAAAAACGAAATTAAATCATAAACATCTTGTCACGATATTTTGGGTTTTATGTTTTTATTCTACTGACATAAAAATAAATACAGATTCAATTAACATTTATGTAAATTTTATCATTTATAATAGTTGAGTATTTATGAATATAATAACTAAGTTAGTTATGCTTGCTCATATTATTTAGGTTATTAAAGATATAAATTGATATTTATTGATTCTCTCTTTTTTATACGAATACCACCTTTGGTCGGGTTAGATATTCTTTGTTAACTAAACAAATCAATTAACACTTATTGGTGGGGTTAATAACTAATTTGGTTAATTAAATTAATTCCTTTTTTTCTAAGAGATTGAAAATGAACCATTTAAATGCCACCTTTATTGGGGTTAGACAGTTTAAATTTCATTTAATATGTCCAAATTAAACCTAAGAATTTAGTTATCCGAGTACTAACTTTCAAGTTTTAAAACCACTACTAAAAACATGTTAATACATTTTCAGATAATAATTCTTATAAAAACTTTTGAAATAGAGCTTCACTCTAACTACCAGACGATTGTACCAACAAATAAAAGAGCACTACTCTAAAGCAGACCGGATAACTAAACCTTAAAATCTAATTTTCAGATTTAAGTTTGTAATGAAAAATAATATATTTCTCTCTAACATTCTTAATATAAAATCTTGAATAAAAATAAAATCAATTTATTTTTGAGATTTTTACCTATTTAATATTTTGCAAGGATAACAACGTGTTTATTATATCATGTTTACAAACAGTCAGCAAAGTTAAATTTAATCATAAACAAATTAAATATAACATGTAAGAATAAAGCATAAAAAATAACTGTAAAGAAAATAAAATCCTTATAGTACTTCGATGCTATTCCCATTTCTGGAAAACCTCCAAGCGGAATTTGCACTCCCATTTATTGAATAAAAAACAAATAAATTAAAAAAAATAACTAGTTCTTCTCAAAAAGAGAAGAACTCTAAAACTAAGAAAAACTAAAAAAACTAAGAAATGAGAGAAAGAAAGAGAAGAGAAGATGTGTTTTGAGGTGGGTTTAGTTGTGAAGAGAACGAGGGTATTTATAGGTGAAGATGGGAAGAAAAAATGGGTGAAAAAATGATAAAAAATTGTGGAAATGCAGTGTTGTGAATGATGATGTCATTTGATGACGTCAGCATGACGTGGGGCGGCAGCGCGCAAATTGGGGCACAGATAGGCAGCGGCGTGCACGGAATGGAGTTTGGGGGTGCACAGGAATGCACAGAAGCAGCAATGGTGCACACAAGCGCGCGTGGAAAGGGGCAAGGGTGCGCACATTTCTTGACACGGTTGGGCGGCTCTGTGCGTGATTTCCTCTTTTTTGACATTTTTGACCCATTTTGTCCAATTTTTCCATATTTTTTGACCTTTCCTCATTTATTTATGAATATATTTGTGATGTATTACCTCCAGTATTCCTGTTTGAGTCTTTAAGTTACGTTTTTAAGCGAAAATATCTGAAAAATAATAAAAATACTCGTGATTCCGAAAAAGAAAAATTTATATAAATATATGATAAAATCATATAAATATAAATATAAATATATATATATTTAATCAATTAATGTGAATAAAATCATGATAATTTTAGTGTTTTTTTGAACACTCATCAATGTGGTACTATTGTTTTACTTAAAAGATAACATTTTTTTACTACTATTATTTTATCATTCTTTTATTGTTACTAACATACATAATACATCCTCGTTAGTCTATTATACCAAAACTAGTAAATGCGGCACATTTAAGAGATACGAAACAAGTATATCATGGTAAATCTATGTCTAGTGGCCAATCATCGCACATTAAGTCATTCAAGAAGAAGCCATGGAAAAAGTATAGTTATGATTATGCTTTACACTTCAGTAGAAATCTTGGTGCTTTGATAACTATTGTTGCAAGGGCCTCTAGCATAAATGATGGATGGACTATGCCACTTCCTATAGAAATTTCTGGTGTAGACATCAACCAAACATATATATCGATCGAGTGCATATTGCAATTATTTGAATATTAAATTATCGATTTAAGTATAATTAAAGTGTGAACAAGGTGAGTCCTCAATCAGTAAATATCTCTCATTTATGTAGAACATATATAATTATATATATTTCTCTTATATAGGGCATGTTATTATCAACTTCAACATAATCACTCATCACATTTAGCAATGTTCTATGCTTCTTCATATGTCAATCAATATCAAGAGAAGGATGTTAGCATCAGAGCTAAACAATTATGTGATAGGGCATTAATGCTAAACATAAATCAAAAGTTGATAACCCCTTGGCCACTAAGGTTTGAACAAGGCCAAGATCATTGGATGTTGGTAATCCTTGATCTGTTCAATAATCATGTTTGGTACTGTGACTCAACTTCCATAAAACTGAGTAAAGATACAAAAGCAGTTGTTGAAATATAAGACTTATAGCTAGCTATTTTTCTTCTATTGTTCTTTGTAATATTTAATAAAAAAAACTAACTGTTTTAAACTTTGATAGGGCATGGAAGCTATGTAACAAGTTTAGGGGCATTGCCCTTAAAAAATCTCATAAGCTTATATGGCACAAAGTGATGGTATTAGTAAGCAAATATTAATTATTTTATTAATTTTAATATTGAATAATAAAGATGTTCGAATATGGAAAATCATGTACACTTGTTTTTTGTAGGTTCCCCAACAAATTGATGGAGTCATGTGTGGTTATTATGTCATGAAATTTATGAGCGAAATCATCACAAATATCAAAATTCCAATTGAAGATGACTATTCAACTTAATTAATAAGTGATATTATGGTAATATCTTTTACCAATATACATTTTTAACATATATGAGTTTTTTTTGTGAATTCATGAAATTACATTCTTATTTTGAATTTAAATACATGTAGTTCTTTGGTTGGAACAAGACGGGCTATGACCCAAATGTTTTTGATGATTTACTAGAGGAATGAGCAGAACACATGGTTCAAATTATATCATCACAAAAAAAATCAGGAAAATATTCTGATGATCTTGAATAGTATATGACAATATAATGGTAATTTTTATAATGCTTTAATTTCTCTATTTATGTGTCTGAAGTCCTTTGTTTGATGGATGTTTTGTATGATGGATGTTTATGTGCTCATGTATTTAGGGGAATGCATTCTTTTATGGACCTATTTTTTGCCCAAAATTTATCTCATCTCTCTTGCCTAGTTCCCTTATGACAACATAATTGTAGTCACTGGCCAGCCAAATACAGGAAAACCACCAAGAACCATCATTCTAGTGTAATATCACAAATTCACAAAAAATAACTTATATATGTTAAAAGATTAGTATAAGAGATTACCACATCGATACTCAAGTGATATAATAATAACCTTATCCCTTCGAAATCATATTAGTAATGTATTAATCTTTTGTCTATAAATATGAAACTATTTGGAATCAAGTTGGTATTTTTAATGCTATAATGATCTCTAAGTATGAAGTTGATGAACGAAAACCGGCATCGCCGATCTTCGCAATTACTTTGGTTTTAATATTTATAAAACTCTCGCAAGTGCACGAATCATTTCGTAGAAAATGATAAGTATACTCCCAAGGTCGATCTAAGGAAGGAATGTGTGTGGTTTTTAATTTATTATTCAAACTTTTAAAAACGAAATTAAATCCTAAACATCCTGTCACGATATTTTGGGGTTTTGTGTTTTTAATCTAATTACATAAAATTAAACATAGATTTAATAAACATTTATGCAAATTTTATCATTTATATGGCGGAGTATTTATGGATATAATAACTAAGTTAATTATGCTTGCTCATATTATCTAGGTTATTAAGGATATGAATTGATATTTATTGATTCTCCCTTTTTTTATATAAATACCACCTTTGGTGGGGTTAGATATTCTTTGTTAACTAAACAAATCAATTAACACCTATGGGTGGGGTTGATAACTAATTTACTTAATTAAATTAATTACTTTTTCTAAGAGATTGAAAATGAACCATTTAAATGCCACCTTTGGTGGGGTTAGACAGTTTAAACTTTATTCAAGGTGTCCAAATTAAACCCAAGAATTTAGTTATCCGAGTACTAACTTTCAAGTTTTAAAACCACTACCGAAAACATGTTGTCAATACATTTTCAGATAATAATTCTTATAAAAACTTTTGAAATAGAGCTTCACTCTAACTACCGGGCGATTGTACCATCAAATAAAAGAGCACTACTCTAAATCAGACCGGATAACTAAACCTTAAAATCTAATTTTCAGGTTTAAGTTTGTAATGAAAAATAATATATTTCTCTCTAACATTCTTAATATAAAATCATGAATAAAAATAAAATCAATTCATTTTAGAGATTTTTACCTATTTAATATTTCGCAAGCATAACAACGTTATTATTACATCATGTTTACTAAATAGCCAGCACAGTTAAATTTAACCACAGACAAATTAAATATAACATGTAAGAATAAAGCATAAAAATAACTGTAAAGAAAATAAAATCCTTACAGAACTTCGACGCTATTCCCGTTGCTGGAAAAACTCCAAGCGGAATTTGCACTCCCATTTATTGAATCAAAAAGCTAAAATATTACAAAAACATAACTAGTTCTTCCCAAAAAGGAAAGAACTCTAAAACTAAGAGAAATTAACTAAAAACTAAGAAAAACTAAAAAAACCTAAAAATCTAAGAAAAGAGAGAAATAAATAAGAGAGAAGTGTGTTTTTAAGGTGTATTTTGAAGTGAAGGGAAGGGGGGTATTTATAGGTGAGGATGGAGAGAAAAAGTAGAGAAAAAAATGTTAAAAAAATGTAAAAACGCGGATTATTGATTGCTGACGTCATCAAATGACGTCAGCATGACATGGGGCGGCTGCACAGTACCGGGTATGAACAGTGCCGAGCCTGATGAACAGTACCGGGGTATGAACAGTGCCGAGTCTGATGAACAGTACCCGCGGATGAACAGTGCCGAGTCTAATGAACAGTACCGGGGTATGAACAGTGCCGAGTCTAATGAACAGTACCGGGGTATGAACAGTGCCGAGTCTGATGAACAGTAACCGCGGATGAACAGTGCCGCGCGCTGCTGCTTGGGGCGGTGCTGGGCGCTGGGGCGCGGCGGCGGGGCGGCGGGGCGCGGCGGCCGGGCGGCGCGGTGGCGCGTTTTTCTCCTTTTTGACCCATTTTGTCCAATTTTTCCATATTTGTCGACCTTTCCGCATTTATTTATTAATATATTTGTGATGTATTGCTTCCAGTATTCCTCTTTGAGTTTTTAAGTTGCGTTTTTAAGCCAAAATACCTGAAAAACAATAAAAATACCCGTGATTCCGAAAAAGACAAATTTATATAAATATATGATAAAACATATAAATATATATATTTTTAATCAATTAATGTGCATAAAATCATGGTTATTTTAGTGCTTTTTGAGCACTCATCACAACCCCCAACCAGCTTCTTGCTAGTCCCTTAGCAAGAGAAGCGATAAAAACTAAAAATTAAACTATCCTAAATCACTTTCGTGGATTGAAACGGTTGCATTTAGCCTATGCAACAAGCCGTTAAACCCCTAGGTTGCCCTAGTGGACGAGTTTGAGTCTCGTGAGGGTTTTCAGTAATGATACCCACAAACATTGAACTAACTGTAAAAATCAAAAGAAACTATAAAAACAATCAAATCAAAAACTACAATTACAACACAATCAATAATTAATTTAAGAATAAAAGAAAACAACATATCACAAAAATATCTCATACTTTTTAATCTCCTTTAAGATCATAATTAAAATCTCAAGCATAAGTTATTTTAATCTCTTTAAACAATCATGATTTTATTATAATAATTAGTCGAAAATCATTTTCATATTTCATTTCAAAAATGTATCAATTTAATTTTACCCAATTTCAGTGTCATGAATCAGAATTCGCTTCGACTCTATTCCTCACAAGTCAATACTCTCAAAGCACTGAATCCTATGGGTTCAAACACTCATACTAATTTATATGCGAAAGATTTGATGTATAGAAATGAACTAATAGGTTCGCATATGTATAAAGAATAAAGGCTCAAAGTGTTATTTTAACATTGATCTCATGAAAGGAATCGAATGTATAAATTATAAAGATATCATATATAAAAATTATTTTAATGCATAAATCAAACTCATTAAGAAAGAATTTCAAGATATATGCTTTTTTACAAATGAAGAAATTGCAATGACTTTTTAGGGAATTACTTCCTATATATTTCTTTTGTAATTAGCCTTTACTCACAACTTTGTAGGCAATGTGTGTCATAGTATGTAGATGATACTATAATTTTTTTATCTCTCTATTTTTTTTTCTGAAGATATATTTTTTTTTTCAATATATGTATTTTTTTAGAGAGTCAACCCATGTACAGATTGTACATTTTTTTGGATTTTGGTGAGTGGTTAATTTTGTGGCTTTTCTGTTTGATCTTGGTTTAGGTAACCCCAGATATGTCTTTTTGTTTTTGTAGCAGTCATGCATAAATGAGATATAAGCATATACTATCAATTTCTACTCAAATCATTTAATCTAAACAAAAATAATAAAAAAATATATATGATACTCTATTAAGATAAGAAAAAAAATTCATACATTCAATGCTAATACCTATAGAGATCATCTAAAAATTTGAATAAATAAGAAATGTGTTTGGAGTAGAAAAAATATATTTCACTCTGAATAAAAGAATTTAGGCTCAAATTATATCTCACAAGGGTAGTCTCCACTAAAAAAAAATTCATAAACACCGATTTTGGGTTTAATATAATTTCCACATTTTATCAAGAAATACTAGTTATGACAAAAACTAACTAATTATCAAAAATAATTACAAAATATTTCATGATATGTTTTCAAAAATTAATCTAACAGTACAAAAGACTTAATTATTTACTTAAATTTGATTTAAAGAAATGATAAATTTTTGTGAGAAAATATTTAAATTTTTTTTTTTTAATTTTTAAATTGTTAAATCTTTTTTTTTTTAATTAAGCATGGTAACTTTTCACCACCCCCAACCTAGAACTTACATTGTCCTCAATGTAACAACTGTAAATTAAAGATAAAGAGAAAAAAGAAGAAAGATTACCTATTTCCTGAGAATGTGTAAGTAGTAATGGAGAAATGCAGGTGCATCCATCATATTCATTATTAAAGTGTATACAGACAGATCGCTGTAAACTTCTAACATCTCAACAAATATTTTTAGTTTTAACAATTTAAAAATTATTAAACTAAAATGAACAATCAAATTAAGTAAATAAAATAAATAACAGAAAATTACCTAAAATGATGGGTTGCCTCCCATCCAGCGCTTAGTTTAACGTCTTAGCAAGACGTAACTTGGGGATTGCCTCTTAAGTAAACTCAATGTCCCCTCATCATTGAGTCAATCATACCTACAAGTAAGACAATGTTGTCTACCTATACTGTTTCAAACATGCCCTATTGACTTTTAAATTTTTCTGTACCAAAAACTAAGGGCATGCTTGAGGGTTTTAGATAACCCACATCTAGGTGCAAATCAAATAATTAAGGCATCATAACACAATTGTACCTAGATCAAGCAAAGAAACTAACTCTTGAGATTAAAACTTTAAAATTTTTGAGATAGTTTCAAATTTTTTATTTTTTTATTTTTTTTTAAGGTTTAAAATAACATAATTAGTATTAACCAAGAGTGCTCCCAGGAAAGAATGGTGGGGCAAAGGCTCCTTAAATACCATCCTCCTAGACAGAGCAACGTTCCCAGGAAAGACTAGTGGCACAAAGGCTTCCAAGAACTAGTCTCCTAGACAGAACTCCCTTAGATCTTTACTTTTCATGCTATTAAAATTAAGTTAATTAAGTTCAGTTAAGTAAAAATCTAAGTTAATTAAGTTAATGAAAATCTAATTTAATTAAAAAGCTAAGTTGGTTAAGTAAAAAAAAATATCTAAATTAATTAAAAAAAACTAAGTTAATCAAAGTTAATTAACAAGTTCAAGTTAATTAAGTTAAGTTAATTAAAAAGCTAAGTTAAAAATCTAAGTTAGTTAAGTTAAAAAAAAATCTAAGTTAATTAAAAAGTTAAGTTAATTAAGTTAAGTAAACTAAAAATCTAAGTTAATTAAGTTAATGAAAAATCTAAGTTAATTAAGTTAAATAAAAATTAAGAGAGAAATAAAAAATAATAATAATAAAAAAAATAAAAATAAAATAAAAATAAAAATAAATTAAATTAAAATTGATATAAAATAAAATAAAATAAAATAAAATAAAGTAAAATAAAATAAAATAAAATAAAATAAACAAAAATAAAATAAAAATAAAATAAAATAAAATTGAAAAAGGTAAAGGAAAATAAAATAAGAATAAAAATTGATTTTTTTTTATTTTGTTTTTATTCATTTTTATTATTACTTTTATTAAAATAAAATTAAGATTTTAAATAAAAATTAAAATTAAATGAAAAAAAGTAAGCTTTATTTTTTTTTTAATTTTTTTTTTACTATTCATGAACGGTAATTTTATTTTACTATTTACACTATATTAAAAAATTTAAGTTTTTAATTTTTAATTTTTTTTACTATTCATGAATGGTAATTTTATTTTACTATTCACGCTATATTATTTCTTATTAACTTAAATTTTTTTTGAATTTTGAATTTTAAATTTTTTTTTTTATTTTTTATTTATTTTTTTATTTATTTTTTTTACTATTCATGAACGGTAAAAAAATTTTATTTCAAATTTCAAATTTCTAAATTATTTTACAATTAAAAAAAAAATTAATTTTTTTTATTTTTTTTTTATTTTTTTTTATTTTTTATGAAATTTGAAATTTGATTATTATTTTTTCTATTAAAACAAAAAAAATCACAATTATTTACAGCACAAAAATGTTTTTAAAATTTTGAAAAATAATTTAAAAAACCGCTATTCCTTCCCCGGCAACGGCGCCAAAAACTTGATGAACGAAAACCGGCATCGCCGATCTTCGCAATTACTTTGGTTTTAATATTTATAAAACTCTCGCAAGTGCACGAATCATTTCGTAGAAAATGATAAGTATACTCCCAAGGTCGATCTAAGGAAGGAATGTGTGTGGTTTTTAATTTATTATTCAAACTTTTAAAAACGAAATTAAATCCTAAACATCCTGTCACGATATTTTGGGGTTTTGTGTTTTTAATCTAATTACATAAAATTAAACATAGATTTAATAAACATTTATGCAAATTTTATCATTTATATGGCGGAGTATTTATGGATATAATAACTAAGTTAATTATGCTTGCTCATATTATCTAGGTTATTAAGGATATGAATTGATATTTATTGATTCTCCCTTTTTTTATATAAATACCACCTTTGGTGGGGTTAGATATTCTTTGTTAACTAAACAAATCAATTAACACCTATGGGTGGGGTTGATAACTAATTTACTTAATTAAATTAATTACTTTTTCTAAGAGATTGAAAATGAACCATTTAAATGCCACCTTTGGTGGGGTTAGACAGTTTAAACTTTATTCAAGGTGTCCAAATTAAACCCAAGAATTTAGTTATCCGAGTACTAACTTTCAAGTTTTAAAACCACTACCGAAAACATGTTGTCAATACATTTTCAGATAATAATTCTTATAAAAACTTTTGAAATAGAGCTTCACTCTAACTACCGGGCGATTGTACCATCAAATAAAAGAGCACTACTCTAAATCAGACCGGATAACTAAACCTTAAAATCTAATTTTCAGGTTTAAGTTTGTAATGAAAAATAATATATTTCTCTCTAACATTCTTAATATAAAATCATGAATAAAAATAAAATCAATTCATTTTAGAGATTTTTACCTATTTAATATTTCGCAAGCATAACAACGTTATTATTACATCATGTTTACTAAATAGCCAGCACAGTTAAATTTAACCACAGACAAATTAAATATAACATGTAAGAATAAAGCATAAAAATAACTGTAAAGAAAATAAAATCCTTACAGAACTTCGACGCTATTCCCGTTGCTGGAAAAACTCCAAGCGGAATTTGCACTCCCATTTATTGAATCAAAAAGCTAAAATATTACAAAAACATAACTAGTTCTTCCCAAAAAGGAAAGAACTCTAAAACTAAGAGAAATTAACTAAAAACTAAGAAAAACTAAAAAAACCTAAAAATCTAAGAAAAGAGAGAAATAAATAAGAGAGAAGTGTGTTTTTAAGGTGTATTTTGAAGTGAAGGGAAGGGGGGTATTTATAGGTGAGGATGGAGAGAAAAAGTAGAGAAAAAAATGTTAAAAAAATGTAAAAACGCGGATTATTGATTGCTGACGTCATCAAATGACGTCAGCATGACATGGGGCGGCTGCACAGTACCGGGTATGAACAGTGCCGAGCCTGATGAACAGTACCGGGGTATGAACAGTGCCGAGTCTGATGAACAGTACCCGCGGATGAACAGTGCCGAGTCTAATGAACAGTACCGGGGTATGAACAGTGCCGAGTCTAATGAACAGTACCGGGGTATGAACAGTGCCGAGTCTGATGAACAGTAACCGCGGATGAACAGTGCCGCGCGCTGCTGCTTGGGGCGGTGCTGGGCGCTGGGGCGCGGCGGCGGGGCGGCGGGGCGCGGCGGCCGGGCGGCGCGGTGGCGCGTTTTTCTCCTTTTTGACCCATTTTGTCCAATTTTTCCATATTTGTCGACCTTTCCGCATTTATTTATTAATATATTTGTGATGTATTGCTTCCAGTATTCCTCTTTGAGTTTTTAAGTTGCGTTTTTAAGCCAAAATACCTGAAAAACAATAAAAATACCCGTGATTCCGAAAAAGACAAATTTATATAAATATATGATAAAACATATAAATATATATATTTTTAATCAATTAATGTGCATAAAATCATGGTTATTTTAGTGCTTTTTGAGCACTCATCAGAAGTCAAGTGTAACTCTGATTTGTTACTTGGGTTGGTTGAGTTTTGGTGCCCATAAACTTATGGAATAGCTTTTGTTTGCCCAACTAAGCCAAGTAAAAAATCGGAGTTACACTTGATTTCATATTTAAAGCTCATTATAGCATTAAAAATACCAGCTTGATTCCAGGTAACTTCATATTTATAGACAAAAGATTAATACAGTGCTAATATGATTTCAAAGAGATATGGTTATTATTATATCACTTGGATGTTGATGTGGTAATCTCTTCTACTAATATTTTAACATATATAAGTTATGTTTTGTGAATTCATGATATTACATTCTTATTTTGAATTTAATTATGTATATTTCTTTGGTTGGAACAAGTGGGGCTATGATATGCATATTTTTGATGATTTACAAGAAGAATGGATAGAACACTTTGTTCAAATTATAACATTAGGAGAAGAATATGATGATCTTGAATAACATAGGACAATACCATGGTAATATTTATAATGCTTTAATTTCTCTATTCATATGTCTTTGAAGTTTAGACTGTTTGTTTGATGGATATTGTTGAAGTAGCTAGTCTAGATTGGATACTAATGACAGAAGGACTCTTACAATATTTAGTTTTTCCACACGTGCAAAAGTTTATATATAATCAATTTCATAGGTTTGTGTGAACTTTTTTGGAACCAAACGGGGTTTGTACCACTTTATTGTCGCATCAACTTTGTATTTTATTGTAAATAGTCATTTGCAACCAACTAGTATTTTCCTTTTGGTAATTCTGTTACATCCTAAGTTTCATTTTTTTTCTCAAGTGTTAGTATTTCTTCCATTATAGCCTCTCTATTCTTGAATGTTTATAGCTTCATGAATATTTTTTAGAATTTCTGTTTTATCAAGGTTAGAGGTAAAAGTATATAAACCAGTAGACAAGGTCTTGAATGAAATAAATCTAGAGATAGGATGGAAAGTACAAGATCGAGTTTATTTTCTCAAAGCTATGGGCATATCAGAATTACCTGTGGTTGGGACAAACTCAGGAATGTTTGGATCTATCATTGATTATGATATTCTTGGTACACCAAGTGTGAAGATATCCTCTAATTTTGATTATCTTAAGTAAAAATCACCTATTTATCCATATTTGTTTTTCTATATTTAAGTTTCTTTTTGTTTTCAAAACAAAATAGGAAGGCAAGGTAATAGGTTCATGATTTGGACTATTTTGGTTTGGCTCATGGTTAAGACTTTCTTGGTTTCAAATTTTTGGGTTTTCAAATCACTCATAGAAATCCAAATTAAGTCTAAGTTTTGACCAATAGGACAATCTTCACTCAAATTCACCTCTTGAAGGTGTCTTTTGATAGTAAGGAGTGTTTTAAAAGAAAATGACATCCTAGCTAATGATGACCCTTTTTGTGGAGGGTTCATAACACTTGTATCCTTTTTAATTAGGTGAATGCCCAATGAAAACAAATTTACTAGCTTCGGAATCTCACTTTGATCTATGAGAGGAGTGAATGTGAATAAAGGCAAAAACTCGAAGAGAAAGATTAGACTACAGGTGTGAAACCAGAAAAAAAATCCTGAAATTTTTGAAGTGGGGTTTTAAAAGAGAGAATTCGACTTGGTATTCAACTAGTGGTAGTTAAAACGATATCTCCCTATAATGTTTTGGGCATGTTTGTTGTAAATATTAAAGCCCGGGCTACTTCAAAGAGGTGTCTATTTTTTTTGTTCAGCTACCCAATTTTGCTAGCGAGTGTGAACATAATAACTTTGATGAATTATCCCACGTTGTTGGAGATAGTTTCCTAAGTTAATATTGAAGTATTTAGTTCCATTATCATTTATAAGAATTTGAATTTTTGTCAAAAATTGACTTTGGATCACAAGATGAAAGTGAATGAAAACATTACCAATTTCAATTTTTTCTTTTAATAAGTAAACCAAACACATTTTGGTATGATCATCGATAAAGGTAACAAACCATTTAGAGTGGCTACAATTTGGGAGACTAAAATATCCCTAAACATCATAAACATCAGTATGAATTAGGATAAAAGGGTTGAATGATTTATATTGATGATTGAAAAAAGATGCACGTTGATGTTTTGTCCATTCACAACTTTCACACTGAAAATTGATAGTTTCATGTGAAAACATAGATGAAAATAAATATTTCGATAAGATGTCCCATTTAGTAATGCCATAAAAGAATTTCATTATTCATAGAACTATATACATAATCATATATTGTAATTTAATAATTTTTAGTTACATTGATCTCATTAAAGTAATATAATCATTCACATTCTTTGACACTACTATCGTCTTCTCCAATGATAGAATCGATGATAGGTCTTGATAAACACAATAAGATAGATATAACTTATTTGAACAATTTGTAAGTTAATTAGCAGATATCTAATTACAAGATAAATTTTGGACATGAATAATAGATTTGATTATGACATTATAAATATGAATATAAATTAATTTTATTAAATAATTATGACATTATAAATATAAATATAAATTAATTTTATTAAATAATTATCTAAAAAATATTATATAAATTAAATTATAAGTTCACTTTTTGTTTTTCTTGATTCATAATATATATATATACCTAAAATATTATATTTTATTCCTAAATATTAAATAATATAATAATTTTAAAATTTAATTTTGTATTATATATATATATATTATTAGTTCATTAAATATAAGTTTAAGCTGTGTGCTCAACCATCCTAATTTCTTCTTATAAAACAATCAACCCAAGTTTACAGCAATATGCCATAATATTTTGCTTTTCCGTAAAATGATCAACAATTTCTTGTTATTCGTCAACAGCCCAACACTTTAGCTCCCACGTATCTTTTGCTTCTTGAGTGTAATGGAACTCTAGCGAATACTTCTCTCCTTTAGGTGACTTTTCTTTTTTTCTTATTGCATCATGAAAACGATGGAAAGTTGGAAACGTACACTAATTCAACACTCTTGCTTCTTTTTCACTATACTAATAATTAAGGTGTAGTTAGTGGGAACAGGAAACTCCACTATCAATTCAAAAGAATAAAAATTGATATATATAAAAGAAAAAAACAATGTATACAATTCAGTATCAAAGGAAAAACTTCCCTATCTGGGTTTAGTTTGGTAGCTTGAAAAATATTAACTTTTCTTCTATTTTTGGTTGGTATGAATAGATTAATTGTTGGTATAAATGGACAAAGGTGGATTGTAGAGACACAGTTGTTCCATTGGTAAAAAGGACTCTGATTCTGAAGGAACAACAACATGGATGTTTTTTCGAGGTCTTCTCGTGGAGAAGACGATGAACAAGCTTTGAAATGGGCATGTGTAGAAAGGTTGCCTTCATTTTTACGTATAAGAAGAAGCTTATTCGTTGAGGACAATGGTCAAGCTAGAGAGATTGATGTTAAAAATCTTGGGTCTTTAGAGAGGAAGATTATTTTAGATAGGTTGTTGAAAAACCCAGAAAAAGATAATGCACAGTTTTTGTTAAAGCTCAAAGAACGCATTGATAGGTAAGTTCCGTGGATTGTATAGAAGTCATCATCTTTTACTTTATGGCTATTTTGGGATGTTTGTATTCTTGTTTATCTCTATGGCAGTCTTTGAGTTTTGTAAGATTACTAAGCCAGTTATTAGGCATTATCTTTTGAATTCTGAAAATTGGAGAATTTCATTTGAAGTGAATTTGTTATGTGTGTTTTTCAATTGAGAGTACAGAAGCAAATTTTTAATGCATTTGTTTTGATTTTCTCTGTTTTTCTAAACTTAAAAAAAAAAAAGAGTTGGACTTGAAACTCCAACAATTGAAGTTCGTTTTGAGAACTTAAATGTAGAGGCAGAAATTTATGTTGGAGGCAGAGCATTACCTACAATATTGAACTTTGGTGCCAACATTTTTGAGGTAATTCATCTTCCTGATTATGTTTTTTCTTTTTAAATATACATATGTTCCCAATAATTAGCAAACTTATCTCTTCTGACCTTTTCTAGGAAATCATAAATTATCTTCGCATTTTTCCTAGTAGAAAATCACCATTACAAGTACTTCATGATGTAAGTGGCATCATCAAACCTCAAAGGTAAGATCTACAGTTTATAGTGAATTTGTTCTGAATGTTGCAGATCTTGTTACATGGATTCTTTTAAAACACTGATGTTATATATACATATTTTGATACGTGTCGAGTTTAGACAAATCAATTTTGTTCACCTTATCAAGTATCTATAGCCATGTCCAAATGAAAAAATCAAGAGTGGATTTAACAAAAGTCCAAGATGGTTCATTTCTCATTTTATTGATGTCGTTTTTGTAGGATGACGTTGCTTTTAGGTCCCCCAAGCTCTGGGAAAACCACGTTATTACTTGCTTTGGCCGGAAAACTTGCAAAAGACCTAAAAGTATGATTATGAGTTTTTATTTATTTAATTTTCTAATGTCATGTAATTATACTTTTTTTCTTCTCATATAATGTCTTTGGATGACAATTAAAGTTTTCCGGAAAAATTACATACAATGGGCATGAGATGCATGAGTTTGTGCCACAAAAAACATCAGCATATATAAGTCAACGTGATCTTCACATTGGAGAAATGACTGTGAGAGAAACTCTGGCTTTCTCAGCAAGATGTCAAGGTGTTGGAACCCTATGTGGTCAGTCAAAGAAACTTGGTTTTTGTTACATTAGATATTCCAAAGAGCTCTAAAGGGACTTATTCATATACCCTTAAGGTTTCAAAATTTGCAGAGATGTTAGCAGAATTGCTTAGAAGAGAGAAGGAATTAAAAATAAAACCTGACCCCGACATTGATGTCTACATGAAGGTGAGACATTATAAGGAAAAAAATGTTTTTATGGTTGAACTTTCTTTCTCAAGCTCTATTCTGCTAAAATTATTGAACATAGAAATTTGTTATACTAGCAATCGTTTTATGCTATAAAATTTGCAGGCAGCTGCACTAGAAGGGCAGAAAACAAGTGTTGTTATTGATTACATTCTTAAGGTGACATTCAATTAAGAAAGGGATGTATACTATAAATCCTAGTATCTATACAATTCATGTTTCTGATTTTTCAAAATGGCAGATTTTGGGACTAGAGGCTTGTGCTGATACTATGGTTGGTGATGAATTGGTAAGGGGTATTTCTGGTGGAGAGAAGAAGAGAGTCACAATAGGTAAAATATAGAAACTTGTTGTACCCTCAAGCATACTTAATACTAGAATTTTGTCACTATGCACTCTGCAATAACTACGTGGAGGCTACCTTGCTTTGTATATAAAACAGGGGAGATGTTGGTTGGACCGGCAAGAGCTCTATTCATGGATGAGATATCAACTGGTTTAGACAGTTCAACAACATTTAAGATTGTAAACTCAATTAGGCAATCTATTCATATCATGAAGGGAACTGCACTTATTTCTCTGCTACAACCTGCCCCAGAAACTTATGAGTTATTTGATGATATAATTCTTCTCTCAGATGGAAAAATTGTGTACCAAGGACCACGTGAAAATGTGCTTGAGTTTTTCGAATGGATGGGTTTTAAGTGTCCTGAGAGGAAAGGAGTTGCTGACTTTCTACAAGAAGTAATTCTTGTTTTGAATCAACTTATCCTTTATGCATAATTTTGAATCCTAATCAACTATTTTATATTCTGTGTTTCTGTTTTTTGTTTTTTTACATTAGGTAACTTCAAGAAAAGATCAGGAGCAATATTGCGTGAAGAAAGATGAGCCTTATCATTTTATTACGGTCAATGAATTTGTTAAAGCATTCCAGTCATTCCACATTGGCCAAAAACTTGGTGATGAACTTACGACTCCTTACCACAAGTCTAGAAGCCATCCTGCTGCTTTAACAGTTAAGAAGTACTGTGCAAACAATGACTTGGTTAAAGCTTGTTTGTTTAGAGAATTATTGCTTATGAAGAGGAACTCATTTGCATATATCTTTAAATCAGTCTTAGTAAGTATTATTTGTCCTTATGATTTTATCTTTCCTAACAATGATAAATTTTAAGGTGACCTAGTACATCTCTTGCATTTAAAGATTTTCTGAGGTATAAATAATTATAAACATAATTTTAAATTCAAAGACATTTTTTTGCATTGCCTATTATTTATGTTAGGATTTTTTTGTTTCATTGATTTTGATAGTAAAAAAGTGCTTCATGAATAAATAAAAAAATTATCAAAAGTGTTTTCAAAGCTCAGAAAGCATATTTTTGCTTGTTGATTTAAGAACATATAATATGATTCTTCCTTAAACCTTTTTTTGGGGTCTGAAACCACTTTTACATAAACATAACTAAATGAAACCTAATGGGATATAGTAGAGGAATCATTTCCTCTTATTAGGTGAAGTATATTATGTCAGCTCCTGATTCTTTCATTTTCAGCTTATTTTCATGGCTTTTATAACTATGACAATATTTCTTCGGACGACACTACATCGACGTAATGTGACAGATGGAGGAATTTACTTGGGCGCTATATTCTTTGGGGTAGTTTCAGCCATGTTTAATGGAATATCAGAGCTTGGTATGACTGTCATGAAACTTCCTATCTTTTACAAGCAAAGAGATCTTCTTTTCTATCCTTCATGGGCCTATTCTCTAGCTACATGGATCCCCAAGATTCCTATAAACATCATAGAAGGTGCCATTTGGGTGTTTATGACTTATTATGTTATAGGCTTTGATCCAAGTGTTGAAAGGTGAATAAAGTATAAAAACCTCAGTTAAAAACACAAGCCTTAAATCTAGACTGTCTAATATTTTGGGATATAACCATAGTTCACAAATGCAGGTTATTCAAGCAGTTTTTCCTCCTCATCTGCGTTAAAGAGATGGCATCTGCACTTTTCCGTATGTTGGCAGGATTAGGAAGAGATATTGTTGTTGCAGGCACCATCGGATCATTCTCTTTACTCATAGTTATGGTTTTGGGTGGATTTGTCTTATCTCGAGGTGAAGTGCTAAATTGATAAATTATTGTCGTACTAATGTTTGAAATTCTCAAGCCAATTATAAACAAATTATGAATAATAACCTTTTATGTCTCTCTTGGCATCAGTGGACATCCCAAAATGGTGGATATGGGGCTACTGGATTTCACCAATGATGTATGCACAAAATGCAATATCTGTAAATGAGTTTTGTGGGAAGAGTTGGAGCCATGTAAAAAATCTCTCATTCTAATATGATATAAATCCCATGATTTTGAACAATGAAATTTGATAACATTGGAGTTATTTATGTTATAGATTCCGCAAAATTCAACAGAATCTTTGGGAGTCACAGTCTTGACATCTCGTGGGCTTTTCCCGGAAGCATATTGGTATTGGATTGGAGTAGGAGCTATGCTTGGATACATTTTTCTATTCAATTTTCTCTTCACTTTGGCTTTAAGATTTCTAGATCGTAAGTATCATATTTACATGTTATACATATACACAATTAGTAGGCTTCAACTTTTATCATGAAAATCTGATCAATGTGATGCAGCAATTGGGAAACCACAACCAGTACTATCCAAAGAAAGCTTGGCTGAGAGAAATGCTAATAAAACTGAAGAGTTCATTGAGCTATCATCAACAATGAAAAATTCTACCGGTGCGTAATTCAATTCTCATTTACTTCATCTTGTGCCTTAAATATTCAAGTTATTTGAATGTTTACTACAATGATAGCGCAGATATCAACGACAAAAGTCAATCGAGTAGAGCAGTTAGGTCATTATCTTCAAGAATAAGTAGAGTGGATGATGGTAATCATAGCTTAACACGAGGAATGGTTCTTCCTTTTCAACCCCTTTCCCTTTGCTTTGATGAAATCAGATATGCTATAGATATGCCACAGGTATAATAAAAATGACTGGTTGTGTTCAGGATATGGCTACCAAAACAGTTTTCATTATTCGTTTTTTCTTTGACATAATGCTAAACAGTACTTATGTCCTTGTTGTGTCCTGATATTTGCAGGAAATGAGATATCAGGGTATTAAGGAAGATCGACTTGAACTTTTGAAGGGTGTGAGTGGTGCTTTTAGGCCAGGAGTTCTAACAGCTCTAATGGGAGTTACAGGTGCTGGCAAGACCACTTTAATGGATGTCTTGGCAGGAAGGAAAACTGGTGGATATGTTCAGGGAACCATCATGATATCTGGTTACCCGAAAAGACAAGAAACATTTGCTCGCATATCTGGATACTGCGAGCAAACAGATATTCACTCTCCTCATGTTACAGTTTACGAATCTCTTGTATATTCTGCTTGGCTACGGTTACCACCTCAAGTTGATTATGCAACTAGGAAGGTAGGACATAATCATTCATAATCCTATATTTCCTTAGGCTTATCTGATAAATTTATAAAAGTCCCAACAGCTTGACTTTTGGAAGAGTTTTTGTACCAATATACTATGAACATAGTATCAGAGTTGGACGTCATGTGTTCAACAAACACTTGTGGAGAGTGATAATTGTATTTGTTTTTATTCTCTCAATAGCTTGTTTTTGGGACAGTTGGTTTCCAATAATTTATAACATATCAAGTTCTTTATTTATAATTAGAAAAAAATTTCAGATGTTCATTGAGGAAGTCATGGGTCTTGTGGAGCTAAACTTTTTAAGGGAAGCACTTGTTGGATTACCTGGGGTTACTGGGCTATCAACCGAGCAGCGAAAAAGGCTTACCATAGCTGTTGAACTCGTTGCCAACCCCTCCATAATTTTTATGGATGAACCAACCTCTGGACTTGATGCTAGGGCAGCAGCAATAGTAATGAGGACTGTTAGAAACACTGTTGATACAGGAAGAACTGTTGTCTGTACTATCCATCAGCCAAGTATCGATGTATTTGATGCTTTTGACGAGGTTAGGTCCTGTCTCTTTAGATTGAAATATGTTCATTATTTCATCTTAAATAATTACACAATAATGTAGTTAATGTTTCATTATTTTGTAGTTACTTCTTTTGAAATTGGGAGGTGAGCAGATATATGCTGGTCAATTGGGCCTCCATTGTTCTGAATTGATCAAATATTTTGAGGTCAGTAGTTAGCATAGATTTCAAAGTCTATTTTTCCATGTTATTACATTCGTAACTAATATATTTAAATTATTATTATATTGATGAAGGCAATAAATGGAGTTTCCAAGATTAGGGATGATTATAATCCTGCAACTTGGATGTTGGAGATTACTTCGGCAGCACAAGAGACAACTCTTGGGATTAACTTCGTAGATGTGTACAAAAACTCAGAACTATTCAAGTGAGTACATATATAACAAAATATATAATTTTCATTCATTTATATACAGAGCATTACATATGTACATACTATGTACAAGAGTTCAAATAATCTTTTTAACTCTTGATCTCTTTGTGCGAAACAAGGAGAAGATTTGAGCTCTGAACATTCAAATGCCAAAATTAGTCAATAATATTATAGTGTTTCTTTGACACTTTTATGGTCAATTATGCATTAAATAAATGCTCTTTCTGTGCAATATACAGGAGAAACAAAACACTAATTAAGGAACTGAGTAAGCCACCGCCAGGTTCTGATGATCTGCTCTTTCCCACCCAATATTCTCAGCCTTTCTTCATACAGTGTATGGCTTGCTTATGGAAACAACACTTATTGTATTGGAGAAACACATCATATACTGCAATGAGACTGCTACTTACAATTGTCATCGCATTGTTATTTGGCATGATTTTCTGGAATCTCGGCTCTAAAAGGTAAGAGTACAATGAATCTAACCAAAGAAGCAAAAATCTCAATAGGTTTACAACTAATTTCAATTTTACAACAGGAGAAAGACACAAGGTCTCTTCAATGCAATGGGTGTCATGTATTCAGCTGTCGGCTTCATTGGGACTCAAAATGGAATCACTATCCAGCCAGTTGTAGCAATTGAGAGATCGGTCTTCTACAGAGAAAGAGCAGCTGGCATGTATTCGGCTTTTCCATATGCACTTGCACAGGTAACAGCTTCTTACTTCAAAAAAACTAGGCCAATTGCAAAGTATTCTTCCAATAACAATGTCAATAGGTAACCCAAGTGCCTGGATTTATGGGTTAATATGTTTTTTTTTTTTATCACCAAACTATGGTGTTTGTAATAAAACGCTAAACTTTAAATTGTAACAAAATTATCACCGCATTGTTTTATAAATAAAGTCGCTGAAAATAAAAATTAACGGAACCATATTAATTATTATGGTACTTGTGTTACTTTTTTCGTTAGCTTTTTACAATACAATAAATTTTAATAATAATTTCTTTCGGTGGTAAATGTTTGTACACCCTTTAAACTATAGATAAAAATAGGTGATGACTCAATATTTTGTAAAATTTCAAATTTTGACATTGATTTGTGGATGTTTTAATGATGTTTTGTTGTATGGTTTCTCACCAACTTGGCTTTTGTCTTGCAGTTAATTATTGAATTTCCCTATGCTTTCGTTCAGACCATATTATATGGATTTATAGTTTATTCCATGATGGGGTTTGAATGGATATTTTACAAGTTCTTATGGTTCCTTTTCGTCATGTTTTGCACATTTTTATACTACACATACTATGGGATGATGACTATGGCTATTAGTCCTAACCATCATGTTGCTTCCATACTTTCGTCAACCTTCTATGCAATCTGGAATCTCTTCTCAGGATTTGTCATTCCTATTTCTGTAAGTGATTTTCTAACTTTTATATCTTTTAGCGATCTTTTTGCAACGAATTATGTTTTTAAGTTTTGTTTTCTTGTGTTTGAAACTCATTTTATGTCTTTTAATTCATTCGATTTTCAACGGTTTGAGATATGAGAGTGTAAAATGGTGTGTAATAAATTGGTGTCATTGATTATTGTATAATATTATTTAAAAAAGTATTTGAAATTTAGCATAATAACATTTGCCTAGATATATAAACACATTGGGGTAATTAATGAGATTTATATTTGTGACAGAGAATTCCAATATGGTGGAAATGGTACTATTGGATATGCCCAATGGCATGGACATTGTATGGTTTAATTGCTTCACAATTTGGAGATGTGAAAGAACAATTGGAGACAGGTGAAACAGTGGAACATTTTGTGCGGAATTACTTCGGATATAGACACGATTTCTTGGGAGTCGTTGCTGTGGTCACTATTGGGTTTCCATTGCTTTTTGCCATCCTATTTGTCTTCTCTATCAAGTCATTCAACTTCCAAATAAGATAGGATGGAATGTTTCACATTACCACTTCTATTGTTTGGCATTGATGTTAAAAATTTGGAACCTATTTAATTGATCATGGAACGATATATTGTAATTTAATTCTCCAATCACAAAACATATAGATAAATGCTAGAGAATAAACTTAAAGAGAGAATAATATGACAAAAATGTATAATAATTAAATGAATAATAAAGGAAAGAAATAACGGAAAATTTAGAAGAAACTAATTTTATAATTCAATTAACTCCAAACCTGATTTAAAAATGTAATATTTTTTCTAGAATTTAAATAACAAATTAAATAATCATAAAATAATTTTAATAATATAAATAATTAAATGATAAATTTAAAAATAAATATAAAAAAATAATATTCTAATTAGGAGATAGTAATCACAATCGAGATAATTATAAAACTATAAAGAAATATAAAAAATATAAATAATAATAATAAACATAGAAAAAGTTAAAGGGAGAAATTGATCTTATATTCCTATTCTTGTTGTTATCTAGAATACAATACCATAAGCCCGATTTGTAGGGTTCTATATTCCTATTCTTGTTGTTAACTAGAATACAATACCATAAGCCCTATTTGTAGGGTTCTAAATATACAGTACAAATCTTAAATATGAGATATGATAAATATACAATACAAATCTTAAATATGAGATATGATAAATATACAATACAAATCTTAAATATGAGATATGATAGGGATGGAATCTCTCTTTGAGTACAAATACATGATATGATATAAATTAAATCTTCTTTTGAGATATCTTATAGTAATCTAATATTTGACATCCAAATCATAACACTCCCCTTTTGACGTGAATCACATAAAAGAGAACATGCCTCATTCAAAACCTTGTCAGGAAACCCCATTGAGACAAAACCTAATGAAGGAAAAAATAGTACATTACTATCATGTTTACGCTACATTTCCTCTTTAAAACTTTGCCAGAAAAGCCTATTGGGATAAAATCTCGGCTAAGGAAAGAATATAGTGCGTGGATGAGTTACTTCCCTAATATTAAAAAGCATCCAATATAAAATATCATTGAATTATCACATTCGATATTAGTTTATCCTCCTCTCAATCATTAAAGTTCAAGTCCTCGACTCGTACTTAATATCACAATTGATGACAAAAATTACATGATCCTCTCTATTGTTGAAATGAAAATGATGACTTTAGAATATATAAATATGTGAGGGTGATACTTTGATTATAACTCAACACCTTCATGTTAAAATCTATGATAATTCATTAAGTAATTGCTCAAACGTCACTTGGCTCCTTTCATAGCATCGCTTCTATAAATTTCATAAAATTGGAGCACATTTGTTTATCCCAATCACCTATATGATATTTTCACATCGTATCAAAAAGAATAATTTCTTATGTCAAGTAATCAAATATAAATTAGTGATACAAATGTTATTCAAAAAAATATTTTAATGCTTATCGAATATATAGATGCCTAGCATAAAAATTTCAAGATACTATTTTACTTATTTAAGATAAGTATTTATGCATCATTTAAATTTAAAAATAAGCATATATAATTAAAATAATATACTACTTTATAATAGCAATGAATTTATTGTTAAAGTGTTTAATAAATGCAAGTGAAATTGTAAGAAATATATATCATATATCATGACAAAAATTATCATTGCTCTATTATATATGTCATGTGATTTTATAAATAATAAAGAGACAATCAAATAACTTAGTTGTCATTGGCATATTTTTGGACTTACATTTAGATTTTTCATTCATCCTAAATGAATATGCAACATGCATGGTAGGATAATGATAACTAGTCTTAGAATTAAATGTATTGAGTTTCATCTTCCTCTTTGAGTCAACAACTTCATGCTTTCTAGTAGGATTTTTGAACTTGTTACTATAATTTTTATTCATCCTAGAATATGATGCAACATGCATAAATGGATGATGGTTATGAGTTCTACTATGTGAGGTATGAAAAATATTATTACATTTAGTAGTATTTATCACAAATATACACTTGAGCCTAATATGACCTTTTCTACTATGATGATGACAGACAATCACAAACTTAACAAATTTTTTAATCATAGGTACAATTGTTCTTTGTGTGTAATGAGTAACATTAGGAGTAGGGTTAGAATGCCTTATAAATGTGGTTTCTGATGTTGAAGGAGTGGAGTTCTCATCCTTATAACCAATGTCATGTGTACTGATAACTGTATTTTATATAGTTATTTTCATCTATTTTATTAATTATAATTGCTATGTTCTTAATGTTTTTAGTTAATTTTAGTATAATAAATTAGTATTTACTGTTTCTTTATATATTTTAATAAAATTAAATAATTTGTATCGAAAACGTAATTAATTGCAAATTTATGTCTAAAAATATAATTTCAAATAATAGAGTTCTTAATTACAATTTATAAAAGTCAAAAATATAATTTAAATTAAAATCGGGCTTAATTTTAATTATTAAAAGTTTAAAAATTTAATTTAAATTAGAGAAGGGTTAATTGTAATTAAAGAAAATTGAAAATGTAATTTGAAATAAATTTGTGGGTTAAAATGCAATTAATTATAGTTAATTTTTCTACGCAGGTGAGAAGAAACCACGCGCCATACACCACGCGCGAAACGTGGACCGTTCGATCAAAGAAGAAACGGCTACGATGCGCACGTCCTTATCACACCCGACCAACTCGCGTGGGTGCAGGTCTGTATTTTCACGCGGCTCGGTGCCCGAGTGGGGCCCACCTTCTGCGCAGGCCGGCGTGCAGGTGGGACCCACGTGTCTGACGTGTCCAGCCGCTGTCCCTCACGTTACACGTGCCTCTGATCCCGTGCGCTGATCTCTGTGTGCAATCGGATCTTCAGCGAATGAAATGCTACCACGTGTCAGCACTAATCCTTGCAGCGAATCAGAAGATGCCACATGTCCCACTTTATTTTGTAGCGAATCATGTGCTGACACGTGTCATGTTACAATGAGCGCGAAAGCGCAGGATCAAGCTCGCATTGCAGCCGTTGTCTCCCGTGCGACAATCTATCGTGCGCCTGTTTCCCACAGCCAATGAAATTCTGTCACGTGTCCGCGTTTAATCCTTGCAGCGAATCAGACGCTGACACGTGGTATGCACTTTGAATTAAAAAAAAATCAGAACAACGCCTGTGTCTACGCGTGATTTTTATTTTTCGATACAAATTTTTACGCGTTTATTTAAAAAAATAAAATAAAAAATGTAATATTTTAGATGTATTTTTTTAGCTATAAATAGGAGAGAGGATGTTAGAGTAAAAAAGTTTTGGAAAGTTTTTGGAGTGTTTAGTTTTTAGATTATTTTGTGTTGTTCGGTTTTGGACTGTAGAACACGCAGAAGCCATTTTTTTTGGCTTTTGTTGTGTTCTGCGTATGCCAAATATTTGTGTTTTAATTTTCCTTCTTCATCTAATTTTTCTGTATCTGTTGTAATTTTTATTTTAAATTTATGAAGTAATTTAATTTTTCTAGGGTTGCATTTGATCTAAATTTATGATGCTTTTATTTTAATTATTTTTGAACGATTTATAAGACATTTGAGTTGTTTATTCTATTTTGTGCTTAATGCTTTTGATTATTTACGAATTTTATCAAATGATCTGTGGCACATAAATAAACTTGGAAGAGGCATTTTTGTGTATATTGCTCATAGATAGAATGACATGTATGATGAAGGATAGGAATATACCCTAATTGTATGTGTGGCCATTTTAGAACTTAGAACGTAATGAATCTTGGTGAATTTAATTCTCATAGGAATATAGTGAATTAATTTAACGAGGTGTGTTTGTACGGAGCTCAGAAGAGATGTATGAATAAAATTAGAAGTTTTCGGTTGACAAATTAAATGTACTAAAAAATATAAATCAAAAGAAAATAATATGATTTGAGTTGATTAATTTAGTGAAAAATTGCAATCCTAGATTTTTTTTTTTGATTAAACTCCTTTCTTAAATTTGTTACAATCAACGATCGTTTTGAATAAAATCAGAGAGAGATAATTTTAGTACTCAACAAACTATAGTAACAAATCTCCGTTGGAACGATAACTTACTTATCAAATATTATTACTTGTGACAGTGTATGCTTGCACGTTTTTATGTTCTCCAAAAGAGACAACATATTCAATTGATTTTGATGAAGATGGTGTAGTGTGCTAGTCTACAGATCCTAGCCCTCTCTTGTCTCCAGTTGGCTTTCCGTAATCCAAAACTTTGTTCAATATTACAACAATAATTGATGAACATTTCATTAATACTAATAACATTAAATTTGTTGAGTATAAATTTAGCATCAGTTTCTTCAACATCTGAATCAATGTTAGACTTGTGAATTATCCACCAATGGTTGTAGTAAATGCCAAGTAGTTGGTGCCAGATTCAATTGGATTATTGTTATTCAAAGTCAATAAGTTTTGCGTTGAAATCTAGTGGGTTTAGATTTCTTATCATCAAAATTCACAGATTTGAGTTATCTTGAATTTTGATCCTTTTGGCAACTTGATTGTTCTTTGTTTTGAGGATTCTTTTTCTTAAGGATTTTGTTTAATCTTTTGGTTAAGTGTGCTAGTTATTCTTCATCATTGTCACTTTCTTCAACCATAGTAGTTTTGAAAACAATACCTTTGTTCTTTAGAGGCCTTCAAAAGCTCATCTCAAAGGTTTGAATTAAGTCAATGAGTTCCTCTATTTTGATGGTGTCAATATCCTTGCTTTCATCAATAGAAGTGACATTTGCATGGAAGCAATATAGTAATGAGCAAAGAAAATTTTGAACTATCCTAAAATCATCAATTTTCTCTCCAAGATTGATAAAGGTGTTAGTAATGTCACATAATCTAATGTAAAATTCAAAGAAAGTTTCATCTTCTTTCATCCTAAGGTTTTCAAATTGACTACTAAGCATGAAAAGTTTAGCTTTTTCAACTTTTGTATCTCCCTCATAGGTAACATTAAAATATTCCAAGCATACTTAGCAATATCAACATGAGAAATACGTTGAAACTCATCAATAGAGGTAGCATTGAAAATAGCATTAATACCCTTTTGATTCCAATTGGTAGTAGTTTTATCTTGATTTGGCCCATTCATTCCTAGGCTTAGAAGTGACTACATTATCTTTGGTAACCATAGGTGGTTCCCAACCATGAAGTACAGAGTTCTAGATGCTTTCATCTATATAGATCGTAGAAAGGCTCTAATAGGGGCAATTGGACCCATTAAAGTACGGTGCACAGGTTGTAGATGAACCCTCTCTCAAGTGATCCATAACAAGGTCATAGGCACACTAAGTGTATCTAGTGATTTCTTTAATACCAAATGAAATTTGTTTTATTAAGTTATATATCTAATCATTTAATTAGCGAAATATTAATGAAATTATGACAAATTAAGATTTCGAAAGCAGCCAAGCATGCAATCACATGTAAATAAAGTAATGTGAAAAATAAAGATCAACACATAAGAGTTTTAGGTGAAAACAACATAGGTCACACCAGTGACCTAAGAGAAAAACCATCAATCCACTAGCCAACCTAATTACCCACTATGAAAAATAAGTATCTAATTACAAGGTTAGGACTCAAACGACCCACCCAGGTAATACCTTCCAAGTAACCTACTTACAAGCCACTACTTTCATCATAGTCTGTACAAGAAAGGCATTTGGATCCAAAACAACATTCTGAAAAATTCGAGTCCCACGAGTTAATCGAACCCACACCAATGTCATTGAAAGTTAGCACATAAATACAAGTGCAAGTGTATATATATTTTGTATGATTTAATGAATGACTAATTTTGGCTTTCTTTTCTATTGGATTAGATAACCTCATATACATTTTGAAAGTCATGCATGAATGAAGAAGGCATGCACTTTCAATTTTACTTAGTCATTCAATTTAAACAATAAAAATAAGTATAAGACACTTTATCAGGTGTAAAAATCTTAGAATTCAATTCAAATACTATAGAAATCATCTAACAATTTGAATAATAAGAGTGTTTAAAAGAATAGAAAAAATAATATTATCACTCAATTTTTGGTTTATCTCAATTTTAATATTTTATCGTGAAATATAAATTATGAAAAAACCCAACTAATTATCACATTAGACTATGACATGTTCAAGAAATTAATTCCACCGTGCAAAGACTCAATCATTTGCTTAAAGTCAAATAGAGACATGATGGTTTTGCAAGAAAATATTCAACCTAAAATTCTTAAACCAATAAAAAAAATAAAAGCAAACCAAAAAAATAAAAACAAATAAAAATAAGTGAAAATGTAAAAACATGTTTGATAATTTTTTTTAAAATTGTTCAAATTCATGGAATGTACTTTGCCATCTCAACTTAGAAATTACATTACCCTTAATGTAATAAATGTAAATTAAAGATAAAGAAGTAAAGAAGAGAAAAGTTGTCCATTTCTTGATCACGATAAAGTATTAATGTGAAAATGTAGGTGCATTCATAATCTCAAACATTTAAATTCGCACAAACATAATACTATATATTTCTTACACATCTCAACGAACAGCTATATACTTTAATAATTATAAGTATAATACATTTTTCACATTACATGAAAATAAACAAGCTATATTAAAACAAATTACCTGAAATAAAGGAAAACAACATGAAACAAACATAATATTAAAAAAAACTAAAAAAACTAAAACAATAAAAATAAAGTTCACAAAATAATCTAAAAAAATATACAAATGAAAATGAAAACTCATAAAAACCCCAAGCAAGCTTGGGGCTCAACCTTCCATGTCATCCTATTCTTATGCTTTATGATATGGTTGTAACCATTCAGGTAGTGTAAAGATAAAATCATAATCTTGATCCTTGGGTTCTCTTAAATAGCTAGTATCCACCTTGAGATAGTTAAGTTGTAGCCAATGCATTTCATAAAACAAATGGTTATAATTCACCTAATTACAATGCTATTGATTTACAAGCAAAGTGTTATGCAGTATATGCTTGGTTAAAATTTTCCATGTAGGGCATTCTTTCACCTAAATGATGAATTTCATCCTTCATTATCATTCTTGATGAAAAAGTGGCTCTTTTGTCCCTTTAGGCAATATTAGTACCCGAGGTGAATTCATTAAAATATGTCATATTTAATAATTCATCAGGTTGAAGTAACCCTTTAGCTTTTGGGTAAATAACCCCCTCTTTAGAATACAAAGAATTAATGAATTGGGGGAGTAGTAACTCAATTAGTTGTTGTTGGTAGACAACTTCGTTCTATAGTGAATTATGTTTCCAACATCCATTGACATTTTTGATGTTATAATATATAGTAATATTGCCCTCTCTCTATCCACTAGGTTGTAATGAGTAATTGACATAAGTCATGCACAAACAAAGTATTTCCATATGTGGGCAACCTTATCCAAATACTTAGCTTCAACCCCTAGGTTTTCCACAGACATAACTCCACTCAACCGCTTCTACTACTAGACTTTCTATTATAATAGCATAATCCATATTATTAAAGTAAGCCTCATACTCACCCCGGCCTAAATTCACCAAATCTTAATGAACATTAATATCAGACGACCCAAATGGGACTAGGATATCCCTTACTTTAACCTTATTGTCGATTACATCGAGAAGATTTGCATAAAATTCCCGAAATATAGATTCAACAGTGGCATTAGTTCCTTGGCAAAATTTTTCCAACCTATTGCCACTATCACATCAGAGATACCCTCAAATTGAGAATTTGGCCCCAAATCAAAGTCCATACTCCTCTCCACTATAAAACCTTTATTTTTCTACAAATTTATCAAATCTTAACTTGGCCCCAACACTAGTAAATTTTGGCCTATTATATTCCATTAAGGTTGATTTCTCATTTCCCTTATTAGTTCTACCCCCTTTTGGTGCCATTTATAAAAATCAACTAAATCCAAATTCAAGGGTTCACAAACAAATCCAGATATGGCAACACCATACCAATTAATCCAAAAAATTTCTTACCCCAATTTATCCAAATTAGGGTCTAGAACTCTTTTTAATCCAAAAACAATCCACAAAAATTCAAAGAATTTATTTTAAGACTTAAATTTTAAAAATTTGATTACTTATTTGTGTTGTTAAGAAGATGAAGATTGAAAACACCCCTTTGAAGAATATGAAGATTTGAAGATTTTTTGATGGTTTTACTAAAAACTTTCAATAGAATGGGTAGAAAATAGATAGGAATGGAATTTTTGTGAAAGGATTTGAAGGATTATGGAAGAAAGATATGATTTTTGAGAGTTCTTTGGTGTTTGGAAGGAGAGAAAAATGTAGGGTTTGTGAAGAAGATGAAAAATCAGAGTAAAAATGGATGTAAAATGCATTAAGGCTTGTATTTATGGAAAATAATATGCACGAGCCACAGTAGAGAAAAAAATGGCATGCCATGGCATGACCCATTTTACAATACATGAATTGTAGTAGACACCAATGTTGTTGTGCAGTAAAATTGTATGCCACGCCAAGCATTCTTTTTATTCACAATGATTTTTACGAGATCCCATTCTTCTTTTTATATATTATAACTAACTAATAAAAATAAACACACTTACTTAACAATGAATAACGAAAAAATTTAAAATTTATAATTATCCTAATACTAATTAAATTAAATCCTAGTAAAATAATTATAATTTAGAAATTTAAAAATAAAAACAACAAAGTAACAAATCACTAAAAAAATAACCACAATTTTTTTAAATATAACCATACCTAAATAGTTTAAAAGTAAAAACAATAAAGAAATACAACAATTTATAACTATGAAATGAAAGTAAATTAAATTAAAGAAAAAACAAGAAAAAGTAATGGGTTATCTCTTATATAGGACTATATTTATCATCTTTAACGAGACATTGCTCGAAGGAATTTATCATTTAGCAAATTCAATGTCTCTTCATCATTAAATTCAAATTTTTTTCTGACCTTGCAACTATTCTTTGCCTTGATTCTATAAATGCTCAACTACTTGCTCAACTTGTACCTCCATCTTTTTTATGAAAGCCTCCATTGAGTCCAACCTTTGATTAGTTTTAGATTGGTTATCTCTACTAACTTGAATGAAAGCATTCAAGTTATCCTGAAGTGGTTTCCTCTTAGGAGGATTTCAGGGCATCTAGTAGTGGTATTGGTGGCTCTGTTGATTGGAGCTCTGGGCAGATAAAAGATTTTTTTGCCTATAGGAGAAATTGGAATGCTTCCCCCACCCTAGGTTATAGGTATTTGAATTAGGGTCATACCTGGGTCTTTATTGGTATCCCTCCAATGCATTGACCTATTCAATTCTAATAATTTCTTCTCCTTAGTAAGGGTAGGTATCAATACCATGTCCAAAAGTACCACACAATCCACTTTATGCTTTGTTGATAGTGGCATATGTAGTGAGAAGTATAACTTGCTTAGTTAGTTGTATAAGTTGCTTAGATACTTCTATATCAAAGTATATTTCATAAACTGCAGCCCTTCTTACTCGGGAGCTTTATCTTAGAAATTAACACCTAACATCTCAAAAGGATTGTAAGTCCCCAAGGTAGCCTTCTTTCCTAAAACTCCTCCTATAGAGTTTTCAAAGATGAATTGACATTGTTGTGTCAATATATTATAGTAAAATTGATTCTACAACTGCAAAGAATAGCTATGATGAGGGCATTGAGTAAGGAAGATTTTGAACCTATCTCAAGCTTCGTGTAAAGATTCTCCCTCCTAGGTCATAAAGGAATCTTAGGGGAGTGACATGACCCAAGCATTGGCTCTATCCTTAAGGATGTAAGGGAAACATAGCATCCTCAGTTGGCCCTCTGTGAGTACAATAAGAGGGAATGTTTGGACTATAGAATAAAATCCACTAATGAAAGACAAAGAATCTTCACAAGGTAGTATGTGAAAAAAAGGTTATATAAAAAACTAAATATTTCTCAATTCATAGTCCTTGCAACCTCACCTAGATGGATTGAGGAAATAGTAGAGCTAATTATTAGCCTTGTATATTCCTTCATGGTAGTCTCTCTAGGTTAGGGATTTCCCCCATGGTTATAGGTTCAAGAGGAGGGTCTAGGTCTTGTTCAAGAATATGTTCAACTAAAGGATATAGGATCTCTATATCCAGCCTTCTTAATAGTTCTTTAGATCTATTAATGTTATTTATGTAAGGTGTAAGAGGATACCCTAATATGGTGTTTGGAATAAACCTAAGCATTTTGTGATAAAGTTTTGGTTTGAAAATCTCTAAACTAATAGCACAAATTTAAAGATAGACTAAAAAAACATCATGCAAATAACATTTAACACTTAATGGAGAATTTATGGGATGGATTAATTAGTTAATCATGTTTTCTCAATACTAATTAGGTTATTAAAGATATAAATTGATATTATTGATTTTTCTTTTATTGTATGAAAATTTCCTTAGACAGGCCCAAGTTCATTATTTATAAAAGCCAATTAATATTCTTAGACGAGACCTATCAATTGATTAATATTAAATTATGATTTATTTTTAAGAAAATAGAAAATCATCTAATAAT
Source organism: Hippophae tibetana (assembly GCA_037013495.1). Taxonomy (NCBI): domain Eukaryota; kingdom Viridiplantae; phylum Streptophyta; class Magnoliopsida; order Rosales; family Elaeagnaceae; genus Hippophae; species Hippophae tibetana. Next base: position 84,392,446 of record CM072801.1, read on the forward strand.
TACTTAAGGCAAAATACATAATTTAGGCTTTCACTCAAGGTGTCAAAAGGTAGATCAAAGATTAATGTATCTAAGAACTAATGTTCAGATTTTAAAATCTACTACAAAAAATATGTCATCCATTTATTTGAAATAGTAATTTTTATAAAAATCTTTGAAATAGACTATAACTCAAATTAAAATAATAAAATAAAAAATAAAAAAGTATTAAATCTAAATTAGATTAAGATAATCAAATACTAAATCTATCTTTCATATTTTAAGTTTATTAGAAAAATATTTCGTTAGTATATTTTTATGTAACAAACTTTGTAGAATTCTTGAAAGCAGAAATAAAGATCGATTTATTTTATAAATATGTTTTACCTACATTAATATTTTACAACCATAACAACATTACTAATATTCCATAGTATTTTAAGCTACATATGATTAATTTAATAAATTATCAATAAGTTAAAGATAGCATTAAAACAACACATAAAATTAATCTGAACATAGAATAATACATTTAAATTTATGCCTCAAGCATATCTTTCTAAGTATAGAATTCAATACTAATGTGTTATTTAGAAAACCTCCAAATAGATTTGATAATACTATTTATTGAATTGAAAGAACTTCAACATAATTATGAAACTATAAACCTAAAACTATAACAAAATTTTCAAAGATAATTGGTTTTAAAACTGAGAAATGTTCTTCAATTTTGGTGTGTTGAATACAATGGTGGGAGGTTTATATAGGTTTAGAAAATGCTACAAAAAAGAGAAAAAAAATGGATCATATGGTTGGGGGTCACAACATACATTCTTTTCATGCCATAACATGCATTGATTTTGTACGATTTTGAACCATGATCTGATTTCCCCGTCCCATAGCACATATTAACCTCCACTACAACATGTGTTATTCTAAGCTTCTAGAACCTTTTCTGTTATTTTACCCCTTACATTTGGTTGGAACATATGTAAGGCTTATATATGTTATTCTTTCATTCTTCATATTTGCAATTGAGTGCTTTCAGATACTATTCTTCAAGTATTTATCAATTGAATAATTTTAAAGCCAAAAATACCCAAAAAACAACAAAACCTACCCTTGATTTTGAAAAGATATATTTTCTAAAATAATAATTAAAATGAAAATACAAACCTATTTTGACACTAAACTGCATATGAATCATGTTATTTTTAGTACTTTTCAAGCACTTATTACTCTCCAAAGTCTTTTTCTTTGCTTTATTTGATTTATTATGCTCCGACAAGCTCCCATTGTATAAATTGAGTAACATATCATGCTCAACTTCATCATCTTCAGTGGGAATCTCTTGAGCATCTAAGGTGACAGTTTGAGGATCTACAACATTGCTTGAAACTAAAAAGGCTACAAAGTTGGTGTCATCCCTATCGTCACTATTAATACTATCTGAAATAGTAACCTCAACCTTCATAGCATACTTGTTCTTGTGTTTTTATTTAGACAAAAAATTTGAGAAAATATGACCGAGCTTCCCATAGTCGAAGCACTTGAATTTCATAAGATGGCTTTTACTAGGTTTCTCAATCTCATTCTATGATTCTTCATCAATCTTTATTAATTTTGAGCCTTTTGTGCTCAAACTTTGTCTTCCAACTTCATTAGAAGTGAGTTTCATTTTTTGGAAGAATACAGTGACCCTTTTGGCAAGTAAAGCCATTTCTTCTTCATCAAGGTCAACCATCAACACTTAACACGATGGTATTCACTTTTTTGCTGAGACTACTACCTTTGGTGGTCTTAAATGCTAGACTCTTTCCCTTTCAAATAGAAACCTGGTCTTATCTAGGTAACAAGTGATGAAGTTCAAAGACATACAAATCACCAACCAAGTCATTCACAGTGAGTTCACAAGGCTTGTTCATTGATTCTATCAAAACTACCTTGGCATGAAATCAATAAGGGAGACTTACAATAATCTTCTCAGTCTGATTGTAAGAACAATTAATAATGTTTGAAAATAAAGTATAGAATTTCTAAGCATTCCATCCTCTTACATAACACAAAGTTCAAAGTCTCTATTCAACTTCACAATTCTAGATCTCTTGAATACGAAAGTACCCTCATGAGTAGTCTCTAGAATATCCAATGCTCACTTGAAGGTTGTATAACTTTGAATTTTTTGCATTAATTAGGCATGATATCCCTAATGCAAGCTTGTAATCCCTTGCTATTCCATTCAGATTCTTTACTTTCCTCTTTTATCCACTCAATCATAGTTTTAGGAATAATAGTGTTATCGGGAAGGATTTTCATTGGATATGTCTAGTCATTCTTAACCAAAAACTAGATATTGTCTCCAAGGGACAACAAGAAGGCCTACATATGAGATTTCTAATCAGCATAATTGAGCCCATTGAATGGTGGAGACCTACCTACATTACATCCTTCACTTATGTCTATCAAAGAGAAACGTGCATGTGTGATAAACAAGTTTAATGAATCAACACCAGAGCGATTATGCTCTGAAAGGGTACACTAGCTTTGATAGCAATTGAAAGAGTTTGAGACACAATACGCAACAAGGATAAAGGGTATAGAGATATTGTCTCTTTAAGGACTCATCCCAAACTTGTAATAATAGTATACAAATATTAGAGATAGACTATATTATAAAGAAAGCATTCTAATTAGAGTTTAAATCTTAGTATATTGAAATATACATAGTTTCAACTCAGATTGTAAAAGTGCATGCAATGAATACAAAAGCATATGTATTGCAACAAGTAATATAATGATAAGAAAAGATCGTTCCCACAAAGATTATTTTATTAGAAATTAATTTTTAAAACTTAAAAAAATAAAAATCAAATTTTTATTTTGCATTTTTATATTTTAAGGAAGCAAAATTAAAATAACTAAATGTAAATAACAATAATTAATTAAATCAAATTTGGTAACTAAAAAGATATATGATAAAATATCTAGAAATATTTATTCCCCTAATTTTCTAAACATGCAAATAACTAAAATCCTCCCAATATAATTATCAATTAATTACATCATCAATTAAATCTAACCTGGAATGTATTCCTCTCTCAAGTAAACTACACACCATATAGTAATTAACTTAATCACACTCTCATGCCAATTAAATTGCATACTACTCATGAAGTTCATCAATTATGGATCACATACATAAGAATCATACATCTCTATCTAGAACTATGCATGTTATTTAATTAAGAAAAATAATTAAATAATTCTTTCAAATCTATTTAATTGCCTTTATAGACAAATTATTTTCCAAACAATTAATTGCATAAAATAAAATAAAATAATTTAATTTAATTTAATTTATAATTGGGGTAAAATATTAAATCATCACATGGTGAAAATTGGGTTCATAAGATTCTTAGATTAATAAATTAACTACACATAATTGTGTTCATAAAGCTCATATTTTTCATAAAGGAAGACATAAAAATTGATAAAGAAAAGAGTAGAAGAAGAAATCCAATCACAGCATAACATGTGGCATCAGAAAATCACTAGGTGAATTAGGGAGTGACACATGGCAAAAGAGACCGGTCAAAGTCAACGCTCGATGAGTCAGCGAAACGTGGCATGATGTGATTAGTAGAGATGGATGGCATGGTGCACGGGTGGAACACTCAGAGCAATTGTGTATTGACACATGGCATGGTATGTTGACCAATTTTTGAACTCGAATTGAATTTTGTGTTGACAAAGGGCACGCGTTTCATCCTCCTCACACGCGGCATAACGTGATTCACTCTCTGTGCTTGCATGGCATCTACGTGGCTTACCCAGTCAACTCCTCTACCTATGTAGTATGCCATGTGGTAGCTCTTGATTGGTCTTGTGTTAAAAATCCATAAAAATCTCAAAAAATCCCAAAAATTATATTTTCACCCGTTTTCACTAAAAAGTGTATATTTTAATATTTTTGGCCATAAAAATACTATTTATTGAATAAAAAAAGTAAATATTAAGTAAAAAAAATGCGCTAATGACTCTATTTTCATAGAGTCATCACACCCCCAAACTTAACTCTTTGCTTGTCCTCAAGTAAAACCAAGTATAAATAAATAAAATAACTTAGGTAGTGTATTCATAAATATACATATATTAGTACATGCATATTTCACGAAATTGTCCCTCTCAAAAGTCGTACAATCCTATGATAATGAGGTTCACATATTCATCAATCAACGTTCCATCAATACAAGGATATACAAGGTTTTTGACAAATTGATTCGTGTGTGTGTGATGCACATGATATCATCTAATGCACTCATGAAATTAACCTATATGAGCATGCTAATCAATTCACTCTTAGAACAAATCTCATAAGTCTATTTTTCACATCCCTCTCCACTAATATAATTATGCACTTAGCTAAAGATCAATAAGAACTTTACATGGCTATAATGTAAGGCTTAGGTGAAGGGTTAATAAATGAAGAAATTTAAGTTATTTCCACACCTTAGCTTTCTTTTTGTTCATTATGCACTTTTTAACTACAATTGAGTTTTAACTTGATATTTCAGTGCAGCCTTTTTTGATATTTTTTTTTTACATCTTCTTTTTTAACTTCACAACACCCCTAAAATTATTTTCAATTCTACTTTATTTTCTTTAGAGGGATAATTGTGTTGTGAGTTTTGCTTCTTTTTTCTTTTTTTATAAGGTACATTACATTTCACCTTACTCTAAAGCATAACACGTGATTGCATTTTTTCTTTTCATACAAGCTAACCTTTATGTAATAGTTCATATGTATGGAATTCTCAAAAACTTATTATAGTTAGGGATGAATGCATGGATGGGCAAGGATAGCTATTGATGTACAAAAACTTGATACATAAATTTTGTATATTTTAAAATAGCTTGCAAGTGCACAAATTCCTTTGTAAAAAGTGACAAGTATAATTTCAAGATCGGCCTAAAGAAGAACTACATGGTTTTTAAATAATTCAACAAATTCTTAAAAACGAAAAATAAACCTAAACATTCTCTCACAATTATTTGGATTTTGAATGACAAAAATAATAAAATATAAATGATAGATTGGTTTACACAAATTATAGGCTAACATGCACCTAATTAATCAATGGTGAATTAATGGGATATTTAGGTATTTGTTTGTGTTTAGTAGAATTAATTAGGTTAATAAAATATAAACCAAGATTATTGATTCTTTCTTATATATATAAATAACACCTTCGGTTGGCCTGTTATTTTTTATTAATTAAATCACATAATACGTTTGATCGGATCACCAATTAATTTATGTTTATTTTCTTAGAATTTAACAAATCATTTAAGTTACTCCCATTTTTATTTTTCAAAAATAAACTTTGTAAAAAATCTTGAATATAAAATAATCTATGTTTAATTGTTATTAAAAATATTTCCTTAAATTATTTACACAAATATATAAACATAACTAAATTTTCATTATAACAATCAGTCAGACATGCTAAAAATAATGAATGATCAGTAAATTGTTTATAATAAATTTAAGAAAGATAAAATTGTTTATTGAAAAAAATAAGAATACACATTACATTTATACCCAAAAGATAGATGGACGGGTATGCCTTGCTTCATAGAAGAGGCATAAACCTTCACAATATCCCCTAGATTATAGTAATAATTTTATATCACTTGATGTCGAATAACTCTCTATTATTGCCTCTTATTTATGATAATCTAATCTAAAGTTTTTAAATAAAACATAAAAAAAATTAGCTCTTAAAAATGAGAGAAGAACTGAAAGAAAAAAACCTAAACAAAAACTATGAGAAAAATGCTAGAACGAGGAGAAAAATGTGGATCATGAGTGAGTTTTCAACGGGCATCATGACACACTTTTATTCCCACTATGACATGCATTGATTTTGTATGCGTTCAATTACGATCCAAAAATCTCGCTTAGAGGCACAAAATTCCATCATTATGGTCCATGTTGTTCTACTTGTCTCTAATTTTCTTTGTATTTCATCCTGCTTATATTTCATTGGTATATATGTAAGGCTTACATATGTTTTCAAGTACAATTATTCTATTTTTTTTTATCTTTTTAATCATTTTCAAGCCAAAAATACTTGAAAAATAACAAAGTGTATCCGTGATTTCGAAAACATATATTTGTTAAAAAAATAATGAAATTATGCAAATACAAATCTATTTTTGATATTAAAGTACAAATAAATAACGAAATATTTAGTGTTTTTCAAGCACTCATCATAATCTCAAACCAACTTCTTGCTAATCTTGTAGCAAAGAAAGCAAAAAACTTAAATAAATAAATTAAGCTACCTTAAATCACTTCCGTAGAGTGACATACTTGCATTTAGCATATGCAATAAGTCTTTAAACCCCTTGGTTTCCCTAATGGACTCGTTTAAGTCTCGTGAGAGCTTTTAGTAATGATATCAACAAACATCAAACTAAATGAAAAAAAGACATAACAAAAATAAATAAATAACAAAACAAAATAAGAAATAAAATAACAAAGTAAAAATTAATATGAAAAAATAACAAAGAAAAAATAAAAATATAAAACTTCTCATGCTTTAGTCTCTTTTAAGTTTATAATTAAAATTATAAACATAAGCTAGATTAAAATCCCAAAAAATCATAATTTATTATAAAAATTAGTTAAAAATTATAAATTCATATTCCATATAAAAATATATCAATATTGATTCACCCAATTTAGTTTTAGGAATACAAATTTTATTCGATTCTAATCCTCATAAGTCATACTCTTAATATTACATTGATATTATGGGTTCAAATACTCACAAATAGAAGTTACGTAAATAAACGAACTACTAAGTTTGCATCTGTTTAAAGAAAAAAAAAGGTTCAAAATAGTGCATAAAATTTGATCTCATGAAAGGAATCAAATGAAAGAATTATTAAGAAATCACATACTATTTTCATGCATCAATCAAAACCATAAAATTATAATATCACGTATATGTCTTTAAAGATGAATGAAAATGCAATGACTTCAAGGAGATTTATTTCCTATCTTTGTTTTGTAATAACAATTTTTCACAACTTTTAGGAACTTTTTATTCCATGGTATTTAGTTTATACTATTGATTTTTCTATCTTTTTCTTATTTCTTTCTCTCTTTTTTTTCAAAAGTAGACTTATGTTCATATTTGTAGGATTTTGATAAGTGGTTAATTTTTGTTTTCTTTTGTATTAGTTTTAGGGAACCCCAGATATATCCCTTTTAATGGAAGTTATGCATGAATGAAGAAAGCATATACTTTCATTCTTTACTCAAGTCACTCAATTTAAGCAACAAAAAAACTATATGACACCCTATCTGATGTAAAAATCCTAACATTCAATGCAAAGCCTATATATATCATCTAATAATTTGAAATAATAAGAAGAGTGTTTAAAAGAGTAGAAAAATAGTACCCTTAAAATGGACAACAATAGGCTCAAAATAATATTCTTACAAGATAGTCTTCACTATTTGATTCCAAAATACTAATTTTGGGCTTATCTCAATTTCAATATTTTATCATGAAACACAAACTTTGACAAAAACAAACTAATTATCACATTACCCTATGATGTGTTGACTAAATTAATTTAACAGTGCAAATATTTAATCATTTTCTTAATATGAACTAAAAGCATGATAATTTTATAAGAAACTTTTTAACATTAAACTTAACTATCTCTAAACTAATAGATAAACAAAATAAAGGAAATAAAAAAATTTTAAACATAAGTTTAAAAAAATTTAAAATTGTTTAAATTTACTGTAACTTTTCCATCACTTCACCCTAAAATCTATATCGCTCTTAATGTAATAAATGTAAATTAAAGATAAGGTTAAAGAATGTTATCCATTTGCTTTCGCTCAATGTGATCAAGATCAAGTAGTGATGTGGTAAGTTATGTGCATCCATTATCTCAAACAATTTAACCACACATACAGAATATTATATACTTCTCACACATCACATCACAACAAACAGTTAAATTTAACAATTCTAAATCAAATAAATATGGTTTAAAAAATATAAGAAATAAAATAAAAAAAATTATTTTAAATATAAAATAACATAAAACAATATAAAAATAAAATAAAGTATAAGTACATAAAAATTAAAACTAGACGAAAGATAAGAGCTAAGTTCTCCAAACTGTCTGGTTATTTTTCAAACAAAATAGTATTTAAGGTGAAAGAAAATTAGGGTTGAGAAAGGAGAAGATAAATTTATATGGGTCTAATTTGAAACACATATTCTAGGGTTTTTAGTTTAAAAATTCATTATAGTAATATACTTCTTACACATCACATCACAACAACACATTTAAATTTAATAATTCTAAATCAAATAAACATGGTTTCAAAAATATAAGAAATAAAATTATTTTAAATATAAAATGACATAAAATACAATAAAAATAAAATAAATTAAAAGTACATAAAAATTAAAACAAGAACAAAGATCAGAGTTAAGTTCTCCAAGTCGTTCGGTTATTTTTCAAACCAAATAGTATTTAAGACGAAATAAAATTGGGGTTGAAAAAGGAGAAGAGAAATTTATATGGATCTAATTTGAAACACGTATTCTATGGTTTATAGTTTAAAAATTCATTATAGTACAGATAGAATACTATATACTTTTCACACATCACATCGCAACAAGCAGTTAAATTTAACAATTCTAAATCAAATAAACATGGTTTCAAAAATATAAGAAATAAAATAAATTAAAATAAAAAATTATTTTAAATATAAAATAACATAAAAAAATAAAAATAAAAATAAAATAAAATAAAATAACATAAATAAAAATTAATTAATTATAGTAAAAATAGAGCCAATGTATTCAAAAAGGGACACATTCGTCACAGTGCACAAAACATTCATGGTGTGGTGTAAATAGTTTTATTTAACCTTATTTTATCCTAATAGCTCTATGCCACGCTAACACAAAAATCATGATGTTGTCCAAATTTTGTTTTCAAGAAACTAAATAAAAATACTAATAAAAATAATAAAATAGATAAATGATAAAAAGCAACAACAAATTAAATAAACAACAAAAATAAATAACAAAATTAAAATAAAATAAATCAAAATAAAAATAATAAATAAATAATATAAATATAATAAAGGAAATAAAAAGAAATAAACACAATATAAATAATATAAATACAATATATGATACAAGCAATTCATTGTACAATTATACAAATTAAATAAAAAATTTATAACATACAATATATGATACAAATAATACAATAATGCAAGTTAAATAAATAAATAAATACAGAAGCTAGTAAAATATATTGTACAATAGTTAAGTTCAAAATTGTTACCAAAAATAAAGAAAAAGAAAATGGTTAAGAAAATAAGAATAAAGTTAATAAATAAATAAAATGAAAATTAAATTAACACACAAAAATACTAAAAATAATATTCTAAAACAAAATTAAGCTAATAAATAAATTAACTAAAAACAATTAGTTAGAAAATAAAAGTAAACTAAGATATTATTTTTTTCAAAATATTTTTCTTATTTATATCTAAAGTCAATTAATAAATAAGATATTTTTTATTTTCAAATATTTTGAATTTTTTATTACTGTATAAGCTCCACTAGGTTGATGGATATTTAGAAAAAATCAAATCCAGCCTAGTTTCTAAAGGCTATCTACAAGTGGCTGGTTGTGACTTTGTAGCAACCTTTAGTCATGTGGTTAAGCATGCCATTGTAAGGGTGTTCCTCTCTGTTGCCTTGTCTCATGGATGGATACTAAGGTAGTTAGACATTGATAATGCATTCTTAAATGGAACTCTTCAAGAGGAAGTGTTTATAAGGAAACATGTTGGGTTCAAGCAAGTCCCACGAGCATGGTTTGATATACTTTCCCAAGCTTTAACTTAACTTGACTTCACTCAGGCCAAGTATGACGAATCCCTATTCTTTTTGGTATGTGCAACATACATAATCTATGTCATTATGTATGTCAATGACATGACTATAATTGGATCCAACTCTAATAAGGTTAATGATTTCATTTAGCTACTCAATACTTGATTTTCTATAAAAGATATGGGCACTCTTCATTACTTTTTGGGCATCAAAATGTCCAAGTTGGCTAATAATCACTTACTACTTAAGCAGTCCAAGTATATCAAATCTATCCTTGACAAGACGAAATTCATCAATGTCAAAGTAGCCATCACACATATGATATCCAGTTCTACAATCAAATAGAATTACAAATCAATGGATTTGCTGACTCAAACTGGGGGTCATGCCTTGATAATAGACGCTCTACATCTAGTATATGCATTTATCTGGGAGCTAAACAAGTTATATGGTATGCTAAGAAGTAACCAACTATGTTTAGATCTAGTACTGAAGTCGAATACAGGTACCATACCAATGTAGCTGCTGAAGTGGTATGGTTACAAGCATTACTTCACGAAATTCAAATTCCCATTCCTAAAATACCAGTCCTCTGGTATGACAGTATTAGTGTAGTAGCCATGATTTCCAATCCTCTGCTACACTCTAAAGCCAAATACATTGAGCTAGACTGCCACTTCATTCGTAACAAGGTCCTTCCAAGACAACTTAGTATGCAATATTTGCCATCTTAACCAAGCCTCTCTCTAGATTCATTTCAATTTTTTAGAGAAAAAATTGGTGTAACTAAAGTACCATTGATTTTTCCCCTAGGGGGTATAAAAGATATTATTGAAGTGTTTCTCATTAATGGTGAAAATAAGGATATTTGATAACAAACATTAACTATACAATAACTTTAGAATGTAGGCGGTGAAGATGAAGTATAGGCAACACATAAGATGACAAGTAAAAGTGATTGATACAAAGGACAAGTGCACATGTATAGCTGTAGTGCAATGTGCAATGTGCATTGTATATTTTTCTATTTCAAATCTATTACACTTGTGTAGTATGAGCTACCTATCTTTTTGTTACAAATATGTATCAATCATATGCAATAGGTAGTAGCTCATAAAACTTGTATAAAGGGCCATGCATAGCCAACACTATAAATGCATAATATCACTAGCATGTAAAAAAAAGGAGGAAAAAAAAGAGAGGATTAATCTAATAAGAATTCAAGAAGAAGAAAAAGAAAAAGAAAAAAATCATTCTCTAGTTGTAAGCATTTCTTTATGCAGTTTACAATTGATCAAGAAAAACACAAACACAAATTTTGATAAAATTCATGATACCCAACTACTCTATAGAGTAGCTATCTTGAGGAAATAAGTTATAAGTCATTTGTGTCTTTGTTGGTAGTCCCATGTGCAAAACATGGTGTCTATTTATTTTACTTTGTGTTTTTTCTTCCTTAATGTAAGGCGAGTTACTGATGGTTAGTACTATACATACTTACATAGTTGGGAACACTTTGAATGTTTTCATGTTTACACACACCACAAGAGTTGGTTTGTTCAATATGCATATTAGGTTGAATTCCCTTTTTTTGTGTTGATTTGCAAGTTTTTGTGAAAAATTACTTGGTAACTTTTAGAAAAAAAAATGAAATTTTTTGTGTGCTTTCCTAGGTCTCACCACCCCCTTGCCACCATTGGTTAGCAAGTGTTTAATTTATATTACCTTTTTAGGTAATGGCTATTACCTTTCCACCTAGGATAGCGAGCCTCACTATCTTGGGTAGCAAGGATGGTGGAAAATGGCTAGAGAGGCACCCAAACTGCTTGAAATTTTCTATAAATATCTCCCTTATAAGTGATTTTGTAATAAGAATAAAATGGAGATATTTTTTTGATTTTGAAACTCGTAGTTTTCAAAAGTTTAAACATTTTTTTATTCTAGATTGTCAACATTATAAGTGGTTTTTGGGTAATAGTGATTCATGGGTGTTTTGAGCAAAAACTATTTTATCAGGGCTGGATTAAGTAAGAGTGAAATAACAATCGAGAACTAGATTTCTTGTTTTGGTCCCTATGCTTTTGATAAGCCATACCCATAGATTTCACTTATACTAACCATTGGTAATTATTTGTACCACTAGCTGGTGGTAGGGTTATAGAAAATTGCTAGATTTAGTATTGGATCATACTATCTATAAAGGCAAGTAGCGAGAAAACATTGGAGCAGTAAGGATAGGTGTATTGACTGGTAGACGTATTAGAGTTATATTTCTATTGAGTTGTAAATTGTTTTTATTTTGTTAGTGAATTATTTGCTAAAGAGTTGTTGTCATAAGGAATGCGAGGATTTTACCATATAGGCAGCAATTTGTAGGGGTTTACCAGTTATATTTCCGTGTTTGCATGCTCTATTGATTAGTTAGTACAAGCACAATTTTATTCAAGTATGTTCCAATATATGGTTATCTTATTATGATTGGAAAACATTTCTTTTTATCTATCGCACGCTATATGATTTATTATTTCCTATTCTACCTTGCTTATTGTTTTTTCTATGTAGGTTGTCATCCATCTTAGTTTAAATTAAACTGCTTGCTTATCTATTTAATTTATTTATGTTTCTTTCTATCTTGCTTCTTTATTTTTGTTTTTACCTTAACTGTCTTTTATTCATTGCTTGTGAGTTCGGGATGATTCTCTAGGAGTTGTTGACTCCTTACACCCTTTTCGGGCTTAAGCACTCGGGTATTGATTCATTTGACTCCCTTATTTTCACACACTTACTCTCTCTAGATGGATTCTAAAGAAGGAAGAAACGTAGGTAAACCTCTTCTTTTTAATGGGCATAACAATGAATATTGGAAGTACTAGATGTGGGCTTTCTTGTGCTCACCTAGAAAGCACGTCTGCTTTTTTATTGAAAATGGTTGGACATTTCCAACCAAAACCCTTGCCAACACCTCAGTCATTTCGAAGCCCTTGATTGAATGGACGAAAGAAGCATGCAAGGATTTTGAATGCAATAGCAAGGAAATTTATTCTATCATTAGAGTTGTTCCCTCTAATGAGAACTAAAGAATTCAAAGCTATCACACCTCCAAGGAAGCTTGGGATATTCTAGAGACTACGTATAAGGGTACCTCTACTATTAAGAGATCTAGAATTACAAGACTCAATAGAGATTTTTAGTTATGCAAGATGGAGGAGGATGAAACCTTTTACAAGTTTTATGCTTACTTTTCAAATATCGTTCAGTCTTCTCACAACCTTAGAAGGTCTATTGATGAAGAAAACCAACTTGAGAAGATTCTTGCCAATCTCTCTTTTCCCTTTCATAGTGAGACAACATTGTTGAAGACTTACTTCAACTGTAGTGAGTTGACTATTAATGACTTAGATGGTGATCTCTAAGCCTATGAGATGCATCATTTTATGCCAAGAAAATGACAACTTGTTACCGAGAGAGGAAGGACATTGCCCTTAAATCCACTAAAGGAAGTTTTAGTAGTAATAATGTGGGAAAAGCCATGGTAAGCATTGAGAACTCTAGCCTAAACAAAGATGAAATGTCCTTCCTTACTTAACATTTTACTAGGATCTTCAAGAACAAAACAAATCCGTGTAATGGATTCAAAAAAGACACATCGAGCAAGAAAGAGTTTAAGTATGGTAAGTGAAGAGTCCAAGGATAGATACTCAATTAGGTTAAGGGGATATTGACTTCTTAAGGACTCATCCTAAACTCGCAATAGTAGTAAGTAAAACACTTAACATATAGCAATCAAGCAGTAAACAATGATCATAGATAACTAGTATTTAGCAGCAGATATATTTTATAGTATTCAGAAAGTAAGCAATAAATATTAAAAACTTTATAATAAGAGTTTAAACCTTAGCATGTAGAAACATACAAAATTTAAACTTAGATTTTACTAACCAAATAGTAGAGCATGCACAACATATGATATAATGAGATAAATCCATATAGAACTCCTATCTATTTGGTAAGATCTTCGAGTTGCTTATGGCAACACTTGGTAGCAAACAAAATCCACTAAGTAATAAAATAAATACAACTCAATAGGAATATAAATGCAAATACCTCAAATAGTGAGGACCTTTGCCTTAATTGCCTAGTACTGCCCTCACTTGTTGCCTTTATAACAAATTAGTATGACACCAGAACTCGACTTTCCTCCAAAGCCAACACTATTCAATGTAGTGTGATTAGTAATTGAAGATTAGTAAAGTGAACAAATAGTAAACAACCAATCATGGGAACTACACTTAACCATGAGCCACTAACAACCAATTATGAGAAATACACTTAATCATGAAGCACAAATAGTCAATGTGGGAAATACACTTACCATGTATCATAAATAACTACTGATTTGTGAACATAACCAATACTATCCAACCCAATATCAGAGTGTTTTTCTAACAATATTTGTAAAATGGTAAAGAGTGCTCAACACTCATGCACATTATTTTACTCACAATAACATTAGTAGCCAAGGCACCAATGGCCACCCTTGTCGAGGTATCTCTAAACACCTTATCGGGACCTCACTGAGGTCCCGTGAGGGGTCTAACGGGGGCTTCATCAAGGACTTCATTGAGGACCTCAACGAGGTTCCAAAAATTCAAAATTTTGATACAAAAATTGTTGAGTACTTTTCATAAATACTCGCACCCGAAACGAACCAAAAATTACCACTTATAAATGCATACTAAGAAACCAACCTTAGGGTGTATGTATAAAACGATTTCCAACATAGTGTACCTAACTATATGCATATGTGCATTATTGATCATCAATAATCAACCATACATAGAGAAAGACAAAAACACTATGTAAAATAAATAGATTTTTTTTTTGCACATGGGAAGCCAATGTAGACAGAAAGGACTACATGAATTACATTCTCTCTTTTTGGCTTTTCATTTCAAGACACTACACAACTAAGTACAGGGATACATCAAACATAAAATGATCATGAAGAGGACCACAATATGTTTGTTCCCTTGAACAAAACATCTACACACACCTAACACCCCAAAAACATACCTAATCCAAGAGCATTCATCTTGTGCAGTCCATCCATATTCTTTGATCAATTCATCCATGCTTTGTCAAGTTGAAATGCGAGGGTCTCAATGCATCTACACACAACACGTCTAAAGCTCAATAAATTTCAATCAGCACCTTTAACCTACACATATAAAAAAACATATATCCCATGAACGTATGATGTAGAAACAACGTGTAGTCTATACAAATACTATTATGTTACCCCTACAAACGTACACATCGATAGGCAAAACATATAAAATTATGTAGCAAAAACTTATTTAGTATACACAACTTCCCCTAACTTCATGCAACACTCCCTCTAACATTATGTAACATTCCTCCTAAGTGTATGCAAGTTAGGCAACATGATATAATGCAATCCCATAGTCACCACCCATGCAACACATATCATGGTAACAAACACATAGTTGTGCAAATAAAATTCTCCCCTTTTTTACACAGAAAAGTCAAAGGAACACGTATATATGAGAGAGAGAAGGCATACAAAAATACGACAATCCTACTTATGCAATAGAGCAAAGGATATTAGAGTAAACAAAAAAGCTGCAACACATTTAGAATCAAAGAACAAAGAAACAAACCACACTTATTCTCATTAATAAAACTATATTTTGCAAATTTTGTTTCAATAAATTAAAAGAAAATATGATAAAACAAAAAGAAAATAAGTTCAACACTCTCCATCACTATCTCCAACACCATCATCCTCGTGGAAACAACTACGTGAGGACATGAAGGTGTTATAGGTGGTGGAGGGGTAAAGTAGTAGTAAATAACGTGGGTAACATTAGGGTATGTTTGGTCTCCACCAAAGTGTCTTAAAAGGGAGGAGAGAGAACCAAGTGGGGAGTTACCAGAGTGAGCACGACTTCTGGAACTAGTAGTTTATGGTCTAATAGAAGTAGAAGAAATAGATGAACCATGAATAAGAGGTAGTGTAGCAGGGTAATTAGTCACCATAGCCTAACCAAGTGCCTAAATGCTCTACATATCCATGTAATTCTGGTTGAATTTGTGCATCTCTTGAAGAAGATTATTCATTATACAAAGAGACTCATCCTTGAAGGGAGGAGAAGTTGAAGGAATAGAAGAAACTAGAAAGGAATTACAATGAGTGGATAGATCATCATTTTGAGAAGGAAAAGATGAAGGGGTAGTTGATGAACGTTGAGAGCCAAGACTATACGGAAATAGGGAGAGTGAAAGAGTAACTTTACTAGGACAAGAAAAAGAGATATTAAAAAAAAGTGATGGAACCCCACTTGAAAATCAACAAGGGATAGTGGAGCAGAGACTGAGAAGGAGAAATTAGATAAAAAATGATGGTCCTATAAATCATACCATCTAGATCTATAGTATCTCATTTAGAATAGCCAAAGGAAGTGTCCTTTACATGAAGTACTAGTATGATGATGGGATGAGGATGAATGACAACACTAATAACATTATTCAGAGGATGACTAGGAGATTCTTTGTTAGCAATAAGAGCGCCACCATTATAAGTGTGGCTAGGCCTAACCAATTGGTTCACCATCTTAACTAAGTTGAGTTCATTCACAAAATCATATTCATTAGGAAGATAGGTATAAGTGATATTTTCAAATTTAAAAGGGATGATTGGGAAAGAAGGGTTATCAATATCAAACAGAGATAATGACAACATTAACTCTAGAAAAAGTGAATCTATACCCTCTGAGGATGAGATTGGTAGGGAAGTCAATAAAGACAATAGAAGGTAGCATAGAATAGAACTCCCTAACAAAATTACCATTATAAAAATAAGTAAGGAACAGAGGAAAATGAATGAAAAGTAAGCAAACCTTTCCTTGATAGCTAGAAAGTCAAGGATATGAATAGGACACTCACAAAGAATGGGCACCTAACTCGAGGGGCCAGTAGACTCAAACTACTTAGACTTCTTCAAACTTTTGGTACACTTTAAGGCCATTTTAGTAAGAAAGTGAGGGTAAAAGGTACTGGTATAGCAAGAAGAGAAGGGATACAATGTTTGAGGTGTGAGACATAGATAATAGAGTGAGGTATTGAAAGGGACTACACACCTCATAATGGGCCTCAAAAACCTCCTTATCGAAGTGGTCACAAAGTCACCTCGACGAGTGTGTAAAAGAGGTCTGATAAGCCCCTAGGCTACGTGTGTGGCTAGGCATAATGAAAATATGTAGAAAGTCCTATTGATAGAGAGAAATAGATCAAGAGAGTACCAAACCATCAAACACAAATAATTTTGGTGTTTTAAAGTAACAAAGAGAGAAAAATGACACTAACAAAATTTGACAAACAACAAAAGACAAATAATGCACATATGGAAGGACTAAAATCATAAGGGAGAAAAGAAATAAATTTCTTAACCTTATAAAAATCACCCAAAAATAGTGATCAAATTGCTTCCCTTCATTTAAAGAATTTATGAGTGGAAATAAAATCAGGAGGTAGTCTCAAGTTATGTAAGCATGTGTAGTATATGGAACTTCAGGTTTATTTTTTTAGAAGTTCTTGGAAATCCTATCGAGTGATCTATATAAATAGGCTAGGCAGACATTTTAATGTAATTTTTATCTTTCCATTCTATGCATGACATGCATAATGCATCCTTCTTATAGATTCTTAGATTAGCCATAATAGTTACATCTTGACATAGGAGATGGGGATAAGCCATGTGGAGAACTCCAAGATGTACTCTTTATGGATGTAGGACCCTACCATGCAAGGTGGCAAGCAATGCTCCATAGATAACACATATATGCAGAGGAGTTAGAGAATCTAGGTATCTGACTTCGAGGATTAGTATGTAGATGAGAGGTAGAAGAAATGCTCATATAAACTCTTATATGAGGATAACAAGTCATTTCTCGTAGTGGGATCTCAAATGTCCATGTTTAACAAAGTGGTGATAGGTAGGAGAAAAAATAGGCATGGGCAATCGATCACTATTAGAGCGTCAGGAAGAACTAGCCATAGGTCAGATGTTCACCATGCTAGAAGAAATAGGCTGGAACGTAACAACCTACTTACCTTTTGGGATGGTAACAAATGGTTTTGACTTTTGTTTTTGAGTAGGTTACTTAATAAACTTTGGTGCAGCCATAGTTGAAGTAGAAACCTCTTCATCATACCCAATACCTTATTTATTACAAAAAACTTTATGGTACTAATTTTATTTAAATTTTATGAATCGTTCATTAGTCTATTGTAAAAAAAGGAAGATTAAGAAAGCTCTTTTTCACTTATGCTAAGCTTATCCTTTAAAGCTTTGATCAAACCTTCCTTTTCCTTAAGGAAATATTCCAAGTAAGTTGCATAATTGTTAAGGATTCTAACTCTCTCATGCAATTTTTCCATCTCAACTTCCTTTTTAGTAAGAGAAAATGCCAAATACTCCTTGGTAAATTCAAGCACAATGATCTGCTTCTTCAGTTGAGTAATTTCATAATTCTATTGAGAAGAGGGACCAAGGCTCATGTACATAGGAGTAGCTCTACCTAATGTAGAACCCTTTTGCTACTCCTCTAGATTCTTCATTTTCTCATGATTTTCATTGAATATTTATTTCAAATCAGTGTATCTATTTTGAATGACTTCAAACTTTTTGTTGATATCATTTTGTTCATCATTAATTAAGGATTTCCTTCCTCAAGAGTAATCTTCAATGCATTTATTACATGTTCCTTTTTCAAGGATCTCCAAAGCCTTTTTCTTGGCCATTTCAAATTTAATATGCTCCAAGAAGAACTCATCGTGAGAATCGAGAAACTCATCTTACTCATCTTCATTTTTATTTCCAATAACCTTTTGAAAATTTACAGTTGTAGTCAAGGGATCTATGATAGTACTTGAACCTATAAACGCTAAAAAGTTAGTGTCATCTCCATTGTCATTGTTGGTACTATCTAAAATAGTAACCTTAGCTTTCTTGACAGGTTTGTTTATGTATTTCTATCTTGAAAAAAATAATTAGCAGTAATATAATGAGGTTTCCCACACTTAAAGCGCTTGATTTTATTGACATGGCTTTTACTAGGTCTCTGAGCCTTATTATCTGATTCTTCATCAATCATTACAGATTTTGAACCTTTAGTGCTAGAATCGTCATCAATTAACAACATGGTGTTTGCTTATTTGCATAAACCACTCCCTTTGGTAGTTTTAAGGGCAATGTTTTTTCCCTTTTCAACATCAATTTGGTTTTGTCTAGGTAAAAGGTGCTAAAGTTCTAAGACTTATAAGTTACCAACCAACTCATTTACAGTGAGTTCACCAGTACTACAAAGATTCAATCATTGTTACTTTTGCTTGAAACCAATAAGGGAGACGAGCAATAATATTCTCAATTTTATTTTCCTCACTAATTGGTTTACCCATATTAGAAGAACAATTAACAAGGTTTAAAATCTTAGCATAGATCTTGTCAAACATTTCATCCTTTTACATAATAAAAAGTTCAAAGTCTCAATTTAATTATAGGATCCTGGATCTCTTAACTACAGAGGTACCCTAATGAGTAGTATTTTGAATATCCTACACTTGCTTAGAAGTTGTGTAGTTTTGAATTCTTTGATATTCATCAGGCGTGATAGCCTTGATGATAGTAAATAGCCCCTTGCTATTCCAATTTGACTCATTTCTTTCCTCTTTTGTCCATTCAATCATAGATTTTAGGACAAATATATTGTTAGGGAGGGTTGTAGCTAGATACGTCCAACCATTCTTAGAATGATACTATACATAGTCTCCAAGGGACCACGAGAAGACCCGTATATGAGATTCCCAATTGACAAAATTGACCCCATTGAATAGTAGATTCCGACCTACATTACCTCAATCTCTTGAGTCCATTAATGAGAAATGTGCATGTGTGATAAGCGAGTTAAACGAAGTAGTTAAGCCCTAAAAGGGTGTACTGGCTCTGATACCAATTGAAGAATTCCAAGACCTAGTACTCAATTAGGTTGAAGAGATAATAACTCCTTAATAACTCATCCCAAACTTGCAAAAATAGTAAGTAAAACACTTAATAGATAGCAATGAAAGTATTAAACAATAATAAAAAAAACTAGTATTAAGTAACATATATATTATATAGTATTCAAAAAGCAAGCAATAAATATTAAAAGCTTTATAATCAAAGATTAAATATCAGTATATTGAAACATACACAATTTAAACTTAGATAGTACTAGCCATACAATAGAGCATGCACAACATAAGATATAAAAAGGTAAACCCCTATTGAAATCCTATCTATATGGTAATACCTTCGAGTTGCTTATGGCAACCACTCGGTAGTAAAAAATCTACTTAGCAATAAAAAAGATACAACTCAATAGAAATATAAACATAAATACCTCATCAATCAGGACCTTTACCCTAACTACCTATTACTGCACTCACTTATTGCCTTCGCAACAACTTGGTCTGACACATGAACTTGGCTTTCCTCCAAAGCTAACACTAGTCAATATAGTGTGATCAATAATCAAATATTAGTGAAGTGAATAGATAGTAAACAACTAATCATGAAAACTATAATGAACCATGAGCCACCAACAATCAATCATGGAAAATACACTCAACCACAAACCACAAACAACCAACATGGGAAATACACTCAACCACGTATTATGAATAATGACTGATTTGGGAACATAACCAATACAACCTAATCCAATCTCATAATATTTGTAAAGTAGTATAGAGATCTCAAAACTTAAGCACACTATTTTACCCACCATATTGTAGCATAAATACTGAAATACACACAAAGTAATTTGTGATACAGAAGCAAATTTTAGAGTAAATTCTGGTAGAGTTTTGGTGTGTAAAAGATGATATTTATAGTTTCTAGATAGAGAGGTATGATTCTTATATTTGTGATCTCTAATTGGCAAGAGAGTGTGATTGGATTAATTACTATATGGTGTGTAGTTTACTTGAGAGAGAAATGCATGTTGGGTTAAATTCAGTTGATCATATACCTGGTTGGTGATGACTATATGAAAGTATTATCTTTAGTGCACATTTTTACTTAATATATACTTGTTTTATTTAATAAATAGTATTTTGGAGCAAAAATATTAAAATATAAAAATTTTAATGAAAAGGGGAGAAAATATAATTTTTGGAAAATTTTGGAATTTTTATGAATTTGTTTCGTAGGGCCAAGCAAGAGCTATCATGTGGCCTTCCATGCAAGTAGAGGAGCTGACTGGGTAAGCCATGCAGACGCCATGCAAGTAGGGACAATGAATCATAGATTTTCACATATGAGGAAGACGAATCGTGTGCCACATGTTAGCATGACATTCAATCCGACTTTGGAGCACGGTCAAACAACACTACCACTTATTGCCATGCGATTTCTCCCCACGTTCCTTCTGTTCACCATTTGGAATTTACTCAGCATGCGTTGAATCGAACTAGTCTCCTCTGCCACAAATCATGCTCTGATTTTCCAAGTGAATTCCATGTGCCACATGTCATGCTGTGATTGGTTGGGGTTATTGATTTTTCTTGTTTTGATCCCAGCCCTTGATCTGAAATTGTTCTAATGGTCTTGATTACTCTTGAGCTATATTTAAGCCTCCAATCACCCCATAAACCCTAAGGAGTTTCCATTAGCATAATTTTGGTCAGTTTTAGGAGCTAAAAAGTGAGAAAATTCAAAAAAAAAATTCAAAAAAGGATATAATTTTGGTGGAGATTTAAGAGGAGATTAGCACTACAATTCAAGAGATTGATTGTATTTCTTCTTCTACTCTTTTCTTTATCATTTTTATGTCAAATCTTTATAAAAAATGTGAGCTTTATGAACACAATTATGTTTAGTTAATTTATTAATCTAGAGATCTTATTAACCCAATTTTCACCATGTAATGATCTAATATTTTACCCCTATTATAAATTTAATTTAATTTAATTATATTACTTAATTTGATTTTTATGCTATTAAGTTTTAGGCCAACAATTTATCTATAGAGACAATTAAATAGATTGGAGAGAATTATTTAATTGTTTGTTTGTCTTGATTAAATAACAAGCATAGTTTATAGGCATAGATATATGATTATAATGTATGTAATCCATAATTGATGAATTTAATGAGTAGTATGTAATTTAATTGGCATGAGAGTGTGATTAAATTAATTACTATATGATCTGTAGTTTACTTGAGAGATGAATACATGCTAGGTTTTAGTTTTAAAATATAAAAATACAAAAAAAATTTGATTTTGATTTTTTTAGTTTTAAAAATTAGTTTATAATAAACAAATATTCGTAGAACGATCTTTTCTTATCATTATATTACTTTTTGCGATACATATACTTGCATATTCATTGTGTACACTTCATGTGTTTTGATCAAGTTTTTTGCACTATTACCGAGGATTATAAATATTCGAAATTAATTTTTTTTTATTTTTGATTTTAGTTATTTTTCGTAATTTATTTTTCTTTAATTTTAAACTTAATTTTAATTTACTTATTTGCTTTTACTGACTTATTTTTATATTTATTTATTTTAATTAACTTTATTTATTTATTTTGGTTAACATCGATTATTTATTTATTCATTTTTTACTTTAATTGATTTATTTAGTTGTTTATTTTTATTTTTTAATTTAGACACATCATTTACTGCTATTAGAAGCATATAGTATAAAATGACTAGCAATAATTATCAATAGTCAATGGATAGAATGATAGCCATAAGAATAGTAGCAGGAATGCATGAGGTAAATGATATCATAGCACTTACAACTCAAGTGTCATCTTTGGTAAATCTTTTGAAGGTTCAAAAATCACCAACGAGTATAAACAAAGTCCAAGATTCAAGGGTGTTATGTGTGTTTTGTGATGGAGCTTTTTTGTTTGATAATTGTCCAAATAATCTTGAATCAACATTTTATGTGGGTAATGTGAATTAAAACAATAATCTATACTCAAACACATATAACCCAAGATAGAGACAATATCCAAGTTTCTCTTGGAATAACAACAATCAAGGTGGTAATTAATTCAACCATCAATTATTTCCACCACCTAGTTTTCAACAACCAAATCAATCACAAGCCCAAGAGAAGAAGCCACATATTGAGGACAATACAAATGCCTTAATGGGGATGATGAAAGACTTTATCCAATCATTTAGTGCAAAAGTGTCAACTCAAAAGGCTTCAATTCAAAATTTGAAGAACTAAATGGGGCAACTTGCCTAAGCCATAAGTCAAAGGCCTCAAGATAACCTTCAAAGTAAGACAATTGTAAACCCAAGAAGAGAAGGTGAGGACCATTGTAAATCATTAGCTTTGAGGAGTGGTAAAAATCTAAAGCAAGATCATAGGACAAAAAAAGGATAAGCAGAAACATGAAATTAACAAGGATGAGGAGGAACTAATGGATAAAGAGAGTATTGAAAAGGAAATAATTCAGCCACAGAAAAACATCCTTTACAAACCTTCTATTCCTTTCCCTCAAAGACTGCAAAATCAAAAGTTAGATACATAGTTTTCAAAATTTCATGATGTCTTCAAGAAGTTGCACATAAATACCATTTGTAGAGGCACTTGAACATATGCCATCTTGTGCCAAATTCATAAAGGATATACTATCAAAGAAAAGGAGGCTTGGAGATCATGAAACAATAACCTTGACTAAATCTTGTAGTGCCATCCGTGATAGAAAATTAAACTACCACAAAAACTGAAAGATCCAAGTAGTTTTTACATCCTTTGCATTAGTGGGAACATCTGTTTTGGCAAGGCACTATGTGATTTAGGTTCTAGTATTAACCCCATTCCATTATCAGTCTTCCATAGATTATGGGTTATTAAGTCAAACCTACTTCATTAACATTACAGATGGCAGACAGTTCAATTAAAAGACCTCAAGGTGTGGTAGAAGATTTACTAGTAAAAGTAGACAAATTCGTCTTTCTAGCGAACTTCTTGTGCTAGACATGAAGGAGGACCATGACATTCCTATCATACTTGGTCATTCTTTCTTAGTAACCGAAAAAGAACTCATTGATGTACAAAAAGGTGAGCTTACAATAAGGGTATAAGATGAGCAAGTTACATTTAATGTGTTTAAAGTATATTAAATTTTCTGATGCTGATAATGGTAGTGATTGTTTTTGAATAGATAATGCTGATGAGCTAACCACTAATGTGCTTTATGATATGTGCCCTATTGATGCTTCAGAGTCTGTGCTTGTTAATTCTATAAACACACATACTAATGAATACTATGACACTCATGTAGGAACACAAATTCATGTTGGTAGCTTAACAATGGAAGGGTAAAAGTGTGAGGTCTAAACTTGTTGGCCCTTCAATTGATAATCACCTTTGATACACATGAGATGCGCGTCCTCTAAATAGTTCACACAGTCAATAATATCAACCTTTGATTCCATACTTTCAAAGTTAAAACAAGTTGAGTTATTTTCTAGTGAGTTTATGTCCCCGTTCATTCCATCATGTGTAATAGTCATAAGTATAGGTGACTCAACAGATTCTTTTAAGTTGTCCCCTTATTTAGTAACATTTATCCTTAAGCATTCATTAGCACTATCAATGTCAAGGGGTTTAGATGCTTTAAACACTTTAAACACTACTTGTTCATCTTGCACTCTCATTATAAGTTCACCCTTTTGTAAATCAATGAGTGCTCTTCTAGTTTCTAAGAATGGATGACCAAGCATGATAGGAATATCATGGTCCTTCTACATGTCTAGCATAATGAAGTATGCTAGATAGATGATTTTTCTACTTTTACTAGCACATCTTCTAGCATACCCCAGGGTCTTTTAATTGACTTGTCTACCATTTGCAATTTTTTTAAAGTTGGTTTAGCTTTACCAACCCACAATCTCTGAAAGATTGATAATGGTAGGAGGTTAATGCTAGAACCTAAAACACATAATTCTTTTCCAAAATTTATATTCCCAATAATGCAAGAGATGTCAAAACTACTTAGGTCTTTCAGTTTTGTGGTAGTTTTTTGTCAAGAATGGTGCTACAACCTTCAATCAAGGTTACTGTTTCAAATCTCTAAGCCTCTTTTTCTTTGATAGTATATTCTTCATGAATTTGGCATAATATGGCATTTGTTTAAGTGCCTCTGCAAATGATATTTTTATATGTAGCATCTTGAAGACATCAAGAAATTTTGAAAACTACGTATCTGACTTTTGCTTTTGTAGTTTTTGAGGGAAATACATAATGGGTTTGTAAAGGTTGTTTTCTTTGGCTGAATTATTTCCTTTTCATTACTCTCTTTGTCCACTAATTCCTTCTCATCCTTTTTAGTTCTCGGTTCATCCACATCATCCTCTAGATTTTTACCACTTCTCAAGGCTATGGAAATGCAATGGTCCTTCCCTTCTCTTCTTGAGTATATAATTTTATCACTTGGAAGGTTACCTTGAGGCCTTTGGCGTATAGCCTGGGCAAGTTGCCCCATTTGGTTCTCCAAATTTTGAATTGAAGCCACTTGAGTGAAAAAATTTGTATTTACTGATTGGATGAAGTCTTTCATCATCCTCATTAAGGCATTTATATATGTGTTCGTGTATGGATTATTATTTTGATTCAAATTACCCACATAGCATATAGATTTAGGATTATTTTGGACAATTATCAAATAAATGAGCTCCTCCATAAAACACACATGACACTCTTGAATCTTGGACTTTATTTATACTCGCTGGCGAGTTTTGAGCCTTCAAAAGATTAACCAAAGATGAAACTTGAGCTATAAGTTCTGTGATATCATTTAACATATGCACTCTGGCTACTCTTCTTATGGCTGTCATTCTATCCATTGGCCATTGATAATTATTACTAGCCATTTTCTCAAGTAAATCATAAGCTTGATTGTAAGATTTGGCTAACAAAACTCTATTAGCAGATGCATAAACAATAGTTCTTGTTTGAGCATTGAGACCATTGTAAAAAGTCTCCATTTCAATCCAAGAAGGAATAATATGATGATGACACATCCTTAGCAATTCCTTGAATCTTTCCCATGCTTCATATAAAGATTCTCCTTCGTATTGTTTGTAGGAAGTAATGTCATTCCTAAGTTTGACATTCTTTGTTGGTGGGAAGTATTTCATCAGAATTTTTCCGCCAAATCATTCCAAGTTGTAATGGAATCAGGTGGCAAAGATTTTAGTCAAGCTTGAGCATAGTCTTGCAAAGAGTAAGGGAACAATCTAAGCCTAAATGCCTCCTCTATCACACCATTGAACTTGAATGAATCTCCAACTTCAATAAACAATCTGGGAGGCAGATGATGATCCTCTGTTGGTAATGATTTTCCAATTGTTGGTAGCATTTGAAACATCACTAGCTTTAACTCAAACTTATTAGCTTGAATGTTTTGCCATGTAATAATTGGATTCAGCCCTTCCAATGTAGGAATTTCATATTCATTCATAGCTCTACCTCTATCATCCATCAAAAGCATTTGATTTTTCAAGTTTAGCTCATTCTTGTTTATGTTTAATGGTTTAGCTAATTTTTTTCTCTTGGGTGACAACTTGTTGTTTCCTTATTGATCTCAAAGTACGCTCAATTTCAAGATCTAAAGATAAGATTTCTCCCTCACGAACTCTGCTCATGCAATAGACTAAATTATGTTTCTACAATACTAAAGAAGATGTCTAAATAAAAAGTAAATAAAAATTAAAAAATAAATATCTAAAAAAATTAAAATTAAAATATGAAAAATAACTGAAATAAAAGTAAAAAAATAATTTCTAATATTTATAATCCCATTCAATGATGCCAAAAACTTGTTTGCCACACAAAAATTGTTTGCAATGAATACATATCATAAAAAGTAATATAATAATAAGAAAAGATTGTTCCGAGATAGATTATTTTATTAGAAACTAATTTTTAAAACTAAAAAAATAAAAATCAATTTTTTTTTGCATTTTTTATATTTTAAGGAAGAAAAGTTAAAATAACTAAAAGTAAATAGCAATAATTAATTAAATAAGATTTGGTAACTAAGAAGATATATGAGAAAATATCTAGGAATACTGAATCTCCCAATTTTCTAAACTTGTGGATCGCTAAATCCTCCCAATATAATTATCAATTAATTACATAATCAATTGAATCTAACCTAGTATATAGTTATCCCTCAAGTAAACTACACACCATATAGTAATTAATTTAATCACACTCTCATGCCAATTAAATTAATTAAATTTAATCACACTCTCATGTAAATTAAATTGCATACCATTCATTAAGTTCATCAATTTTGGATCACATACATAAGAATCATACATCTCTTCCTAGAAACTATGCATGTTATTTAATCAAGATAAATAATCAAATAATTCTCTCAAATTTTTTTAATTACCTCTATGGATAAATTATTGGCCAAACAATTAATAGTATAAAAATCAGATTAAATAATATAATTAAATTAAAATTATAATTGGGGTAAAATAATGGATCATCACATGGTGAAAATTAGGTTCATAAGATCCCTAGATTAATAAATTAACTATGCATAATTGTTTTCATAAAACTCATATTTTTCATAAAGAAAGACATAAAAATTGAAAAAGAAAAGAGTAGAAAAAGAAATACAATCAATCTCTTGAATTGTAGTGCTAATCTCCTTTTGAATCTCCACCAAAATTGTATCCCATTTTCAATTTTTCTATATTTTTCTCTCTTTTTAGTTCCAAAAACTACCAACATTATGCTAATGACGACCATTTAGGGAAGTAAAATCAATAATAACAGCCAATCATAGCATGACACGTGGCACATGAAATTCATTGGGCGAATCAGAGTACGACACGTGGTAGAGGAGACTAGTCTGAGTCAATGCATATTGAGTCAGCACCACATGACGCAACGTGATTTGCAGGAACAAATGGCATAGCGTATAGGTGGAACGCGGGGAGCAATCGTGTGGAAACACGTGGAAGTGTTTGACCGATCTCCGAACTCGAATTGAACATCGTGTTAACAAATGGCACGTGGTTCGTCCTCCTCACATGCAGAGATCTACAATTCATTGTCCCTACTTGTGTGGCATCCATGTAGCTTTCCTAGTCTGCTCCTCTACCTGCGTGGTAGGCCACGTGGCAGCTTCTGATTGGCCCTATGTTAAAAATTCATAAAAAATCCCAAAAAATATATTTTCCTCTTTTTTCACTAAGAAGTTTATATTTTAATATTTTTAGCCCCAAAAATACTATTTATTGAATAAAATAAGTAAATATTATGTAAAAATTGCTCTAATGACTCTACCTTCATAGAGTCATCACTTAAGTAACACAATGATATTACCATATAGATACAGTCTCTATATTTGTTTACCTCATTGTGTCGTTTGTTATAAATGATATACTATTGTGTTGGTACAACCTGATTTTAAATTATGTATGTTACAACATACTAAAAGCTTAAACTCTAATTAGAAAACCATTATATTCTTCTATGCTTTCTATTAAATTTGCGTAATATATGTTGTTTAAAGTTATCTATTATCTAATATTATATTATTTGTGCTTCTACTTTGTATATTGCTTAAGTATTTGATTTTCTTTCTATGTGAGTTAGGGTTGAGTCTTTAAGGAGTCTATATCTTCTTACCTTGGTTGTAGACTCTTTCACATATATTAACGGCATATCTTTTGTAGTAGTTTTAAAATCTAAAAGTAATTTATCAGAAGTTAAATTCTTGAATCTAATTGTGAGACCTTGAATAAAGTTCAACTTATTAGACGTCACCTATTGAAGTCAAGCAAATGAGTTATTAATCACTTAGAGAATAAACATAATTTAATAATAAAATCAATTAATAGGTCAGACCTAAAGATTTTAATTAGTTTATTATTAACAAGATAATGATATATATCCTAGGATATTTCCATAATCTTAATTCAAAATATTTAATAATTTATTTAATATTGAGCAAGCATAACAAACTAGTTAATATATCCTATAAATTCTTCAGAGACTTGAATATCTATTGAATCTATCTTTATTTTATTATCATTGGATTAGGATTTCAAATCCAAACTTTGTCAGAGAATGTTTTAGGTTTTATTTTAAGATTTTTTGAATAATATAAGTCAATAACCTCAAGATGACCTTCAAGTAACACAAAAGTGAACCCAAAAAGAGAGGTAAAGAGCATTGCAACATCATAGTTTTGACAAATGGTAAAATTTTAGAGGAGAAATAGGAAACATAAAAAGATATGTGATGAACAAAATCGGCAATGCCGATTTTGCAAATACATTGGTTTTATAATTGTAAAACTCTCGCAAGTGCACAAATCATTTTATAGAAAATTACAAGTATACTTTCAAGGTCAATCTAAGTAAGAAATACATGTGGTTTTTAATTTATTACTCAAACTTTTAAAAATGAAATGAAATCTTAAACGTCTTATCACAATATTTTGATTTTTGTTTCCTAATCTAATGACATAAAAAAATTAACATAGATATGGATTCAATATTTGGATTTTCTGTTTGTATTTGAATAGATAACCCTAGATATATCAGTTTTTAATAGAAGTCATGCATGAATGAAGAAAGACATATACTATCATTTTCTACTCAAATCATTTAATCTAAGCAAATGAAAACTAAATATATAACACTTCGTTAAGATATAAAAATCCAAACATTTAATGTTAAGTTCTATAGAGATCATCTAATAGTGTTGAAAAAATAAGAAAAGTGTTTAGAGTATAAAAAATAATATTTATCACTCAGAATAAAGGATAATGGGCTCAAAATATTTCTCACAAGGCTAGTCTCCACTATTTAATTCCTAAACACTGATTTTGGGTTTAATATAATTTCCACACCTTATCAAGAAATACTAGTCATGACAAAAACTAACTAATTACCATATAATGTATGATATGTTTTCAAAAATTAATCTAACAGTACAAAAAACTTAACTATTTACTTAAATTTGATTTAAAGAAATGATAAATTTTTGTAAGAAT
Source organism: Hippophae tibetana (assembly GCA_037013495.1). Taxonomy (NCBI): domain Eukaryota; kingdom Viridiplantae; phylum Streptophyta; class Magnoliopsida; order Rosales; family Elaeagnaceae; genus Hippophae; species Hippophae tibetana. The sequence goes on from CM072801.1 coordinate 84,422,499, forward strand.
TTTTTTAAAACTAATCCTAAATTCTAAAAATTACTAAATATAAATAAAATCAAACATAATAAAAATGAAAATGTGAACATAAAAATTTCAAAATTGTTAAAAATTTTGAAATTAAGCATGGTAACTTTTCACCACCCTCAACCTTGAACTTACATTGTTCTTAATGTAACAATTGTAAATTAAAGATAAAGAGAAAAGAAAAGAAAAATTACCTATTTCTTGAGAATGTGTAGTAGTGATGGAGAAATGTAGGTGCATCCGTCATGTATATCAATAAAGCCCATAGAGACAAATTGTTGTGAACTTCTAATATCTTAACAAATATTTTTAGTTTAACAATTCTAAATTTACTCACATGCAATTAAACTAAAATAAATAAAACTAAATTACCTAAAATGATGGGTTGCCTCCATCCAACGCTTAGTTTAACGTCTTAGCAAGATGTAACTTGGGGGATTTCATTTTAAATAGACTCAATGTCCTCACATTATTAAGTCAATCAAACTATAGGTAGAACAAGTTTGTCTACCTATACTTTTTAAGTCATGCCCTATGGATTTTCAAAATTTTATTTACTTAAAACTGAGGACATGATTGTGTGTGCTAGATAACCCACTTCTAAGTACAAGTAAAATAATTAAGGAATCAAAAAACATTTATAGGTAGATCTAACAAAGCAACTACCTCTTTTTATCATAGATTGTAATTAAAAAGTTTGAAATTTTAGAGATAGCTTTAGAAATATTTATTTTATTTTATTATAATTTCTAAGTTAAATAACATAATTAATATTAGCTAAGAGTTCTCTCAGGAAAGAATGGTCGAGTAAAGCCTCCTTAAAAACCATCATCCTAGATATAGCAACGTTTATAGGAAAGACTAGTGGCACAAAGGCTTCCAAGAACTAGTCTCCTAGACAGAACTTTCTTAGATCTTTACTTTTCATTTTTTTAAAATCAAAGTTAATTAATTTAATAAATTAAGTTAAGTAAATATCTAAGTTAATTATGTTAATAAATTAAGTTAAGTGAAAATCTAAGTTAGTTAAGTTAAGTTAAAATCAAAGTTAATTAGTTAATTATTATTTATTTATTTTCTAGAGCTCATTATTTAAATTTTTCTTTTAAATTTTTAAATTTTTTTAATTTGTTTTAACTCAAAATAAATAAATAAATTATAATTATTTACAACACAAATGTTTTTCAAAATTTTGATAAATAATTTAAAAAATCTATTCCTTTCCCACCAATGGTGCCAAAAACTTGAACAAAATCGGTAGTGTAAATACATTGGTTTTATATTTGTAAAACTCTCGCATGTGCATGGGTCATTTTATAAAAAATGACAAGTATACTCCCAAGGTCGATCTAAGGAAAGAATATATATAGTTTTTAATTTATTATTCATACTTTAAAAAATGAAATTAAATCCTAAATATTATGTCACGTTTTTTTTTATTTATTTTTTCCTAATATAATGACAAAAAAATAAACATAGATATGGATTCAATAAACAATCATGCAAATTTTTATCATTCATATAAGTGGAATATTTATGGATATATTAATTATGTTAATTATGTTTACTCATATTATTTAAATTATTAAAGATATAAATTAATATTTTTTGATTTCTTTTTTGTATCAAAGTGTCCTTAGTTGGGTCCAAATTATTTTGTTTAATATTAATTAACTAATATCCTTAGGTAGAACCTATTAATTAATTAAGTATTAAATTTTAGCTTTATTTATAAGAAAATAACAAACCATCTAATCACAACTTCAGGTGGAGTCAGTTAATTAGACTTTATTCAAGATGTTCAAATTAAATATAAGAATTTAATTATTCGAGTACTAACTTTCAAGTTTTAAAACCATTACTGAAAATATGTTGTCAATACATTTTCGAATAATAGTTCTTATAAAAAAACTTTTGAAAAAGAGTTTCACTCTAACTATCGAGCGATTGTGCCAATAAATAAAAAGGGCACTACTCTAAATTACACCAAATAATTAAACCTTATAATCTAATTCAGATTTAATTTTTAATGAAAAATTATATTTTTCTCTCTAACATTCTTAATATAAAATCTTGTAGAAAAATAAAATCAATTTATTTTATATAAATGTTTGACCTATTTAATATTTTGCAAGCATAACAACATTATTATTATATCATATTTACAAATAGCTAACCATGTTAAATTCAATCATAGAAAAATTAAAAATAATAGGCATAGGCGTGTACTAGTGGGTGCGAGACTCAGCGTGAGTGTGTGCTAGTACGCGTGAAAATCAGGCTGACGTGTGATAAGAGTGTGCCAGGTGTGTGCTTGGTGTATGTTGGGCGTACGAGAATGCACGCACGAAACTCGATGTGAATGGGTGCGGTTGTGCATGGGACAGGTATGGTATACGCAGCTCGAACCATTTGGTTCAATTTTCTATTTTTTTTTTTTTACTTTTCCTCATTTTTTCTCAACATAATTATGATGTATGGCCTCTAGTATTTTTCTTTGAGTCTTTAAATTATTTTTGAACGAAAATATCTGAAAAATAATAAAAATACATGTGATTACAAAAAGACAAATTTATATAAAAATATGATAAAATCATACAAATATAAATCTATGTAATCAATTAAAGTATATTAAATCATGATAATTTTAGTATTTTTAAGAACTCATCAATATGGAGGAAAAGGTTTATGTGGAAAGTACTTAAAAGAAAGAGATTCAATTGAAGAAGAGTAATCCATACAAACCCACTATATGTTTCCCTCAAAGATTAAAAAATAAAATTTAGAAAAGTAGTTTTCCAAATTTATGGATATCTTCAAAAAGCTACACACCAACATACCATTTATAGATGCATTTGAACAGATGCCTTCATATGCCAAATTGATTAAGGACATAATGTCTAAGAAAATGAGGCCTAAAGATGATGAGACAATAACCTTGATTGAAAGTTGTAGTCACACCCTTAACATAAAACTACGACAAAAACTAAAAGATCTATGTAGCTTTGGCATCCATTGCACTGTTTAGAATAGACAATTTGGCAAGGTACTTTGTAACTTGGATGCTAGCATTAACTTCATGCTATTTTTAAGATATTGAGGGTTGGTAAAGCTAAACCTAAATTAGTAATATTATAAATTGCAGACGGGTTAGTCAAGATATATTGGTTAAAAGAGTCTATAATTCAATACACTACCAGGGTAAGGACATATAGACTCCTTAACGACCAAACCCTAACTCTCACAAATAAAAAAATGCACAAGAAACAAAAGTTATATAATATCATAGATATTATAAC